>CM050167.1:77748433-79168433 GCA_027410445.1 Discoglossus pictus | reverse complement strand
TTCACATAAAAGTCCAGGTCCTCAGAGATAATCCTCCCTACCACAATATTTAAATATATATACATTAAATGTGACACATAAACTTTAAAAAAACAGTTCTATCTTTCCATTTGTTTTTGCAGAGTGAGACAGATTTACATACACAGCTATATTATATATTAGACTCGCCCCCTAATGTGCTGAGTGGCTACTGCTTGTGCTGCTGAGCATTCTGGGACTTGAAGTTTTGTGCAGTGAGTTCTGGTACACCCACTTCCGTTTTTTTATTAGCGCGACGCGAGAGGCCGCGGGCTCAGGTAAATACAGTGATTGAGTATCCAGTTGGTGACCAGGAGGGCCTCAGTTGCTGGCATGGAGCGCCTTCGGCGCTCCATGCCAGCAACTGCGGCCCTCGCAAGCGTGAGCAACGGCTTAAGCAAGCTCGTATGCTCACAACTATATATGTGATTAACATCTGATCAGATTCATCCTATTGTCTGTAAACCAGTAAAAGAAATGACCAGTAAAAAATCTAAATCCAATATTCAAATTGATTCCAGCTTTTAACATATCATTAAATAAAAGAGAACAGCAATTGCATCATAAACAAACCCAGAAGGATAACCAAAATCAAGTGGAACCTGGATCAGAGTTATCAATTACACATAAGATGGACATTATCCAAACATAAAATATTTAAATCTATTTAATCGAAAATCAATATGTATTAGATAAAGAACATCTAGAAGCCTATAAAGTACTAATGTCTCTACTAGATGAACAAGATCCTGAACACCTTAGTATGAAGGCAATTATGTCTAAAAAAGAAAAAAGTTAATTTACACCTGACTTCAAGACCTATAGTAATATTCAGGAATTCTTAGATTTAGTGGAGAAAGATCTTAACAGATTATCAAATCAAGAATCCGATACAACAAATCTAAAATGTATTAAACAAAACATAAGCCGAGCAGACAGAAAAACCCTCCGAGACTTAAGTGTGAATAATATCATTATCAAATCGGCGGATAAGGGAGGCAACACGGTGTTGATGGAGGAAATTGATTACCTTCAAATGTGCCTCAAAGTACTGAGTGATAAAACTACATATCGAATACTGGATAAAAATCCTCTGGTAGAATTCAGTAAGGAACTTAAAAACATATTCTGTGAGGCAAAACAAAAGAAACTTATCGGTCAAAACACATATGAATATTTACTCCCCAAACACACAATGATAGCCACATTCTATACACTTCCGAAAATTCACAAAAAGACTACTCCAATACCAGGCCGCTCCATAGTTTCTGGGAACGGATGCTTAACTGAAAGTATTAGTGTATTCATAGTCGAATACCTTAAAGGGTTAGTAGAAAAATTACCATCTCATCTGAAAGATACACTTGACATACTTAAACACATAGATGAGATTTACATCCTGACGGGCTGGAGACCTCATCAGGCACTGGGTTCGGTCGAAGGACCACGTGACCTTTGCAGGCCTGGGAGGATGGGAGAGAAGGAGTGGCTAGCTGGGGGCAGAGCCACCTATGGGATTGGCGCAATTTGGCCATTATGCCCCCAGCTAGCCAAGAAATTAGATCCCACCCACCCATCCCTAACATTGGGAGCATAGGTGTTAATCTATTGTAAATGGAAAATCATGTGTTAGGTATAAAAAATTGGAACGTATGTGTTAAAAAGAAAAAATAAAGTAATCAGTCAAGTATTTTAGTTTAATCTGTCTATGTCATTAACAGTTGTGATATGCTTTCATTTTCAGTTTGATTTATGATGTGTCTGTATTTGTTGTTGTCACAGTGTGGCGGTGGTGAGGGGAGTCGCCGGGACAGTGGTAAAGTGGGGGTGATCCTACCCTACGGGGGTACGGATGCTCCATCACGGTAGGCCCTGGACGAGGGTCAGGGCGCAGAGTGTACTGTCTCGGTTGTCAGGCTCCTCCCCTCTCTTTATGTATATTTAAATAAATGGTATTGTTATTATGTGAATTTGGGTTTACCAATAAACGCTGTGGCCAGTATTCCCCCAAAAAGTGGTTGTGTCTAATTATTTAATTAGAGGGTTTAGGAAGTGTTTGTGCCTAACAAATTATTCAGGGAGCAAGTTATGCCCAAAGGGTCATACAGACATACCCACTGGGCCTTTCACAGGTCATGAAGGAAACTCTATTAATAACAATTGATGTGGAGCAACTCTACTCGAGTATCCCACATGAACAGGGCCTGGCAGCTGTGGCATATTTCTTTGAGATGCTAAACAAATGACGCCACTTTAACTAAGTATCTTGAAGATAAACTAAGTATTACATATCGCAGAAACACTAACCTAAGAGATACATTAGTAAAAGGCTTTTTCCAAACTAAACCACTGACTAAAGGCCAAAAGGCCAAAGGAGCTCAGCGACAGCCTCGCAGTGAGCACAAGGATCTCAGACCACCCAAACACTTACTCTCTGTGGCAAACAGCATTACCTGCCTTACAACTGTATTGCCGTCATTTGTTGATGGACAAGTCGCTAGTATAATATAGTCTAATTCCAAACAGAGCATCTTTATTGGGAAAGTCAAAGCATATTTATAGGGTGGAGCACAACAGGCACATAAAAACATTAACATCATTTGGGGAGTAAACACTTCAAACCATAGGGAGTGGGGCCATTCCCATGACCAAATAAGGAAGTTCCTTCCAGGCAGCCATACTGTAATAGGGAGAGGGGAAAAAGCCCCAAGACCAAATAAGGAAGTTCCTTCTGGGTAGCCAGACACAGGAGCACAATTCCTGCCATTTATATGTAACAAATGGTAAACCATAATTAACCCCAAATAGAGCCAATAAGACCCTGATAACCTAACGATATGGGATCTGGGGCCCTGATAGTACCTGAACAAAGCCACTATGACACTTTTCACTATTTTCATTACATCAACCATACTTCAAGCAATAAACACAATAAACAATGATAGCAAATAAATGCACAAATGTCCACCTGTTCAGGGAGTTGTGACCTTGTCCTTGAACTGCCAGGGCACAGACAGAAGTTGGGGATATTTAAAACTTGAAAATGATGCTAAGCAACTGTTCATGCTCTATGTTTATTTCTCAAAAATACTGTAATAACCATGTTCACTTATTCTTTTATGATAAATCTTCTCAGCATGGAATATCAACTAGGCTAATCCCATCTTATCAGAAACTCTGCACAGTAAGGTAGATGTTGCCTCTTAATTGTGACACAAACAGAGTCCCAATCATCCATTTAAGAAGAATGAGTGAGTACTGTACCAAGAAAAGTCGTCTGGGGCTAGGAAGAGTGATATTTTGTATTCAATAAGTAAGGAATCCCATGCTGCTTTTCTCAAGTTGATAAAAGAAAACATCCTTTGCTTACTAATGAAGGTAGAAATGGGCAAATATTTAGCAGAGTAAGAAAGTTATAATTGACTACTGCAATTACCTATCTACATCAGAAATATCCACCAGTGGGTGAAAGATATCTACCTGGCAACAGAATATGTTCTGTTCTCCAAACATGCTATTCCCAGAACATGTGCTGGAGTGGTAACAGGCTCAATTAACCTCAATTAGTTCCAAGTCAGAAGACAAAAGACTTAATTAGACATTGTTACGTGCTGAAAGGACACATTTAAGAAAACGTGGCAGGTGGCAAGCTGAATTTAAGGCACTGTGGACAAGAACAATGAGAGTTATTACTTCTGATGGTTATATGTTCATAGGCTCAGTTTATATATATATTTATATGGCTTGTATAAGAAGTATACTGTATTTTGACAAGTTTTGTTTGCAGAAACATGCAAGAATGTGGAATCTAGTGGGCTGATTATTTGGTAGGGTAATATAACACTGAAAATAGGCCAGTGATGTTTTAAGGACAAAGGGTAGACCAATGAGCTAATGATCAAATTAAAGTAAAAGAGTGCTGCCAATGTGTTGAAATAAAAAAAAATGGTTGACAGCACTGGGGCCCCTCCAGAGAAGGGCCCAGTTGCATTGCACCACCTGCACCAGCAGTAGCTCCACCCATGGCTAAGGCCATAGAATAGTGGCACGCTACTCATTATCAGAGAGCAGCAATATGGTGCTAATCTTATATGCCTTAGACGTGTTTGAGTGTGCAATGCATCTGTAATGTTCTGTTGAATTTATAGAATTATTCCAGAATAAGGTAGCTGCAGTGTTCTTTCTAAATAAAGAAAGCATGCCAAATGGGAAAGTCATAAAACATTGTTGACATAGATCTGCAAGCAGATAACACCAAATGTCCATTCCATCTTCTTAAAAAAAAACTTTGCCTAATTAACCCTTATGATATCCTTATGCTTATCTCATTCATGCTTGAATTTCTACAGGACATTTGTTCCAATCATCTGCTACCTTTTCTGTAAAGGAGCACTTTTGCACATCGCCCCAAAATATTCTATCTTCAACCTCAAATTATGATCTCTTTTACGGAAATTACTTCCCTCTTGAACGTTATTAAATCCTAAATATTTGAAGGTGTTCTATCATATCATCTTCTGTCCTCTAAGCTATACATATTAAAAGCATGACGTCTTTCCTTTTTAGTTTTATCTTTTAGACTATGCAGCATTTTAGCTGCGTCCGTTAAATTGTTTACAGTTATTTAATATCCTTTTGGAGAAATGGTATACAGATTTTAGAGGAGGTCTTAATAAAGATCTATAGAATAGTATTAGCAGCTTTCCCAGGGTAATAATTGTATGCCGTGTCAATGTGATCAGTAAGATAAGAGAGCACTGTTGATGTATAAAGTATTTGTTAGACTAATCCAACACATAGCGGAGCTAGCGATTGGAGAATCCCAGTGCAAAATAAATTGGGGAACCTTTGCAAATTCTCTATCTAACTTGTAGGGGTCAATAACAAAGGCAAAAATATATACAGATGGCCAGATAACCATAATGTATGTGAAACCTGGGGATGCAGACTTTACCACCATTTAAAGTTGACAAGATTGGTTTAAAGCCTATATATTTCAGCCTATCCGTGTCTACAAAACACAGGGCCCAACACGTGAAAGGACATTCGTGCTAAATAAGCTTATGCGGTGGGGCAACCCAGGCCTCCTGGGATGGAGGGAGGAGTCCTTTGACCCAGCAGGACCAGGCATAGTGTAGGAAGTGGCTAACTGGATGGAGGAGCCTTATATGGGCTTAATCTGGGCCATTTGTCCTTTCTGCCCCCAGCTAGCCATGAGTGAGATACCCGCCCATCCCTTTAGGAGAAAAGAGAGGGTTTTATTGTTGGTTGACAGGAGTTTGGAGTTGTGGTGGTGTTTGATATCCTCATATTGTTGTTTTGTGAAAAAAAATGTGTTTAAAAATATATATATTTATGTTAAAGGAGTTATTTGTTGTTACAGCAGCAGATGGTGAGGTAAGTCACCAGGCCTGTGATGAAGTGGGTGAGTTCCTACCCTACGGTGGTATTGCTGTATCATCATAGTATGTCATGGATGTGGGATCAGGGTGTGAAGAGTACTGTCTCTGGCCTGGCTCCTCCCCTCAGTTTTTTATTTGTTATTTATTTATTGATGGTTACCATTGACGATTATCCGTCACTATGTTTTCTTATAAGCGCTATGGCCTGTTTTCATCCAAATAAGATGTCTATATTTATTATTGGGGGTAGCATATCACCTGGGACATGCTTGGGTCATGACATAATCACATATTCATGGAAACGTAAAGACCAATCAAGTGTCATATTTATAGTATTGTCTACTTGAAGGATCTTATTGATAACGTGCAAAATCGTAGAAAGTTTAAAATAAATATAATCTTTAATGTTTAACTAGAGAATTTTCTGAAGAAACCCTAAAGTGGGCGAAACACGTATATATTTTTCAACATAGATTACTACTCCTTGGTAACACCAATTCTAGCTCCATCACATTGCAATGCCACCTCATCTGGAAGCACAGACGCAACCAAGAACTGCAGCTTCCAACTCAACTTGATGAACTCAGGTCATAGCAGAGAGGTCAGTCAAATTGTGGTCCACTGGAAAAGCAACTGGCAACTCACTCCAGTATCTTTTCCATGAAAACCTTATGGATAAGCAATCAGAAACATATATTATCGGTGTGCTGCGGTCCATAGGGTGATGAAGAGTCAGACACGACTGAACGACTAAACAAACATTTTTCTCTAATGTCAGCAGACATTTTTACTTTTTTTTCAAAAAGTATTAGATGATTAAGAGGAACGGAAGATAACATCTGTACTCAGTTCTGTTGAAGGCTGTAATTATAAATAGTCAGTCAGAGCAGAACTAAATAGCAGAGTATCCCCATTAGACTACAGGCCAAAGAGCAGTCCAATACATAAGCAAACATTTAAGAATTTCTTTTGAAGTGTTTTTATGCTCCTGGTTTACATAGCAGCTAATGTTATTAATTGTTTTATATACTTCACAAAGATGTGCAGTTTTTCCTTCATTTCAGTTGTCCTATGAAGCATTACTAGTATACTTGCCCAACATATGTTTTGTGCGGTGGTATTTATTCAGTATTTCTACTGAAAACAGTGAAATATATGCCGTTTTTACAATACATAATGAGAAATGCTAATAAAAATCTGTTACATGGATATAGCTCAGCTCATAGCATTTATTTCCTTGCTGACAAGTCCTGTAAATTCCTAGCTGGCATTTGCCTAAGACAGCACAAGGCCACACTGAGAAAATGTGTTTCTGTTGACATTAAGAGTCATATTACCCAAGGGCCAAATATCAGACCAGACATATATTTGTACGATTTCGTTTTGTGCTCTGTTTTTTTTTCCGTCTGTATCATTTGGCCTCAGCAAAGTTCAGGGAAAAGCTTATCAAACAGTGCCCCCGGTTCACTATCACAGTCACACATTCTGGTAATGCACTGCATTAAACGCGTTCCCTTAATCCTGCTCAATTCCTGAAAGCCACTCGCTCTCTGCTGCATGCTTAGAATAAGCCAAATCCAGGTGACCCATTCACTGCCAGCAAGAACCAACACGGATTAGCAGCACCCTGCAGAGAGGAAGGTTTATAGCGAGGCCTACAGACTCAATGCACCTACCATATACTGACATTGAGTTTGGAGTTCTGAGTATATCTAACTGGAATATATAATAAACTGTATTTTAGCAAATGTAAGCCCAGGGCAAGCATGATCCTAGCACCATATATTCTTTTGCTTCCGAAAATCCCACCCAGCAGACCCAGATGTTGACTAACCCTATTCTGGATCGCTACCTTGCCGTGGTGAAGCAGCTTGTGTACCTCAATGAAGTATTGAGATATACCATGTAGGTTCAACCAATATGGGCAGGTCATAGCATAGAAGTCAGACAAATTGCTGTCCCCTTGCAACCCAGTCCAGCATATTTGTCAAGAAAACCTTACAGTATAGATGAGCACAACCAGACACAGGATGTGCCTGTTGTACTGAGGTCCATAGAGTCACTGAGAGTCAGACACAACTGAATGACTAAACATCACATGGTAAAAACAGGCCATATGCAATTTTATTAAACCTTAATGGCATACCCAATGCAAGTTGATCATGGAAACATAATAATCAACAAATTTACCATGGGTGCAGCCAGAGACGTATCTACCTTTTTAGAGCTCCTAGGCAGTCAAGTGGAGGATGCAAGGTATGCATGGAACAATGTTTGCCTTTTCTGTACGTGTAAATTCCCTTTCCTGTTGTAACTGTCTAGTTCTAGGTGGTTACTACCTAGCAGCCAATCTATGAACTGCAACATTTACATTTTTTTAAAGTCAGGAACCATTTTTTTAAGAAGTGGTGCCCCTCACAGGGTAGCGCCCCTGGACAGCTGCCTAGTTGGCTTAATAGGTAATCCTGCCATGGGTGCAGCTAATTTTATTTTACTTATTAGGAATTCCCAATTGGGTGCAGTTCACAGATAGATACAACTGTGTGACATCTTCCAATTGTTACTATGCGCGCCCATTGCAAGAATAAGAGGTCATGATTTGAAGTTGGAAGGTGGAAGATAATGTGGGAAAGTACACATGTACAGAAAAAATAGTATATAACTTAAACAGCCTTCAAGTGGACGGGGTAGAGTCAAACATAGTTAAACATGCCTTTGATTTTGTAAGACTTTACTTGGTTGTGCAATGTCATCGGTAACATGAAAATGACACTTGACATACACAAGGTAAAACACATGTGGGTCCTTATTACATGTAAGTCTGTAACTGTAGCATTAGTGAGATAAAGGCCTTTCTTTAATGGGAGGGCTTTTAATAACAAAATGGTTGCACTTATAGTGGACACAGTGGTCCTTGACTGGCATGCAAGATTTAAAGGTAGTAAAATGTTTGCTATATGGTCTCTAGTGTTACTAAACGTGATATTGAACAAAATGTTTTTAGAAAGCAAAAAAAATTGAATAGAGGCTATGTATATATGTTTTTTCTATATATTTTTTTCACCAGGCCCAGCATGCACTGAGTAAAGCACTGCATTATTCTGCTAAATATTTACTGGTAATGTCTGAAGCATTAATCTTTTGCGAGAACACACACAATATGGATTTCTCCTGTTGCACCAATCGACGATGATTTAATGAGCAGAGAAGCAGTAAGGTGTAACTTGCACACAGCTCATATTTTATGTCAGGTATATTCCCTGCTATATGGAACAGATCTCAATGCAGAACTAAAGTCCAAATCCTTCTTAAAGCAATAGAAAAAATGCCTGCCGTAATCACAACTGTATGTATCATGAGAGATATATTTGCTTAAAATACTACATTTGGAATTCAAAAGAATACGTTTTAGCACATGCATGTTGCGTAGTTTTGAATTATTTAGGGTATGTACTTTCAGACAATATGTATGTGTATAGGTTTATGCTGGGGTAGGCTAAACCCAGGGTGTGTAGAATGTACTTATCAAGTCAAGGAAAGTGTTCTGGGAGCTTGTCATTTAATATGTTGTGGTCAGAAATAGGCATAATATTATCCAAATGTGTTATAAGTGCACTTAGGAGATCCAGGGCATTTAGTATTAGCTAAACCATCACTTATTGGATTAGTTTTAGTAAAAATAGAATGTGGCATATAAAAGATTTGTTTTTATTTTCTTTCCAGTTGTACACACATCACAGTAACACATATACCAGTATAAAGTCCCAGTAGATGTATGGTAAAATGTTGCAAATGTTTCTGGCCTTTAGAGCCACTGCACTGAAAGGGTTAAAGTACCATTGTAGTTGCAAACTGCATATTTGTCAGCTTTGAAACAAATGGACAACATTAGCGGCTTTAGCACTTTCTGCTAGTTTGGTTCCTGATAGGTGTGTTTTTTTTTATCTACCAGGAGAGGGAGGGATGGGAGAGGAAGGAATAGGAAATTAGGTTTTATTATATCATTGGGGACTTTAGATTTTGACACCTACCGTCTTCACCTGCACATGCTCAGAGGCTGCTAGCTTGCAAATATAACAGCAAATACAGCTCCTGAAGAAATAAAAACACCCCTCTCATAGAGCCAATATTTAATGAATGCCTTTAAGGACCATCATAGGCATCAACATTTATTTATTTTTTATTAAAAATTTACCTTATGACAATGCCAGCACCAAAATGCCAGGTGTGATGCCCAGGGGGGGGGGGGGGGGGGGGCATTACATTTTGGGACTACTGGACGATTGTGGAACCTGGGCTGTCAAGGGTTAATATTGCAATTCTTCCCCTTTCTCCAGGATGACGTCCTGCCTGAAAACTTGGACTATTACAGCCATGTTGGTTAACTATGTTACATTTTCCCCAGGGATTTTGGGGAGGGGGACTACAAGTTACAGGGTTTTCGGTTGCGGGGTGTGGTAGACCAGGGGGAGGGCTGGTAGATGTCAGGGAACAATGAGGATTCAGTTATGAAATGGTGGGTAAGATGGTATTAACTTCCATTGTTCTGACTGATGCCACTTTGGGAGGCTGGGAACAATGAGAGGATTACAAGGATTATTCATCCAGGTTCCGGGCCAGCAGGGGATTATCAGTCCCCCCCCCCCCCCCCCACGTAGCCAGAGATTGTATCTTATTTTGATTGGGTGATGTTTTGTATAAATGTGCTCTACTGTAAACAATAAAGCAGTTGTCCAGTTTGAACTTGCATAATCTATGTGTAAGCATCATTCTGTGGGAAAGCATAATCTTTGCTTGGGCTACTGCTGGTGAACTTGTTTGAAATAGTTACAATCAGTAACTCTACAGTCCTGCTTCCTGTGGTTTCCTGGGTGTAATACATTGAAATATGTTTCTATATGCACAAAAAATGTCAATATGCAGTGATATTTCTGTACTGACATACAATTTATATACATAAACATGTGTAAATTTATAATCTGAGATATTGTAATGGGAAATGAGTAGCTACAAATGGGACATGGGCTCAAATATCTGAACGACTTTAGGCAGCAAAAAACCTTAATACGCCAATGGTATAGGGGCCTATCAGACCAATGAACTAACAGGTTTGGTTTCTAACATGAATAATACACTTTGGAACAAGGTTGCTGACACTACTGATCAATATACAACAAATAGGAACAAGACATACAGGGACAAACTAATCCCACAATAATTTGGAACATTACTGTCTTCAGGCCTTTTGGTTCCCTGACTTGGAATCAATTCCAGGTTGCATTGTTGAAAGCTCCACATTCTAACCACTGGACCACCAGGGAAGCCTATTTACATGGATGTAAAATTATGCTTTCATATACACTGAGCGTATTATCTAGAAAATATGTTCTTACATGTGTATTTATATGAAGGAAAACATAAAAATGCTGTAATATGAACTGTAATATTGTTTAATTATACATGAAATAATATTATCTTGTAATTTAAAAATCTATCAAAAAACATTTCCTATGGAGGTGGAAAAAAAACTTGGAGCGTAACTTTTAACCCATTCATATATGTTTTTGTGCCTATGACATTTAATGAGCTCCTAGTGAGGGATGCATAACAAGTTATTTATGTAATTTCACCTTGTCTGAAAATTCAAACTATGATGACATTTTTTTTTCATGTTTTCCAGAAAATGAAAAATCTAAAGTGCTACAAATGTCTTAATAATATGTGTTTTCTTTTCCCGGCCATGAAAAGGCAGTAAAAAGGTACATTTATAGCCGCGTTGCACTGGGTGCATAAAGCAATTTGTTGAGCAATTGCACCAAACAGCCATCAGGTTTCTATAAGGTATCTTGTAGGTTTGTTTGGTCTAACATCAAGACTCTTTTTATGCCATAACGTTGAAATATACTTCATGCCGCTTTGAAATGCTCCCAGTTCTCTGCTAAAACAACTTATATGAACCAAAGTAAACACCACAAACTCAGGCAGCTATTTTGAGAGCAAATCAACAACAACTTCTCACCAGGGTCAAACTATGATGTTTTTGTGTTGTTTTTTGGTTCTCTGCTGTTTTTCTATTCCAAACCACAGGAGCTCTGGCTCTGTACAGAACAAAAAAAAAGACACGTAAGGCATTTCACAAAACAGTTTTTTTTAAGAGTCCAGGTAAGCTCCAAGCGTTTGTGTTTGACAAGGGCATTTTTTTCTGAAATTATATAAAATATAGAATGAGAGTTCGGTTCATTTATATGTGAGCTCAATTATTTATTTATAAAGGGCCAAGACTTTATAAAGTGTTATTATAAGATGAATATACATTTAGTGCAGTGAGAATGATGATGTTAACGATAGAGAAGTAGTAGTTATCGCTGCTCCGGAGAGCTTACATTCAAAAGGAAATGGTTAAGTAAGTGAATCAGAAGAAGTGATGGAGTTAAGTAACCAGTAGTAGATTGCAGAAACTCGGCTGAGTGTCATGATGAAGCATGCACTGGCGTGATGGCTGATATCTGTAAATTGTACCGATCGTAGATGTTATGGCTATGATCGATAGAATTACTGGAAAAGGTTGGGTTTTAAAGAATGCTTCGAGCTCTAAAAGAGGGTCTCACATTGTCCTTATCCCTGGTGTCTAGTAGGAGGAAAGAGATCACAGTGCACATTAGCAATTTACCTGTTCTGAGGAGCAATGATGGCACAAGCTTAAGAGGAACAAACAAATTGTTTAGAGGGGGAGTCACCTTACATTAAAATGTCAGGTAACTCCAATTCTGGTGATCAGTGTCTTTTTTATCCCTTTTCTAACTATTCACTTGCACTCGATTTAGCAAAGAACTTGTCCAATGTTGTCTGATTTTTAAAATTTTGGGACTAACATTGGATTTTTGGATGAATATAGTAGTATATTTTTTGCCTCAAAATGTGATTAATATTGCATTTGATGAATTTAGTGGCTGATGAATATAGAGGTACCACTGTATATAACACATATACAGTTGTCGTAATTGCGAGTTTGGCGGTCACGCTATGTTAAAATTTACGGGCTTGCGCATTCGCAATGAGCTCCAAAGGTGCTCTTCAAGAGGCCCAAAAGTTACGGGCATGACAAGGTGTGCAATGAGCGTCTTTGAGAGACTTGCAATGAGCGCCAAGGGCTATTACTTTTGTTCATTCAGTCACTGCTTAGATCGTAGTCTTTTTAAAACTCTTTCCCTCAGATTTTGTTTGATTTCTATGTTACTAATTCAAATTCTGCAAAAGAGAATACAATAAATATGACACATCAGTGATCCTTTAAGAAGCAGACTGAAAAATCAGTAGGTACTCCGTGTAGACCCACAGCAGTATTTAGGTGGTCCACCAAGACCCCAGTCGACTTTTAGGTAGTCTGTTGAAAAAAAACGAAAAATGATAGGGAGCCCCTTGTATAAGGTATACTTACAGAGATACTTAAACTTTTGTGTATATGCACACATGGTGCTGTGACAGCCTGCTGCCCCCTGAATATATGTTGTCCAAGGCCTGAGTAGAAATATACCCTTGATCTCACCTATGCAGGAGTGTTCTTTCATTAAAAGATTTCAGTATCTAAAGCTTTTCTTAGGTTCTTCAGGAAGAAGCAGCATGCCTACAGTACTAACGAAGATCAAACACTTGAACACAGACCATGTTCTCGCAGTGCTCCTCTGGTCCCTCATGTGGCCAATCCTATAATATCACACACTGGTCAGACGATGCTGTTCGTAACATAGAAGAGACCGCAGTCTGCTAATACTGAACTGCACATGCTGTATTAGCCTTTGTCTCACAAGGTGATGCAGTTGTCTTTGAAGTGGAATCCTCAGCATCTGGAATAAAGTAAGAGACAGGGAATAATATGCAAAATTAGACATAAGTGGCCACTGTAGTTATGGTAAACATCACATTTCTGAAGTATTTAATTTTAGCAGCAGTGCAAGCCATTAAAAAAAAACTTTCTATAGAAATTTGAGCCTTATGGGAAGTATGGGGAAGAGGTAATTTATTTAATTGGAGCTATTTGTATCTGACATCTACGTTCTTGCCCTGCACATGCTCAGAAAGCGATAGTAGTAATGAAATACTAAACCCTCTTTCTTTCAGAAATCTAAATGCCCCTCACATACTCACAACCTTCACCAAAGTAACAGAAGCTCAGTATAAATGTTACCTCTGCTTCCTGCAATTCTCCAGGGGTTTGTTTCTTGCTAGCCTGATAAGGCCCAGGCCTAGGGCAGCATTTTTTCAGGGGTCAACAGACAGTATAAAGATGCAGTGCAGTATATTGAAATCTGTTTGTATTAGCACAGATATATATATATGCAGTGATATGTCTGCCTGTAGTGTACATGCTCTCTGACATACCATATATACATAAGAAGATATAAACTTATGATCTGAGATATAGACATGGGAAATTAAGAGCTGCAAAAGGGGTGTGGGGTGCACAAATCTGAATGGGCTAGAGCGGCATAAAACATAAATGTGCCTACTATTCAATATTTTATACTTGCTTTTAAATGGTGCCATTCTAGCATTTAAAGCTGCACTGGACAATTTATTGAGGTGATTAGGACAAAGGATTTCAGGTCCTGAAGGGACCATAAAGTACAAGCTCCCCCTAAATGCTTTATTTGCTGCTATAATGAATGTCAGTGTGTTTAGGTTAGTATGCCTGCAAAAACCAAAGGAGAGAGCTGACATTTTGTGTTGCAGCAAACAGAGTGCATGGGCATTTGTAGGGAGCTTGTGATTCCAGACTATGAACAGACGAGGCAGGGAGATGGAGGAATAACAGTGGTATATAAAATATGCATGAATTTGAAAAATAAAAAATAACATTTTCTCTTGGTTTCCAGTGCCTATTTTGACTGTATGAATATAGAAAAGCTTGATTTGCCATAGAAAGGTGTTGTGGCCCCTTAACTGCCTCTTTGAACATTAGTATTTCTGGCCCTTTATTAGATTATCAAGTGAAGTACATAAGGATTTATCCTTGGATTTTAGTTCTCCTTTATAATACACCAACCTGTCCTGTATGAAAGAGATTTGAACTCAGCCTATGTATTACAGATACCATATCACTCAAATCCTAAAATTAGCTTGTATTTGCAGCATCTCTCTGCCATCATCTTGACCTCTCCCCCCATCCTGTGTGATGTCACTGACAATTTCTCTGTCCGGCACTGTCAAGGTTCTTAGAGACTTTACAGAACTAATCCTACAGAATCCCGTAGAGAGAACAGTCCATACAATTACACACCATGTTTCTGTAATACAAAACTCTCTCAGGATTTACGAGCTTGCAGCCAGGACGCGCTCGCTGGCAGGAGAATGCTGACTTTATTAGGGCTGTAATATACTTAGTGACTCTGTCATATCACTGTGCAAAAGAGAAGAACATTTCTTTCTTCATTATTATTATTATTATTATTATTATTATTGTTATTATTATATTAGTTATTAATTATTGCTATCTTGTATTTATTATACATATATGTATGTATGTATGTTTATACTGACACATTAACAGACAGATCACACTCATAAGCCTTCCTCATGGGGTTTAACGTGTAAAACTGGTGAGTGCAAGCTTCCATCTATCTATCTATCTATCTATCTATCTATCTATCTATCTATCTATCTATCTATCTATCTATCTATCTATCTATCTATCTATCCATCCATCCATCCATCCATCCATCTATCTATCTATCTATCTATCTATCTATCTATCTATCTATCTATCTATCTATCTATCTATCTATCTATCCATCCATCCATCTATCTATCTATCTATCTATCTATCTATCTATCTATCTATCTATCTATCTATCTATCTATCTATCTGTCTGTCTATCTATCTATCTATCTATCTATCTATCTATCTATCTATCTATCTATCTATCTATCTATCTATCCATCTATCTATCTATCTATCTATCTATCTATCTATCTATCTATCTATCTATCTATCTATCCATCTATCTATCTATCTATCTATCTATCTATCTATCTATCTATCTATCTATCTATCTATCTATCCATCTATCTATCTATCTATCTATCTATCTGTCTGTCTATCTATCTATCTATCTATCTATCTATCTATCTATCTATCTATCTATCTATCTATCTATCTATCTATCTATCCATCTATCTATCTATCTATCTATCTATCTATCTATCTATCTATCTATCTATCTATCCATCTATCTATCTATCTATCTATCTATCTATCTATCTATCTATCTATCTATGTTGTAAATGGAGAATTTATTACAGGATCAATGTTTCACTTAGGAAAATTAAGCATTTGCAAGGTAAACAAACAGGAAAAATCTATGGCACTCAATATATAGAGTAAATATCTCTTGCTGTGAGTGAGGAGATCAGACTGAAAGGCTGGAATGTGAGTCTGGTGTTTGCTGGATTTTGATGCTGGCTCTTTTTATTTCTCCTCTATAGTAATAGTAATACATAGTAATTGAGGTTGAATAAATACTTTTAGTCCATCAAGTTTAACCTTTTCAGATCTCCTCTGATCTGCAATATGGGGATTGTTAATTGTTAATTGATCCAGAGGAAGGCAAACAGAAAAAAAAAACAAGTGCACCTTGCCAATTGTCTCAAAAGAGAAAAAAATGTAATTCCTTCTTGATACTGGAGACTGGATTCCTCCCTGGATCAATACTCCCTCTCTAATTATCCAGGATAACCCTGAATGCCCATTTTAGTTAAAAATATATCCAGTCCCTTTTTAAAGTTATCTATCAAATTCGCTGTCACCACCTCCTTCGGTAGAGAATTCCACAGATTAACCACCCTTACTGTGAAGAACCCTTTTCTTCCTTTAAGGTAGAATCTTTTTAGTTCTAACCTCAAAGGATGTCCTCTTGTCAGTCGAAAACCTCTTGGCATCAAAAAAAAATATATTGATCTTAGATGTATTTATATAAGGTATACCCTCTTAGAGAAAATAAGTTTAATATGCTTAGTCTTTCTTCATAACTTAGCCCCTCCATTCCCCTCATTAGTTTTCTTGCCATTCTCTGTATTTTTTCCAGCTCTAAAATGTCCTTTTTATGAAGTGGTGCCCAAAATTGTACTCCATATTCCAAATGAGGGGGTACTGGGGATGTGTATAATGACAGAAGTATTTTTACTTCTGTATACAAATCCCTAGTCCTCGATAATGGCACAGGTGATACTGCACTAAAAAAGCATGGACTCAAACAAATTGCAAATGTATTACCGTAGACAGCATTACACATGTAAAGCCAGGTTCTGTGGAAGAAAAACACTTTCACTGACTCGCCCACGCCCTCAGAAGAATAAGATAGGACATGAAAACTCTGTATTCTCGGTTTAATACAAGCTTGGGGGTGAACGGACAGAATAACAGCAAGTCTTCCACATATTATCTTTTTATACAGTTTTTGCAAGGTTTTGTAATTAATGCTGTCAAATCAGAAACCTTCTTCTTGTGAGACTCAGCAGGGTATTATTAGAAGGTTTTACAAACAATTTTGTTATTCAGTAAATTCCTTCTTGTAATACAAACACAAGGCCTACACATTTTCACCTTTGATCCAATAGGGTTTTATCTCTACACAAATATATACAATCCGTTTGATTCTATTCTTGTTTCTTCTAAGAATCAAGTTTGCAAAAAACCTTGAAGTAAAAGCACTGAACTAATGATTCTTCAGAATTAACTCCTTCTTAGGTTTTCGGTTTCTAAGGTTAGCAATTAATATTTTCTTAGATACTTATAGCTACTTACTAGCGACTTGCCAGTTAAAAAATAACAGTAATAAAATTGTAAGGCAGGTAATGCTGTTTGCCAAAGAGAGTAAGGGCCTCATTCTATTAGCGGCCGCAGCCGTTGCGGGGCCGCAAGGACCGGCCGCAAGCTATTCTGCTATTCTATTCCCTTACGGCCGGGGATTCCGGCAGGCTTGCGGCCGGTGCCTTGCTATCTCTTGCGGCCGCTCGCGCCAGAGGAAAGCCTTTGATCTAAAACGGCCGCAAGAGTTTTGCAATTCAATTCCTCCGGGAAACCTCTCTGCAAGGCTAAAAACGAGCCGCTGCTTACTTGCAGGAAAGAGGTCCCGCTAGCACCAATTAAGCACATAAAATAGCTCAAATAAAGCCATCCTGCACTTTGAGAAGACTATAAAGGGATTTTAGGTGTTAGAAAAAATAGCACATAATTATCCTGTACTCAAATCCGTAAAATATTTTATTTTTAATATCCGTAAAATATCCATGTAAAAAGTCCAGAGTGCTTGGAGCACCTAAGACACACCCACGCCGCAGCCGGAAAATAAACAGTTAATTTGAACTCGGGTTTGGGCAGATGTGCAAGCTTGAGAGTGGGTTCCTTTTAATCCTCATGTCCCCCAATATGATCCCTAGCATTTACAGAGCTGTACAGTGCAGGCTTGAATTTATTTTTGCGTTTTTAGATTTCTGAGCTTACGGCCGGTTCCAAGATATGCGGCCGGCCGTAAAAGGAGATCCTTGCGGGGCCGTATAATAGAATCGCGAGTTAACTGAACCCCCGCAAGGAATCGCAGCCTTACGGCCGATTTACGGCCGATAATAGAATGAGGCCCTAAGTGTTTTGGTTGTCTGAGATCCTTCGGCGCTCATTGCGAGCCTCTTGGTTGGTGTATTTTTTGTTACCAGAGGCGCTTTTGCTCTTATTGTAAAGTCTGCGCTGATCTCCTTTTGGCGCTTATTGCAAGCCTCTCCCCTGGTGTACTTTGTGTCCCCTGAGCACCGTTGGCGCTCCTTGTGAGCCGCGCGGTGAAGGTCTTTGTCGTTTTTTTGCGATACTGTGTTTTTTTTGTTTTGTTTTTTTGTATATTGTTATTTTTATGATAATTATTTAATGAAATGATAAATTAATATACTTTACCTATTTGTAATTAATATATGCAGTTTTGAATGTAGGTTTGAAGTGTTGTTGTGCTGAGGTGTAAGTGTCAGCAATGTGTGCAGTGTGTAGTGCAAATAGGCTGCGTGCGCGAGGGGAAACTGTTTGTGTAGCTGGGTACTTCCGCATTCTGTAAGTTGGGGTGTGGATGATTTAATGTCCTTGCTAAGTTTATGTTGTACCTCGTACAGGTTTTTTTAAAAGTCGTATGTGCTTGGCGGTGTTTTGCGGCTTTAGTGGTCGTGTAGCCTCTTTTTCGTTTTTTTCGGCGGACGTTTTTTCTCTTGTGGCTGTTGGTGATTTAGCGTCCTTGTTCTTGGACCTCTTATGGTACCAGGGTCTTGTTATTCAGACAGAAAACTGCAAAGTGTTGTAGATAACACGGCAAGCTCTTAATCTTTCTGCTTTGGTGAATGGGGTTGGCTGCAGTCGGTATGGTCTGTTTGTGGGTGTGTAGGATTGCCTTCATGTAACAAAAAATTACCCCAGCAGAAGAAGACTATATTGTCACAGATCGAGAAATTGTATCAATCAAACTGGCACTAGAAAAATGGAGACAATTATTAGAAGAAGCAAAACACTCTGACTATGTATACAGACTACCAGAATCTTGAACAATTAAAAGAGGCAAAAAGTCTTAATCCAAGACAAGCCAGATTGTTCCACTTCTTTTCCAGATTCCAGATTCATATAACTTACAGGCCAAGATCATTGAAGGACAATGTTGATGATTTATCCAAGATACATATGGAATGTCAAGATGAAGAACTACTTAAGCTATCTTACAACAAGGACATTTTCTTTGTGCTACAACTGGAAATAGAGGAAATCTGCAAAGAGAGTGACTAAATCCTCAACTTCCTCCAAATATCAAAGCAGTGCATAAATATGGACTATTTTTACATAAAAGACATAATATATGTACTACATTCTCCAGGTACTTCAGGCCTTACATGATGCACCTTTGGCCCACCATCCTATGATAAAAAAGATGTTACATATAGTTCAGAAAACTTTTTGGCAGCTTTCTATGACTTTGTTTTTAAAGGCTTTTGTCAAATCATGTGAAATTAGACACCCTTTACACATCCTGTAGGGCTTCTTATGCCTCTTCCAGTCTCTCAACAACCATGTTCTTCATTAGGAATATACAGTATTTTATAGTGGCTCACCCCTATCAAATGAAAGCAATACTATTATGGTCATCATCGAAAGACTTACCAACATGGTGCATTGTGTCCCGTTTAGCAAGGTTCCCAAAGTTGCAGAAACAGCTGAAGCCTTTATTCAAGAAATTATATATATTTTTTACAAATATTGGACAAACAAAGATTGTCAATGAACCCCTTGAGCAATACCTCAGATGTTATGCTTGCTACACACAAGATGACTGTTACAATTTCCTCCCTATTGCTGAATTTGCCTTGAACAACTCCATTCATGAGTCAACCAAAATGTCCCCGATCTCTGCAAATTATAGATACAACCCCACAGTCATTTCACACGTCTTATCTGATTCCTCACTTAAAGGTTCCTATAGATTAAAAAAACTAAAAGAACAATTAGAAACTTTAAGGAAATCTATAACTGATTCTCAAGTGTATCAAAACCATGTTTGATTATAGGATAAGGTCCAGTAACCTGAACTATAAGTAACTACTAGGTGATAGGGTTCGGCTCTCAATAAGGACATAAAAGTGACGTGACCATCCTAAAAATTGGGAGCTAAATATATATAGGTCAGTTTCCCATTACTAATATTCTTAACCCTGTAACTATATGTCTCCAGTTACCCTCTGCTTTACACCTTCACCCTTACTCAACCAGTGATGGCTAACACACTGTCTGTTCGGGTAACTATCCCTCCTCCTCCTGTTTTGGTTGATGGCATTTCGGAATATTAGGTGTCAAGTATCTTGGATTCTAGGATTCAATGAGGTAGACTGCTTTATTTGGTGGGATGGAAGGGCGCTCATTGCAAACCGCATTACCTGCCTTACAATTGTATTGCCGTAATTTTTTGACGCCCAATTCGATAGTATATATATATATATATATATATATATATATGTGTGTGTGTACAGTATATATATATATATTTATATATCACTATAATAGTTATCAGTGTTGGGGCCGTTTGTGATGTTGGTAACGCACTTGCTTCCCACTCGCCGAAGGCGCTTGTTGAACTGCTAGCCTCGCAAAGCAACCACGATGGTTGCAACTGCGAGCCAAGCGTGTAACTCTAAAAACATGAACAACAAACGAAATTATTTCACAAAAATAATAACACACTCACACAAAGCACAGGGGAAGAGCCAGGAAGCCTGGAAATCAGGTTGCAAGCGATTTTGAGCCATATTTGGGGGTTTTCGTCAATCCGAAATCGGCTAATCAAGAAAAAAAACTGCTGACGAAAAATGTAAAAATTCTGAAATAGGATGAAAACAAGACTGAACAAAGCAAGGCACACAGGACTTGGAAAATACACAATGGCAAAGACAGTAACACTTACACCAACAACGCCAGGCACACAGGGCTTTAAAAAAACAAAACAACCGCAGTCAGCGAGTGCAGCGCAAAGATTCAGCAGCCACACAGAGCAGAAAGACACAGGGAAGGGACAGGGGGAAGATGCTGGAAAGAGACACATGGCATTCCAAAGTAAAAAACGTGCAGGTTAACGAAACCTGCAATGATCGTCCCACACAGGGAGGAAAGGGTCGAGTGCCGAAGGGGATCAGTGCAAAGCAGGGAAATTGAATTAGCAATGAGCGCCAAAGGTGCTCAGAGGACCAAAAGCCTCACATTGTGTGTCAAACACCATTGCCAGCCTTAGAATTTTAATCCTGTCATTTTTGACGGGCAATTTCCTAGCAATATATAATATACAGTACATCTATTTATAATATACATCTATCATTATATATACATTATACATATATATATATATGTATATATATATATATATATATATATATATATATATAAATATATATAATATTATCTCTATATATATATTTGTGTGTGTGTGTGTATATACAGTATATATATATATATATATTTATATATATATATATATATATATATATATACACTATGTTAAAAGTTACTGGCTTGCGCAATGAGCGCCAAAGGCACTCATTGTGAGCCTTGCATCTCAATTGCGGGCCTCGCGATGAGCGTCAAAGGCCTCTCCCCACTCCCTAACTTTGCAGGCCTTGCGATGCAAATCCGTAACTTTCGGGCCTTGCCAAGGGTTGTGGTAAATGGAACATACTCGGATTGGACTAATGTGGTAAGTGGGGTTCCTCAGGGTTCACTATTAGGTCCCCTCCTTTTTTACATATTTATTAATGACTTGGAAGTGGGATTGGAGTGTGGTATCTCCATTTTTGCTGATGACACAAAGTTGTGCAAGGTAAATAAATCAGAAAATTATGTACTTTCCCTCCAAAGGGATTTGCATAAATTAGAGGAATGGGCATCTAAGTGGCAGATGAGATTTAATATGAATAAATGTAAAGTTATGCATCTGGGAAGGAAAAAAAGCCATGCAATTTATAATCTTAATGGAGCAAATCTAGAGGTATCAGTAATTTTATATATTTTTTCCCTGTTGAGATAATTGGCAAAGTTTTATTTTTTTTTTCTTTCTGTTTGCCTTCCTCTGGATCAATTAACGATAAATCTGCTTATTGCAGATTAGAGGAGATCTAAAAAGGTTGCACTTGATGGAGTAAAGTCTTTTTTCAACCTATATTACTATGTAACTATGTAACTATGAGCAAGCCCATAACTTTTAACATAGCATGACCGACAAATCGCAATTTATGACAACTATATATTTGATATATATATATATATATATATATATATATATATATATATATACATACACACCATTGGATATTTAGTTTTGTCTATGCAATTTGTCTGCAGACTACTATTCCACAACAAACTGATATTTTAGTTAATTTTAAAAGCATTCTGAACAGGATGCAGTTCTTAGTTCTAATAAGTACTTTTTGTCAGTTACTGGAATGGACATGCTGCATATTGCAAAAGTCAACATTAAACCTAATTGGCTGGTACAATGTGTTTTACAAATGTTATGGTTTTGACTTCTATTATAGAGATGTTGCGGACAGTTCGCCCGCGACTATTCACAGCAGACTATTCACAGCGATTTTGGCTCTTTCGCGCTCGCATCGGACCGCAGACACATGCGCTTTTCGGTCCGCCCCCTATTCTTTATCATTGAGGAAACTTTGACCCTGCACCTCACATTCCAGTCACTCAGCAGCATACACTCCCTTCCAGAGCCTTCCATGTGAAGGACAGCATACATTTTAGAATCATTCGTTGTGAGAGGACAGATAGTGTAGCTGCTGGAGATTTAATAGGGAAATAGATAGCCAGGCTGTGTATTTAGCTTCCACTACAGACCTGAAGGACTCATCTGATATCTGCTGCAAGGACAGCAACCCAAAAAGCCCTTTTTTAGGGCTAGAACATCATTTATTTTATTTTATAATTTTTTTCTGTGTAATCTAATTGCATATGCTTGCCTGCCAGCGTGTGTGTGTGACAGGCTAACACCTAACAGCTTATATTGTGCTTATTTTCACTACTCATACCTGGTGGTGTACCATACATTGAAAACAACAATTTTTTTCCTGTAATCTAATTTCAGTTGCCTGCCTGTGTCAGGCTCACAGCTAATATTCTGCTCTGTTTCACCAGTCATAGTTGGTGTACCATACATTGAAAAAAAACAACCCTTTTTTCCTTTAATCTAATTTCAGTTGCCTGCCTGTGTCAGGCTCACAGCTTATATTGTGCTCAGTGAAATAAAACAACACTTTTTTGACTGTAATAGATTGAATAGCAATTGCCTGCCTACAGGCGTGTGTGAGAAGCCTATTGCATCTACTCTGCCAACTTTTGCCAGTGCACAGTGATACGTCATATCTGGTGCAACCGTAGTGTACAGTGACATAAAACAACACTTTTTTGACTGTAATCGATTGAATATCAGTTGCCTGCCTACAGGCGTGTGTGTGAGGCCTACAGCGCCTACACAGCCAACTTTTGCCAGTGCACAGTGACACTCATATCTGGTGCAACCTAGTGTACAGTGAAATAAAAGAACCCTTTTTTTTCTGTAATCGATTGAATACCAGTTGCCTGCCTACAGGCGTGCGTGTGAGGCCTACAGCGCCTACTCTGCCAACTTTTGCCAGTGCACAGTGGCAGAGAGAGGAGTCTGAAGAAGAGGAGTCAGAGGAGGAAGGTGGCTTTGAGGAGGTGGAAGACCAAACACAGCAGGCGTCCCAGGGGGCTTGTTGTCACCTTTCGGGTACCCTTGGTGGCTGGCTGGAGGAAGAGACCTTCAATGACATCAGTGAGGACATGGAACGGGACAGGGAAAGCTTGGTATCCAACCTTGTGCAAATGGGGAGTTTGCGGTTGTGCAAAGGGACTGTTTGCGGTTGTTTGCGGTGCATTAAACGGGGAGATTGTTCTGTTACTGTGAAGCGGGTGTAACCCTTACACTACCTGATCAACACAACATCATACCTGATGTTTTAAAGCATGTTATTCCAAACAATTTAGGAATGTTACGTGATTTATGCCCTTTATGGCTTAAAACCAGATTCTGCATCAACTATGTAATTTTCCGTGGGAGTTTTGCCATGGATCCCCCTCCGGCATGCCACAGTCCAGGTGTTAGTCCCCTTGAAACAACTTTCCCATCACTATTGTGGCCAGAAGGAGTCCCTGTGGGTTTTTAAATTTGCCTGCCCATTGAATTTTATGTTTGCGACATCACTATTCTATTATAATATAAATAGTATTTCTTATTATATTTATATGATTTCCCACCTTCCTATCTGAAGGTGACTTTATGCCTCTGGACATTTCAGGTGGCCAAAGAGGGGCACATGTCACTGAATAAAGTTACACTTGCACTTGCTAGTTATGCCCAATTCAGTAATGTGGTAGCAACAGGTGCAGACTGGATACTATCTATCTATCTATCTATCTCTAGAAGAATGGCGACATTTATTAGAGGGAGCGGAACACTCTGTGACTATGTAAACAGACTACCAGAAACAAATAGACTACAATAGAGAAATTTGCCCTTAAATGTTGGATTATATAAAATATTAGGGTTTTTTATTATTATTTAAAAGATGGTCATTTTGGAGGTATGTTTTCACAGCTGACACACATTGGACAATGGCTATGGTTTAAAATGAATTGGACCATTCTTATAGTTTATATGAGATGGTCATCGTTACAATTGACAAGCCTTGAATCTTAACACTGCTTAATAAACCTAAACCTTACTTTCTAAAAATGAATCACAAAGTAAAAATATGATACTATTGTACTGAAGGTATGGGTGAAACTTTTTGATACCAGTTGCTTCTTATTTTATGTGCACTACTCAGAGCAAGGAGTTACAATACAGAATAATATACAAACATGGAAACTTGTTTCAGTGGAATATAATTACACATTATTAACACATATCACTGCCCCTTTACATTTCATAACAATGCACTGTCTGATGATCTTTATTCTCTATAATTGAACTCATTTGCCTTTCTCCCCTATTACAAGCTATAATTTCTGGTTTATCAAACAATGTCCCTGAACTTTAGAAGCCATTACTTATAATTAGTATAATCACCCACAGATATCATACAAATGTGTATTGACACGGAAAACTAATTGTGTAATTACCAGCTGAGCTTTAAGAAATTAGTAACCATCATACAAGGAGATATAATATATGTATTATTTGTAAAATATTCTCATAAGCTACTGGATAACGCTCAATAATTAGATAACTGTCTAAGTTACAGTACATCTCTCTAGCATGGGTGGTCTTGTTAAGAAGGAGACAAAATGCCATGTGTAATATGCTGAGTTTTATTTAGGCTGTCAAAATGGATAATGAATTTCTGCACTGGTATATTATCAGCAGACCTTGACTTCTATACACACAGCGATGGGTGAAAAGCAGTGAACTGGGCAACAATCAACTGCAAAACATGGAAAGTCAATTTAAACCACTGAACAATAGATTTCTACTTTCTGAAGGTCGCCATGTCATGATTTGGCCATGTTAACTGCTGATAGAAATGGGGTATACCCATGACTGACACAAGGCAGCCATGATTAAATGTAAGAGTCTACCTACCTAAGGCATCCAGGTGCTTTTTTCTTTATCATGAGATGCATCCAGACTGCTCAACCTGTGTTGCACAATGTTATAGGTTAACGTAAGCCAGTTTGATATAATCACAATCATGCCAGGAATGGATTATCTACTAAAAAATGTCAGTCTGGATATATCTTGTTAGAGCAAGAAGTAATGGACAAAAAGTGTGCTTCTTTGGTTTTAATGATTGATTTCCCTGAATTTGACCTTTGAAAGCATTCCAGATCATCACCATGACCTCTGTCTGTGTAGACCTTCTTGCCTTGCCTTATATAGCTCCATCCTCTTGCATGTGGCTATTGATAACCACCTACACAGAGGAAGTTCATAACTAATTATGATGCTCTCTGATCAGGTGGAGCAGATTGCATGTTCCAGTGACAAAGTAAAGAGAAGGCCATATTCTTCACAAATGTAATAAGATAGCAAAGTACCAGAAGGACATGACACACTTTCTTAACCCAACAGTGTACCCTTTTATACATTCATACCAAAAACATAAAAACATAATATTGTATGGAAAACAAGATCTTTCTTTAATTTCTATATTGGTTAACAATAGTTTACCTAAAATGGCTTTGAGTTCTACCCATTAATCTATTGTTCGCTCATTTGTCCCATCTCCAGAGCCTCAGTTGACATTTTGGAGACCTTTATCACATACAAAAGCAATTCTTAGATGGTCTGTGGTGGCTTGGGTCCATGTTTGCCCTAGAATATAGACAGATATAAATGTTGACTTGATTGTAGCTCTAAATAACATCTGATAAGACTGAATATTGTATTTATGACACTCTTGACTTTAAAATATCTAAGCAAAGTCCACCATAGCAAAGAAATTTTAGAGAAAAAATCAGATCAAAAGAAAAAATAATAATGCCATGTTTTCCATTGATTGTCTTAGCCAGTTATTGCAACTGGTTTCCATTTGCTTAAGAGGCAATTGCAAAACTCTAACATTACAGTCACTCTTCCAAGTCTATAGGACTACCCAAATATCATTAAAGAGTTGCTTTAAATTGAAGGTAACCCCAATATTCTTACTTTGAATTCCTCAAACATTTTAAGTACTTTGAAAAATTGCACCATTTGGCATCTAAATATATTTTTAGATAAAATCATATTGCTTGGCATGCAAGCCAAAATTCTGTGTAAACTATTAATAATGTAGTGTGTGCATTTTTATTTTTAAATGCTTTAAGCAAAAAGTTCTAATGACAAATTCATGATATCACCTACAGATACAATGCCTCTAATCTCAGACATGGCATTTTGTCATTCTATATTGATCATTTAACTTGGAGGGGAGGATTGTGGTTCCTCAAAATTCACAACATGTCTTTTAATGCTTCTCAGTCAAAATCATACTGCTCTACAGAATGTTGTAGTTTTCTATAAAATGTACACTAACTTCTAAGAAACCTCTAGAGGAGTAAAATATCCTCACCTTCTGAAGCCCCACACTTTCTTCCAGTTCTCTCTCATGCAAGGTGCCATTTTCACAGCTTTGATCTAAGACTACACCCACAGGGAGGGACTTCACATTATCTGTGCCTTATGATGCTCAGACACACAGCATGTCACTGTCTGCTTGCTTACAGGAATGCACTAATAGTGTATAGCCACTCCAATGTTGGCATAAACTTAGATCACAGCTGTGAAACATTGCACCCTACATGACAGAGTACTGGAAGAAAGAAGAAGGTTCGAGAAGGTGCAAAAGTTTTACTTAGGTGGCTTCCTATAAGTAAGCACAGTGTATATTTTATATGGCAATTACACTGATGAGGGTACATTTATTTGCAACCTAGTTACAACATTTACATAAAACAAAATGCTATTATGCTGGTTGTTATGTTGCATATTATATGATGGGCAGTGTCGGTAGTGGGGTTGGATAAAGCCCCTGTCCGTGCTCACTCACTTGGAAGACAGGCTTTCAGTTTCATGCTGTCTCAGATACTGACACACACCGTTACACATAGACATGCACACAGCTAGAAACTGTGACAGAAGCAAATTAATCCCTGGGGAGGTATTCACAGAGTCATATGGGTTTTTATAGAGAAGATTTATTCAGCTATGATAAAACATCATCTCTTTAAAGAGGTACTGTCTGTCACAATAAAAATATTCAGCTTTCAATAGTTTATACATAGTCCCCAATGACTCTCCCCTGGGCATCATTAGCAAACAAATGCTGTAGCAGAATGTTTCTTTATATCCCTGTGCTGCAGACAAAGCATTAGCAAAAAGTGGAATACAGACATGGCTAATAAACTAATGAAATAGAGGCATTAATTACATATTTGCATGTGATCAATTAAAAGCACATGGAACACACACAATCATGCATTTATTAGATCATATTTTAAACGTTTACAAAATCATTACGGGCTCATGGAACTCATGAAACATGTTGTGAGTCATCAAAAAGGGCCATGAAACAGTCACTTTGTAGCACAATGGCACATGACGCTTGTTTATTTAACATAAATTGTGCAGTAATCATTGCTTGGACTTATTGTTTATGCTTTGTTATAAATATGGGGTCCTTGCCTTATGGGCGGTGACTTCTCTTTGGCCATGACCATGCATTTTTTTTGCTACTTGACGTCCTGCCGAGCCGATAGACTTGCAGCCCTATTATATTCCCCTAATGTGTAAAACCGTAGCTCGTAACGTAGCCCGCAAGACTTGCCGCTATTAAATTGGCCCCGTAAAGCAGGCCGCTGCCGATCTGTGGGTTATGAGCAAAAAATGCCTACAGGACGTGGAACGTGGAACTTCACGGCCACAAATCCTCTGTTCTGTCAAGCCTGTAACTGTTACGTTTCAAATCATGCTATTCAATTTGCAACGAATTCACTGGCGTTCAACCCCAGTAACCTGCAAATGGAGCCAAGAAGCCAAATGGTACCAGAGATGACCCGCAAGGGGGTTAAGTCCAATCTGTAGCACTTTAAATGCAAATATACACACACTTCTGTATTTATATGAAAAGAGAAACTGATGATAGGTATTGGAATAAATAGCACAACATTCTGAAGCTTGCAAATCGGCAATATCAAATACTTTGATGTTTAATATTCGTGTTATATCGATCTTGGCAATCAATGTGTTAATACATATAATGGAACTCGCATGTAACAGAATATGATATTGATGTAGTTCTGACTATCTCTGTTTCCATTGGCTCCATCTTAACTCGTAACTACGGGTTTGACTAATTGATCACGTTCACGGCTGCACATCCAACATTCAACAAACGGTTTACGGCTTTGCGTCTCAAGCCCGTAACTCGCAGCATGTTCTAATTTAATAGCTCTGTAACTCAACCAAATTTGGAACCACGCAGCTGTTGCGGGTCTCACGTTGCACTTACGGCCTTGGAATTTAATGTGGCTGTTGGTTGGGTCCCTCAGCCTTGTGCAACTGATCAATCGAAGATAAGAATAATAAACTTTGCTATGTGATTACACTTATGTTGTTTGATTTGTTATGATCGAATATATACACCCCAAGCCAAAGGAAATCATTAGATAAAACCTAAGCTAAAAAAAAACTTTTCATTTTTAAAATTGATGCACATTTCACTGTTTCATAATATTTTTCTAAATAACCCAGTTAATCCTCCAGTAACCCTCCCTCACTGCTATCAGATTTTTCTTGGACCACCAATCAAAAGTACTCCGCATACTGCAATATTCTCTGTTTGCAGCAATCAAAACTGAATTATAATAGAAAACTATTTAGTGCAAGCATTTTGCATTATAAAAAAAATGAAATAATCTGCCATTGTAAACAGTTCTGTGATTTTTTACTTCACCACTTGAAGGGTTAAATGGATAAAAAATTATTGTGTTCTATGTACCTTTAATTATTGGTGAAAGGTGTGGAAATCCGAAATTTTACACATGGCAACTATATGCAAGGGTGGAAGCTACAAACAGAAATGTCCTTTGAGCATAACAGAGGTTAGCTGTAACATATTATTATTATTAATAACTTTTATTTGTATCGCGCCAACATATTCCGTAGCACTGTACAGGGGAAGAGGCCGGCGCAGAGGCAGCCCAGACACGCCGTGTCTGACGCAGCGCTGCGTGACCCGGCGGAGCCTGGGTGATGCTGATTGGCTGCGAGGAGGAGGAGGGACTTAAGCCCGTTTCGCGGGCTTCCTCCTCACTCCGCGCCGGCCATTGAGCTGATCTGAGGTATGCACGCTGCGCTCTCTGCAAAAAAGCACAAGGGCAAGTAGAAAAGGGGCAATAAATAATAAAGTGACCCCCGATCCCTCCTACCCTCTATCCCTTATAGTTTACTTGAAAAGGCTCACTAGTAGAGTCCCCCCCTTTCTCTTGGTCCTGGCAATAGGGACCCAGGCTCTCATCATTAGCCCTATAAGTCCCCATAGCATAATTCCCTGCTTTGTAGGTCCCTGGGTGAGGGTGTCACATTTGTCAGAAGTGGGGTGGCAGCTGAATATGGACCCTGGGGAGTTAGAGGCCTTACTGACCATGGTCAGAACTCGGGCATTGAGCCATGGGGTTAGATGGGTCCAGGACAGAATGGACTCAGGCCATCTAGAGGGGAGGCTGACGCCACTGAGGCACAGGCCCGGCAGCCTAGGCCAGGTGGACAGGCCTCATAGCCTAGATAGTCTGGCGGAGCAGCGTGCTACCTCTGATCTGAGCAATAGCCTTAGGAGCAGAGTGGAGGGCACAGGTATGGTCCTTGAGAGTCAGGAGCTTATCCCCCCCACCACAGAGAGTGTGGTGCCAGCGGGAAGTGCGGGGGCGAGGGCTTAGACATCCAGCCACCACCCAGCGTCTTGTCCCATGGCCCACAGCAGAACCAAGGTTCCGGAGACACCCCTAATCAGCCTCGAGGCTCCAGGGGGCACAGCAAAAGTACAAGGAGCTCTAAAAAAGCTCCTACAGGTTCTCACCGGTTGGCCCCTGCGGTCCCCACTGCCGCACTCACTGCCAGCGCTGCAGGTGTTTCGCAGGGACGACGCAACGCCAAGGGAGAGGCCGAAAAGAAAAAAGAGTGGGGTCAGGTGATCGAGGAGATGACTGCAGACGACAGCAGGGTGGTCATCGACGAGGTTCCGTTAGCGGCCAAGGTGGCACAACAGACGCGCCCCGCCAGGGTCCGGAAGTCAACGAACAGGTACAGTCCCTTGATTTTTACCTCGACACCAGCCAGGAGACAGAAATCCCCTGACAGTAGAGCTAGGCCACAGCGCAACTCACCCATCCCTGACATCATTACTGATACAGGGACGCCCATAGTGACTCAGGGGCAGGACCGGGGTAGGGATAGCATAGACCGCCATAGGCCGCCGAGCCGAAGGGAATCCTTACGCCCTAGCGTAGCCGGCGAGTCGGAGTACTCCTTTGAGGGGGAGCGGACCGCGCGTTCCCTAACGAGGGATAGACGCAGGAGAGCTAGTGATTGTTCTTCATGCTTCCCAAGAGCCAGAGGAAGATCCAGGTCTCGGAGTAGATGGTCTTGTGGCTGCAGCTGTGCTTGCGCAAGAGGGGGTGAAAGGAGCCCACAGAGGTCGAGATGTGCAGGGACACCCGCTCCTGCAGACCGGCAGGTTGCCCCCAGGATGGCAGCCGCCCCGGGGCAAGGAGAATCAGGAGAGAAGCTGACAAATTTCAGGGAGACGGGGGTGGCAGTACATGGAGCCTCTCCAAGGGAATCTCAATTCTTGTCGTCCCTGAAATCCCTTATAGAAGCCCATAACATTGCCGTCTCCGATGCGGAAGTCGGGGGATGGGTGGGGGGTTTGGTCGGGAAGGCGTGGGCGGAGACACCCCTTCCCGCTAGGTCGCCCTGAGCGGAGCTTACCAACCCCACTTCACACACTACGAACGTGGTGCCACATGCCGGAGGAGCGGAACAGGACAGGAGCAGAGGAAACGTACGGGATGCGGCTGCGAGCCCGTCCATCGTTTGCGCCCAGGACAATCTGGGGGCGCATTTAGCCTTTAATGGCAAAGAAAAAATCTGGCGACGGGAGTACACAGAGATATTTTCCTTTTTGCCAATGTCTCGGATGAACGACAATCCAGAGAGGTTCCACAGGGAAGGAGATGACCGGAGGCCCACTTTCAGGCGCGTGCCAAGAACGTTCGACAACTGGTTACAGGCATTTGCCATCATGGCTTGTGTCATGGGAGAAAGACAACCGGAACAGTGCTCCGGGCTGTTCGTGTATATGGAGGAAATCAGGAACGCATACCGGACGAATGGTGGAATGGCATGGTGGCTATATGATGAGGAATTCCGGCAATGCATGTCCTCCCGGCCGGAGATGGCATGGAGCGATAAGGCGGTGGCCTATTGGCTGAACATAATGACACCAATGCGGGTAGTGCCGCACTTTCACGGGAACCCAGTCGGGGCTAGAGGCACTGCCGCTGCGAGCACAGCCAGTCGAGGCGTCTGTCACTCATACAACGAGGGCAACTGCAAGTGGGCACCAAACTGCCATTTCAAGCACGTCTGTGCGAGTTGTGGAGGGGATCACGCGGCCTCAAGATGCACCAGACAAAAGGACGGATCCAGGGCTGGAAAACCCGCTCAAAAAGGGACAGACCCCCATACAGCTGGGCGCAATGCTACCGTGGCTAGAACGCTACGGTAGGTTGGCAACAAAAGCCGCCCTACTACGCAAGGGTTTCCAGGAAGGTTCAAGATTCCATGCTCTCTCGCCCCGCTCGAGTCGCGTCTCCGAAACCTGAAGTCGGTTAAAGGAGTTTACCGGGGTAGCGGCGGAAAAAATTGTTTGCTCCCGGTACATCCTCAGAGTCATTGGTTCCTTGGTTGCTTCGTAGACGGACAATACTTTGTGGATCTGTGTTCTATTTCTTGTTCCTATTTCGAAGCCTTCAGTACGTTCTTGCAATGGGTAGCACACACCGAGTCTGGCTGCCAAGGGATTACCTATTACCTTGATGATTTCCTTTTTGTGGGTCCAGCGGGGCTAGCCACATGCAACTTCATACTGCGGACCTTCTCAAGGATATGTCAAGATTTCAGGCAGCCCGAAATGGTCCGGTTAGTCAATAGCTTGACGGCTGCATCTGGGCTGTTGATACGGGTCATACGGCACTTGGTTCTTAGTTGCCTGCATACAAATATCTGGGTGAGGGCGGAGTGTATTCCCGGCCTTAAAGTACGGGTGGTTGATGCCCTTTCTCGGTTACAGGGAACCCGTTTTCGTACACTGGCACCGGCGGCAAAGGATCAAGGAGAGGACATACCTTCAGAACTCTGGGGGCTTGGAGTGGTATGGTAGCTGGTTACATCAGACAGTCGGTAGCGCCAAAGACGTGGGTGGCCTACAGGAAGGTGTGGAACATGTGGAGCGATATGGTTGAGGAGGCCAGTGGCGAGTGTTCAGAAGAGAAAGCCATAGGAATTCTGCTGTGGTTTTTGCTTCGGAGCGCAGAGAGAGGTGCTTCCAGGGCAACAGTGGCTCGGCAGTTGACGGCCCTAGCATTTATGGTTGGCAGGACGGAAGGACTTAACAAAGGAGTTTGTGATTTGCCGGATGGTAAAAGGCATGTTCAAAGGGAAGCACCTGACCCACAGGAGGTGCTCGATCACTTTCTCTCTGTTGCTACGCCTGGGGGAGGCGTTGGGTGTGCTATGCAAGGACTCCTTCGAATCCCTGCTTTTCCGTACGGCCTTTTCCTTAGCGTTCTTTGGTGCTTTCAGGATTGCTGGCAGAGGACATCTGTCTGCAAGGTGACAGATTGTTGGTATAGCTGAGAAGGTCAAAAACGGATCAGGCTGGAAACGGAGTGTTGCCCCCAGGCAAGTGTGAGGTTGTACTTGGAAAAAAGGCCAACGGGGCCAGGCACACTGCTATTGCATGCCAATGGCCAGGCCTTGTCACGGTTTCAATTCGAAAGGATGCTGAAGAAGTCCTTACGACAGTTAGGCTTGGACCCGGCGGACTTCGGCACACATTCATTTTGGATCGTAGCCACTACGGATGCGGCAAGGCTAGGTCTCCCCGAGAGTATGGTTAAAAGGATGGGAGATGGGAGTCGCATCGTTTTAGGTCATGGATACGGCCAGAAAGGGTTGTCTAATTGGAATTTGTTTTATGTGTTGCAGAAACTAAACAGCTGTGGATCGTCGGCCATTCCTACATGTATTGGGCTCACCGGTTAGCCGCAGTCACTGGCGACAAGGTCCAACTGGGCTTTCTGGAGACAAGCGTGCAAGTAAAATGGTTTGGGTTCCGCGGCTTGAGATGGACACAGGTGAATGGCCTGTTGGAGAGCAACGCTCAGCATCACGGTAGCCCACACATCTTAATTATACACGCTGGGGGCAACGATTTGGGAGTAATACCTATGAGGAAAATGTTGAAAGATATGAAGAGGGATGTGAAGTGTTGGCTAGAACGGTTCCCAGGCTTGTTCATAGTGTGGTCCGAAATGATCAAAAGGAGATCTTGGAGGAATGCAAGGGATCCGGTTTCAGTGGATAGAGCAAGGCAAAAGATAAACAAACAGATGGCTAGTTTTGTAAGGAATTTGGGTTTCATTACCATTAGACACCAATAATTCGAAGGCGTAGAAGCCGATGACTTCTTTCACCCAGATAAGGTCCATATAACGGAGATAGGATTAGAGCTGTTTATCCTGGAGCTTAAGGATGGGGCTAGGCGGGCCTTGGCTTTATTAATAGAGCAAGAGAGGGGATCAGAGCCTCAGGAGGCATCCATCGCCTGCTCTGTGGCGGGAGGTAAGGCACCAGGCCCACAGGCTTAAGTGGGCGTTGCCCTGCCTCATGGGCGTGCTTAGTAAAGCACTGGGAGGCTCTGGGTGCGGGCCAGGGCGTGAGGTTACTGACCGGGCCGGGCTCCTCCTCTGGGATGTTATTTGAGCTGTGATGTAACAAGGTTAATTATGTTAATTGGTTATTGGTTTATGGTTGCTTTAATAAAGCTGTGGCCCGTATTTTTCCCAAGAAATGCTGTTTCAGTGTGTTTATTTATTCTAAAGCCCAATGGATCTTGCCAGGGTCAAGAACAGGGAGCTTAGAATCTGTTTTGAGCTTATAATCTTGTAGAAAGTGCTTTTTCCCAAAGCACCCTACAAGATTGGAAAGTCGCTACTTACAATCTAATGGGAATGGAAAAGGCAGAAACGTGGACAGGAATAGAAATTGGGAATTTGAATAGGCCAGAAAGAGAGATGGTGAAGTTAGAAAGAGCATAGGAGTATGAGATGTGAGAATAGTCAAGAGTTAATTAAGAGTTAATTAGTGTCTGTAGCAGTTATGGGAAATGCAGGTGATAGTGTTAAAAGAACAAGAATCAATCATACTTATTCTCTCTCCCTCTTAATAAGACATGTGGCAAAGCTAACTAATCTCTTAAATGCAGTTATTCCTTGTTATCATATAAAAATAACTTTTTTGTTTTGTACTTTGACCACTGTTTACAGAGTTTAACACCCTTTACAGTATGCATGAACTATACAAATAAACTATAAAATATATTGCAGTGGGCAGACCCATGCTGGGACTATTTGCATGATTTTAGGCAACATAAAACAAAGATTTTAATAGGCTCATAATGAAACAATGTACATACAAATAAATAAATAAATACATAAGTATATTACCTACCTAGTAATATCTTGAAACCTTCCATAGCACGTTAAAGCTTTGAAGGAAATTGATTTGCCAGGAAGAGTATAGCTACATAATCATAAGATTAGCAGCAAGTAATTGATGCAAAATACATGTATCTTTTAACCTTAAAGTCGCCATAATTAGCATGCAACCCCATTTAACCCTTTTTAGGCAACATAGAAGAACAGTATTGTGATGTGGAATGTGAAACGTCACAGTTAAAATCTGTCTCCAATTCAAGGTGATAATTTGTCTAGACTAGGGGGCTTCCCATGGCTTGACAAGTAGATACTACTCAAGGACAGTACAAATCCAAAACAGTAACAAGAGCTTCATATTAAACTGATTTTCCAGCATCTCTGAATGAAATCTTGTTATAGCTCAGTCTGATTTTGACTGCTTTGTATGATGACACTCTGTAGTTTCCATGTTCAGAGTTCTTTCCGCTATGTACAACTGAAGATAATTCCTTATAGTGCACAGTGTCTAAACTATGTGGCATTTGCAAGGCAGCCGCCCAGGGGCTCTTTCCTGTGATGGTCACCACTTCTTAAAAAAAATGGTTCCTGGCTAAAAAAAAAAAAGAAATGTTGCAGTTCATAGACTGGCTACTAGGGGGTAACCACCTAGAACATGCCAGTTACAACAGGAAAGGGAACTTACACGTACAGAAAAGGCAAAAATGCCTCCGTGCATACCTTGCATACTAACTCGCAGGGGCTCATCCACTTCACTTCCTAGGGGCTCCAAAAAGGTAGATACAGCCCTAATGACAACATGATATATAGATGAATAAAAAGTCTTAAATTTACAATATTTTTCAATAAACATATTAATAATTGAATTACCTTCACAAAGTAGTTTATGTAAAATGACATAGCCATCAGTAGTTGGTCTGCTGTACAAAAGAGAGCTGCTCCATTTCTATCACATCCTAAATACTGGCCAGTTTCTGAAAAAAACGCACTTCCTTCCCCTCCCTCCTATCTCCAACATGCTCATTTGTCAGATGAATGTGCAGATGCGAAAATGCTCTTTATTTATCATGGGGATGGGAAGATTTATTGTTGGCATGAAAAAGTTGCCCACGTACATTTTCTTTTGGCTGAAATCCTGAACCAACCAGCTACGGAACATTTAAGAACAGAATTAATGGACGAGTCGCTTCCATATGGTCTCCCTCCGGTTTTAATTTTGCACAGTACGCACATGTTTATATAAATATGTATATTCTGTGCCTACTTAAGTCAAATACTGAATTTAGTTACAATTAAGAGTAATAGGTATCATTGATAGAAACTGCAATCAAACTGCAATCAATTAAAACACAAATTACATCTCAAAAGCATTTGGCTTTATTTACAAGTTTGAGGCTCTGTTCTTCAGGTTATAGATACTATTTAAAACTGGCAAAATGAAACTGAGTAAAAATAGGATAGGATAATTCGATCAGATAATATTGCTTTGGGCAAATACTCTCATAACAGCACATAAATCTGTTTAAATACAACATTTATACCAATGCACTATAAGGAATGAATCAATATGTGTGATGGACACAGTGTTTGTGAAGTTAGTTTTGAAGATAAGCTAAGAAACGATTTAGCAGGTACTAATATGGTAAACTGGTTGACGTGTAATAATCCATACACGGCAATCATCAGTAGGCAAGGCATAGGAGAAAGGGGAGTCAGAAACCAGACATACAAAAAGGTTATGCTAATAGAATACAGGTGATGTAAAGTTTCCAACAAGTTCATGTCAGGGCAGACTGAGCTCATTAATCCAAAACCAGGTGTCAATAGGCAAAGCCCAGGAGAAAACACAGTCAGGAACCACATATAATGTAGGAAAGTCACTCCCAAGTTGTTTGCATGGAATACAAGTGATACTAGTGTTGTAACATTTGTCTCTATCTGGGACCTGTGATGTAATCTTAAGTATTTGAGCAAGAGGAGCGCTACTCTTCCTTCCTTCCCATGCACTACTAAGAACTTTGCTTCAGACTTGATAAAGGGAGGTCAAACCACTTGAAAGCTTGTCATTCTACTGTAATATTATCACATATATAGTTGTGAGCGTACGAGTTGTTGCTAACGCGCAGCGAGCCGAGGCCCTCGCGAAGCGAGGGCACTGCCCGAGGGTCTCAGTTGCTGGCATGGAGCGCCGTAGGCGCTCCATGCCAGCACCTGAGGACCTCGCAAAGCGAGGGCCGCAGTTGCTGGCATGGAGCGCCGAAGGCGCTCCTTGCCAGCAACTGCGACCCTCGCAAACTTCACGTCGCAACCCAAACAGTACGACACACACATTACGACACTCGCAAACAACATACGACACACGTTCACACACATTACGGACTCGCAACACTCGGACGCAACTCGCGAACATTACAAAATGTCAAACACAATACATACACACACCACATACATAAAAAACTTACCTACACCAAGAGGGAGCACCCAGCACCTCAAAAATACAACTTACACCTCGATTTTACTTCAAATAAAACAGTTTAGAGACTAAAAAAAAAACGAAGCGAGAGAAAAAATGGCCGCCGAACAAAACGAAAACGAGGCTACAGCACTCTAAACTCGCAAAACACCACAAGAAACTCGCTAAACACCACAAAACACCTACGGATATTCCGATACAAACGTATAACACACATTACTCGCCATTTCTCGCCAATGCGGAAGTACACGACTACGCTAACGGTTTGGTCTCGCGCACGCACAGTGTTACACTGCACACATTCAGCACGCTTACACAGCAGATCCACACCACTAATGCTGCAGCAACATCAAAACACATTCACAGCTCTTCCACACAATGCTTTAAAATAGGTAAAGTATATTCATTTATTAATGTATTATATATTTCATTATTACACACTAAACAGCATTAGCTACCTTACAATTTCATTGCCGTCATTTTTTGACGGGCAATTCGCTAGTGCATTTATAATCGGCATACTCTGATTATATATCTAGATTACTGGTCAATCACTGCTTCGCCACTCTTCTTGATCTACTTAGAAATATGCTTTACATTTTTGACTAACAGAACTCCATTGCATATTTTTTTCCCCCAACTGGAAGGTGCAGTAGTGGTCGATCTGTGCAGTATGGTAGAGATTAAAATACTTAGGGCCTCATTCTATTAGCGGCCGCAGCCGTTGCGGGGCCGCAAGGACCGGCCGCAAGCTATTCTGCTATTCTATTCCCTTACGGCCGGAGGCTCCGGCAGGCTTGCGGCCGGTGCCTTGCTATCTCTTGCGGCCGCTCGCACCAGAGGAAAGCCTTTGATCTAAAACGGCCGCAAGAGTTTTGCAATTCAATTGCTCCGGGAAACCTCTCTGCAAGGCTAAAAGCGAGCCGCAGCTTACTTGCAGGAAAAAGGTCCCGCTAGCACCAATTAAGCACATAAAATAGCTCAAATAAAGCCATCCTGCACTTTGAGAAGACTATAAAGGGATTTTAGGTGTTAGAAAAAATAGCACATAATTATCCTATACTCAAATCCGTAAAATATTTTATTTTTAATATCCGTAAAATATCCATGTAAAAAGTCCAGAGTGCTTGGAGCACTTCAGACCCTCCCACGCCGCAGCCGGAAAATAAACAGTTAATTTAAACTTGGGTTTGGGCTGATGTGCAAGCTTGAGAGTGGGTTTCTTTTAATCCTCATGTCCCCCAATATGATCCCTAGCATTTACAGAGCTGTACAGTGCAGGCTTGAATTTATTTTTGCGTTTTTACATTTCTGCGCTTACGGCCGGTTCCAAGATATGCGGCCGGCCGCAAGATGAGATCCTTGCGGGGCCGTATAATAGAATCGCGAGTTAACAGAACCCCCGCAAGGAATCGCAGCCTTACGGCCGATTTACGGCCGGTAATAGAATGAGGCCCTTAGAATTTAAATTTTCATGGCATTATATTTTTTATCTAAGATTTACAGTATACCATTGTCTTTAAAATGTGTGATGAAAATATGAGACTTTTAAAATGTATGTACCACATTGAAACAACATCATCAAAACACAAAAAATTTTTATACAAATGTCTACACAGGTAAAAAATATTAAAGGCTTAGTATAGCCTTTATTCACATAATAACTGATTGTTACGCCTGCCTGATTTGGGGACTACGCTCCTCTCAATTCTCTCTATATAGGTCGCAACTTTTTGTTCAAATCTCGACATTAGCAGACACGTCAGATGACAGCATTATTTCTGAAGAGACAGGCACCATCAGACCACTTTTCTTAGGATCTCAGAATCACACACCATGCACCCTTGATTAGTACAAGCAGACTCCGACACCACCTTTATGTAGTGTGTCCAAAATCAGACTGGCACTTTATTTTTCAAGACACCTTTTCAGATGATACAAAACACAATCCCCCCAGGTCTGTAGCCAAGCCCCCATCTCTTAGTTGGTAGATCTTAACTTACGGGGTTATAAACTAAACTTCCCCCAGTTATATTTGCTAGATGTCATCTTATACACAGCCACCTATATTCATTCCTCCCCCTTCCAGACTCAATACAGGGATCTATTCCTGGCTGACTCTCAAAGCCATAACAATTCTTTATAATCTTTAACCCTCTGTATATCCCAGATATGACTGCATTAACTTTATATTATCTAAGCATATCCTATGGACTACTTCCAACACAGATACATTAATTAAATGTTAATCAATGACAGTACTATATGCACTTATTACATCCATGATAAAACTACATGTATGCAATACACCCATGATATAACTGTTAAACTAGTCACTAGTACCTTCTAAACACACATAAAATAACTGATTAACCCCAAACAGTCCAGTGGGCCCTAATGTTCATAACACTGATAAACATGGCAAACAAGCATTTTAAGCAAAGTGGGATAACTGTATGTGGGCAATATTGCGCTTAAACAGAAAGGCCCTCATTCAATTGCAATTTGGCCAATTGAATAGGCCTCTAAATAAGCACATAACATATTTTTTTTAAAGAATTTTTTAGTTAGTAAGCATCTATCCAAAAGCAAGGTTTTCATAAACTAAAAACTTCTTTAAAAAAAATATGCTATGTGCTTATTTAGACCCCTATTCAATTGGCCAAATCGCAATTGAATGAGGCCCAAAGGGAGGTATGATATGAAAATGGGTACCCATCCATAAATGATGTCACGCACATCACTCTACTGTCAGAATTACTAACCCAAGAGCAATCCCTTACTGTACCAGGGTGCTGTTATTCAAATAGGAACTGAAAAGTGTAGTAAATAATTCTGTGAGTGCTTCATCTTGTATGCTGTGATGAATGATGATGGTTGTAGTCAGTATGGTCTATCTGTGGGAGTATATGAACATAGAGTTTAAATGCCAGCCGAGTGCAAACAGACTTTGCTGAGTTGTTGTCTTGTCCACGTCAAAGTGTTCATATATTTGGTTCCTGTCTCTGCTTTTCTTATCTCAGAATCACACACCATAAACACCCCTTAGTATTGCTGTCTGGACCTGACTTGTTTAATGTTTCTGAACCTGATCTGCCTGCCACTGACCATGGACTGTTTTGACCAAGATTTACACCTCTGGTCCTCTTGTTAAACCCTTTTTTTGTATAGGATAACCATATTCCCACACAAGAAATAAGTAATTCAGACCAGATTCAATTTACTGATGGTACACTGATGTGATCGGTACTTGTTACTAAAACTACTGTTCCACTTCAGTGCACTACCCAGAATCATGAGGAACAGATTAATTTTGATATTGCATATAAACCTCTCTTCCAGTAATTGATTGGAATTCTGTTTACATTTCATTCTCCTCTCTCTTTTGTAGATTAAACCGTCTTTCTGTTATATCCCTGTTTTAGCATATACCCGAGAAGAAAGATATTCAAACAGTGCCAGTAGAATATCAAGAGTTCAGAGATGTCTGATAAGAAAGAGTCTGAAACATTACCTCCTCCTGATCTTCCCCTTGGTTCTAAAATTAAATTCTATTTGGGCAGATCTTCCCTTTATCTGAAACAGAAATCAATACTCTTGGAGACCACTTGGACACTAATTTGAAGAGAGGGTTTATTTGTCCTCTACCCCATGCCGCTACTGGAGTAGGTATTTCTTTTGTGCAAAATAAAGATAAATCATGAAGATCATGTATAGATTAAAGGAATTTTACACTGAACTTAATACCATCAAAGTGATACAATGCCATTATGGTCATTGTCACAACCTGTATGTTGAATGGGGTATGATAAGAGCCTATTGCCCAAACCTCTCCCCACAGGTGTGATCAGTTCATTTTACATCTGTACAGCAAGAAGGACTTTCAGCCCTTAGGCTAGACTGAGAGGTGTCTGTGGTCTTGTATAGCATACAAATCTTTCTATGTTCTGAAAAGAACTTACTTCAGGAACCAGCATCCAGCATCAGTAACAAAATTCACACTTTAATTATGTGAACCAGTATAACATCTTTATTACTAAAACCATCAGAAATATTTATACCACATTCTAGCAACAACAGACCAATCAATTTAAATGTGCATCATTGGTTACACCCAATCCTTCTAGCTCACATTATCAGCCCTGCCTGCCAGTCTAAGACAATCAGCCATTGTTTGTCCTTTCCACCGCTATATTCTTTATTGGGGACAATTACATAGGTCTGGAGACACCAGTCTGAGGCTGGTGATACATAGAGATGCTGGTATCATGTGACTCCTAGGGGTCAATTATCTCCCTAATCTTGTTAATAAGGGACTATTCCATTACTATGAAATATTGGACATACAGTATACAACATTTCCCTTGTAAGTGCACAGACATACATCCCATCACTTCCATCATGTTCATACGCACACCCCAACTATAAACATGGGTACCACATTATGGGCCCAGTGCCCCCCTAGACAACTTTAAACAGGCATAATAAGGAATAACACATGAATCACAATGTTAACCCATCTCAGTGGGCCCCTTTTCCCTGGCACAATAAGCCTATCTTATAAGGCTGAGCGCATCAGTCTGTAAGGTATTGCACAGCTGGTGCCTTGGCATGCTTCAGCCATACCAGTCATCATTGATTGACTTGCCAAGATGGTCTACTTTGTGCTATTTAGCAAGATTTCCTATGCTGCAGAAACTGCAGAAGCCTTTATTAGAGAATTTAAATGTCTACATGTCATTCTCAATGATAGCATATCTGAAAGAGGGGTACGTTTTACATCCGAGTTCTGGAAGGAATGTTGTAGGCAACTCCGAAAGAATCCTGTTATAGCTCAGCTTTTCATCCTGAGACCAATGGACACACGGAGATTTACAGCGAGTCAATACATTTGTGAGCAATACCTCAGATGTTACACTTGTTACTTACTAGATGATTGGTTCTTCCCTATTGCTGAATTTGCCTTGAAAAATTCTGTTGTGCATGAAGGATGCCATGTTTGTGTTTTTCCCACTTCCTACTTGCTTGAAGACTAAGTAGGGGTGAACTCTTATAATTCTTTTATTATCTATGTAAGAATTAAAGGAGGAGAGCAGACAAATAATGATTTGGCAGATTTAAATAACATTCCACCTTCCCTATCCCTCCCATAGGCTCAGTAGAGGTAGCTTACAAGTATACTTGATATGCTGTACAACCACCCCCTTGTGCATTGGAAAGGAAGCATGGTTGTCATGGTTGTCACTAGTAGCAGCTAATAAAATTAAGATTTTTCTCTGAAAAATGTGTATATGCCCATGACTAACACAGCTCCTAATGTAAGTTTGTTGCATATTTTACAAAAATGCTAAGTTGATGCTAGTTCTTTTACCATTACATTTGAATTAGATTGCAAGGATTATATTATTATATATTATAGCCAGCCTCTTAGGATAGTGATGTCTCTGAGGAAAAGCACAAGCTGGTACTAATTACTCAAAGTAGGCCACCATATCTATGTTAGTTTTTAGTTGGTTTTAGTTTTAGTCATATTTATTGACCCTTCGCATAATCATCATGTTCGATACAGCACAAGTTCCTTCAGTTTAGTGTGCAACTGCATAGGAGCAAACACCAATTAATAAAAGATCATTGTCAAAGTACTTCATGATTGACTTAAATATATACAGATTAATTTGTTTTATCATTATCAACATAGACACTATTGTTACGGCATCAACAGATATTATGGTTATATACCCACGTGATTAGGGCAACACAGTACTTTTTACAGTGGAAAACAAGTTTTATTTTAAGATAAAATAAATCTGTGTGTGTATAGAATGACTCAATGTAATGGGTGTATCTGATATAAGCAGCATGTGTTACGTTAGAAACTTAGATATGCCTTTTTAGCTTTACTCACACTTTATATGTGTGTCTTGGTTTTTCTATGTAAAAATGTAAGTCCCATATGTTGAGCACCATTCCTGGTTCTACAAGATTTCCAGGTGATATATAGGAATTCCTTGTTTGAGTATTCAAAGATCATATTGAAGAAACTTACTATTCCAAAAGCACTTTGCAGAAAAAATAAAAAGTTAGTTTTTTACATTTGTGTCTGTTGTTTTGTAACGTTCAAAACATGATTGTATATAGATTGAATCCCTTTTTTCTATATCTCAAATCATAAATGTAAATGTTTATGTGTATATATGTTAGAAAGTGTCAGGTACACTTAAAGACATAAATACCACTGGATATAGACATTTCAGGGCATGTACAAACATATCACAATGTGCTGCTGCCCTAGGCCTGGGCCTCATTGGCCTAGGCTGAAACACACCCATGGTTTAAAACCTGCTCTTTTAAATACTTTTTAGACATGTTCTTTTAATATATATAGAGAAATGTACACACATTAAAGGAAACACTCCGGAGACCAAATGCATTGTGTTTTTTAACAATGCTTTCCAGGCCTCTTTAACTTACAGTGTGATTTACAGCGAGTCAGACCCAATACATATCTAATAGACAATGTATAAAGAATTGCATTTCTGAAGTACTGGCTGTCATGGGGTTAATAGAAAAAGATCAGTGTCCCAGACATCGCCTTGAGTTTCAAAGCAATTGGCTCTGCAATGAAAATATGCCTTGCGTCTTTAAAGGAGTGACTACAAGACGTGGATTGATATGAGCTGGAAAGGTCATCTCTTCAGCTACTGTGCCAGCCACGATTAAACCTCATCAAACAGCTTCCAAGGCACAATCTATTTCAGTGTGGTGTGAACCTTCTAGCCCAGGGATAGCAGGTCCTACCTCAATCCTGCACTTGGGGGGAGACGTATCACAGTATCATTATACGCTAGAAATGACCAGACCTGGGACTCGCTATACGAGTGACCTTTAATTTCAGCTTGAGGTAAAAATAGTGGAATTGAGACAGGCAGAATGAGAAGAGATTCTTAACATTAAAGGTACACTGTCACCCCAAGAACAAGTTGGCTTCATCTTAACCAGCTTAAAAATGGTCTATACATGGCATTAGCAGTTTTTCTGTACAATAAATCATTCCTGAGTTTTTCAACATTGTATATGTGGCTAAATGTGTTAATTTGCAGCTCAGATTGTTTGATAAAGGGTAGGGGAGGGGATCTAACTGCATTATAAGGCTAGAGACACAAAAGCGATACATTCTGAGCTGTCTTTGCATATCACAACCCAGAATCCTTAGTGTCAGTGGAAACATTGTTCATTGAAACATGTCCTCTGGCCTTCTTGGGGCATGTAGGAGCACTCGGAAGTTGTTTTCCTTCCATACTGTATGTACAGCATAGAATATTTAAATCACTTCTCTAACCACCATAACATACTGATTTAAATATGTTCTCCAACCTCATAGCACATGCTCTCGTGATTGCTATAGATAGCTATAGAAAAGGAGGAGAATGGCTAGTGGACTGTGCAGAGGCCTACGCTAGGCCTGGGGCAGCATATTTTCAACTGGGCAGCCGGCTACCTGAATTTGCTGATGCAGTGTCATGGAATATGCACAGAAATGTCTATATACAAAGAATATTCTGTAAGGGTATCTGGAATGTTCTGACATACTGTATACTTACACAGACACATATACACTTATGACTTTCTTTATAGTGGTGTAGTAAGCCTATTATTTGTATATATTAATAGAAAATGAGGAGTAGTAACTGGGTCATGGAAGGTGCACAAATATGAACGGGTCTAATTCAGCATAAAATACACCCTAGGGCTGTGGGTTTCTGGTATGTGTGTTGAATAGTTGTGTCCGATTCTCCATGACCTCATGGACCACAGCACACCATGCTGATCCACTTGGTATTCATGGCAGAGATACTGGAGTGCGTTGCCAGTTCCTTCTCCAGTGGGCCACAGCATACAGCTCCTAGGTGTTCTCCCATTCAAGTACTGGCAAGGCCCAACCCTGCTTCAGGGTTGTGTTACCTCTTGGTTCCCTGACTAGAATCGAACCCACCAAATCAAAGCACCAAATCCTAACCACTGCATCTCCAGGGAACCCATAGCAGCCTGAAACTAGCTTATATGCATGCAAGGATCACATGTCAAGGGCTAGAGACAGAAAGGTGGTTAATTTAAAGCTTTGTATGCATATTGGCACCTAAAAATCCTTAATGGCAGTAGAAAAGAATGTTTTTTTTCAAGGTTAAAGGAGGAGATTATGAGCCTCATTCAATTTGAGATCGCAACTCGATCGCAGACAGCCAAATACCTGCGAAAAGGTTGCGTAGCATTTCTGGGCTTGAACATGTGTGAGGAATTGACTCTGCTGGGTTTTGAACCCTGGTCCCCAGGCTGCTGATCCTCTTCCCTACCACTGCGCCAGCCTGCCTTTGTGAAATTCCTGGAGATCTGATAACCTTGACTCTGCTAGCAATAGCATCAGTGACTAAGTCTCTTCAGCTCTGTCTGGTCAGGTGTCTGGTCTTTGGCCTATATAAGGCACTTCCTGTCAATGTACCTTGCCAGATTATTGTGGTTCCTGATCACTTCAATAAAGCTTGTTCCTGTTTCACCTACAAAGTTGCTGAATTGGATTATTGCTGACCTAGGCTGCTGGTCTCCAAAACCTTGTGATACCTATATCATAACAGAATAATCTCTCCAATTCATGGAGACCGCCGGGTCAGATTCTGCATTGGCCCAGCAGGTTGCTTTATTTGCAAGAACTGTGCAGACCCAGGCACAGACCATTCAAGTGCTGCAGGACCAGGTAGCTGAACTGCAAAATAAAGTTCAGTCAATGCACAGTGAGTATACCAGCTACAGGGCACGTGATGTTGCGGCTGCTACTGTTACACCTGCACAAGATGCCCGCTTGCCCCTACCAGAAAAGTTTGGGGGAGATCGCAAAAGATTTAGGGGTTTCCTAAATCAATGCCGTTTGCACTTCATGATGTTACCTCACCGAATTCCATCTGAAAGAGTGGGATTTATTTTTTCCCTATTCAAAGATGAATCCCTGGCTTGGGGCCCCCCTCTTCTGAAACAGGACAGTCCAGTCTTGGGTAATCTAAATGACTTTCTTGAGGCCATGTGCCTAGTTTTTGATGACCCCAATCGATCTGCTACAGTAGAAGCCACTCTCCTTCATTTGCATCAAGGAAGGCGCTCTGTGGCTGAATATGCTGCTGATTTCAGACAGTGGGTTGCTGATACTACCTGGAACCAATCAGCCCAGAGGTTCCACTTCAGAAAAGGTCTCTCAGAAGCTATAAAAGATGAGCTAGCTCGTGTTGATCTTTCTGCTGACTTTGATGCATTTGTGCGTTTGGCTATCCGTATTGATCGGATACTTTCTCAAGAAGATTGGAAAGACAGGGCTCTTTTAGACCAAGTGCTACTCCTACTTTCTATTCAAGAATTTCTACTCTGACCCCAAAAACACCTACAGACTCTGAGCCTGAGGCTATGCAGGTACATCTAATAAGAGGGCCATTATCCAATGAAGAAAAACAGTGGCGACGCACTCACAATTTATGCCTGTATTGTGGTAGTGCAGGGCACTATGCCATCAATTGCCCTAGCAAATCCAAAAGAACAGTAGCTATGGCTGCTGAGGGTGCACACATTCGACACCAATCCCAGATTTCAGATCAACTGGATTCTGTCACACAACCTTTGTTTTCTCTGGCTCATGGTGAAGAGGGTATGTTGACTCAACATCCTCACTTTGCAATGTGGTGATAGTAAAATTTCAACTACAGCTATGATAGATTCTGGAGCAGGCAGAAACTTTATGGACATCAAATTTGCAGCAGGAAATAGAATTCAGTCTACCCCTAATTCTTCACCTGTGTTAATGGAGACAGTAGACGGTTCTCCACTTACGTCAGGACCGGTTACACATGAGACTGTGCCCTTAAAGTTGACTTAAAGTCTGGAAGTGAATCACCATGAGACTATATCTTTCCACCTAATTTCCTCAACACAGTTTCCAGTAATTTTGGGTGTACCTGGGCTTGCTCTGCATAACCCACAGATTGATTGGAATAACATAACTTTGTCCTTTCCTTCAGAACACTGCTTAATGAATTTTCAACTCTCTAAGGTAACACCTGTTGCCACAACAATTAATGAAATGGTTGCTACAAACTTGACTAAGCTTCCTCTACAATATCGGGATTTTGCAGATGTCTGTGATAAGAAGAATGCTGATCAGCTTCCACCCCACAGGCCTTATGATTGCCCAATAGAGCTGTTACCTGGGGCTGCTATCCCATTTGGCCGTATATATTCCCTTTCTGAGCCTGAATTGAAAGCTCTTCATGAATACATACAAGAAAATATTGCCAAAGGCTTTATTCGACCATCTACTTCTCCAGCAGGAGCTCCTATATTCTTTGTAGAAAAGAAAAAGATGGCAGCCTACGGCCAGGCGTTGATTACAGGGACATTAATAACATCACTGTTAAAAACCGCTACCCCTTGCCTCTCATTCCTGAACTTTTGGAGAGACTTCGCTCAGCTAAAATATTTACGAAGCTTGGTCTTCGGGGGGCATATAATCTGGTTCGCATAAGACCAAATGATGAATGGAAAACAGCTTTCAGAACCAGGTACGGGCATTACGAATATCTATAATGCCATTTGGGCTGTGTAATGCCCCTGCAACTTTCCAGCATCTTATCAATGATGTACTACGAGATCTCCTGGATCAGTTTGTTGTGGCATATTTGGAGGATATCCTAATATTTTCTGATAATCTTAAAAACCACAGAAAACAGGTCCGTATAGTTCTGGAGCGCCTTCGTACCCACCACCTATACATTAAACTGGAAAAATGTGAGTTTAAACAAACAGAAATTCAATTCCTGGGGTATGTAATAACTCCTAAAGGTTTAAGTATGGACGCAAGTAAAATTAAAGCTGTGCTGGACTGGCCCATCCCCAAGAATGAAAAAGATAGTCAGAGATTTGTGGGGTTTGCCAATTTTTACAGGCGTTTCATTATTACACCGATCACTCAACTTACACGTAAAGGGACTCCTTTTCAGTGGTCCGATAAGGCTGATACCGCATTTTCCCGATTAAAGACTCTGTTTACATCTGCCCCCGTCCTGGTACATCCTCAGCCGGAATTACAATTTATTGTGGAAGTTGATGCTTCTGATTCAGCTGTTGGTGCTATACTGTCTCAAAGGACTGGACCTAAGATGCTGTTACATCCGTGTGCCTTCTATTCCCACCAGATGGTGCCAGCAGAAAGAAACTATGACATAGGGAATAAAGAACTATTGGCTATAAAAGCTGCCTTCACCGAATGGAGACATCTCTTGGAGGGAGCTACCCATCCAATTACTGTCCTCACACATCACAAAAATCTGGAATGTATCCGATCAGCTAAGAGACTGTCAGCCAGACAAGCACGCTGGTCCCTATTCTTCTCTAGGTTTAATTTTTTGGTTACATACCGTCCTGGCTCCAAGAATGTTAAGGTGGATGCCTTGTCTAGAATAGCTGACCCCCTCCATACTACTGTAACCAAGACCACCATCTTGCCAGAGGATATATTTATAGGAGTTACATTTCCTTCTGATCTGATGTCTCGCATTAAAAAGGGCTACGCTGAAGACCCAGTTCTTCGTGATCCTCCTCGTGATCTCCACATGACGATGCTTAATGGGTTTTGGATTTTTCAACAACGTCTGTTTGATCCGGAGTCAGTGCGACTGGATCTTTTACGTCTCTACCATGACTCAAAACCAGCAGGTCATCCACAAGAGCTACTTGCCCGATCCTTTTGGTGTCCCAGGTATTATGAGGATGTTAAGAAGTATGTGTCCTCTTGTGATGTATGTGCCAGACATAAGACTCCTCGCTCATCCCCTGTTGGCTTGCTTCAGCCTCTTCCGATTCCTCATCATCCCTGGGGATCTATATCCATGGACTTTATTGTGGAACTACCTCCCTCTAAGGAACACACTACCATTCTTGTTGTTGTGGACAGGTTAACTAAGATGGGTCATTTCATAACAGCTCGTGGTCTCCCTTCAGCTAAACAGACGGCTGACCTGGTTATTCGGGAAATATTTTGCTTGCATGGAGTGCCTGATGAAGTAGTTTCTGACAGGGGAGTGCAGTTTACATCTCGTTTTTGGAAACATTTTTGTTCTAATCTAGGTATTAATGTAAATCTGTCGTCAGCTTTTCATCCACAAAGTAATGGACAGACTGATCGAACCAACCAGACTTTGGAGCAATATTTGCGGTGCTATATTAGTTACCTGCAGGATGACTGGCTGGATTTTCTACCCACGGCGGAGTTTGCCTATAACAATGCCCAACACTGCTCCACTTCTTTGAGCCCATTTTTTGCCAACTATGGTTACCATCCAACCTTTCTAGTGGATCTCCCAATTACTACTTCCATTCCTGCAGCCACTGATCGGCTAACCACCTTACGAGATTCCCAAGACCTGTTGCAGGAGACTCTTTCGAAGGCTCAGGAATGTTACAAGAGAGCTGCTGATAGGCATAGAACGGAGGCCCCAGTTTATCATGTTGGTGACAAGGTTTGGCTGTCAACAAGGAATCTTAAGCTTAGGGTTCCTTCTCATGGGACCTTTTGAGATCATCGCTCAGATCAATGCTGTCACTTTTCGTTTGCAACTTCCAGATTCCATGAAAATACATCCGGTGTTTCACGTTGCACTGCTGAAACCTTTCCATGCAAACAGTTTCCCTGGCCGAGCCCTGCCTGCCCACCTCCAGTCCTCGGGGAGGGTGAGGATGAATACGAGGTGGAGAAAATTCTGGACTCCAGGATCTTCCGCAACAAGCTTCAGTATCTGGTGCGTTGGAAAGGCTATGGTGAGGAGGATAGTTCGTGGGAACCAGCGGACAATATTCACGCTCCTGACCTTCTTCGGTCTTTCCATGTGCAGTACCCTGCTAAACCGGGTAATAGGGCATCCAGAGGCTGCACCTATAGAGGCGGGGGTAATGTGAGGAATTGACTCTGCTGCGTTTTGAACCCTGGTCCCCAGGCTGCTGATCCTCTCCCCTACCACTGCGCCAGCCTGCCTTTGTGAAATTCCTGGAGATCTGATAACCTTGACTCTGCTAGCAATAGCATCAGTGACTAAGTCTCTTCAGCTGTGTCTGGTCAGGTGTCTGGTCCTTGGCCTATATAAGGCACTTCCTGTCAATATGCCTTGCCAGATTATTGTGGTTCCTGATCCCTTCAATAAAGCTTGTTCCTGTTTCACCTACAAAGTTGCTGAATTGGATTATTGCTGACCTAGGCTGCTGGTCTCCAAAACCTTGTGATACCTATATCATTACAACATGTTAGGGGAACAAGCCCGTAACTCACAATGCAGGAACAGCCAATGGAAACAGAGATCGTCATCATGACCAATGTAATCCAGCCTCCAGGCCTGTAACTCATAATTGAAGGTCATAGGACTTTGAAATCCAACCACCAATTACGAGTTACAGGCTTGGAGGTAAATGTAGCCCGTAGAACTTTGAATGGAAATTTAACATGAAATAAAGTATTTTATTCTGTCAATTTGTGAGCTTGAGAATTTTGTGCTATTAATTCTAAGACTTAACATCACTTCTCCTTTTAATAAAAGTACAGTAGAGTATTTATATTTACATTTACAGTGCTCCATACATGTCCTTAAGCCCTTTGAGACCTCCTTGGTACCAGTAACCTGTGGTTTGATTTCTTGCCATTTTCGGGCTTGAAGGAATGGTTAGCGAGGGAGAATCTGAGCAATTGAATAGCGATTTGCTATTTTAGCTTTGCGACAGTGAAAGATCAAAGGCTTGGAGGGCATTAACTTGCGATTTTTAAAATCACTATAAATCACATCACGGAGCCCATGAACTCGATCGACTGACGCCAATTGAATAGCAGAATACCTTGCTGGCTCCATTTCCAAGCCCGGATCTCCCAAAAGCCTCAATTGAATGAGGCCCTCTATATGGAGATCTAAATGTGAAGCCTGTACATGAAGGGGCTAGAAGAGCAGCACAATCTTTGAAAAAATCTCTGGGTCCCAAAACAAATAAAAGAAAATATCAGCAAAACAGAATGAAAAACAGCATTTTTAATATCATTTTTGATATAATTGCATAAACATTCCACCTTATTTCCCACGTATCCAGTGTATCATTAATCTTGGTGGTAATGCCCCTTTAAACACAATTGAGTATGAATATATACATACACTGATAGCTAACCTTCTGTGTAATGTACCAATATATAGTCTTCCAATTTGCATTAAACCATCACCTGCCTGCTAGGCATTGCAATATTATATATATTTTTCCATGGAATCCAGGAATAAAATGAATTAGCAGCAAAAAGCTCCAGAGCATTGTAAAGCTTTATTTCGATTGTGAGCTGAAGTAGTTTATTTACCTGGTCCATTGTGTTATAATAAACACACAGTTACCCTGCGGTGTGCATTAATACCTTCAATAAGATGGGATGCTGGAAATGTTATTAACTCACAGTGATGTTCTCCAAAGAATCAGCACTGTTTGCTCATATATAGAAGCATAGGTTTGACAGCAGATAAGAATCAATAAGTCAATCTTACCTATCCATTGTATCTACCTGCAAAAGCTAGCATTCCCTATTCTCAAGTGTGCGCTTTGTATGTGTGGTCCTTTGAATATCTTAACTTTGTGCAAACTGTTTATAGGAAACAAATAATAAACACACCCTGGGTGTCACTCATGTGCCTTCCCCCAGGGCTCCCTCCTACCCCCTTGTCTCTCCCCTTCTCCCTAGTCTCTCTCCCCCTAGTCTCTCTTCCCCCTCTTGTCTCTCTCCCCTCTCCCCTTGTTTCTCTCCCCCTCTCCGCTGTCTCTTACCTCTATATACCGGGGCTTGGGTGATGGGGAGTAGCCATCACTCAAGCTCATAAACAGAGCTAAGAGACTGGGGATAGGGGGAAAGAAACAAGGAGGGAGAAGGGGAGAGACACAAGGGGGAGGAGGGGGAGAGACAAGAGGGGGAGAGACAAGGGGGAGAGAGACAAGACGGGGGAGAGAAACAAGATTGGGAGTGAGACAGGATGGGGAGAGACAAGGGGGGAGAGAGACAAGGGGGGATAGAAACAAGAGGAGGAGGGGGAGAAACAAGGGGAGGGGAGAGACAAAGGGGAGGGGAGAGATAAGGGTGGGAGAGGCAAGGGGGCAAGAGGAGAAGAGGAGAGAAACAAGGGGAGGAGGAAGAGTCAAGGGAGAAGTTGAGAGACGAGGGGAGACAGAGAAGGTTGGGGAGAGACAAGGGGGGGAGACAGAAGGGAGAGAAGAGAGAGGGAGAGACAGAAGGAGGGAGTGGCAGAAGGGAGAGGTAGAGAAGGCAGAGAGGGAGAAAGCAGAGGAGGAAAAGAGAGAGGAAGATGGAAGAGGGTGAAGAGAGAAAAGGGAGATGGAGAGAAGCGAGAGGAAAAGAGAAAAGGTAGGGAGAGAAGAGGGAGAGAGAGAAGTGAAGGGCAAAGAGAGAAGGGGGAGGGCGAGCGAGTGAAGGGAGAGGCTGCACATTGGCTCTTACATGCACAGGCTGTATTTTGGTTCTTACAGGCACAGACTGCACTTTGGTCGATTCAGGCACAGGCTGCACCTTGATCCTTTCTGGCACAGACTGCTCTTCATTTTCTGGAGAGACAGGATGCGGGGTGTCGCAAGCGAGTCGAGTTTCAAGCCAATTTTTCAAAACAAAGTGAGGCGTGTTGAGTCCTGAAAACGATGAAAACTGCAGCTGACGTGTAAAGAAGTACAGTATATATATATATATATATATATATATATATATATACACACCGTATTTATCGGCATATAAGACGCACCGGCGTATAACCCGCACCTCATTTTAAGAAGGAAATTTCAGGGACAAAAATAAAAAAAAAATCAAATAAAGAACTTTGAATCAAAATCCTCAACCTCAATCTCCCTCCTCATCCTCAACCCCCTCCTCAACCTCCCTCCTCCCGGTATATGCTAATGACGTGGAGCGCATGTGACGTCACATGCGCGCCGGGTCAAGGAGCGGAGCGGAGGCTGGAGCAGAAGCAGGTAAGTGAGGGGGAGGTATTTAGGGGGGTTTAGGTTGAGGGGGGGGGGTTAGAATTAGGAGGGGGGGTTAGAATGAGGAGGGAGGTTGAGGATGAGGAGGGGGGAGGGAATATCGACGTATAACACGCACCTATCATTTGCTCCCTATTTTCAGGGAGAAAAAGTGTGTGTTATACGCCGATAAATACGGTATATATATATATATATATATATATATATATATATATGAATGAATGAATAATGTTCGCAGCTCTACACTAGCTCTACTACTTTTTTTTCTCTAAAAATGCTCTATTCTAGTGACTTCACAGCAGCTAATGTGTTTGTTTCTACAATATACTCTTCCTTTAACATAATATCCACACATATAATCATGTGCACATTAATATATGAATTCGATACAGCTAATACAAAATGAACTGAGGGCCCTGATCATAACAACATATGACCTAGAGCTTAAAATCAATGCAGCCAGATAGCTTTGTGCGCTGGGTTGTTAATCTGGCATTAAACATGTCAAATAAACCCTTGTTTTACTGCTGTACAATCATAATATGTGTGAAAGTGATAAAAACTAAACTTGCACACATTTTTAAATGTTTTATCTCTAGTGACAGCTGCTGATTAAAACACTATATAATGTTATAGATATTAACACTTATTTTAGTGGCTGTATATGTAATTGTTTTGAAATGCTTTAAAAGATAAACTATATCATACTAGGAAATTGCCCGTCAAAAATGATGGGGTTAAAATTGTAAGGCTGGCAATGCTGTTTGCCACACAATGTGAGGCTTTTGCTCCTCTGAGCACCTTCGGCGCTCATTGCGAGCCTCTCCCCTTGTGTACTTCAACTTTCCTGCTTTGCACTGATCACCTTCGGCGCTCATAGCGAGCTACACGCTGATCAATCAGTGCCTTCAGCGTGGGGCTCATGATGAGTGCCGAAGGTGATCAGCGTGGGGCTTGCAATGAAGACCTTTTCCTCAAGCCTACTGTACGGTTCACTCATTGCAGGGTTCGTTAACTTGCAAGTTTTGTGCTAGGGAATGCCATGTGTCTCTTTCCAGCATCTCCCCGCTGTCACTACCCTGTGTATTTCTCCTCTGTGTGTCTGCTGAATGTTTGCGTGGTGCGCAGTGACTGACGTTGGTTTTATTTTCAAAGTCCCGCGTGCCTGGAGTTGTTGGTATAAGTGTTACTGTTTTTGCCGTTGTGTATTTTCTAAGTCCCGAGTGCTTGGCTTTGCTCAGCCTTGTTTTCATCCAGTTTCAGAATTTTTACATTTTTCGTCCGCCATTTTTTTCCTCGCTTAGCCGATTTTGTATTGACGAAAACCCCCAAATATAGCTCAAATTCGCTTGCAACCTCACTCCCAGGCTTCCTGGCTCTCACCCTGTGCTGTTTGTGAGTTTGTTATTATTTTTGTTAAAGTATTTTGTTTGTTTTTTCGTGTTTTTAGAGTTACGCGCTTTGGACGCAGTTGCAACTCTCGCTGTCGCATGCCTCAACTGCTCGTGAAACTGCTCTCTGCCTAACTCCCGCATGCCTCAACTGCCCGCCTCACTTCGCGAGCAGTGCAATGAGCGCCTTCACCGCTCATTGCAGCCTAAGTCCTGCGTGGTTGACGGCTCACAAAGTGTGACCAACATCGTAAGCATTCCGGAAACTGACAACTATACATGTGATTAGCCGTGGACTGATACATGGATTTTACCTTGTTCTTTGAATATGCTACTCTGCTGTTTTGCTTGACTAAATAGACTACTATAGATTAGCAATCTTTACATAAATTAACCATGGTTGTGAAGTATGCAACGTACTAACAGCAATACCAGCAATGTATGTCATGGGCATGAAAGCCTGTTCAGAGAAAATCTTCTTTTTAGGAGACCATGCTAGTGCGTGAGAGCTATCGTGACAGACATACTTCCTTTTCAAGGCACAAGGGACAGGTACAGAGAGAGCAGGGCAAGCAAAGCTTGCAAGTAGACTTTCCAACTGGCTCTACTGAGCCTGTGATTGGGGAGGAGGTAGGTGTACAGTTCCCCTTCACTCCTCCCTTTGCGTTAAGCCATTTGACTTTCAAAAAGCTTACTGTATTCACTCAAAAAGACCAATGCTAACAGTCCTCACAGTAGAGGCATGAGTGTCAGTACAGCTACATCATTAGTCTTAATTCTCTTCCTGGGACAGTCTCAGCTCTCCATTATTTCAATACTTGATACTACTCACTTGTACAACTGTCCATTGACAAAAAACAATATATTGTATCCTGGATAGGAAGCCTTCCAAACATGCTCAGGAGGCTTATGCATGATCTTGAGTGTGCACTTATCAAGACTGCTGATTGGATCTAGAGTATTGGATCTTGGCCTATGTGATGATGATATATTGTATACAGATGGCTACCTCCCATCACGTGGTCCATGATCCTCTTCTCTGTGAACATGTAGAGTTCTGTTTAACATTTCATCAACTGATGGTCACTGAGGAATGCAGCAGAAGAGATGCTGCAGTCCCTATATTTTAAAGGCCTTATTTTGCAGGTGTTATGTTTTTGCATTGATTTAGGTACAATTCATGCCCATGAAGGCATCTTCTGCATCTGCAAGCATTGTAAAGGAAATGTATTAAGTGCTTCTCATGTACACATTCCTTCAATGACAGCCCCCCCCCCACCCCACTTAACATGTAGCTCACACAATATTAAAGCTATCATATAACAAGATATCTAAGGCATGAATGTTGTTAGCTTAAATGTAGACTAATACCACTATGGCAGTGGACTTGCAATGGCATGCTAATGACAGCCAGCATTAATATATGCACTAGTGAAGCATGTGGCCCTTTCCTCAATATCAGTCTGAGAACAGATCATTGGGTCTCCATATTAATGCATATTTTCCCATATTGCTGATATCATGAGAATACTTTAACATGTGCTAACACCTGTATAGCTTATGGATGTGATATCAATGTTGATGAACAATATCATGTGATGAAGGGGACACCTTGACAACTGACGCTGGTCACAGCTAAGTATTTATTGTGAGATGATACATTCTTATTAATGGTCATGGCCAGTGAGTTATCCTAAGAACAAGCTAATGGTTAATAATACTTGCAGATGGGAGTCAGGTGAGTTGGTATATGGTTACAATTACAGTATTTTGCACTGTACTGTACATGCATGTTTTTTTATTTTGTTATCCTTCCCCCCTTTTTTTGTTCACTTTTTTCAGATTTTTGTTTTGGAAACACAATGTATATGTGAAACTGGATTGGATTACACAGTCCAGAGATTTAATCATCTGCTTCATTGAGCAGATCTAGACAAATTGTAACTGCTATGCACATTAATGGTTTCTTCAATTAAATGGAGGGATTTCTGATGATCCTTTTTTCATCAGATTCCGGTTGCAGTGGTATAGTGACCACATGTGACCCTGGTAGGTTCTATGCATCATGCTTATTCTAGACTATGACATTACCCCCTTTAGGTATCCCCATTTTACCCGAAAAGCCTCTTGCCCTTCTGGGATCCACCCACACCACACCCATGATATTAATGCACAGTCTTGTCCATTTCTGATTGTGCTCTGTGTATGAAAATAAAGCTTTGTTAGATTGTTCTCACTGTGCCAATGTGTTTTCAATGGTTGGGGTTTTGGGACAACCACATACATCACATTTGTGTCACATTCCTATATCTGTAAACTAATGAGCCCTAGTTACTAGGCAAAAGTTTAATACATATAATAACAATAATAGTATTAATATCATAATATATCATATTATAATATATATCATATCATAATAAAAGGTTAATACACATGCAAAAAGTCTAATTTGCAATACACTGGTGTATGAACATTCCCCTGGAGGCCTGATACCAATATGTCAGGTGATAATGTGAATTGATTGATAGTAAAGCACTTAATGTGATGTCACCAAATGATAATGGGTATACATCTTGGCACATGGACACCGGCAATGGCGTGGGACTTTCCAATATGAGTGTAGCGGAGATTATCCATGGTGGAGGTGAGTTGGCTGTTGCTCCACGTGCCTCTGTGTTTTTGTGGCCCTTCCTGATTAGTGTGAGGTTAGTGTGGCGTATGTTCCCCTGGTCCCCTTCTGGATTGCTAAGTGGTGTTGGTGAAGGAGCTTGTGTACCTCAATGAAACTGAGCTCTACCATGTAGGTGGGCAGGTCATAGCAGAGTGGTCAGACAAATCACAGCCCACTAGAGCAGGAACTGGCAAAGCAAAGGCAGAGACTTAGTTAATGTGCTGCAGTCCCTAGGGTCACAGAGCGTAGGACACAACTGAGGGACTGAACAACCAAATGTCAAATGTTCCCCTGGTACTAGATATAGACCATGGGGCGGTAAAATTTGGCCACTATTTAGTTTGCCAATGTAGATGTATATGAGATGATCTTTGTATTTTTAGGGTCCACATTAGAGCCTCTGTGAGTTAGAAAGGATTAATATGTTAATATATTTAGGTAGTGTCTCTTTAATAGCTTTCAGCACCTTGCAGGATGACTTTTCATATTGGCATACACATGACCATTACAACATGTGAAAAAAGAAAATAAATGTTTTTTAAACTATTTGATACTTGTTGTGCAAGTAATTATAATGCCTTCCATTGCATTGCTCATACTTTTAAAGTCCATTGGTGTGCTTTTATTGTGTTTTGCAGTGTTTCAAACTAGTCTGTAAACCCTTTGTGGGCCCTATTTGGAACCCATAACATTTGGGCTGCCATTTGCGGGCTTGACTGGCGGTGCGTTTTTGAGGGATTTTTGCAATTGAATAGAAATGTGTGATTTAAGCAATCTTAACTCTTGTGGATGTGAAAGATCAAAGGCTTTGGGAGTTTGTAAGTTCCAAGTTTAACCATCCCAAGGACTTTCGGCTTGCAAATAAATGTTAATTGAATAGCAAATTAAATTAAGGGCTCCGTTCCGGGCCCCAGTAACTTACAATTGCACAATTAAATGAGGCTCCATGTTTTTTTTTTCTGAACAATACATTTCTGTTTTTATGTGATAAATTATTGATGTGCCTGTGTTTATTAACTTTAGTAACGGAACCCTCTATTTTTTGGGTTCTTTTCTACTTTAGCTATTTTCCATGCTAGTTTGGATTCTAAGTACAAGTATACTTGTTTATGTTTAATAAATATATATTTGTACTATAAGACTCTATATATATATATATATATATATATATATATATATATATATATATATATATATATATATATATATATATATATATATATTTTGGTTTGCCTAAAATTAAGATTCTACCTAAAAATGCACTTGTGTCCATAACTTATAGAGCTACTAATGTTGTCAATTTGTTATAAACATATGACGTTTTTCACAATCTGCATTGGTTCTTAAAAAACATTTATTTAACAGTTTTAGGGGGTTTAATGAAAATCCATACAAAAAGGCTATGATTTGCATGATCAACAACTTTTCACATTTGAAGGACTCAATTTATGTTATGTATTATGTTAGTTTTACCATTATTGTGGATCATGTTGATCTAATTTATGTTGACATGTGAGATTTCCATTGTTATTACTTGTTACCATGAATTATTAGATGATGTATGCGCTTTACCAGCAGCACATAGCACTTTAGTAATCCCCAAGGATATTAGAGTTTATTGACAAATGAAGGGTGTACACAGCTTTTTGAACTGCATTTGTAACGTGTATAGTGGAGAGGATATACTAGTTTGGAGATATTATATATTTCTGTAATCTTTTATGACTTTGTAATTCAATGCCGGGCTATCTATTCAATTTCATGGGCTTAATTTTTTGGCACCCATATTTAAAAATGGAGAACAGTTTAATTTAAACCTTTTGATAAATATCCACAGTATTCAACGAGAGTATATGAAAACATGGCCACACAATTGCCAGTCACAACAACATATAATACAATTACTTCAAAGCAATTGCATAAAATCCTCTGGGAATAAAAAAAAGCCAGTAGCAATGTACATTGTCCATGTAACAAATCATATTTCTTACATGTGATCCCCTTCCGAGTCAAATTGTTCACTAATCGGTATGCTTCAGTATATGTGGTATGAAGGGTCCAATACTTTCATCTGCTCTGGTACACTTTATCAAGATCCATAATATATAGAAGGACTAAAACGTAGCATGTTTGCTGTGGTTTGCTGTTGTAAAAGGACATGGTCTATGATAGTTATGAAACCCACACACTACACAACTGCAGTTCCCGGCCTCTTTCATTTTTCATTTCATGAGACTTCAAATATTTCACATTAAAGTAGCTTAGCTCTGCTTTACTGCATGCATGTGAATTTTTTTTAACAAAGCTGGCAGATGTCTGACATCATGAATTATTGTTCAACCCTCCTAACAACATCTATTTTGTTGTAATATGAATTTTCAGTTTTACTCTGCTTTGTGTAATTCATATGAAATAACATTCTTGAAGCAAATCAATTTATTTATATTCAACTGTATAGCCGAAGAAGAACCAGTTATGTGTTTTGCTACAGCAGAAAAAAGATGGTAATATTTTGACCAATACTTTAAGTATTATGTGTATTCCCTTAATGGGGCACTGTAATGCCTCAAAAACATGAGTTAGATGTTTTAAATAGGCAGTGACCATTAATAAAATTCATATTCAATGATTTCAACAATATATAATATTCAGTATTAAACTAATAAAACAAATGAACTCATTAAACTAATACTGTTAAGACTTTGCTGCTGTTGGCGTCCACTATACTGTCAATGGTGGGAGATGGTTTTGTCTAAAATGTAGTTATAAATTCATCAGATCCAATGAATACCACAAACACAATTATCTCCACTGGCTGGAGACTTCTTGTGTTAGAGGTTTGCCTTGGCAATGAGGAAAAGCAATCCCTCTTTTACCTTTAAGTCAGATAACTTGACTCCCATCCTATCATTGCAGGTTTCAGTTCAGGGAATTGAAATATTGTTATTATTGTTTATTTGTAACGTGCAAACATATTCTGTAGCACTGTACAGGGGTTAATTACAAATCTAAAACAGTTGGAGAGAGTCCTGTTTTTGAGCTTAAAAGTACTCAGTGCTTTCACCAAAGCACTGACACAAGATTGAAAGCTTATAGTCTAAATGGTAAGGGTGAGGTACAGGGTTGATCGATACATTGTGCATTTTACGGCTGGAGATGATAAGCTTCCTTAAACTTATGTGTTTTAGTGATGTTTTGAAGGATTTGAGGCAGGAGGATAGTCTAGTTCAGTGTGGCAAGGAGATCAAGAGAAATGGGGCAGCTTGTGGAATGTCTTGAGAGTGAGAGGAGGTTATAGGAGATGTAAATAGAAGGTCATTAGCAGAGCGGAGAGGGTGGTTGGGAGACGAGAGCAGAGATATAAGAGGGTGCATTCAGACCCTGAGCATTGGGTATTGTATAATAGTCTAGATGATGCATTCAGTATGTATTGTAGTGAGAGCAGTTGGGTAATGGGCCTGGGAGGTAGGAGTGATGATGACATTGTCAACAGCGTGAGATATGTGAGGTGTGGGAGTTGTGGAAGAGGGTTGGAATATTAGGAGCTCAGTCTTTTACATTTTGAGTTTGAGCTGACGCGCATACATCCAGGAGGATGTACTAGAGAGTCAGATGCCAACTTGAGCTAGAAGAGAGGAGGATAGTCCTGGCAAGAAGAGGTAGATTTGAGTGTCATCTGCATAGAGATGATACTGAAATCCACATGATTTTATTAGGGTACCCAGGGATGATGTATAAATGGAAAAAAGGAGGGAGCCTAGGAGTAAACCTTGGGGTATGCCAACAGTCAGAGGGCAAGGAGAGGAAAACGAGCCAGAGAAGGAGACACTAAATGTTCGATTTTCTAGATAAGATGTGATTCATGAGAGAGCTTGCTTATTCCCAGGTCTAGGTATCTGGAGTCGATTGACTCAGATGTTGCTCTGGTTTACAGCTTGCAATGTGGGACTTTAAAACCTGTAGAAGGACAGAATGACTTCAAGTTACAAATGAGAGAGAGAGAGAGGGATTATTTGAGAAAATAAAATATATAAAGCATAAGAATGGTTTAATAGGTAGTAGAAAATGTTGACTGAAATCACTGTAGTACTTCTACAAGAGCTGTATATATATATATATGAGAACAAAATAATGTGACCTCATGGGCTCATGATATAGGTTTATAATGTCTAAAGCATGATAAGAAAATATTTAGCCACTCAGATTTGTTTGTCAATAGACAAGTAATAAGTAATAAAACAGTTACTGTAACCAGCTGTCACTTTTCTAAACTAAGCGAACAAGTGTTAATTAAAAGAAGAAGCGCAACCAACACTTCTAAATTATCCTACAGCAACAAATGTAAAATGTCATAAAAATCTCAATAAAAAGGTTTGATTTACAAAATGTGCTAAATATTTAAAGTCATTGTGTGTACTCTTCAGAGGATTTCAGTGTTATTTTAGAATTCAACAACATCCACAGTTAGACCAATTTTTGCTTGAATTATGTCTACATGGACTGAATTTTTTTTTTTTTAAAAGCAGTATTTTCTAAGCAAAGCATTGATAAATATAAAAGACAGTCTTATGAGCACATATCAGTTGGAACAAAGGATGGATTGATGAGTCACCAACATTTAAGAAATCCCCTGGTATTTAATATTATTACTCTTTATTTATGGAGAAAAAAACATTTTTTCTAGCATTTTTGACAAGGGTACAGTAAAATAGAGTGGATACAAGAAATACGAGAGAAAATATTGTAAGGTATACAGAATGTCAACTAAAGTGCAAGACAGGAGGTCGTAAGATGGACACATGATGGACAGTCAAGAGAGTGTAGCATCTGGACATGGCTTTGTGTTTCATGTGAGTGGATAAGAATATTTGTTGTCTGCATATAGATAACACAGAAATCCAAATGAATTTATTGTAGTGTTCAGTAAGTATGTGTAGATAGAGAATTACAATATGTCTAGGTCAATAGTGAAGGAGAGAAAAGTAGATGCTAAATGTGACATAGTATGTGAACTAGAAGACAACTATGCCGTAGATGTCAAGGGAGCGAAGGGTTTGGAGGAGAAGAGGATGGTAAACTGTATTGCATTGAGCAGAGAAATCCAAGATAATTAATAGGTGGAAGTGTTTTTTTAACTTGGTGATGAGGAAGTTATTTGTGACTTCCGTGGGGGCTATCTTTGTGGAGTTTGGGGATGGAACCAAATTGGATGGGGTCAAGAAACACACCGAAAGGAAGTGGTGTAAGCTTTTGCAGAAAAGCTGCTTACGTAGTTTTAAAGCCAAAACAGTTGAGAAAAAAGAGTGATAGTTGGATGGAAAAACTTGGTCAAGTGAAAGTTTCTTAAAGGGCCACTTACCTCACTATAAGTGCTCTTCATGGTGAGAAAGAGCACAAGATTATATGTGAAAATTATCTATTGTTTTTTTCTGCTTCAATCTTTTTTAATGAAGACAATGTATAAAAAAATAACAGTTTACATTGCACATCATAACAATAAATTACGTACTTAAGTTATACAGTATGTAAGTTCCCTGCTCAGTTACATAAAAGTAAATAAAAAATCATTATAACAGAGAGATAGTCCTTGTATTGTTTTTTATTTTGATTACATTTTAACTTATAAATTTAAAATGTTATCTTTATTTCCCTCATCCGTAATTAATAATAGTAAGCTTTATATTCTTCCTTAACTTTGCTATTGTTTTTTTAATTAATCATAACAGCTAAAAATCTACAGTCGTAGGTCAGTTTACAAACACACTCCTGACTGATCCATGATTAACAACATATGCCAACACCAAGAGGTGTAGATTCCATGAGCACAAAGATTTATGGTTTTTCACTGAACTTCAGGAATGTAGCAGGGAATGTTTACCCCAAACTATCATTTTTAGTTGATGCCAGCATTCCACTCTGTGCTCAGATGAATTTGGAAAGGTTAAATCTCTTTCTACTTATGCTCCCTAAACGGAGCTCTGGCTCTGATCCTGTGTGGGGGCACTGCCAGTGACTTATGTAAACAGAGATTTCATTTACGATTGTTTTCTGTGAAAAAGGCACCTACTTCAAAAATTCAAAAAAAAAATCAACATGTTTTTAGGAGAACTTTACAGTGGTGTGCCCAAGTTGTGCTGAATTAACTGGCCCTTTAAGGATGTAATTAAGGCATGTTTGAGAGATCATAAAAACCTGCCAGTGTTGACAAGAATTGCAATTAGTGTAGAAAAGAGAGAGCTATGAAAGTATTTGATGAAAAGCAGAGGACTCCTTTGGTTCTATTTATGCACCAAGCTATTTTGAAGAACTACACATTATAATAACCAGCTGAACGATTCTCTGTCTTCCAAGTTTACTCCCACATGGAAAACCAGAACATCAAAAATGAAAGTGATGGCTCCGACTGCAGCATGCCACCGAAATAATGTTTTTTACCCTCCATCTACAGGCATCTTATCTGATCTTTCTCAAACTATGACTCATTTCTCTACACTTTGCCACCAAAGTTGTGCAGTAGTGAAACCGCTGTATTTAATTGTGCTCCACACTCTGCAATTGTTTCTGAATGATAGGAGAAGCCAAAGATAAAGCGCTTGGGAAAACCAATTATTTTCAGACCAAACCAATTATTTTCAATTAAATCTTAATAAACGGAAAAGTTGTTTATATAAATCTTTATTACTTAAGTTATTAAAGCTTTCTAAAATTAGTTTGGCTTATTACCAAGCCTTTTTCTTCAAAATCGCATTTTATAAATATTAGACTACAGTGCTCTATTTCAAAGTTAGATAAGAGAAATGTACATGTTTGGTTGGATGCTCTCAAACAAAATAGATGAAGCCTACCACCCTAGAATGAACAAGTAGACACTGGCCATACAAGGATACAGTTTCATTGTGGCCCTATGTTTCTAATTGGTGTTTTGAATAGCTAAACGTGATAAGAGAAAAAGTGTTTTGAGAAGGCAATATATCCATAAATAATCTTTAAATGTTTTATTTTAGATAGAATTATTCTTTGTAGTGTGGTCCAATTTTCCTTTCTGAGCTGACTCTTTCTGCTATTTTCTTTGTAGGATGTGTCATTGGAATCAGCACTGTTGAAACGACTGACAGCTTATTATGTCGCATCCCTTAATACAAACTCGTATAGCACATATTGTATATCATTGATGAAAAAATATCAAGTTTAATATGATAAGTTCAATATGACACAGTTACACTAGAATGTTGTTATAATAATGTCGAGAAAAACCCTTTATCTAGGTATTAGAACCCCAGAGTTCCAGATTAGTAGGAGTATGTAATGCATATTATTCAAATGCTCAGTATTTCATTGTGTTTTGTGTGGTTTATGCCACATTGCTTCAGGAGCTTTAGGAAATTGTGGCAATAAAGGGCCACTGACATTATCCAAACTGCTCATCAAATACAGTGAGCAGTGAAAATAAATTAAATAAACACCTTTTCACCCAAATATTTTGGTGTTTATATGGGCCTCTGATGTAGCAGCTGTAGCCAATATGCTGCGTACTGCATGGTGAATTAGAGCCTCTGGAGCTGGCTGCGACTAACAGTTCTGTCAGTTAGACCCTCTCAGTATGTTCAAATCAGTGGTGATGTCACTGCTGTAGGTTGTCCGAGCCTCTCATTCTCTAGATACTTCCTTCCTGTTTCTTAAACAACACCTTTATAATTGTAGTTCAGTTGTTCAGTCGTGCCGACTCTCTGTGACCCTATAGACTCAGCACGCCAGGATCATTATGCCTCTGGTTGTGCATATCCATAAGGTTTTCTTGGCAAAGATACTGGTGTGGGTTGCCAGTTCATTCTACAGTGGATTGCAATTTGTCTGACCTATCTGTGACCTGCCCATCTTGGGTGACCCTACATGGTTTAGCTCACAGCTTCATTGAGGTACACAAGACTTCACAATGGAAAGGTAGCAATCCAGAAGGGCAAAGTTTTCATAATGAAAAGCAAATTAAATGTATTGAATAGAATAAAATTCTTCTATGTATATTTACATTGCACTATGTATTTAGAGCCATTTAAGGTCAAGAATGGTGATACTGTACTCAGAGCTTCAGATAAAGTTGAGTAGGACACAGGCAGATCTAGACGAACAAGATGGGATGTTTGAGGGGCATGTTACGGGCAAGGGGCAATTATCTATTCATGAAAGCCTAATGTGGATTTTGCATCTAGTTTATGATGAAGCTGGTAATGCATATATACACACATACACACACATCACATATAATAATTGTAACTACGAATCATCGTCACGCTTCGCGAGCTCGCAAGAAAGGGGCTGCATTTGCGGTAGGTGGAGGCTTTACAGCGCAGGACGTTGTAACAACACAACCCCGCATAGTCCTTAACTCGCAGCACTTTTCCTACGGTGCCTCAAAACACCATACAAAACTCCCACACAAAACTTAACTCGCAGCTATTTACTCCTACGGTGCTTCAAACCACCCCACAAAACTCCCACACACAAACATTAACTCGCAGCACTTACTCCTACGGCGCCACACACCACCACACAAAACTCGCAGCACTCGCAACACGCGGGACTTAGCCTACAAATACGCAAGCACATGACGGCCGCCGGACTTAGAAAAAAAAAATTACGACTCCAAATACTAGTCGTAACACTTAGAAAAACCAAAATACGAGTCGTAAAAATACGAACTTACCAGCTGAGACGGGCAAACCAAAAAACACTAAAAACACACTAAATACACCCCCCAAAATTACAAAAAGATCACAGACAGCATGGGGCAACAGCCAGGACGTCTGTGAGTGAGCTGGAACGCAAATTTTACTCAACTTAGACGATTTTCGCCACTCAAGCAAGGAAAAAAATTGCCACCGAAAAAAATAAAAACGAGGCTACACGACTTCGAAGCACGCAAAACATAGCCAGACCCGTAGCAGTTTGACAAGGCACGTACGAGGTACTGAAACCAACTGTTACTAAAGATGCAAATTTCTCCTGACGCACGTAACACATACAATATCGCCACCATTTTACACAATCTACACAATTAGGCATGTGAAATGGCGGCTTTACAGCCTAAACTAACGGTTCTGGTTTGCACACGCAGCCTATATATAGGGCACACTTGCCCCAGTGCTAACACTTTCTCCTCAGTTGAGGACAGCCTGACTGGACATTTTCTGCTGCCGGAAAATCCAAAGAGATTGTTAGCTCTTCAGGATATTGATTGCTGGCTATTTATTATAAATAGGTAAAGTATATTAATTAATTAATTATTAATTAAAATAAATATTAATTAAAAAAAATTACATTACTCCATTTTGCCTGTACTTTATCAAGATATTAATCATTAAACATTTCAAATATGTTTATTAATTGATTAATTAATATTTAATGGACATTCATTTATTAATTATCATTATGCTAAAAAATTTAAAATTGGCACTACCTTTACTTTATGATTACATTATTGTTTGATTCTTTATAATATATTTAGTCACTGATTAATTAGTACTGTTCAGTCATTAATTAATAATGAATTATAATAATCACAAGAAAGTTAATAACAAATTGATCATAAAATATGTATATTTCACACTGGACTTACATTTTGGGGTTGCTGCTCAACTATTAATTTTCATTAATTACTTCACTAATCATTAAGATTAGTAATGTTCATTAATTAATTATTAATTAGTCATAATAACAAACTTAGTAAAAAAGGGATAAAAAAGATGTATATTTTACAGTGGACTTACATTTCATGGTTGCTGCTCAACTATTAATGGTCATTAATTACGTCATTGATCATTAAGATTAGTAATGTTCATTAATTAATTATTAATTAGTCATAATAACAAATTTTGTAAAAAAAGGGGTAAAAAAAGATGTATATTTCACAGTGGACATACATTTCGTGGTTGCTGCTCAAGTATTAATGGTCATTAATTACTTCAATGATCATTAAGATTAGTAATGTTCATTAATTCAATAATTATTAATTAGTCCTAATAACAAATTTAGTAAAAAAGGGATAAAAAAAGATGTATATTTCACAGTGGACATACATTTCGTGGTTGCTGCTCAAGTATTAATGGTAATTAATTTCTTCATTGATCATTCATAAGTAATAACAAGAAAAAACATTTTTTTTCAAATGCCTGAAAAGATATGTACATTTTGCACTGCACTTACATTTCAGTGTTGCTGCTTAATTATTACATTGCTGGTATATTTCTCTTTTCAGCCTTCATTATTAATGCACTTATTTTCATTATTACATTGCAGTTATATTTCTGTTGTCAGACTTCATTATTAATGCACTTATTTTGGTGTGTTGATGCTTAATTATTAATGTTCATGATTAATTACTTAATTCGTTATTTATTTTAAAGAATATAAAATAAAATGTGCTAAAATACATCACAAAATAGGTAGATTTTACAGTGTAATAATATTTATTTGTTGCTGCTCATTGTCTCAAAGGAATAGGATCCTCAAAACCCTTAAATATTTCTATTACTTTATTACATTTTATAGTGCATTTACTTATATTTTGCATGTATGCCAATTAAACATCATACAAACATTAACAATGCTTTTTATTTTATTTCACAGTTTGATCATCTGGGCACCTGACTACACAGAGTGATGTTTGCAGTATTTGATCTGCAATAAGATCACCTTTACAGTTATATCATTTAATGATGCTGTTTTTTTACAACAAAATGATTAACAGCCTTAGTACATTGACATTTGCCAAATTCAATAGGGCTCTATATAATCACAGAGCATATTTTTATTACAGAAGTTGCCAGTTAGCAAACTTCTATCCAAAAGCAAGGTCTTCAGTAAATAAAACACTTATCTAAATAAATACGCTCTGTGCTTATATACAGCTCAATTAAACTGCCTGAATCACAATTTAATAAGGCTGTAAGGATTATTCATTTTCATTGATCAATGTTATTAATTAATTAATTAATCAATATTAATTAATTAATTAATCATCACAAATCATTATAAAAATATAGATTGTCTATTTCACAATGCATAGGACATTGTAAGCTATTCAATATTTAAATTCCTTCTATTATATACATGTATGAAAAGGACAATAAGTACTTTCAATGATTCATACATTCATTCAAATAAAAAATTAAATATGATTTTTACATCATTTTACAGATTTATCATATCTCCACCTGCCTGAACACAGAGTCGCCTCTGGAGGGTTTCACATTATAGAACATCTACTTCACAGGTATATGATTTCATGATGACATTCTTTAGAAATATAGCATTAAGTATTTTTTTGAGGCCATTGATGACAGATATTGCTTAATTAATTTAAGTCATTCATTTAAAAAAATAATCAATAATTACAAGGGAAAAAAAAGGAATACATATATACTGTACTTAGCTATTGATGTTTTAACTAATTACACTTTAACATCATATCTTGATTTATTGATTAATTTTGCATCATATCTTGATTTATTGATTAATTCATGTAATGCCAAAAAAAGGGTTTCATGCCAAGCTATACTTTGCTCCTAGCTATTTCCATTTGCCCTTCTTTACAAAAACATGTTTACCTGTTCAGATTTTGCAGCGATAACACTTTTACATTCTTTTATTCATGTGTATTCTTTCATTCATTAATTGATCATTATGTTACTGCTCATTGTCTAACAGGGATAGGACCTTAGAAGCAGTTAAATATTTTAATACATTTATTATATTAGGACACTTTTTAACATTTTACAATGCATTTGCCATATATTGATGATTAGGATTTACTTTGGCTATGTATGCCAATTAAAATGGCTATTTACAATGATTCAGAAATTAATTTTAAAAAAATATTACAAACCCTTTATATGTCATTTAACAGATCCATCATCTCTGCACCTCCCTGAAGACACAGAGTGACGTCTGCAGTATTTCAGTTGATATCACATCTAATTGATAGGTATCATTATTGATGACATTCTTTATAAAAAACGGATTAACAGCCTTACTAAATTGCAAGTTGCCCTATTAAATAGAGGCCTATATAAGCACACAGCATATGTTTTAACACAACTTCTTACTTACTGAAGACCTTGCTTTTGGATAGAAGTTAACTCACTAAAAAATTCTATAACCAAAATATGCTCTGTGGTTATATAGAGCCCTATTCAATTCGTTAAATTGCAATTTAATATGTCTATAAGTGTTTTTTCATCAACATTATTCACAGGTTGTCATTCATTAATTTATGTAAATCATTTTAATAATTAATCAATAAGTAAAAAAAATACATATATGAAAAGAGACACAGAGAGACAGAGAGACACACAGAGAGAGACACACACAGAGACACACACACACACAGAGACACATATATACAATGAGACACACACATACAAAGAGACACACAGAAAGACACACACATAGAGACACACACACACAGAGACACACAGACACACACACACACACACACAGAAACACACAGAGACACACACACAAAGACATACACAGACACACACACACACACAAAGACACACACAGACACACACAGACAGACACAGACACACACACACAGAGACACACACTCACACACACACACACAGACACACACACAGACACACAAAGAGACAGACAGAGACAGATTACCACTACATTTTTTAGAAATATATGACAGGTTAAAAAATATTTATAGTAAAACAAATGAAATTCTTACACCTCTATTTCCAATAACAGATTACAATGGCGGACAACGCAGAAGATAAGAAAGAATATAAAAGAAGAATGGCAAGGGAACAGAAGCAGAGATGGAGAGATGCACAGACCCCTGAGACTTCACAACGTTTAAGAGAAGAAGATCGACAGAGACTTAAAAATAAAAGAAACATGGCTAAAAAAGTACAAAATGAGTCTGCTGGAGCTTCAAAGAAAAGAAAAAGTAAACAAAAAAAATGTCTCTAAAACATTCTCTAATTACCCAATATTGCCTCCTGACACCAATGTTGATAGAGATGACACCAATGTAGATATAGAAAGTTGTACTGAGATCTATATTGAGGAAGCTCATGATAGTCCTTAATTTACAGCACTAACAGTAGACACTCATTATTGTGGATTAATGAATGTGGTTTGTCAGTTTTGTGGGGCCCATCATTTTCTGAAAGAAAGACCAACTGATGGAGAGTTTATTAGTTGCTGTCAGAAAGGAAAGGTAAGACTTCCAGAAAGACACACATTTCCAGAATATTTAGAAAGTATAATGAGTGATCCTACATTTCCAAATTACACCAATTTTAAGAAAAACATTCATTCTCATAACAGTGCAATTTCATTTTTTTCAAAGGGTGCAACATTAGCCGAAAAATTTCCCAGGACATGGTCCTTACTGTTTTAAAGTCCAAGGACAAATATACCACCGGACTTCACATTTACACTCAGAATAAGGAGAGCAAAGGAAATTTGCACAGTTATATGTCCTTTATACAATGGAAGCTGTTAAACAACGAATGATGCTTCCTGAAAATAAACAATGCTTACCCACAGTCTTTGAACAGCTTGATAACATTATGTCCAACAACCCATATAGTAAAGCATACAAAAAATTAGCTGAGGTTGAAAAAGAACAACTGGCACGTGCGCAAAGACATTAATTGCCAATGCCAAGAGTAAATATGATTCTCAAAAGAGATCGCCATACTGATCAAAGAATGTATAATTTACCAACAGCAACTGAGGTTGCCATGGTATTTAACAATGATGATGGGGAAACACCATTTGAGCGGGATATTAGAATATATAGTAAAGTTAGTGTTAGAAACAATATTTACATGCTGGAATATAAAGTGGCACAAACTGCTGTTTGGGATCATTTTAATCCTATTTTATGTGGGGGCAAACTCACACAACAATGGATTATTGATTCCTATCTACAAGTCGAAGCAAATAATCTAAATTTTGGCAAATTTCAACAAAACAAGCTTTGAGTAAAACAATATTGTGGATTGATGGATTATATCGCTGAATTGGCTGCAAACAGAGACATTCCTGCTGGACGAGCAATGACTTTGCCATCCTCTTTCCAAGGATCTCCTCGCAATATGCAAGAAAGATACAATGATGCCATTGCTATTGCCACTAAATTTGGCAAACCAAATGTATTCATTACATTTAAATGTAATCCACAATGGCCAGAGACCAAAAAAAAGTTAAAGCTTGGACAAAATACTTCTGACCTACCAGATTTGGTGCCAAGAGCATTCAAAATAAAACTAAATTCATTAATTCATGATATTACTAAAGCAGACTTATTTGGGAAATGTGTGGCTTTTGTTTATACCATTGAATTGCAAAAAAGAGGCTTGCCACATGCACATATACTTTTAATCTTGCAAGAAAAAGATAAATTGAATACGGCAGAGAGAGTGGATTCAGTAATTGCTGCTGAACTGCCACATCCAGAGAAACATTCAAAACTTTATGAGATTGTAACTCATAGAATGATACATGGTCCATGTGGAGATATCAATCCAAATTCACCATGTATGGAAAATAAAAAATGCATTAAAGAGTTTCCAAAACAATTTCAAATGCTAATTGTGATGGATACCCTTTGTATAAAAGAAGATAAGGACAAACAGCTATTATCCGGGGGCCAAAAGGTCGATAATATATATGTGGTTCCATACAATCCACATTTGCTGATGAAGTACAATGCACATATCAATGTGGAAGCTTGCACTTCTATCAAATCCATCAAATATGTGTATAAATATATATATATAAAGGATATGATGCAGCATCTGTTGTTGTGCAAGGTGCACAAAATGAAAAAGACAATCCAATTTGACATGACGAACTTTCATCTTATTTAGATGCTCGCTATGTAAGTGCTCCAGAAGCAATGTGGCGTCTTCTCAAATTTGAGATCCTTGATCGGTCACATGCTGTGTATCGATTTGCCACAAAGTCAATTTGTTTGCTTCACTGCAGGCAATGAAATAAATGCTTTAGCACAAAGTGAACATAGAGCAACAACGCTTACTGCTTGGTTTCAATTAAATTGTCATGACACTCAGGCCAGACATGTATTTGTAAATGGTGAATGGAGACAATGAAAAAAACATAATTATAAAATTATCCCAAGAATTTATACCGTCAGTCCACGAGACATTGAACGTTTCAGTTTCAGATTACTTCTTTTACATGTTCCCGGTGCACAAAGTTATGAACATTTATGCACAGTCAATGACATAGTTTATTATACTTTCCAGTTAGCTGCAAGACATCAAAACTTTGTGGCAGATGATACAGAATGGAAGAGATGTCTCGAGGAAGCAGCACTATGTCAAATGCCAAAGCAAATGAGAGAACAATTTGCTTTCATTTGCATCTTTTGCAATGTACCTGATGCATTAACTTTGTGGGAAACATTTAAATTTCATATTGTATGTGTGAAGATTTCTTGAAACGTTACAATGAGACCATTTCGCTATTAAAAGCATTAATGGAAATACAGGAAATCTTTCTTTGTCATGGATTAAATTGTGCCAATTTTAATCTGCCTGATCCAGGAATTATAGATGAAATTAACTTTGATGAGTATGACACTGACATTGACTTCCAAAAAACACAAGAAAACATTGGAACTTTAAATGCATTGCAATTGGAAGCATTTAACGCCATCACAAATGCAATAGAAGATGACATGCTCAAAGAGCATTATTTCTATCTGGATGGACCTGGTGGATCAGGAAAATCTTATCTACATAATTTGTTGATGAGTTGCATTCGAGCACAGGGTCAAATAGCAACCACTAGAATTGCCGCATTTTTGTTAGACAGTGGTAGAACTGTGCATAGTGGATTTAAATTGACAGTTCCCATTCTGGAAACAACAGTGTCGGATATTCAAATGAATTCATTACAAGCAAAAAAAATTCACAAGAGTAAATAATTTTAATAGATGAGGCAACTATGATGTCATATCATGCCCTGCAATGTATTGATCGATTATTAAAAGAATTTATGGCTAATGTTTTGCCATTTGGTGGAAAGGTGATGTTGTTAGGAGGAGATTTTAGGCAAACATTACCTGTGGTGCCACATGGCAATCGGACTGATATTGTCGAAATGTGTATAAAAAGAAGTAAGCTGTGGAAAATATTTACACACCTTAAATTAGAAGTAAATATGAGATCTGAAGGCCAAAATCAATTCAATGATTGGCTCATTCAGCTTGGAGAAGGAAAACAGCCAAAAATAAATAATTTACCTGATGATGCTATTCAAATTACACCAGAAATGATTTCAAAAGAACCACTAATTTCGACAATCTTCCTCAATAACATCAATAATAATAACAAGGATTACTCAGACATTGCAAGCAAAGTCATATTAACTTAAAAAAATATAGATGCCTTGAATCTAAACAATGAAATATTTAAATTAATCAATGCCCCCCCAAAAAACTATTACAGTGCAGATTCTGTTCTGGCTGATGACAAAAATACTGAAGCAAACTTTACTATGGAATGTATTAATTCTTTAACTCCCTCTGGAATACCACCACATGTTTTGCAACTTCAAAAAGGGGCAATTGTCATGCTACTGAGAAATATGAATCCCAAAAAAGGACTTTGTAATGGGACCAGATTAATTGTGAAGGATTTATAGGATCATTTTATACATACAAGGCGAACCGGTTCTTATACAGAGAATTGATTTGGCTCCAAGTGAGAGTGGTTTGCCTTTTGTCCTTCAAAGGAGACAATTTCCCATTATCATGGCATTTGCCATGACCATCAATAAATCCCAAGGACAAACTTTTAAGTCTGTGGGTATTTTTTTTGAAGGAAACTGTGTTTGCACATGGTAAACTTGATGTTGCACTTTCAAAATGCAATAATCCAGAGGAAAATAAAGTACATGTTGAAGAAAACCCAAGTCAGGGTGATTTATTGGAAGATGGATGCATTTTTAACAAAAAACATTGTGTACTATGAGGTGCTGTAAATGTAGATGTAGAGACAGTGGTTTAATTTCAACGACAACGTTTTATATCACTCGGACTGATTTTAGAGGAGCACTATTTCAATAAGAAACTCTATACAATGTAAAAAAAACATAGGGAACAGTGGTTTTACTTCCCAGACAAAATTTTTGCTCACTGGAACACTTTAAATAGTTGACCACTATTTCACATAGGAAACTCTATGTGCCATTTGCACAAAGTACAACAAGAACAAAAAAGTGAAAAAAAAAAGAAAAACAACAATAAACATGATTGGCCCCACAAAACAATTAAATGGCATTTTCTTTAAATTGAAGGTTAAATGTTATTGTTTTATGTTACTATTTCACCTGTTAACATTGTATTTTCAACCTTGTGGAAAGTTGGTTCATTCTTTATTATATATAGTTAAGGATTTATGTTACTACAAGTTTCACCATTTGTTAATACATTGAACTGTATGATTAAATACAGAGTATTGATTCAGGGAGTAATCTGATCGCCAGTTAATGGGGTCAGGAAGGAATTTTTTTCCCCCTCTGTGATACAATTGGCCAAATTTCAATGTTTTTTTTTTTTTGTTTGCCTTCCTCTGGATTCAATGCCGATTTAGTTTAACAAGAGTTTAAAAAAATGAATGTTACAAAGCATGTAATTGTTCTAAATAGCTATTTACTAAAAGTTTACATAGTCTTCAATTATTTATGGATAACTATCAATTCAAAATGTTAGTATTGTTCAAACAAATGATTCAAGATTGTTTAAAAAACAAGTTGCAGGTTACAAACTTTTATGTTATGGTTTACAATATGTATTCAGGAAAACTTCAGACATTGTTATATTGTTATTCCATATATGACAATTAAAAGAGTTAATATTGAAAAAAATATATATTCTATACCTGTTGGTGAAATAGAAGTTGAAAGTTACAAAAATAAAATGTTTTACTGAAAATGTTGTATTTATTTGTAGATAAAACACAGGTTAAGAATCTCAGACACTCACATTGTGTGGCAAACAGTTTTAACAGCATTAAAAATTTTGACTGGCAAGTCGCTAGTCATATACTGTATATATTTGTCGTAATTGTGAGTTTGTGTGTGACGCTAGCAAGTTGTGGGCTTGCACATGCATGCGATGAGGTCCAAAGGCGTTCTACGTAAAAGATCAAGGACTTCTGGAGGCTCAAATTTAAGGGTTTATCAGTCACCATTTTTTTCAAGCCCGTAACTCGGAAGCCGTTCAGTGCTCGCAAAAAGACGCCAATTGAATAGCAAATTAACTTGCAATGTGGGCCTATTGTGGGCTACACGCATGCCCACACAATGCGGGCCTTGGCATGCGCGAGTAGGCTAAATTTGAGCCTCCAGAAGTCCTTGATTTTTTACGCCTGCAAGGATAAGAGACATATTCAATTGTGGGAACCCGAAATAAGGTCACAAGCTAATTTGCAATTCAGTTGGCGTCTTTTGATGGGCTCCGAACGGCTTCCAAGTTACGGACTTGATAAAAAATGGCGACCATTAAACCCGTCACTTTCAGACCGTGAGTGAGGTCAGAAGCGAATTTGCTATTCAATTGGCGTCTTTTGGCGGGCTCCGAACGGCTTCCGAGTTACAGGCTTGAAAAAAGCTGTGTAACTTTCGTTTAAGAACGCAAGGCTGTTCAATTGCTTAATTTCCCCAAGCCTGCATATGTTTTCAAACCTGTAAACAGTAAAGGGAGAGGGGGGAAGAGAGACAGGGGAGGGAGAGGGGACGGAAAGAGAGACAGGCGAGGGAGAGGGGGGAAAGACACAGAGGAAAAAGAGGGGGGAGAGACAAAGGAAAGGGAGAGGGGGGGAAAGAGACATAGGGGAGGGAGATAGGGGGAAAAACACAGGTGAGGGAGAGGGAGGAAGAGACACTGGGGAGGGAGTGGGGCGAAAGAGACACATGGGAGGGAGAGTTGAGAAAGAGACATAGGGGAGGGAGAGGGGGGAAAGAGACACAGGGGTGAGAGAGGTGGGAAAGAGACACAGGGGAGGAACAACGGGGCAAAGAAACATAGGGGAGGGAGGGGGAAAGAGACACAGGGGAGCGATAGGGGGAAAAGACCCAGGGGAGGGAGAGGGGTGAAAGAGACACAGGGGAGGGAAAGAGAGGGAAAGAGACACAGGGGAGGAAGAGGGGTAAAGAGACACAGGGGAGGGAAAGGGGGGAAGAGACACAGGGTAGGGAGAGGGGGCAAATAGACACAGGAAGGGAGAGGGAAAGAGACACAGGGGAGGGAGGTGGGGGAAGAGACATGGGGTAGAGAAAAATGAAATATTATCTTGTAATCTGTGACGGGAGGCCTGCCATGGGTGCTTAGGACGCTCATTGCGAGGCCTGCAATGGGTGCTGAAGACGCTCATTGCAAGGCTCGCAGAGAGGAGAGAGAAGAAGAAAAGAGGAAGGAAGAGGACACAGAAGAAGGGAAGGAAAGAGAGAGAAGCTGCGCATAGCAAGCATCACATTGTGTGGCAAACAACAGCATTGTGAGGCTTCAAATTTGTATGCCGTCATTTTTGACGGACAAGTGGCTAGTAAACATATATTTCATACACATGGACCTCATTCACAAAATATACTTTTTTTTAAATCAACAGAAAAAAAAGCAAATATGTGTCCATACATTATGTTCTTAAAAACAAGCACACATTTTATTTAGGATCACAGAATGTCACAGTATATTTATGATATAACACTATGTTTATGTGTCTAGGGTCACATTATTTATCTATCTATCTATCTATCGATTAAACTGTAGTACAATGGTTTGCTATGGTCTGAGCAATAAATAGAATTGATCTATCTTAAGTGAACAGATAAGACCAGCAGAAAAGACATCTCCATTCTGGTTGGCTGAAGAGCCATATCACCATAACATTAGCAGCAAGGAAGCAAGAAGGAGGAATAGAAGAAATGTAAACATGAAATCTTCAAAATACGATACCTTGACTAAAAAAGTTTCAATTTCAAAATTCAAAAACTATTTCCACATATTTTAATGAGATCTGACCAATTTATGCCAAATGTGTGTCTCTTTAAGAACAATTAATGAGTGGGCTCAGTTGATGGGTGCTTAACAAACCGTGCATTATTGTTTACTATTTTTGTCAGCCTGTGGAGGGATTTTATGATTTATTATTATTATTATTATTATTGATTGTTCATTTTGAAGCATCTCTTCTGTTTGTGCTCTTCTATGTATATTAGGCCTGTAGTTTTAATACACAACAAGTCCTCTCTACAAGTATAAAGTGGCAACTTGCAATGGGATTCTTGTCAGTGCATTTTATTTTTTGGGGGGTGTTTAGCTTTTTGTGTGCTTTTAATGCACAGTACTTGCATTAATGTTTTTAATGGCACTAGACCAAGATCCACATTTATCTGGATTCTTTGTCTCAAAGTGCCTTGTCAATTTTGAAAATTATCCTTCATCATCCAAAGCTTGAAGCTCTCCCTAGTGGATAACAATTGGTAATAGAAGTAAGAGGAAAGTGCATTGCCACTTCATAATGTATCATTATTTACAATAAAAACAAAAAGAAAGGGTATATTACATATATTAAAAGGCACTGTTTTTCCTTAAAACTTCTAAGATTATATGAAAAACTATATTTTGTGCAAAGCAAAGATACCTTTAATCCATCCAGTTGGCAGCTGCAGCCGTACTTCACGAGTAAGTTCCTGTTCAACACGATGATGCTAGCATTGTTATTAATGTGTCTATAGTGATGTTGCGAACATCAAATTTCGGGTTCGCGAACAGCGAACGCGAACTTCATCAATTGTTCACGAACAGGCGTACATCGGCAAACCGTCATAGACTTCAATGGGCAGGCGAATTTCAAAACCCACAGGGACTCTTTCTGGCTACAATAGTGATGAGAAAGTTTTTTCAAGGGGACTAACACCTGGACTGTGGCATGCCGGAGGAGGATCCATGGCAAAACTCCCACGGAAAATTACATAGTTGATGCAGAGTCTGGTTTTAAGCCATAAAGGGCATAAATCACCTAACATTCCTAAATTGTTTGGAATAACATGCTTTAAAACATCAGGTATGATGTTGTATCAATCAGGTAGTGTAAGGGTTACACTCGCTTCACAGTAACAGACCAATCTCCCCGTTTAATGCACAGCAAACAGTCCCTTTGCACAACCGCAAACTCCCCATTTGCACAAGGTTGAATACCAAGCTAGCCATGTCCCGTTCCTTGTCCTCACTGATGTCATTGAAGGTCTTTTCCTCCACCCAGCCACCAAGGGTCCCCGAAAGGTGACAACAAGCCCCCTGGGACGCCTGCTGTGTTTGGTCTTCCACCTCCTCAAATCCACCTTCCTCCTCTGACTCCTCTTTTTCAGACTCCCAGAGTCTGGGGGCTTCCACTGCCCAGCATGGAATATTATACACAGGTCACAGTCTAGGGGCTTCCACTGCACAGCATGGAATATTATACACAGGTCAGAGTCTGGGGGCTTCCACTGCCCAGCATGGAATATTATACACAGGTCAGAGTCTGGGGGCTTCCACTGCCCAGCATGGAATATTATACACAGGTCAGAGTCTGGGGGCTTCCACTGCCCAGCATGGAATATTATACACAGGTCAGAGTCTGGGGGCTTCCACTGCCCAGCATGGAATATTATACACAGGTCAGAGTCTGGGGGCTTCCACTGCACAGCATGGAATATTATACACAGGTCAGAGTCTGGGGGCTACCACTGCCCAGCATGGAATATTATACACAGGTCAGAGTCTGGGGGCTTCCACTGCCCAGCATGGAAGATTATACGCGTTGCCTCTGTCTGCGTTATTATAAGGTGTGTACTGTTAAGTAGTACTATTCCTATCGGTTTAATCCCTGTTACGTCCACTATCAGGGGACATGTATATGGCATGGATTTTTGGAAGCGGGAGATGGAAAAAGATGCTTGGTCGGTCCTCCCTCTTCAAATTTCAGGCACTGCGCGTGCAATCTAAGGTGCCACCAGATATGAGTGTCACTGTGCACTGGCAAAAGTTGGCAGAGTAGGCACTGTAGGCCTCACACACACGCCTGTAGGCAGGCAACTGATATTCAATCGATTACAGTCAAAAAAGTGTTGTTTTATGTCACTGTACACTACGGTTGCATCAGATATGACGTATCACTGTGCACTGGCAAAAGTTGGCAGAGTAGATGCAATAGGCTTCACACACACGCCTGTAGGCAGGCAACTGATATTCAATCTATTACAGTCAAAAAAGTGTTGTTTTATTTCACTGAGCACAATATAAGCTGTTAGGTGTTAGCCTGTCACACACACTGGCAGGCAGGCATATGATTACACAGAAAAAAAATATAAAATAAAATAAATGATGTTCTAGCCCTAAAAAGGGCCTTTTGGGTTGCTGTCCTTCAGATGGAAGGCTCTGGAAGGGAGTGTATGCTGCTGATTGGCTGGAATGTGTCTGATGACTGTGAGGTGCAGGGTCAAAGTTTCCTCAATGATAAAGAAAAGGGGGGGAACCCAAAAACGCATGTGTTCGCCGTTCGCTGCGAACGTGAACATGCAAAAATCGCCGCGAATAGTCCGCCGGCGAACTGTTCGGGACATCACTATGTGTCTTCATATTTCACCCTCTATAGCTAGGCATAGGACTCTTCCTTGTTAAGCCCTAGCACTAATGGTATTCCAATCTAAACAACAATGGGTTTTTTTTTTTTTACATTTATGATTTTAATTGTTTAAATATTAAGGGACTGAAAATGCTGCAGCTTACCTTACCTAATTTCTACTGAACCCATTTTTACCTATCTAATTGTAACTCAAATCACATGGGTAACTATCACCTACATCAAGGTCCAATTGCCAAGGGCCAATTGGATATTTATAACACCATTCTCGGGACAAAATGATCAACTTAAAAATTAGCCTGCCATATTTGGCCAAACATTTAATTAACCCACCCATTATGTGATGGCTGGAACTGCTTCTCTTTAGTTGTGTGTAATGCTAGCTGGTATTGATGATGTTGCTACTGCTTTTACAGGTTTGAGTCCGTCAGTCCGGAGAGCCGTTGACTCTTTGCGATGGTAAGTATTGAAAAGAACTTCTTGCAGCAGTAAGTTGTTCCGAACACAGGTGCATATTTCAATGCATGTCTCCTCAAAGTGGGAAATTCATCATTGCTTATGTTATGTTTATTGAACTCAAGCAGTGGGAGGTTGTTGTACCCATCTTTCAGCTCATCATCCCTTTGCAGCTGAATGATTTGTGGTTCCACCTTGAACTGTGTAGCAAAGATGTTCAATTACAATTGTTTACTTTGCACATCCTTAAATCTTTCATTAAATGCCACAATTAGTTTTGCACATTTACCAGCATACATGGCTTTTGTCCTTCCAGTGCACCATGTTATTCCATCCAATTTCCACTTTCCACAGCCTTAATTTAGCTTCAAATGATTTCACATTTGAAAGCTGATTGGGGCCCTGCAGCTTGATGTACAGCTTGGAGAGGTACTTGGTAAGGTCCACCATGAACACTAAAACATACAGCCAATTGCTATCATTGAGTTCCCTAACAGATTTTCCCTTCATCTACATGAACTGCTTGACTTCATCCAGCAGTTCCTAAAACCTCATGAGCATGTTCCCGCAACTCAGCCATCTCACTTCACAGTGGTAAACATAGTCAAGATCATTCAGTAACTCCTTAAACTGGCGGCTGTTAAGCCCTTGGCTTTTGACAAGATTTATGCATGACCCTACTGTTGACATCACATGTTGAGCCGCAACAACTGTGCACAGAGAGTATGATGGAGTGGCATATAATTAAATAACTTCAATCAAGACTGAGATGATTCAGTTATTTCTTGACAAATTCAACTAACCATTTTTGTGAGCCAACCATGGCTGGAGCTCCATATGTAGTAGGGCCACTTAACTTTTCAAATGTTACCTTAAGTTTCTTCATTGATAAAACAAGTCTCTCACACAAGTCCTCACCTCTTGTACTGTCATGCATGGCTTCCAGTGACAGCTGGTGAAAGTGTCAAACTCTGCAGTTATCCCACATAAAAAAAACAGTTGTTATATTCGTTGTCTCATCACAAGCCAGAGAGAAAAACTGGAAATCTCCTGCATAATCATTCAGTTTTTTTAAATATTGGGTGCCAAGGCAGTAATTCGATCTGACACGATTCTCCAACAGTCTGTAACAACTACTTTGGTGCTAAAAGCTCTGCAGCAGCCACCATGTGCTCTTTCACAAAACTCTTCCTCTACACGAGGCCTCAGCTTCCTTGCGTGTAGCTCGCTTTGAGCTGTAATGACTCTCCAGATTGGCTTTTTTCATTACTGCTAACACTTCACTACAAACTAGGCACACAGGTTTGCCTGTGACTTTAACAAAAAAATAATAATTTGTCCATTTCTCTTTGACACTCTTCATCAACATTTCTTTTTTTTGTAGTCGCCATTTGTAGGAAATCACACACCACTTAAGTTTTAATAACTATCCAGTGTGTGTTAATACTTTCGCAATGTCTACACTCCCAGCCTGCCTGGCACTGGCTGTCCTCCGAGTCACCGCAATATAGGCAGACGGTCCACGGGAAGCCGACGAGAAGCATATGTGACTGCCTCGTCATGTACTCGTATGTGTCCTGTCTTTCCCATAATGGACGTTCTTTGCTTGTCCCTAAAATTTACATTATTATTATGATTCACATAATATAAATTTACGTTGCTATAAAAAAATATATAGATTTATCGAATTTCGAGTCCTATCTGTGGTTTCCTTGGCAAGACCAAACCAAATTATTTTGTGGGTCTCATACAGACCGCGGGCCTGATGGTCCCCAACCCTGATCTTCATAGTCCAAGCAAGGAGAAGAATGCAGTCCATTGCAGGGGCAGAAATCAATATTTCCTGGTTGTCTCCATCATAAACGATTTATTCTTTCACCATCTGTTAAGTAGATGCCCTTCAGATGCACTTCATGACTCTTCCTCAGTGACACTTAAGCATATCACTTACTTTAACCTCGAGTCTATAGTGTGGTATCATACTGCACTACAAACTGGTGATGTGCTTTTCACAATCCCATTGTGCAAATAGAAACTTCCTCTGCATTCATTGTCTCCACTGACTACTGGAAGATGTTCAGTAAAACTAAAATGGCAGCTTCCATTGTAGTATAATGGCATATAAAAGGTAAGCTAAAGTAAAAGCCATTTTAAATATAGGATGATAATAGGCATTTAGTGAAATTAATCATGTAACTCTATGAAACAATCAATCTAGTAGTTTGTAAGCAGATACAGTGTTTTATTTATACAACATAAATGTAATATCATTTATAGTGGTTATATATAATGTGCCACATCATGTGAATTTATAGACAGCACATATGTTTTTACAAACGGCAAGTCTTAATAAGACACCAGTGGAGATGACCATGTCTGCATATAATTGTATATAATAGGTTGGAAATTAATGGATGTTTTTATTTTTAACTATTTTTTAACTATTTTATTTTAACTATTATTAAAGGGATGACAGTGTCCCTTTAAATATCTGTTTGCAAGGTAATAGTTAACAGAACAAAGCCTCAGGCTGCTGGCACATTTCCATAAGATCTTGGTCTTATCTGTGTTTAATTAAATCCAGTTGCTGTACTCATTATTTATTCAATTATAGCCCATTGTTATATTCCAGGTCTGTGTAAGACGATCAAGGAACATTTTAAAGGACAGCTCAATAATCCTTTTCATTCCCTGGCTGAGTCAGACAATGCATTTCCTTCCTCCTCCCTCAGCTCATGAAACAACACAAATTAAACAGACGGACAGCTCAAGTGAGCGAGACGTACTGTCCTGAACCAAACATATGAAGGGATTTAGCAATGGAAAGTCTGAGTAATGAGTGATACTCAGAGAAAGGCATAGACTGATATATATAAGTGCCACTCATTGGAAGAAAACTGCTGCCAAGGAATGAGATGCCTTTGAAGAGTTAGGAATTTTCTTACACAATGGAAGGCGAGAAGGCTGACATCTATCAGTTCTACTCAGTGGAAGGCAGTTAGACAGATCTGTGTCAATCACATTTAGTGGAAGTTCAGACCTATGTATTGACGGCAGCCAAATGGCCTGTCTGTTATACTTAATAAAAGGCACTCAAACCAAACTCAGACCAACTGTACCAGGCCTACTCAATGAGAACATGCAAGAAACACTTCTACTCAATAGAAGACAGTCAAACCAACCAGTATCAGTCCTACTCAATGGAAAGCAGACATAACAATCTATATCAATTCTAGTCATTGGGAGGCCATCAGACCAACTGTATCAGTGCTATTCAGGGGATTGTGGTCAGTGATACTCAATTGAATGCTGTCAAACCAACTGCATCAGTGCTACTCAATGAAATGCGGATATCTCATCTGTATCGGTGTTACTCAATGGGATGCCTTCACACCAACTGTATCAGTGCTATCCAGTGGAAAGCAGTCAGATTGTATGTTTCATTCCCACTCAAACTGAAGGGGTCCCCTTGACCTGTATTAGAATCACTAGGGCAAAGGCCATCCTCTTAATCTAACTTAGTATTATTAGGTATAAGACAGTCATTATTAATTTCCACTTAATGAAAGGCACTCAGGGTATTATTCATAAAAAAATGGAAATAAACTATTCACCTAATTTGATACTTTTGCAGCTTCATAAATCTAATGAATAATTATTTTCTTAAATACTAGATCATCAGGTTTTCTTTTCATCAATTCAATGGCTTAAGCAAAATGCATATTCAAAATCACTTTTTCTTACATATGTTTTTGAATTAAAATATAAAATATGCTTGTAAAGAGCAAAGCTTATTGTAAAAACTATTTACATAAATGAATATCTAATACTAATTGTATATCGCCATGTGTCATATACACATGTTTGTGATTTATAAGCAAATCAGATCCATAGAAAAATAATGTTTTAATTTGAATCTGATAGACAAAATTGGAAACTTAATTGTATATTTTTTGCTCAAGCAGAAGATTGCTCCTTGTGACTGAGATCTGAGTAACACACAGAAATGAATGAATAAGTCTTTAACATGATGCACTTTAATTTATGTCTCTGGGCACAGCTGTGCTGCAGAGTAGTAAGACTAAAGTCTGGCACTAGGAGACATTTCTGTATTCTCTGGTCTCTCCCCTCTCGTAGAGATCATACTAACTGCTGGCTGGGTTAGTATACATCTAGCAAACTGCTCTCATGTGAGAATGGGCAGTGTGCAGGGCTCCCCTTTAAGTCACCAGCCCTTCTCTGATAATCCACTATAACAGATGACACCGGCTCTGGTATAATGCTGTAAATGACAAGCAGCACTTGCATCTATCATTTAAAAGTCTAAAACATCAGTAAGATGTTAAGATATATATATATATATATATATATTTTTTTTTTTCTTTTCTTTCTTTTTATATATATATATATATATATACCTTTTTTATTGGACAAACATATTCATAATATAACGACGAGCTTATCAAGTCAAAAAGCGATACTGATACAAATATGAACTAAAAACAGCAAACAGAAATAGATGGAAACATTTTTTGAGGAAAAACAAAAAAAACAAAAGATTCACAAACCAGGCAAACCAGGGAGACCTATTGTTACAGGTTGTTACACACTGACTGAACAGTTATCTGGCTTGGTTGAAAACATCCTTAAGCCATTACTTAAAAACACTGACAGCTATATACAGGACATCACTGACTTTCTTAACAAACTCACATCAAGTCAGATTGAGGGCCTACCTGCCAACACACTACTTGTAACCATGTTTGTTGAATCTCTTTACAGCAACATCTCACATAAAGATGGCACTGAGGCATGCGTGAAGTTTACCTAGAAATAATGGGGACCGCAATGGGCACGAAAATGGCACCACAATATGCCAACCTATTTATGGCCGACCTGGAAAAGAGATTCCTGTCCACATATGTCCACAAACCTTACAGATACTACCGTTACATAGATGACCTGTTCATCATATGGACAGAAGGGGATGGAAAACTCAAAGACTTCCATAATTCGTTCAATACCTTTCACCCATCCATTCAATTTAAAATGGATTACTCCACAGAACAGGTTAACTTTCTAGACACCACCATTTCCATTACAAATGGCAAACTGAATTCATCTGTCTATAGGAAACCTACAGACAGATGTAGTTACCTCCACAACTCTAGCTTCCACCCCTTCCACACTAAACAAGGGATAATTCATAGTCAAGTCATCAGATACCACTGCATATGTTCAAACACAAAGGACCTTGATAAACACTTAAAACACTGTCTGTCTCCTTCAGACAAAAGGGTTACAAACCTCGTACTATCACTCAGAAAGTATCCTCTGCCATCAGAACACCCTGGGAACACCTGTTGCAATACAAAACCAAAGAAACATCTTCACGTACACCTCTGGTAACCACATACCATCCGGTTCTATAAGGAATACGCAAAATATTTAAGGATTTACAACCACAACTCACAGAGGACACAGAATTGAAAAATATATACAACAAACCGCCAATTCTTGCATTTAGGCAGCCACCAAATTTAAGACAAACATTGGTGAACAGAAGATTGCCAAATGAACAGAATACCAGAGAAAATGGCACCAAACCCTGCAATAAAAGTCGCTGCAAACTATGTCAACACATCTGCAAAGAGGACACAGCCACACATAACAACAAGACCTACAACATCAGAGGCTAATATTCATGTACATCAGCCAATGTAGTCTACATGATACAGTGTACTGTATGTGAAAGGGGGTGCTACATTAGGGAAACCAGCCAGAAACTACACATGGGAATGAGCCTCCACCGAAGATCCATCAAAAAGCACCATGAACCGGTGAACTCATTATTAGCTCTTCAGGAAGTGATGGACGAGCTCAATACAATATCTAATTATAAAATAAATATTTTGAAATCAGATGCCCTTCCCATCAATGTAACATCTAGCAAAATGATAGCGTTGAGAGAAACTTTCGCTTATAAATGGCAAAAAAAAGTTTAAACACCAAGGGCCTCATTCTATTATCGGCCGTAAAACGGCCGCAAGGCTGCGATTCCTTGCGGGGGTTCCGTTATCTTGCAATTCAATTATACGGCCCTGCAAGTATCTCCCCTTACGGCCGGCCGTATATCTTGCAACCGGCCGTAAGCTCAGAAAACTTTAAACGCAAAAATAAATTCAAGATGGCACTGTACAGCTCTGTAAATGCTAGGGATCATATTGGAGGACATGAGGATTAATAGCAACCCCCTCTCAAGCTTGCACATCAGCCCAAATCCGAGTTTACATTAACTGTTTATTTTCCGGCTGCAGCGTGGGCGGGTCTGAGGTGCTCCAAGCCCTCGGGACTTTTTCCATCGATTTTTGACATAAATTAAAAAATAATTTTTTTACGGATTTGAGTGTAGGGGAATGTTGTCTCCTCAGAGTGCAGGATGGCTTTATTTCGGCTTTATAATGTGCTTAATTGGTGCTAGCGGGACCTTTTTCCTGCAAGTAAGCTGCGGCTCGGTTTTAGCCTTGCAGAGAGGGTTCCCGGAGCAATTGAATAGCAACCAGGATTTTCTTGCGGCCGAAACTCTTGCGGCCATTTTAGATCAAAGGCTTTCCTCCTGCGCGAGCGGCCGCAAGGGATAGCAAGGCGCCGGCCGCAAGCCTGCCGGAATCCCCGGCCGGAGGGGAATAGAATAGCAGAATAGCTTGCGGCCGGTCCTTGCGGCCCCGCATCTCCTACGGCCGGTAGTGGAATGAGGCCCCTAGGAATTAGCATACAATTGAATTTTCGCCAATTAGTCCTCCAAAATTCTGAGGAAATTTATGTGAAATTAAAGGAGGTCCTTTTAGTGTGGAATAATAGAATAGTTTCTTGGTCAGGGAGAATAGTTGCAGTAAAGATGTGTATTTTGCCTAAAATAACATCTTTGATGAGGTGTATTCCGATCTGGGTTCCGTCACATATCATTTATAAATTCCAGTCCCTAATAGATAAATATTTCCACAGGGTTAAAAAAATAGGCTTTAAAAAATATATATGATGTGTGACTCTGACCACGGAGGTATAGCCTATCCTCTGATCAGCAAGCTATTCAAACGGCACATCTGGTTTTATATATATCGAAAGGCGATATATCATAATAATTATTCCAAGTTAATGCAGAATTTAAGGAGAGTAAGCTGCGTGAATTCTCAATTGCTAAAAATCGTAAATGGTGGTGTAGGATCAACCAGCTCTTTTCTCTGATGCCTCTACAGAGCCCTATCACCCATTTGGCCTCTTTGGCCAAAATGTATGACTTAAATTTGCTTATGATTTTGTTAGGAAAAGGCATTATATATCTTAAGGATTTAGATGATAGGGATAAGTTGAGGGATTTTCAAGATTTATGTATCAACTAAGGAATTCCTAAGCAGTACTGGTTTGAATATATAAAGTTACAGAAACGTATAACCGCCTGTCCTTTCCATCTGGGAACTATAAGAGAGTTAACGGATTTTGAAAAGTTGCTGATTTCTGGAGATAAGACTCATTTATCTGCTAAGTGTTATAAGATGAGAAACCCTTTAACTGGAGAATGTGGGAGAGAGATATTGAAGTTACCTGGCCGATTAAAAAGTGGTATGCAGCTTTTACCATAACTGCCAAATATATAAAAAATGTATCACACCGAGAAAAATGTTTTAAAGTCATCAATAGATGGCATATGGTTCTCCTTAAATTGGGGCAGATTAAGAGGTCAGAAGAATTTAAACTGTGTTGGAGAGGGTGTAAACTAAGGGGGACCCACTAACAATAGTGGTGGGAATGCCCTTATATACAAAGGTTTGGGCAGGAGAGCTTTAGACAGCTATCAAGTATATGTAATGATTCTATTGAGTCTTCCCCAGAAATTGCTCTTCTCCATATCCTGGAGGAGGTATGGCCGTCGGAAGTTAAGGATATGATAATTTTACTCCTTTTAATAGCCAAATTCTGATAGCTTTAAGATGGAAGAATAGTGAAGTTCCAACATGGTTTGATCTTCAGGAGATGTTAGGGAAAAAACACTTACTGAAATGTAACATTAAAAACTTAGAGGTAAACCCACAGATTAAAAAGAAATGGTCCCTATGGGAAAAATATAAAAGACAAGAAATTCAATGAGTATTTTGTTGATTGCTCTTACCTTGTTAGAAAGAAAGTCTTTCTTAATTATGGAACCTCATGTAGGTGGGCTCCTCTCCCTCCCAGGACGTCTTCTCTCCCCGCTGGATGTAACATTTTATGTATGTAATGTTTATTTATTTGTTTATTTATTTATTATTTTTTTATTTTTTTTCTATGGTATTTGTATTGTACTTTATGTTATGTAACAAATGACTGAACATCTATATGCAATCATTTTATTTGCAAAGATTGTATATTGGGATGTATTTATTTGTATATAAAGAAAATAAAAAACGTATTAAAAAAAAAAAAAAAAAAAAAGCACCATGAAGACAGTTACTGTTCTCCAGTTGGACATCATTTCACCCAGGAGAATCACTCCATCCAGAACCTCAAAATAAAAGCACTCAGAGGGAATTTCAGAACTATCCAAAAGCAGAAAACTTTTGAATTAAAAATGATTACATTTTTTACTACAAAGGATATGGGCATTAACATTGACTGGCCCACTATCTTAATGTCTTATAGCTCACATATTCCACATACCTCCCCCCTTCTATTGCTGTTTTTGTAAGCTACATGCTATGCTGAAATGTATTGGTCTTTATTTTACTCTGCTGTGTTCTTATCTACAACCTGATCTATAGACTTACTGACCTATCAGGACATTATTCAATGCTGGTCTATTTCTCACTTAACTCTGGCCAATGAATTTAGTTTTTCTTGTTTTTCTGTTTACTGTTTTTAGTTCATATTTGTATCAGTATCACTTTTTGACTTGATAAAGAGAGGCATTATCTCTCGAAAGCTCATTGCTATATTATGAATACGTTTGTTCAATAAAAAGGGTATCACTATTCACTGCAATACTCTGATTATTCAACTGGATTACTGGACATTCACGGCTACCTCACTCTTTATATATATATATATATATATATATATATATATATATATATATATATATATATATATATATATACAGTATTTATATATATATATATATATACAGTATTTATATATATATATATATATATATATATATATATATATATATATATATATATCATTTATCATTTTAGCTTAAGGTCAGCAAAAGAGTGATACAAGCTCTCCACCCTACAGAGTACAGTAATACAGGAAATAAATAGTACAGTTGTGTAACCATTTCAATTACTAAAATTAAGTTAAAAACATATTTCCTGCTCAGAGTTCCAAGAAAAGTACAGTTATTGTGCTGCACTCAGTGAAACTATATGTGGACATACAAATAAGAACACAATGCATTATCAGTCTTAAATCCCCTCCAAAAAAACACTTTAAACATGGCTCTTTTTAGGCATATGCTTGTTGTATTACACAGCGTAGGATGGATTATGCACAATCTAGGAGACCTACCCACCGACAGCTGTTAAAATGGATCAGCCTTAAAATGGATCGCATCAATGTGGGACTGGTTCCGAGCCTGGGAGTTAGATTTTGTGGGAAAGCAATTTACCACAACATTATTTTAACTTATGGTGGGCAAAAGAATGATAGAAGCCCTCCACAGTACAGTAGTACAGAAGTACAGAAAATAAATAGTACATTTGTGATCCTGTTTAAATGTGTAAAATAAGTTATAAAACTTATTTTCAGCTCAGAATTCCAAGAAATTTTACAGTTATTGCGCTGCACTTTGGGAAACTGGTCAGGAACATGCAAATGAGCCAACTTTATATGTTTTATATATATATATATATATATATATATATATATATATATTTATATATATATATATATATATAGAGAGAGAGATACATATATATATACATATATATATATATATACATATATATATATATATATATATATATAATGACAGCCTACCAGTCTCCTCTGAATTTGCACCCACGTTTCAGGAACTTTGAAGGAGGAACACAAAATAAGCAAAGCAAGGGATACAAAAATAACAAACCAAAAATAAATCAAATAAAATAATAAGCCTAACTTCCACTTAATTAATAAACAGTTTCCCCACTAACCAGTTCTCATCCAGCTAAACCTGGGTGGATCAAAACAAACAGTCCAATATTTTGCAAAAAATCACTGGTCTGTATATTCTTCAGTTTCCTAGGTCTCCTCTCTACTCCACGCATTCATGAGTTGAAATCTGCAGTCTCACTGTGTGTCTCCTTCTCCAAAAATGCTATCTGTATTCAGAGTCCTCTTAACTGTAGAACCAGATAAACAAACATAGCTATTGCAATTTGCTTAAAATTACTTGTAGGTCACTTGTTTTATTGGTAGCTTTTATCACCCTCCTTTGTTGACTGATTCTAAATCTATCATTTTTCCGAAAGCAGTATACACTATAGTCAGAAACAGAAGTAAAGGTAATCTGTAAAGAAAATATACATTTTGAGTTTTTTCAGCATACTAAAGCGTTTCCCTTCGTGTCTTGTATGTAAAGTCACTGACATATTTCAGGAACAAAAAATATCTGCCACATAAATAAAACGGCAGCAAAAGTTAACAAAGAACATTAAAAACATCACCTGGTCCTAGGCATTCATGCTTGTGGGGAAAAAAACTGTTTTGACTTGAGGAGCAAGTTCTGTTCAAAATGTTTCACTCTTGATGGCACCCCTCATAATGTGGTGCCCTAGACAGCTGCCCATAAGGCATATATAACAGATTTAGAAAGATCTGTTTTTTAAGACCACATATCCCAATAAAACCAGTACAGGATATTATGATATACTATGATCTTATTGGGAAGCAACAACTTGATTTCCCTGTTTGACAACATTGCATTAAATCCATTGACCTAAGTGATGCACATTCAATAGATGTAGTGGAATATATTTATTGCTTTCCTCTTCCAGCAAAAATCCTATAATTTCTTCTGCCTATTGTGCTATTCGACAAAGTGCTACACACTCTAAAGTTTACGGATGACAGTAGGCCTCTTATAAAAGGACTGACATCTTGGAAAAAGGGCTCTTATGATGATCACAGGACTGGGATTTGAGCTATTCTTTTAATCTAGAAACAGGCCTTCAATATAATCTCAAAACACCCAATATTACAGCTTTTATGGTGTGCTAAGAGGCAAAGCTGCATGCTGTAGCTCTGACAATTGTTCTTATATTTTTCTATCTAGTAATGTGGTTTCATACAGAGTTCCACAATTTTGTTTAAAAGACCATATTTTCCATCACACATTTAATGAGACATTTCTACACAAATAGAGTGCCATTAAACAATTTATCTATGCAATGTATTTTTCAGACTACAAATAAAATAATATTTTAGTTTCTTTTAACAGCATTTTGAACAGGATGCAATTCTAAGAGGTAGTAAGAATTACTTTGTGTTTGCTAGTTACTGGAATGGACTTTGCTTATAGAGAAACTTAATACTGAGTCCCATGCACAGGCAAAATGTGTTTTGTAAATGTGGGGATGGTTCTGTAATTTTTACAGTTTTTTACAATCTAAAATCAAATATATATATGTGAGTTGCAATGCTTTTAAAATAATTATGTACTGTAAGCTTAATAATAAAATACTAATATCTGAAAAAGGGAAAAAAGTAGGATTTGAACCCACTGCACTACATATCTGCAGTACAAGCAGTGAGTATAGAAATGAATAAAGCTAAAATATAATCAGTGTGACAGTTACTGCCTAAAGCTCATTAATACCTGTGTAAATTCTCATGGGAGGGCTTCAACACCTAAAAATAAAGGCGCATTCAACAATTAAAAATAAAAACCTTTTTACATGTTTTTCCACCTATCTGATGGTGTAGAGTGCATATGGTGTTATCAGTGTACCTTTAAGGCACAATGGAATATATATATATATATATATATATATATATATATATATACATATATGTTGGAAAATGTATCTGAATAATAAGTTGAAAAAAGTAATAAAGTTAATCTTTTATTAGTAAAAAAATTATGCTAATGCTCCTCTGGAACAATCAGGACAGGAAATATTGGCTAGACTGGTGTGTATAAGAAGGACATTTACATTTCTAAATAGCAGGGTTTGCAGTTATTGTTGCAAGCTGCCTGCTTCTGAGTATTCTGGAGAAGAGAGAGATGTCAATTTCTAAATGATTCAATTATTTAACAAATCCACTTCTCACTCATCTCCCACCTCTCATTCCACTGATAGATAAAGATAATCTGTCAGGAAATGTTAACACAAGATGGAATCCTCTTTAAATAAACAGTTTTCAAAAATGTTCTCTAAAAATATATTTTATGCTCATTGCTTACACAGTTGCTAATGTTGTCAGATTGTTACATACTTCACAAACGTACAATTTTTCTTGTCCTGCAGTGGTCCTTTAACTTTGGCATTTTGGATAAGCACTAATACAATACCTGTTGTATAAAATGATTCTGTTTTAAAAAATACTTTTTTTCTGCTTTTCAGACTTCAATGCGAAATGGCTGCATAACGCCATACAGAGCTGCGCTACAAAAGTACTATTTTCATCAAGTTGTGAAGTCAACTGACTCAGGAGGCATTTGTTCTGCAAGTAAGAGTCAGGATGTTATGGGTATATTAACATATGATTCTTCATCTCAACTTTGCCTGATCATCTCTCCAAGATAGCCATCTCACCTTCCATGCTCTCCTCTCCTGTTTTATACTCCAATGAGCTACTCTCCTTCCTCCAGTCATCTCCTCCCTCTTCTAAAGCTCATAAGCAGAAACAATTCTGCAAGTCCCATTCCCATTTCCTCTCTCTCTCTTTTTTCTGTTGGCTTCTGGAAATATATCTCCTAACCCAGGACCCTCATCTGACACTTCCATTTGCAGGTCATATGATCTGACCACTAGGGGCAGATAACATATTACATACTAGAACCATTCACCTCAAATTACTTTCTATCAGATCTCTTCCTTCTCCTGCTAAATGAAAAACCTTTCTAACTTTGCATACCTTGCAACCTAAATAAACTTTAAATTTCTTCCTGACCCTTGCTATTCCATCTCTGTTCTTGTCCAGGTTTGTGCCCCTTCCATTCCCTTTAGATTGTAAGTAACGAGTTTAAAATCTTGTAGGGTGCTTTGGAAAAAGCACTTCCTACAAATATTCTAAGCTCAAAACAGGGCCCTCCATTTTCTGCAGTTTGCTAACATTGTATTTTTCCTTGTTCTTATCCCCTGTAAAGAGCTACAGAATATGTTGGCACGTTACAAAAAAGTTAATAATAATAATAATAATAAAAATAATAATAATGTGGTAATCAAGAAGGAAACAGCCTGGCAATTATCATATATTCTCTGCGAGTATTACTTAATTTGTAATGTTTACCTGTAATCAGCCTTTCTGAACCATCTACCATGTTCACTCAGTTATCTATTTTGTAGTGGTGATTACCCCCAAGAATTCCAGCTTCAGTTTTTACAATATTCTTGTGGTGGATGTATGGACTGATATTAAAGGATATCAATATCACCTCAGAAGCAAGGCAAACTATGACCAAATCTGTGACAGGTTGAACGTCTCTTATTTCAAGAGTACCACAATATTTCATGTTCATTGCAATATTACACATAACCAAATGCTAGTGAAGTCTGGATGAGTCAGAAACAAAGACTAAAGATGTTTAACAAAGTAAGCGGTGCACAATAATACAATGTCAAAATAATAAAGAAAAGGTAAAGTAAAATACCAAAAAGTGATATGTTTTAACTGCAAAAAGTTCTAAAAACAAATTATATCTGAAAAGCAAAATGAGAATGCTTCATAAAAGCTATAATGTTAGTTCACAAGATATGAAGATGAGGCTTATCTGTGGTGAGGAGATTGAGAAGTCCTGGTCAGCTGGTTGAAAAACTCCTCAGATGGAAATTAAATTTTAATGTCTTAGGTAGAGATGTCGGCGATTTTGGCATGTTCGCGTTCGCATCGGACGGCGAACACATGCGCTTTTGGGTTCGCCCCCTATTCTTTATAATTGAGGAAACTTTGACCCTGCACCTCACAGTCAGCAGACACATTCCAGCCAATCAGCAGCATACACTCCCTTCCAGGGCCTTCCATCTGAAGGACAGCATACATTTTAGAATCATTCTGAAGCTGCATTCGTTGTGAGAGGACAGATAGTGTAGCTGCTGGAGATTTAATATGGAAATAGATAGCCAGGCTATGTATTTAGCTTCCACTACAATTAATCTAATTTCAGTTGCCTGCCTGTGTCAGGCTCACAGCTTATATTGTGCTCAGTGAAATAACACAACACATTTTTGACTGTAATAGATTGAATAGCAATTGCCTGCCTACAGGCGTGTGTGTGAAGCCTATTGCATCTACTCTGCCAACTTTTGCCAGTGCACAGTGACACTCATATCTGGTGCAACCGTAGTGTACAGTGACATAAAGCAACACTTTTTTGACTGTAATAGATTGAATATCAGTTGCCGGCCTACAGGCGTGTGTGTGAAGCCTATTGCATCTACTCTGCCAACTTTTGCCAGTGCACAGTGACACTCATATCTGGTGCAACCGTAGTGTACTGTGACATAAAACAACACTTTTTTGACTGTAATAGATTGAATATCAGTTGCCTGCCTACAGGCGTGTGTGTGAAGCCTATTGCATCTACTCTGCCAACTTTTGCCAGTGCACAGTGACACTCATATCTGGTGCAACCGTAGTGTACAGTGACATAAAACAACACTTTTTTGACTGTAATAGATTGAATATCAGTTGCCTGCCTACAGGCATGTGTGTGAAGCCTATTGCATCTACTCTGCCAACTATTGCCAGTGCACAGTGACACTCATATCTGGTGGCCTCTTAGAATGCACGCGCAGTGCCCCAAATTTGAAGTAGGAGGTCCGACCAAGCATCTTTTTCCATCTCCCTGTTCCAAAAATCAATGCCATATACACGTCCCCTAATAGTGGATGTAACAGGGATTAAACCGATAGGAATAGTACTACTTAACAGTACACACCTTATAATAACGCAGACAGAGGCAACGCAGAGAGAGGAGTCTGAAGAAGAGGAGTCAGAGGAGGAAGGTGGCTTTGAGGAGGTAGAAGACCAAACACAGCAGGCGTCCCAGGGGGCTTGTTGTCGCCTTTCAGGGACCCTTGGTGGCTGGGTGGAGGAAGAGACCTTCAATGACATCAGTGAGGACAAGGAACGGGACATGGCTAGCTTGGAATCCAACCTTGTGCAAATGGGGAGTTTGCGCTGTTACTGTGAAGCGGGTGTAACCCTTACACTACCTGATCGATACAACATCCTACCTGATGTTTTAAAGCATGTTATTCCAAACAATTTAGGAATGTCAGGTGATTTATGCCCTTTATGGCTTAAAACCAGACTCTGCATCAACTATGTAATTTTCCATGGGAGTTTTGCCATGGATCCCCCTCCTGCATGCCACAGTCCAGGTGTTAGTCCCCTTGAAACAACTTTCCCATCACTATTGTGGCCAGAAATAGTCCCTGTGAGTTTTGAAATTCGTCTGCCCATTGAAGTCTATGGCGGTTTGCCGGGTTCGCCCGTTCGCGAACATTTGATGGAAGTTCGCATCCGCTGATCGCGAACTGAAAATTTGATGTTCGCGACATCACTAGTCTTAGGTTGTTCATTTTAGATACCATAGTATCACTCTATGGAATATATATAAACCAAAAGAAAAAAACAAAGCCAGGAGCACTAAAAATGTGATACCATGATTTCTCCTCAATATAATTGTGATATACAATTTACTTGTAAGGATCACCAAAGTAACATATTTGCACCTTCTGGAGCCCCCCTTATTCAGGTTCATTTCTCACAGCTGTGAGCTAAGGCCTCACTCACAGGAGAGGGTCTTTCATGCAGATCAGACAGACAGCATGTCACTGTCTGCTTGCTAGCAGCATTATACTCTAGTAGTGTGAAGTCCCTCCCCTATGGATATAGCTTTAGGCCACAGCTGTTCAAGATGTCATCTCTCATGAGAGGGAACAAAAAGAAATGGGGAGACATCAAAAGTTGAGAATCTGTTACTGTGATGATCCGGTGGTATGGGCTAACACTGCCCAGGGCCACCTGCTATAGACTACAGGTTAACCACCCACAAGGACCATTTGGATTCTTGGAAATCTCTGCACCAGCACCCCTATATCTGGCTTCTGCATCAGTCAGAGTCTCTCCATCAGGAATCAGCACTTCCAGGACTCTCAGTAACCTTACTGTGGTAGTGAGCAGGACAGGTTACATAGAGGGTGGAGATAGGTTCAGTATCACAGCCACCAGGAGCAAAAAAAGAGACACACAATTACTTTATGTATCCAGAAGTGAACTGTTTTATTTTGAAAAGTCATCAATATTTATAGTAGTTAGATACAGAGGGGGTGTACACAATGTAACAATGACATGGTGTGGCAGACAATTACAGGAAATGAGCTCACATGGGGTCTAGCAGTAGCTTCCTGAGAGCAATAGGCTTACCCTCCAATACACATCCTGCCATTTCTAACACATATCAGATGCGATTATCTTTATTTGGCATGAGACAAAACAGATTACAAATACAATGGAGGTGTTTACGAACATAATCCAGTGGCTGGAGTTAAGCTGTCTGTCCTTTGATGGGCTTAATGGGCCAACACCTAGGCCGAGAAAAACGGCTCCATGAGCTCCAGTTAATCTGGGAGATTATTATAAGTTAGTTAAGAATGAATTGCATTGAGGAGGTTACAAATAATGAACCTCTTTAAAATATTTCTATAAAAAAAACAGAACTGCCTAAAGAGCCCCTTTAAATTAGCAGTGGCACCAAATATTTTATATCTTTTAAGTGACACTAAAACGTGATTTTTATTTTTTCCCTTACGGTGGGATGAGTCGTTGAAAGCATAGTAAACTTCTATCTTTGCAATGGAAATGCGTCATTTAAAACTGCCAATGCTTTCACCAGGACAAATAGAATGTTCATTATTTCAGAAGGACACACCCTCCCAAGACAGATACTGTAAAAAATTGAAGCATGTAGTAAAAAAAAATATTACATATGAAAGTGGAGAATTAAAATAATGTTTATTTATGTTTATTTTCTAAAAGCATTCTGTCATTTAGCAAGTTTATTATTTTAAAGAATCATATAGAAAAAATTGACCAAGCTGGTCCTATAATCATTTTACATACTGGCACCCAAGGGCATATTTAGGTTTTATGCACCCCCTAAGCCTCACTTGCAGCTCCTCATTTTTAATTTATATATCTCAAATCACAAATTTATGTGTGTTTATGTATATAAATATGATATGTCAGAAAGTGTCCTGAGAACTTATAGACAGACATTTCTGTGCATATACTAATATATTTCAATGTACTGCACTACATCTTCAGGCAGTCTGCTGCCACCTGAAAATGTGCTGGCCTAGGCCTGGGCCTCGTGGCCAGAGCAGAAACATACCCCTGCTGGAGCCCTGGAATGGCTGATCTTCATGCTTCTATCCAATACTCTCGTACCTCAATTCCCCCTTTTCCTCCTTTGTCTGCATGACGGCTAGTGCTAGATTCCCATCCCAACAGATTTCATTCTCAATACCCCCTCTCCGAGTGAAAGCTGCTATCAATATGCTTAGCATTCAGAGGTGTATTATTGATTAGAGCCTCGGGTGAGTAGGTTAATGAAATGTGAAAAAAACTGCTTCATTATTACAACAGGGAAACTTCCAAGGCTGCTGTAAATCTTTAAATGAGTGTATATGTATATGTGCAGAAAAGAAGCTGATGCACAGACGGCGTGTTCTTATCACTGCACAAACTGTGCACACTAGTGTTAGTAGTAACAGTTGCAAAGCCTAATAAGGAGTACACTGTATTCTATTTTTAGGTAAATTGGTGGAGTTCTGCAAATATCGTTCACATATTCATTTATATTTTTTCATACTTTATTTCTCTCTTCCTCACTCTTTCTTCCTCTTGTCTCTAATTTTCTTTATCTGTTCTCTTTTATTTCCCTCTCTGTTGCTCTCACTCTTCCTCCACTTTTCAATGCCTCTTCCTCCTTCACTCTCTATCTCTGTCTTTCCTTTCTTTTTCTTATTCTCCCTCTTTTTTTCTCCTCTCTTTTCCATCTATATCTGTAGAATCATGGTACAATTTTTTTCCGTAGACAAACTCCCATGGCATCAAGCACAGAAATGATCAAGTGTATAAAAAGATACTATATATACAGTATATATATATATATATATATATATATATATATATATATATATATATATATTGTGACAAGAATGGCCATTTACCACAGTGAATTTTTAACAAAGGGTTCAGCAACACATAGATAAGTTAAGCATGAGAAATATAATTCACAAAAAAATTAATCCTGTCTTACTACTTCCAGGGGAGGTTAGCAGGGTTTGTGTCCTTTTGGAGAGCAGGCACATCAGTCTATTGAATTTGGTAGTGTTAGTATCGTCAGCCTGAGGATAGTTTATAAACTGGCTTGGGTATTTATTAGCCAATATAGTGTCACCTTGTGGATAGGATACAAAACTGTCTCTGGTATTTTGTATAAGTGCCGCCTTGTGGCCAGGATACAAACGGTCTCTGATATATGGTATAGTGCCACCTTGTGGCCAGGGTACCGGCCTATCTGTCTCTCTGAGTACCCATACCCAGGGACTCTTGTAACGAGTACCAAGTGTACTCTAAAATATAAAGTTTCGTTAAGCACAACAGTCTTTTCCCTGGGTGTAATAATGAAAACAAAAGGAGTTTCTGACCTTGCAGTAATGTAGTCGGCCTCTTTAGTCTGCAGCGCAGGTCCTCAGCAGATTGGACTTGTTTCCAATAGCAGCCTCCTTGGTTTGTCTCTGTCTCTGATTCCAGAACCCACACTTCCTGTGTCTTTCCTCTTACTTTCCCCCAGACCCCATCACCTGGCTGTTAGTTCATAGGGGTTTAAATAGTCTGCTTGTTGCTTCAGGTGCAGCTAATTGCTTTAACTCTGTCAGCACTGGACAAATGGACCTGATCAGCCTAGTGCTGACATATCTTCCTGTTAAAAACGCCTAGATTAGAAAATAATTACCACCTTTAATATAAAGCTGAAAGGCTATCTATATTCGTTCTTTTTCTCACTCATTTGGAGATACAGTGCTCTGAATAGTGGATGAATTTCCCGAAGGACCACATGATGGCGATGGATTTGACTAGCACAGTCTAATCCAGAGAATTAGCAGAATACCATATATGGTATTCTTGTACGCATGGGTGTGTGTAACTTTGAAAACTGGATTTCTCCAGTCTTCCATGTGGCCGAAGGAATCCTTTGTGTGGACAGCTGACCAGTGAGGGGACTTTGTGAAGGACATGTGACCTAACTGACCAGTAAGAAGTAAAGGACATGAGTATGAGGGTGGGATTCAAATACAGGAATAAAAGTAGCATACCAGGCTCTTTCGCTCTTCCTCTCTATCTCTTCTCTCTTCACTAAACTGGGAAGGCCTGGTAAAGTATCATACTGTACATCTATATAGAATATGATATAAATCTATACAGATTAAATCAGAAATAGAGATAGAGTCCACAATGGACTAGTAGATTCAAATCTATATAGTTAGTTAGAAATTCATACAATAGAACGTAAGTATACGTTATCTAGGTTGCATATGTGTCATTGATTTATACATTCATAATGCAAGTGCCACCTTCATTCTATAGTGGGGAGTGTATAGGCAGGTAGGGGAGACTATAGTTGTACCACTGTGGCCCTCTCTGTAAATACACTAGCAGTTGAAGTATATGGAGGCCCACTAGTTACCTCCCTAACTGCCTGTATAAATTATAGCTGATAAATCAATGACACATATGCAACCTAGATACCGTATACTTACGTTCTATTGTAGGAATTTCTAACTAACTATATAGATTTGTATCTACTAGTCCATTGTGGACTCTATCTCTATTTCTGATTTAATCTGTATAGATTTATATCATATTCTATATAGATGTACAGTTGGATTAATTCATTTATCATTTAGGTTTCGCATCTATGTAATGACATTTTGTATATGGCCGGACTACCGTGTTATTAGTTATTTTATTGTTTTTTGTATATTGTGTACATTAATAAAATCATATTTTAATAAGGTATTTTGATTTAGATTATTTTTCTTACCGTGTACATTCACTTGCATTTGGGGGGGATTTAATCCAAAATGTCTCTTTGATGTTACAAGTGAACTTAGCTGCCGAAAATTTTTACCTGTGATAATTGGTGATATTGTCGAGCGTTTTCTACGAAGAAAGTCGTTGGCCATGATGTTTTTGGTTTTTGGGATCCAGAGGCACCAGAGCGAGACACAATTGGAGTAAGGCGGACGTCATTTCTGGGGATCCATTGGTATCCACATGGAGACATCAAATTGGGGTGCACACCTTTTTTGATTAGCGAAGACATATCAAAGTGTAAGTAATGGAGATAATTGCTAAATATGCTGAATGTAGCGATTTTGAACGAGTGATTGTTGAAAATGATAGTATGCTTAGCAGAATACATGATTTATGGTTACAATGTAAAAAGCAAAATAAGCAAATTGATAAGAAAAAACGGTGCTTAACCAAGGAGAGAAATAAGTTACAGAACTGTATGAAATTGTTAATGTGTATAAAGAACCAGATGAATATGGCTATAATGGGGAGTATTCCAGTTGCACCAGTTACAGAGACTAGTCAAGAAGCAGACAGTTGTCCAAAATGTGGCATAAATGCACAGCATGTGAATACTTTAAAAGATAATTATGATGCTAGGGGACAATTAATAGACTCGCTCAGAGAATGTTCATCTGATCAGCAACATCTGATTGCAGTAATTGATAGTAATGAGCCAGCTTGTATATCAGAGGAAGAGGGTGGATTACATCTTGTAGATGAAGAGCAACATGTAACAGAAAGAAATGATGTAAGGGACAGTTCTGACATTAGTAGGACTATATCAGACTTAACCCCTCACATAATAAGATCTAACCCTCAAAGTTTAAGACACGTACCAAATGCTTCACATTCAACACAATGTGAGAGAAATAGAGAGAGGAATTCTATAAGATCATGAGCCTCTACAATAATCAGGCAACAAGACCGAGATAAAATAATAAAACAATTAATAAAGTTTAAACCACTATTCCCACAATATGATGCAAAGATAGATGTGTTGTCCAATATGTCTAATTTTGATTAATCTGTGAAACAGTTCATGCTTTCTCCTAAAGAGGCATGTGTTATGTTAAAATTGTGGCTTTCAGGAGGTCTAGCATCTCGATTAGAGACCCCGTTTAGTGGTCCAAATGATAGCAATAGATATTGGTTTAAAGAACACAAATGGGGTACAGAAGGGGACAGCCTGAGAGCTGTATCTAGGTCAGTCACAGGGAACAGAGACTTAGATAGCCATTCCTTTGCTGAGATGAGAGTAACTGTACAGGATGACCCATGGGTGTTTGCTTCTAAATTTCAGCAAGTGTACAGACTCACACATAGAGTGCCCCCAGATCAGACCCCATCAGATATGTTACAGTATCTAGTAAGAAAATATACTTATTTGGACCCTAGCATACAAATGATGGCAGAGGAGAAAGACACCATGGAGGCTGTGCTATGTATTATTGGTAAGGCACGGCAAAACATTCTAAGGAAAGGAGCCACAGGGCCACGTAAAATTGCAGTTGTGACTACTAATGAAGGAAAACGTAATCCCTTGGAAATTTCCTTCAGAGGGATTTGTAATTATTGTAATAAGCCTGGACACAGATTCAGAGATTGCAGGCTGAGGATAAGAGAGAATAGGCAAAGGGAGGGATGGCAGGCACATACATCAGAACCTCCAAACATAGGCATGATCAGGCATACTCAAATACTCCAGGGCCTACAAAGGATAGGCAGGATCAGAAGTTTTCCTTTAGACAGGACAGGCATAAACCTCCAGAAAAATCAGGACAGGAATTTGCTCCAAAGACCAGGCCTGGGAATAATCTTTATGGGCCAGCACAGGAAGCTTTAACGATGATGATGGTAGGGATGGATAAGAATCAAGAGAGGCAGTATGAGAATAATTCCTCTCTGACATCCTTATCTGACTGACTAACACTGGCCCTATGAGACATGGTTCCTATTTGTGGTACATTAAGGGATCATTGTGGACGCCCCTATGTCAATAGTGTGATTGCGGGCCATCATACAAAATTGCTCATTGACACAGGTGCTTCAATGACTTTGACGGATTTGCCACTAAGTCCCCCATATGGGGCAAAACAGACATTTCTAGTGGGTATTGGAGGATCCCAGTCCCAGGCTTTTCTAATTCCAAAAGTAACTGTGACATTAGGACAGCAGTGGATTAAAGAAATTCCAATATGGCAGAGTAGAAATACAGAAGGTACTATACTTGGTGCTGATGTTATGAGAGCAGAAGGGATGATAGTGGATCTTTGTAACAATGTACTGTGGCGGGACACAAGAGGAAGGAAACCTGTTATGTTAGTTGAAATTATTGATCAGCTTGAACAGCAGGGTGTAATTAGGAAATGTTCTTCTTCCAATAATTCACCTTTGTGGCCAGTAAAGAAGAGTAATGGAGCTGGAGATTAACTGCAGATTTTAGGATGATCAACAAATTTACCCCTCCAGTAACAAACTTAGTTGCTTCCACTCCTGAAGTTATATCTAAGCTGAGCGCCAGCTGCTTATGGTATTCAGTGCTAGATGTAGCCAATGGATTCTGGGCTATTAAAATTGCTCAATATAAGTTTGCCTTCAGTTTCAGAAATATTCAATATACATTCAATTCTCTCCAACAAGGCTTCCATAGTTCCCCAAATGACTTTCATCAGGCCCTAGCAAAGGTCTTAGAAATGTTCTCTGCCCCAGACAGTATCATACAATATGTGGATGATATCTTGTTACAGACAGGGACAGTTGAGGAACACATTGAATTGCTAAGAGAATTGTTTGGTTTAATTTCCAAATCGGGCCTGAAGTTAAATAATTCAAAGGTTCAGTTAATGAAAGCGAAGGTAGCATTTTTGGGGGTGTCAATCCAAAGGGGAACAAGATGTCCTACTAAGGATAGAGTGGTAGCAATACTACAGGTACCCAGACCTTTCAATTAAATTTTTCCCAAGACTTCATCGAAGGTTTTGCTGAAAAAGCAAAGCCTCTCTATGATCTCTTGAAAGGAGAAGAGACAGGACTGATTACATGGGGTAGTGAACATGAGGGTGTTAAAGGAGGATTTAGCATCAGCTCCATCTCTTGCCACTGTTGATAGTGAGGCTCCATTTGCCCTACAAGCATGTACTACTGCCACTTCAATGTCTTCAGCACTAATGCAGTAGAAGGCTGGGAAATGGAGGCCTGTAGGCTATTTTTCAAGACTCCTTACTCCAGTAGAGAGAGGATATGATTTCGTGCATCAAAGCTTTGTTAGGGGTACAATGGGCAGTTCAAGCTACAGAGCATATAGTGTGATTTAGGAAGCTGATTCTCCAAACACCTCATACACCACTGAAGTTGTTGTTCGAGAAAACCCTAAGTGGAGTCTCAACTCAGCGCCTTACCAGGTGGCTGACAGATTTACAACACCGTGACATTACTGTACAGCATAATGCAAAATACATCTTGCCACAGTTAATGTACATACAGGGAGAACCACATGATTGTGTAGAGACCCACATTCACAGAGAGTCACCACCTAAATTATTTAGGGACAAAACCATCTCCCAAGATCTACAGATCTATGTGGATGGATCAAGATTTTGGCAGAATGGCAGATTCCATACTGGATTGGGTCCCTTCCATGCAATTGGAAGTTAAGATTACAGTATGATGCCACATTCCTTTTCAGCACAGACAGCAGAACTAGAAGCCATTTCCATGGCATCTCACAGGTTTGACACACAACCTATTAGTATTTACAGTGACAGTGCCTATGTTACTAGGTCACTGACAGAGTACCTACCAATATGGGATCTAAGGGGAATGGTGGATTCAGCAGGAAAACCTTTGTCACATGCAATGGCTTTAAAAAACTTAGTTGACTGGGGAACACAACACCCACTACAGCCAGCTATACTTAAGGTCAAGGTACACACAAATTCCACTGATGATCATTCACATAGAAATGCACATGTGGATATGTTGGCTAAACAGGCAGCCTTAGAGGGGGAACCATGGCAACCAGGAGAGGCAGATACAGAAGCAGGGGATGCATGGAGAGAACACCATGTATCTAAGGAAGAGACACATATAGCAAAGGTTACAAAAGAGACATCAGAAGTACCACACCTAAGGAGAGAGCAGGCTAAAGATACTAACCTTTCTCTTTTGTTACAGAACCAGCAAAGTCTCCCTAGTGGGTACTCTATTCAAGATGGGTTAATTTGCTATAGTAGTCCTACAGAGCCACAGGCCAAACTTCTTTTTGTAGTCCCAAAGCATTTACAGAGACAAATTACACAGCAAACTCACTCTCTTTTGGGACACATTGGTCACAGTGCCTTAGAATACCATCTTAGACAGAAATATTTTTGGCCATGGTTAGCAACATCAGCTCAACAGTGTATTCAAGAATGCCTTATCTGTGCTCAGATAAATCCACGCCCTAAAGGACAAAGACCAATTTTCCAGAGGGTACCAGTAGCTGATGGTCCCTGGAAATCTATTCAGATTGATTTTATAGGCCCACTTAGTCATTGTGGATATTTTTTCAAAATGGGTTGAAGCTATTCCTCTTAGGCGTGACACTACACAAGCTACTGCAAAAGCATTATGGGAACATGTGTTTTCAAGGTGGGGTTTTCCTGAACTCATTGAGTCAGACAGAGGTGCACATTTTACTGGACAGATAATGCAAAGCCTCTGTGCCCTACTGGGAATACAGCAGAGATTCCATGTTCCGTATCACCCACAATCCTTGGGTATAGTAGAACGCATGAATCGAACCATTAAGTCTAGGTTAGCCAAAATGCTTGCATAATATGCTAATTCTTGAGTTACACACTTACCAGCAGTTCTAATGGCTATTAGAGCTACACTTGCCACTGCTACTAACAGCCTTATTAAATTGCGATTTGGTAAATTTAAAAGGTCTCTATATAAGCACACAGCATATTTTTTTACAGAGGTTTTTAGTTGGCGAACTTGTATCTAAAAGCAAGGTCTTCACTAACTAAAAACTTCTGTAAATAAAATATGCTCTGTGCTTAAATAGAGCCCTTTTAAATTTACTGAATCACAATTTAATAAGGCTGTATATGTTCTCCCTATAAGATGGCTCTAGGCCACCCAGGTGATCCTCAATTGTCCACTCCCCTGAGAGATGTGGTGTCAAGAGACCAATATCTCTCCCAAATTCAGGAGCAGTTATGATTACTACTACATTTTGGTGCCTCTAATAGGGCCCCAACTGATTGTAAAGTGTCATCTAAAATTCAAACTTTGTTTGAAAAGGGGGGAATAATCATGATTAAAATTTTTAATAGAAATTCTCCATGGGATGCAAATTGGGAGGGTCCCTATGTCATTCTAGATACATTAGGTACTACAGTGCTTAAGGTAATAAGATCAAACCTCAGAAAATCCAGAAGGCAGCCTGGTCACAAATGGGTCCATGTGGACAATGTAAATTGTACAAAGGGACAGAAGTCCCAGATGTAGATATTTCTGCTGATACTTGTTACCTGTTTGATCTTTTCATATTTGGCAATGAGAAGTTAACAAGGAAGATGAAAATGCATTTGTTTTTGGGGATTGTATGGTTAATGATATTCATATGTAATAATCAGGAAATCGATGGACCACAAACTACCTCTTCCACAAGACAAAGAAGATCAAGTCATACACAGACGATCAAGGAATGGACAAAGATATGGAGCAATGACAATTTGGAAAAAACATGTTTTGATCAACTGACTTTAAGTGGGGGTGGGACTGCGGACATTGTTGGAACAAAAAGCCATAATAACATTAGTGGATTTTGGAGGGACAATCTGGGTAATAAAAGGAACTGGGAATGTGAATGGACAAACTGGGGAAAATTGACTATAGGTCTGATAGGTGAAGGTATTAGGTTGTCCCTTAATTTTCAAAAACCTGTTATGTCCATGAATCAGCAAGGGTATAGCATAACAAAAGTGATCACTGAGAACATGACCAAAGAGGGTGTAAAATTGGAGGTAGTGGGACCCAACCAGGGTGGATGAGTGAGGGTAACATTAACAATAGATGAGGGGAGGGGACCTACAACAGTAGCCCCTCCTCTGACCTATTCTACTGCACTTGCTCCACCAAGGGTGGATAACTATGCTGACAATCCCATGTGTGGGGATAAGAAATGGTAGGAGGAGAGGAGTGGCGGGGTTGCGGGTGGCCTGGGGCTGCCTTCGGGGTGGAGGAGGTGGGGCTGGCGACCAGAGCATGTCGCATGGCTTCTGCAGTGACCCACTGGAATGTGTGCTCTGGTCTGCCCCAATCCTGAGCAGGCCAGCTAGGTATGATTCAGTCATCAGGTGGTGCCTCCTCTCCTCCCTTTTGCACCTGTAAAGGCTGCGCATGACCTCCGCAAAATTGGCAGGGATGCTGGCCTTGATCCCCCGAATACACTTCAACTGCTGCCGCATGAGGGCCAGCATCTCCGCCTGCGTGAGAGAATTGACGGTGTTGGTGTCCCAATGGGGAGGCTCTGGGGCCCGACTGGAGCCTGATGCAAAACTAGCAGTGGTGTTGGTGGTCCCAGTGGCGGTGACGGCCAGTCCAGCGCACTGCTTTGGGGGGGAGGAGGTGGTGGCTGGCTGGTCTGATAGTGGGGTCGAATCCCGGCAGTGTGGCAGGTGGTTCTGATGGTGACCCCACTAGCAATATTACATTGACATTTATAATCTCCCTCTGTCAATCATCTGCGGCTAGACTGAGAGGCCTGTGTCTCAATACATTATCCAGCGATTGGATAGTAACAGGCAATCCCACCTCGGCCAGAAAGGGTTCAAGGCCTTGCATCTACAGACGGTTGGTCGGGGCATGGTTGAATGTAGTAGTTCTGTAACTCCACAGGTTTTTAAGCCTGCAGGCTTTTCGGTTGTACCGTTGCCACTACAGGCCCGGAATTTAATATGGCCCTTAGAGCTAGTAACATATCACCTGAAGTAATCACTTGTCACTGTTTATGCATAAGCATTTGTAATGTAATAGCTATGTTAAGGCTTATTTGGTATTTTTATGCATTAGATATCCTATGGTCATATAATTGAGCCCGATGGTCTACCATTAACATCTCTTTTCCTTTCTCTATAGGATTTGTTCTATTTCATTTGTGACATATTAAATGACCACTGCAATAGTCTGGCTTTTATGGCTTTCAAATAGTAATGATCAGTATTTAACTTTCCCATTTATTGTGAAATACAGTTGACATTATGTGCCAACTCTAGACTTAAGCTCCCCCCATTTTTTAACCTGCTAAACACTTCCTGTAGTTGCTTGTTTACTGCACAGCTTTACTGGGAGAGTCTGAAGAGATACACTTCCTGCTACAGCATGAAAAAGAAAGGAAGAGCTCCAGTACAAAGCTAATGTGAACCAGCAGTTCACTTTAAGTAGCAAGTGATCTAGTTTTTTTTTTTTATCACAATAAATGAAACAATTCTTTATATTGATGAAAAGCTGTTTATACGCATTGCAATGTTCCTTTAAGACATGGCTAAAGCAACTTAACCCCTACTCTTCCCTTCCTTTTGCCTACTTATTGAGCATGATTGGGCAAAGGGACATGGAAATATATTTTGTTTCTTTGTTGCATCAGAAAGAAGGTATTTCATTAAGTGCCACAATGTGTTCTCTTTTATCAAATAAATGTCTCAATGCACAAAAACGTATACAGAAAAACGAATGGGCATTCCATTACATCTAATGAATGGAGTGGTAGTTGTAGATGGCACATTCCCAATTTATAATCAGAAAGCTCCACTGCATTCAAAGTTTCCTCCCACCTCAGTAGTTGCTCTATTGAAACCCAAATGATAGATTCCATTGCAGCATAATTGCAAATAAGCTAACAAATTAGACGCTGTGTTATTTTTTATTATATTCTAAAAACTATTTTCCATATTTTCAAGTGTAATATGGCTACAGTGAAATTATTTTGCAAAAACAACACCATTCTTTCTTCTAGCTTGCTTCCTAAGCAAGAGTGGCAAAAAAAGTAAACTCAAAAACATGTAAATTATTTGCACATTTTGGACAGGGAATCGTAGCTAAATATATGATAAATAATATTTTTAGCATATGTTGCTTTTTCGTAAACCTGCTATGTAATAAACCTATAAATATTAAAATATGGTGTGACCAGCGCATCATACAGCATCATTGGGATTATGGCCAAGTTATTAAATATCCTCCACATCACGCAAATTAATACGGCCCTGCTGAATTGCAGCAAAAGGGCAGTCTGTGTCCCTTTTTTGCTGTCTCAGCTGGGCTGTCTCCTGCATTTATATTGACATTAATACTGAGTTTAATAAACATTACTAGGCCGTACCTGCAGCCTCCCAGAGGTCCTTCTTATTACATTTTATGATGGTGGCAATATTAAATCTCTGTGTTTGAGTGAATCTGGATTTATTACTACATTGGTGGTTTGGGAAAGGGCATTCAAAACTAATGTGTGTTTTTCACCATAAGATGTTGATAATCAGTCCCGAGAAAAATATTCCTCTCCCATGTGCAGGCAGCGAGAGAGCAGCTCTTCGCTGCCATAGAAACCACCTCCGAAACGTGGCAGATGCAGCTTTGTGTTGTACATATGGTTGGGACACAAATAGAATTAGATGGGGATTTTGTAAGAGAGACAGAGGGATACTAAATTGTAATGTAGTGTGTACTTTTTGTTCACTATTCCACAGACGTCTGGAAACTGAAGCCCTGGGGCAAGGAACAAAGGAGTGCAACAAATCGACTTTTGGCCAGAACCAATAAAGACAAAATGTAAGAAAATGTATGAAATATCTATCTCAATCTCTCTCAATATGTCTGGGTGTGGATACATAGATAGATAGATAGATAGATAGATAGATAGATAGATAGATAGATAGATAGATAGATAGATAGATAAATGCACCACCTTTCTTAGCATTCATAAGGTATTAATGAGGGAGCACAACCTTTTAAAAATATATACTTAGTATAATAATCTACATATATTCAATGTTATATACATATGTAAGTACATATATAGATATAGATAAATATAACCTGGCTATCTCTTAAAGGACCAAAGAAATGCCAACATATATTATAATCTTACTAAAAGCCTAACTTGATAATGTGCAAAGTGTTTTTTTTAGAAAATAAAAAATAAGAACATACAATCTTTACTTTTTAACTATTGTATTGCTTTGCAGACATTTCCTTTTGTTCCTAAAAGGATTAGAGACCTGGGAGGAACTGTAGATTCCCTAAATTCCATAAAATTCAGTTCTGTTGAATGACTGTCACTATAATTAGCTTTTTGATAACAGAACTTAATAGAGGTGCAAGTGCCAGTAGCATAACCCCCTCAGGCTTAGGCTACAGCTTCAATAAAACCTCTTTTAGCTCACTTGTGCCCTTCACAAGGAGAAATATCCTGTTATATATCAGTCTGATCCCACTCCATAGAGTAGTCCAGCCCAAAATACCAGCCAATTATACCCTGAACAAGAGAAACAGCAAACCCCAGACGTACGTTTCGGCCTTCTTTGGGCATCGTCAGTGAGGTGTAGCTGATAACTCCCTAAGGCACAGTGAGCAAGGGGTCCACGTCTGGATTCCCCTATCACCCTTAGGGAGACTAATCCCTGAGGGTCATTTGAATAAACAAAAAAGAGGCTTTGTTGTTTTGTTTACAGCCTCAATAGCATTCAAGAAGGACTTTTCCATCGTACAAGCAGCTCAGCTAAATTTAAGATTTTGGATGCTCATTGATTACATGGTTGCTAATACTCTTATTTTGTTTTATACTTCACAAATATGATACATATACCCCAAAATACAGTGGTACCCTGCACGGAATTTCCAGGTAAACAATAGATGGGAATCAGCCACGCGAAGAATATAGGCAGTAGGGATACGATCTAAAGAGTAGGTTTGGGGTAACATGTAAAAGGAGGATGTGTTATCTACTATACAGTATGTATAGATTTGTAATGTCCTATAAAGAAAATTACATCTAGCAGAAGACCAGTTCATAACCATATTAGGTTTCTGTTTTACAGGACAGGGAAATAATACAAATGCAGATAATATTGTAGTGTATTCAGAAACAGCACTACACTAGCTTTTTGTGTATATAAATGTGTAATAATGGGGCAGAACCAATAAGAGGTTATGGATAGATAATCCCCAGCGTTATCAGATAGGATCTGGTTATTTGGCAGATGACACAAGGCTCTGTGACTAGCATTTTTTTTATTGTGGTTGTCAGTCCTTAAAATATTATTATAGTTTGGGAAAAAATAATATATTAGCAACTGCCTAAACCATTAACATAACAGTATCTTTGTGAAAAATTAACGACTGTATTCATTTTCAACTTTGTAAAAACATTTTGCACATTATCAAGCCAGGTTATTCATACTAGCATACTTTAAATATGATGTTTCAGTGGTTCTTTCCTAGGCTACACATGATAGACTTACCTACATTGTTAAAATCACATACTTGGCTCCCTGTTTCAATGCTGGTGGTTGCACATCATGTTACATCATGACTAAAATAAAGCTTAGAGGCCATTCATCAAACCTTGGGCAAAGTCCATTTGACAGAGGTGTGGTCCATAGCATCTTTGATTTCAGAGGCAGGGACAGACATGGTTATACGGGTTAAATGTTAGTGGTGGTGGTAGTTGGCAAGGGTTACACACATTTGGTTGGTGCATGCTTCAAACTAGGGATATGTCAGGGTCACGAGCCAAGGTTATATAAGAAAGAGCATTCAATAGAAATGATTGGGCTTATATGGCCAAGACCTTACATAAGATCGGCATCTTAAAACTAGTGAAGGGTATTCTAGCACTTTATTCGGGTCCAAAAGCATACATTGCGTAGCAGGGGTTTAAATCCCAACCTTTTAAAATAGCAAGAGGGACACCACAGGGATGTCCCCTATCCCCTCTTCTTTTTGCATTGTGTATTGAACCCCTAGCTACTGCAATAAGAGAAAACCAAAATATAAAGGGAATACATATGGCAGAGTTAGAGCCCAAACTGAGCCTTTTTGCAGATGACATCATGCTTACAGTCACCAAACCTTTTAGAAGTCTCCCTAACTAATTTAATACTCTTTAATACTCTCATCTCCAGACAATCTGTCCTAACGTACAATGCAAATTATCCAACTCTTATAAAAAAACTACTAAATGACATAAACACATGATCTTCCTATAAATTTTGTGGCTAGGAAGGATTCATGCCAAAAATGCCCAGGCTTTTGTATATCTTCTGCACTATTGCAATAGAGGACATTCCAGTTCTTCAGAAGGCAATCTCCCGCTTTTTCTGGGATTGCAAAAAGCCAAGGATAAATAAAACAGTAATGATGGCACTCAAACATAAGGAAGGATTAGCCCTTTCAGACTTACTAAAATACTATAATGCTACCAGACTGGCTCAAATAACCAAATGGTTCGAGAAGCAGCAGCTGCCAGTGTGGGTAGAGATTGAAAAAAGTGTCCTTAGGGAACAGAACCTTTTCATTAGACAGACATTATGGCTTAGCCTACATCACAAACTAAACAGGTTCAATCATTATCTGTATGGAATCAAACAAACAAAAGAACACCATTAATAGAATCAGACTCATGGCTCCCCCCCCCCCCCCCCATGGTTATATCAGAATAATCAAACAATTAATAGACTCTCACAATTAAAATGGTGGATAGACAACAAATATACCATATTTTCTGATCTTTTAAGAGGAAGAGCAGTGGTCCCACACAACATTCAGAGACCAACACCAGTTACCATCAAAGGAATGGCTTAACCTATCTCAAGTAAAAGCTAATATTGCCAAGGTACTTAAAGTTAATACCTCAGCCAGGAAAAAACCCTACGAAAAATGCTGCATAGATAATCCCAATGGCAATAATAATATTTCCATTATATACAATTATCTCTTAGACCAGACCACGCCATCTAAACTTCACCATCAATATTCATGGGATTCGGAACTTGCCATCACTCTGACCAACGTGCAATGGCACAAAATACAGAAACAGGCTACAAGCTCCTCCCTCAACACAATCCTTAGAGAAAACTCACACAAGACCATCATGAGGTAGTACCTGACTCCAGCTAGGCTGAAACTTTCTGATCCATCTCTGGAAGGCAACTACTTCAGATTATGTGATTCCTCGGGCACCCTAAAACATGTCCTCTGGGACTGTCCAAAGATTGCCCATATATGGTTAGAGACATTTAATATATTAGAAAGACTGTGAGGTCACAGGATCCCCCCAAATTCAGAAGAAGCTTTATTAGGCCTTCCCATAGAGGGTCTCTATAAAGAAGCTTAACTTTTATCAAGTCAACTGTTTTTAGCAGTTAGGATTACAATAGCTAAAACCTGGAAGTCGGCAATACCCGAATATAGTGCGAAAAAACATAATGTTGAGATACTTGGACCCCATGCATTGGATGGTAACACAAAAGGGAAAGGACAATAAGAAAAATATAACCTCCAGTGAATCACTACAATATACTCCACCCCTTTCCACCTTCTCTCCCCTTTCCCTTTATCTGTCCTTTCTGCTTCCTTCTACATTCCTTCTCTTATTAAAAAGGCGCTTAAGACATATATAAATGTGAAAATTGCTATAAGGAAAAAACAAAACCAAAATAACAGAGTTAAATGGAAATAATTGTATTTATCCATTCTTCAAATTTCATGTCCGGACTGGTTATGTTTTACCTGTAATGTTTATGTAACACTGTTGTAACCCTGTTGCCTTCAATAAAAGCAATAAAAAAAAGAAAGAGCAGACATTATACAAAAAAGGATCAGGAACAATCTACAAATAGCACACAGGAATCAGATCTTTGCACCTATAGGGAAGGATAAAGGCAATAAACTAATTGGTAAACCAGAAATTACACATATTACCAAAGGTGCAGGAGGCAGTGCCTACGAATTAGTCAAACAGGTTCAATGTGTCAGCTGAGTAGTTATACCTAGAATATTCCAATAAAAGTGTTACTGTCACTTTAAGATTACATATTAGAGGTATGGCAAGGCTTTTGTTGCACTTAGATAGTATTGTTTTCCTCAGTTCTTGGGGAGGATGTTCTCAATTATGAGTTATGAGGTGAATGGGCAGCAAATGGTGAATCTTCATATTGCAAAGTCTAATTCACACAGCATGACTAGAAGATTCAGTTTATGTGGTCAAGTGGTTTCTTCACTATAAGCTGTACCATGTGACACTTGAATCAATAGGAAGGTGCAGGCCATGGCCTATGTATAAGAAGGTGGAATATAACATGTTCCCCATCCACCTCACACAATTACTCTCAGTGATGGACGGAGTGAGAGTGGCCAAGATGGCAAAAACCTAGAGTTAAGCAGATGAAAATAAAAAAAGTCAAAATTCATAACTTTATGTAAGTGGGCCAAAAGGGATTTTTTATGCTAGATACAACTTGTTGTTTTAAAGTACCATGGCTTGTTTTATCCCTACTGTACATTTCAGAGCAGATGTTAACTAAGTGGATGATACGAGGGTTTAAAAAAATGTCCACCTTGGCTTAGTATTAACCAAACTGCTGCACTGATTTGATATTGAGCAAGTGAGAAACTAAAAACTTCTATCTTTTACTACTTCAGACACAGGCCTGGTGAAAAAGAAAACTTATTTTGGTTGCTTGACTTCAGCAAGAGAGCAATGCTAATTGTGTCTGGGGAGTGTGCCAGCTTCGAGTGAATGGTCCATAAACAACATTCTGCTGCTCTGCAATCCTTCCATTGCTCCAGGCACATTAATATTGCAAATATACAGAGGTCAAGCACCCGCTCCAAAACATGTCCCGTCAAGGCTACATCGAATAAGAAATGGCTCTAAAATACACGGAGAAGGATGGCAAAGACACCACTACAAAGTAGATCCAATCATTTGCATTATCTCAGTTGGATTCAATGTTTCCACCTGTTTTCTGTCTCTTGAGCTTTGAAGCCACCTGTGCTTTATTAAACAAAAGGAGCAGACACAAAGGACCTCATTGAAGCAGCGGAACAGCAGACCTTTAAGCATCACTGAATAGAGGCAAGAAAAGCCGAAGCTTTCATAACATGATTAAAATGATCTTCAATTCGCTCTCAAAGTAATGCAAAGTAGGCTGGCATTGGCTCCATCTCACTCTGCATAAACATTTCCATTGTGTGAATGCTAATACTTTGGTGTCTATTTCTTATGTGCAGACCAACAGCGAAATGCCAAAGTACTATTATATCTAGAGGTCAAACATCAAAGCATGGTGAAGGATTCCAAAAGAATATCGTAGGAACAACATAAGTCTGTTTTGTATTAGAAAACCTAAAACATGTAACTGTGAGAAAAAAAGGTAGTACTGTACAAGATGAGTTATAATGTGGCTGTTATTATTATTATTTTATTTTTGTTTGCTAGATTCTGTAGTGCATAAATATGAATATAGTATGTGACAATATTGACTCCATATTCCAGTAAAATAGGTCCATTGGGCCTTCAAAAAAATATCCAATAGCTATAGAATTAATTATTCTGGGTCCAATAATAAAAATAGATTATATTTGTTTTGTCCTTAATAACAATTAAGGTACATAAAAGCAAGACACCCCTCACATACATATATATGTCCAGGTGTAACCTGGAAGTTGTGGGAGGGTCCTTCTACCACTCTAATTAAGCTCTTGCGACACGTCTCTTCCTTCCACACCTCAATTTGCTTTTGAGTCTGTGTTTGGTGGGTGTTCCACGGCATGCCATGGATCTCTGCTGGTTCTCATCAGGCCATACATTGTAATTTTTGGCTCTCATCAAGCCCTATATTGCTGCAGCTCAGCAGCTTTAAAACCTTTGTTGCACATTGGCATCCAAGCCAATCTCCTATCCCTCAGCTTCCCACTGTTGCCTCAGAAGCCTCTGTTGCCTCTCCTTTGCCTTTAGGCTTCCATCAAGCCCTACATTGCAATTTTTGGCTCTCATCAAGCCCTTTGTTGACACAGCTCAATGGCTTCATGCCCCTCCTGCACGTTGGCCTCCAGGCCGATCCCATCTCCATCGGTCTCCTACTGTTATCTCAGAAGTCTTGGTCTGCTCTCCAGTGTATTCCCTTTTTCTTTTGGGCTCTCATCAAGCCCTACATTGCAATTTTTGGCTCTCATCAAGCCCTTTGTTGACGCAGCTCAATGGCTTCATGCCCCTCCTGCACGTTGGCCTCCAGGCCGATCCCATCTCCATCGGTCTCCTACTGTTATCTCAGAAGTCTTGGTCTGCTCTCCAGTGTATTCCCTTTTTCTTTTGGGCTCTCATCAAGCCCTACATTGCAATTTTTGGCTCTCAACAAGCTCTATGTTGCTACAACTCAACATCTTCATTACCCTTGTGCACATCGGCATCCAAGTTTTGTGCCCCATCACCCATCACTCACTAGGCTGAATCTCACCATAGCCTCCTCCTCTTAACATGCTCATTCTCCATCACATTCCTACAACCCAAGTCGCTTTCAAATGTTATTATGACCATAGATGCTCTTCAACCGTCCTTTCACATGACATAGTCACTACCACCTCCATTTCACATGACATAGTCACTGCCCAGTCAAAGGGGACACGTGCATACTTACAGACAACCTATGTTGTTTTCATACATTATTATGACCATAGATGCTCGTTGGGCCCTCCTTTCACACGTTTTAGTTACTATCACATCTTTCCCACAACATAGTCACTACCCCATCTTGCCTAAGACCCCAGGGGAAACATGGCTCATTGCCCAAGACCAAGAAAAAGCCTATTCCTTACCATGACTATGTGGCCCTCTATGCAGGATATAATTACGTAGCTTTGGCACAACGTCAGCTACCCCTGGCCATAAGAGGAGTGCCCATCCATATATTAGCTGTTTCAGACATATGGAGGAAAATGTGCTTGTAAAAATAATGCTGGTCTCATGATCTCTGAACTGATCTTATTTTACATTGATTTAATTGATCACTATGTTCTAACTGACTCTTTGGTTGATACCATGGGGCAGACATATAAAAGGAATCATATATAAAATGCTGATCCCCATAGCCAACCATGTAAAATAATATTGTAGCATTTAGGACCAGTCTCTTTCATCTGAGAAATAACTATTTAAACAGTACATAAAAGCTGGCACAACAAATTAAGCACTGCTCCAGAAATGTAAACATAATTGAGTTTGAAAGGTGGATATATTAAACAAAAATTACTTGCATAGATACTTAACTTTAGCTATGGTGGTTAATTAACTCTCACAGTGGGACGATCAGCAAAAAGAGCATACCCAGTTGGTATAAACAGGAATAACAAAACATATTTGAGGCTCAAAAGTCTCTGTAATTGCTCTAATTTAACCAATCTAGTATGCTCTTCCTGCTGTTCCCCTCCACTTTAAGAGTTAATTAATAAGCCTATATAAACTTAATAGCAGAGAGGAATTATGTTTTCAGTTATGTAATGGTTATTATACCTAGTTGTCAAGCAGAATTATTCAATACTTCCATTCAAAATTTAAATGTGGTTAATTTTATTTATATGTGTACCTCTCAATTCTGTAATAACTGAATTTTCTTTTGTTTTTTTTTTTGCGAGGTAGGGCTTTATGAGAAAAAAGTGTTATTAAAGTTTACTATGTATTTTAAGATCTCTCCATACCCTGAATAAGCTATTGTATCTGGAGTGGAGTCACCCAGCGGGGAGGGCTATATAAGTCATGTAATGTCATACTACAACTACAGTATTATAGTTGGTGGGGACTACCAAGTGTGTTATACATAGCAAGAAGCTCAGGTCACAAATCTCAGATCAGAGAGAGGTTTTTAGTTTGGCACAATGCTTCATTCAAGGGTAGAGAGATCCAGGGCCTGGGGGATGACTAAAAATAGTAATTTACTATCATTGCAGATCTGTTGATTGAATTAGATTGGAAGGTTCAAGTCAGTGGCGGAGCTAGAGAATGGAAGATCCTGGTGCAAAAAAAAAGTCCCCCCCCTATATTGGTTGAAACAAATAGAGCTATTGCCACAGCGATTATTACTACAGTCTCCATGTTAATGTAAGCATTTGCATCGCCTTAGCTCGAATCATTGAGAGCTGCAGCTACCAAGTGTACAGACTAAAGGATTACTTAAGACTTGTGGTAACTTTGCTCTGTACTTTATTTTTCATGTCATCTGATAAGCTTCAGAACTCATCCAACAACTCTCTCTTAATATACGATTCTATGTGTTCAGTTTCAGTGTAAAAAGCTGCAATTAGCTTCTACCTTACTTTTATGTAGGTCAGTGTCACCTATCTAATTGTATTGTGATAGATCTGAACTTTAGTACTTAAGAATAGAACATGAGAATGGTTTAACGTTGCCTAAAATGTGCCTGTTCACAACATGAAATAAAATGGGATCCACACATAGGGCAGATACGTTTTTAAACAGCAGTGTAGTACCAAACTGTTAACATTTATATTAACTTTCTTAAAAATATACTTAGTGGCCACTATATTAGGTACACCGGTACTATCCCTCTTCACATTCGCATGTCTTCGGCAGCACTGACAGCTGCAGTTACAGAGGGCGCTGTCAATTTTCGGGCGCCGTCATGTTTGATGTAAGGCAAATAACTATTCTCCCCATGAAGTGGCACAACTCGACAGTGCTGAGTCGACAGAGAGGCCGTCGCTATGTTCGGCGCGGGCACTCGACCCCCCAGGACCTCGGGTGCACCTCTCATAGCTCAAGGCCTCTTCTGTCTGCGCGCCTTATATGAAAATCGGCAGCGCTATCTGTCGGTTGCCGGCAGGATTGCAGCTGTCAGATTTTGCCATTCTCTGTAAACTCTACAGACTTCTATAATCCCAGCAGATTAACAGTTTCTGAAATACTCAAATCATCTTGCCATACATTGACAATCATTTCACGTTAATGTCACATTTCTTCCCCATTCTGATGTTTTGTCTGAGCAACAACTGAACCTCTTGACCATGTCTGCAGGCTTTTATACATTGCTGCCACATGATTGTCTGATTAGATATTTGCATTAATTAGCAGGTGTACAGATGAACCTAATAAAGTGGCCACTTAGTGTATTTTGCCCGTTAAGTAGATTAATTCATCCTGATAGCCACTGAGTTCCATTATTTACATTAAACTCCAATTTATAATAGGCAATACTAGCTTTTAATGCCCTAAAACAGATGCCATACATTTTAATTAGGCATTGATAATTAATAAAATAATATTAAAATATAAATATTCAGTATTAAACTTTCTTTCAAAGTTTTCATTCAGCTTCTGCTGGTCTCCCCGCACTATAAGGTCAAGGCAGGAAATGGCTCTGAGTGGAGGGAAGTGCTAAATTGTTTTGTACACATATATCAACTCAATACTCTTTATTTATTGTAAACCTTAAATCTAATAGTGATTTATTTTGGCAACAATATTTTGCTGTGGGGGCAGACTATGAATGACTGTCTGGCATCTTATCTAATCAGGTTGTCCTTAAAAACCTTTGGACCTGTCTCTTAGCTAAGCTTCCTTTTCCTTTTTTTATACTCTTATGAAGGAGGTGAAAACTGGAGGAGGATACTGAAAATGAATAATACTATTATGACTCAATTAACAGGATTGTTATTAAAAAAAAATAATGCACTCATAAAACAACTGTCTCCTTTTAGTAGGGCATTTCAGAGTCCATTTAAGAGCTGGGAATTGGCATTATGGCATCTTTGAAATGGCTGTCCCAAACATTGATAAAAAAACAATCTACAGTACTTCAAGGTCACACAAAACCTGAATCTGCATTTTCTTTTTATTGTACCAACATATCAGATATACAACACTTCTAATATAAAATCTGTTCTTCTCAAACAGTCGTATATCAGTCACTCCTGCCTCTGTGATGGATATTTAGGCTCATACTCAACATCATTTATCACTTAGGTTATTATAAAATGAGATAATATTTTGGGAGTTTTATTATCACTGATTTGGTGTTATATATTCATTTTTAACTATTAAACGGGACTTGTGAATTAAGGTCTATTTTTAAACAGTGTTAAAAACTATCTCTTCATTACATAATACATTTGTTTTATCCTAAAAAAATATCCTTTTCTATCTAGTGGTACAGTGTCAGTGTTTAGTGATGGCAAGAGGTAGTGGTTTATTTTAGGTCATCATAAAATAATTGGGTTAGGATAAGGTTAGTTCCATACGTTCAATACAATATTTTGAAGAACCCCTCTTGAAAATGGGCTAAATTGATTACAAAAATAAAACATACAGACTTATTCTATTACGCTATATTGTGAGTGGACATTGTCTTGATTGAACTGCTTGTCTGAGCTGCTTTTCCAAAAGGGAGAAAAAAAGAGATTTCCATTAGTTCTGCTGAAAGGGCAAGCAATGAGGATTGTGTGATGCCTGGGGGGAGGGGCTAAGACTATTTGGGACTATTGAACTGACCTTTGCCCTGGGTTAGTGAGGATTTATGGTTTTATCATCCCCCCTCCACCACCACCACTAGGAAGTTGTCCTTCAAGAGTGGAAACTTAGTCTGTGACAGCCATGTTCTTTATTGTGTGACATGTACCAGATGTCTCAAAACACTCCCAGTAACATCCATTAGGGTATTTTCCAGAAGGGGCAATAGATACCGGTCTTAGGAAGCTGGGGTGGGGCCCCGATATTGGGAAACCCTAATACCTCTTAAAGAGGCATATACCTAAGCAATGGGGGTAGATGGAAGGTCAGGTACACCATCAGATACTGTGTTTGGACTCTCGAAATGATCATTTACCCCCTGGAAAACCTGGATTAAAAGGAAAATTAACTTAGTTACCCAGCTAGGCTCTAAGACCAGAGGGGGTGATTAGGGAGGATGACATAATTTGATGGACAAGCCTCACACATGGCTAGGGTGTAGACTGATGGGGATGGGAGGAAACATGTTAACCGAGGGTAGAAGACTGAATAGGATTGGGTATTGTTATGGATAAATATGTGGTCCATTATCAATAAAGAGTTGTCATTTTAAACATACATAATCTAATGGTATGCTTTATTCTGGGGAATATATTCATTCTTATCACCGGGAATATTACTATTGGCATGCTAATTTGTGACAATGTATGCTTGACAAATGTGGAGGAGATCTAACTGCATCACAATACTAGGGTATTATTTTCCTACTTCAGAAACAAAAAGCACATTGTGCCACTAATTAGCACATTATAGTATCATCATGAGCATATCATTAGTATTTATGAGCAGTTACTTAACATTAAAAATATGCAGAAGCAATGGCGAATATCTTAAGAAGGATTTGCTTTCAAATAATGGCTTATTGCAATGGTATAGCCAGTGTCACAACCCTAGGGAGTGGGGTCTGCTTTACACTCAAAATTCCTGCCTTTGAGTATTGGAATTTCCCCTCAGTATCTTGAGGGTTCTCAGTGTCCAGCAGTCATATCAGGATCATCAGCAGAAGCAACAGGAACACAGTATCACAGGATCAACAGAACCAGTACAATCTGCTCTTCAGCGGGCTTGAAAAAGGCTAAGGAGACCAATCCCACTCACTGATCCAATCTGTTTTTCAATCCTCTTCTCATATGATAGCAGCAGAGGTTCAGTTAACAAAGTGATTATAGACCATTCAAAATAATAAAAGCCTTCTCTCTAAACATGCCATTTCTATGTGTCCCAGAAAGAGTATTATTATGATTGTTTATTTGTAACGCGCCAACATATTCCATAGCTCCATACATTGGTTAAGTTGAAGGCAAAAAACAATAGCAATATTAATACATTGCAAAGTATGGAGGGTCCTGTCTTTGAGCTTTTTAAACCAGTGTTCATAGGCCTTTGCCCAAAGCATTTTGCAAGATTAAAAACTCGCAAACTTAAAATTTAAAGAGTATAATCTTCCTTGGGTCTCATTCTTATACATTTCTCCTGTATAATAAAACAATGGTACATTTACATAGGCCAGCCCCGAACCAATCAGCAAGTGTCTTGGTGAGTTCTGATTGGTGGGAAATATAGCAACAGGGAAAGGGCTTTTGAGTTTCCGGCACTGGCAGGGTTGACAGGATGTCTACTTCCCCCAGCCAGGTGTTGGCTTATCTCCCCATCAAATGGTTAGACTCTCTGTATAGCATCTTGACTCTCCAGGTGGTTGAGGTGGTGTCTCCAGTGGGGAAGCTGGCTGTCTAGGAATCCACTGAGTGATCCAGCCAGGTTTTGCCCTTTCTCCCCACCAAATCGTCAGACCTTCCATATAGTGTCTGGGGTCTTCAGGGGGTTGAGGAGGTGGCTCCACTGGATAAATTGGCTGTCTGGGAATCCAGGAAGTGAGGCTAAGGGAGGGGGGTAGGAAGCTGGCTAGGGCTTCCCTAGAGTACATGCGGGCCTGAATCTGGTTGACTTTCAAGCACATACAATTTAGTGGTTAACGTCAAGACGGTGGATATTATCAAAGGGATATCACTTGCAATGTACTTGACATCTATTGGTCTTTGTCTATTGAAACAAAGTGTTTCAATTGTTGTCTGACACCCTAGTTAGCTATGCTTGATGTCTAAATCAGTGCCACAGACATCCCCATGGAAGTCAATGTAGCCTGTGCATTAAGCACATTTTAAAACACATTATACATATAACAATAATCACATCAAAGGGGGAAACATAGAATTGGGCACCAGCTGGCTAGCCACTTATGGGAATAGTCTTTATGGAGTTCTAAGGACAAGGACAGCCAGTCTGAGACAAGTCCAATGTTTTAATACTTTATCCAAGGGAATCAGAACCAGTGATTTTAGTCTTTTAGGACAGCCTAGATAATTGTTAGAACAACCAAGGAAAACAAATAGTCTGTGGCTGAAGAAAAGTGCTTTGAACTTCACACTACAATTTTTGCCAGGGGAGTCCAACTCAAACAGCTGGTTGTGAGCCAGATTTTAACTGTGGACAATGTTTTGGGCAAATCATTTTCAGAAAGCACAAAATGAAAATAAATAAACACAACCTTTACATTTTTATGCTATTATTCTACAGTGTTCCATTTTTTCCACTTTTCAAGAAAAAGTAGTATGTAAGTAGAACAGCCTTTTGGTTGAAGTTGTAGAGTCAAATACTGTTTTAAGCCTGCCAGGATAAGCAAAAGGATATCCTGAAGCTTAATTAAACCTAACTTAATGTAGTTAGAGTGGTAATCTAGATGGGTACCATGAGGAGGGTCCAGCTGGATTGGCCAATGAATGGATCTCACCAGTTCGGCCCTCTCATCTGCAGGTGTATAGGTGCTAGGGATTCCCCTAGAAGTAGACTTGCTTCAGGGTCTTTGGAGAGCAGGAATGCAATTCTGGAACATAGATGCTGGAACATAGCCCTTTCCCATCCCTGCCTACATTCAAAAGGTGTAGGAGTTTACTGAAACACACAGGGACTTTTATACATGGGAGTACACAAAGGTCGTGGTAATTTAATTGGCCTGGATGCAGAGTAGTGAAAGGCAACATAATTAAGATAAGAAGGCCAGCTAACCTAAACACTCACCAGGAATTCAATACTGAATGCTCACATTTTGTCAGCTCACAAAATGTGTTGACCTAGGAAACGGATTCAGAGTAGCAGTTACCACAGTACTGTATTATAGGATTCTCTCCTGGCAAAGCTGACATCATCATTGACCTTTTTGCTTCTTATCCACCATCAAATCTATGTAATTTTGTATTTTTTCTCCTCATATTGCTTGACCATTTTCTGACAAATGTTTTTATTTTTCCATTTCTGTAAATCTCCTTGCTAATAAACAAAGTCAATGCATCTTATCACTACACAACTTCATATCACTACCACCTCCGCACATACAGGGATTGTGTTATTGCTTTGTGCCAGGGTGGATATGTTCTATTTAAAAAAATATAAAACTCAACTTATATATACAATCAAAATCATTTTCTTGTTGATTGAATTGGTGGGAAACCCCTGAGGATGTTTCATATAATCCAGTGAGACAAGTTTGCTTATTACAGGCTTTGGAGACTCTGAAAAGGCTGACAGGAATGTGAGTAATTATAACTCTGTTATCATAAAAATACTTGTAAAATTACACTTGCTGGAAACTTTACTGTTTTTCTGCAGACATGCAATTTAATGTGAAGGAATTGTAGCAAATATAATTCTAAGTAACAAAGTTCACACATATTTTTAAAGACATTTGCTGAAACCAATTTCTCTATTGTGTTTCTCTATGTTACCGTGGTTACACACTGGATTGGATTCTGATCAGTACAGCCATTTTGAACAAAGTGCAGCCATTTTATGTTTTTCCATCTGCCTAAAACCATTGCAGCTTCTTTTCTCACCATATGTTTTGATTGAACCTCTGTCCCCCCTTACACTCACAAATAACTTTCTTTTAATGGAAAATCCCACAAATCCCTTTTCTTATCTCAGCCACGCCCCTCTTTCTTTCTATGGTTTCTTCAAGTGAAGAATATATGTGTGTGCGTGTACCTGTCTTTATATAGTGGTGTGCATATATCTTGGACTGTCTGCTAATCACTGCAAATGGTGGTAACACTAGATGAAAGCATATCATTTTTCAAAAATATTAATGTCCCTCTTTTGCCTAAAATCATACAATTTGTACTTGCTTGGGTCTGCCCTCTGAAGCTCATGAATACACAGACTGTGAAGTGCAGTGTTTCAAATTAGCCTGTGACTGACCATTTCTCAGCAGCATGTTGCAGAATGCTGCCACTGATTGGTTACTCTGAGACAAGGCTCACCCTGCACTTTGAAGTCTTCATGAGCTGCAGAGGGGAGAAACCAATTAGGAACAGAAGAGAGCTTTTTTTATGCACTTCTTAATAAAACAAAGTACACAAAAGTAAAGAGATACATATTGAAATCCAGAAACCTTCAATGTCCCTTTAAGGCTTAAAACACTCAAGAAATTAGGAAGTCACGGTAGTATCCAATTCCACTGTAAAAGCTTTTCTGATGACACCATTCATTAGGTAACCTCCTACACAACATCACTTATGATATAAATAATGACATCAGCTATGACATCTCTCATGTCATCATATATAATAAGAAAACTAACATCAACTAGGATATTACTGATGACATCACACTACACCACCATGGATGGCACTTAATCCTAGCACTATTCTTATTATTTTTTTTCATTTATGAGACCTAAAATAATGAAAATATTGATTTTTGAAACTAGTGATAATGTACATTAAAAATAAATATGATAGTGGCACTGTGTTAGCCATACAACAAAATAAATCAATTTGATGGTGTTCGTGCATATTAATTGCTAACAGTGTCAGCCATTAAAAGTTTGCCTCATCAGACTGTTTACTGTCCTTTGATTTATACTTCAATTTAAAGCCTATTTAATTAAAAAAAAATATCATGCTCAATTCATAAGCAAGGATAAAAAGTTGAAATTATCAGCTATATCTCATAATACATAGAACATATAAATATGTTGTTAACCTTCTAACTATAGAGCAGTGGTTCATAACCTTCTCCTCAAGGCCAACCAGACACAAGTTAGGTTTTACACTGCGTAAATAAAAATGAATCAAATACAGGTTGAACAGCCTATACTGCTCACTTTCACGCTTACCAAGTTATACCTCTCCTTATCTTATCTCACACTTACCAAGACATTTCTCACCGTATCTTATTTCATGCTTAACAAGTCATATCACACTGTATCATATCCCACGCTTACCGAAACATATCTCACTGTATTTTATTTCACACTTACCAAGTTATACCTCTCCTTATCTTATCTCACACTTACCAAGACATTTCTCACCGTATCTTATTTCATGCTTAACAAGTCATATCACACTATATCATATCCCACGCTTACCAAAACATATCTCACTGTATCTTATTTCACACTTACCAAGTCATATCACACTGTATCATATCTTATTTCACACTTACCAAGACACATCTTACTTTAACGCTTACCAAGTCATATCACGCCGTATCATATATTATTTCATACCTACCAAGTCATGTCTCTCTGTATCTTATTTCACACTTATCAAGTCATATCTCACTGTATCATATCCCATGCTTTCCAAGACATCTCTCACCATATCTCATTCCACTCTTACCAAGTCACATCACACTGTATTATATCCCATGCTTATCAAGACATATCTCACTTTCACACCTAGTCATGCTTTCCATGACATAGCTCTCTGTATCTTATCAAGTCATATCACACCGTATCATATCTTACACATACTGTATCTCACTGTATCTTATTTCACGCTTACCAAGTAATATCACACTATATCATATCCCAGAGACATATCTCACCGCATCTAATTTTAAGCCTACCAATACATATCTAATTTTCCTTCTTCTAGCGTTCCAAGGCATAACGTGCAGTACTATGCGCCAGTATTTTGAGCCATTCCAGACCATTTCATATTCCTTGCTACTGCATCATATTATACAACTTCATTCCCTTTGAAAACCAAGCAATACCATACCATTTTGTACCTACTTCATACCTAGTATTATAATACTGCATCGTATTCCTTGCTTAAGGTCATACTAAACCGTATCAGACCCTTAGCATACCAAGTAATTTCATACTGTATTGTATCCCCAGCCTACTGAATCATACTGTATAGTAGTGCTAGCATAACAAGCCTAGTCGTACCTATTTTAACCCCAAACTTATCATATTCTTAGTATACTGAGCCATAATCCATTGTAACATATCCCTAGCATACTAAGTCTCATCATACAGTACTGTACTTCCAGCACACTAAGTCGCAATACTATAAATCATATTCCTAGCATATTGAGACTTATTACAACGTATAGTACTACTAGTACACTAAGTCGTAACACAACACATGACCTGACCACTGCCCAGTGGGTATGTCCGTATAACACTTTAGGCACAACTCGCTCTCTGAATAATTAATTGGGCACAAAACACTTCCTGAGCCCTCTAAATAAATGATTAGACACAACCACTTTATGGGATAACATACTGGCCACAGCGTTTATTGGTAAACACAAAATCACATAATAATAACAATACCATTAATTAAGTAAACATAAACAAGTGAGGGGAGGAGACTGACCCGATACAGTACACTCTCCGCCCTGAACCCTCGTCCAGGGACTACCGTGATGGAACATCCGTACTCCTGTAGGGTAGGATCACACCCACTTTACCACTGTCCCTGCGACTCCCCTCACCCCCCGCCACGGAGAAGGCAACAGAATACCTTTGCGGGATACGACTCCCCCAAAAACGCCATGGCCAGGCGCCTTCCTCCCTAGCCCCTAACACTAAAAAACTCCACCTACCAGCTAAAATCATGAATAATTAAGCCGGAAGCCCTTAGCTTATCATTATTCATCCTCATAGGGAACCACCTTTTCCCCGTAAGGAACAGAACCAACCAACTCACGCGTTGAGGTCCAAGAACCGTATTACCACAAAAGGAGAGTGATCAGTGTACCTCGGACACTGTAACTACCTCCTTTTCCCACCTGGTTCCCCTCGGACCACCAAGGCCACATGGTCACCTGATCACCTTAGGATCCCACGACCAAACACCTGAGGTCACCAATGCCTTGTCTGTTTTCGCCAACCTCTCGCCACCGACTTACCTGCTGAAAGGAGAGATGGCTGTACAGAACCATAAGGCCTCATGCTTTCCGCAGACCTCTTTCCACACAGTGGTATCTACGGCCCTTGGGAAAGGCTACCACATGCCTTCCAACCCTTTGCCATACTTCCTGTGACACCTTGTTCCACTTGTAATACCGATACTTCCTATGTCAGGTCCTATTGGCCTGGTCCGTTTTAAAAGGCTGCGGCTCCTACACAACGTCCCACCTACGGGGAACCGTCCTCCCGGCCTTAACCGAGAAACCTCATGCTTGCCCATTGCGGACCAACGCGCGCGCCGGACGCACTAAACCGTTCTTCCCATTAATTCAGCAATTTTTGGGTGCGCCATTAACAGGATTAGTTGGCCACCTGTCTTGAAACCTGGTACATGTATTCTTTTAAAACAATAAGCTCCATAAGCACCCCTAGGCGGGCCGGAACGTGAAGAAAATTTGACTTCCCGATGGGGAAAGAGGGTGAAGGGACAGAAGGACAGCAAGTGAAGAAAACCTGGAGCTGCTACCCAGACCATCTAATTACTTGGCTAGCTGGGGGCATAATGGCCAAATGGCACCAAACCCTAGCTAGCCACTCCCTCTCTCCCATACTCCCGGCCCTGCCAGGTCATGTGGCCCTCCTACCAACCCCAGGAGGCCTGAGGAGGTATACAGCCTGTCCATTCTTAGCTTACAAGGCTTAACAAGCCACACCACACTCCTAAGCAACATCATACCATACTGTAACCCTAGCATACCATGCTACATTACACCATTAGCGTACCAAGTCATATCATACCTTACCATAACCCTAACGTACCATATCATAACATACCATATTATATTCCAAGTGTATAAGAGTCTGATCATACTGTATTGTACAATTTGGCTACCAAGTCATATCATACAGAATTGTATCACCTGCATATTAATTATACCGCATAGTACCCCTTGCATACCAAGTCCCATTATACCATACTGCACCCTTTGTGTACCAAGCCATATCATACCATATCGTACTCCTTGCATAACAAATCATATGATATAGCACTATGTAGTTGTATATTAGCTTATCCTACTCCCAGCATACCAAGTCATTCCATTTAATTTAGCATTCCCAGCAAGCTATTTATAACTCTCCGGCCCGAGCATTCTCCACATAGGGCACCACATACTGTATATTCCTAGTTGAACATCAACATTTACTATAGCCAGTGGCGTATAAGAGCTGTTCCCGCCCGGGGCTACCCCGGAGATTGACGTCCACCCCCTGTCAAAACTCAATGGTAGCTCCCGGCGGCAAAAGGGCACACAGACACACAAACTCACAGAAACACTCACACAGACACACACTCACTCATAGACACACACTCACTAACAGACTTATACACACTCACACACATTCACACACTTTCTCACAGACACTAGCTCACAGACACCATCACACAGACACATTCATAGACACACACTCACTCACACTCAGACACACACACATTCAGACACATACACTCACTCACTCACAGACACACACTCACAGACACACACACTCACACAGACACACACTCAATTACACTCACAGACACAAACACACTCACAGACACACTCATAGACACACACTCACTCACAGACTCACACAATCACAGACACTCACACTCACTCACAGACACACACTCACAGACACACGCAGACTTACACACACTCACTCACACATGCACTTACTAACACTCATTCACTCACAGACACAAGCACTCACAGACTTGCAGTAACACAGATACAAACACACGCACACACAAACACAGAAACACACACGCACTTGGGGCATCATCAGCAACTACTGACCGGCGTTCTCGACGCAGCTCGTGCAGTCCTCAAGGAGGTTGCGCCCGGGGTGGTCCGCCCCCCGCGCCCCTCCCTTCCTACATCTGTGACTATAGCCCAATCAAAAAAACCTCCCTAAGGCTCATTTTTTTAATTGTTGGCCTCTAATCAGGCTAGGACAATGTTGCTAAAAATGCCAAACATCAAGCTACCTTCACTAGAGAGAAAGCCCCATCCACAATTGCCAGGTTAATTATCCTGGAGTTGTGTGAGGAGCTAGAACTCTCCCACAACCAATAAGTACTTAACTCCCCAGATATACCTTCTCATACATGCAAATTTTCCCATCAACCTCATCCTTCTCTCTAGCTTAATTTCACTCTCCCTAACCCTGTGATCAGACAATGCCACACCTCAAGTTACCTTTACTAGAGAGAAAGCTCCAACCACAATGTTCATTGTAATTATAATGAAATCTCTTTAATTAACTTATTTAAATTAATATAAAAATATTCAACAAGTTTTTATCAATGTATGATTATATTATCAAAAGAAAATATATGCTCTTGTTTACAAAGTTATGCATAGTAAGTATGGCTTACTACCAAGGAAAGCAAAATCAGATGTAGAATTAGATCAAAATATTTTTTCATACACAGGCCGTCATTCTATTATCGGCCTAAATCGGCCGCAAAGCTGTGATTCCTTGCGGGGCTCCTGTTACCTTGCAATTCAATTATTCGGCGCCACAAGGATATCCTCTTATGGCCAGCCGTATATCTTGCAACCGGCCGTAAGCTCAGAAATCTTTAAAAGCAAAAATAAATTCAAGACGGCACTGTAAAGCTCTGTAAATGCTAGGGATCATAATGGGGGACATGAGGATTAATAGCAACCCCCTCTCAAGCTTGCACATCAGCCCAAATCCGAGATTACATTAACTGTTTATTTTCCGGCCGCAGCGTGGGCGGGTCTGAGGGGCTCAAAGCCCTCTGGACTTTTTCCATGGATATTTGATATAAATTAAAAAAAAATTATTTACGGATTTTAGTGTAGGTGAATGTTGTGCTATGAATGCTAACACCTACAATCACTTTATAGTCTCCTCAGAGTGCAGGATGGCTTTATTATGGCTTTATAATGTGCTTAAATGTGTGCCTGCGGGACCTTTTTGCTGCAAGTAAGGTGCGGCTCGGTTTTAGCCTTGCAGAGAGGTTTCCCGGAGCAATTGAATAGCAACCAGGATTTTCTTGCGGCCGAAACTCTTGTAGCCGTTTAAGATCAAAGGCTTTCCTCCAGCCGCAAGGGATAACAAGGCGCCGGCCGCAAGCCTGCCGGAGTCCCCGGCCGGAAGGGAATAGAATAGGCAAATAGCTTGCGGCCGGTCCTTGCGGTCCCGCATCTCCTACGGCTGATAATAGAATGAGGCCCACAGAGTTCTTTTTGGTGTAAAAAGGATCTGAAAATGAAATAAGGGGAATGTCTGCAAGTTTGAATTTCAGACATAGGTCCCTATTCAATTTCAAGCCCATAACTACCTTCATACAGGGCGCATGTGTTCCAATTCCAGCTGTATTCAATTGACTCAAGCCCGCAATTACAGCGCTAAAGCCTAAAACCGTATATCATGAACCCGTAAGTAGCAATTCAGGGCATGATCATGATCAATTAATCAAGCCCGTAAGTTACAATTTAAACAGAGCCAATATTAAATGAGGCCATGATCATGACGTCAGTAAAACATGGAGTTTAAAATCAATTAGTGTTTAGAAGTCCAGAAATGTAGAAATCAATAAAAATCATTAAATAAATTGGTCTAGTCCATGTGGATGGCCTGATATGTATTAACTCCTTGATTCCCAGGATCACAATAACAGGGAAATAAAAGGTGAGACTGTTGTGCAATTAATTCTAATGCCTTTCATTGCTTTCCCAGTATTTTAAAGTACAGTAGTTTGTTTATTTTTGCTTTTACAGTGCTACAAACATGTGTTTAACCCACTTGTGAGTCCTATCTAGTACTCGTAGACATTTTTGATACATTTGCCATTTACGTGTTTAAAGGAAATTGCAGGCTTGTTGAATTGTTGTAATTGAATATGGATTAGCACTGGTAACATTTGCAGGCTTGAAACATCAAAGGAGTAGATAGGATGGAGTTATGTTTTTTACAACCGCAGTGATTTTGCCTGTAACTCGCAAATGGATTTGCGAGTAGCAAAATGTAGCCAATTGAATATCAGTAATTTGTACGAGCTACAATATGGGCTCCAGTATTTAAAATTGGCCAATTGAATGGGGGCCTGTGAGCCCTTTTCTCTTAGTAGCCCGCAAATGCCTATAACCGTAATTGTAGCTGCCGTTTTTTTGTTCTCTTTATGTTTAGATGTATTCTATTGACTCAAGCCTGCAATTTACCTCCTTACGCCTAAACTTGTAAATCCTTCCTTTTTAAGTAGGATTTCAGGGGACGTGATCATATGATCTGATAATAATCTGGGGATGGAGGGAACAAATCCACCCCAGATTAAATGAATAGGGGACACAAAATAGCAAAATTAAACTTAATCATGTATTACCAGATTTTGCCACTAGAGGGCCATGGAGCAGTATGTCTTTCCTACGAAAGCTTTGACCCATATTTTATCTTATATATATATATATATATATATATATATATATATATATATGCACCACTGGTAGATTCGCCTCTGCTTTCTGTCCTGGGAGAAAAGTTGAATTACCCACCCCCCCATATTTTTGCCTCCTAAAATACAAAATTTCAAACAGCTCATGAAAAATTAGTTTGCTGACAAGTGGGGAAGAATGGCTTGAAGTCTGTCACAATATATATAGTTCATTTTCTCCTGAGTAAAGAGTATTTCCTGCTATTTTTTTATATAGTTACGTACATCAGCTCTAATTGATTTGTAGTCAGTCTGGCTCAATTTTAGAATATGCATTCTTCCAAACATTAACAGGGCCACATTATAAAAAATCACCACATTTCCATTAAAATGTCATATTTGGTCCAGCATTCAAACATTTCACAAATTTAATACCTTTCAACATGACAGTTTGAATATATTATCACTGGACCACTCTGCACAATAATAAAACTACATTTTTTGTGTCATCCACCAAGCTCAAAGGGAATTGAGTTAAAATGAATAAAAAATCACTTTGTCCAAAGAGTGAAATTGAGTTAGAAATTAACAGGGACACATCATCAAAATATTACTTTTCAATGCACCTGTCTAATTAGAGACCTGGAAAGGAAGTGATGGCTATTTTATAGTATGCTGTAAGACTCCCTCGGGTGTGCGGTTACCATCCCTTGACAATGGATATTCCTCATTATATTGAATCCTTAGTTTTGTACTTTACAGGTTGTGTTGCCCTTCAATGAGCCAGAATCTTTGTCTTACAAGCAATGTTTTGACAAACCACATCTTAAATATATAAAATAAATTGAATAATTTGCCAGTCATGTGTTCAGGCCTGTATTCAGACATCTCAAAATGCATCCCAGTGCAGCCCTGTTTAAATGTAAAACCTCTTCATATAACATTGGATGTAACTATTTCTGGTGCAAAGAATTCATTCTAAACTAGTGTTTGTGTATGGATTCAACAGTAAGACATTACAATTAATTTGCTGTTTCCTTTGTGCTTGTAGGAGGGATGGCCAGTCCCCCAATAAGCTATGGGAATCAATGCAACCCAACCCTCTCGCCAGAGGGCCAAGTGTTTCCCTGTTCCCACATCCTGGCAGAGACAAAACCCCTACTGGGCAGGTGCTAACAAGGTACTACTAGAGAAACATTTACTGATGAGCCAGTTGCTAGGCATGTTGTAAAATGGGTGCATTAATAATATATATTCATAGCAACAATTACTAGTTACCAGTACATTGCAGCTATTTGCTTTGTTGCTACTTGGGGAGAAATCAAAATGGTTTCCAGTTTGTACAGTGAAATAATTAGGAATACTGCATCCCATGCTCCTGTAGGTGTTTCTAAAAACTGATAACAGAAGTGTTGAAATTGCTTCTGCATAGCAACATTATTGTCTATTTTTTTTTTTAAACCTATGTTGTAAAATAGTGTCTGCAGGTTATGTTTTCCTTTCTGCCTTCTAAAATGTATATTTACTTCAGTGTGTTCTTATATTTATGGAAGCTGCAATCTTTACAGAATATACACAAGCTCTGAAGCTGACACTGTTATTATATTTTACTTTTAGATTCCATAGCACTTGAGGTGTAATAAACATAGGGATATAATTTATGACATTATGAAAACAGTGATAATAAGACAAGACAGTACATGACTACATACACATTGGTACAGGGGAAGATGAAGGACATTTTCCATCATAGTTTACAAGGAGGTTCTTAGACGAGGTTAGTTGAATAGATGTTATAGTGTGATAGACGGAGAGACATAATGCAACTAGAATACAAGGACATTTTTTAAGCTGTTGCTAATGTTATTGGCAGCCCCTGGAGTCAGCATGGGGGAATGGGCGTTTTGACCGGGATAGTGTGTGGGAGTGTGTAAGGTTAGATAACAGGGGGAGGAGTAGGGGGATGGTAACATTGAGTGCTTCCCGCCTTGTGGGCAGTTGGTCCAGGGGGAAGCACAGGTGGAGATTCCGCCCTCTCTACCTAATTTTGGTTTGTAATTTTCACAGCTAGTAGGCGGGGGTGATTGCTCTTGTTAAGGGGGAGCAGATTTATGTTGGTAGTATACAACTGGTAAAGGGGGAGGTCTCTTAGACACAGGGTTCTGGGAGACCTCGATTGGTGGGCTCCCCTTGATGGACCTGAGCAATCACCTCTGGGTTTTGGTTTGATGAATTGTTAATTCAAATAAAGGCTGTGGCCAGTTTTATTCCCATCATTTGTGTCAGTATTAAAGACATAAGTGGTAAGCTTCTCCGAAAAGGTGTTATTGCAGAGGATATTTGAAGACTAGGGGAGAGTCTAATGAAGCAAGAAAGGAAATTCCAAAGTGGGGTTGCTCTTGAGAAGTCCTGTAGGCGAACATGGGAGTAACTTCTGATGGAGAATGATAGGTGTAAGTCATGGGCAGAGCGGATAGAGTGATATGGAGTGTATGTTGAAAGGAAAGTTGAGATTTAGGGAGGGGTGGGGCTGTTGAGGCCTTTGTTATTTTATCTTTGAGGCCATAAGGAGCTAATGTAGGAACAGACCGAGGGGAAAGGCATGTGATGAGAATTAGGTGAGGTGTATGAGTTTGGCAGAAGCATTTGGGATAGACTGGACAGGCAAGTGGAAGGCCAGTTAGGAGGCTGGTGCATGAGATGGACTGGGATATGATTAAAGCATAGATTAGGGTTTTTGCACAGTCTACCTAGATCAGTAGGTCTTAGACTGTTTTGGTTTGACAGTATTTTTTGCCACAAGGAATTGCAGCAAGCTGAACACTGGCAACACTACACAGAGGAGAAAAAGAGCAGCAGTTTTGTTGAGTTCTTTTAGAATTCAAGGTGTACCTACCCCATACTATGTATGCTAGGAACTTAAAATGTATGTTGAACAAAATTATTCATAAATATCATTTACATAACATCCAAAATTTCAGGGCACATCTACCAAAACTTGTGGCCCCCTTTGAGATTCACTGTCTTATGTTTTTTGTGTTGGTGTCTTCATCAAACAACACTAGACAATGGAAAGCTATAAGATCTACAGCTTCCTTTAAATAACATAGCATTTTTGTTCATTCCTGAATTACTTACTGTATTATTCAACAAATACAACAAATACATTGTTTTATTCAGATGAGAAGTAATTTATGCAAGTGATTACAAAAATGAACAAATAAAACTAAAGGTTGTAAAGCTATTGTCATTTTGAATGACAATACTTCTTAGAGAAAGAATGAAAAACACTCATCACTCTATCTGGTACAAATGCACCTGTTTTAATTATATAAGGATACTACAATCTTTTGGCTTTTAAGCAAATCAGATAAATAATATATAGAAAGTGACATAAGAACATTTTTGAACAAGTTGAATATATAAAATAAAGGAAAAGGTTAGCTTAGTGTATATCTGCAGTGCTTATGGTGCTGTACAGTAAAATGAAATGGGACCTAGGAAGCCTTGCTGATAACAAGGCCACAGGAGTTGATGGAATCCCAGCTGAACTGTTCAAATCCCACAAGAAGATGCTGTGAAAGTTTTGCTTGCATTATGCCAACAAATTTGAAAAACTCAGCATAGGCAAGTGTACTGGATTAGGTCAGTCTACATCCCAATGCCCAAAAAATGCAGTAACATAGAGTGATACAGTTATTGAACAATTATTCTTATTTTACATGCCAGTAAGGTAATGCTTAAGATCATGCAAGCTCAGCTCCAACAATATATGGACTAAGAAATAACAGCTGTACACGCTGGATTTTGCAGTGGCATGGGCACAAGATATGAAATTGCCAATGTTAATAGAGAAAGCAAGAGAGTTCCAGAAAAAAACATTTACTTCTGTTCCATAGACTATTCTAAAGCCTTTGTGGATCACAACATAATGTGGCATGTCCTTAAAGAGGTAGGGGTACCAGACCATCTCATCCGCCTCCTGAGGGATCTGTATCAGAACCGAATATGGAACAGCTGAATGTTTCAAGATCAGGAAAGGAGTGCAACATGGTAGTATATTTTCTTATTATTTATTCAACTTATATGCAGAATACACCATGTGTAAGGCAGGACTGGACACATCCAAAGCTAAAATTATTTTTGCTGGGTGATATATCAACAACCTCAGATACATAGATGATACTACTCTGGTGGCTAAGAGTGAGGAGGAACTAAAGGGTCTATTGATGAAGGGGAAAGAAGAGACTGCAAAAGCTGGCCTGCTGCTTAACATTAAAAAGATTAGGATTATGGCAAACAGCATCTCAGTTCCTGGCAAATAGATGAGGAAGAAGTGGAGGCAGCGACAATTTCCCCCCCCCCCTGGTTTCCAAGATCTCTGCAGATGGTGACTGCAGGCAAACATTTGCTTCTGGGGAGAAAAGCTATCCCTCTGGGGAGAAAAGCTACAATCTGAATAAGCTATTCAAAAATAAGGATATTACACTTTCAACAAAGGTCCACATAGTTAGAACTATGGTATTCCCAGTAGTAACATATATTTGTGTGAGCTGGACCATAAAAAACTCTGCATGCCATAGAATTGACAACTTTGAATTATGGTGTTAGAGAAAACTGCTTAGAGTCTCTTGGACTGCAAGAAGATCCAATCAACCTTCCAAACTGTTTACTGGAAGGTATGATCATGAGACTAAAGTATAAATATTTTGGCCATAACACGAGAAGACAGGATCCCATAGAGAAGACTTCTTATGCTGGGAAAGATTAAAGACACACAAAGAAGGGGATGGCAGAGGCGGAGATGGATAGATGAGGCCATTGAAGCAATGAACAAGAGCTTGAGGGAGCTAAGAGGTGCAATTACAGATGTGTCGGACATGCTGCAGTCCATAAGGTAATGGAGACTGGGACACGACTGAATGACTAAACAACAGTATTAATGTTTTGCTTTGGAGTCCTCTTACTTAATAACCTATCATGCCAGTAGCGCAGGGCTGGGCAAACATAGTCGTGAAATTTGTATACATCCGGAGGAGGGATGTTTGCCATCAGAATAGTTGCTTTTATGTCCTTGATGCTATGTTTATTTTTTCATAAGTGCTCTTATAGGTGTCTCGGTTTTCTTTTTGTTTATATTAGAATAATGGGAGTTCATACTTTTTCTTAATGTTTGTCCTGTTTCCCCTATATACAGTCCTGAGTTAGGCCATTTTAAGCACATGATGAGGCATGCCACAATGGATGACTTGCAGGAAAAAGGTACCAGTGATGTTGTGATATAGAGAATGTGGTACCTTCACTTTTTCAGCTACGTATATGTGTAGTGTTTCATATCTTTTTTTGCAGACAGCTAAAGGTACCACTCAAATTGGTTCTATTAAAGGAATACCTCAGTATAAGCTGTTCTAAGATAGGAGGTTGTCTATAAGAAAGTAAAGAAGGTTCTTGGAATATCTATCTTAGTCTTTAATCTGTTTGTAGGACTACTTGAAGCTCTTTTGATATTTTGAACAGTTTCAAATTGCAGACTAAAGACCTGCTGGTGGCTCTCAGTATCTAGATGTCTATTAGTGTGGCTCTGTACTGTATCCCTAATTGATTAAGTCCTTCATCAGAGTCTGCCTTTCCAATCTCGGTTTGTGATCTCAAGGCAGATACAATTTATATCTTATTGCTTGGCTGTAGATGGTGGAGGTTTTTGTGTGTTTAGGATGGAAGCTGTTGATTGTTTAGGTAAGTTGGTCTGCTACATAGAGGTGTCAGAGTGGAGTTGTTTTTAATATGAATTGCATTGAGTCCAGAAAGGGAATATACTTGGAGGAATGGCAGATTTTCTCAATGTATTGTAGTTTCTGTGGAATTCCAAAAGCTTTTTTGTGTTGCAAGTATTCATACATATTGTAATGCCATGTGTGTTCCCAAAGCCATCCCCATCTTCTGATATTCCTGACCACATGATAAATAGTTGAGGGTGAGTATTAAATGTATTAGCTGTGTAACTGACAATGTTTGCTTGCTTCAGGTATTTTTCAAAAGCTTCTAACCCCACTTGCTGTGTAATGTCAGCATAGAGGGATTCAACATCAATAGTAGTCAGAATGGGTTTGGGATGGGGCCAATTGTGGCTAATTTGTTTAGTATGGCTATCTGTGGGTTTTCTGATTCCATAGTTCTCTCTACTCTTCCAGAATTGAAGAAAATCTATCTGGGTGGGGCAGGATTACTCTTTTGGGTGAAATCAGACTTAAATGCTACAGAATATTTCTGATGTATTACCTTCAGCTTTAACATTCGCAACTCCATACTCTACAAAACTGTTCACACACACACAACCTATATTATAACACACAGCCAACTCCACTTGCACAAGCCTACTGCCGTGACCACTGCCATCTTTGACCTGTCATCCTCCTCTCTCATACCCCACTTTTTAACTTCCATCTAGCTATCTGCTTACCCATTTATTTTGTATTTGTATTTATTGTACCTGTACTTGGATTCCTATTTATATTAGAATTGGTCTACACCTTTGTAAATTTGATAATTGTACCCACAGTTCTTTATTCTACTTTGTAAATAGAGAAAATACAAAGCTGGGACACGTGAGCTAAAAGTGTGCTCCTCTCTGAATAGTAGAATAAAATCTGAATGGTGGTGAAGTGAGCAACAAACCTTACAGTCAAACCTACGTATCCACTTTGGAAGACTGTCATCAGCCTGAGCAAGCGTGCAGGGACATTTTTTTTGTTCAAGGAGTTATGATTATTGTGTTTTTTCTTTTCAGGGCTCAATGTAATTTCATTCGCAGTTCTTCCTTTTTCGCACCAAAATTAATTGATGGTGAAATATGATATGTTGTGTAGGATCATTGTTATATTTTATTACATTTTCAAGTGTACATGCAGGTGTCTTGGTCATGTTGTTATACATGTGAATTGCTTTCTCACACTAAGAATGAGAGAAAAATATAAATATAAATATGTATAAGTGTTACATTGCTCATTATCTGCAAGGTTATAAAAATGATAAATCTAGTCATGCTTTGAGGCTGATGGATGGATGCTGAGCAATATTTCTACCTTCAACCTAGGCCTAGGAAGATGGGGTCCTGATGAGAATTCAGACCAGTCACTTCAAAAGTGAAGGTGAGTTTCCCTTCATTGCTCAGTCCCACTAGATACTGCAAGTCACCTGATCAGGTACAGGCAATTTATCCTATTACCTATCTCCAGTTCTTCTTTCTATGTCTTATGACATTTTTTTTTCTCTTACTAGTTATTCAAATACATTTGTATCCATATAGTATTATGTACAGGTATACCCCTCTTAATGCTACCCCTTTTATCGCTGATTTGCTATAGTGCTGTTTCCCCTGTAATTCCCTGCTTTGAGCTAAACCCTGCTATAGCACACTTTTTTGGCCGCAGAATGATGCGCTCCAGGCAGCGTGAAGTGAGACAGAGCAGAAAAGACAGAGAGCAAAGATCAAGGAGAAGAAGAAAAATGCCATCCTGGGCAAAGAAAGACACACAGAAAAAACTCCAGTACCGACATCCACCAACCAGAGAAAAGGTCCAGAATATTTTTAATGTTGCCTTGTTTCTCATAATGTAGTTATTAGTTGTCTAACTAACTGATTGCAAAGAAGATCAGGCCAAATTGAAGTGCCAAAGAATACCGTTGGATGTGAAGATGCAAGTGCTGGACCGTTTAGAAAAGGAGAATGCCAAGTGGACATTGGAGCGGATTTAAAGTTGCTAAGCTCCACAATCTGCACCATCCTTGAAAACAAGGAGAAGATCGCGCCTTCAGCAACCACCAGCCCTGAATCTTCTGTGAAGAAGATTACCCGGTCAAAATGCTACGCCCTGGAGGAAATGGAGAATCGGCTTTCCATTTGGATCGATGACGAAATAGAGCACAACATGCCTCTCAGCCAGGCCATTAATAATATTCAAAGGCAAACACTAGGTGTCATTGAAAGCTACTCAACCAGCAGAGGCTGGCAGAGGAGCCAACCAGAAGAGGAACAACCTCTACAACATCAAAATCATGGGAGAAGCAGTAAGCACTGACACTGAAGCTGCTGATGCCTTTTCAGACACTTTTTCAGCCATGAAGGGGATTCCAAAATGCACTTTGCCAGTCATTTGGAAATTCAGCTAGAAAGATTGGATAACCATGAACATCTTCAAAAACTGGTTCAGCAAACATCTCTGTCCATCTGTGCAGTGGTACTGCAGGAGTAAAGGGATTGAGGCCTAAGTGCTCCTGTTTATGGACAATGCTCCAACTTGACTGAGCTCCATTGCTGCAGCCCAGTGGAAATAGTTTTCCTGCCACCCCACACTACTTCACTCATCCAGCCAATGGATCATTAACCAAACAGACAGCAAGGACAAAAAATCTATGAAGGAAGCAATGTCTGAAAGCATTGGGGAGGAAGATATAGTCAGAGCTATGTGTGGTTGTGCAACCAGAACGTTCCAGCTGATCTACAAACTACCCATTGAACCAGCAGCCCTATTAAATCCCCTCAACCTGTAAAACCGTAGCCCGCAAGATTTACGGATATTAAATTGGCTTCTTAAAGCTACCCGCAAATGATCTGCGGGTTACAGGCGGAAAAACCCTACGGGATGTCGAAATCTGAACTCTGTTGCCGCAAAACCTTTGATCTGTCAAGTCCGTAACTGTTACGTTCGAAAATCTCTATTAAATTGTTACAAATCCACTGGCATTCAAACCTGTGACCCGCAAATGAAGCCAAAAAGCCTACGGGTACTAGAGAGGACCCGCAAGGGGGTTAAATTCCTATGCATAGGACTATAAATGCAAATATCAACACACTACTGTAGTTTAAATTGAATGGAAGGTGATGTTAGGTATTAAAATTAATAGTACAAGATTCTCAAGCTCGCAAATCTGCAATATAAAATACTTTTTTTAATGATTCATTTCTGTGTTATATCGATCGCGGCAATCGATGTGCTAATACATATAATGAAACTCGCATGGACTAGAATATAAAATTTACAAATTTATTAATGTTGCATTATTTCTGGAATGCGGGTTTGAACGAAACTCCTAATTGAAACCCGTAAGGGTTTGAAATCTAACCTCCATTTTTCAGTGATGTAATGATGACGATCTCTTTTACCATTGGCTCTGTCTAAACCCGTAACTACAGGTTTGACTAATTGATCATGTTCAGGGCCGCACATGCAACGTGCGCAAGAATGGTTTACGGGCTTGCGTCGCCGGCCCACAACTCGCGGCATGGTTGAATTTAATAGCTCTGTAACACAGCAGATATTTAAGCCCGCAGGCATTGCGGGCGTGCCTTTGCCGCTACAGGCTTGGAATTTAATGGGGCTGCAGGAGTTAAATATAAGCTGTCCAGATGCTTAGACATGAAGCACCAATCACAGTGTAATGTATGTGATTAGGCAGCATACTGTGACTCTCTAACTCTGATTCAGAAGGTAAAGAGAGCCATACTACGCCAATCAAATCACATTCATGTGCCCTCTGCAGAATCTGCGGAGCTAGTAACTTCATGATGTATTAGGTAAATGGTCTACGATTTCCAATGATATAATAATATTAAATTTGTTGTTGTTGTTCAGTCCTTCAGTCAGGTCCGACACAGTACGCCAGGCACATCTGTGCTTATATATATAGTGGTTGTGCTTATCTATATAGTTTCCTTGGCAAAAAATAAGTGGGTTGCCAGTTACTTATCCAGTAGACTACAATTTATCTGATCTCTCTGCTATGACCTGCCCATCTTTGGTGCCCCTACATGGTATAGCTCACAGCTTCATTGAGGTAAGCAAGCCTCTTCACCATGACAAGGTAGCTATCCAGAAGGGGAATATTAAATTACATCTATTTCAATAGCTTTTGTACTTGTGTAATTAATAAACAGTGGGCCATATTCTATTGCCCAATTCGTACATTTATACACAATTTAAACTGCCCTTAATATTGCCACATATTCTATTAGCTACTTGCAACCCGATTACAAGTCACCCGCCCCGTTGGTTTCAGCACAGTTCAAGTATTATGAGCTCTAAATAATTAGCTCTAGCTTGCAAATAAAGTCTAACCCGCAAATTAAAAAAGTATCACGTTTCTGTCAAAAATATTACGAGTACTAAATAGGACTCGCAAGGGCGTTTTCAAACACTTGTTAGAGCTGTAACAGCACGGGAAGGGATGGAGCACATTCATCACAGAACAGCGTGAAACCCACAAATATGCAATTCAAAAATATTATTTTTAAATATTATTTATGAGTAATATTAATCTGAGGACTCAAGTGGTTAATACATATCATGAAACCCAAATGGACTAAAACAGATGATCTAATGCATTTTATAGATTGCTAGATTGCTTGATTGTGAGGCCGACAAATATTACTTATTAACACTAATTAATTTGTAGCCTCCGATTGCAGGTTACATGTAACTTCCATGTTTTACTGATGTCACGATGACGGTCTCATTTACTATTGGCTGTGTCTACAAAGTAAATTACGGGCTTGCTTAAATATTGTCAGATCATATGATCACAACCCCTGAACTCCTATGAGTTTAGGCTTAGGGAGGTAAATTGCGAGCTTGAGCCAATAGAATACATCTAGACATTTAGAGAAACAAAACACCCACAGACAACATTTCGGGTTAGAGGCATTTGCCCGCTTCTATTAGAATTGTTCTCAGTATCTGTTGTTGAAAGTAAAGTCATATTAACAAAATGCCCGAGCTTGAGGTAAATAAATAAATATTGAGAATATCCCCCAACAGAATGCAAAGATTGCATTTTCTCATGCTTGTTCTTTGATAACAACAAGATTATTATACAGTTGGTATATATATTTTTTATTTTTAACATGTAGTTTACTTGAGCTGCTTAAAATGTGTGTTAAAACTGGCCCCACTGATTGCCCCAGTAAGGGTTTTTCCATTGTTCTAATCATTTTATTGAGCTTGTATCTTTACCCAACTATATATAGACCTGTTCATCATCTGGACAGAGGGAGAAAAAATATCAGAGACTTCCACAATTATTTTAATACCTTCCACCCATCTTTTAATGGATTACTCTGCAGAATAGGTGAACTTTCTGGACACCGCCATATCCATCACAAATGGCAAATTTCACTCATCTGTGTATAGGAAACCTACAGATAGATGTAGTTACCTACACAGTTCTAGTTTCCACCCCTCACATACTAAGCAAGTGACAATTTATAGTCAGGCCGTCAGATACCACCACATATGTTCAAATACTGGGGACTGAGAGGGCGATAAACCTCATGTCATTACACAGAAAGTAGCCTCTGCCATCAGAACACCCTGGGAACAACTGTTGCAAAACAAAACTAAAGAAACAACTTCACATACACCACTGGTCACCACATACCATCCGGCTCTAGAAGGAATACACAAACTATTTAAGGATCTACAACCACAACTAACAGAGGATGCAGAATTGAAACATATTTTCTCCAAACCTCCAATTCTTGCATTCAGACAACCACCAAATCTGAGACAAACATTTGTGAATAGAAGATTGGCCAATGAACAGCACCATAGAGAGAATGGCACCAACCCTTGCAATAAATATTGCTGCAAATTATGTTAATACATCTGCAAAGAGGTCACAGCCACACATAACAACAACAGCTTTAACATCAGAGGCTCATATTCATGCACATCATCTAATGTAGTGTACATAATTCAATATACTCTATGTGAAAATGGATGCTACATTGGGGAAGCCAGCCACAAACTACATCTAAAGATGAATCTGCATAGCCTCGCCATCAAAAATCGCAATGAAGACAGAAACTGTACCCCAGTTGGACATCACTTTATTCATATAACTTTATTCATACAACACATTTTTTGCATTACAGTAAAAATATGGTGCAATACAGAAATCATCCTTTATTCATACAACACATATTATGCATTACAGATAAAAATATGGAGCAGTGCATAATTTAACCTTTATTGATACATTGCACAAAAATAAAAACACACATGGGGATGAGGGAATGGAGTGGGATGGGGGCTGGGTGGGGCAGGCGTGATGCAGTGTGAGCCAGGGACAGGGGAGGTTTTAAACCTCCTCCTCAGAACTGTCAAGGATTGAATAGTCTCTTAGCAGGCTGAGAACCAGTCTGTGACAGTACTGGATGGTCACCATGGTCCACTTCAGTATCAAGCATCCTTAACACAGCAAATGAGGTGCCAAGCATCTTGAATGACCCTAACACTGTGTGTGCCTGGAAACAGTACACTGAGCGGGCACAGCTCTTCTATATACGCTTAGGAGTCTCTCATTTGCATATTGAGCCACAGATAGCCACACTTGGTCATCAGATGGAAGCTTACATAAATGGTAATATCTTTTAAACTACTCAGAGTTGATCTGTGTTTTAAAGGGGCATGCAAATAAATGTGGGGTGCTGCCTATCTATTAAAAACAAGTAGTTTGTGTCATAATTGAGTCCCTTTAAAAGTTAAGTTTTAGGTTTATTCTCTTTTTTTGAGATCAGGGAACTTGAGGTGTGCCCTATAAAGAGATTTACCTACTTACTGTTTGTTTTGGTTATCAGCGAAGAGAGGGATGGGAAAGGAAAGAGTCGAGAGCCATTGTAAAGATAATTGGATGAGACTGAATGTCACAACCTGCTCTTTTTGGGATTGAAAAGGCTGCTTGACTAATCCTACCAGCAGGTTGAATCAGTCTCCCCTCACACAAGACACTATCAGGATTCGGGTACAAATTGCAGATTCTTAGGCCAAGTTGAAGAATATCAGGACAAGTTGCAGCAATTATTTGTGAAAAAAAAATAATAAAAGTATTTCCTCTAAATGAAAAACACCATGTATATGTGTACCAAAAGAGAATAACCTTGATTTTTTGGGTCACATTTATATACAATTTTTTACCCAATACAATAATTAATTATTTTCATAAACAAACATAGTTTAATATCTTTTGAAACTATGAATTTTCCCATGTGGGCTAGAAATTCTCACCAAAGGACACAGCGCCAGCATGTGTATCTCCCCATCTAGGTGCCAGTAAGTCTATGACTCCAAATGTCAGACATCTCCGGTCAGTGTTTGAGCACAGCAGGGGGGTGTAGGGGTACTGTGAATGTTGGAGACAGGGTGTCAGATTTAATCGCAGTAAGGCCATGGATCTACAATAGAAAAGCTTAGGCCCCAGGGAAAAGATAGAAGAGATAGCTTTTTTCGGTCATAGGGGAGTCGGTTAGGAGAGCGAGGAGGTATAGTATTTGGTGACCATATACCTGTGTGTGTAAGAGTTTGTCTGAATTTGTGGGGGCGGGACTTAGGGCCTTTAAACCGCAATTCCCTTTCCCTGACCTAACACCTACCTTAAGGCCTATCATGCCTTTACAATCATTACTCTTCAGTCGTCCAAACCATCTGTCAAAATTGAAACCCAACATCTCATATGACAGATTTCAGACCTGGCACCAACTCCCAGAGATCCACGCTGCCTCTCATCCTTACTGTCCAACTATAGCAACATTATTTATCAAGGCATTTCGGTAATCTATAACAAAGTTAATCCCCAATGTTGCAACTACTGTGGCTGCCTCTAACTCCACATTTGCAGCAATTGCAAGAAAGCACATGCAAAATCCATATGCCCAAATAAACCCATACAAGAAGCATGACTATCTTCCACAAACACAACCTCTTTGCTGTACTTATTGTCTGCCTTTCCTTCCAAGAATACAATTAATAACGTCATTACAGGTCTTACATAACTAGTATATCTACCATATCTTACTCCTGCGACAATCTCTTGTCAGCCAAACTAGAACTAGACCTAGGGCCCTATTTAATTGTCCAAATCGCAATTACATGAGCCCATAATGGAGCCTGTAAATGTTATTGTTGTTCAAATGGCAACTTTTAGCTATTCACATCGCAAGTGGGTTAAACACCTGTTTGTTACACTGCAAAAAACACACAATACTGTACCTAAAAATACTGGGAAAGCAATAAAAGGCATTAGAATGAATTGCACAAGAGTCAAGCCTCGCAAATCTGCAATAAAAAATGCTTTCTTTTAAGTTTTATTTCCATGTTATATGGATCCTTGGATTCAATTGGCTAATACATATAATGGAACCTGCATGGACTAGAACAGTTGATTTATTGATTTTTATTGATTTCTACATTTCTGGTTTGCACGTCTGACTGCAGATTGGACTTCTAAACACTAATTTATTTCAGTTTAAACTCTATGTTTTACTGGCGTCATGATGACAATCTCATTTACTATTGGCTCTGTCTAAAATGTAACTTACAGGCTTGTTTAATTGATCATAATCATGCCCTGAAATTTTACTAACGGTTCATAGGTTGCGTGTGGAGGCTGTGAGCCTGTAACTGCGGGCTTAAATCAATTGAATATATCTAGATATGTAGAAAATGTGAAAACCACATCCAAAATGTTGGGTTTCGTGTAATCATGGGCTTGGAATTAAATAGGGCCCCTAGTGTCCAGAATCATTCAGGACAAAGTACTTACAAAGTTACATAGTAATTGAAGTTGAAAAAATACTTTTAGCCCATCAAGTTCAACCTTTTAAGATCTCTTCTGATCTGCAATATGCGGATTCGTTGTTAATTGATGCAGAGGAAGGCAAACAGAAAAAAAAACAAGTGAAACTTTGCCAATTGTCTCAAAATGAAAAAAAAAAATATTCCTTCCTGCCCCCAGATACTGGTGATCATATTTCTCCCTGGATCAATACTCCCTCTCTAATTAACCAGGATATCCCTGAATACCCTTTTTATTTAAAAATATATCCAATCCCTTTTTAAAGTTATCTATTGAATCCGCTGTCACCACCTCCCTTGTTAGAGAATTCCACAGATTAACCACCCTTACTGTGAAGAACCCTTTTCTTTCTTTACGGTGGAATCTTTTTTTACTTCTAACATCAAAGGATGTCCTTGTGTCAAGTGAAAACCTCTTTGCACAAAAAGCTCCCTCGATAAATCTTTATACTGGATGTATTTATATAGGGTAATGATATCCCCTCTTAGACGTCTTCTTTCTAGAGAAAATACGTTTAATTTGGTTAGTCTTTCTTCATAACTTAGTCCCTCCATTCCCCTTATTGGTTTTGTTGTCCTCCTCTGTACTTTTTCCAGTTCTAAATGTCCTTTTTATGAAGTACTTCATTTTCTGATTTAACTACCTTGCACAACTTTGTGTCATCAGCAAAAATGGAGACATTACTTTCCAGTCCTACTTAGTCGTTAAGAAATATGTTAAAAAAGAGAGGACCTAATACTGAGCCCTGAGGAACCCCACTTACTACATTAGTCCAATCTGAGTATGTTCCATTTACCCAAACCCTTTGTTTCCTGTCTTTTAGCCAGCTCTTAATCCATGTGCATATATTTACTGCAATTCCTGTATCCCTTAGTTTGCACAATAGTCTCCCATGTGGGACTGTAACAAAAACCTTTGCAAAATCTAAAAAGAATATATCCACTGAGTTGCCTTGATCCAAGTTCCTACTAACCTCCTCATAGAAACTAATTAGATTTGTTTGACATGACCTATCCCTCATAAATCCATGTCGGCTCCTACTTATAATCCTGTTTGAATAGACATATTCTTGTATATTATGCCTTACTAACCTTTCTAAAAGCTTTCCCGCTACAGAAGTGAGGCTTACAGGTCTATAATTCCTGGATTTGCTCTTCCTCCCTTCTTAAATCTAAGTATCACCTCTGCTTTTCTCCAGTCATCTGGTAAAGACCCTGTATTGAGTGAATCTTGAAAAAATAGTTATAATGGTTTGGCTATTACAGAACACAGTTCTGAGTGTGAGTAAGGTACCAGACCAGAATGAACTGCCGGTAGGTTTAAAGGCTGTATGGGAGGGAAAAGGGAGCTGTAGTCAGCTAGATTTGATTATGTGGTTTAAATGGGATTAAAAATAGTGTCACATAACGTAAATGGACTCAACTCCCCCTCTAAAAGAAAAATCGCGTTTAATAATTATATTAAGCTGAATATAGATATTTTATGTTTACAAGAGACGCATCTTAAGAAGGGCAATGAATCCTATCTGTTAAATAATATATTTTCCAAAAGTATACACTCTACATTTAAAAATAAGTCTAAGGGAGTCTCGATTCTTTTTAATAGGAGACTCAATATTAAAGAACAGGGCAGTATAATAGATCCCATGGGGAGATATATAATCTGGAGGGGTGAGGTGGAAAGTAGACCAATAACATTGGCCAATTTGTACCTTCCCAATAAAAAACAGTGTAGCTTTTTAAAGAAAATTTTAGCAGAGATAAAAAAAGTGGAGTATGGGATCCTCCTGATCTGTGGTGACTTTAACATGGTCATGGACCCGGAGCTTGATAGACAAGGTAAATGTAAGTTGACGTCATTAAATAATTTAAGTAAAATCGCAATAGATTTCTCAGGTATAATGAAGGATAAGGAATACTTTGATCTATGGAGACTAATGCACCCAAGTGACCGTCAATTCACTTTTTACTCTAATAGATTTTCCTCGTCATCTCGAATAGATCACATTTTCTCTGATAGGGCCACGATAAGTTTGATTAAAAAAATAGAAATAGAACTGGCCCCCTGGTCGGATCACTCAATGAATCTTTTGGTTTTATATGACACAGTAAAAAAAAACCAGAACAGGAATTGGAGACTGGATACATCACTACTAAAAGATCAGGAATTTATGAAAGAACTAAAAAAAAAAACTAGGGAATTCTTCAAAATAAATGAAGGAACCGTGAGCTCATATAAAACAATATGGTGCACATACAAAGCCTTCATTAGAGGTATATTAATTGCCAGATCAGCAGAAAGAAGGAAATTAAGAGGAAAACCCCTAAAACTGCTGTATATGGAATTGATAAAGCTTCATCATATTAATGGGGGAAAATATATCAAAGAGATAGGTGATAAAATATGCATTATAAATAAAGAAATTAGGGCAATACTGCAACTACAACCATTTGAAGTTCGGCAGTAAAACGGGGAAATTTTTGGCGAATAGACTCAAAAAACAACGAGAGCAAAATAGAATAGCCAGAATAATTGACCTGAAAGGAAAATATCAATATCACCCAGATAAAATCGGGGAGGTTTTCCAAAACTTCTACAGGAAGCTATATAATTTGGAAAAGGACTCACAACTTACAGGTCCCACTAAAGTGGATATATCAAAATTTTTGGATGGGATAAATGTACCATCCATCTCGGAGCCAGAAAGAATCTATCTAAATAGTAATATTACAGAGTTAGAGGTCTGTGAGGTAATTAACAGTAACAAGAGAAACAAAGCCCCAGGGTTAGATGGGTTTGATGCAGTCTTCTTTCAACTTCTTCTTCCAGAGATTAAAGAACCCCTATGTAATGTATATAATGAGATTAAAATATCTGGGGAGATCCCAAGAGAAATGTCAGAATCTAAAATAATAAATCTATTAAAGGAGGATAAAAACCCAGATGATTGTAAAAACTATCGACCAATTACTTTGATAAATATAGATTTGAAGACCTACTCAAAAATTTTAGCAAACAGACTAAAAACGGTCATCCATAAACTCATACATACAGATCAAACGGGCTTTGTTCCAGGGCGTCAAGCCTCGGACAGTACCAGAAGGCTCTTAAATATACTCGCGCATGCTAAAGCCAGGGAAATGCCTATATTGGCCCTGTCATTAGACGCAGAAAAAGCGTTTGACAGGGTCAATTGGGTATTTCTAGAGGCTGTCTTGGTGAAATTCGGGTTGGGAGACTTTGCCCTGAAGGCAGTTAAAGCGCTTTATGGGGAAACAAAGACGCGCATAGTCAACCCGGATTTTGAATCCGTATCTTTTAGTATAAGCAATGGCACGCGCCAGGGGTGTCCCTTATCCCCGCTTCTATTTATCCTGTTTTTAGAACCACTAGCAATACGTATAAGGGAAGAGGCGGATATTAGTGGAATCAGAATAGGGAAACATGAGTTTAAACTATTAGCATACGCGGACGATATAGTAGTAACATTCACAGAGCCGGCGACATCATGTCAAAAGTTCTTGGACATTCTGGAGGAATTCAGTAGAATCTCCTACTTTAAAATAAATCAAACTAAGTCCGTAGCTTTGAAAAGAGGATTAAAGATAGAAGATAGGGATGCTCTAGAGCATATGCTACAGTGTAACTGGCATTCAAATAGTATCACCCACCTAGGAATCAAATTCTCATTCCAACTGGGTAAGTTGATTAAAGCTAATTTAGATGAAACCATTAATAAAATAAACATTACCTTGACCAATTGGAAACAACTAAATTTATCATGGTTAGCTAAAATTGCAGCTATCAATATGAATATCATCCCAAAAATCACTTACTGTCTGAGATGTATTCCGGGAGTGCTGGCATCAAAAAAATACAAGTGCAGCTAGATAAGTTTATCTATGGTGGGAAGAAACCCCGGGTGGGAAAAATAATAGCAAATCAAAAGGTCGAGAAAGGTGGGTTAAACTGCCCCTGTATATTAGATATTTACCAACAAATTTGTATAGCACATCTTATTAGCTGGAATTTGATAAAGGAACAACCTAGATGGATGGAAATCGAGGAGGCCTTATTAAGAAATATTAAGATCCACTCCGTGCTGTGGCTACCTAGCTTGAATGAGACGGTGATTAGAGATCTCCCGAAGAATTTGGTTTCCTTAACCAAATTTTGGTATAGAAATAGACTATCCATGCAGCTAATTAATCTTCCCTCACTGGCTGCCCCAATTGATACACTGGAACGTGGGGGCTCTAACCCAAAATTTACATCTCTGAAAATCGAGGGTGACACACCAACAGCGAAACTGTTTGAAGATGGACAACTTATAGACCTACAAAGGATGAGTAGGAAATTCGGAGATATAAAATTAACTTGGCTAGAATATGAGTGTATTAAAAAAAGACTAGTAGCCTGCGGTTACAGGATCTCACAACATTTAAAAACAACTAAAATGGAAGATCTAGTGATAAAAAGAGATAATTTACGAACTATTTCGAAATGCAATAAAATTATAAATGAGAACCGTTCACTGAGGAAAAGTTCAGGTTTGATGTATTGGGAATCAATTATGGGAGAAACCTTTGAAGAGATGGTATGGTACCAAAGTTTAAGAATGGTAAAAAAAGCAGCAGGTCTACCAAGGTATATAGAAATGTTTTTTAAGTTTTCGAATAATTGGTACCTCTCTCCTGAACGTATGAATAAAATAGACCCAAAAAATCAAAGAACATGCTGGAAAGGCTGTAATCAGTTGGGAACATCGTTTCATATGTGGTGGGAGTGCCCTAAAATAAACAGGTTTTGGATAGATGCGTGTCAATTAATAGAAGAAATATTAGCTCAAGAAATTAGGTGCTCCCCTTCATTGGTACTGTTCCATAGGAATTTGGAGGAATTCCGTGGTTCAGATGGTATATTGATATGTCACATTCTGTTAGTAGCTAAAAGTTTGATAGTAAAATCATGGAAAAATACCCATGTTCCGTCAAGAATACAGCTGGTGGCAGCAATACGAGAAAATAGAGAGATTATTGATCCCATAGGCAAGAATTGGCTGATGGAAACAGGTACCCGCTTCCCTTGGCAGAAGTGGGATAAATTTGTAAGTTCTATTGGAGTATAGACAAACGGATCATAATTCAGTAATTATAAAAGAGGTAGAAGGGGAGAAGGAAAAAAAAAAGGGAGTAGTCAAGGAAAAGACTATAAATCATATAATAGGTAGATTAGGAACCCAAACTCTCCAGCAACAACTTATTGGTAGGTCATCGGTCTGGTACAGTGTGAATGGTGTATGTGTTTCTTTTTCTCGCCTTTTCTTCTCTTATTTTCTTTAGATAATAGTCAAATATTCTGTAAATATAACGAGGTTAAACGGGGGCATACCTTGAATTCATAGGAAAGGAAAAAAAAGGTATGAGTAAAAAAGGAAAAATTTCTGTTCCTATATATACAGACGTTTTTACTGAAAACACAAATATAGGGAAAATGTGGGAAGGCAGATAGTTAAGAAAGAGAAGCGATAAAGAATAATAGACCTTTCTCTGAAAGAGAGGGTAGACCCCGGTCCCTATATAGTGGAAAACTCTCTCACATAATGTTGGAATTAATTTTGGGTGGGGGGATGGCGAAAAGCCATAGTTATAGATGCAAATATTAGAGAGGAGCTAAGATCTGTCAAAGTATCTAACAGAACTCACAGCCCTGGGTTCAAAGAAGCTAAGTGATAATATAGGGGATACAGATGTAATATTTTCTTTTTCTGTATATATATATATATATATATATATGTATATATATAGGTGTACATATATATATATATATATGATGTTTAAATCTGGTCTGGAGGTATAAGTTTCCCCCGTTAAGAGGAAAACATGAGGGGAAAGGAAGGAAGAAGGAGTATTATCAGAAGTGTGTTATGAATTGCGATTGTTTGTCTGTTCTGTACTTTGTATTTACATTCTGTTTTTGTACTTGTATTCTTTTGTCTGGAAAAAAAAAAAAAAAAAAAAAGAACACAGTTCCCTCAGTACCCTTGGATGTATTCCATCAGGACCTGGAGCTTTATTGACCTTTATTTTTTCCAACCTCTTTTGGATTTCTTCCTGCGTTAACCAATTATTTAGTGATGGTAGTGTAGCCCCATTATGTTGCGGTGTCCTAACCACTGGTACCTCCCTTGTATAAACTGAAGAAAAGAACCTTGTCACTAATTGTCAGATGGCCGGCTCCTATAGATGCCTTCCTGGCCTTCTTCCTATTTATATACTTAAGAAATATTTTAGGGTTAGTCTTACTCTCCTTTGCAACTAATTTTTCATTTTCTATTTTAGCCAGCCTAATAGCGCTTTTGCAAGCCTTGTTGATTTCCTTGTAATCCCGTAAAGCATTTTCTGTCCCCTCTTGTATGTATAATATAAATGCCTGTTTTTTACTCCATATCTTGATCTTTAAATCATTGTTAAGCCCCATTGGATGTAATTTACTTTTTTTACTTTTACTCCCACATGGTATATGCCGATGTGTATGTATATTTAGTACAGATTTAAATGTTGTCCATTTATGTTCAGTATTTTTGCCTATCAGTTCTCTGTCCCAGTCTATATTTTCTATTGCTGCCCATTAAAATCTGCCAGTTTAAAATGCAGAGTTTTTGTTGGCCCCTTACAGTTTTTTTTTTTAATTCAATCTCAAATGAGACTGTGTTGTGATCACTGTTTCCCAAAGGTTGCCCTATTCCAACATTTGATACCATATCAATATTACTTGTGATGACTAAATCCAAGATAGCTTCATTTCTAGTAGGCTCTTGTATAACCTGGGCCAGATAATGATCTCTGAGTGTACTTAAGAACCTGCTCCCCTTAGCTGAACTGCTGGTCTCATTTATCCAGTTTATGTCAAGGTAATTAAAATCTCCCATTATTAGAACTTGCCCGTGCTTAGCTGTATTTCCAATCGGTCATAATAATTGCATTTCCTCACTTTCAATTATATTTGGGGTTTATAGCATACTCCTACCAATATTCTTTTGGAATTTGCTGCTCCGCTATTTAACTCTAGCCATAAACATTCAACATTACCGCTAGTTCCAGATTAAATATCTTCTCTGACTATAGGTTTGCAATGTGTCCTTCCTTGTAGCTTTCAACAGAGCCTACTTTTTTGACTCATTCCCTATCAACACCATCCCATCTTCTATCTACTCCAAATGGAATTTCTTTTTATGCCCTTTTGGCCACTACTATTACATGGAGTAACCTTTGGATTAATCAAAGCATTTACTTCGAAACCAACAATCAGTGAGTTTTTACTTCTCTCACTAAACCTAGGTCACAGCCCCAGTAAACAATACCTTACATCAGAGGTATTATCAGTATTATCAAGTCTTCTCTATTTCAGGATCTCTCACATTATTCTCCAACAGCTGCTCCCTCCAAAGAAGTAATGAGTTAGAATTTGTTTACTTAAGTGCTGAGGCTAACTCCGTTTTGGCAGCAGCACTAGCTCTCAGCACCATTAAGGTTTATAGTTGGACCTGGAGAGCATTTAATACATTCCTCACCATGCATAATCTTGCCCAAAATCCCATTATAGACATTATCGACTGTAGACATTACAAGGTCAAACCTAACAAAACCAAGATGGCTGACAAAATATTCATCAACTATTTTCCTATGCACGACCCTTGGTGCCCTGTTACAATATTCGACAAAGGGCTTAGCCTAACGCAACTCTATCCAGAATCACCATTACTCTCTAAACCACTCCAAACTAAGACATTGATTTCTCGTATTTGCATACTGTTGACCAGACTCACATATCCAGCACACACATATATTATGGTCATTCATTCAGGATTGGCGCAACCACAACTGCTTCAAGGATGGAAATACCTACTCACATCATTAAGCATTTAAGAAGATCGAAAGTGTGATATTATAGCTGCTACATATAGATAGCCTCATTCAAATGAGCAGTTGTAAGTTAATGGAGGCTGTAAGTTATTCAATCAGCGTTTTTTTTTGCAAGCCGCAACATAACAAATGGCCTACATGTTATGGGCTTGAAATTCTTGTAGTTGTTAAAACCGGAACTTACAGCCCACCAAGCCTTTGATCTTTCATTTTCGCAAGAGTTACGGTCGCTAAAATGGCAAATCGATATGCAATTGCTACAATTCCTCAAGACCGCAAACGCAGTCAAGCTCGCAAACGGCAAATGTGGGCCAAAATCTTACTGGTTTCAAATAGGACCTGCAAATGGTTTACAGACTAGTTTGTAACACTGCAAAACACAACACAAACCCACCAGTAAACTTCAAAATATGGGGAAAGCAGTGGAAAGCATGAAAATTCCCAATTATCAAATAGCTTCAAAAACTTTTTTTTTCATATGTTGTAATAGTCATGCATATGCCAATATGAAAAGTTATGCTGCAAGATGCTGAAAGCAATTAAAGAGACACTATCTGATTAAATTACAACCCAAATACATGAAAATTGCTGCCATATTAACTCTTTTCACTTTAATGTGGACCCTAAAAATACAAAAATCATCTGATATACATCTCACTCATCACATCTACATTGGGATAAAAAACAGTGGCCAAATCACACCGCCATATCACATATATCACATACAAGGGGGACATTTTCGATTTGGTTGTTCAGTCCCTCGGTTGTGTCTGACTCTCTGTGACCCTATGGACTGCAGCACACTTACTTATGTCTCTGTCTGTGCGTATCCACAAGGTTTGCATGGAAACCATACTGGAATGGGTTGCCGGTTCCTTCTCCAGTGGACTGTGATTTGTCTGATCTCTCTGTTATGACCTGCCCACCTACAATGGCCCTACATGGTATAGCTCACAGCTTCATTGGTGTTCACAAGACCCTTCACCAACACTAATTAGCAATCCAGAAGGCGATAAGGGGAACATGCACCACACTAATCTACTCTAACCCATCAGGAAGGGACGCAAATTTACTTGGAGGCTGTGCAGAGGCATGTGGAGCAACAGCCAACTCACCTCCATCTGGTATAATCTCTGCTACGCCCATCCTGGAAAGTCCCAAGTCATTGCTGGTGGCCATGTGCCAAGATGTATACCCATTATCATTTGGTGACATCCCATTAAGTGTTTTGCTATCAATCAATTGACATTACCACCTGGGCAAGAAATTAAAATCTAATTTCCATAAACCATAAGCTCTTTTGGACAGGTCAATAAACAACCAGACAAATAAGGTATAATTAAAAAGATATGTTTTACATAAATAAATCAATTATTAAAGATAGATCCGGGAACAAGACAGTTGATGTCCTCTATTACTCTTTCCTTTTTGTCTTATGTTTAGAATCACTAGCGATAGCATTAAGGGAAGCTCCAGATGTTTGTGTAATCAAGTTAGACGATAAAGAATATAAGCTGAGCCTATTTGCAGATGATATTCTCCTCACAGTTACTAACCCATTAATTAGCTTGCCTAGCCTATTTAAAACATTGAGCACTTTTAGGCATATATCAGGGTTTACAATTAATGCAAATAAAAGTGAAGCTCTTAATGTCTCATTGCTCAAGCAACTGGAAAATTTGCTGACCTTAAACTATCACTTTAAATGGTCCTCACATCATATAAAGTACCTAGGTATTCATATCCCTAAATTTACTAAACAGATATATGATGCTAATTACCCCATTATCTTTAAAGAAATATATTCAGATCTTCGCACCTGGTCTTCATTAAATATCTTGTGGTTTGGTAAAATACATGCCATTAAAATGAACACCCTCCCTAAACTGCTATACCTTTTTAGGACTGTACCATTATCGATAAATCTTAAAGACATAGCAACATTACAAAAAACAATATTTAAAATAATCTGGGGCAATAAGAAACCTAGTATATATAGGGAGACCATGACAGCATCAAAACAGAAAGGAGGCTTAGCAACTCCTGACCTTCTACGATACTATAAGGCGGAGAGATTAGCCCAAATGGCTAAATGGTATATTAAGATAGCCCCCCCCCAGTTTGGGTGGAGATAGAACGTCAAGTTTTATGGGACCAACATATTCTCCTGAACCAAATACTATGGCTAAGCATCTATCAGAGTATAAATTAAAATTGTGTCCGAGTCACTCTATCATACTATAGAAGCAAATCAACAAGAGAACTCCTCTACAACAAAATGGCTCACGGCTAACGCCATTGTGGCTACCCCATGCAGGCTTATCAATCAATAAAAATACCAAATTTGCTTGGTGGATTAGAAGTCAGATAACAATTGTTGCAGATGTACTGTTAGAATGTCGAAACTGGTCTCTATCGGACTTTAGCATAAATCACTGATTGCCACAAAAAGAATGGCTTAACCTAATGATGATTAGCACACAAAAAAAAATAATTAGCTAGCCAAACTCCATTTGAGCATTTTTGCTTACACAACTCAAAAGGTAAAAAAAACCTCACTATTCTTTATAACTACCTAAATGAACAGGCCACGTCTAATAATCTGTCCCTATAGGGCCTCCTGGGAGGCTGATGACCTGCTCCTTACTTTGTCAGAATCTACAACACAGTCAACGCATGGGCGGGTGGAACGCAACTTTATAATCTCTCTCTGTCAATCATCTTCGGCTAGACCACTTTCTATTATCTGGGAGGCCTGCGCCACCCTCCGTTATACCGTGATTGGATCGTAACTGCGGACTGCTTTTATTCCAGCCTATTAATAGCTTGCGGGCATGGGAGGGGTTTACGAGCTTAAGGCTTCTGCCTGTAACTTGCGCCCTTCTTCAATTGAATTGCACCGGAATTGTAGCAGCAGTCCCGCAGCAGGCGCACAGACATATGGCCTATATACCACGAGATGAGGCATTCTAACTGAATGAGGCTCAGAATCTATATCTACATTCATTAAATTGACCAAATAAACGCATTAAACTGCAAGTCGTATCTTCTGTTATTTTGGCCTCATAGTCAGGCCACCACGTCATATATCACGACCTGCCACACCTCAAATCATAATTACTACTTTCATCACCGTCAGTTGTTTATTACCCTGAGTCCGTATACAAATATAACGTATTGGTCCGAATATAAGCCGCACCTTTTTTCCGATTTTTGAGCTTGCGAGTTACGGGTGCGGCTTATATTCGCGACAATAAAAAAAATCATTGCCGATTTGCGAACTCTGCTTGTTAGGTGTGCGCTTCTATTCGCAAACGCAAATTGACTGCCGATTTGTGCGATTGCAAAATAAGGGTGCCGATTTTCGTGCTTGAATAGCGGTAGTGAATAGCGATTTACGTTTTTAGTGATTCTAACATCCTGTGAAGCCTGTAACCTGCAAAAAAGGCTACAGTGCTAATTAGAAAGCCTGTTTCTTGTAATGGCTGATCACTTTGAGAGTCTTTTTCTCTCCAATTTTACGGGTGCGGCTTATATTTTTTCTATTTTTTCCCCTTAATCTTTACGGGTGTGGCTTATATGCGGGTGAGGCTTATATTCGGACCAATACGGTATATAATATCATTTATATTAGATTATAACTAAGAGTGAGTGAAAAACTATATAAGCACAAGGTGAATATTATTGTGTGTTTTTTTATGTTTGGCTAACACTGCAATTAAAAGTAAAATGCTAAATAATAAACATATTTTGCTTTGCTCTAACCTTTTTTTTTGACAGTACCAAGATAACAGGATACCAGTCAGTGAACAGGCAAGGTGTCACAGCTTGGATCGGCTCTTAGGATATTACCTGCTATGTGGGTTTACAAAAGCATTTTGCACCTCTAATTGCAGTCATGTCATAATTTGTGAGGGAAAGTTCCTCTCACATGTTTACTTCTCCGACACCCTGTTATTAACATCCTGAAATCATCAGGCTGTTAAGAGCATGGAAACCAAAGTCACCTGTTTAATTACTTGAAAGAGAGAGAGAGGGCTGTGATTACAGTATTGGAGCCATATAACACAGGGGATACTTGACAAGACTGACAGGAAAACTGCTCTAAGCTACTCTACTTCTATTCATAAAAAGACTGAATAGGTCTTCAGAAAGAAGCTATGGATCATAATATATTCTGGGAGGTGGTGACATGGGACTTACATGTTTATCAAACATGGATTTAAAGGAGAATATTTAGAGAATACACAATAATTTAAATGCAAATAGGTCATTCGATGGTTAAAAATAACCTTTATTAGACCACTCCAATACAGGGAAAATCTCACGTTTGTGAAGCATGTAAACAAACATTAGCAACTGTGTTAGTCATGAACATTAAACTATTTCCAGACAAAGTCTTAATTGTTTTACACTCTGTGTATAGAATGTTCCATCTTCTCTGACTTCAGCAGTTCTTGATAGCTTGGGGCCTCATTCAATTGCGATTTGGCACATAGCATACCTTTTTACAGTTTTTGGATAAGACCTTGCGTTTGGATAGAAGTTTACTAAAACATCTGTAAAAAAAAATATGCTATGTGCTTATATAGAGCCCTATTCAATTGGCCAAATCGCAATTGAATGGGGCCCTAGGAGTCTAAACTAATGTTTTCATCAGCTGAACAGTTAAGGAAGCAGTAGGGTATAAGAGAGAGAGAGAAAGGGGTGTTATATTTTGGTATTTACCACCTATAACAACCCCCTGTAGCAGGAAGTTACAAGGTTAACAATAAACTGTGCCCCTGCAGAAATGTAAATATCCCTTTTAAACACACACTCTTCACCAAAGTATCTAAAATTCCTCCTGGGACTGCCAGTCATCAAAATGTTGAAAACTGGATTGATGAAATCTTTCCTGTCTCAAATATTTGGAACACATATAATTGCTTTTTTTATTATACCGTGGTCCTTTATCCTTCGTGTAAATTGAATTTGCAATATGTTTAAGACTTTCTTCTATTACTAGTTTGTCTCAAGGCACTACACTAGCTGAGTTGCAGATAAATATTTTACTCCTTCTAGACTGAATGGCCTGACAGTGCTGCAAAGCTGCATTCCTAGTATATTTTAGGCTTTGCTTATTTATTTATCATGTAAAAGTAACTGCTCTATTAAATTAATGCTAACTTAATATGTGAATTCCATGTCCACTTCAAAGCAGGATATCTGACCTGCAACTGCTGGGGGGAGGCAAAATGAGGCTATTTAGTATGTTTTAACATGCCCCCAGTTTCCCAGACTGAACTCTATGCTGTATGCAGTGACATATTTTGCAACACATTTGCAGACAGTTTTATTAGTGCTCATTGAGAGGCAAGAACAAGCGTTTAAGTCACTAGAGGAGCTAGTGCATGAAGGGCCCAGATCCAAAACATTATTTGGGCCCCCGAGGTGCCAACTTAAAGCAACTCACTTACCCTCCCCAAGACCCCTTCGCAAAGCAGCTCCCCTCAGCAAACAATATTCCTTCCCCAAGACCTCATCCCAAAGCAGATCCCCTCCCTAAGTTCCCTTAAGAAACCATATCCCCTCCACAAAGCAAGAAAAAATAATTATCTATGGAAAAGTTATGGTACTTGCCGAGTTTACCAGATACTCCTCCATTTGTTTGTAGAGAGTGAAAGTTGCCATTAGAGGTTCCATTTCTGCCTCTGACACTTAGAATGCTGAGTTGCTTGAGTAAAATTGTCATGAGTGAATTCAAGAGCAAATCCCACTAAAGCTACAGTTCTTCAGCAGTGTTCTTCAACTGCTCACATCACCTACTAAAGTAAAAACAAACACTTTTCAGATGTTGCTAAGTCACTCTACTGTATATGTGCACCTTGAGGAAGTAAGGTCAGTATACTTCTTCATCTTCTGGATTCTCCTCCTCCTTGTGGGGAAAGGAGTGACAGTATCTACACTAAGGTAACCAGATTTTTGTATATTCATTTTTTTTATTAGTGAATTAATTTGTAAAAAAACACAAGTCTAGTCAACATACATCTAGGGCTACATTAAATTCCAAGCCAGTAACTCCACTAGGAAGCTCATAACAGCTGCGGGCTTGAAATTTCCACGGGTTACGGTGCTATAAAATTAGAAAGGCTGTGAGCTATGAGCTGGAGAAGCAAAACTGTAAACCATCTGTCTGCCGGTAGCTTTGCGTGTTAGAACATAATCAATTAAGCAAGCCCATAGTTACGGGTTTAGATGGAGCCAATGGAAGCAGAGATCGTCAGCATTGCGTCACAAGTAAATGGAGGAGGGATTTCAAAGTCTTACGGGGTTCAATTACTATCGACGAGCGAACCCACATTCCAGTCATGATGCAATATTAATAAAGCCATAAATATGATATTCTATTACATGCGAGTTACAGTATATGTATTAACACATTGATTGCCGGGATCGATATAACACAAAAATATATACACGTGAAATTAAGTATTTTTCTGAGCATATCTGCGAGCTTGAGAATGTTGTGCTATTATTTCTAAGACCTAACATCACTTTCACTTGTAATATAAGCACAATAGTATGTTGTTATTTGAATTACAAGTGCTACGTAATGGACTTTACCCCCCTCTCAAGCACACGTTGTGCTTTGGGCTCCATTTGCATGTTACTGGCTTGCTTGCGTGTGACTTCTTTGCAATATAATAGCTAAATTGAACAAGTAGCAGTTACGGGCTTGACGGATCAAAGGATTTACGGGCGCAAAGTTCATTGTTGTTAAACATGTAGGCTTTTCTCTGCCTTGCTGCTTTTTAACCAGCAAGTCATCTGCAGGCTGTGTTACGTGTCTAATTTAATATCCGTAAGTCCGAAAATCTGAGTTAGGGGCTACGTTTTAAAACATAGCCCAAATTTATTGGGGCTGCTAGTCAACTAAAATAGCCCATATAATACACTACATTATACCTGCCAACATTTTAAATGGCCAAAGAGGGACACATACAGTATATCCTTGAAAGGTTATGTGCTATTATTCTATGTGATGTGTGAAATTAATATTAGCGATTTACACATTTAATATGTACATAATTCTCCATACAAACATTTATTCTAAAACTTCTGGCTTCTGTCTTTCTCCTGGGAAGAAAAAAACAGATAGAACAAGAGAAAGTGGGACATGGTCAGGGCTAGAAAAAAGATGTCTTATCCATAAATGAGGGACAGGGAAACTTCCCATGAAAAGAGGCGCTGGTCCTCCAATACCATATTGACCAGTAAGGATTGAGGGACTGGCTTGGGTTCCTTGAAATGTCACAATTTCTGTTTTAGTGTTCCACTGTCAAATGCTGACGAGTACAAAAAAAATTAAATATGTTTATTTTTTCTTTAGTGCACTATTCCTTCTATTTATTAAGAAGCTTCAAGGAAAGAAAAAAACATTTACAGAGTCAAATTATGTGCATTAGAGACCACTATTGACCAATAGTTAAAATATTGTGCCAATTACAACTTCCAGTGATTTCAACAATGGGAATGTGGCAACGACAACTTCCAGCCTTGGGCAGGACCACTTGAGAAAACAAACTGAACATATAAAAATGTAAAGGCTATGAACTTTTTTTTCTTTAAAAAATATTAAGCCCATTACCAAGTTTAGTTATTCAAAAGAACATATAGAAGACATTAGACCAGAGTGGCCCTTCAAGGATTATAGGGTTGCATATGCAGCCCTTCAAGGGAAATCGTTTATTATTATTAAGATTACTAAGAGTTTCTGAATTGCTAACCCATTTCTGTTGTAAAGCATTGTAGTTGGCGTGGACCCCTATCAATCCCTTTCCATTTCTCATTACATTATAAAAATGTCACGAACAGCTCTCTAATGGTTAACTGAAGGAGCTTTCAGTACAAGTCGTACAAATTGTTTCTGGCTGTAATAAAAATCAACTTTTTCCATTTCTTGAAAAACAGAAACAGCCGTGGTAACCAGAGACCAACTTTGCTGGAGACTAGCCGGAAAATAAAAGCCAGTGCTAACTCTTAATTAGTGTAATTACTGTCATTGTAATTTTCAGTTAATTGCAAAGTCTTGCGCTGCTGTAACATCCGACCTGCCACATTTGCAAACTGTTTAATTATACGTCTTGGTCCCTAACGATGCAAAATTACATTTCTAAAAGGCCACCCCCCATGATGGTTAAATATGGTACTTTCAGGAGAATTACAGAAGGAGAAAGAGAGTGGTGATGCCAGCTACAGCAGGTGCGAGTGGAGAGAAGCACTGAGCAAGTCTTGGTCTTCAAAACTATCAAATGACACTGTCATACCACCAAAAATCCTAAGCATCTGCCTCACAATTTGACACCACATTCACTAAACTCTGTACCCCATTTTTTAGATAATTTTTTTAGGTGGAATCCATTCAGTTGTTTTCCAGTCTATGTTCTGTGGAAAACCTGATTGCCATTTTTGAGTAAGAATTCCATGAGGGAATGCCAAGAAGATTCATCTCCATAGAAAACTGTATTGGGTTTGAGATCCTAGGCATTTTTAGCAGTGGTCTTGAAAACAAATGTTCATTTTAGAACATTGTTGGGTTTTGTAAGGTTCAACGGGAGCCATTCTGTGTCGTCCTGGAGTTTTCTTAACATTGCAGGAGCCTAACAATTCTTCCATTGTTGAATTAGTTGAGGCATTAAAGGTTTTGTTTTTTGCAGTGGTTCTCAATCTTTTTTTGGTATGGGAACCTGACAGTTACTTTCCAGTACACTTAGGGATCAGCTGTGAGATGCAGAACACACTAAATGTTAATATAGCTTTGTATTTAAATAAAGTATGATTTAGTTGCAGATATGTTCTTGTATAATCTCTATATATCTTTGGCTAATAGTGATGGTTTATATATGTATTAAGCTCTCCTCATCCCTGATGACCAGCAGATAATGTCTCAAGGACTGGCACCAGTACCAGGACCAGCTGTCTAGTCCAGAGATTCTCAGGCACTGGTCAGTGAGACCGTATCTGCTGGTGCTCAGGCTTAAGGAGAGCCTAACGCTTTAAACATGCCGCTACCATTAGTCGTGGTTCTAGACAAATTATTGATGAACTTATTTGCATTGTAAAGCCAAGATGATAATTTATTATGTCCGATGTAGTATCCCCCATATTCAAATATTTCTTCTAAAGTGGTCGCAGTGTGTTGTGAAAAAATTACCAGCCAGACCAAAAAGGTTAAGAGCCAATAGTCTAGTGCAACTGGTGGTCTCATAAATTTAGATCTTGCCTCTCTAATTTAGGATCCGTCTCTTTTAGGGGCAAAATTGCTGATTTAGAGACATTGAGTGTCACAATCTGCTTCTTCAAGGGGGCTTGATATGAACCTAGTTCAAACCTACCCCAGCAGAATAATGTAGTTCCTGTTCTCTGTGGCACAAAAGATGGCTTCTGGAGAGGTACAGGCAGAGAATACTGCATACAGGTTTCTAGTGGCCCATGGCAAGACCACTCCCCAAGTCAGGATACAACACACAGAAATAGTCTCACACCTTGTATATGTAAAAACTATCTCTCAACCTTTATTGAATGATCAAAACAACATATTTATACTCTCCAATACCACAACCCTGTGTACATTTGTGTATGTGTGATGTCAGTCCATCTGGCTTGCAACCATGGGCTATCAAAGCTCTTGAGATCAAATTCACCAGATATTACTGACTAGTGAAAAAAACGTTATGTTAAACTCAAGTGTTTGCTTAGGACTACTTGAAGTACATACATCTGTCTTGACCCAAGGTCTGTATGTGTGAGTGTGCAATGATCTGCAGCTAACTTCTGTGCAGAGCGTTATTACCAACTAGCGACTTGCCCGTCAAAAAATGACGGCAATGTTATTGTAAGTGAGGTAATGTTGTTTGGTGTGTAATAGTAAAGATATAATACATTAATAAATGAATATACTTTACCTATTTTGAAGCATTGTGTTGAAGAGCTGTGAATGTGTTCTGATGTTGCTGCTCTATAAGCGTGGTGAATGTGTGCAGTGTAATACTGTGCGTGTGCGAGGCGAACGTTAGCGTAGTGGTGTACTTCCGCATTGGCGTAAAATGGCGGTTTATCTGTGGTGTGCGTCTTTGCGGATTGTCCGTTGGTGCCTCGTAGTGGTTTTCGAGTTTCGTGTGGTGTTTTGCGAGTGTGTTGTGGTGTTTTACGTGTTGAGAGTGCTGAAGCCTCGTTTTCGTTTTGTTCGTCGTCCATTTTTTCTCTCGCTTAACGATTTTATTAGTGACTAAAGTGTTTTATTTTTATTTAAATGAAGGTGTAACTTGTTTTTTTGAGGTCCTGGATGGTCCCTCTTGCTGTAGGTAAGCTTTTTATGTGTGTGTTGTGTGTATTTATTAAGTTTTAAATGTTTGTATGTCGCTGTGTTGCGTCCGATGTTTGCGAGGTCGTAATGTGTGGTAACGTGTCTCGTATGGTGTTTGCGTGTGTAGCCTCGTTTTCGGTTTGTTCGTCGGCCATTTTTTGTGTCGCTTAGCAAATTGTTTAGTGTCTAAACTCTTTTATTTTTAGTGAAATTAAGTTGTAACTTGCATTTTTGAGGTCATGGATGCTTCCTGTTTCTGTAGGTAATATTTTTATGTATGTGCTGTGTGTATGTATTGTGTTTTTAATTTTGTAATGTTCGCGAGTTGCGTCCGAGTGTTGCGAGGCCGTAATGTGTGTGAACGTGTGTCGTATGTTGTTTGCGAGTGTCGTAATGTGTGTGTCGTGCTCTTTGGGTTACGACGTGAATTTTGCGAGGGCCTCAGTTGCTGGCATGGAGCGCCGCAGGCGCTCCATGCCAGCAACTGAGGCCCTCGCTTAGCGAGGGTCCTCAGTTGCTGGCAAGGAGCGCCTTCGGCGCTCCATGCCAGCAACTGAGACCCTCGCCCAGTGCCCTCGCTTTGCGAGGGCCTTATCTCGCTGCGCAAGCCTGCAGCGTTAGCAACAACTCGTACGCTCACAACTATATATGTGATTCCACATATGTTCTATATAACATTTTCTCTCTTATAATATATTATAACTAGGCTACATAATAACCATGTACAGGCAACATATAACCACACAATAACACATAATCCCAATGCAACAATGTCATGCTCCCTTGGCCATATTCATAAGTTACTGGCAATATGAGTCCTTAAAACAATTAAATCATGACATTGAGTTATTGCTTTGGAAGTGTAGCTGCAATGTCCATATTTGTTCCTGACATTATAGTGTAATTTTGGCCGCCATATTTGTTACATGTTCGTGATAGAGTCATGCTTGAACTAGAAAATGACACCAACATGTGCCTGCAAGAGCCACTGCACTAAATCACTTACCATGCTGGCATACAGCCATTTTAATACATATTGATAAAAAAATATATATACATTTATTATGTTGTCAATCATGATATGGACATATATACATTAATAATGTTTTTTTTAAATCTGCACAGTTTTTTTTATTTTTACCTGGCTGTGGTCTTTTAAAAAAACACTTGTTGGAGTGCATAATGACATATATTGGACTTTTATTTATTGTTATTTTAAAGTCCCGCTCATGGACTTACATTAAGTGTCAATCGTTTAAGTCATTCTCACTAATTTTAACTCCTAATCATTGAACACTCTTACTGATGATTTAAGTATGTTATAAGTGATGTGCAGATGTAAAACTCTGTGATTTGCTTCCTGTCAGAAATATTTTTGGAGTCATAGTTACAATTTCATTTAAGAGGAAGTGGTTCTGTTAAATTGTTGGGACTTATACAGTGGCGGCTGGTGATTTTTCAAGTTGGAGGGGCGACAGGGCGAAACATAGCCACCCCCCCTTTTTCAAACCACACCCATTTTTATAACTCCTCCCCTGACGTCATAATGACCTTTATAAGCCCCGCCCAATGACCTTATGCTTGTAAAGCCCATTGAAATACATAATCTGCAATGCAGAAATGTCAAGAAGTAAAGTAACAATGTGTTAAATTCATTGGTATACAATATAGATTGAAAAAACTCATGTGACAAGACTACAGCAATATCATAATTGCACCTATACGTATTAACAGAAAAATTAAAGGAGTGACACCTACCATTAGTCGGCTCTTCTTCTCAGGGTATTCACGTTCATTAAGTTGACCAATGAGTAGAAACAAATCTGCAGCCACATAGGGTTTGCACCTGGGGTTGAAAGAAAACAAGCAAATCAATCATACCATTCAAGAACAAAACCATACTTAAAAAACATTAAACGACCAAGTGGAACCATATAGGCCCCAAACATACCTTAGAAGACCAAGTGTGACTATATAGGCCCCAAACATACCTTAGAAGACCAAGTGTGACTATATAGGCCCCAAACATACCTTAGAAGACCAAGTGGGACTATAGGCCCCAAACATACCTTAGAAGACCAAGTGTGACTATATAGGCCCCAAACATACCTTAGAAGACCAAGTGTGACTATATAGGCCCCAAACATACCTTAGAAGACCAAGTGTGACTATATAAGCCCCAAACATACCTTAGAAGACCAAGTGTGACCATAGGCCCCAAACATACCTTAGAAGACCAAGTGGAACTATATAGGCCCCAAACATACCTTAGAAGACCAAGTGTGACCATATAGGCCTCAAACATACCTTAGAAGACCAAGTGTGACCATAGGCCCCAAACATACCTTAGAAGACCAAGTGGGACCATATAGGCCTCAAACATACCTTAGAAGACCAAGTGTGACCATATAGTCCTCAAACATACCTTAGAAGACCAAGTGTGACCATAGGCCCCAAACATACCTTAGAAGACCAAGTGGGACCATATAGGCCTCAAAACATACCTTAGAAGACCAATCAGCACTGCATAGGCCTAAACCAGTGGATCTTGGGATTCAAGAAAACAACAACATTTCACTTCTGTTTAGACAACACAATAATCAATGTCAAACAAACACGTTGAATTAGCATATGGATAACCATATGAGCAGTAACGCCACGCCAAGGCTTCAACAATTGTTACTGACCATTCACACACCTTTCATAGCTCCTTCAATATGCACACCCACACACCATTCATACTTTACTTACCACTAGTTATTTTTGGTAGTGAGGTGGTGCCATTTCTGAGAACTTTACGTACCCTTGAAGGTGCCTCCAATTCCTTCAAACCAATGCATTTAACCGCTACAGGGCCATGGTGCTTTTTAATTACTTTTTTGATCCTCTTCAATGTGGAGAAGCATCTTTCTGGTTCTTTAGTAGTCTTCGTTGTTGTAAGCAGGATTCCTTATAGCTTCACTCACTCTGTTAAATTATGTAGATTAAATTGATGCTAAAGTTGCTGCAGAGCAACAGCACTTGTACAGACATGGAATTCTTGCTTCCTGTACACAAGTGACAGCTACCCTTGGAAGTGCCTCCAATTCCTTCAAACCACGCCAAGGCTTCAACAATTGTTACTGACCATGCACACACCTTTCATAGCTCCTTCCATATGCACACCCACACACCGTTCATACTTTACTTACCACTAGTTATGTTTGGTAGTGTGAGGTGGTGCTGCTTAACGCAGTTTATCTTTGCACACCTTGGGGGTATGCATTCTTCTTTGCTTCAATCACTTGTATTTTAATTTTGCACGGCGATCTTTCAAAGAAGAAAACTTCTCAATGGTTTTTTCATTGAAGTCTGGGATCTCGGAAATCAGTTGCTTTTCCATTGAGAGCATCGCCAATGCATTCAACCGCTCCAGGGACATGGTGCTTCTTAAAAAGGTTTTTATCCTCTTCAATGTTGAGAAGCATCTTTCTGATTCTGCAGTAGTCATTGGTGTTGTAATCAGGATTCTTAATAATTTTACTGTCTCTGTGAAATCATTCTGCAGATTAAATTGATGGAAAAGTTTGTGCAGAGCAACAGCACTTGTACAAGTATGAAACTCTGTCTTCCCATACAGAAGTGACAGCTCAGTGCGTAATTGTTCCTTCTTCAGTATTGGATATGCTTGCACGGTGTCTTCCAGAGCTTGGGTTGGAAAGCAAGTGTCATGGGTTTTATACAAGTCACTTTGAACAAGTTTGGCACTGACTAGGTGATTTGAAAATGAAAAACGTTCTTTTGCATGAACCACCACTATGTCACATACCTCTCTTGAAAGTTGTCTCAAGATTGAGATCTCCGCACTCCGTCTGTTGACTGTTAGATCGCTCGGCAAACTTGCTTCTATATCTTCCACAGAATTACGGATTTTCTGGATGCTGGCGACAAAGTCTTCTGTGACTTTTTTGATATAAACAGTATCCGTGTCTCGCTTCTGAAGCTGACTATAGAGGATGTCTACATGTGGCATTATTAAATGAAATAATTTAAGGAAGTAAAGGAACTCCCTGTCTTCCAGCATTCCAATGAAACCTGCGGCTTCCCGTATAGATGTTGGATCAAAGTTTAGACATGCTTCAATTGTCTGGAAACACTCAAGTAGCGCATCTCTGTTCTCGTAGATCACGTTCACGGTCCTAACGTTGAAGTTCCATCGTGTCGGTGCACCTCTTGGAAGTCTTCTACCAACTACCTCATCCAGAACTCCAGTCCTTTTTGGAGAGCGTGAAAAAAAAGATGGTATGCCGCCTATGTTTGAAAAAAAAACTCTAACTCTTCCAATCCTTGAAACTGCTTTCTCCATTATTAGGTTCAGTTGGTGAGCATAGCAATGGACGTAGTGTGCGTTCGGGTACACGTCTTTTATTTTTCTTTGAACTCCTCCTTGATCTCCACGCATCACACTGGCACCATCGTAGCTTTGAGCTATGAGTTTCTTCTTGTCTTCTGGCTCTGGGAGAACAGTATTCAGTGTTTCCAGCACAACAGCAGCAATGGAGTCTGCATCCGTTGATTTCATTTCCGTGAAGCCATCAAATCTTTCCACCACTTGATGCTTCTTGTCAATGTAGCGATAGACTACAACGCACTGTGTCCTAGCGGAAATATCGGTTGTTTCATCCGCTTGGATTGCCACAAACTGGGCTTCCTTAAGCTCTTGGTGAATCACTTCCTTTATAACTTCATGCATGCAGTCCAGTAGCTCATTCTGCACGGTTTTGGAAGTGCCCTTAAACACAGTTGCAGTCTTCAAATGCTGTTCCATTGCACTATCGATACTGCCAACCAAATCCACCAGGCCTCTAAACACTCCTGGATTTAGCGATGTTTCACTCTCGTCGTGTCCTCTTAATGCCAGTTCAAAAGCGCCACAAAAGCGAACACAATCAATTATCTTCAAAAGGATGTACCGGTTCTTAGCCACTTCTTCGTTGTGTTTTTGAATGCTGACTTGGTATCCTTGGTCCAGTTGAACAGCAATGTTCGCCTGTCCAAGCATCTCAAACTTGATCCTGTTATCCAAGTGAGCTTTAGAACTTTTGTGTTTTGCCAATTTGTCAGCTAGATGTTTGACGTCAGTCACTCCAGTTTTGGTCCAAGCAGCGTCACCACCAAATAGGATGCATGGGAAACAATATAAGGACTTCCTAGAAATGCTTCCAGAAAGCCAGTCGTTCTTCTTGTACCATTCAGTATTGAAATTACGGACATATTGCTTCCCTCTATCTCTTGCGATTTGCTGCAGATTTATCTCTGGTTGGTCAGCTCCTAACCGTTTTACTTCCACCTTCTCCTCATAGGTTAGGGTGCCGAAAGGCTTCACAAGTAGAGAGTCAATAGTATTCATTTCTGATATTGATACCAATAAAAGAAAGAGATCACGGTATATTAATTTATATTATGTCACAAAATTACTTTAAAATAACAGTGTGTTGATTTCATTGGTATACATTACAGATTGCAAACCCTCATGTGACAAGACTACATCAACATCAAATTTGCACCTATACACATGGACAGAAAATTAAAGGCAATGATACTCACCAACAGTTGACTCTCCTTCTCGGGGTATTCACGTCCAGTAAGTCAACCAACGAGTCCAAACAAATCTGCTTTCACAGATAGTTTGCACCTGGGGGGTGATAGAAAACAAAAAAAAAAACATTAGAAATCTCAAGACCCAAACCGTAACTTTTAAAACCTTAAAAGACCAAGTGTGACCATATAGGCCCCAACTGCACCTTAAAAACCTTAAAAGTCCAAGTGTGACCATATACTCACCAACAGTTGACTCTCCTTCTCGGGGTATTCACGTCCAGTAAGTCAACCAACGAGTCCAAACAAATCTGATTCCACAGATAGTTTGCACCTGGGAAGTTATAGAAAACAAAAAAAAAACATTAGAACGTTTAAGACCCAAACCGTAACGTTTAAAACCTTAAAAGAGCAAGTGTGACCATATAGGCCCCAACCGCACCTTAAAACCTTAAATAACAAATTGGGACCATATAGGCCCCAACCGTACCTTAAAAACCTTAAATAACAAATTGGGACCATATAGGCCCCAACCGCACCTTAAAAACCTTAAATAACCAATTTTGACCATATAGGCCCCAACCGCACCTTAAAAACCTTAAATAACAAATTGGGACCATATAGGCCCCAACCGCACCTTAAAAACCTTAAATAACAAATTGGGACCATATAGGCCCCAACCGCCCCTTAAAAACCTTAAATAACCAATTTTGACCATATAGGCCCCAACCGCACCTTAAAAACCTTAAATAACAAATTTTGACCATATAGGCCCCAACCGCACCTTAAAAACCTTAAATAACCAATTTTGACCATATAGGCCCCAACCGCACCTTAAAAACCTTAAATAACCAATTTTGACCATATAGGCCCCAACCGCACCTTAAAAACCTTAAATAACCAATTTTGACCATATAGGCCCCAACCGCACCTTAAAAACCTTAAATAACAAATTGGGACCATATAGGCCCCAACCGCACCTTAAAAACCTTAAATAACCAATTTTGACCATATAGGCCCCAACCGCACCTTAAAAACCTTAAATAACATATAGGCCCAAAAAAAAAAAAAAAATAATATATAAATATATATATATATATATATATATATATATATATATATATATATTGATAGATATATATATATATATATTGATAGATATATATAAAAATTTAAATCAATATATCACAATAAATAAATATATATATATATATATATATACCGTATATATAAAAATTGATATCAATATATCACAATAAATAAATAAATATATATATATATATATATATCAAATTGATATATATATATATATATATATATTTATTTATTGTGATATATTGATATTAATTTTTATATATATATATATATATATATATATATATATATATATATCCAAATATATATATATATACGCATAAAAAATACACATAAATATACATAAACATATACATACAACAATATATATTAATTGATATTTATTATTTGATTAATTGATGTTCTTTATTACTTGGTATATTATATTGTTCATGCATTTCTATTACACTTTATTTGTTATACATATTACAGTGCTATTTTTTGGCTATACATGTTACAGGATATTATCCTGTAACATGTATATCACATAAAATAGCCCTGTAATATGTATAATACATACAGGGTCAAACAAGTTCACACTAACCTTTTTTACCCTTACAGGCTTCCATACCTGCTTGCTGATTTGCTAATTTTTTGAAGACTCTCATTGGTTGAAATCGATGTCAATCAAAAATTTCAGCCAATCAAAGTCCTTCAAAAATTAGTATATATAGCAGACCGTGGGAAAAAAACAATTAATCGCGGGAGGGGCTCCTTGTAGGAGGAGCTCTTTTAGTGTGTTGTTTTTTTTTTTTTTAGAGCGTCGGTTTTTTTTTTGTGGAGGCCTCTTTCAATGGGCAAGAATGGATGGATGGACAATGGCTTCAATCAAGATTGGATTATTTTTGACCATTGGCTTCAATCAACATGGATTATTTTATTTTGACCATTGGCTTCAATCAACATGGATTATTTTATTTGACCATTGGCTTCAATCAACATGGATTATTTTATTTGACCATTGGCTTCAATCAACATGGATTATTTTATTTGACCATTGGCTTCAATCAACATGGATTATTTATTTTTCATGACTATATCCAGAGAGGACAGAAGGCCAACGCTGGAGGGGTCAATTTTACAGGTAAGTATGTGCTGTTGTTTATTTTATTTTTTATTAATGTTTGTTTAAAGCTGTTTATTTTTGTATAAAATGTGTTGTGTTACTAACTGTACTAACAATGTGTTAGCTTACTGTTTAATTGTAATAATGTTTTTACTGTATTTATTTTTCCCTTCCCTTATTTTTATTTTATCTTTAGAAGTGACAGGCACATATACATGCCTGTTACTTCTAAAAATGGAATAAAAATAGGGGGGGGGGGGTAGGTAGTTGGTTCATCCAGGGTGGGGTCGGTCACGGTCAGGCGCCCATCAGTCGCCCATAGGCCACGATCAGGGGTGGCACAGGCCTCATGGGGGTGAACATCCACCCCCATGTGGCCTGGTCAACCCCGCTCACTGCCCGAATACCCGGGGTAGCATAGGCCGCATCGGGGTGGTGCCGGGGGCCCGGTGGTGATCGGGCCTCGGGGGTGGCATAGGGCGGCAACATGGAGGTCATCAGGGGTGGCACAGGCTTTATCAAGGGGGTGATCCGATCACCCCCATGTGGGCCTGTGCCACCCCGCTCACCACCCGACTACCCCGATCCCGTGATCGGGGTAATCCGGCGGTGGCATGATGGCATAGCTAGGCTAGCATAGGGCAGGCCTGATCGGGGGTGGCACAGGCCACATGGGGGTGATGGCTGGGGTCGTCGGTGGTAGTTGGTGGGTGGCTGGGTAGGTGGCACTGGCAGGCCAGGCAGGCATAGTGGGGGACTGGGGGTAACTGGTCACCCCTAACTTTTATTAGGGGCTACTAGGGGTTTTGGTTTGGCCAGGGGCAGGGCAGGTGCCAGGCAGAGGCAGGTGTAGACTTACTGTGTTAGGCAGGCAGAGCAGATGAGTAGATTCAGCCAGGGAGGTCTCTCAGTCTCAGCGTGACCAGGGTCAGGAAACAGAAAGAGGGAAGGGACAGGGAACTGGTGGTTTTATTGACTGTATCAGTCAATCAAAATGATAACTCGAGGCCCTATTTGCTGGCGGGCGCTCAGGGCTAACGGTCTGGGTGGGTTTAGATTGATCACTTAGTAACTGGACAGCCTTCCATCATTGATTGGTCAATGATGGAAGACTGTCAGTTATTAATTGATACATTTATGACCGCCCATGCATATCGTCACTGTGATGGTGGGCGGCATGCATTAACGGTCAGGGGGCCAGGCCAGGACTCATTGAAGAGAGAGAAGAGTCTAAAGGTTAGTGTACACAGTGTATAACTATTGTAATTTGATCACACAGGGTGCAGGCAGGGGGCTATATAGATACACAGCATTAGTTAATGTAGCGCAAGGGTTATTTTAAAGTGACAGTGTCCCTTTACTAACTTTACTTCATTTTTAATACTATTTAGACTTGAAATGATGATGTACACCTTATATTTATTTGTTTTTGGGTTATACTAATACATTGTTGTGTTTTTTTTATTGCAGGGTGAAGAAAATATTTGGGGGGGCGTTTGCCCTGACGCCCCAATGGACGGGCCGCCCCTGGACTTATACCAATTGTAGAGCTAGTTTTCCTTAATTTTACTGTGTCACTTGTTGATTTACATTCTGTCTCATTGACTTAGAGACAATATGAATTATTTAAAGCCTTGACCGGAGCATAGCCAATATGGATTCCCAAATTACTGGCCACCCCCAATAAAGAAACACTCGCGATGGGGATAAATGGCCACAGCTTCTTTATTAACTACACAAATTAACATATTAACAAGTAACGTATTTACCAAATAACTTATTTAACAAATAACAAAGAGGTGCATGCACGCTCACTACAGCTGTACAAGGGAACCCTGTGCCCCCTAATTGCTCCCACCGCAATACCTTATACTGTTGCAAATACACACATTTTGCAAGCACCCACGTCCCCTGGTAGCCAGCTGTGACAACTACTACCTGCTCAAACCGCTTTAGCCATTCTATATACAACAAAATACCTAGGGGCGGGTGGGAGGAAAAGTGTAAAACAAATAGCTCCTTTGAACCTAAAATGACTGATCCTAAGCTTACACAGCCACTCTCTGTCATAACCCCTCCTACCTTACTCACTCCTATATTAACCCCTTATTACCTTTTCCATTCTATTCCTAGCTCCACTCAGCTTAACTTCTCTTGGCCGTGGGTTACTTGAGCATAGTCGAATTACTGGCCACCCCCAGTAAAGAAACACCCATTTTAGGGTTAAAAGGTCACATCTTTGTTATTGACCACACAAATTAACATATTAACAAATAGTTTATTTACCTAATAAAAAGGGAACCCTGTGCCCCCTGATTGCTCCCACCACAATACCTTATACTGCTGCTGATACCCACCTTACAAGTTGCGCCCACCCACTACTCAAAACTTCTCTTCCCGCAAAGGCATTTCTCTAACATGCTCTAGCAGGGAACACAATTTTAGCACAGTGCCCCAGGCCCCTCCCTAACTCCCTTTATTTTCACCCATTTTTTCAGTAATCCCCCTGAAAGACACGCTTTTATCCGTGTGCCAACCGCTTCCCTCACAGAAGCCATGGCCAATGATATCCCATCTTCCAGACCCAAATAAAATAGCCTAAGGCCAATTTCTTTAAGGTGTACTCCATCCCTAGTGTAAAAGCATTTATAAACAGGACCTTCCAAATGTTTGTAATGAATGGATACTCCTTGCCTTCAAGCTTCTTCACATAAGATGCAATTGTCCTATTGACCTTTTTTTCTAAATGTTTCTAATATATCTAGCTCTATAGGCAACCTCCACTTCAAACAGGTAATCATCTGTGACCACACCAGAATTAAGTGAGGGAGTAATTCAACCAACCTAGCCAAATCCCTCTTCATAACCAGAATTAGTTCCTTTAAGCTCATCATTCCCAGGTCATTACCCCCAGCATGTTTCACCAATATATCAGGAGGGAACACCCACCTAGTGTACTGAACCATCTCCAGCAACATCCCTTCCCCCTTCATACCCCTCTTACCAAACCACCTTAACTCTACCATTTATTTTCCAAAACCCATCTGCAATCCACCATCTTTTACCGCTGCCGTTCATCTGGCCCCAGTAAACATATGAGTGGCCCATAATCCAAACTTTACACTGGAAAGTACCTGCAAAGCAAATGCCTTATAAATTGTGGTTCATAAGAGGTTAATAGCCACCTCCTATGATCATAAAGACTATACTGCCCACGATCCACGACTCTCCACCTTAATATTAAACACTTATTAAGCTAAAAAAAAACAACTTACACACCCTGACAATAACACCCCCCTTTGCAAATGGGCAACATAACCAGACATACAGTGCCTTGCAAAAGTATTCACCCCCCCCTTGACTTTTTACCTATTTTGTTACATTACAGCCTTAAGTTCAATGTTTTGTTAATCTGAATTGTATGTGATGGATCAGAACACAATAGTCTTGTGGTGAAGTGAAATGAGAAAAATATATTATTATTATTATTATTATTATCTTTATTTATATTGCGCCTACATATTCCGTAGCGCTATACAGGGGTTGAGTACATGGCAAAAAACAAACTTAACACCTTGTAAAGAATGGAGAGCCCTGTTTTTGAGCATAAAATCAAATGTACATAGTTTAGTAGCTTGTTTCCAAGGCACTGACACAAGATTGAAAACTCGCAAACTTACAATCTAAGGGTTTAGGTGTGATACAAGAGGGTGACAAATGCAAGATGGCAGTGTGAATGCAATTTGTTTAGTTAAGTGGAGGTGTCTGTGTGTTGTACTGTCGATTGTGGGTGTAGTTGTTATAAGCTGTGGTGTGTGCAGTTGTTCATATTAAGGCTGAAGGTGATAAACATCTTTAAACAGGTGTGTTTTTAGTGATTTTTTAAAGGTTTTGAGGCAGGAAGATAGTCTAATGGAGCGGGGCAAGGAGTACCAAATAGTAGGGGCAGCACGAGAAAAGTCTTGAAGACGCGGGTGAGAGGAGGTGATGAGAGAGGAGGAAAGAAGAAGGTCGTTAGCAGAACGAAGGGGGCGGTTGGGAGAGTATTTTGTAACAAGAGCAGAGATATAAGGGGGTGCAGTGTTGCTGAGGGCTTTATATGTTAGGGTCATGATTTTAAATTTGATTTGGCAAGCTATGGGAAGCCAGTTGAGTGATTGACAGAGAGAAGTTGCAGACACTGAGCGTTTGGTATTGATGATGAGTCTAGCTGAGACGTTCATTATGGATTGGAGGGGAGACAGACGAGAGATGGGTAGGCTAGCAAGGAGGGAATTGCAGTAGTCGAGTCGAGATATGATGAGAGAGTGTATTAGAATTTTTTATGTGTCTTCTGAAAGATAATGACGAATTTTGGAGTTGTTTTTTAGGTGAAACTGACAAGATTTTGTTATTGATTGGATGTGAGGAATAAAAGAGAGGGTGGGATCCAGTAGAACCCCAAGACAACGGGCCTGGGAGGTAGGAGTGATAATGGTGTTGTCAATATAAAACTATTTTTTAGAAATAGAAAACAGAAAATCACCCAAAGAACACCATCCCCACAAATAAATATGGTGGTGGCAGCATCATGCTGTGGGGATGTTTTTCAGCAGCTGGGACTGGGAAACTGGTCAGAGTTGAGGGAAAGATGGTTGGTACTAAATACAGGGATATTCTTGAGCAAAACCTGTACCACTCTGTGGTTGATTTGAGGCTAGGACGGAGGTTCACCTTCCAGCAGGACAATGACCCCAAACACACTGCTAAAGCAATACTTGATGGTTTAAGGGGAAACATGTAAATGTGTTGGAATGGCCTATTCAAAGCCCAGACCTCAATGCAATAGAAAATCTGTGGTCAGACTTAAAGGTGGAGCAGTTTTGAATGGGCAAAAATCCCAGTGGTAAGATGTGGCAAGCTCATAGAGACTTATTCAAAGCGACTTGGAACTGTGATTGCCACAAAAGGTGGCTCTACAAAGTATTGACCTTAGGAGATTGAATAGTTATGCACATTTACTTTTTCTGTTAATTTGTACTATTTGTTGTTTGCTTCACAATAAAAAAAAAAATCTTCAAAGTTGTGGGCATGTTCTGTAAATTAAATTATGCAAATCCTCAAACAATCCATGTTAATTCCAGGTTGTGAGGCAACAAAACACAAAAAATGCAGAGGTGGGTGAATACTTTTGCAAGGCACTGTAGAATCCCGTAACCATCACCCTAAACACAATACCCCTAACCCATGTTCCCTGGCTTTGTGCTGACATATACGTATGTTAAAGTGCTCTATTGTTTGTTTGTTTTTAATTAAACTAAGAACAGTTGAACATTTGCAGTCTTAGGTTTGTTTGCAGACACACGGCAGACTTCCCCATGATTTACAGCATCTGCTGATAATGGCCATTTCAAGCTCCGTGAACAGAAAAAATTATGGTTTTAGTCTCTTTCAGGAATGTAATCAGCCATCGGTTAACCCTCCAAGTAACATATTTGTGAGTTTCTAGCAGTCATTTCCCTGCACAAATTAATTTGGGAAGGATTAACCCTCTTTCTGATTTGCTCTTTTGCTGTCAGTCTGCCTGTGGGACTTGCCTAATTCTTATGTAAACATAACTTAATTTATGTGTTTATTTGCAGTGGTGTGCTCCAAGTTGTGCTGAATTAACTGGTCCTTTACATCCTAGTAGGTGGTGCGATGTTGGATGAACCCGGGAGCAACCTGAAAGCCTTTTGAACCAGGGTGATTGTCTGGTTGACCGAAGCATATTTGACCAAAGCCAAGGAATGTTCTATCACATCATTCACCGAACCCCCTTTTGGATAAGACAAATGAGGAATGAGTCTGTACTTACATATACATAATTCTGGGCTGCTAGTAATATATTATGAAAGGCAACTTTATACAATTACGTTATTCTGTATCAAATTAATTCAGAGGGAACTGCAAAATACTTCTGTCATATTTTTAATCGTCGCATTTTTTACTTTTTTGGTTTCATTTTTTTTATTAATTGTTACATAAAAGTTATATTTTATAAACTTAATGTTGAACTTATTGAATGGACTTAATATTGAGAGTTCCATATAACTTATGTGCTACCATTGATTTAAAAGGTGTTCTTGTTCTCTTCATAGATAGTGATGCTAAAATTGTGAAACCAATTGCCCCATTGACCTAAAATGTCTGACCCTAAGCTTATACAGTCCCTCTCTGATGTCATAACCCCACCTACCTTACACACTCCCATATTAACACATAACACATTAACATTGTTACCTTTTCCATCCTATTCCTAGCCCGGTCAAAATCACCTCAGCCCTGGTCTCCTTAATTTTGATTTTTTTTTTGCAGATTTATAGCCAGTCATGTTGATTTAGAGGCAGTTTAACAGATATATAGCAAGTCTCACTGATTTATAGCAAGTCTCAAAGCCTGAGGTTAGTTTCCCGGATTTAGAGCCAGTCTCACTCAAGTAGTCAGGTTCACATGTTTATAGTCTTGCGGACTTAGATTCAGTGTTACATATATAAAGCCAGTCTCCCCGATTTAAAGGCAGTCTTACTGATTAGAGTCAGTATAATATATGTATAACCATTCTCCCTGATTTAAACAATCTCTCTGATTTAGAATCAGTGTCACAGATTTAGAACCATTCTTCCTGATTTAAATTTTGCCTCACCCATTTGGGCCTCCATGCTAATCGAGTGGTGTAATTTGTGGTATACCCTACCTTACACGTTTGTTATTCATTTCACTTGCAATATTATGGCACTCAGCTCTCATCCGTAAATCAAGCCTTATCCGCAAGAGATTTCAGTTTAGGAAGTATATATTCACTTATATTACACCAAATCAAGCTTTACAAATGAGAAATGCTCCAGGAACCAATAGGAAATGAGAACGTCATGATTATTCTAATGAGTGAGAACAAGCTCCAATAACTGTGGCAAGGAACCATTAGAATTATATATATATATATATATATATATATATATATAATTTTGTTATTTGTTTATATTTATTTAAATACAATATATGTGGCCATTGTATTTATAGATTTAATGTATATAATTGTGTTTATTTTGTGTATATATATTATATGTATATAGACAATGCATCTGTTCCTAATTCATGTGGTTTCCCGATATGTATTAACTCCTTGAGTACTGAGCTGTGTGCTACCCTTGATATTGGAAAATAAACTGACATAATAATACAATATCATACTTTTTTTAATTACACATATATTTTGATTGGACTGTTAAGTGTCAAATAATGATGAACTTTCATGATTTTCTATTGTATTCTTTGGTGCTATACTGTCTCTTTAACTGCTGCTGCGGCACTCAGTAATCGTATTAAAACTATTTGTGAGTGGTCTTTCGTACGCATAAAATTGTCTTCAATTTTTTGCAGTTACTGTACTGCCCTGGTTTGCAAGTGATCCGTAAAATCTTATTGGCATAGGGTTTTGGTGTAAAAATCTAGCGGAGTAACTTGTCATCTTTTGTCAGTGCAAAACTCAATGGAAAAGTTTGCTTTAATTTTCAGCTCTGGCTTGCTTCAGTCACTCGTAGCTGTCCTCTCGCAATGTTTCAGGGATGGGTGGATAACGTAACTAGCGGGATTTACTTTGCTCTTATACATGGTGTAATCTGTGATATTGGGGATTAGCATGGAGGGTCATTGAGTCAGTCTCACTTATTAAGAGTCCCTTTCATTGATTTAGAACAAATCTCACTCATTTACAAGCAGTCTCACTGATTTAGACATAGTCTCCTAACCAATGTCTCAGTAACTTAGAGACAGTCTCACTCATTTATTAACAATATCTTAAGTTGAGAACCATCTACTGCAGAATGGAAAAAATACACATGAAAATAAACATAATTAACTGTAAATAAACATTTTAAGTGGAAACACCTTAAATTTACACAAAAGTTATTTTATGTATAAATTAACTGAAGTTGCTTTGAGCTATTAACTTTTTCTACAGAAATTTTACTGTGTGGCTCAAATATAAGAAGAGCATGTCCAGGTATTAGTCACATATATGTAACAATTACATTTCTACTTTCCCAACTAAGCATTTTCTTATGATCCACATTTCTAATCTGAATTAACTGCTGTAGATAAAGCCATAACTGTAATATTTTCTTTGCCACTTTAAGGTTAGTCTAATTTTATTATCAAAAACGTGAAAAAGCTTTTATTACTCCTTTTTAAAAGCAGGAGGTCAAAGGTGATTCCTTGTCTGACCAATGACCAACAGGTACATGTAGTAGTTGTCCCAGCATCAACTCTAACCTACTTAGTGCGCCATGCTTTTAGTACAATGCAGATATAACCAATCAGAAGGCAGTCATGCCTGGCTCTCAGAACAAAAATAAAACAGCTGCTTAAAATTCATGGAAATGCAAATCCACTGAGAGACAAAGCAAAGGGCAAAATGTAAACTGCTGTCATATATATTTTTCCCTGCTTTATTAGAGTGGATTATGCAAAGACAATAACATTTATCACAGTCGAAAGATTTGCAAATAAAATACCAGCCATGAGGAGGGGATCAGAGGCACGGTAAACATGATGTATTGACGGGTAGAAATGTACAGACAGCAGAGAAGCATTGAAACAATGGTGGGAGGATTACTGCTCTAAAGAACAGGAGCAAAGGATTATGGGAGGGTGGCTCTTTCCACCTCACACATAGATGCACTTAGGCCTCAATTCAATTGAGCAATTGTTGTTTACGGGAGGCGCAAAGTAGCCCGTAAACTAATTTGCTATTCAATTGGCTTCTTTTTGCGAGCGGCAAACAATCTATGGGCTACAAATCCCCGCAGTTGTCAAATTCGTAACTTACAACCCATCTAAGCCTTTGGTCTTTCAAGCCCGCAAAAGTTGCATTCGCTAAAATCGCAAGTCGCTATTCAATTGCTACAATTCCTCAAGCCCCCAAATATCTTTACACCCGTAAATGGCAAATGTAGAAGAAAATCCTATGGATACCAGATAGGACTCGCAAGTGGGTTAAACACCTGATCGTAGCACTGTAAGTGCAAATAAAAAATCAATCCTGCACTTTAAAAGACGGGGAAAGCTATGAAAGACATTAGAATTAATTTCACAACAGTCTTAAGCTCGCAAATCTGCAATAACATTTTTATTATTTTTCCTTAAATCAAGGAGTTAATACATATCAGGAGTTAATACATATCAGACCACTCACATGGACTAGAACAGTATCGTCTTTCATTTTTATTATTTTTTACATTGCCGGATTGCATATCGGACCCCTAAACGCTAATTGATTGACATGTAACCTCCAGGTTTTACTGACTTGATGATGACGGTCTCATTTTCTATTGGCTGTTTCTAAATGGGTAGTTACGGCCTTGCTTAATTGATCATGTTCACGCTCTGAAATGCTACATACGTTTGCATGGTTTACGGTTTTGGCTTTAGGCCCATAAGTTGCGGCCTTGGTCAATTGAATCACGCTGTAGCAAACTTCAAGCCCGCAGACATACTGCATGTACAACGCAAATAAATAAGGCCCATAGTGTTTATGTTGCCCCAGGCCTCTCCAATTACTACTCCTTTTCTCTTGCTGTGTCTTGTCACATATATATATATATATATATGGTAGTGATCCAATAGGGAAAAATACATGGTCGACAATCCTTTTTTTATATATTGTGTGTTGATAATACATTTTCTTGTTTGGTTATTTTTTAAGTTTAAAACCTATATATTTTAAAGATTGTTTTAAGATATGGGTTATTGTGTGATATAGACAGTGCGTAGCACTGCTATTGACTCTGCTCCAGTAATTAATATATATTGTATCTTGTATCAATTGTTCCTCTATCTCTATCACAATACGACCAGGCAAAGGTTACCCTAAGCCCTTTCATAGTGAATCGTCCCCAATTATTGCGTTCCTGTTCCAAATGTATTTCACACAAACTGCAGTCAGCTCTTTTTGTCTTTGAAAACAGGATTTGAAGAGAAAAGGGGTTTTGAAGTTAAATTACTCCCAGCTTTCAAACTCTGATGAAAGAAAAGACAAGTAACACTCTGCCTGCTGACCCGTATATTTATGTATTGCTGTGATCAATAGGTCGCTGTACTTGATTTGATAAAAGCAGCTTCCATTACACCAAGATCCCCAGCTCTGTTATTGTCACAGAGAGTGGACACAGATATTTGACTGTTCCAGCACCAAATATGAAAAAGCTGTCAGGCGATAGTGACATAAATCCGTCTGTACATTTTACAATAACAAGCTTGACCCGACAAAACAAAACAAATAAAATAATATATGCTCTGGATATAGAGAGTAGCCTTCCAGCAGAGGTGGTAGAAGTTAATTAAAGATAAATATTACATTGAAATACTTGTTTGTCAATACTTGTATATTAAACATAAACAGTCAGCAGTGCTCATCTGAGAACAAACAACATCTAAATAGGTTTGCTCTTTTAACCTCTTTTAGCTCACTTGTACCCTTCACAGGGAGAAATATCCTGTAGTATATCAGTCTGGTCTCACTCAAAAGAAAGATCTGGCCCAGAAATCTCAGGCACAAGCTACACTTTGGTTCTTATAAGCACAAGCCACACTTCGGTTCTTACAAGCACTGGTTGCACTTTGATTCTTGTAGGCACTGGTTGAACTTTGATTCTAAGAGGCACAGGCTGCATTTTGATTCTTGTAGGCACAGGATACACTTTGATTCTTGTAGGCACAGGGTGTTCTTGGGCTGTTGTAGCCATGCTACATTGTGCAACAGTAGTTTCTTACTTCCTGGTGAGACAGGAAGTGTTAATTTCCTAGCCATTTTTTCCCCCTGTCAGCTGCATTGAGTACCGAAACGATGAGTTCTGAGGTAGTCGAGTACCGAAGGTCCACTGTATATTTAATTTATATCTATGTTTAGACTTTCAAATGGGCTTACAAATGTCCTTTTTTTTCTGTAATTTATATACAGTATATATATTTTTTTAAATAACTAGTTCACATAATTGTTCAAATAATAATTTTAAAATCAACATAAATTCAACACGGTTTCCTAATATTAACATTAGCTTTATTACATAACCTAAGGAACATATTAATGCTTTTTAATCAGTAAGGAAAAAAAATAGTCTCATGGGGATCTTAACCCAGGACCCTTGCCATTATAGACAGCAGCCTTACCTACTGTGCTATCTATTCTGTTACACTAGCTGCTAGAATATAATCAAGTAGTTGCATTTCACTTAGCCAATGCCTGATTAAAAACATATACACCTGATTCTAATTAATAATCATTACATCCCATGCAGTACAGAGCTCATTTCTTATTCAGGCACAGACAACACAGTGAAATAGCCTTATTAATATTGATCATAAATATCATACATATATCACAAACATGTGAAGTTTCTCTGTATTACAGGGATCATGTGGCACTGTTCTGACAAAATGTAGTCAATAAATCAAAATGTAACAAATATATGAACCCACAAGGGAGGGTGGGAGGAAGTTGTTATACTGAGTAACCATGGTTTTACAACAGTCATATATCTACTAGCTCCAATCCAGGCCAAACCCTCACTATCCTTAACTTTGTACGGCCCTGGGCTTTCTTGACCTGGGCATTGTCAGCTAAGCATCAAACCATAAAAAGACACAACACAATAAAGACCTGACTCAAACTAGCTTTGGTAGATAAGGTCACAGCTTATTTACTTATCATCAATTAAATTACCACTTTTTAAATAAGTTAATGAAAAGCAACAAGCGGTCCTTGCCCATTCATAAAGCTAGAACTCAAGGGGCCGCATGCCCCAAGAGGACTGACACAAATCAGAGTTAACTTAATACTCATACCACATATATGGGCAAGCACCCCGGTGTGAAGCGCCCAACATCAAAGGAAGCCATGGCCTTGAAAATATAGAAATTAAATAGGCCCAGCCCAAACTCATTAAGATCGACCCCATCTTTTAAAAAAAGTACAGTTGCCCCAAGAACCTCCAAATCCACATGGCACAATGATAACCCACAGAATTTACGTATTAAACTGGCCATAGTCCTATTGACTTTTTTGCAAGATCTTTCCATTATAGAAATATCTATCATGGGACACCGCTGAAGATGGGGAACTATCTTGGACCATATTATAAACATGTTGGGAAAAACTGACATAGTCAAAAAAAATCCCTTTATATAATATGAAGTAACTGTTTGAGAGGTATAACAAAATCATTGCCACCGGCATGTATAACTAAAGTGTTGGGCGGAGGAAATAACCTGGAGTATTGCACTACATCTAACAAAATACGTTCCCACTTTAATCCCCTTATCCCAAACCACCATAATTGCATTTGATTAGATGCAAAGCCCATTCGAATTCTGTTGCCTCGAACAGCTGCTGTTCTCCGGATCCAACCACCCCTATCCAAAAAGATAGACCCACATTTGTTAAACCCAAATTAAAAACAGCAGTGAATTGGCAATGTACTAATAGAGAACCATCTTATTGGAGTAATAATGAACCTTTTTTTAGCAGACCCTATGGCCAAATAATCCATTGTAGTCTTGCAAGGACAATAAATACATTTTATTGAGTATAGCAACGTTGAAACCTCCTTCCCAATTTTATCAGTCTTGGAACTTCTAAGACTATGGATAATAAAGGTCCTAAATTCTTTATATCCTGATAAAATATCCCACCCATAGGTACTCTAATTTTACTTACTAATTCAGATTTTCTAAAGGCCCCAAAGAAATCCAATGAAATTGCTGTTTTAAACAAATAGACTTTAAATAACAAAGAGCATATTTGCAGGAAAAGATTATTATTTGCAAAAGTGGATGGAAATGTCCCCTCCTGGCAATGCAACACAAAACCACTCAATGCCTCAAAGTCAGAGTATTTGGCAACCTGTAGATCCTGGAAGACTGGATTCTTAACTTGCTCCAATCCATAAACACTTTAGAGTAGGCTGACCAAGTGGGTTGTGCTAAAGAATGCTCCACAAATGGTCCGGACAAGGAGTGTGTAAAAGTCTGGCTTGTTTGCTACTGTATTGATTAAGTATATTGATTGCCATGACCACTCCCAGGTTATGACAATGGAAAGTAACATGCTGGTCTCTCAATTGATCTCCCCAAGTACAGATAGTAATTATAATCAGTAAAAGTTCCAGAAAAGCCATATTCTTAATGAAACCAGATTCAGACCAAGATGAAGGCCATAATGCAGCACACCACCTATCCCTGAAATCATCACCAAAACCTATGCTGTCAGGTCTTCCATCAATGGATCAGAAATCTTGATAAAATGATGAGGCTGTTTTATTCTTGCCATAGTCAATGATAGATGCCTAGTAAATATTCTACCCATTGGAATAACCCTACAAGCAGAATTAAACTTACCCAACAGGGGTTGCAACTTCCTCAGGGTGATCTTTTTTTGCGATGCTACAGCAATAATGGAAGCTCACAAATTCACCACCTTATCAACAGGTAAAGCGCATTCAAATTTAACAGAATCAATAGATATCACCAAAAAACTAAGAACTGTGGTAGGGCCCTCAGTTTTCTCCTTAGCCAATGGGATCCCCAATTATTCTGCTACCCTCACAAAAGTACTTATTAAATGCTGGCATTGAGAAGTTGATGATCCTAAAAGTAAAGAATTGTCTATATAATGAATAAAATATCTATTTCCCGATTTACATTCCATTACCCATCAGGCAAATGAGCTGAATCTCTGAAAATAGATGCAAGAAATGGAACAGCCAATAGGGAAGGCAGAGATCAGTATCATACTTGAAAACGACAAACCAAAATATCATGACATGTTTGGTGGACAGGAAGCAATCTAAAGGCTGACTCAATGTCAAACTTTTCCAACAAGGCACTACACCCAATAGCCTAGTCAAAGGAAGCATAATAGTAGTAATTGAGGTTGAAACAAGACTTTTAGTCTATCAAGTTTAACCTTTTAAGATCTCCTCTGATCTGCAGTATTCAGTTGTATTGATCCAGAGCAAGGCAAACAAAAACAAGTGAAACTTTGCCAATTGTCTCAAAAGGGAAAAAAATAATTCCTTCCTGACTGCAGATACTGGCGATTGGACTCCTCCCAGGATCAATACTCTCTAATTAAAAAGAATAACAAAGTCAATGTGCATAACTATTCACCACCTAAAGTCAATACTTTGAAGAGTCACCTTTTGCGGCAATCACAGCTCCAAGTCGCTTTGAATAAGTCTCTATGAGCTTGCCACATCTTACCACTGGGATTTTTTGCCCATTCCTCCTTGCAAAACTGCTCCAGCTCCTTCAAGTTGGATGGTTTGCGCTTGTGAACAGCAATCTTTAAATCTGACCACAGATTTTCTATTGGATGGAGGTCTGGGCTTTGACTAGGTTATTCCAACATATTTACATGTTTCCCCTTAAACCACTCAAGTGTTGCTTTAACAGTGTGTTTGGGGTCATTGTCCTGCTGGAAGGTGAACCTCCGTCCTAGCCTCAAATCACGCACTGAGTGGTACAGGTTTTGCTCAAGAATATCCCTGTACCATATATACTCGAGTATAAGCCAAGTTTTTCAGCCCTTTTTAAGGCTTAAAAGGGCCCCCTCGGCTTATACTCGAGTCACTCTCCCCGCGTGTCTCTCTAACCCCCCGTGTCTCTCTAACCCCCCGTGTCTCTCTACCCCCCCCGTGTCTCTCTAACCCCACGTGTCTCTCTAACCCCCCCGTGTCTCTCTAACCCCCGTCTCTTTCCCTCCCCCTCCTCATCCTCAACCCCCCCTCCTCATTCTAACCCCCCCCCTCATTCTACCGCTCTAAATACCCCCCTCTCCCTTTCCCCTCACTTACCTGCATCTGAAGCTTCTGCTCTGGCCTCCGCTTCTTCCGGCGTCTTGACGTGGCGCGCATGTGCCGTCACGTCATTAGCATATACTGGGTGCCGGCACCCGGTATATGCTAATGACGTGATGTCACATGCGCACCACGTCATTAGCATATACCGGGTGCCGGCACCCGGTATATGCTAATGACGTGACGTCACATGGGCGCCATGTCATTAGCATATACCGGGTGCCGGCACCCGTTATATGCTAATGACGTGACATCACATGCGCGCCACGAAAAGACGGAGGAAGGAGCGGAGGCCGGAGCAGGAGCAGGGGGTATTTAGAGGGGTAGAATGAGGAGGGGGTTGAGGATGGGGTGGTTGAGGTTGAGGAGGGAGGTTGAGGAGGTGGTTGAGGATGGGGAGTTGAGGTTGAGGAGGGAGGTTGAGGATGGGGGGGTTGAGGTTGAGCAGGGAGGTTGAGGAGGGGTTGAGGATGGGGGGTTGAGGTTGAGGAGGGGGGTTGAGGAGGGAGGTTGAGGAGGGAGGTTGAGGTTGAGGAGGGAGGTTGAGGATGGGGGGATTGAGGTTGAGGAGGGGGTTGAGGATGAGGAGGGAGGATGAGGAGGGAGGTTGAGGATGGGGGGGGTTGAGGTTGAGGAGGGAGGTTGAGGATGGGGGTTTGAGGTCGAGGAGGGGGGTTGAGGAGGGAGGTTGAGGATGGAGGTTGAGGAGGAAGGTTGAGGCTGAGGAGGGAGGTTGAGGATGAGGAGGGAGGTTGAGGATGAGGAGGGAGGTTGAGGATGAGGAGGGGGTTGAGGATGGGGGGGTTGAGGAGGGGGTTGAGGATGAGGAGGGGGATGAGGATGAGGAGATAGGTTGAGGATGAGGAGGGAGGTTGAGGAGGGGGTTGAGGATGAGGAGGGGGGTTGAGGTTGAGGAGGGGGTTGAGGAGGGGGCATTGAGGAGGGAGGTTGAGGAGAGGGGTTGGGGAGGGGGTTGAGGAGGAGGGGTTGAGGATGAGGGAGTTGAGGAGGGAAGTTGAGGATGAGGAGGGAGGATTAGGAGGGAGGTTGAGGATGAGGAGGGAGGATGAGGAGGGAGGTTGAGGATGAGGAGTGGGGTTGAGGAGGGAGGATGAGAATGAGGAGGGGGGGAAGAGACACAGGGAAGGGAGAGGGGGGGAAGAGACACAGGGAAAGGAGAGGGGGGAAGAGACACAGGGAAGGGAGAGGGGGGAAGAGACACAGGGAAGGGAGAGGGGAGAAGGGACAAGGGAGAGAGAGGGGGAAACAAGAGGGGGACACAGAGGGCACAAGAGGGACACAGGGGGCAGCACATTTCCCACTCTTGGCTTATACACGAGTCACTCATTTTACCCAGTATTTTGTGGTAAAATAGGTGCCTCGGCTTATACTCGTGTCGGCTTATACTCGAGTATATACAGTATTTATAGCACCATCCATCTTTCCCACAACACTGACTAGTTTCCCAGTCCCAGCTGCTAAAAACATCCCCACAGCATGATGCTGCCACCACCATATTTCACTGTGGGGATGGTGTTCTTTGGGTGATGTGATGTGTTGGGTTTGAGCCAACCATAGCGTTTTCCTTGATGGTCGAAAAGTTCAATTTTAGTCTCATCGGACCAGAGCACCTTCCTCCATACATTTTGGGACCAAGGAACTCTATAAACAAGTAAGGGACAATGTTGTTGAGAAGTACAAGTTAGGGTTAGCTTATAAAAAAAATATCCAAATCTTTGATAATCCCCAGGACCACCATTAAATCTATCATAACCAAATGGAAAGAACATGGCACAACAGCAAACCTGCCAAGAGACGGCCGCCCACCAAAACTCACGGACCGGGCAAAGAGGGCATTAATCAGAGAGGCAGCACAGATACCTAAGGTAACCTTGGAGGAGCGGCAGAGTTACACAGCAGAGACTGGAGTATAAGCCGTACGCTCCATAGAGTTGAGCTTTATGGCAGAGTGGCCAGAAGAAAGCCATTACTTTTGGCAAAAATCAAAATGGCACATTTTGAGTTTGCAAAAAGGCATGTGGAAGACTCCCAAAATGTATGGAGGAAGGTGCTCTGGTCTGATGAGACTAACATTGAACTTTTCGGTCATCAAAGAAAACTGGTGCAAATCCAACACATCACATCACCCAAAGAAAACCATCCCCATGTTTTTCAGCAGCCGGCACTGGTAAACTGGTCAGAGTTGAGGGAAAGATGGATGGTGCTAAATACAGGGATATTCTTGAGCAAAACCTGTACAACTCTGTGCGTGATTTGAGGCTAGGACAGAGGTTCACCTTCCAGCAGGACAATGAACCCAAACACACTGCTAAAGAAACATTTGAGTGGTTTAAGGGGAAACATGTAAATGTGTTGGAATGGCCTAGTCAAAGCCCAGACCTTAATCCAATAGAAAATCTGTGGTCAGATTTAAAGATTGCTGTTCACAAGTACAAACCATCCAAAGTGAAGGAGCTGGAACAGTTTTGCAAGGAGGAATGGGCAAAAATCCCAGTGGTAAGATGTGGCAAGCTCATAGAGACTTATCAAAAGCCACTTGGAGCTGTGTTTGCCACAAAAGGTTGCTCTACAAAGTATTGACTTTAGGGGGGGATGAATAGTTATGCACATTGACTTTTTCTGCAATTTTGTCCTATTTGTTGTTTGCTTCACAATAACAAAAAAATAACATCTTCAAAGTTGTGGGCATGTTCTGTAAATTAAATGATGCAAATCCTCAAACAATCCGTGTTAATTCTAGGTTGTGAGGCAATAAAGCACGAAAAATGCCAAGGGGGGTGAATACTTTTGAAAGGCACTGTACTCCCAAATCCCTTTCAATATCCAATACCCGAGATTTTCTCCATTAAGATTATAAATTGCATGGCTTTTTTTCCTTCCCAAATGCATAACATTACATTTATTTATATTAAATCTCATCTGCCATTTAGTCGCTCATTTCTCTTATTTATGAAAAATCCCTTTGTAGGGAAAGTATATCCTTTGCTGATTTAATTACCTTGCACAACTTCGTGTCATCTGCAAAAATGGAGACAATACTTTCCAGTCCTACTTCTAAGTCATTTATAAATATACTGAACCCAGTGGAACCCCAATTACCACATTTGTCCAATCTGTGTATATTCTATTTACAACAACTCTTTGCTTCCTGTCTTTTAGCGAGCTCTTGATCCATGAGCAGATATGTACTGCAATTCCTGCATTCTTTACTTTGTGCAATAGTCTTCCATGTGGAACTGTATCAAAAGCCTGTGCAAAATTCAAAAAGACTATATCCACTGAGTTGCTTTCATCCAAGTTCCTACTAACCTCCTCATAGAAACTAATTAGGTTTGTTTGACATGATCGATCCCTCATAAATCCATGTTGACTGCTACTTATAATCCTTTTAAAATATTCTTGTATATAATCCCTTATTACGCCTTCTAAAAGCTTTCCCAATACAGAAGTGAGGCTCATTGGTCTAAAATTCACTGGATTTGCTCTTGCTCCCTTCTTAAATATGGGTATCACATCTTCTATTCTCCAATGTCAGAACCCTAGGGACCGCTAAAAGAATCTGAAGAGGCTGAATCTATACTAGACAAGGGGGCTGTAGGCTCCCAAGCTTCACCCAAGCTACTCCCCTTTCTTTGAGTTTCTTTCAACTGATATAACATGCTTTTGATAGCCAACATGAAAGTTTGCACGGAAGTAGAATAAGCTTTAGTGTGACTAAAAGAAATGTGTTGGGGTGTTGATGCAAGACTCACCTGAGGGCCCCAAAGAAGGAGCTGGTAAGGTATCTTTTTCTGCATCCGCTGGTACCAAAGGTGTAGGCACCCTTTCGTGTTGCCTACACATTAGGCACTACTCTCCCTCCTACAGTTAAGCCTATCCCTGTTCTCCCTTTTGTGTTTGCTTGCTATTTCTGGCCTAATAGGGCCTATGTACCAGCCATATGTTCCTGTCCTGCCGATTACTCCAATCTCTAAGTCTCAGGTCTCCACCCCACCCTCACAGAAGAAGAGGATGAAGCTATCATGGGCTGCTGCCCCACTCTTAATAAAGACTATTCCTGCCTGTCACTTCCAGCTTATGTTTTTGTGTCTGGATTCAGGATATGTAGACCTCACATCGGAAACAGAATGGGCATTAGTACTCCTGTTACGTGGTTCTTCTGCAAGATGTGATATAACATCATCCCTTACATGATCATGTATCATGCCAAAAGTAGCCTCCCAATGGTCAATGGAGATAAACTGAAATCCTTAGCATACTGACTATCACTACCACTACTGAAGGAATTGAATAATCATAGCAACGTCATCATCATAGTTAAACTGTAATTCTATCTTCTGTCTACTCTTCATTGCTCTTTTGTCTTTCTCAGGCTACATGACAAGACCTTTTTCTTCAATAATAGGAAAAAAGGTTGGTGCATCAATAACATGATTCTTTTTTTGTGTGGCCTTTTTTACCTGAAGCACAGCCTTCATTATTGTCGTCTCTCACAATTTCTTGTGTCAAAGCTGTACCTTCATCACAGGCAGCAACCGAATAACATGAGGAGTTTTGATGTTACTCCTTTATCCCAGGTCACACTTCCCTCATTACCAAGCTCTCCCCAAAGGAATTGCTTGAGGCCTATGGCCTCAACCCTTTCCCTCCCTCTCTCGTCCCACCATCTTTATTCCATCTTTCTCCCCATCCTCGCTCCCCTGACCACTCTGCTCGTGGCACATAGATCAGAGACCTTTCTAGACATCAGAACATGGGCGACCTGCGTTTTACTTAATCCCGTGCCTGGCCGCATAACATCATAACATCATGTCTACGGCAATGCCACTCCAGATGCAAACTGTCTCCTGGAGGGGGATCCCACAAAGCCACCAGCAGCACAAGGAGGATCAATCAGGCAACGCTGTATCGCAGCAGCCGCACATCTCCCTCTGAGCCTAGAATCGCAAGGTCCAAAATGAGAGTACCCCCTAGTGGTGGAACACAGAGAAGATGAGATAACAAACTTTTTCAAAGTGCATGCACATGGGCAGATGGACTAAGGCACTGGGGAGGACGAGAGCACTGTAAGGTCTGGATGGGGTAACAGGAAGCAGGGGAATCAGGAAAAGGCTAGGAGGAGCAGGGATGACATTTGGGGTAAAGTAGAAGAAGGCAAACTAGAGGCTAACCACTGAGGGCTCCTAATCATCGCCTCATTTGGGAAATTAAAGTAGATGCCATAATAGCAAATAGTGGATAGATAGTTGTCAATAGTAATATACAGTTGCTATACTGTGTAACCACGCTCTTCCAACTGTCAGAAAGAGCGGGCTCCACACTTTATATAAACTACCAATATTATATAATCTATCCCCCCAGAATAATATCAACTCATCCCCTTTTACTTTTGTCTATTTTCAGTGTCCAAATGCTCCAACAGGAAATCCATTTTTTTTGTCTATAACTGCCTACATCTTGTACACTGTGTGTATATATTGCATTTTGTTTTTATTTCTTCTATTGTGGGTATATCCGATTTCCAATATTTAGTAGTGATAATTCTTGTAGCTAAACATTTTTGATTAGGAGTTATTTGTCTTTTTATATATTTCATATAAGTAATCCTAACATGCCTCTTCAGGTTTTCTAGGGCTAGGGAATCCTGTGAGATTTTCTAATCTTGAAAATGTTTCTTGAGATAGTTGTGAGATTTTAGGACATTCCCATAGAGCATATTATAAAGTTCCAGGTTAAGTTAATTATTGTTCCACAAATGGAGTCTGTGCTATAGATAGAGCCAGATAATCCTGCTTGTCTCAGTATACTAACAGATGGGTTCATGGTAAAGAATTGAAGTGTGTAGTGGATCTATTACTCACTTCAGAGGGGGAAGATCCAATTATCTAACAAAGCCTCTTGACTTCTGAGTTTTATTGCTAACATTACTCTTCATCGCTTGATACAACACAAACACAAAAACAGCATTGTATTTGTCGCTAATGTGAGGCTCAATATGTTAATTGCAGCTCAGAGTACTTGGAAGGGTTCTAACTGAATGACAACATTGGGGGTCATTGTTTGGCATAGGGACCAACAAGCAAATTGTAGTTCAAATTAGTATATCAAGGCAGCTAATTAGTATGCAGGAGCCACTCATCTGCATAGAATGCAGTATGAATATTGGTACATTTATCAGGAATATTCCACTAGAAGAACAATAATTAATACATAGTCAGTGTTGCACGCTCATTATGAATTATCTAAATCAAAACAACTTGGTTTTGGTGACAGAGTCCCTTTTATGAGTGAGTGGGTCTGATGCAGCCATAAATCCACCTATTTGAAATACCTGGTCTATGTTGTTTTGACAACATTAGATTTTCTTTAATAGTCTGTTTTATACAATGACTAATATATATATATTTTTTTTTAAATAGAACAGTAACACTGCATGTGCCACATTTAAATCGCCAGACTCTGTATATAATGACAAAGACATTTGCTTTAGCAGTGAAAATAATCTGCCTAGAGCTGAATAAACTACAAGTTTATTAATCAAATTATTTTCCTAGAATCTAGATACAGATTTTTCGGGCTGGTGATATTTAAAAAATGTTTTTAAGCATGATGTAATGCTTATATTGAATTTCTCAAGGGATCATGAAACTGACCCCATGGTCCTTTCACAATTGACTAAATAAAGTTGCAAGTACTAGAGCTGAATGCTTCACTGATCAGAAGACAATTTTCACACAGAAATAGAATAGAACTATAATCCTTGCACAGATAATACAGCTTAAAGCCTGTATCCTAGTTCAACAATATTTTTTATTTTCAAATCATCTCTCATATATATATATATTGCAGTTTTCACACAGGAAAACAAATGTAACAGCCACAGTTTGGCTATAGTTTTATTGGTCCTTCAAGTGCAACTTAATTCAGCACAGTTTGGACCATCGTAAAGATCTCCTAAAAGCATGTTGAAATACTTTTTGAATTTTTTTAATATGTGCATCTTTCACTGATAATTCAATAAAGTCTGTATTTACATGAGTCACTGACTGCGCCAGCCAGACACATGCTACGACTCTGTGCAGTGAGCAAAAGAAAAACAGAGGTTTACCCTCACCACGTCTATTTGTGCAGAGTATGGATCCTAAACAGGTCAGTTGTGGGTTAACTTTTGAGTGCATTCATGAAACTGACAGTAGGCAGAATAAAGCCTTTAATCTTTTTTTACTGAATAAATACAAAAAGCTCAAAAAAGTATCAGTCCCAGAAATTCTTTTTTCTTTTAATGGAGACTACCTTTTTCCTCAAACAAAGGACATAAATATCAGGTAGACATCTTCTCTGATTCTAGTTTATAAATATAAAAGAAACTTAAATGCCTTTCTAAGTTTCCTGGATTATGAATGCATCTGATAGAGGAGAATCAGTAGTGTACACAAACATGTTGTTGCATGAAAAAATACCAAAATAAATATTTACAAACTCACCCTGATGTTTGCGAAATATTTTCAGCTTGCAAGCTGAGGCTTTTGTTAGTCTTTAATTCATAATTTATTTTGGCCAATCAGGCAAAAGCAGAGGTTAGCTGAAACTTTTGTATCATACTCTGGGGTTCCTGTGTTGCAAAGCAGCCTGGGATATGTAGTCTCTCTCTCTCACCTTGTGCTACAATTCAGCTGTGAGCTCAGACTCCTTTGGTCTCTACCAGAACGGTCAAACTCTGTACCTGACTGCCTTTCCTCAGTGTACTTGGTTATGTAAGCTCCCTGTGGGTGTACAAGGCTGGTTTTTAACTTTGTAAGTACACTGAATATTTCTATATAACACATATTTTTCTGATAATCACTGCCTGTTTATTACCAAACGTTTGAAACCCAGGAAACTTATATATATCTTTAAACGATAGTGTGATTTTCTCTTTTCAAGAACAACACAAACATCATGAATAAATAATATAAAGATGCTATTTGTATGGAACAAAGAACTTAGGAGAAAACCATAGGCCATGTTGTCTTCATCAATTACACCACCCCTCTTGATACATAAGGGATACACAGGCCAGCAAGAGCATCTGGAGGAGTTGTTCATCCCACATACCTGCCTTTTCTGTAAACTTTAATAATATTTTATACATATTAGCCAACACAATGTCAACTAAGAAATTAGTTTATAACAATTATTTTATATATCTGTGTTTTTTTTTAAAACAACAAGATGGTACTGTCATTTCAGGACAATTTCTGACTTACAAATTGGTTTCTTTACACTTAGGGCAATCTTATATTAAAGAATCAAACAGGTTTGCAGCACGATAAACCCAGCGGCTCGCTCTGCAGTGCTTATCTTTCTTCCATCAGTGCTGTAGATTTATGAATCTGTGGCAGTTTATCTTGTCTGAAGGAATATCATTAAATATCATGTTTTTCAGTGGGGCTGGTTTATCAGGACATTCTTATAGATATTATTAGACAGGTAATACTGAGCTAGATATTAGTGAGGTGCAGCTTTTTCAGTTCCTTACTGTTCAAAAATTAGGAATCATATAATAAAAAGGCTCAGTTGTTGCATCAGCCTAGAAGCTTTGAAGATGACATTAAAACTATTTATAGTTATCAAAGGACGTTAATGTTGACCTTGGTATTACCAGGATATGTCCTGATCTCATCTCCTACTGACGGAGCACTATAGTGAGTGAAACATATCGAGATATTTGTATATTGTGTGCTGTTAACGTGTCTCATTGGTAACGCCAATACTAAAGTCATCACATTCAAATGCCACCTCATCTGTAAAGGGGGGGGGGAAGCTGAATGGACTGTGGTAATTTTGCTTTTAACAAAAGATTGTTTTTAATATTATCTCAGAAGCTCCAAACAACAGCTCATTTTAAATGTATGATCCTATACTTTCTTACAGTTTGATAAATCCCCTACAAAATAGCACAGGACTAAGTGGTACTGCCACAGTTACATTAATGAAAGTATGCAAATAAAATATAAAGTTACTATCTAGAAAATAAGGCACTGCTTTGGTCAATTAATTGTTTTTATTTATATTATTATGAATAATTAACTTGATAATGAGCAAAACATTTTTAGAAACCAAAATAAACCCAACTTTTACACTTTTATTGGCACTTATTCTTTGGTTTCAATTTGTTATGTCCATGGTCATTGTGATCCACTTGGGGACCTCTTGGATCCCTGACTGGAATCAAACCCAGTTCACAATGGTTAAACCACTGACTCCTAACCACTGGACCACCAGGGAACCCTCTCTGCATTCATAGACTCCTCAAAATGATAGATTAAAACAGAATTGCATATAAATAATATTTTAAAAAGGTATATTTAAAATGTAGCAATGTTCTTCCTAAGAGCTCATACTCTAAATCAGGTGGTTAGGCAATTGATAGAAAAGGAGTATGGGAAATGTGTAATCAATAGTAGATTGGAAGAGGTGAACGTCATGACTTCCAAACATTGAAGAGGAGTAGCTCTGGTTAGTTTGTGATGTTAGATCTCTAGATTATAGATCGGCACTCATATGAACTGGATCACAAGCACTGGCAGAAGGATCAGGAGAGCTATTGATCAGGATAGAATGGATCTCAGTTCCCAACGTGCATTTCCGCACTCACAATTTGTTACATTCCCAAAAAGGGCATAATCATTTTATTTTATTGGGGACTTTTATACTCCTTCACCTAATACAACATGAAAGTGTCCCGTCTCTAGGCCTCCCAGTTAAGTTTGTTGCTGGGGAGTAGTCCATTCCGCACTCCCTTCCTCCTAAGTGTAGATCATGGAAGGTTAGGAAGATCTTCTCCCTCCTAGGTACCAGAGCTAGGGAGTCTGGAGGTTGATAACATTAGGAGGTGGATTAAATTAGTCTTATGCTGAGGGTTATGTGCTGAGGGATCCCAAGGATCAGGGAAGATGATGACCATCTGGGACAGCTGACAAACCAGAGTGTACTGTTTAAGTGTCACAGTATGGTTAGCAAGGGCAGATCTATCCGGGCCAACAGGAGCCCCCCATCAGTCCAATCTGCCACAGCCCCCTGGGTCCAAAAGTACAGGGGGGGGGGGGTTATGTGAGGGAGGAACAAAGGCTATAGGGATAGGTGCTATGTGAGGTGGGTGCTGTGCATGGATAGATGGTGAGAGGGGATGACTGCTGACAAGTTCTGGGTGGTATGTAGGGATGGATGCTAAGAAGGGTGGGTGCTGTGCGGGGCTGATATATATATATCTGTATATATTTGTATATCTGTAATTCAAGAGGCGGAAACAAGCCGTTCATAAGCAGATTGAAGGACGTGTTTTAGATAGGGGGTGAGGACTCACTGAAGCCTTTGTATGTAATGAAATACATTGAATCTTGAGTATAGAGAGTGTGTGGAGGGGAGTAGAGGATCTAGTGAATTTATTTTGCACCAGGGCCTCCTTCCACACATGCCCATGCCCCAGGGGCATGTTTAAATAATAAATAAAAAAAATATGGAATTTTTCTCTAAAAAAATCATATATTAAATAACATTTATCTGCGAAAGTACTTGTTATTCTTGCCTATACATAATTCAAACTTTCATTGTGTCCCTTTACACAGTAGACTACATGCCTGCTGCAAATGGGTGCTGCAGTTTCAAATTTCAAATCATGCATTTAAAACAGCAGTTTTTTATTATTTTATTTATATTATACATTTATTTATATAAAGGTTGAATGAATGTTTTACCTAGGTTAGTTAACTAATTGTATCCTCCACAATGTAATTGTTTAATAAAATGTACACTCCATTTACTTCTCAGAACCCCCATAGTAAAATATTCTCACCTTCTAGAACCTTCCCTTATCTTTATGTGACTCATGTTCACACGACCAGTGTCTCATGCTGCTAACAATCAAGACAGTGATATGGTGTGTACCTGAGCAGCATGAGATACTAGTAGTGGGAGGCCCCTCTACTTGTGTGTCGCCTTAGATTACAGCTGTGAAGCATGGGACAGCAAGTGTAGCATACATTTTCTACATGTATTAATTTAGATTAAATATGTACATAAAAAAAAGAAATTATCACTGTAGTAAATTTACTTCTATATGGACTTTTGAAGAAAAAAATGGATAATGGGGAAAATATTTAAAAAGTAAAAAAAATATATAAAAGCACATTTTTAACTTTTAGATCATGTCTGGTACTTTTTCAGGAGGGTGTGTAAACTAACTTCCAAGGAATCCTGCATCTACATTCTAGAACTGCATTTCTGCTCTCTACATATCCTGAAGCATCCTCCTTCCAGGGGAAGCCCTATCACTAATGCAAAGAGACCTGCAGAGGAGAGGACCTATCAGTGGGATCCATTCATTGGCTGGTCCAGATGGTCCCTCTTTGTGACAATGAGCCTTCCATTAAGTGTGGCAGTTTTAGCTACTAAAGTCTCATTGTGCAGATAGTCTTCCTGGCATTAAAACTCTTCTCCTACCTCATGAAGTTGATCAGCAGAATTCAAGATGGCAGATTTCATTGTAACATAACTATATAAACAAGGTAACAATTTAGATGCTGTTAATTAGTGTAATTCATTTATAGAACTACAGTGGACCTTTACACTTGTTCCAAGGTTTCAAATTATATTTTAATTAGTTTAGTTTATTTCTCTAATATACTTTTCTATCTCCATATATTAATATAGATACCCATATTAATAACTTTTCTCCAGTTTAATGACTTTTATCATCAGTTATATTAATTGTATTGTCAAATGACTGCATTATAAGAATCCTTGAATTCTTCTTAATTTTATTTAAAATAAAATGAAAGAGAGCAGTATCTGGGGTAGGTTTCACTTTGCACGCCTTAAACTTTATTAATTATAATATAACTTTATATTATTTTATTTTCAAATCTAAAATAAAAAAACGTATTTTATACCGTACAAAAGAAAGTACTAAAGAATTACAGATATTGATCAATGTGACATATTTGATCACTGGTGAGTTGAAAACATTGTGGTATTCCTGTGAATATTCCATGGGATTCCCACTTGGTATGATGGTGAAATATCTACCTGGCACCAAAATTATTGTAATATAAACTGGGCTATATGCATGTTCTCACTGAGATGGAGCAATTGCCTTTTTTCTGGTGAACAGATGAAGTAGCCTAGTAGCCAAGCAAGGAATTACAACTGCTCCTAGGCAATGCAGTATCAAATTACTCTATGCACATGGGCAGAGAGCATGTGCTATAGAACCAGTTCTTTTCAGTTTAGCCATGTGGACAAATCGCCAGGGGTGGGGCTGAACAAAAGACTTAAAAGGGTGAGTCTGATCCCAAAAGCTTTTTCTTGCTCTTTCCATCTGGACATATGAAGGATGTGGTAACTACTGTATAAACTCAGACACGCACAGACACAGCACCACACTACATAGGTATTGTAACTATAGAATGCCTTTCTGCTAATTTAAGAGGTGGTGTTTCTAGTATTAATTTACTTATGTATATAATGTATTTGTAGCCTCATTTAATATATTGTAAATTGTAGGAAACCAGAAGTTTTTACACTTAGAATCTCAGAGAGTGAGATAGAATAATTATTATTATAACTAGCGACTTGCTCGTCAAAAATGACGGCAATAAAATTTGAAGCCTGGCAATGCTGTTTGCCACACAATGCAAGGTTCTCCAACCCCTCTAACCTGCGGGCCTTGAGATGAGCGCCTTTGGCGCTCATCGCGAGCCTCTCCCCTCCTCTACTTTACCGGCCTCGCCATGAGCGCCTTCGATGGCTGAGAGTGAGGAGGAACTAAAGGACCTATTGATGAAGGTGAAAGAAGAGAGTGCAAAAGGTGGCCTGCTGCTCAATGTTAAAAAGACAAAAATCATGCCAAACCGCAATCTCAGTTTTATTTTCCTGGGATTCAAGATCTCTTCAGATGGTGATTGTAGCTATGAAATTAAAATACTTTTGCTTCTGAGGAGGAACGCTATGGCAAGTCTGGACAAGCTAGTAAAAAGTAAAGATATTATATTATCAACAAAGGTCCTCAGAGTTAGAACTATGATATTGCCAGTAGTAACATACGGATGTGAGAGCTGGGCCATAAAGAAGGCTGAGTGCTGTAGAATTGATGCCTTTGAATTGTGGTTTTGAAGAAAACTGCTTAGAGTTCCTTGGACTGCAAGAAGATCCAATAAATCAGTACTTCAGGAAATCAAGACAAAATGTTCACTGAAAGGAATGATCTTGAGAAGGAAGCTCAAATATTTTGGTCATATCATGACAAGAGGGTTCCCTGGAGAAGAGTCTGATGCTGGATAAGATTTAACTCACACTAAGAAGAGGACGGCACAGGTGGAGAAGGATAGATGAGGTCACTGAAGCAATGAACATGAGCTTGACGGAGCACAGAGAGGCAGTGGCTGGCAGATGTGGCTGGCGTGCTTCAGTCCATAGGGTCACAGAGAGTTGGACATGACTGAACAACTAAACAACAACAACATTTAAACTATTGAGCTCCCTTCATCCCTTTTGTTCATGAGGACCAGAAGATAAGTTCTATAATACTGGTACAGGTTCTATGACTGGATGTTCACAACCACTGTTATCTACAATTAATGTTATATGCAATAAAAATAAAACATTTATAATATTTTAAAACATGCTCTTGCCTGGTTGAAAGTTAGTTGTACAGTTATTTTACAGGGTTAAAAACTAAGCAGCCTGTCTTACAAAGCGAGAAGTGTTAGAGCGGCGCCTGTCTTCCCCCCATGTGCCATTAGCAAGAGAAATAAGAACCAGCTCCACGAGAGGCACATAGATTTAAGACCTGTTACAAACTCCTCCGGGCGGGCGTGTTTCTGCTGAACCAAAAAATTAAAAATGAAAGCTATTAATAATAACACGATGGCAATTTTCACACAGCCCCAGAACGCTCCCAAATCGGAGCGTGAGGAAGGAAAACGTCAGTTGCAGATGAAACTTGTGAAACTCGGAGGCACTATTCATGGTTGAATATCCACTGGAAGTAAAAATACAGTGACAAGGCATAGGCAAAGATAAACCCTGCTGATAATTGATTCAAAGAGCCAGCAGCACCAATGAATTATGTCATTATCCTAGAGTCAGCCGCACATAACAGCCAGTCTATCTTACACCCTTTATGTAGTGACAGAATAGAGATGTATACTGGAAGTTACTGCTGCTGATACTGATTTAAAGCTAAACAAACACTGCAGCAGTGAGGCAGGAAAAACTAATAAGATAGATATAGACAAAGAGTTATTAGCAGTAGGAACATGTAATAATACTGCGAAACATCACACAAATACAGTACAAGATATTGGCATTTTAGTTATTGTTACTTATATAGCCCTCAAAGTTCTCCTATGAGAAACTGCATAGATAATGAGATTCCTGCTGTGACTGTCACTTCAATTATTTTAGGTTTATTGATGTCTATAGTCAGACATCATCATACACAGATAGAGCATCAAGATTGGAGTAATTAATTATACAGGGAGTGCAGAATTATTAGGCAAGTTGTATTTTTGAGGATTCATTTTATTATTGAACAACAACCATGTTCTCAATGAACCCAAAAAACTCATTAATATCAAAGCTGAATATTTTTGGAAGTAGTTTTTAGTTTGTTTTTAATTTTAGCTATTTTAGGGGGAAATCTGTGTGTGCAGGTGACTATTACTGTGCATAATTATTAGGCAACTTAACAAAAAACAAATATATACCCATTTCAATTATTTATTTTTACCAGTGAAACCAATATAACATCTCAACATTCACAAATATACATTTCTGACATTCAAAAACAAAACAAAAACAAATCAGTGACCAATATAGCCACCTTTCTTTGCAAAGACACTCAAAAGCCTGCCATCCATGGATTCTGTCAGTGTTTTGATCTGTTCACCATCAACATTGCTTGCAGCAGCAACCACAGCCTCCCAGACACTGTTCAGAGAGGTGTACTGTTTTCCCTCCTTGTAAATCTCACATTTGATGATGGACCACAGGTTCTCAATGGGGTTCAGATCAGGTGAACAAGGAGGCCATGTCATTAGATTTTCTTCTTTTATACCCTTTCTTGCCAGCCACGCTGTGGAGTACTTGGACGCGTGTGATGGAGCATTGTCCTGCATGAAAATCATGTTTTTCTTGAAGGATGCAGACTTCTTCCTGTACCACTGCTTGAAGAAGGTGTCTTCCAGGAACTGGCAGTAGGACTGGGAGTTGAGCTTGACTCCGTCCTCAAGGCCCCACAAGCTCATCTTTGATGATACCAGCCCAAACCAGTACCCCACCTCCACCTTGCTGGCGTCTGAGTCGGACTGGAGCTCTCTGCCTTTACCAATCCAGCCACGGGCCCATCCATCTGGCCCATCAAGACTCACTCTCATTTCATCAGTCCATAAAACCTTAGAAAAATCAGTCTTGAGATATTTCTTGGCCCAGTCTTGACGATTCGGCTTGTGTGTCTTGTTCAGTGGTGGTCGTCTTTCAGCCTTTCTTACCTTGGCCATGTCTCTGTGTATTGCACACCTTGTGCTTTTGGGCACTCCAGTGATGTTGCAGCTCTGAAATATGGCCAAACTGGTGGCAAGTGGCATCGTGGCATCTGCACGCTTCACTTTTCTCAGTTCATGGGCAGTTATTTTGCGCCTTGGTTTTTCCACACGCTTCTTGCGACCCTGTTGACTATTTTGAATGAAACGCTTGATTGTTCGATGATCACGCTTCAGAAGCTTTGCAATTTCAAGAGTGTTGCATCCCTCTGCAAGATATCTCACTATTTTTGACTTTTCTGAGCCTGTCAAGTCCTTCTTTTGACCCATTTTGCCAAAGGAAAGGAAGTTGCCTAATAATTATGCACACCTGATATAGGGTGTTGATGTCATTAGACCACACCCCTTCTCATTACAAAGATGCACATCACCTAATATGCTTAATTGGTAGTAGGCTTTCGAGCCTATACAGCTTGGAGTAAGACAACATGCATAAAGAGGATGATGTGGTCAAAATACTAATTTGCCTAATAATTCTGCACTCCCTGTAAGGTTGTGAGTTCAAATCCCCAGCTCTCTAAATTTTAATTGACTTTTTTAATTATAATAATCATTTTAAAAGCACTACAATACCCATAGCTTTGTCATACCCATTCTATACATAAAAGAGAACTGGGAAAGTCTATATAAGATAATTTATTAAATAAATAAATGAAATTAGATTAGGGTGCACAGATAGTTCTAATTAGTGGCAGATGTTCATTAAATTATATATATATATATATACATATTATTCAGTGGAGGATAGAAACAGTCTAAAACCACTAACTGCCATTAGCTCAGTTAATTTAGCAGCAATTTCAAAAAGGAAAAAAAAATTTCACTTGGAAACTAATATGTGTTATATATTTCAGAGATGAATAAGATTGGACCCTCACCTTATTAGACCTCAAGGATATGAGGTACGAGTATCACTCTCATCTGATCCTTCATTCTGGTCAGGTGTCTAGTGGGTCTCCCAATTCTCTGTAGTGCTATTCGATATATGTCCTTATTTGGGGTATATCACATGTGAATCCCAATCTCTCATATGATTTCAAAGGCTAATATATAGGCCGCCTCCTCTCAGTAAAGAAAAAAATATATATAGCATCCAAGAGATTAATATGTCAGATATATATTATAATACTTTATTAGAAAAATATATATACTGTATATAGAAAATTATATGAATAAAAATACAAGTTTAACAGGATACAAGTATTCATTACAGGATCTAATGTAATGAAATTGTGAGTTCCTGAGCTCAATCATGGTGTATAGCAGGCTGATCTATATAGTAGCCTTTGAAATCATATAAGAGATTGGGATTCACACTTGATATACCCCAAATAAGGACATATATCGAATAGCACTACAGAGAATTGGGAGACCCACTAGACACCTGACCAGAGTGAAGGATCATGTAAGAGTACCTCATATCCCTGAGGTCTAGTAAGGTAAGGGTCCAATCTTATTCATTTCTGTAATAAATAATGCATATTGGTTATCCAAGTGACCAGAGGTGGTTGCGCCCCCCCTTCCACCCATTTTTGTCCAGCTTTAGTATTATAAATTATCTCACCCCTAGGTGGTTGCGCCCCCCCTTCCACCCATTTTTGTCCAGCTTTAGTATTATAAATTATCTCACCCCTAGTGTTTAAAAAAAAAAGGGGTGTTGCTGATTCAACAGTATTGCAACAGTTAAAAACATGCCAATCTAAACACAGGATGGCTAAAAACATACTTTTTGATTGTATTTTCCTTTTTGCAGATCATATTTCCCAAAACACATACATACAAAAAAAAAAACACAAATCTGGTTTGTAAAGTGGTATATAGCATACTATAAAACTAATCAAGATACAATTATGGTTATATAGCCATTGTTAAAAAATCCACATTTATATAAAGCTATTCTTAAAATCATAAGCTTATTTACCTTTTATGGTGCAGTAGGCCTATTTATGTTAATGTGCTACTATATGCTATCTGGGTTCCCTGGTGGTCCAGTGGTTATTGCTTTCACCACAGCGACCAGGGTTTGATTCCAGTTAAGCAACCAAGAGGTCACACCACCTGGAAGCTGAGCAGAGTTGGGCATGGGCCTACTTGGATGTGAGACCACCTTGGAATACCAGGAGCTGTATGCTGTGGCCCACTGGCAAAGGAACTGGCCAACCACTACGGGATCTCTGCCAGAAAAAACAAATGGATCAGCATGGCCATCAACATAAATATGTTCCTGGTGTGTTGCAGTCATGAGATCAGCGAGAGTTGGACATGACTGAACAATACAACTACAACAAACATGCTATCTATGACTATTCCTTTCCCTGTCCCATGCCCCATCCTAAGATTACCACAGATATATATAAAAATTGAGGGTGCATATATGCTTCTGTATACCGCATAGGTATTTCTGTGTATAAGTCCAAACTATGGCATAGGTCTGTACCAGACATTTGAGGCTGCCTGCTGCCCCCTTAAAATGTGATGCATTAGTCATAGGCTTGTTTGTTAAGACAAAAAAAACACAATTTTCTTAGTTAACACTGAACCAGGGATACGTGAGGTACTGTATATTAAAAGGCACTGTTGTTTGGGTCAGTTTTGAAGCTTTTCAGGTGACATTAAAAAAATCTTTGTACAAAGTTCCCGTATGTGTGTATTAGAATCCAGAAACTAATCCAACAGAGTGCACGCATTGCTTAAAGGGCAACTTAATTCAGTCCAATATGGAGAACACCCATGTAAAGATCTCCTAAAAGCTTGTTGAAAATTTGTTTGTGCATTCTTTACTGACATATGATTAATTAAATCTTTGTTTATATGTGTCACTGGACAGCTGCAGCTCCGTGTAGTGAGCAAAAGAAAAAAGAGTTAACTCTTCACAAATTCATCTATGCAGAGGAAGGAATGCTAGAAAGACCTAAATATGTTATTTGTGGGCTACTGATTGCTGCTGCGTTCCTGAATGCAGAGAAAAACGTATAAATCTTTGTCTTCGCATAGCCTTCAATGCACAATAATGGAACTGCGTGATGCTAAATGTTTAATGTTCATTCATCATCTGCATGTCAAATAATAGATGAATAAATTAAAGATAAAGAACATCACTTTTAAAATGCTTTAAACTTACAGTGAAGCCGAAAACACTAAATACATGTTTCCTCCAGATTTCCCCTACATTACTCTTCTAAGAAAATCACGAGGGAGTGTGGCAAAAGACACACTAAATATGACGTGATTGGATAAGATGCTAACATGGAATTCACCTTATAATGCTGACATGTCAGTGGGTGGATGTAAAAATGTATGCAATGCTGGCTAGTAGAGATGGCAGTATGTGTTCAGTATTTCCCTATAAGACAGCTTTCCAGTAGATTTAAAAAATTTTAAAATATATTTTTGATATTTTACCAAATTATCCCTCTTTGATGTTATGTGCAGATGATGAATAGAGATCACCATGCCCCTTTAAAAACCCTCATTAAATTGAATCAATAAGTTTACTGACATTTCCGTGAATTTATCGACTATTGAGTGTTTTACCTTTCAGCAGCATGGATTTGCATATATTTTCCATGTGAAATGTTTCTTGACACTTTAGAATAAAAAATGGCTATAAACGCAAAATAAAATTGAAAACTCTGATGAAATTCATGCAAATCCCACTGAACATTTGCATAAATCTTCAATTCAATGTATGTGGCGGAAATCAGGTCTATTATTGTACTATATGTACTGTATTATAATGTTGTGGAAATGCATAAGTAATACAAAAATGCTACATAAATATAACTTGTTCATTATTACAGGTTTGTAATGTACGGTAGCTTAAAGCAGCACTGCAGTCTCATATTTTAATATTTATTTTGAAGAATTATGCTTAATAATGGGCAAAATACTTTACAAAGCAAATAAATAAATAAAACATGTATTGTTTAAATGGGGGCAGCCATTACATTTCTGAGCTTGCATGTTTGAATGTGCTCTCACAACCTCCTTTGGTAGTGAGTTCCATGATCTGACAGCCCTTACTGTGAAGAATATTTTTCTTTCTTTAAGGTGAAATCTTTTTTCTTTTAATCTCAAAGGATGACCTCTTGGCATGAAAAGTGCACTTGATAAAGCTATTTACTGACCCTAGATGTATCTGTATAAGGTAATTATATAACCTCATCAGAGTCTTTTTTTTCTAGAGAAATTAAGTCTGATTTGGTCAGCCTCTCTTCATAACTTAATCCATCCAATTTCTCTAGTTATTTGTTGTCCTTTTCTAAACCTTTTCTAGCTTCGCAATGTCTATGGTGTCACTGTTACTGCTGGGCTGTAGCACAGTATAAATATTGTAAGGTATATAAATCAGTTTCCACTGGGTTTGTGCCCTTGTTTCTGGCACTTTGGAACACAGTTACGGGAGGCTTTAATGCTTTTCCAAATTTTACTAAACTATATTTGCCAGTGTTACTGATAAACATGCAAATGCAGCCACACCCTAATTAAATTTTCAGTCTTAAGTCAGCTGTACTAATCAAACTACTCAGGTAAGATAACTCTATCAGACCTCCCGGGTAAAGGGAACATTGCAAAGTCTGGGTCTCATACAAATCCCTTGTATCACTATGTCACACATCCCCCTCCTCAGCTCAATGCTATGGGGTTGAGCACAACCCCATAGCATTGAGACAACACACTATGATGACTTCCATCTATGTAAATGCTTCCTTTCTCCTCTGCACTGGTTAGACTCTCTTGTAGTTGCTGAAGATTCTACTCTTCCTGCTCTTTCACGACCTTCTCCATTCCTTTTAGAAGGCAACTCTTGTCTCCAAAACCATGGGAGAAGAGATGTGACTATTGTTTCAGGTTTAGATACTGCTGTTCACTCTCCAGTAACCTCTGCACACTGTTCACTAGTGATGTCCCGACCAGTTCACTGGAGAACTATTCGCAGCGATTTTCGCATGTTCGCGTTCGCAACGAACGGCGAACATATGCGCTTTTCGGTCCGCCCCCTATTCTTTATCATTGAGGAAACTTTGACCCTGCACCTTACAGTCAGCAGACACATTCCAGCCAATCAGCAGCATACACTCCCTTCCAGAGCCTTCCATCTGTATGACAGCCTCCATTTTAGAATCATTCTGTAGCTGCATTCGTGGAGAGAGGAGATATATTCTACCTGCTCTTGATTTAATAGGGAAATAGATAGCCAGGCTGTGTATTTAGCTTTAACTACACACCTGAAGGACTCCTTTGATATCTGCTGCAAGGACAGCAACCCAAAAAGCACTTTTTAGTGCTAGAACATAATTTACTTTATTTTATTATTTTTTTCTGTGTAATCTAATTGCATATGCCTGCCTGCTAGCGTGTGTGTGAGGCCTATTGCATCTAGTCTGCCAACTTTTGCCAGTGCACAGTGACACTCATATCTGGTGTCACAGTAGTGTGCAGTGAAATAAAACAACCCTTTTTTACTGTAATCGATTGAATATCAGTTGCCTGCCTAAAGGCGTGTGTGTGAGGACTATTGCATCTAGTCTGCCAACTTTTGCCAGTGCACAGTGACACTCATAGCTAGTGCAACCGTAGTGTGCAGTGAAATAAAATAACCCTTTCTTTACTGTAATCGATTGAATATCAGTTGCCTGCCTAAAGGTGTGTGTGTGAGGCCTATTGCATCTAGTCTGCCAACTTTTGCCAGTGCACAGTGACACTCATATAAAGTGCAACCGTAGTGTGCAGTGAAATAAAACAACCCTTTCTTTACTGTAATCGATTGAATATCAGTTGCCTGCCTAAAGGCGTGTGTGTGAGGCCTATTGCATCTAGTCTGCCAACTTTTGCCAGTGCACAGTGACACTCATATCTAGAGCAACCGTAGTGTGCAGTGAAATAAAACAACCCTTTTTTTACTGTAATCGATTAAATATCAGTTGCCTGCCTAAAGGCGTGTGTGTGAGGCCTATTGCATCTAGTCTGCCAACTTTTGCCAGTGCGCAGTGACACTCATATCTAGTGCAACCGTAGTGTGCAGTGAAATAAAACAACCCTTTTTTACTGTAATTGATTGAATATCAGTTGCCTGCCTAAAGGCGTGTGTGTGAGGCCTATTGCATCTAGTCTGCCAACTTTTGCCAGTGCACAGTGACACTCATATCTAGTGCAACCGTAATGTGCAGTGAAATAAAATAACCCTTTTTTTTTTACTGTAATCGATTGAATATCAGTTGCCTGCCTACAGGCATGTGTGTGAGGCCTATTGCATCTAGTCTGCCAACTTTTGCCAGTGCGCAGTGACACTCAAATCTAGTGCAACCGTAGTGTGCAGTGAAATAAAACAACCCTTTCTTTACTGTAATCGATTGAATATCAGTTGCCTGCCTAAAGGCGTGTGTGTGAGGCCAATTGCATCTAGTCTGCCAACTTTTGCCAGTGCACAGTGACACTCATATCTAGTGCAACCGTAATGTGCAGTGAAATAAAATAACCCTTTTTTTTACTGTAATCGATTGAATATCAGTTGCCTGCCTACAGGCGTGTGTGAGGCCTATTGCATCTACTCTGCCAACTTTTGCCAGTGCGCAGTGACACTCATATCTAGTGCAACCGTAGTGTGCAGTGAAATAAAACAACCCTTTCTTTACTGTAATCGATTGAATATCAGTTGCCTGCCTAAAGGCGTGTGTGTGAGGCCTATTGCATCTAGTCTGCCAACTTTTGCCAGTGCACAGTGACACTCATATCTAGTGCAACCGTAATGTGCAGTGAAGTAAAATAACTCTTTTTTTTACTGTAATCGATTGAATATCAGTTGCCTGCCTACAGGCTTGTGTGTGAGGCCTATTGCATCTAGTCTGCCAACTTTTGCCAGTGCGCAGTGACACTCAAATCTAGTGCAACCGTAGTGTGCAGTGAAATAAAACAACCCTTTCTTTACTGTAATCGATTGAATATCAGTTGCCTGCCTAAAGGTGTGTGTGTGAGGCCTATTGCATCTAGTCTGCCAACTTTTGCCAGTGCACAGTGACACTCATATCTGGTGCAACCGTAATCTGCAGTGAAATAAAATAACCCTTTTTTTTACTGTAATCGATTGAATATCAGTTGCCTGCCTACAGGCGTGTGTGTGAGGCCTATTGCATCTAGTCTGCCAACTTTTGCCAGTGCGCAGTGACACTCATATCTAGTGCAACCGTAGTGTGCAGTGAAATAAAACAACCCTTTCTTTACTGTAATCGATTGAATATCAGTTGCCTGCCTAAAGGCGTGTGTGTGAGGCCTATTGCATCAAGTCTGCCAACTTTTACCAGTGCACAGTGACACTCATATCTAGTGCAACTGTAGTGTGCAGTGAAATAAAACAACCCTTTTTTACTGTAATCGATTGAATATCAGTTGCCTGCCTACAGGCGTGTGTGTGAGGCCTATTGCATCTAGTCTGCCAACTTTTGCCAGTGCACAGTGACACTCATATCTAGTGCAACCATAGTGTGCAGTGAAATAAAACAACCCTTTTTTTACTGTAATCGATTGAATATCAGTTGCTTGCCTAAAGACGTGTGTGTGAGGCCTATAGCATCTAGTCTGCCAATTTTTGCCAGTGCACAGTGACACTCATATCTAGTGCAACCGTAGTGTGCAGTGAAATAAAACAACCCTTTTTTTACTGTAATCGATTGAATATCAGTTGCCTGCCTAAAGGCGTGTGTGTGAGGCCTATTGCATCTAGTCTGCCAACTTTTGCCAGTGCACAGTGACACTCATATCTAGTGCAACCGTAATGTGCAGTGAAATAAAACAACCCTTTTTTTACTGTAATCGATTGAATATCAGTTGCCTGCCTAAAGGCGTGTGTGTGAGGCCTATTGCATCTAGTCTGCCAATTTTTGCCAGTGCACAGTGACACTCATATCTAGTGCAACCGTAGTGTGCAGTGAAATAAAACAACCCTTTTTTTACTGTAATCGATTGAATATCAGTTGCCTGCCTAAAGGCATGTGTGTGAGGCCTATTGCATCTAGCCTGCCAACTTTTGCCAGTGCACAGTGACACTCATATCTAGTGCAACCATAGTGTGCAGTGAAATAAAACAACCCTTTTTTTACTGTAATCGATTGAATATCAGTTGCTTGCCTAAAGGCGTGTGTGAGGCCTATTGCATCTAGTCTGCCAATTTTTGCCAGTGCACAGTGACACTCATATCTAGTGCAACCGTAGTGTGCAGTGAAATAAAACAACCCTTTTTGTACTGTAATCGATTGAATATCAGTTGCCTGCCTAAAGGCGTGTGTGTGAGGCCTATTGCATCTAGTCTGCCAACTTTTGCCAGTGCACAGTGACACTCATATCTAGTGCAACCGTAATGTGCAGTGAAATAAAACAACCCTTTTTTTACTGTAATCGATTGAATATCAGTTGCCTGCCTAAAGGCGTGTGTGTGAGGCCTATTGCATCTAGTCTGCCAACTTTTGCCAGTGCGCAGTGACACTCATATCTGGTGTCACAGTAGCTGGCACGCATAGTCCCTCTAATCGTAAAAAAAATGACAGGCAGAGGCAGGCCACCCCGCAGGGGCCGTCATGGTCGTGGTGCTGTGATTCCCTTTGGGCCTAGAATAATGCCCAGTTTTCAGAGGCAACGTACCCTGAACTTGAACAGGTCTGAGGACATGGTTGACTGGCTAACACAGGACACCCAATCTTCTACAGCTTCCGCTTGGAACCTAGACGCACCATCCTCCTCCAGCTTAGCTTCGGGCACCTCTCCAGTTACCACTCGCCCACCTGCCGCCACCACCAACACTAGCACCACAGCCGCTTCACTTGATCCATCAGCAGAGTTATTTACACATCCGTTGGAAGAAATGAGTGAAGCACAAACATTAGTGCCAGAGGATGTAGATAACAGGGATATGTCCCAGTCAGGCAGCATTACACACATGGACGTACGGTCTGATGATGATGATGATGATGTTGTACCCGGTGCTGCTTCCATTGTTGAGTTGTCAGATACAAGTGAAGCGGTTGATGATGATGATGCGTCCATGGATGTCACGTGAGTGCCCGCTATAAGAAAAGAAGAAAAGGAGGAAAGTTCAGATGTGGAGACAGAAAGGAGGAGGCGAGTTGGAAGCAGCGGGAGGTCGTCGAAAGTAGCTAGTGGCACAGTCAGACAGCATGCATCGGCACCCGGGGTCAGCCAGACAGCACGCCAGTCAACGCATGCTTTTGCCACCACCAGAATGCCATCATTGCAGAGCTCAGCAGTGTGGCAATGTTTTCGTGTGTCTGCCTGTGACAACAGTGATGCCATTTGCAACCTGTGTGAAAAGAAACTGAGTCGTGGGAAGTCCAACACCCACCTAGGTACAACTTCTTTGCGAAGGCACATGATGTCACATCACAAACGCCTATGGGATCAACACATGAGTACAAGCAGCACACAAAGTCAAAGCCGCCATCCTCCTCCTGGTCCAGCATCTTTAGCCACGTCAACCACTGCTGCCCTGCTTGCCCCCTCTCAACCATCCGCCACTCCGTGTCTCGCCCAGAGCAGTCCCTGCTCATCTGCCAACAGTCAGGTGTCTGTCAAGGACATGTTTGAGCGTAAGAAGCCAATGTCACAAAGTCACCCCCTTGCCCGGCAACTGACAACTGGCTTGTCTGAACTCTTAGCCCGCCAGCTTTTACCATACAAGCTGGTGGAGTCTGAGGCGTTCAAAAAATGTGTAGCTATTGGGACACCGCAGTGGAAGGTACCCGGACGAAATTTCTTTGCACAAAAAGCAATCCCCAACCTGTACTCGATTGTGCAAAAGGAAGTAATGGCATCTCTGGCACACAGTGTTGGGGCAAGGGTCCATCTGACCACGGATACCTGGTTTGCGAAGCATGGTCAGGGCAGGTATATCACCTACACTGCGCATTGGGTAAACCTGGTGACGGCTGCCAAGCATGGAATACGTGGCTCTGCAGAGGAGTTGGTGACACCGCCACGACTTGAAGGCAGGCCTGCTGCCACCTCCTCTACTCCTCCTACTCCATCCTCTTCCATAACCTTCTCGGCTGAGTCCTCTTCTGCTGCTGCTATGTCTTGCTCCACATCAACGGCACCCTCCCAGCTCCACAGGTACTATTCCAAATCCCGGATACGGCAGTGTCACGCCGTCTTGGGGTTGACTTCCCTGAAAGCAGAGAGTCACACCGGACAAGCATTCCTGTCCGCCCTGAACGCACAGGTGGATCAGTGGCTGACTCCGCACCAACCTGATATCAGCAAAGTGGTTTGTGACAACGGAAGAAATTTGTTGGCGGCATTGAATTTGGGCAAGTTGACACATGTGCCGTGCATGGCACATGTGTGTAATCTGATTGTACAACGCTTTGTGCATAAGCACCCAGGCTTTCAGGATGTCCTGAAGCAGGCCAGGAAGGTGTGTGCCCATTTCAGGCATTCCTACACGGCCATGGCGCACTTTACAGATATCCAGCGGCGAAACAACATGCCAGCGAGGCGCTTGATTTTAGACAGCCCAACACGTTGGAATTCAACACTCCTAATGTTCGACTGCCTGCTCCAACAAGGAAAGGCCATTAACGAGTATTTGTATGACCGGGGTGCTAGGACAGCCTCTGCGGAGCTGGGGATTTTTTTGCCACGTTACTGAACGCTCATGCGAAATGCCTGTAGGCTTATGCGTCCTTTTGAGGAGGTGACAAACCTGGTCAGTCGCACCCAGGGCACCATCAGCGACATCATACCATTTGTTTTCTTCCTGGAGCGTGCCCTGCGAAGAGTGCTGGATCAGGCCGTAGATGAGCGTGAAGAGGAAGAGTTGTGGTCACCATCACCGCCAGAAACAGCCTTATCAGCATCGCTTGCTGGACCTGCGGCAACGCTGGAAGAGGATTGTGAGGAAGAGGAGTCAGAGGAGGAATGTGGCTTTGAGGAGGAGGAGGAAAACCAACCACAACAGGCATCCCAGGGTGCTCGTTGTCACCTATCTGGTACCAGTGGTGTTGTACGTGGCTTGGGCGAAGAACATACCTTCATAGAGATCACTGAGGACGAGGAACGGGACATGACTAGCTCGGCATCCAACCTTGTGCAAATGGGGTCTTTCATGCTGTCGTGCCTGTTGAGGGATCCTCGTATAAAAAGGATGAAGGAGAACGACCTGTACTGGGTGTCCACGCTACTAGACCCCCGGTATAAGCAGAAAGTGTATGAAATGTTACCGAATTACCACAAGTCGGAAAGGATGCAGCACTACCAAAATAAATTAAAAAGTATGCTTTACACAGCGTTTAAGGGTGATGTCACAGCACAAAGGCAATCTAACAGCGGAAGAGGTGAACATAATCCTCCTCCTCCCATGACCACGCCGGCAAGGAGAGAACGATTTACAGACGTGTTGTTGATGGAGGACATGCAGAGCTTTTTAAGTCCTGTGCATCGTCACAGCCCTTCGGGGTCCACCCTCAGAGAACGACTCGACCGTCAGGTAACAGACTACCTCGCCATAACTACAGATATCGACACTATGAGGAGCGATGAACCCCTTGACTACTGGGTGTGCACGCTTGCCCTGTGGCCTGAGCAATCCCAATTTGCCATAGAACTTCTGTCCTGCCCCGCTTCAAGTGTCCTGTCAGAAAGGACCTTCAGTGCAGCAGGAGGTTTTGTCACTGATAAGAGAAGTTGCCTAGGTCAAAAAAGTCTAGATTACCTCACCTTTATTAAGATGAATGAGGGATGGATCCCGAAGGGACTGACAGTGGGCGATGCATTCGATTAAAAAAGGCCTGATAGATAAGCTGCCTTGAGCTAATAATGGTCCACAAACTAACATCAATTTTTCTGGTCGCTGCAACAATAACTAATTTTTGCATTTAAATTCTTTTATTGTCAGAAGGCGTACAGCATGTAATAAAAAATAAAGCATTTTTGAACAGTCTTGCATAACAGTTGTGCAAAAAAACATATTTACAATACAGACATTTTGTGAAAGTTAGCTGGTTATTCCTTCTTATTTTTACTTTTTAGGTTAATAATTTTTCTTATTTTTTACTGTGATTGCAATTCAAGAGATACCTAAAACATGTTAAAACAGACAATAGTAAACAGTATATCTGCAGGGAACACCAAAGTCCTATTAGCTATCATCCCTCCAGCAGTTTTAGCTTATTATTTACAATATCTAACCTGGGCAATCACCCTTGGGTTACCCTAGGGCAGGCTTCAGTGAGCGACCACTCCTTTCCTGGGATGATTTTGCCGCCAGTTGCTTATGAAGGGTCTCCAGGGCTCCCCCACTCCGGTCCTTCCCCCAGTGTCGCTTCAACCAGTAACAAATGTTTTATATTTGTAAAGCAACCCAATGATCCCCCTTGATAAAGGTTTATCTTTACAAATTTTGGAGAACCAATTTAAGTCCGGTGTCCCCTGTTTCTGGGTCAGGGAGTGTGTGAAATGCCTCAGCCTACAGTAATTGTAATGTTCTGACAGCGGTAGCTCATGCTTGTCCCTCAGTTCCTCATAGGTGAGCATCTGGCCCTTTACTAACCAGTCTCCCAGTCTATCTAGTTTCCTTGACCTCCACCAGTGTTGTGATGTTGTGCTCATGTGTTTCGGGGCCTGAGGGTGGTCAAGAATTGGGGTCATTTGGGTGGATCCAGGGAACAAACCTGTGTGTTTCTTGGCCCATTTCCAGTATGATAGTGAGTGTCTGATTAGGGGGTTTGGCGAGTTTTTAAGGCTCTGAGGCAATTCTGATAGCCAAGCCACCTTGTCCCAGGTTAAGGGCCTTAAAGTGTGGTTCTCTAAATACACACAGGCCGGTTGATGACATATAGAATGTGCTATTGGGAGGAAAGATAGGTGACGGAACAGGTATTAAACTGATAAGAATGAGTAGTACAACTTAATACACCACTCCTATCTGGTGGCACCTTAGATTGCACGTGCAGTGCCCCAAATTAGAAGTAGGAGGTCCGACCAAGCATCTTTTTCCATCTCCCTGTTCCAAAGATCCATGCCATATACACGTCCCCTAATAGTGGACGTAACAGGGATTAAACCGATAGGAATAGTACTACCTAACAGTACACACCTTATAATAACGCAGACAGAGGCAACGCAGAGAGAGGAGTTTGAAGAAGAGGAGTCAGAGGACGAAGGTGGCTTTGGGGAGGTGGAAGACCAAACACAGCAGGCGTCCCAGGGGGCTTGTTGTCACCTTTCGGGGACCCCTGGTGGCTGCGTGGAGGAAGAGACCTTCAATGACATCAGTGAGGACAAGGAACGGGACATGGCTAGCTTGGTATCCAACCTTGTGCAAATGGGGAGTTTGCGGTTGTGCAAAGGGACTGTTTGTGGTTGTTTGCGGTGCATTAAACGGGGAGATTGGTCTGTTACTGTGAAGAGGGTGTAACCCTTACACTACCTGATCGATACAACATCATACCTGATGTTTTAAAGCATGTTATTCCAAACAATTTAGGAATGTTAGGTGATTTATGCCCTTTATGACTTAAAACCAGACTCTGCATCAACTATGTAATTTTCCGTGGGAGTTTTGCCATGGATCCCCCTCCGGCATGCCACAGTTCAGGTGTTAGTCCCCTTGAAACAACTTTCCCATCACTATTGTGGCCAGAAAGAGTCCCTGTGGGTTTTGAAATTCGCCTGCCCATTGAAGTCTATGGCGGTTTGCCGATGTTCGTCCGTTCGCGAACATTTGATGGAATTCGCGTCCGCGGTTCGCGAACCGAAAATTTGCTGTTCGCGACATCACTACTGTTCACTGTTCACAGTTCACCTCTCCAGTCCGCTCCATATCATGTGCATCTTCTTCTTCTGTGTCATCTGCATTAAGGGATTCCATAGTGACTGGATGAAATCTTGTAGATTTAGCTTCACTTTAACCCAGATGTAACATTTTCTATAACTTTACCGAATGTCTCAATTGAGAAATTAGCCTTCTGCTTTCTGGCCATTTTGGGGCAGTCCCAGGCACTCATCTCTGTGAGACTCTCTGTGAAGCTTTGGTTAGAGCATTCTGATTCACTTGGGCACTGTGGAGCTTCTGCACCTTAAACTGTTCCTTTACATCTTGCCTCTCATTCTCTACTTTCAGCTCTTCCAGCCCCTGTTTTACACTGCTTTTACAATGCTGTTTGACACCCTCCATTCTATGAAGTTTCAGTTTCTTTTCCCCTCGCTCACACTTCCACATCACTCAGTTGCTCCTTCAACACAACCAGATGCAGTTGTTGTCTGGCTCGGATAGCAGCTGTCAATCTTTGTAACTCTTGATCAAACTCTGTGACACTTTGAGCTTGTCTGGCTCTCTTCTTCAGATCTTTCTGCAGGTTCCAACCACTCCCAGGCCCAGCTGATCCAGGCTTTCCTGGCTATTGCTGACTTTGAGCCTGTTCGGTCCCAGCTATTCTATGTAATTCTGCATTTTGTCAATTATGTCATGCCACATATGTGCACATATCCATCATTATGTCTCTGGTTGTGTTATCCATAAGGTTTTCTTGGCAAAGAAACTGGAGTGGGTTGCTGTTTCCTTCTCTAGTGAATCATGAATTGTATGACCTCTCTGCTATGACCTGCTGACCTGCCCAACTTGGATGACCCTACATGGTATAGCTTCATTGAAGTATACAAGTCCCTTAAGCACGACAAGGTTGCGATCCAGAAGGTGAATCTGGTATTGCCTATATTCAAATAACCCATGAGGTTTCCCTACAGTAATGAGATAACCCAGAAGTGGGTCTCTTGCTTGTTATGCCTTGTGAGAGTAGTCTCACTAATGAGAACAAGAATATTGAAATGTACATATTTATTCGTTTAATGTTACTCTTGTACAAAGAAGACTTGACTGGAATTTCGGTTTTGGACTAGAGGTGGGTAAAGCATGATTTATTTCTGGAAATGTATTCGCTCCAATGGCACAAACAACAACATTGTAAGGTATGCAAGACAGGAACATCAATGCATTTTAGAGAAAGTCTTATTTTTAGAGTATTCTAATTTTGTCATTTGTAATTCTATTTTAGGCCACTAGTCAGTCTGTAAGTTGTGTGGGGAGTCTTATCCTATGAGCGTTATTCTGCCACTGACTACTATTGTCAAGGGACAGTTTGAAGAGGACCTTTTGTAACAAAAGTCAGTACAAAATATTATCTGCATCCATTGTTCCTCCCATTCATCCTAGGTTTCTAATCCATTTACAAAGACAAAATGTTCATCATCACTAAAGCAAAACTGAATTCAATTGTTAAAAATTAAAGATTGTAATAATTTATTTTAAACCATGTAGACACTTGTTGTCCATTAATGTCTTAAAAAGAGGAAACTATAAATGTTACATTGCAGTGCTCCTTTAAATTTCGGATTATAGCTGTGTAGGGTTAGGCCTATGGTTGGTGTTATAGGTGTTATGGAGTCAAACTCCTGTGTTTGCCACTACCTGCCATTGTTGTGTTGTATTCACCCCCCTCTGTATCTAACCCCTATAAATATTGTTGACTTTCCAAAAATAAATCAGTTCACGACTGAGACATATAGAAATGGTATGTTCTCTTATTTGCTCCTGGTGGCTGCTATACTGACGTTATCTCCACCCAGCAAGTAACTTATCCTGGTCACAACCACAGGAAGGTTACTGAGACTCCTGGAAGTGCTGATTCCTGATGCAGAGACCCTCACTGATACAGAAGCCAGATATCAGGGTGCTGGTGCCGAGATTTCCAAGGACTCAACGGTCCTTGTGGGTAGTTAACCTGTAGTCTATAGCATGTGGCCCTGGACAGAAATAGCCCCTACCCCTGGATCATCACAAAGGGGCCATTTAATAGCCCCAGTACTTTTCAAAACTCCTGTAGAGTCTGCCTTCCTTTTATGGGAACCATGCAATAGAGGCTATATCACCTCTCCTTGGGGTAGTGCTAAGTGTGTGCTATATTTAATTTTAGTCAAAAAGCCATCAACATGGATTTACCATAATAAAGAAAATAGCAACATAACCAGAAGTAGTTCTAACCAGCCTTATTAACCTTCAAGTTAGGTCAAATAATAATCATCAGACGATTTTATGAAAGATCAGGAATTAATTGAAAAAAAAACCCAGTGATTTCAAGAGGTTTAATAGAAAGCTTATTAGTTTATAAGGACAAAAGCACTTGAGAACATGGCAGAAACAATCAGCTCATAAACCACACAGAGAAAAAAATAGCATATACATGTTAAAAAATTAAAGGATGTGTATATTATTTTTGTTCATTATATCATTTTACCAAATGTAGTCATACAAAATGCCATATAAAAAATAAAAAGCTTTATAGGTTGATAGAATGGGCAGAATAGATGGCTGCCGTTCTTTGTTTCATTGGTGTGTTCAGATGGCTAAAGCTTTCTAAATGCAATAACTAGTGACTGATGTCACAAGTAGCTAAAGTTTGAGAACAAGAAGGCTGCCATTTTGTGATGAGGCCTAGCCTTAGAGTGAGCACAACTACACATAGGGTGTATACCAGCAACATACACCAGCCTTAGGAAATAGATAAAGAAAGGCCAGCCAATATCCCAGTGAGGTGAGAACGTGTGTTTTTTTCAGTGTCACATGGAATCTACCAGCACCGCTGGAGATTTGTGTTAATTGTATTTTCCTTTTTGACTAAGAAGGATGAAAGTATTACTTAAAACAAGATCAAAAACTGCACTCATCAGTCCAGAAGGAAGGCCCTCTGAAGTCTCTGCCTCACTTGAAATAAAAGTATCTCTTAGTTCCTTTTAAACACTGAGGGGAGGATAAGCCCACCTAATTAGCAAGACATAGAAGCAAATAGATTTAGAGTTATTGCTCATATCCATCTCCATCCGATTTCTTTTACTCTGCTTCATTGTTTCTGATGTTGAATTTCTCTTTTTAATTAAAAGTGACTGATCTTGAAATAAACCATCTTGTTTTGCTTGGACGGGTGCATTTTTTTGACTAGTATAATACATTTTATGGTGTAATAAGGCCACTTAATGTATCATTAGCCTATGATAACTTATACCCAAAGCAGCCATTTGCACTACTAACTGGCCAAACTGACTCACTTCAAAGGAATAATCCTTTAAGGGATTTGAATCTATTGATTTGCAGCAAAGTTTTCATTTCTATTCAGTTGCCTTATTTTTTTATGTATTTTTAATGGAATAAAATACACTCACCTTGGTCTACAAAAATAGGACAAACTGAGCCAAAAACAGGGTAAACTGACATGTTAAATATTTGATACTAGAATTATTGTAAAAATTATTGAAAAAATACTTTTTTTCTTTTGCATTAAAGTGTTTTCATAGTTCCTGTTTCGTCCCCGCCAGCAGTGTGTGCCGTGGCCAGTAGGTGGCACGACAGTGGCCCGTCGAGACTTTTTCAATTTGTTTTTAGGGTGAGTGTTAGATTTAGGAGTTAGGGTAGTGGTAGATGATAAGCTTTACATAGTAAAATAGTGGCGCACAGCTATATCAAACTTACTAACACTTACCCTAACCCGAAATCTAACCATAACCCTAAGAACAAATTGAAGAATCTTGTCAAGCCTCCGTCACACCACCTACTGGCTACTGCCACTGCTGGTAGGGACAAAACATGAAAGGTCCAAATTATATTTTAACCTTTGCAACAGTGGAAGGGTCAAAGAAACGGCCAGGTGCACTAAACAAGAAGTTAGAATGTGCATTAAACATAAAACAAATTAACAGAAACATTAACATATGTGTAAGTCATAAACGTAAACACATTTTAGAGAAAAAACGTAAGGCTAACAGATTCTAGGGGACTTCATACTGGACGTGTAGAAGAATGCTTTCCAGCCTGGAACCTGAGTGTTAGGATTATCCTAGCCATACTTCAATTTTATATTATTATAGCAGAGTTACAATAAAGCTGAATTGGGATCTTTTCTGCATCCAAAGTCTCCCAAAAGAGGAATAGAAGCAAGTGATTCCCATAATTTAAGCAAATAGTTAAAATATACATTTTGCATTTATTGCATTTTTTCATTATCAAGTCAAGTTCCTCCAAAGAGCATCCTTTACATATTATAGTTCAGTAGTTATTTAAGGTGGATTGAGGGGTTCTGTTCACCAGAACTGACATCTCTATCTACTGTAAGTTTAGCTCAATGCCGCCTTGTGGATGAGAGATGATAGCTGCAATGCTCTGCAGTAAGTAATGGACTATTATTGTCATATAAATTGCATTTGAAGTTGTAAAATGACAAATCTATTTTCAATCCTATTGGGTGCTTTAGAGAAAGCACTTTGTATGCTTGATTTTAAATAACAGAACTGTAATTTATTAATATTGTTTTTGACTTGTATCTATCCTTTTTAGCGCTACAGAATATGTTGTCATGTTACAAATAAAAGTTAATAATAATAATAATAATAATAATAATAATAATAATAATAAACCTTGTAAACAAAATTAACAAATTAAGAATGCAAAATATTAATTGTCTTTCAGCCTCTGTTAAAGGACTACTGAAGTGTAATATTTGACTTGATAATGTGCAAAAAAAAATTTCAAGTCTTATATGTAATTTTGTTTATTGCCAGCAGACATTCTCCCTGTTCTTGACAGGGAGTAAAGGGAGGAATCATGGATTCAATTAACAACAGAACTAAATAGAAGACTAAGCCCCAGTAGGAGACCTCTACCCCTCAAGCTACAGGCATAACTGCAGTCCAAGATGGACATGCATGACACAAGCAGAGCCAACTACATTGAAGATTCAATGTTTTAATGTCCATTGCTTGCGTAACTAATATTGTTATCAGTTTGTTATACGTCTCCCAAACATGTGAGGTTTTTTTCCAATCCACAGTGGTCCTTTAAGTATGAAAGTTCTGAAAAATCCTAAGAAATGAAAAAGAGAAATAATAGAAACCTCAGAATAATCTATAAAACACTGAAATAGGGCTATATTTTATATACCTGCTCTAAATAGTATCAAAGACTAAAACTAGGATTATTTTCGGACTAATATGCAAATACGTACTTATCACGAGTAACTGTGAAACATTTAAATAACATAACCATTTGGGGATGATTAAGATTTATCTAGAAATGATAGCCTTAAAACTTTAAGGCACCGCTATGAAGAAAAATAGCTTCCTATGCCCTTTCAACAGCTGATGGGTTAAATAATGAAAAATAATGTATTTCAGACAAAGACAGGAAAAAACACAGCTGCCTCAATTTATTATTTCTGACTTTGCCACACAAGGCTGTTATTTTATTTTCTCGCTCCCCATCAGTCTTCAACCTTTAAGCGGCGTTAATTATTATGTTTATGCGCAGGGGAGGGGAGGCAAAAACATGTTTGAAAAGTAGCTCTAGTAATGCACTACCTGTGGTTCTGCTAAATCCCAGGGCATGCAAAGCACAGCCAAATGTCGCAAGCAGATGTCTTAGCCCACCTCCCAATCCTTCAGGCGAGCGGCACAGATTACCGAAAAGCAACAGTAGCTTTAGAAGGAAAAGAGCGTCTGTGCCCGTAAGAAAGCAGACAGCAATGTTGGCATGCCAGTGATTTTACTAGACAGGCCCTCCATTCTTTGCAATGTGTTAACGTACGTAACCGTGTATAGCGCTGTAGAATACATAAAAAAGATAATAAGTATGCTTGGACCAGCAGAGGCAGGTGCGATCGGGTCAATGCAGGGGCCGCAGAGCTGTCAACATTTTTTATTATTATTATTTTTTTTTTCCCAGCTATCCCCCCAGCCTGGCACCTCCTGATCCCATTCACAAACTATCGCATTGCTTTCTCCCCTCCCAGCACATCTTCAGGGCGAGACAGGGAATCCAAGATGACGTCACACACACCTGAGAGAGAGAACACGCTCAGGCAGGGAGGCAGCATTGTGGAGATGGTCCGGGTGGATCAAGAGATGCCAGGATGGGGTGTCCAGAAGGGGCAGGGGTGGAGAGGATGAGGAGATGCCAGCCTGGCAAAATACACACAAAAAAATGAAAAAATATATGTAATATCTATATATTATTGTTGTTTAGTTGTTCAGTTGCATCGAACTCTCTGTGACCATATGGACTGCAGCACACCAGGTACATCTCTCAGTCACTGCCCCTCTGAGCTCCACCAAGTTCATGTTCATTGCTTCATTGACCTTATGTATCCATCTCCGCCTCTGTCTTCGCCATCTTCTTGTGCCTTCGATCTTTCCCAGGATCAGAGTCTTCTCTAGGGAATCCTGACGTCTCATGATATGGCCAAAATATTTGAGCATCAGCCTCATGATCAAACCTTCTAGTGAACAGTTTATCTTGATTTCCTGAAGGACTGATTTGTTGGATCTTCTTGCAGTCCAAGAGACTCTAAGTAGTTTTCACCAACACAACAATTCAAAGACGTCAATTCTAGAGCGCTAAGACTTCTTTATGGTTTCCTCTCACATCTGTATGTTACTACTGGGAATACCATAGTTCTATCTATGTGGACCTTTGTTGATAGTTTAATATATTTACCTTTACTAGCTTGTCCAAGCTCGCCATAGCTTTCCTCCCTAGAAGCAAACGTCTTAATTCATGGCTACAGTCACCATCTGAAGAGATCTTGGATCCCAGGGAAACAAAATCACTGCCTCCACTTCTTCCACGTCTATTTGCCAGTCACTAGGGAGAGGCACTGAAATTCATTTTTGATAACAATAATTTATTTTGAAAGCACTGGCAACTTTAGCTGTCACATTCCCACTATACAGATAAATGTTTCCTCTGCATTACAAGTCTCCTCGCACTTCCGGAAGTAGATCAGAAGAAAACAAAATAGTAGATTCCACAGCAGCATATAAACAATAATAAATTAGAGGCTGTTATATATTATTATTATTTAAACATTTTACCTGTTTTCAAGTGCCATTCTTAAAAAGAGTACATCTTAAAAACAGGAACACAATGATGTCACACATATAAGGAATTTAAGATTTAGAAACAGTGTTGTATTCTGTAAAAGAGGCGCAGTGACTCATATTTGATAGAGAGAGGGGGAGGAGGTGCTGACTATTTGGCAAGTACGAAAATTAAAGCATTGCAACACTAAAAGTCTGTTTAAGGGGACATAGATGTTTTTCCCTTGCTGCATCTTGAACATGGTATTTGATAATGTGCTACACTTCGTTTTCATGGTTGGAAAAATATCCTTATTATATATAGCACTAGGGACTTACGGGGTTAATAATCACAGGGTGTTAAACAGTGGAGTTATCCTACTACAGTGGTTCCCCAAATTGTTGAGGATGTTGATGGATCGGTTAATGATTTCACTGTATGGTGTCTAAGTGCACATGTCTTTGTTCAGTTGTTTCCGACTCTCCATGACCCTATGGTCTGCAGCATGCCAGGCACATCTTGTCTTTGATTGTGCTTATCCATAAGGTTATCTTGGCAAAGATACTGGTATAGGTTACCAGTTACTTCTCTAGTTGAATGTGATTTGTCTGACCCCTCTACCATGACCTGTCCATCTTGGGAGGCCCTACAGATTATAGCTCACAGCTTCATTGACTCACACAAGTACCTTCACCGCGACAAGGTAGTGTTTCAGAAGGGTCTGCATGGCTTATTTATTCACAAAACCAAGATGAGAGGCAGACACTGGAGAATAGGCTGCTGCCATGTTGCCTGCCCTGTGATGTAGTGCAGAGTGGTAAAGCTAGTAAATGCCCCCAGTGCAAAATAATTTGGGGTCTCTCCCCTGTAGCTTTTTTATACAAGGGAGGTGCCAGTAGGGGTCAATAGAAAGACACAAATATATGTAGCTGGTCAGATCGTCCCTATAGTGAACAAATTACTTTCTAATAAAAGTTATTATCAGTCCCTCTTCCTTAATAAATTAACTGGCTGTTGTGGCCTGGCTGTATCTATCTTTTTGGAGCCCCTAGGCAGTGAAGATAAGGAGCCCCTGCGAGTGAGTACTCAAAGTATGCACGGCCCCATTTTTGCCTTTTCTGTACGTGTAAGTTCCCTTTCCTGTTGTAACTCTCTTGTTCTAGGTGGTTACCCCCCTAGTAGCCAGTCTATGAACTGCAACATTTCTTTTTTTTTTTTTTTTAAGCCTGTCTAGTTGACCTAATGGGTAATACGGCCATGGTTGTGGCCCCTACCATGTTGTGGACAGCAGTAGCTCCACATTAACCCATGTCCCCTTGTACCTTCTGGTTGGGGCCTTGTGGAGGACACCAATGGGTGCTCTACGCCCTCAAGGTGGGGTGGCTTGAAGACTTTCCTGGCCTCACAGGTAAAAAGTTCCACCACTGATACCCACCACTAAGGGCACCACTAAAGGCAGGCCAGAAACAAAATGCCAGGCAACCCACTTCTGCACAAGCAGAAACAGCCTTCTTTTAGATGGATAGTCTTCAGGATATATTGTATAACCTGTATATCCCTTATCTTATATGACTTATTTATGCATAATATTAGTTTGTATTGGATATATTTTTGTAATCCCAGTTGCATTGTGGACCATATTATGGAAGCTTTACCTCCAGATGTCCTTTGTGGCACCCTTTGCAGTGGGAAATCAAAGCAAACAGTCTTATTATTGCCCCCCAAAACTTATATATCAAACTTTCTGTCTTACAAAAACCTTAATTTAATTATTCTTACTCCTGAATTAATCTGTATCTTTTCCACAGATATTTGTTATGCTACATCACATATAATAGTTGTCGTAATTGCGAGTTTGTCAGTAGTGCTATGTTAAAAGTTAAGGGCTTGCGCATGCAGGCTTATTGCGGACGAAGTCACTCAGTGCGAGGCCCGCAGGACTTTGAAAACAGCTCGCAACGAACGCCAAATGCGCTCATTGCCAGGCCCACGATGAGCACCCAAGGCACTCATCGTGTGTCCCGCAAGACTTCTTTGAAGAAGTCAGAAAATAAATGGCGCCCCTAAACCCATAATTGTTTGGAAAAAGGCTCAAAACAAGGCAAAAGGCAGTAAGACTTGGGCGCTCATGACGAGGCCCGCAAGACTTTGAAAAAAGAACCAACAACGCTAATCACGAGGTGGGAGGGAGAGAGGGAAAAACAGACACAAGGGTGAGAGAGTGGGGATAGGCGCTCAGCGCGAGGCACGAAAATTATGGGTTGGACGATGTCTGCAATGAGCGATGATTGCAGGGCTCGTGATGAGCGCCTTTGGCCATAAAGAAGAGGGAGGGGAGGCTCCCAATGAGCGCCAAAGACGCTCATCGCAGGACTTTAAAAGGGGCACCAAAGGTGCTCATTGTGAGGAATAAAGGTGGCGGGTTGGCCGAGGCCTGCAATGAGCTGCAAAGCCGTAAAGTAGACGTGGGAGAGGCTCGCAGTGAGCGCCAAAGGTGCTAATTGGGAGGTCCGCAAGTTAGAGGGGGGAGAGTATTGCATTGTGTGGCAAACAGCATTGCCAGTTTCAAATATTATTGCTGTTATTTTTAACGGGCAAGTCACTATCAACAAAATATTAAAGCAATTGTGAAGTTCCTGGCCGCATAGACCCCAATCAAATGGAATCATCCCTACTATGTTTCAATAGCCCTAATTGATAACATCAAATTCAGCTTGCAGGACCTACTGTCAACATCTCTTTAAAAAAAATGCATTTAAAATAAAAATTTTGGACCTTTCCTATTGGTTGGCCTCCAGTGTTGTGAGTGCGCTTTAAGGCTGCACTGCAGTACCGCCTATTGTTTGATATGCGGTGCCTATGAATGGGGAGAATGAATGCAGAGAATAAATGGAGAGAGGTTGGTTAGGGTTAGGGTTACAGTTAAGTTTTACTGTTGGCTTCGGCTTGGAGTTAGGGGGATAGGGTTGGATTTAGGGTTAGAGGATACAGGTTAGGGAATACGGGTTAGGGTTACAGTTAGGTTTTAGGTATAGCATTAGGCTTGGGTTTAGGGGTTAGGGTTAGATTCAGGGTTTGGGGTTAGGGGATAAGGGTTAGGGTTACAGTTAGGATTAGTCCTGTGGATTCAACGTTAAGGGATACAGGATACATGAGTGCTGCCGGCCCTGGGCTACAGTTCATTGACGGAACCATGAATGCCAACATGTACTGTGACATACTGAAGCAGAGCATGCTCAGTCAACCTCCCCTTTTTATTTCCCCTTCTTCCTTTTTTAATTTCCTAATAGCAGCTTTTATATTTGATTTAAATGCCCCGAACCACCTTCTATGCTAAATCTGCATATTGCTCTGTGCCGGAGGCTCTGTAGAGTGACCTGGTGCAATCCTGCAAATTTATAGCACTCGCCAGCTCCAGCACCCTGGACAAAGCAAGGGGGGTATCAGCAGCAGATAAGTCCAGGGTAGAAGGGGAAGTAGGATCGCAGTCCAGGGTGGTCCAGTTGGAGCAGCAGAGATAGAAGGATAATCTAAGGCAACAGGGGAAGCAGGCAGAGGTGCAAAAGAGATATCTATGTTCAACATGTGCTCCCGCAGGTTCTGTGCGTTCTCCCGCTGGTCCGGCACGTGCTTCCACAGGTTAGGCATGTGCTCCTGAAGGTTCGGCGCATTCTCCCACAGGTTCAGCACGTTCTCCCGCAGGTTCGGCACGTGCCTCCTGCATTCTCGGCGTGTGCCTCCGCATGCTCGGCATGTGCTCCCACATGCTCAGCGTGTCAGTAGCTTAGGGTAAAAAAAATTGCACTTTAAGCTCAGATTTTGAGGAGCAAGCAAAGGACCTATTTTTTAGATTCCATCAAAGGGGATATTCACACAATGTGCTGAAAAAGGTTTATGCTAAAGCTAAATCAATAACACAAACAGAGCTGCTTGCTTACAATACTCAATTACTGGAGGCCACTCCAAATCAAATTAGACTCATTGGTGCCTACAACAACAACAGTGGAAATATTCTAACTATTCTCCAAAAACACTGGCATCCTTCAGTCAGATGGTGACCTTAAAAGCATTTTGAGCGATAGAGTCTCAATAACATTCAGAAGGGCACCAAAGAAAAAGTTGGTTCATAGCCACTATGAAGTGCCAAAAAACACTGGGTGCGATTGGCTAATGAGGGGTAGACTTGGCTCAAGATGTTGTGGCTCATGTAAAGCCTGTACGCAGATGTATCCAACTAACAAAATAAGGAGCTTTGTTGATCAGAAGGAATATACAATCAAGGACTCGATCAACTGTAGAACTACTGCTATAGTCTACCTCATTTCCTGCCATTGTGGGTTACAATATGTGGGAAAAACCACTGGACAATTTTGAAGAAGAACGCTGGAGCATGTAAACTCTATCCTCAACGGTTTGGATGTCTCAGTAGCAAGACATGTAAACTCATTTCAGGAAAAAGTAAAGATCTCTAATTGACGAGGAAATGTCGAAATTAGATTACTACAGAGAGAAGCTTGGTGGATTTTCCATCTGAGAACAATGTCTCCACTAGGCCATAATGAAGGTTTTACATTTGCTCCATTCATTTAGGTAGTGAGGCTTATTAAATCTCTCTGAAGCCTCTTTACACAATGAATGAGCTGCGCAGTGACATCATGGAGAGCATAATGACGCTGCTACATCATGACATCTCAGCGTAGCTAATGCTGTGGGGTATAAAAAAAACGCCATTTTATGACAGTCAGTCCCCTGATGAATCTGTACCGATAACCTAAGGGGAAACGCGCATATGGTCCTTTATTTTACAGGTGGTAAGGTAGACTGCTTCCTCCACAGTAAGGTCAGTACCTTTTTTTGTTCGGCACTTTTAGCCAAGAAGAAAATCAATTTATACTATATATAGAAAACACTGATAGAGAGTCAGCAACTAGAGGTGTAAGTCTTAGATCCTTTACTTCATTTTGCTAACATACAAGCATAAGAAAGTATTGAGGACCATTTCTCTAGCAAATAAAGCAACATTTTGGTGAACAAGGGTTTCTTCAACTGAACCTGTGCCAACCTATTGAAGAATAGCACATATCTTCTAGTATTTTGAAGACATAAGTATTTCATGATAATTAAGGTAGCCTACATAAATTAAGGAGGGTTAATAACAGCGGTCTACCATATGCATATACCACCTTTTTCTGTATATATTGTAAATATAATTCTGTTTTCTTATATTATTAGAGGTGCATTTATATATTTGATTTTTAGTAATAAAGTATACAATACTATTTAGATTTATTTTTCTTTAATTTGTTGCTATATATTAATAGTAGAGTATTTTTGCTTCTCTGGGATTGGGGGCCCTTCTCAGGCATTCCAAACCCAGTTTAGCTGTATATATATACGACTAATCTAAAGCTCATTAGTTTACAATAACACATCAATCTGAGATGCCCATTATCAATTTAGTTATCAAAAAGGCATATAAAAAAAATGTGACCGTGGTGATGCTTTAAGGTCCCTCTATCACCTGACCTCTGGTTCAAGACACAAACACTATATACAGTGTATAAACACATTAAATTATGGTCTTTCCATACTTTCCTTTTGAAAATGTTTTAAAGGTTGTGCTGTACCCCCAATTTTGTTTCCCTAGGCACCTTACTTTAAAAGCAGTAATCATCCATTAACTGATATCAATTTCAGCTTTACTAGCCCATTTTCAGAACAGCATGAAGAGGTTATTAGACAAATCATGGATGCTGAGCCAAAAATAAAAAAAAATATGTTACCTCTTGTAAAATGCATTATATATTGTACAGAATAGATTTCATTATAATGTTTTATGCAGTAATTATCATTAGAAAATGTTCCTGGCACATACTATCTAAGTAGATGTATGACTAGGGCTATTTTTCTTGGCTAGTCACAGATTGCACATTTATTTAATTATAATATGATTATTTGGCAGTAAAACTGTAATAGTCAGATATCTTATGTGTCATTTAGCTCAAACAGGGAGTGTGCAGGGTGATCAATCTTATTATACATCGCCTATAGATAGAATACTGGAAACAGGTTAAGAGACCTAGTGTGTGTGCTTGTGTCGTTCAGTCGTGTCCAACTCTATATGACCTCATGGACCATAACACAACATGCTGATTCACTTGCTATTCATGGCAGAGATACTGCAGTGCATTACCAGTTCCTTATCCAGTGGGCCACAGCATACAGCTCCTGGTATTCCTAGGCGGTCTCCCATCCAAGTACTGATCATGCCCAACCCTGGATGGCTTCAGGGTGGTGTAGATTCTTGGTTCCATGACTGGAATCAAACCCAGGTTGCAGCAGTCAAAGCACTGAATCCTAACCATTGGACCATCAGGGAACCCTAAAGAGACCTAGTAGATAAGTGTAATGCCGATGCAATTTTTTCAATCTTGGAGTCATTAACTCATCCTACTTTGTCTGCTAGACATTTTAAAAGTACATCTTTCATGCTTTAATAATATTATGTACTAAAAATAGTCTTTAGGAAATTCTGTTTTGCTTTATGTAAATATCATCTATATACTGTAGGTGCGGTAGTTACGATTTGTTGGTCACGCTATGTTAAAAATTATGGGTGCGCACAAACCCGTAACTCCTAAGCTGTTCGGGGGCCGCCAAAAGACCCCAGTTGATTACCAAATTACCTTACAACCTCACACACCACAGGGGGAGAGGAAGGGAGCCTGTATGTGAGGATGAAAGCTAATTTGCTATTCAATCAGTGTTTTTTAAACAGTCAGAAAACGGCTATGCGAGAAAAAAATGGCGTCCGTAAAGACGTCATTTTTTTCAAGCCCGTAAATCCGAAGCACATTTCGGGCTTGGGGAAAATGATCAGTTTCACAAGCCCCCAAATGGTTTCTGACAAGCAGAGCACAGAGGAGGGAGGAGAGGTGGAAAGAGACACAGGGGTGAGGGGAGAGGGGGGGGGGAGACACAGGGGAGGGAAATAAGGGGATAAAAAAAAAAGGGCAGTGAGAGGGGTCAAAGAGACAGCGGGAGGGAGAGAGGGGGAAGGAAACAGACACATGGAAGGACGAGGGGGGAAACATACACAGGGGTCAGAGAGCGGGTTGAACGATACCTGCAATGCATGCATGGCGGTGCTCACGATGAGCACAAGGCCTGTAAAGTAGAGGGGGGAGAGGCTTGCAATGAGCGCCGAAGGCTCTAATCGGGAGCCCTGCAAGTTCGAGGGAGGGAGGACCTCGCATTGTATGGCAAACAGCATTGCCAGACTTCATATTTTATTGCCGTCATTTTTGACTGCCAAGTGGCTAGTTGTATATATATAAAAAGTGGGAGGGCTAGAGTTAGGGGTTAAGTTTAGGGATTATGGTTAGGGTTCAGGGTTAGCTTAGTGATAGATGATTTCCTTTACATAATAAAATAAAAGCACAGCGCACCACTTCTTTACTGTAAAGCTTATCATCTGCCACTACCCTAAACCTAAGAACAAAATGAACAAAGTCTTAGAGCACCACTGTTGCACCACCTACTGGTTGCTGTACCCCACTGCTGGCAGGGACAAAATCGAAAAGGTCCAAAACGTGTACTTTATTTACTTCTAAGAAATTCCCAAAGTAACAGATTCTCATCTTATCGAACCTCCAGCATTGTCAATGGTATGGTCGATTTTACAATTATTTTTTTATATATTAGTATTATAAAATTGTTTCACCATTTAAAGGATCACTATAATGCCCTAGCAAGAGTGTCTAGTTATTTTAATAATGCATTGATCATTAATAAAGGTCCTATATATATTTATAATAGCAATATGCAACACTATAATATTATAATATATTCAAAATTCATTTTTAAAGGCGTGAACAGATCATTAAGGGAAGGGTGGGGAGATGGTTGGCCGAGGGACAGTTCTAGTGCAGTTTAATAACAATTAAATTTGATAAGAGAATAAACAATAATTTATAGGCTGCCTCAACAGCAAAAACTTTTTGCCAAAGGAAACCTCTACAACCATTGATGATCATTATGTTCGTAAACTTTGTGTCTGAAAATTGTAACAGCTGTCAGGTAGATGAAGCCACTTCCCCCACTGACCTTAGAATGGGTGGATACCAGCAGCAGCTGAGTCTGAACTTTGAAAGTAAATTTAATCCTGAATGTTGCTTTTTTATATCCTTAAATAGTTATAATAATTACCGATGAATGCCTAAATAAAACATCTAACTTATATTATTATGCTATTGCAATGAGACTTTAATTAAAAAAACCTTCATACATTTAATAGGAGCTGGTTTACTGGTAATCTGCGGGTTATTGCTGAGTACACGTCTAATTTAATATTTCTCCTAATTAGCTGTGCTAGCCAATCAGCTTCTTTCACATCATCACTAATGGGTCTCATAGATAGAAGTAGAGTTAAATATTAATAGAAACATAATACTTGAAAATAGAATAACAGAAAATAAATCCCAAACGATCCTGTTATTACAGGATCATGCTTGTTATTGTTCAGTTCCTCAGTCATATCCGACTCTCTGTGACCCTATTGACGCTGCACGCCAGGCACATCTGTCTGTCTTTTTGGTTGTGCTTATCCATACGGTTTTCATGGCAAAGATACTGGAGTGGGTTGCCATTAAGTTATCTTAGCAACATTACTGGTTGCAGGTTTCTTCTCCAGTAGACGACCATTTGTCTGTCCTCTCTGCTATGACCTGCTCATCTCGGGTGACCCTACATGGTACAGCTCACAGCTTTACTGAGGCACACAAGCTCCTTTACCACGACAAGTAGTGATCCAGAAGTGGGCAACATCATGCTACTGACCCATATATTCTTTCTTTTAGGAAGATACAATAATCAACAGCATGTCCACATATACAATTATAATCTCTGCTAACCACAAGCATATAGTTAATAATGAAAGTATTCTTTTTCAGTCATTAAAAATCCTTTAGAATAAATGATCACCCTATACATATTATTAAAACTGGAGCTGGGAAATATTTCCACGCTATTAGGACATGAAGATTAACAACAGCGGATCATTAGAGGGGATTAATTGGCAACATTTCTCTGCTCTTAAACGTCTGCAAATTAATTTTCATGAAATGGACAAACATTCCAATAAAGCCGCTGTCTTCTTAATAGATAATTAAATCTCCAGCTGATAACTATTGCATGTAACGTACAATACAGTTTCAGTTACACAGAAGCATTCAGTACTTCATGTGAGGACACTTGTGTTGGATTCCAATGGCAGTAGATAAATACCATCTGGTCTACCTAATTACCTCTTTATGTGCTCATCTTAAAGGATCACTGTAGTGCTCATACAGTTGGGGTTCTTTTGTTTATTTAATAAATTATTAGCAATGAAATCATTATCTAAAAAAATCAATGTAGCTTTTTACATCTGAACTTCAGCATTAGAGCCTCCAGCAGGTTTGTTTCCTTCTACATACTTTTAGGTATCCAAGTCTTGGGAGCAGCTCTGCCCAGCAAGCTGTAATACCAACAGGGGAACAGAAATGGGTACAACCAAATGTGTATAATAATGCAATATATGCCCTCATATAACAGCTGGTATTACTGAACAGAGCGTTGTCATAAGGTCACCGGCTCTGTCACTAAACACTGCTCAATTTACCATCATCACTCCCAGCATTAAATGACCATGAAACGTTACTTGGAGAAATTAGGCCACAGCCACTTCATTAACATGACAAAGCAACAATAAGTCACATGACCAACTTACAGGGTTCCGGCGCCAGCACTTTTGCTGCCAGGATGCGAACACCTTTAGGACTGAGCGGAGAGAGGCATCACTCTACCTACTAACCTTAAAAGGGACTGAATCCAGCCGACCATGGAGAGGCATGTAAGCCATTTGTTGTTCAGCCCTTCGTGTCCGACTCTCAGCGACAATATGGACCGTAGCACCCAGGTATTTGTGACAAAGATACTGGAGTGGGTTGCCAGTTCCTTCTCCATTGGACTGCAATTTGTCTGACCTAAAATGGAATAAAGGCACAGATCTGCAATGTTAAAGTCCAAATGTAAGTTGTTAAAGCTACACTGATTTCTTCAAAGGCTGATTACATTTTTAGTTAATTATTAAATATATGTGTCCCACAGTTCCTTCATTGCTTTCTCTGCCAGCATAATTATTGCCCACTTCTTGCATGCCAGTGAAAACTTCATATGTGCCTAATTTGACCAAGTGTTTTTACATTGTAATTTGTGAATTACAATGGCTTAATTAAAGAGTTCCCCTTCTAGATTGCTACCTTGTCATGTTGAAGCAGCTTGTGTACTACAATGCAGTAGTGAGCTATACCATGTAGAGTAACCCAAGATGGGCAGGTCATAGCAGAGAGGTAAAAAAAGATATGTCTGACGTGCTATGGTCCTTAGGGTCAAATAGAGTCGGACACAACTGACCATTTAAACAACAATAACAACTAAGGAGTTATTGCAAACTTATATTACCAGAAAAAAAAAAAACATTTTGCAAAGTAGAAAGACAGTAGTTGTAAGCTCTATAAGCTTCAGGCACACAGGGTTAAATTACACAGCAAAAATCTTAATTATCTTATAAATAAAAATGCTTTTATTTATAAATAATGATGTTTGCAGTTGGTAGTTAATTATTAAAACATGTAACATTGTGTTAGATAATTAACCTTGAATGTTGCTATTTTAGGCAGATATTTTCCAAGATGCTTCTACATGACCAGGGCCGTCATTCAATTGCAATTTGGCCAATTAAATAGGGGTCTAAATAAGCACATAACATATTTTTTTAAAGAAGTTTTTAGTTAGTAAGCATCTATCCAAAAACAAGGTTTTCACTAACTAAAAACTTATTTAAAAAAAATATGTTATGTGCCTATTTAGAGCACTATTGAATTGGCCAAATTGCAATTGAATCAGGGCCCAGGTATTTTATCTTAGGCCATTTGTCTTTGGTCAGCAATCACTGGTGCTTTTATGTGTTAAAACAGCTGTTATTATTACAATTAAGAGAAATGGGCATTTACTTACTTTTTTTAGCACTATGAGTGTCAGTTAATGGCCAAATATAAGAGATCTGTTTAGGTAGAAATATATCAAACATAATTCTGTTTTTAAAAAGCAACATTAAAAATCGTCACGCAAAGTAAGGGACGCAGTTCGGGCCGCAAATGCGGAGGTGGAGGCTCTGCGGCGCCTCACAAGCGGTTACAAACAGCCACAGGAGGAGGACTTTGAAAAAAAACTCTAACACGCAATGACTAAATACGGACTTACTCAAAAAAATACGAGCCGTGGGACTTAGAACATTTTTTTTACAAACTCGCAAAAATACGACCTTAACGGCCAAAACGCGCACAGCGGAAAACATTAAAAAAACACTATATACACATAAAAATGAAATAAAAACCTTACCCACAGCAAGGCGGGCACCCCGGACGTCTGGAAGTCAGGTTACACCTCAATTTAAGTCCAATTTACCGAGTTTAGACACTTGAAAATCCCCTAAGCGAAAGTAAACATGGCCACCGCAAAAACTAAAACGAGACTACACGACCCCTAAAGCCGCAAAACCCCGCCAAACACATACGACTATTACAAAAACCTGTATGAGGTACAACATTTTTAGCAAGGACCCTGAATCATCCACACCCGCGTACCACATACACATTCGCCGACATTTTACAACACTAACTCACAGAATGCGGAAGTACACAGCTACACTAACGGCTTCCCCTCACGCACGCAGCCTATTTACACTACACGCTACACGCATTGCTGACCCTTACACTTCAGCTCACCAACACTGCAAATCTACATTGTATGCTGCAGGAACATCAAAACAGATTGTTAGCTCTTCAGCACATTGCTTGCTGCATATATTAATTACAAATAGGTAAAGTATATCAATTTATAATTGTATTAATTAATTAATTATCAAGAAAAAATACATATACACAAAAAAAAAAACACAATAAACCACAAAGCCCTTCACAGCACGCCTCACAAGGAGCGCCAACGGTGCTCATAGGACACAAACTGCACCAGGGGAGAGACTTGCAATAAGCGCAAAAAGGACATCAGCGCGGACCTTACAATGAGAGCAAAAGCGCCTCTGATAACAAAAAATACACCAACCGAGAGACTCAGCCAAAGGCACTCAGCACAAGGCTCGCAATGAGCGCCGAAGGCAAACAGCATTACCTGCCTTACAATTTTATTGCCCCATCATTTTTGACAGGCCAGCCGCTAGTATTATTATAAAAATAAACTAATAGTTGTTGTCCATTATATTTTAAATAAATTAATCAATATCATGGATTCAATATTATTACTGAAATCAGCCTGTAAACACAACAAAGTTGTTGACATGGATATATTTATATAAACAAAAAAACTAAGTCAGAGGTGCTCATCAGAGAACGAACCAACCTTAATAGGTAAGTTCTATAGCCATGATACGCCACTCTGAGAGCAACCTCTTTTAGCTCACTTGTGCCCTTCACAGGGAGAAATATCCTGTAGTATATCAGTCTGGTCCCACTCAAAAGAGTGACCCAGCCCCGAAATACCAGGCAATTCTACCCTGAACAGGAGAAACAGCAAACCCCAGACGCGTTTCGGCCTTTATGGGCCTCGTCAGTGAGGTCCAGCTGAACTTCCTAATGCACAGTGAGCAAGGGGTCCACGTCTGGAGTCCCCTATTACCCTTAGGGAGACTAAACCGTAAAGGTAATTTGTATAAACAAAAAAACTAAGTCAGAGGTGCTCATCAGTGAAAAAAACAATCTTAATAGGTTAGTTCTATGGCCATGATAAGCCACTCTGAGAGCAACTTCTTTTAGCTCACTTGTGCCCTTCACAGGGATAAATATCCTGTACACCTCACTGATGATGCCCATAAAGGCCGAAACGCATGAAGGAAGTTTCTCATTTAAAGTCTCTATCTGGTTCAATATATTGCCTCTGTAACAGAGTCTGTTCCTTGGTACCATTACATGTATGCCTCTCATTTTGAATTTTCTGTGTATGGATTCTGATAGTGACCCCATGCTTACAATCATTATTTCTTAAAGATTCAGGTTTTGATGGTAAAGCACTGATGACTTAACAGCTTACACTATGAGATGAGTCTTACTTATGCATACTAACTTGTTCCATTATACAGGAGGCACAACCTATAGAAGCCTGACTCCACCAAAATGGACAGACCATTCCTGATATGTAATGGTCATCTGGACAAGAAAAACATTTCTGCACATGGCTTTCATGAGAGTGAAGTGTCTCTAATCTAATCCGTTCAGTATCCATATCAAATAACACCTTGATTTTTATCTGTATCCAAATATATTTAGACAAAAGCATATACAATGAGAATATACTATTATGAAAAAATAGGGTATAAATAAGTAATCGTTACATTAATCATGTATTGGGGTGCTTTTGTATTATCCAATGTTGAGATTGCTTATTTTTAGCGAGGAAAAAAAAAATGCACGTAAATTATTACCAAGAGGCACTGCATGCCAAGGCTGGATCCACTACTGAATAAACAAAGCTGTTAATTGAAGAATGAACTGGTGAAAACTAATGATATCTTCTGGTGCAGAGGGAATCTTCTTTAAAAAAAGGTGTTTCCAGACCTCCGCTTTGGATGTGTTTTCACATGCATATTGCTGGCTTCATGCTGCTTGTGTGATAATATAATGCATATCATGTCGAGAAACCTGTGTTGCGCCCAACACTTCAAAGAATGTATTGGCTCATTTTCATTTCACAATCTAGTTGGCCCAAAGGATGCCTCAATCCCTACGCAATCAAGCTGTGACCTCCCTAGTTCAGGTAGAGATTTTCACCATGGGGCGCATTTATCAAAGCAACTGAAAAAAAAGCATTTATACTAAATAATTTTGCCTCCATTTATTAAGTGGTATATGTTTTACTATGACAAATTTTGGTCATATTTTTCTCTCCATCAGATACTCCATGAGTCCTTCCCAAATGCTGAAGATACCTTACTGCCCATTGACTTATTGGGCCATAGTAAAAATAAGAGATAACAACTAAATGCACCCACCACATACTGTGCATGGAAATATCTCTTTACTAGCTAATTGTTTAATACAATAGGCCTCAGAATCGAAGGACCCAGCAGCATTGGTGTGTTTCTGTCTGTGCTCACAAAGCCCAGGCTTAGATCACAAGCTTTTTGATGGCTGTCTACTGTCAAAATGTACCAGTGCAGTGTTTATGCTTAAAAATTTCTATATGATGTACAACTGACTCTTTCTGACATACTGTATATATACATAAACTAAAATATATAAAATATATAGTGGTATAAATCTCTAAAATAAAACAGAATCCAAGAACAGTTATTCTCTATGTAGACAAAAATCATCTTCTAGCTCTTCTCACTCTAAAGAGTTCTGGTTCTTGATCCAAACTATTGCTCTTCTATCCCCAGAACCCATTTCTTGGTCATGTAGATACAACAAAAACTGAAACAAAAACAAATCGGAGAGCCTTAAAAAACTGTATATGATGACATATATAGGCAAAATGTTTATTGATCATCTAGGAAATGCAATTCTTACTGGATAATATATATACTAAGATTTCCAAAATAGGAATTACAATGAGATGATACTCCAATATAGTAAAATAATAAAATTATATAATAAAATATATTATCTAAAATAAGTGGCATCAAAAAGACAAAATGCTTGGAGATAATAACAGACAATAGTATTAAACATATGCATTTAATTTACATACACTTCCTTAAGGTACAGTGGCTAGTTGGTGGACAGCACATTTATATATAGTGTCATCTCCAACTTTCAGAAACAAAACTAGTTAGAGAAAACCATTTTAGTAGAGATAATACCTTTTAATGGCTAATTGAATGGGACTGGATTGCAACCATTCCTGGCTATAACCCTCTCCGTACCACCAGATCCAACAAACCTCCAATCGCTTGACTCACAACAATTTTTCAATGTACTACAACCCCTTTAATCAATCCTCTCAGACCTATTGTCTTGGGGTTCTTTTGGACCCTGGCCTCTTTTTCATTTCTCACATACAATAAATAACTAAACCCTGACATTTGTAACTAAAAACATCTTCAAAATACTTCACTATCGTACACAAGACACACAAAATTCTAATCCTTTCTCTCATCATATTGCACTTTGACTATTGCAACTCCCTCCTTGCTGACCTCCTCCTCGCCATCTGTCTCCACTCTAGTCGATAATGAATGCCTCCATACCATACTCAATGCTCAGTGTCTGCAGCACTTCACTGTCAGTCACTCCACTTGCTTCCCATAGCCTCCAGAATATAAAGTCTTGACCATAACATATAAAGCCCTTAACACCCATTATATTGATGTTCTTAGCTCCAAATACACCCTCAATTCTCAATCCTCCTCTTCCTTCCCCTCTCTGTTCCTGATGTCTCCCTATCCTATATCGCCTCCTCCCCTGATTCCTCCATTATGCATCACACATTTTCGAAAGCACTTCAAAATATGATGTACCTCTCTGTGTGAAGGGCTTTTTATCTACGCCCTACTGCATCAAGTAAGCAGAACAGATGTGGGCACGTGTGCTAGCAAAAGCTACATCAAAAATCTCACAAAACAAAAGTTAAATATAATGTATTTGTTTCAATATATACTTTTTTCTGAAATTTGATCATGGTCCATTGTGTATTTCAATATATTCCATAATGACAAAAATTCTAAAATGGCCCCAACCAGTTGGAAATAGCACGACAAACATACACTTGGATAGAGTTATTAACTTTGGCAAATTACCTCATTGCATCTGGAGTCACAATCTTTCATTTCATGTATATAAATATAAAAAAAAACCTTTCCAATACATAACTGAATAATCATTTTGAGTCAAGCAAGAACTAGTCTGCTCTTTCTAAGTGTTGATTTTGACCCCTGGTCCCTTAAAAAATATCCACTGTCACAGATCTATGGAGGACCCTCCGGTTCCTGAGATATTCATTTTTTCATCAAACAAGTAACACAAGATGACCTCTTGGGCGAGCATAGCATCAGTTGACATTAGACAAATGTAAGGTCACTGGAAGTTAAACTTTTCAGAATTTTAGCGGACATATACTTTTATATAAATGGTGTTTTATTTTTTTGACATCTGTTGGGTCATCTGAACATGACCTTTTATCACATTCTTCTGGACATTCTGATATATAATTTTTCTTTTTAACGTATTCTGCCCTGAGAAACTTTGGAACATTTCCCCTCTAGCTTTGCAGTGAAGTACTCAATGTGTTTTGAAATTAAGTTTGAAGGGGCTGAATGTCGAATATGACCTTTTTTGGGAAATGCATATACTGGCCAGGGCAGCTGCTTAGAAAAACAAGCTCAGGAGTATTTGAGCCCAACATCTTTGCAATCACTTGCCTTCTTTGTAGACATTGTCCGAAATACGCACAAATCGCCTTGGTCTCAAAGGATGCCAGTTGTCCTAATGGGCACCCCCTGTGTAGTTAATTGGCTGAATAGCTAAGTGTGTTTTTTTCAAAACCAAAGATGCAGATTCCTCGTCCATGTTAAGGGAATTGAAGGTTTCTCCCTCTGAGAAAATAACTACCTTCCACAATGCAGTTGAACAGCACGCTCATTGCTCAGGAAAATAGCCACTGATGACAGACCGGCTGGGTTCAGAAAATCCAAGAGGGAGAGAAAATCAGGGAGATCAAATTTGGTTATCAACCATCATGCCACAGTGTGAGTGATTCAGGCCATCAAGCCCCATGGCTAAATGATGCATATGAACTCAAATTAAATTAAACAAAGTTTATAAAAGTTAAAAATAAGACTGGATGAATGTTATATATAAAGACTAATTCTTTAATAAGATTTTTTTGGACAAGTCTTTAAAAAAAAGACAATATTCAGCCTTTTTTCCCTGGCATTTTTGCAAAGTTCTAAATTATATTCTCACTTTCCCAGGGCAGGATGTAAATTTTCTCAGATAATAGGACAGCTTAGAGAAATATATAAAACGTGAATTATCATTTGCCTGATTATCAGGTTTTTAACTCCCAGAGGACTACAGGGAAAAATAAAAGGAAGAGCAAAAAGAGCAAATCTAAGCTGGAAATGTCATAATATCAGTTTGTAATTAGAAAAAAATAAATGTTGATGCTCTGTTGGACCCTGGATGCATCCATGGGTGAGGGGGGCATTGCTTTCTGTTATTGTGGCACGTTGCTTGCTTCTGCACATGAGCAACCCCTGGAGGAGAGATCGAGGAAAGGGGAATTGACTGAGGCAGAGAGAGAAGCAAGAAAGAGGAGAGTGGGGAGGAACTGCGAGAGGATATATGAGGATCAACTCCTCCCTCACTTCATTTCAGGTGCTGCTCCCCTCCAGAGAAACACTTATTTAAAAAATTAAAGCCCACCCACCATCCCTGTTCAGTTGGATACTTATCTAAATGATTGCTAGTCACAGCTTGCGGCAGGCACTTTTTCTATTAAGTACCCAGTTAGGGAGGACGACCGGGGAACTTAGTTGTGCATCTGGCTTAAGTGCCGCCCCTTTGGTGGTTAGTACTGTAGGTGCAGTCCTAGGGGTAAGGACCCCCTGCAGCAAAAGCACTGTCACCTGAACCCTGTCAGTTGGTCATGTGATCTATGGTTGGTTTGACATGTTGACAAAAAATTAATAAAGTAATCGTGGCCATGGCCGGATTACCCATTAGGTCAACCAGTGAGGGGCGCCACTTGTTTTAAACTAATGGTTCCTGTCTTTAAAAAATTAAATGCTGCAGTTCATAGACTGGCTACTAACCACCTAGAACAAGAGAGTTAAAAAAGGAAAAGCAACTTACATGCACGGAAAAGACAAGAATTTGTCTGTGCATACCTGTTATATTTTGTAAGAATCTCAAAGAGAGCCGAGCTGAAAAGTTCCCAGGTATGATGATTTACCTCCACTTGGCAAAAAAACTGAAAAACAAACCAAAATAGCTTAAGAAAAGAAATACTATAAATAGTTGCTGTAGTAATTGCAAATCTGTTTTTCTTGAAAGGCTCCACACGTGGCTGTCAAGGTCTATCCGTGCTAAAATACCAATTTCAATGTTTTTGACTAGTAAATTACAATATTTTGAGTAATTAAATTGTAAACGTTGTTTGTCATGACCAGAGCTATTGAAGTATAATAATATTTGAAATATTTCATTCTAATTTACACATTTCTGTCTACAATATTACCAACTTTGGAATCCATGTTGTCCGTATTCAGCGATCTCTGGCAGACAAACAAACTTAAAACTTAAATTACCACCACTCTCATGAATATTGCAATAGACTAATGTCTTTGGTTGGTGTTAGTTTCAGAGTTAATTGCATTTCCCACAAGGGCTGTTGTGGTCTCCCTCAAAGTCAGTTTGGTAAGTGCAGCATTACTGCGTGAGAATTGCAGTCCTATCAGTTACATCATCAGGAGCCTCTGATTCAAGTTCTCTTTCTGTCTTAAAGACACTTAAGGCCTAGGTTTTTCATGGGAATTGAATGTGCTAAAGCCTGGAATGCTTTCTTTTATTCCCTGTGCAACAGGAACATTTGAAAATCTCATCTTAAAGAAATACATGTTTGAGTGCAAACATGGAAAAAAAAAACACTATTTATTCTACTAAAAAAACTTAACTTAATAAAAGGACCACAACATGAATTAATTATCTTTTACCAGCTGTTACTTTCTCTGGAGGGTTTGTTCTTGTAAACTAATGAACATTCAATTACACCTAATCAATGTATTGTCAGTTATAGATGCCACATTCTTATTTTGTTGATAAGAAAATCTCCAATGTTTTCTATAGTTTCCTAGCACCTCACAAAGTAGTACAGCAGAATCCAACATGGCAGATCATACAGCAGGATAATTAATATATTAGAGGCTTTATTGTCCATTCTAAAACCATTTGGTATGTTTTAAAACAGTATTTTTTTAAATGTATGACCACAGTAGCAATTTAAGCTCCAGGATAGACATATGCTTATTCAAGGATTGCTTGACTATGTTTTACCCTACCACGTCCACTGGAAAGCTGTTCTACTTATCTACTACACTTCCTGTAAAGTAGTACTTTCACATAATACCAAGAAATATTTCACCCTTACACTTCAAATCATCACCTCTTGCCTGTGATAATTGCTACTAATCACAATGTAAAATGGCAATGCGATATGCACTGTTGATTTGTTTGTACAAATAAACAGAGTAATAGAACATGTTTTGCTGTTCATTCTGCTTGTATAATTTATGCAATGTGTTACAAGGGCTGGATGAGCATCTCTTCATGTGGTCCGTAATTTAAAACTCACAGCCAAAGAAAACATGTTCTCATAATTCAAAGGGCTTTAATAAATGTATATATAAGTTTCCCAGGTTTCAAATGTTTGGTAAGAAACAGGCAGTGGTTATCAGAAAATGTGTGTTATATAGAAAAGTTCAGTGAACTTACAAAGTTATATGAAGGAAACTAAAATCCAGCTTTGCACACCCACTGGCAGCTTACATAACCAAGTACGGAGAGGCGAGTCAGCCAGATACATTTGACCTTTTTGGTAGAGAGACTTTACAGCACAACCAGGAGCTTCATACAAATGTATCAGCTGCCTGAGCCTCCTCCTGGTTGGCCAAAACCAATCATACATTTTATGCTAATTTAGCCTGGGTTTCAAGGAGTGTTAACTCTAATTTTTAACTGTCAAAAATTACAAGACATCTTGCTAACTTCAAGGTAAGGGTTTAAATGTTTATTCTGGTATTTTTTTCATGCAAAAAATGTTTGCATACACTAATGATTCTCCTCTATCAGATGCACTCATAATCCAGGAAACTTAACTTTAACTTCTTGCGTTCCTTTAGCTTATTTTTAAATGAAGAAAATGTATCATTTATTTATTATGTTGATATAAGAGTGATTCTTTAGTGAATGCTTAAGTAGATATTAGTGTATAATTAAAACTTCACCACATGCTTGCCAACAATTTTTAGAGATTTCTACAAAGCAAAACTACTTTTGATAAAAGATATGGGGTCACATAAGGCAAACTTAAGTTTTCACTAGTATACACATATAAAGTAGAACATCAACATTAGACCAGCAGATAACAAATAAGTAATTTACTTTATTTTTACAGTCTGTTAAGGGGTCTTCAAATTAAATAAGATATGGAAATAGGACTTTTACTAGTGTGAATTGAATGTTTTTTTTTTTTAAAGTTGAACTAGGCACACACCGTTCCTGTTTTGTTCTCAGTTCCTATTTCTATACTAAGTTATAAACTAAGATGGTAGCAGGAGACCAAATAATAACAACAGGAGGGAGAAACAGCTGGGTGCCAAGCTGTGAGGACTCAGAGCTGCGTCTTATTCCTTAACCTATTATAAAGCAAACACAGCATGCAACATGTTTTATTCGAAAATAAAAATAGTCTGTATTTGTTAGAAAGTCATGGTAATATATGCTCACGGTGGGCCTAAACTTGATGTTGTTTCAGTACACAGATAGCACTCGACATTTCAGTTTGTAGGTTTGTGTGATAGCTACAAAGCAACATGAATATTCAATCATCTAATAGTATCCTTTCATCACATGTATATGGCTATATATATATATATATATATATATATATATATATATATATATATTTATACTAGCGAATTGCCCGTCAAAAAATTATGGCAATGAAATTGTAAGTGAGCTAAGGGTGTTTAGTGTATATAATGTGGCTGATGTAGCGTTGTTCGTTTTCTATGTCGTGCGACTTTTTCGGAATATTCGTTTTCTATGTCGTGCGAGTTTTTGGGAATATCCGTAGCTGTTTGGTGGCTTTTTCTGAATATCCGTAGCCGTTTGGTGTTGTTTCGAGTGTTTATGGTAGTGTTTTGCCTGTTTAGGGACCTTTAGCCTCATTTTCGTTTTGTTCAGCGGCCATTTTTTCTCTCGCTTAGGGGATTTTCGGGTCTCTAAACTCCGAAATTTGTGGTTAAATGGAGGTGTAACTTCACTTGCAGAGGTCCTCAGTGCCCCCCTTGCTGTGAGTAACCTTTTTATGTGTTTGTTGTTTGTATTTGCTGTGTTTGTAATGTTTTTGTGTTTGGGCCGGTTGCGTCCTTGTTTTCTAATCACGTAGGTGTTTTTTGGCAAATACGTAGGTGTTTGGTGGTGTTTTGCGTCTTTTGACTGCTGTAGCCTCGTTTTCGTTTTTTTCGGCTGCCATTTTTTCTCTCGCTTAGAGAATATTTAGTGTCTAAACTCTTTTAATTTGACTTAAATTGAGGTGTAACTTTAGTTTTCGAGGTCCTGGATGCTCCCTCTTCCTGTTAGTAAGCTTTTTATGTATTTGTTGTATTTATTTGTTGTATTTTTCATGTTTTGATTTGCGCGTGTTTTGCGGACGATTTTTGCGAGGTCGTAACGGGTCATAACGTGTCTCGTATTTTGTTTGCGTTACGACGTAAATTTTGCGAGGGTCGCAGTTGCTGGCAAGGAGCGCATTAAGTGCTCCTTGCCAGCAACTGCGACCCTCGCTTTGCCCGCAAGCATGAGCTACGGCTCGTATGCTCACAACTATATATATGTGATATATATGTATATATATATATATATATATATATATATATATATAGTGGTACCTTGGAACGCGTTGTTAATTGGTTCGAGATGGCAGGTTGCGTTCCAAAAAGGTTGAGTTCCAAACTCCCATAAAGAGTAATGTAAATTAGTTTTAGCAATCACGACTAGTACCAAGGTATCATGACAAGTACCAAGGTTTTTTGCTCATCCAGACGTGTCGAGTGAATTTGGAGGACAACGAGAACCGAGGTACCATTATATATATATATATATATATATATATATATATATATATATATATATAGATATACTGTATATATACAGATATCTTTTTAAGATCTAAACAGCTGTCTGTGGGTAGGTCCTCTAGCTTGTGCATAATCCATCCTAAGCTATGTTTTAAAGCTGTGTAATACAGCAGGGAAAAACAAATCAAAGTCTAAAGCCCACTCTGAGAGCAGCCTCTTTTTGCTCACTTGTGTCTCCTTTGCAGGGAAGATACATCCTATAGCATATCAGGAGTTATCTGGCTGATCCTGCTTTGGACTTGTGGATGTGTGGTATGTGTCACAGGTGTACCTGTGAGGAAATGGTGCGTTAAGCAGACAATTCACTTACCATTCACCATTTGTAAATAATTGCGCAGACCAATTTATTATTTTGCAAACTACACTGAAATGCACTAGTGTCAGTGAGAATAATCAAAAAAGTAATTGGGCCTTCAGATTTCTTCATCGCCAGAGGAGTGTCCAAATAATTAGCAACGGCTTTGAAAGTGTCCATTAAATGCTATCAAGTCGGAAACTCCAATGACTAATGAAACGGAAGCCGTCCAAATAATGAACCAAAGAATGAAAGTCAGATTTATTTATAACAACTCAAAGAAGAAAATTACACTTCAAACAAGAAATAGAGTAGCCCATTTTAAGGTGCAAGTCAACATAACATATTCATGAGGAAAACTGCATCATAACAAATGATATGTTGGATGAACCAGGAGAAGGTGATATCCTTATGTAACACAAGCCATCTAAACTTCCCTTTTCCTTGATGGACATGTGATTAGTTAGGCAACACACAGACAAAAAATGAGAGCTAAAACCATGACCCCAGCAGGCTCCATTCTGTGCATTTGTACAATAACTGACGCTGAGAAACCAGTATGGGTAAACCAACGGGACAAAGACAATTTATTAAAACCAACATATATATTTACCAACATGGTATAACACATGGGAGGATCCAGACCAGGGGCAGAAACCTCTTGACCCTGGGCACGAGCCCATGGGTCCGCCTACTTTTGCGCTGCACCCGCCCAAGAGGTAGGGGCAAGCCCCTTTTTAATTATACCCCTGGCCCGGGCAACTCCCCATCCCTCCACTAAGCAGTGCAGGAAACCAACCCTTACTGAACTGCGCTCCCCCAAAAACCTCCAAGGCCCTTTGCACACCCTCCTTGCATTCCAACATAAACATTTCAATCACGATTTCGGTCAGGTGAACGTCATCAGGCAGGAACTATTGCTCCTCTGCATCACCCTCAAACTCAGGGTGGCAGATGACCAGGAATCCCATCTTGTTACAAAAACTGTCCAACAATTTATTGACCTTCATCCGCACACCATTCAAACGGACAGGATCCCTGGTGTTCCGCCACACCCTCCTCCTGACTATGTCTGACGAGATGACTACTACTCCTTCAAACCTCACCTTCCATGCAGCTATCACTCTTTTCATATCCCTGACTAAACGCTTAATGGGCACTGCACCTAAGTCGTTCCCCGCAGCATGGATTATGATTACAGATGGGATGCCAAAACGATGGGCATGTGAATCAACCAACTCACTGACACTTTTCCACCTCAGTCCCCGAAGGCCAGCCCATCGCACCAGTAGTTCCTCCTTTCGTAAGCCAAGTTGCAGGCCGTTAGGCGAAACTGTAGCGAACTGTTCTTCCCAATATATATACGAATGGCCCAGTATCCAGAGTTGCCTTCCAGCGCCTGTAACAGATATGACACAGTTAGCCGATAGCATCTGAAGGTCTTACATAACTCTGCCAATGCCTCTATTCCCACCTTCCAATTCTCCTGATCACCTCCTCTGGCAGCCCAACACTAGCCGGCTCTGTGGCTGCCCCAATCCGGAATGAGTGGGTACCAAAACCTATCACCACCAAATCCAGGTAGTGCAAGCATATTTTAAGCAACTTGGAAAATTGGAAGCGAGAAAGCGCTAATCCATTCTCATGTATTAAGAGTGGCCCCAGATAATCGGGTCTTACTTGCATAAAACTAGTCATATACCCCACAGGACAACAATCAGGCCCTGTTCTACCCAACACAATCTCCCTCCCTTTTCCCACCTGGTCAGTTTTGGATCTCCTCAGCCACATTGACACCTTGCCCTCCTGTAAGCTAACATCTACACGTTGTAGGCCCGCAAGACCTCGCCTGATAGCCGCAACTAGCCCCCCGACTCTAAATGCTCCGAAAAGGCCAGGGGAAAGGCTGTACGGAAATGCGAAGTCTCGTAAGGGGAGCAACACACCTCCGTCAGCACCTCCGATATGCGCAGCAGTAGCAGTATCCTGGGTCTGCCTGCCTTTGAACATGCCACATACAACCTGCTTGACGATAAATACTTTAGGTCCCGCTGTCCGCCTAGCTTAAACATAAATGCCAAAGCTGCTGTTCGTCGCACCACCGTAGCTTTAGAGAGCCCTTCGCCCTTACACCGCAACAAAAACCACAACAGGACCCCAGTCCTCCTTTCTTCGGAGTCAGCACCCCTGGCCAACTCCACCAATTCCTGCCACCTCTGCCAGACGTTCCTGTAGGCCAACCATGTATTTGGCGCCAATGACTACCTCAACAGTCACGCTACCTCAGCGATCCATACTTCCAAACTTCCTCCAGAAAGCTGTCACCCTGTTGCTTCGCCCCTGGCGCCAGCAGTCTGAAGCCTTCCCACCGGAAATTCGAAAGGGTATTAGCAATACCGCTATGCGTTCCAAGCACGTGCCTAGCCCGGAACCATATGTACCAATGCAAGCAGCATAACACCAACTGTTGAATCAGACGTATAACCGGCACCGCTGTTGCCTTGGCACCATTAATAGCACGTACCACCGCTATATTGTCTGACTGGTACACCATCTGCTGATCCCTCAGCCCTGAACCCCATATGCGAACAGCTACAACCATGGCAAAGAGTTCCCGAACCAGTGCATCCTCCCTTAAACCCGTCTCCGTCCATTCCGCGGGCTATCAAGCTGCTCCCCACTTGCCGGCGAAGAAAACTCCAAAACCTACACCTCCCGACGCATTCGTGAACAGCGGGATATCACTGTTAGATACCGCCCGTGAGTGGATAAGCCTTATACCATTGAACGTGACTAGAAAGAGTACCCAGACTCTCACATCCTCCCTCATAGCCGCCGACATACTGATGAAATATTGAGGATGTTTTATGCCCACCGTGGCTAGGAAAAGCCGTCTACAGAATATCCTACCCATGGGTAGGATCTGACACGAAAAGGCTAACTTCCCCAATATAGACTGCAGCCGCCTGAGAAAGACCCTCCTAGTGCCTAACAACGCCTCCAACTCCGACAGCACATCTATAAGCTTGTTCATCGGAAGGCTACACTCCATCCTAACCGAGTCTAGCTGAATGCCCAAAAATGTCAAACAAGTTTTTTTTTTTTTTTCACACGTTAGGGGAACCCCAAAATCTCTCACCACTGTTTGGAAAGCATCTAATAATTCCTCACAATGAACATGAAGTCATCCAAATGGTGAACCATAATGGAATACCCCGACCAACACCCTTGTGACCTACTGTAAAAACGTACTAAACGTCTCAAAGTAGGCGCATGAAATGGAGCATCCCATGGGTAAGCAGAGGTCAATTTAGTACTCCCCACCAAAATGACATCCCAGCAAATATTGGCTAGATGGATGCAACGGCAGAAGGCGAAAAGCCAATTCCAAATCAACCCCACTGCCCGCGTCCCGCACTAACCTCGCTGCAGCGTCAAAAGACGCATACGAGACGGATGACAAATCCTTGTCAATCCCGTTATTCACAGAAGCGCCTTCTGAGTACAATACGTAGTGGAAAAGCCTAAACTTGCCCAGCTCTTTCTTTGGAACTACCCCCAGTCGTGACACGTGCAAATGCTCTATTGGCCCCGCCATTCTACCCAAGCTCACTTCCTTTGCAATTCACTCCGGGGTACTCGTCCGACAATTTTAAATTAGCCGGAAAGCTGCCGGTCATTTCCATCTCACATGGCATGACAAAGCCATCTCGGAACCCCTCGGTCAGCCATCGTGCTGCCGACGTCCTACCTCCCACCTTACCATAACGTACGAGCCACGGGAGCATTGCGTCTAGCAACACCGGTATTCTGCCCCTTTTTTGGCGGCTTACCATTGCGGGCGCCCCCCTTTGAAGCACGCACTTTGTTGCTGCATGTTTCTCGTCGCAACTGGAGCAGGCGTGCTTAAAGTGGCAATTGGGGGATCAATTGCAAATGCCGTCATTGAATGCGTAGCAAACTTTGAGTCCTGTACGAGCCGTGGGGGCAGGGGATCTGACAACATCTGCCCCCCCCCCCCCCCTGGTCTGAAAGGACCACGTGGCATGCATAGGGGTCATCACATTAAGCCAATATGAGATTGCTTTCTCGCTCCATGCCATGTGAGGCCTGGTCGCCATGCATTGGCGGAAGTCCTCGTCATACTTCAACCAATGCCATTCCCCCGTACGTCCGATAAGCACTTCTGATCTCCTCCAGGTACACGAAGAGAGTAGAACACTGAGAAGGGAACTTCTCCCCAGTGACGCAGGACAGGATAGAAAAAGCATGCAGCCAGTTAGCAAACGTCAGTGGGACGTGCCAAGAAGACTGCCTTGTATCTCCCCCTTCACCTCTGGTACTACCCTCCCTTAAATTCCATGCCCGCGAAACTGGCAAAAGAGAGAAAATATCAATAAATTTCCTTCTCCATTAACACTCCTTGAACTCTAGGGTCAGATGCGCCCCCAGGTTGTCCAATGCGCACACTGCTGTAGCTCTTAGGGACTCATCTGAGACCCTGGGACACTCCTGTGGTGCAGGAGCACCCAACTGCTCAACTGCACATGGAACCGCTACCGTAGCCTGATGCTCAAATGGCGCAGCCCTCGACTCACTAGCAATGGTAGGCCAAGCCCTCGCTGCCAACCCCGCTACCCATTCCCCTAAATCCTTATCTGACAGAGCTACCCCATGACCCCCAACAAAGCTTTCAGCCCCGTTACTAATTGTCACTTCTCCTGACCCCGGCAAGGTGTATGTGTTGGTTGTAAGCGCTCACCTTGTGCCTGTGTCGATGGTTCTGGGGGACCTTGTCCCTGCTCCTGTTCAGGAGCCGCCCTACTAGGCCTCCCCTTACGTGGCTCACGATCAGAGCTGGAACCATTACAGCTGCAGATGCAGTATCTGCGGTTGCTAGACCGCGACCGCTCCCTGGAAGTTCTGAAAAGGCAAAAGGAAATTTGACTATCCTGTCTGTGCCTGTAAAATTAGCTCCTGACAGCCTCCGCGTCAACCAGGGAAGACTCACTCTCTACCCCCACTGACCCTAAAGGGTTGCTTAGGTTCCCCAGACCCTGTCCCCGTGTGACACCGTCATTGAGTCCGGAACCATCAGCGGGAGGCAGAGGAGCCAGTCCCGTACTAGTACCCTGTCTGTCGCTATCAACTACAGACTTGGTGTTTGTAAAGGGTGGCAGGTGAAGCCTGTACCGCCTCTGCTGTCGTTCTAGGAGTAGTCAAGGCAAAAGAAAGAGGACTGTACCTTGCCTTCCTGGCTCTCACATGGCGAGCCGCCCTGGTCCCCTTGACCGCCTCCAGCCTGCACGTCTCGCTGTTGTCTCGCATCATATATTTTATGATGTCCGCGCGTGCCTTCCTCATAGCAGATACTCCGGCCCGAGGGCGCCATCACCCTGTGGCAAACTTTGAAAGGCAGAATCAGACGAAACAGTGGCAACGGGACTGGCCCTGACGCTAAATCCCCCCTGGGGACTGCTGGCTTCCTAGTTGCTCCTTTAGCCCTGGCAGGACCCTTACCACCCTTTTTCGAGGAGTGGGGGTGTTGGAGATAATGAGTTGACTCAGTGGTGTCTCCGAAGATGCAGCCCGAGTTACCTGGTCTACACCTGCAACACCTGTGTCACTCTCTCTCGCATTGCGATAAGGCAAGGGCTGGTGGACACCTAAGCCCTGGCCTGCCGCCCTTGGCCCTCCCCTCTGGCAAGCTGCCACCATCCGGGATTAGTTGTTCAGCCTGCCTGCCAGAGGGGCCTCGGTCTTGGGGAACTGCAGGGGAAGGGGTGAGGCACCCGCTGGAGTGCCTATGCTGTCCGATAAGCCACCTAACTCTGTGGCAAAGGACCTGAGAGCTAATCGCCCATAGTAGGCGATCCAGCTCCGCAAAGTCCTGGGCATCCATCTAAGTATAAGGGGTGTGGAGGGGAAATTGACCAGGGACAAATTTATGTATTGTTCCTGCAGCAGGCAATAACAAAAGAACTACATAATGATATGGGGATAAATAAAAAACAACTATACAGGGAAAAAAACTCTACCAATACCACAGACCAAAAATTCCAGGAAAATCCAAACAAGGGGGACAAGAAAATAAAAATACCCCTATAACAGGCTCCTATAAGCAGTAACATACACCCCAGGAGAGCTAAGATAATAATGCTGTAGTAGCCAGAACTGCCTGATGGTACACAATATGGCCCACTAATATAAATGTGGGAATCACTCCAGATAGCAGGCAATAAGATAAATATATATATATATATATATATATATATATATATATATATATATATATATATGCATATATATATGTGTGAATTTACCAATAAGGGACCCAGCAGTACCCACCCCAGGGCCGAGGCCCTACCAAAAATGCCATAGCCCACCCAAGCCACCCCCCCCAAAAAACGGACAAAGACAAATGGAAAACACAAAACAGACAGCAGGCACACACACACAGCCACCCCACACACACAATGCAGGACAAATATGCTACTTCACAAAAGATTCACCAGCACCGCAGCTCAGCACCAGGGGGATGTGATCCGACCGTTGGCCAGCAGCAGAGTGAGCCAAAATGGCGATCACCTCTCGCCAACACCCCTGCCGGCTCCTTCCCGTGGCCAACCAGCCCCCCGACCAATCAGCGTGCGCATGAGATCCTCCATGCTACAGGAGCCTTGAGCTCTAGGGACCTCCATTAGTTAATAATTCCTCATCAGTAAAATGACAGCAATGCTTACTGTTTTAACCACAGCAGCATCTCTGTTAATGTGTCCTCTTCCTTAGAAAGCCCAATAGAACTCATCTTTTGAAGCAATGAAATGTGGTGATTTGTTATTTCTCTCTATGATATTTTTCCTTAAATTCCTTAAAAGCATGACCACCAGTAAGACCAGTCTGATAAAGAGAAGGTCTAGATAATTTTGTATCACCTACCTTCGGAGAAATGACTAGCCTCCCCTTCAGCTGCCGAGCCAATGCCCCGCTTCAAATCAGTGTCCACTTTACCTTTTTTGTCACTTGCAGTCGGCCTTTACATTGTACCTAAATCATCTTTTGCTTCTAACTTGGATAGATTTAGACAACATTGTAACGCAAATTCATTCATTTTCTCAAGCATCACTTAGATAACAGTGCTATTCACAATGCTCCCAGTTCCTTACTAGCAACACTAGACTCCACACCAGATACATGTTAGATTGAGACTCAACACTGGGCCCATGAACTCTGGATGACTGCTAGGCTGTATTTCCAGAAGATGAAGCCTTTTTCGCATTAATTTTCCTTGTAGCCTGCTCCACACCTTGAACTTTTCAGTCATCCTAGGAAAAGTCCCCATAATTGCCCAGTCACTAATTAATGATCCCAGGTCATGGTGGTCAGTTCCTTGTTTGGAGAACTAACATTTCTCTTAACATGACCGACCCTTAATAAGCCTGCAGGCATGTCATTAGATCTCAAAATAGTTTTTCCCTCATGAGTCCTTCCATCTTGCCCCACTCTCACTCCATCTTCAGACTTAAAAATGCTCATGGCAAGACTTCTTTGATAAATCTTGATAATCATGGCCCTGAAATTACAAAAAAATGTTTACTCTCAACTGCTGCTGTAATCTATCTTGACAGAAAATGCTGCTGTAATCTATGTTCTCTGTGACTCCTTAAAATTGCCCACCAAGTTACTTAGTAAATCTTCCCCTTCACAGCTTATTATTCCTACAACATTAAATACTCAATGGCTGAAACAACGGCAGTGTAAGTGCCACTATCAAATGCCCCCGAAGACCATTACACACTGGCATCACAGAACACTTGCTCAAGATACTGTTGACCCCCCAGTACACAATTGTCAAAAAGCCTCTGGGTACCATCAATCGCATGAAAAGGCACAAAAGCACTCACCTTGATTGCTAAAATCCCACACTATCAAGGAACTAATATATTAATTGTGTTGGATTTGAAGCTTGATTGCTCAAATCTGACCCAATTAAGTATCTTAACTATAGCAACCCTGATATATACCCATGGTAATCTAAAGTATAACCATGGAGGTACTTATGGACCCCCATGGTAAACTAAAAATATCCAGATACCATTGAGGTCCTTATGGTCTGCTATGATCATTTAATATTAAACCTATACCATGAAAGGTCCTATGGACACCCCATGGTATACTATACAAAAATCATGGAGATCCATATGAACCCCCGTGGCACCTAACATTAATTTCGATATAAAGTTATTCCTGCAGATACTCATGGTAATCTGTCATTTAACCATGAACATCCTTGTGAGCTGCATGGTAACTAAACCTAACATTTTACCATAGGGGTCCCTATCTATGTACCCTCATGGCACCTTACTACTATATGGTTCTTATTGACCCCCATGGACCCTATACCCCCATGGACCCCATTCACAAGGCCCCCACAGACTTTGCTTCTACCCCTCCTGAAAAGTAATTAAATCAAATACTTACAAAAAATAAAAAGAACTACAGAAAGTAAAAAATAACAAAATAAACAATAGGACAAGGACGTTGCTGATCATAGCTAGAAGGTCGTCAAATGGAGGGTAAGTAGAATTTTCCTTCCAAAAGGTGTAGATTTTTTTTATTTTTGTAGTACATCTTTTTTTATTTGAATCTTTTTATTATTTTATTTTATTTGTAACTTTTTTTAATACAGAGGAAGTTTTTATATGCATATCTGTCAACTACAATGGCCATTGTTTTCATAACAACTAATGAAAAGCTTGTTTGTCTATAAAAGGTCACACTCTCTGCAGACAGAATAGAATCAGAAAATAATCTAGAATCCTTGCAGGAAAGAATAATGGCATATAAAAATTAAAAGGATTTTGTTTATTTGTTTGTTTTTGTTCTCTATTACTTTTTAAAATTTTTAGTTATCGAAAAAAATTAACTCAGCGGTCCTTTAATAAAAAAAATATACAACTAACTTGCACTCAAGTCTTTTCCATGCTCTGCAGTGTTAACCGTCAAAATCTAAGCAATCTATAGCAGTGGAGGTCAGCACAACGTATTTTTCCATCAATAGAAAGGTCACATTCCCTAGTTGGTAAATACAAGGAGTCAGTTGCGCCCTGAAGATATTATAGGATGTGATGGAGGGACGTAAGACATGCAGGAGAGAACAAGGGCGAGAAGGCTGCACCAGAATGAAATGGAGAGCAATAGGGAATCTGAACAGTAGTCTGAGTACTAGCCTTTTTTTATTGTAGATGTCATTGTATTATGTATGTTAGTGGCCAGTCTGCTTTGTAAATCATTGAGTCCCAAGGTTTGTTTAGAGGTTTAATTAGATAGCATATTTGTCTTAAAATGTTAACAACATACCCTTTAAATCTTTAAATAAGCATTGTATTGGCAACAAAAGTATAGTTAAATTGATAGTGCAATTTGTTAATATTGAAGTAATCATCATCAGTTACCTGTTTTTGTGCTTTGTTGTGAGATGGAAGCATCCAAAATAAAACTTACTTTAACTGACAGAGTCACCCCCCACGCACACACACACTAAGGAGAGAACTGGAGGCATTTTACATAACGATTATGTGACTGCCAGAACACCTGGCAAATTGTTCTGCCCAAGATTTGGCTCATGCTCAGATGTTTTTTGCAATTAGGGAGCGAGACCTGGAACATGCACTCTGATGTCATCATCATCAATGTGCATGCTCAGGCTAGAAATAAATCTGTCCATGAGCCTAATCTTGGGTAGAATAATTTGCCTGGTTTTCTCACAGTCATGTGATCACTGTGTGACACACCTCCAGATTTCACCTTAGCGGGAGGGGGTCTGACTCACTGTAAATGTTAATTTGGAAGCTTGTATACAACAGAGCACAGGACAGGTAACTGATGATGATTACTTCATTGCTAACCCCTCATCCTACCAATATAACTATACTCTTGTTACCTATACAGTGGTGCTTTAATATAGAGCTGTTTCTCAAATCCCTTGACTCTACTCTGCTTTGTATTTCATTACTAGTTTTTAACTCCTTCCCTGCCTCAAAGGTTATGCATATTTATATTAACAGATCCAGACATAATTAAAATAAGCCCTGTATGGGCTTGGATTTTTTTTTTTTAGATTGCAGGTTTGGTGAGTGTATATAGTGCTGATGGAAGCAGCATTGCAGGGAGGAGAGCAGGGGAGAAGCTAACAATGGTGCAGGTGGTGCAGTGCACCAGGGCCCTCCTCTGGGGGGCCGAGTGATGTGTAATTTTTTTTTTGTATTTCATTTTCTTTTTTTGTTTATCATTTCTAATTATGCTCCAAGTGGTGTCAGTGTGGAGTAGTTCAGCATGCTGGGGATGAGTATTAGGGAAGAGATGAGAGAGAGAACAAGAGCCGGATGATAGCAAAGTACAGGGGGATGAGAGGGAGTGGAGGCTGTGTGTGGGTGGATGCTGAGAGGAGATGGATGCTGATAAGGACTGCGTGCTATTTAGTGTTGAATGCTAAAAGGGATGGGTACTGTGTGGAGGTATATGTTAAGAAAGACTGGGTGCTATTTGAGGATGGCTGCTGAAAGAAACTGGCTGCTATGTAGAGATATATATATGTGGTCTTAGGGAGGGGAGCTGTTATGGGAAGGGGTTTAGTGGATGGGGTTAGAGTTTTGGTCAACTTAGGGGTTTAAATTAAGATGGGTGTTAGAGTTTTGGTTAAGATAATGGTGAAGAGTAGAGTTGGTGTTAGAGCTTTGGTTAGGTATTGGTTAAGGTTGTTATTAGATTTTATTTTAAGGTATTGGTTTGGATAAGGGTTGAGGTAATTGCTTGTGGCTGGGGTTAGGATTGCAGATGGAGTTAGAACTTGTGCATAGAGTTAATATGAACATGGAGCCAGAACACATGGTGCTGTAATGGACAGATTATTCTGGATCATTAATCAGATCAGTTTCTCCAATATTTAAAAAAGCTGTGCCTTAATAAAAAATTACTTTAGTATATACCTTTAAGCACACAACTATACTATTACAGATTTTGATTTGTTTTACTTTAGCTTTGCATGCCCGTGAATGAAAAGACAGATGCAGAATTTAGCACATTCAGTTAAAATAAACCTGGTCTAATTGCTTCCTCATTCCCATTGATGCTAAAAGAAACGGAAAGGAGACAGATCCAGCATTACCTTTTCATCAGCCAAAACACCCCTGTGAAGTCACAAGTAATATAATGCAGTATAATGCCCCCAAATCTCATTGCTTTGACATTCTGTGTCTTGACAGCCCAGAGTAATCCAGAGGCGTGGGAACATATGCAATAATAAATGAATACCAGAGCCTGACATGTCCCACAAGATATATGGAACTTGAGCAGCACCTTAAATATTTATGATTTGTAAAGATTATGTATAGCTTGGCATATTCCTAAATTGGCTTTATTCCCAGCAGAATGAGAAAGGTTCTGACTTTTTGCAGTGGCTTCGTAGTTATCCAAAGGGTCCTACAGTCCTCCTTTTTTTTTTTAAAGGCTATAATACTTTGTTTATTTTTATGGTATATATATTCCTTAAACATATTTCAACCAGGTCACCTCTGAGACTTGAACAATATGACATTTGTCTATTATAAATCTCAGAAGATTGCTATAGCTTTTTTTACAAACAGAGAAATATAGGTCAAGGAAAGTACAAGCCAAACATGAATGATATTAATATGTAAGAAATGCCATATAAAGTGGTCTCTTCATGTGCTAAATGGAGGGACATGATCTCCCGCTTATTATAAACTAGTGAATTGCCCGTCAAAAAATGACGGCAATAGAATTGTAAGTCAAGGAATGGTGTTTGGCACACAAATTAAGTGTCTTTTTGCGCTGATTGCAAGCATCGTGGTGAGCGCTTTTGGCGCTCATCGTGTGGCTGGCAATGAGCGCCTTTGCCGTTTATTGCGATTGTGTGTTGTGTTGTTTTTTAAAGTTTTGTATTTATGTATGTTTTAACGATAATTAATTACTAAATAAATGAAATCATAAATTTATAAACTGTACCTATTTGTAATTAATATATGCAGCAGGCAATGTGCTGAAGAACTAACAATCTGTTTTGATGTTCATAAAGCATATAATGTAGGTTTGTAGTGTTGTTGAGCTGAAGTGTAAGTGTGAGCAATGTGTGCAGTGTGTAGTGTAAATAGGCTGCGTGCGTGAGGAGAAACCGTTAGCTGTGTAGTTCCACATTGTGTAATTTAGTGTTGTAAAATGGCGGCGAATGTGTACGTGGTACGCGGGTGTGGATGATTTAGCGTCCTTGGTAATAGTGTATGTTGTATCCCATACAAGTTTTTGTAAAAGTCGTATGTGCTTGGTGGCGTTTTGCGGCTTTAGGGGTGGTGTATCCACTTTTTCGTTTTTTTTCAGCTGCCATTTTTTGTCTCGCTTAGGGGATTTTCGAGTGTCTAAACTGTGAAAATTGGAGTTAAATTAACGTGTAAGAATGCAAACGTCCTGGGTGTCCCTCCTTGCTGTGTGTGATGTTTGTATTTGATTTCTGTTTGTATATAGTGTTTTTTGGGGGGGGGGTTTCGGTGAGCGTGGTTTGTCCGTTAAGTTCATATTTTTTGCAGCTTGTATTTTGTTTTATGCAATTCGCGGTTTCCTTTTGTAAGTGTTATGGACCGTATTTTTTTTCAAATTTTTTTTAAAAGTGCTACGGGGCTCGCAGTGTGAATTGTGTATTTGAGTGTTGTATTCATGTGTTGTCCCGCGGATCGTGGTATGATGGTAAAGTGTTGCTGGGTCGTAGGGATGAGAGCCTATGGCGCTCATCTCCACCAGCACAGGGAGCTCCTTTGGCGCTCCCTGCCTAAGTGCTACGGGGTCGTAGGGATGAGTGCCTACGGTGCTCATCTCCACCAGCGCACGAAGCGCCTTCGGCGCTCCTTGTCTGGCAACAACCGCGGCAATGAGCAAAAAAAAAAACCCTGTTCAAAACTTTGCATACCCTTAGTTCTTAATACTGTGTATTACCCCCTTTAGCATCAATGACAGCGTGCAGTCTTTTGTAATAGTTGTCTATGAGGACCCTAATTCTTGCAGGTGTTATAGCTGCCCATTTGTCTTGGAAAAACGCCTCCAGGTCATGCAAAGTCTTTGGTCGTCTTGCATGAACAGCACATTTGAGATCTTCCCAGAACGGCTCGATAATATTAAGGTCAGGAGACTGTGATGGCCACTCCACAAACGTTATTTTTTTCTGCTGTAACCGCTGGACGGTCCACTTAGCCTTGAGCTTAGGGTCATTGTCATGCTGGAAAGTCCAACAGAGTCCCCTGCTCAGCCTTCGTGCAGAAATATGCAAACTGTCAGTATTTTCTGATAACATGCTGCATTCTTTTTGCCATCAATTTTCACAAGTTTCCCTGTGCCTTTAGAGCTTACCCCCCCCCCCCCCGCCAACATCAGAGAAGCCACAAACATGCCTCACAGTGGAATCTCGGCACCAGCACCCTGATATTTGGCTTCTGTATCAGTCAGAGTTTCTCCATTAGTAATCAGCACTTCTAGGAGTCCCAGTAACCTTCTGTGGTAGTGACCAGGACAGGTTACTTGTAGGGTGGAGATAGGTTCAGTATCGCAGCCACCAGGGACAAAATAAGAGAATATACAATTTCTATATGCCTTAAAGTGAACGGATTTATTTTTTAAATAACAGCAGTATTTATAGCAGTTAGACGCAGCGTTGGTGTACACAATGTAACAATGAGAGGGGGTGGCAGACAATCACAAGAGATAAACTCCACATGGGTCTAACAGTAGTTTCCTGAGGGTAATAGGCTTAAATCTCCAATACACTTCCTGCCGTCTCTAGCACATATCAGATGGGATTTATTTGGGAAACAATGGAACAAAGCAGATTTACAAAGACAATGGGGGTATTTATGCAGATAATCCAGTGGCTGGAGCCAAGCAGTCTGTGCTTTAATAAGGGGTCAATGGGCCAACACCCAGGCTGAGAAAAAGGGGTCCGTGACAGTGGAGATGGTATTCTTTTCACTATAGGTCTTCTTGACCCCTCTCCAAACATAGCGTGTGTGGTTGGGACCATAAAGCTCTATTTTGGTCTTGTCACTCCAAATTACAGTGTGCCAGAAGCTGTGAGGCATGTCAAGGTGTTGTTGGGGATATTGTAACCAGGTTTTTTTTGTGGCATTGGCACAGTAAAGGCTTCTTTCTGGCAACTAAACCATGCAACTGGTTTTTGTTCAAGTATCGTTGTTTTTTTTTCCAGAGCAGCCTGTATTTCTCTTGAGGTTACCTGTGGGTTTCTCTTTGTATTCTGAACAATTCTTCTGGCTGTTGTGGCTGAAATCTTGGTCTCTAGAGATCCCCAAATTTCCTACTCCTTAATAAGTGATTGAATAGAACCGACTGGCATTTTCAAGGCTTTGGATATCTTTTTATAACCTGAAGTTCCATTACCTTGTTACGCAGTTCTTTTGACAGTTCTTTTCTGCTCCCCATGGCTTAGTATCTAGCCTGCTCAGTGCATCTACGTGAGAGCTCATTAGAAATTTTTAAAAGTCACATGTGTGGGGAATTAACCTTTCAATTGTCATTTTAACCTGTGTGTGTCACCTTGTGTTTCTGTAACAAGGCCAAATATTCAAGGGTATGTAAACTTTTGATCAGGGCCATTTAGGTAATTTCTGTTATCATTATGATTTAAAAGGGAGCCAAAAAACTATCTGGTAATAAATGGCTTCATATGATTACTATCCTTCAATAAAATACTTTTTTTCCATGATCAGGCATATTTTCTAAATAAATGCCAAAATTTCACAATTTTTGCCAGTGTATGCAAACTTTTCAGCACTACTTATATATATACAGTATATATATATATATATATATATATATATATATATATATATATGTATATATATATATATATATATAAATGCATTTTAAATTATTTTGTCAGTAATGTACACTTTTTAGGATAACCTAAAGTAGATGTGCCTTTTCTGTGTCCAGTTAAAGAGAAGGCAAGGTCATCCTAGACTATATGAGCTGAGCATCCCTTATCAGTTGTAAAATGCTATGTTTGAAAGGGCCAACAGGGTACAATCTGCTGTAAAATTCAGTTTCTTTTTATGTCATGTTGTAAACATCACACATGGGCCTAAAAATAAACCTTTGGCTTTTATATACTATAAATGATTGAAAAGCTGCAGATTGTGGAACAGAGCTGTTGGTTGTAGACTTTGTAACAGCTTGTGTGAAGCACACCTCTGAGACAGGTTCTATGGGGTTAAAAAAAAAGAATGGAATTTGGCGGAGTTATATCCACTCAGTTCCTTTCATATGTTTCTGTACTGCTTTATTTGGAGTATCTAGTCCTTGAAGAACAACCCCAGACATGAACACTATAAAGAGACCTTTATCTCTCCAATTAACATTTTCCAGCTGTATTCATTATGCCTGCAAGAATACGCTTCCAATCCCCTGCATTATGCCAGGCTTTTTCAACTCGTAAAATATTTAAACAACGCAGGACTCCAATATTGACCTCATCCGTGAGAAGCTCTGATTAAAATCCATTGTGTTCCTAATGTCTTTTTATTCAGGTTGAAGCAAGGGAGATCTAAACTTCAGCACACGGAGAACTGAAGGCATCTCATTCACTTTTCAAGAGCATTCAGTATTTAATCAGCACATTACACCCTGGCACAAACAACATTCAACTAAGTTATGATGGGTAAAAGAGAAAGTGACAAAGTCCATAAAGAAATATTCCACAGGTTAAAAAAATCCAACGTTTTTCCAAAGAATAAAACCTAAACGTTCTGTCATGTTATAGTGGTCAAACTGCAGGTGAGGATTCTGGGTAGTGATATGCAAATTAACTGAGTTTACCTGATTTAAACAACTATAGTTAGCAGTTGATCATCGTCTCTACTGTAGAAAATAAAGCTCTTCCAGCAAATATTTTGTCAGAGGATATGACAAGATGCAATTGGTTTAAGTGAGTTGCTAAACAGGTGTGCAGTGATGAATGTGCAAGTGAGCAGTGCTAGTGTAAGTGTGGAAGTTTATACAAGGGGGAGTTCAAAGAAAAGGGGATAGGATGTATACAATAAGGACATTTTTACTAGATTTCATTAAAAAAAACACATTACACAACTACATTGACTTTTTCACTGTGGTTTTTCAGACATTGTACTCATGAGTCAGCCTCACCCAGTGTACATCCTGATACCTGTGTGCACTGCTGGAGCAGCTTTTTCAGGGACAATACTTCTGTGGCAGGTGTGAGCATGCTGCCTCTTTTGAAAATTAAATTGGAGAGGTGGATTGCAGGAGTTTGTGATATTACTCCTCTGAAAGGGGAGTTGATGCTCACTGAGCACAGTTTAGCTGGGCCTAGCTTGGAGGGTGGAGTTAGGGCCAGTGAGGATGTTCATGGAGGTAGCTGGGTTACTGTGACAAGAAGAAGCAGAGGAGACAGGAGGAGGAGGCAGACCAGCACTTAGTTTGCAAACACCAACAGATTTGCCAGATTGAGTGAAATTGTTGGAATGTTCACTTACAAAAGGCAATAACAGTCCTACTAGAAGAGAAGGAGTGCAGATTAGGCAGAGCAATAGACCGGTTTTGGTGTAAAAGGACTGTTATTAGGAAGGTAGACTGTGTGATTTGTCACCCAGATCCCAGCAACAGAATATCTTGTTGTCTCCTGGTTGTTTGGGTTTGTATGTTGTGAATTGGATTGATAAATTATTGGGAGAGGCCTTGAATAATCCAGCTGTCTTAGTACATATTGGTACCAATGACAAAGATAGTGGATGAAGTGTCCTAAAAAATTATTTTTATAGATCTTGCAAATAAACTTACAGACTGCTAAGGTAGTATTTTCTGATATACTATCAGTGCCTGGTGCAAACCAAGGAAGACAGAAGGAGCTTAGAAAGGTTTATGTGTGGCTAATGTTTTGCGCAGGATGGAGGTTTTGGGTTTTTTAGAGCACTAGGTACTGTCCCTCCCACTCTCTCCCTCCTCTATCTCTCGCCCCCTCCCCTCTCTCTCCTCTCTCTTTCAATCTCTCCCTCCCTCTCCCTCCCTCTTCTCCCTTTCTCTCTCCTCTCTCTTTCCCTCCTCTTTCTCCCCCCTCTCTCCCTTTCTCTCTCTCCACTCTACTTCCCTTCTCTGTCTCCCTTCCTCTCTCCCTCCTTTCTCTCCCTTTTCTCTTTCCCCCCTGTCCTCCCTCTCTCTCTCTCTCCACTCTCTATACCTCTCCTCTGTTTCTCTCCCTCCTCTCTCTCACTTCCCTTTCTCCCCCTCCCTTCACCCTCTCTCCCCTATCCTCGCTCTCAATCATCCTTCTTTCACTCCCCCCGCCACTTCCATTACCTTCCCTTCATGCTCCCAGGTCCGACAGCTCCTCTCCCTGCCAGCTTGGTATAGGAGGCCTTGAGGTAGGAGTGCCACAGGTGGTGGGCGGCAGGTGGAGAAATGTTTTCCACCTCAAAAGAAGCGTCCCCTTGCTACGCCACTGAGTACAATCTTTGACACCCTTTCTCTCCCTCTCTCTCCCTCACCTCTCTCCCTTCTCTCTTTCTCCCCCTTTCTCTCTCACTCCGTCGTCACACCTTCCCATGGGTAGGGACGGCCCCTTCTCACAATTGGCCCGGGCAACTCCCCCACCCGCCACGGCGACTCCGGACGATTCCTCTACAGAGGTGCTCCCCCCCCATCGCTAAGGCCCGCTGTACCCGTTCTTTAATCTTCAATATAAGCAACTCCAAGCCGATTTCCTGTCAGATGTACTCCATCTTCCAAGAAAAACGCATCTGCATTAGAGTCCTCCAGTTCATAACGGTTATTCCTGGGAACCTCTCCCTCCAGCCACTGATGTCGCGCTTCATATCCCTCACCAGCCTTTTGATAGGGATGTATCCCAAATCATTTCCTCCCACATGGAATATCACCATCCCTGCCGACCAAAGCGCTGGGTGTACGAGTCCATAAACCCACTAGCTTGCCTCCACCTCATTCCTCTCGTACCAAACCAGCGCACTGCTCCACGCCCATTAGGTATACACAACTGCAGACCATCCTTCGAGTTCATGGCCCAATCACCCCGAGTTGATCTCTTAAGCACCTCATCCGGAAGTCCAAAACCAGCTGCTTCCGTTGCCGCCCCTATGTGGAATGAGTGAGTTCCAAATTCAGCCTCACATAGTCCCAGTTTGCTCAAACAACTTTTGAAAACCTTAAAGAATTGGAAACGCGACAAGGCGAGCACGTCCTAGTGTATTAATAACAGCCCGGGCAAATCCGGCTGCCGCTGCAACAGTCGGTCCACAAAGTCCACTGGGCAACAGACCGTTCCTACCCGTCTCAGCATAATCTCCTTGCCATGACCCGCCTGGTCTGTCTTGGAGCTCCTTAACCATAACCCTACCCTGTCACCTTCCACCCACACGTCCTCCACTTGCATGCCTCCCGGGCCGTGCCTGCTAGCCGCAACCAGTTCGCCTAACCTGAATACCCCAAAGAAGACTAGCGAAAAAGCAGTACGGAATAGCAGCGCCACGTAGGTCGTGTGGCAAACTTCCTCCAGTGCCACAAAGATATGCAACAACAGCAAAAATGTGACAGGGCGCTGCTTGTCCTTACCCGACTGACCCTGAGCCAGTCCTTTCAGGACCCTCCTTACCAAAAACTCCTTAGTCAAGTCCTTCTGCTCAGATAGCTTGAACATAAAAGCTAACGCAGTTACTTGACTGGACACTGATGCCGCCGACATACCGGCATCCCTACATTGCAGTATGAACCACAGCAGTATTAAGGTCTTCTCCCCACATTCATACTGAGACAACGATAGGAAATAGCTCCAGGAAGGCAAAATTCTTGGTTAGGCCCACCTCAATCCATTTTTCTGGCCATGCTGCTGCACACCAATTGTCACGGAAATATGCACCGAATCCGTGAGCCCCCGACGCGCCAGTAAACAAGGCCAGCTGGATGTTAGACTGCCTACGCGTGTGAATCAATGCCCTACCATTGAAGGATTCTAAGAACTCCACCCAAACCGCTGCGTCCTCTCTTATAGATAACATTATCCTTGCGAAGTGGTGTGCCTGCTTGATACCAACCGTAGCTAACGCAATCCGACGACAAAAAATCCTTCCCATGGGAATGATTTTACATGCGAACGTGAGCTTCCCAAGAATGGACTGGAGCCGCGGAAGAGACACCCTCCTTGCACCTGCAAGCGCCGCCAACTTGCCTCTTAAATTGTTGACTTTTTCCAATGGTCAAACTGCACTCCATCGTCCGGGAATTTATTATGATGCCCAAAAAGCTAAGGCAGGTGGTTGGACCCTCAGTCTTCTGGTCTGCCAACGGAACCCCAAAGGAATGCGCCACTCTGGAGAACGTGGCCAGCAAATGCACACACACTTCTTGTCCCCTTGGACCCACGAACAGGAAGTCGTCCAAATAATGCACTATGCTATCATATCCTGACTCCTGGACCAATACCCACTGCAGGAAACTGCTGAAAGTCTCAAAGTAAGCACATGACACCGAACAGCCCATGGTAAGGCATAGGTCCACGAAGTAGCTGCTCCCTAAACGAAAGCCTAACAGCCAGTGACTTGACGGGTGAACTGGTAGCAAATGAAACGCAGAATCTATGTCCACCTTCGCCAACAGAGCCCCCACGCCAGCCCTTCAAACTATCTTGAGTCAAACGACGCATATGAAACTGACAACAGATTCTTGTCGATACCATCGTTGACTGATTGACCGTTCGGGTACGACAGGTGATGGATCAGTCTAAACTTTCCAAGTTCTTTCTTCGGCACCACACCCAAAGGGTATATTTGTAAACAGGGTCCTGCCATCCTGCCCAACCTGACTTATTTTCCAATTTTTTCTTCTGCTATACCTGGAAACTCTGCCTCTGATTTTAGGTTCGCGGGCTGCACGGTAAAACATTGATCCACCTTAGACGGAATTATAAAACCCTCACGATAACCGTCAATCAGCAGCCTTGCTGCTTGCCCCTTTCCAGGGACCTTACTGTAGTGTCTTAGCCACGGCAGCATTGTGTCTAGTGATACCGCCGTTGTTCCCTTTTCCAGAGGGCTCACCCTGTCTGCCGGTTTCCCTTGTTTTTCCACATTTAAGCACTGAGTGCTCACCTCCACAGCCTGAGCAAACGTGCCTAAATCGACAGTTAGGCACCCACTTGCAAACTCCCTCATTGAAGGAGTAGCATGCTCCACCCAGCGTGGCGGGATCTCTGGGCCCGCCCGCCCCACCTCAAAAGGGCGCCATCGCCCGCATAGGGGTCATTTCATTCAGCCAGTGCGCGACAGCCTTATTACTCCACAACATCCCCGGTCTCGTGGCTATACACTGACGAAAACTCTCGTCATACCTCCACCATGCCATACCGCCATAGGTGCGGTGCGCTCCCCATATCTCGTTGAGGTAAATGAATTGCGCTGAACACTGCTGGAAACATGTCTCCGATGACGCACGCCAGGATCGAAAATGCCTGCAGCCAGTTCTCAAACGTCTTAGGAATCTTCCTGAAGCCCTTCCGCTCTGGCTCGCCCGACACCGGCCCTCTGTCCTGGGTATCCATGAATCTTGATGAGGGTAGCAATGAGAATATTTCGATAAATTCCCTCTTCCAAATCCGCTCTTTTACTTCTAGTGGTAGATGAGCGCCTAAGCTATCCAAGCTGCATAACACCGTCGACCTGACTGAGCTGTCGGATATCTTGACTGTACTGGACGCTGTTACCAGGTCTGCTGGGGAAGGCGGTGAGCCTAACCCAGAAGCACTTGCCGCCCGGGAGGCACAACTTTTCTCCTGTGTTATGGCACCTTGTCCTCCCCAGGCCTGTCTTGCCAAACCCGACACCCATTCTCCTAAATCTTCATTGTTCATGTTAACATCATATGACCTCAAGAATCCCTTTAACCCAGCCAAAAATGTCTGTGACTGTACGTCCCTGCCACTACCGGTGTAGCCCAAAGTGAGTGTCTCACCTGTATCATGCCTGGCAGGCTCCTGACGTGGCCTCTGATTGGCTGGACTGTTCCTGCCTCGGGATCTCGGTCGCCTGCTCTTCACACTAGTTGCACTCTCCGAACTGGAGTCCGCCCTGACGCGGCGATAAGACCTGCGGCTATGGGAGTGAGATCTGCCCATAGATGATCTGCCCATAGAAGAACCATGTGAGGGCTGTCTTTGCCTGCCATACCTGTCGTCCAGTCCACTCCTGCCCAGTGATGACTCGTAGTTAGAATACGGTAAGGACAGCCCACTCAAAGAACTGTCGGCTCTAACCTCTGGAACAGCTCTACCGTCCTCTTTTGTAGCCCCTGTCTGTCCTCTGGTGTTACTAATTAGGTAATCTACGGCCGCGCCCCCCCCCCCCCCCGGCTGGGTAACCACCCGTCAATGCTTACCGCATGGGTGGGTGAGTGGCCTGCTTCTTCTCAACTCTGATCGAAGAGAAAGAAAGAGGGCTGTACCTTGCTGTTGGCATCATTGTTCTCACGGGATGTGGGGATCGCCTTGTTTCATCTCTCCTTATGTTCTCCGCAACCATCTCTTTCTCCACCTCGTTTCACTTCCTTCTTAGCTGCGATGATTAGGATGGCGGCAAGCCCTGCGAATGCAATGTTGGCACATTATCCCCACTCCCGCTTCCCGCTAGCCCAACTCCAGATGAGGTGTCGGAGCCCTGGTGGCACTCCTTTTAATGTTACCCCTCTGGTTCCTCTGAAACCTAGACTTGCTCTGCGGTGGCCGCATGGATAAAGAACCTACGCTAGAGCGCTGTGGGGATTCATTCTGAGGGTTGCTGGCTGGCCTAGAGCCACTGCCGGCAGCATCGCTGCGGCTGGTACTCCTTACCTCCTCCCTCGGCTGATTCTGAGGCCTAGAAAACCCCTGCATGACTCTGTGGGGAGGAATGCCGCTCCCAATGCCCTAGGGGGAACCAGCCACCACCGACTGTTCCCCCGCAGATAAAGGGGGTTCATCTCCCGCAATAGAATCAGCCGCAGGTGCTGCAGCAGCCTGTCCACAGCCCAAACCGTCTTCCAACCATCTCACCCCATGGCAGATGGCTCTGGACCGCACCTCCGCCAAGATGTGCTCTAAACCCACTGACTCCCCCACATCCATACCCACAGACATAACACAAAACAATGAGGGGTGATAAATGAAACAATACACAAGACAAACACACACCTGACGCTAACTCTCACAAAAAGGCAAACACCTGAGGTATGCCACCTAAATATGGAGCACAGCTATAGCAAAGAAGGCTAAATAAATATGGCTGCTACATACACAAATAATAGTAAAGAGAAGAAACAATATAAGTACCCCCTAACGTGAACAGATAGACAGCAAGAGAGAAGAGAATGAATATAAAGAAACACACACTGCCTAAAAAGGCTACCCTACACTATAGTACATTTATATAGGATGCACACAAGACCACCACTCTTTGTTAACTCCAGCTGCTGCTCCACGATGCTGCCTGCTTCCCTGCCTGCCGCGGAGTGAGGCAAAATGGCGCCCGCGCTGGCCTAAGGGGGCGGAGCAACCGCAACCTCTTGCGCGAGGCCCCCCCTCGCCTCCTCCACCAGCACTTGGTCCCACCAAGTCAAGGGACCCCCCACTGCAGATACCAACTCCCTGGTTCCGCCCTGGGGGTCCTTCATTATCTATGCAGTTACTTGTGGGAGAGGCTTAAAGCTCATACAAGCAATAAATATAATATATATATATATGTAATATAATTTAATACATGCAACAGTATTTCCCATGTGATTGTGAAGATATTATTTACAGTTGAGCAAATTATGTTATTTAAATAGCCCTCTATCAGACTGAATTTTTTTTGACATTGCCAAAAAATCCACATCCATTTTTAAAATAATTGGTAAAACAATTAGAGCAGGTTCAGCTTTGTTGTGGAATTTCTCGGAGAGCTGTGGCAGTGAATATATCTGTGGTAACAAGGCTTTGCTCCTGCGCTAGGCCACAAGTTCAGACCACTGACAAACACCTGTGCTTAAGATCTGTCAGTTTATCAATCTTGTTTATGGCCTGTTGGGAGGATTTATATGTCTTTCAAATAACAGACCTGGAATTTATCACTGTCTGAATCCAGTAAATCATATCATACTAGGAACCTGCGATACAGTCAGATGTGTGTCTGTTTACCTATTATACATAATGAATGATACACAAATATAGTATAAACTGAAGACTCTCTGAATAAAACACACTTTTACTAAGATAGATAGATAGATAGATAGATAGATAGATAGATAGATAGATAGATAGATAGATAGATAGATAGATAGATAGATAGATGTGTTTGCATGTTTGGGAATATAAAAAAAAGTTAAAACAATTATTTCATACTCAGAATCTCAAGAAACACAGTTTTTGCACTGCATTCTGGGGAACTGGGCAGGGACATGCAAATAAACCTACAATGTATTTTTATTCTTTAATTCAATGCCATAACACAACTTCCATGTATCATAGGATGGATTTACATCTGTATACAGTATAATCCATCCCATGCTATGCTTGAAAGCTATGTTATACAGCAGGCATATGAGCCATGTACAAAGTGATATTCGGTTATACATTGAAATTGCATTGTGAACTCTTTTGCATGTCCCTGCCCATTTTCCCATAGTGCAGGGCAATAACTGCATTTCAAGTTTTTTTAATTATTTTTAGACATCCAAATGCGAACACAAATGTACTATCTATTTTATATATATATATATATATATATATATATATATATAGTTTTTTTTTTACAGAAGAGAGACCCAGAATCATACATCTTATTCTACTGTATGGTTATTGCGTGTTTGAAGGCCCCTGGAATCCTATCATTGACATACAGTTTTTTTCAAGAAGGACTTGTTTTTACAATGTAAAAAATAATAAGGCCCTCATTCTATTATCGGCCGTAAATCGGACGCAAAGCTGCGATTCCTTGCGGGGCTCCCGTTACCTTGCAATTCAAATAGACAGCGCCGCAAGGCTATCCCCTTACGGCCGGCTGTATATCTTGCAACCGGCCGTAAGCTCAGAAATCTTTAAATGCAAAAATAAATTCAAGACGGCACTGTAAAGCTCTGTAAATGCTAGGGATCATAATGGGGGACATGAGGATTAATAGCAACCCCCTCAAGCTTGCACATCAGCCCAAATCCGAGATTACATTAACTGTTTATTGTCCGGCTGCAGCGTGGGCGGGTCTGAGGTGCTCCAAGCCCTCTGGACTTTTTACATGGATATGTGACATAAATTTAAAAAATTTTTTTTTACGGATTTGAGTGTAGGGGAATGTTGTGCTATTAATGCTAAAACCTACAATCAATTTATAGTCTCCTCAGAGTGCAGGATGGCTTTATTATATGTGCTTAATTGTGTGCCTGCGGGACCTTTTTGCTGCAAGTAAGCTGCGGCTCGGTTTTAGCCTTGCAGAGAGGGTTCCCGGAGCAATTGAATAGCAACCAGGATTTTCTTGCGGCCGAAACCCTTGCAGCCGTTTAAGATCAAAGGCTTTCCTCCGGCGCGTGCGTCCGCAAGGGATAATAAGGCGCCGGCCTTAAGCCTGCCGGAATCCCCGGCCGGAAGGGAATAGAATAGGCAAATAGCTTGCGGCCGGTCCTTGCGGCCCCGCTTCTCCTACGGCCGATAATAGAATGAGGCCCTAAGCCCATTTGTTTTACCTTTTTTTTTGTTTGCACTTATGCTGCAGTGGAACCTACCATTTAATTCTGCTGACCAGCTTCTGAGCCTCCTGGGCTTCAATCTAAAGAATAAAAATGTGATATTTAAAAATGCCAGTACTTTACAGAGACACACCCTCCGGAGAAAGTAAAATGTGAATACATTTTTAAAGAGTTTGATAAAGATGTTCCATTGATAAAATATTTTGGGGAGTTATTAAAGGAAAGTTAAAAGTAGGAGAATGTTTTTTTTTTTTGCTTCTTTTTCAGCAGTCTGTGTCCTTAGTTAATTAAAGTTCCATTAGTGCTTCTGAAAGAACTGGCTTTTTAATTTGCCATATTTACTCTGTAGCAGATGGAAGCTTCTTCTGTATTCCAGATCTCTTCCTACTTGAATGCAGAGGTAGCTTCCATCTGCTAAGTGTAAATTATATGCAAATATTACCTATTATGCAATTATGCTGCAGTGGAAACTTAAAAAATAAACGTTTATATAAATGAATGGCTGTTTGCTCATTATCAATTTAATAAAGTATATTTTAAATAGAAGAATAGCTGTCTATGAGTATTTTTTTACTTAACACAAAATACTCAGAGGTATTATATTTGTAAGTGAATACATTAATTAAAAATTGCATGCGGCAGGAGTGTCCCCACATAAAGGGGAATAAAAAAAGACAAACAGAGAATGACCAAGTGGCTATTGTCAACCAAATCAAACAAGCAGACTAAATATGACTCACGGCAGTCAAGTCCTTTACTGCTGTTTCACTCCTCTTGAGTGTTGCCTGATATCTCTTAATAGGAGACTACTTGTGTCCTTTGTGATCTGTTTCACCTATAATATTGGTCAGTTATGGATGGAGGGAGGGGGAGAGAGAGGAGGCAGAGAGGGAGGGAAGGACAGAGAGAGGAAGGGAGGCAGAGAGAGAGGGATGGGGGCAGATAGAGGTAGAGTCAGAGGGGGCAGAGAGAGAGGGAAGGAGAAGGTGAGAAAGAGCGGGAGGGTGAGCGGCAGAGAGAGAGTGAGCGAAAGAGGAGGCAGAGAGAGAGGGTGTCAGGGGGAGCGAGAGAGGAGGAAGAGAGAGAGGGAGGAAGAGAGAAGCAGGTGAGAGGTAGGAAGGGAGGCAGAGAGAGAGGGAGGGAGAGAAGAAGGCAGAGAGAGGGAAGGAGAGGGAAGGTAGATAGAGAGAGGGAGGGAGGAAGGCAGAAATACAGAGGGAGAGAGAGAAGGGGAGAGTGGGGGAGAGAGAGAGAGAGAAAGGAGGGAGAGAAAGAAATGGAGATGGGAAGGGAGAGAGAGGAGATAGAGAGGAGGGAAAGAGACAAAGAGAGCACAAGAAGCATAGAAAGAGGGCACAGAGAGAGAGAGGGGGCACAAAGGGTGACGGGGACCCCAGAGAAAAAGGGAGAAAACACACAAAGTGAAAGCGCAGAGAGAGAGAGGGTCACAGAAAGAGAGAAGATGCACAGAGAGAGAGAGAGAGGGAGCGCAGAGAGATACAGAGGGCACAGAGAGAGAGAGAGGGTGCACAGAGAGAGACAGAACAGACAACAGAACATAACATGTGCCTTAACCACTAACCAAAAACCTAACAATAAAGTCCTTAATCCTCCAATAAATTGTTCAAGATTATTGACAATATTTGCATTAAACAATAAGCAATTTCAGCAATACACAAAACTTGGGTTAAACATTCAAAATATTGTATATGCTTTCAAAAAGTACTGTATTCCGATTTGATCCAGATATTATTTACAAACAGTAGAGAGATGATAGAACTGGGTGCTATTAATAAAACTGCACTTACCTGTCAACTAGCTTTTATTTTCCATCCACTAAGCGTAGAGGGATATCTGTCTCTAAAAAGCGATTATTTGCAATAGTTGCTAGTTAGAATTAGACCGTATTGTTTACAGTGCAAACCAATGTGAAACTGAAAAACTGTACATGCTCACATGCCATTATAATTAAAATATCAACAGTCAGCCACAAGGTAATACTTATAGCATTTATTTGATAAAGTATGTGATAGTACCTATAGTTTTACATTTTAGCATATTTGTGTCATAATAAAAAATATAATATCCCCACTTCCTATTGTTTCTTTAAGGTTGTATACTGTATCAGTGATTTTTCCCATATTTAGTATTTTAATGGACTTATATATATATATATATTTTTTTTTTTTTTAAGTGTTTTGACCAGACGACTTAATTTTATCCTCCCAAAAAGTAATTATCATATAAAATCCACACTTCATTAAGCTAAGAAGCCTCCGGAATAACAGTTTCTCACCTACTTTATTCCTAGTCTCTCTAAAGTAGAATGCCATGTTTCACAGCTGTGACCTAAAGCCATGCCCTCAGGGAGGTGTTTCACACTACTTTGTCTCATGCAGTAGCATGCCACTGTCTGCTTGCAACAGAGTAATATGAGACACTGGAAGTATGAAACCCCTGTCTGTGGGCATGGCCTTATGTCACAGCTGTAAAACATGGCACCTGAAATAAAAGAGCACAGGAAGAAGTGGGAAATCCTAGAGGATGAGAATCTGCTATTCTGGGAGCTTCTTAGAAGTAAGGGAAGTGCAAATTTTATATGATAATAACATTGAGACTGATACATTTAAGTTACCTTGTTAAAACATTTATTTAAACCCAAAAAAATTACCTAAAGAGTCCCTTTAATACACAATTTTTCCCCCACGTTTGAGAAGAATCCCACAGTGTATTTGAAAGCACTATAGGAAAAAATATTTGTAATTATTAACAGATTTTTGTTTTAAACAGCACATGACATTTATATTGTCTGTTTCAGAAAACAGTTGGAAGTAGGCAGTTTTATGATCCTTCTTGCAGTTGGCACAGGAGGAGTCCACACCACTAGTACTGCCTGGAGGAGAAGACTATAAAACGCCTGAGGAGGCAAACAGATCACATTTTTATCTGCATTTAAAGGGATTTGGACAAAACAAAACTATCAGAAGCAAACATATCAATGCATTGCTACATGTAACTCATTGGGGGGTCTCTTGTTTATTTACAAGAAATGTATGTATTAACTAGGGACTTGCCAGTCAAAAATGACGGTATGATATAGTGTTATACATTGAGCCTCATTCAATTCGGGGCTTGCAACTCTATCGGAGAAGGCCGTATGTCTGCGTGCCTGCTGCGAGCCCGCAGCCACTGCAACTTATGGTCCTATTCAACTGGCTGGGCTTGCAAGTCCCGGCCAAATAGCGCACACCAACAACCATGCTCTCGACAGTTGCATTTGCGGGCTTGAACATGATCGCTGGCGCAAGGCAGTAACTCGCGATTACAAACAGCCAATGTAATGTGGGTTCGAGCCCGTATGATTTTGAAATCCAAACTCCGTTTTTGATTGAAGTCCTATGGGCTTGAACCACGATCGGACCCACATTCCATTGGCTGTTTCTAACCACAAGTTACTGCCTTGCGTCAGCGATCTTGTTCAAGCCCGTAGGATTTCAATGGAAAATGGAGGTTGGATTTCAAATTCATACGGGCTTGATTTACAAGTTACGATCGGACCCACATTCCAGATATAATGCAATATTGATAAAGTCTTAAATATGATATTCTATTACATGCGAGTTGCATTATATGTATTAACACATTGATTGCCAGGATTGTTATAACATGGAAATTAAACATGGAATCAAGTATTTTTTGGGGCCGATGTGCGAGCTTGAGAATATTGTGCTATTAATTCTAAGATCTAACATCACTTTCCCTGTTCATAAAAGTACAGTAGAGTGTTTATATATTTATTTACAGTGCTCCGTACATGTCATTAACCCCTTTGTGAGACCCCCTTGGTACCAGTAACTTGTGGTTCGATTTTTGCCATTTGCAGGCTTGACAGAGTGGTTAGTGAGCGAGAATTGGAGTAATTGAATAGCGATTTGTAATTTTTACCAATCGCAACTCTTGCAGCCGCAAAAGGTCAAAGGCTTGGAGGTCATTACCTTGCGATTTTATAAATCGCTATGAATCGCAGCTCGGAGTCCATAACTCGATCAGAACCCGCAAAATGACGCCAATTGTATAGCAAAGTAACTTGTGGGCTCCATTTGCTAGCCCGGATCTCCTGAAAGCCTCAATTGAATGAGGTTCATTGTGTTTTTTGTCTGTGCCCCCCCCCCTCTCCTACCCCTTTGTTTCATTCCCCCTCTCCCTCCCCTGTGTCTCTGTTTCCCCTCTCCTGTGCTTGCTTTCCCCTTCTCCCTCTCCTTTTACCTCCTCTCCCTCTCCTGTGTCTCTTTGCCCCTCTCCCTTCCCTGTGTCTCTTTGCCCCTTTCCCTCCCGTGTCTCTTTGCCCTTCTTCCCCTTTCCCTCCCCTCTCTCCCTCCCATTTCTCTTCCCCCTCTCCCTCCCCAGTGTCTTCTTCCCCCCTCTCATGTGTCTCTTTCCCTCTTTCCCTCCCCTGTATCTCTTTCCCTCTCTCCCTCCCCTGTGCCTCTTTCCCTCTCTCCCTCCCCTGTGTCTCTTACCCCCCTCTCCCTCCCCTGCTTTGGTTTTCATGTTGGGGCTGTCCGCTTGTAATTGAAAGCTTGAGCAATTAAATACATCCGTAACTGTAGCACATTTCTAACCCGCAGATATACAGCCTGTATGAAGGTGATTACAGGCTGTATGGTTATTGCGTGTTTGAAGGCCCTGTAATAATAAGTTGCAGAAACTATTGTGCTTTTTTTTTTTTATTCAAACAAACAGAACATAAAAACAAACTCTCAAAGAAAGTCTTGGGAGCCGGTTCTTAAGTATGGAACGTCTGTAAGTCGGGGTCATGTGTAACCCGGGGACCTCTTGTATAGTGTTTTCACTCAAATTTAAAAATATTTTCACTTGGTTTCCGCTACAGGAATCTATAAAGGCAACTTAATAAAAAATAAATCAGCTTCCAAAGAGTTAAAGGAAAGCTCTTGGTCACAGTAGAAGCTTCGGATTTCTTAGAATATAGAAAAACATCTTTGTGTAATTTCAAGAAATATAAGTGCTATGATCTCAAACACAATGAGAAAAAAGAAGTGATTACAGTGTTTTGTTTTTGGAGCATAATTTTATAAATATGTACCTACAAATTGTATATTGGCATAGTGCTGGGTGCATGTATTGTTTAAACACCTGCATTCACTTGCTGGGCTAGTTAGGTGAGAATGGCACAGCAATAATAATTCTGCCCCCTCATATTTCCAGGAGGCTAGATGAAGCAAACCCTGTGAAAATTACTTTGCTCTGTGGACGCCGTTGAATGGGAATGGCTAATGTGCAAATTAAAGAACCACTGCAGCTCAAGAGAAAAAAAACTTGTTTATCAAGTATATACCAAACTAACAAGCAGCTGTGTAAGAAGTGGGCATTACGTATGTTTTGTGAAAATCTGAATTTCATAAGTCTCTATTTATTATTACAGGAATCCATTTTGTGTTTGTTACATCAGAGCTGAATCCTGAGGGTGTGTGTTTTAGCTATCAGGATAGAAAGTGGTGGGGAAAGAGGGAACAGAGAGCCATTGTTAAGATATTCGTATAAGACTGAAATACAGACAACGTCCATTCTGTCTCACTGACCTAGAAGCAGACCCCATGCATCATTCACTGCAACAATAGCTCTCCACAAATGTTTACTCCTATTTTACATACACAGCTTCTACCCATGTAGTATGGATCTCTCCAAAATCCTACAGAGGTATCAAAACGTATTTTTCTATTTAAGTACTAGATGTATGCTTAATTATGCTCTGAGTCAGACTTAAAGTTTTCATGCAAATATTTATCCTTTTATTCATACTGTAGAACTAGGTGTTGGCTGTGAGTTGTAAACATATTCAAATAGTTATTATCTTATTATATTATATTTTAAATTCACAAAATGATTCTTATTTTAATTTCATCTGGTGAGTTATTAATATTGCTCTCTTGTGTTTTCTATTAAAATAGGAATTACCAAGTGAATTGTGAATACAATACATTAACATATCCATAGCATTTAATAGATAACTAAAATCTAACAGTCATGAAATTAGGTCTAGTATAAGAACAGACACAATATGTTTCATGTTCTTGAAGCAAATAAAGCAAACAATACTGAGATGGTGATCATAACTAGTACTTTACTATTAAAAATCCCCAATGATGAAGGGATGAGAAATTACTAGGAACATATTTGCTTAACATCACAGCCCTTTGCAGTCCATTGAGACCCCTGCAGTGGATTATTGAATTTCCCAATCTGTTTTGCAACTTATACTTTCAAGCCGGTGGGCAAGTTCAGTCCTCGAGGATGATTGAAGAAGTTATAGTCGTGCCAGGGCTGTGTGTGGCCCTCCAGGACCGAATTTCTCCATCCCTGCTTTAAAGGGACTTATTTTTAACTAAGTGACTTAAATAATTTTATCCCTTACACTCTAATTATCATATAACATATTACACTTCACTTACTTTTAAGAAGCCCCCACAGTAGCGATTTCTGATATTCTGCATCTTCCCCCTATCTTCCTGTTCTATCTCATTTGGGGTGCCATATTTCACAGCTTTGCCCTAATGTTACACCTACAGGGGAGGGGTTTCACACTATCAGTGTCTTGTGATGCTCAGGCACACAGCGTGTCAGAATGTGCTTGGGCACACAGCATGTCACTAACAGCTTGCAGCAGAGCAGTATGAAACACTGATAGTGTGAAGCCCCTCCCTGTGGGTGTGACCTCGAGCATAGCCTTGATATATGGCAAACTTTAGATTGTAAGTTTGTGAGTTTTCAATCTTGCAAGATGCTTTGGAGAAAGCACTTTGGACACCAGATTCTAAGCTCAAAAACAGGGCCCTCCATACTTTGTTACTGCTACTATTTTTGCCTTGATCGTAACCCATGTATAGCGCTATGGAATATGTTGGCGCATAACAAATACATGATAATAATAATAACCTATATGAAGGAGAACAGGAAGAAAGAGCATGTTCCAGAAGCTGAGAAACTCTTACTTTGGAGGCTTCTCAGAAGTGATGTGAAGTGTAATTGTTATATGACATTTACATTGATTAGGATACAATTACTTTTCACCTACTTAAAATAATTATGTAAAACAAAAAAGAAGAGTTGCTTTAATAATGTACATTTTTAGAACCTGTTCAGTAGATATTGGATTTCCACAATACGTTACCTTTAACTGAGCTTGTCCTACCACTAGACACTGATTTATACCGAAATGGGAATATATTTGTGTCTTTATAAATAAATGATAATAACATACAATTGCATGAATTTGAATATATTTCTCCATGCAAAACTATCTTTAGCCATTTTGTACGAAAACATTTTGTTCTGAATGCTTATGCAAATTATGGCAGCCATTGTCATAAATATTCAATCCACATGGTCAGAATCAAGGCTATGATTGTATTATGTATAATGTTATAAACCGTATAAATAATGGATGATTCTTCATAAAAATAACTTGTACATAATTAAAGTTTTACATATATAAAACTACTTTATATTAACTTTTAATGCCTTTTGTAACTTCCTAAGTGCAGTTTATTGGCATTCATAAATAGTTTTTTCAATGAATAACATTTATATCTACACTTTAAAGCTAATTAGCAATACAACAATCATGTCTCAACATGGTAATTTATGGAAGAACATATAATCCTTAAAGGACAACTGCAGCCTTATTTTTCTACATATATATTTTTAAGAACTAAACTTGATAATGGCCAAATGTTTTTAAAAAAGTAAAACAAAAAAGAACACGACCTTCTAACTTTTAACAAATTAATGATAAAATGTATTTTGTTTGTAAAATGGCCATTCCAACTTTCTCCAATATATTTATTTTATTGTCCATCAAACATTATTTAATTCAACTCATAAATTGTACAGAAGAAGACTGATACAGTATGTTGTGGTCAAGTTAATTTCTCATGTTTTCACCAGTGTGGTATCTTAAAACGATAACCATCTGCTCTGACTTGAATGCAGAGGGAATGAGACGTTATTTATTTAATCCATTAACATAATAGAGAATGAGGTTTGACACATGGCAGTTGTATAGCAGCATAGACAATGGGTCCTATTCTATTGCCCAGTTCGTAAATTAATACACACTTAAAATCGTTCTTAATATTGCTACATATTCAGCAAATATTACTTATTGGCACTAAAAAAATTCTTAAGTCAATAGAATGCATATAAACATTTATTAATAAAACACCCTAAGCCAAATGTATGACTTCAAGGCATTTGCAAGTAGCTAATAGAATATGGCCCAATGGATATTGACCCAATAGGCACTCGAGAGTTTCATGAACAATACTATTCACAACCTGTGTGTTGTATATATTAACCACATCCCATTCCCATAATTGGTTTAAATTAAAGGCCAAGTTCCATCTAAATAAAAATGTATTTTATTTTAAATGCCATTTTAGAGAAGATTACCGAAATAAGTACAATTTTACTTGCATAGTTTGCATATTACTCTGGTTACATTTTTGTCACTGACACTGAGAATGCTGAGCATGTTGCATCAAAAATTCAACAGCCAGTTCAAGAGCCAATCTCCTGCCTGGTCAAGGGATAAGCATTTATTACAAAAAATGGGTAATGCATAGAAGCATAGTAACATAGTAAATGAGGTTGAAAAAAATATTTAGTCCACCAAGTTAACCTTTTTAGGTCTCATCTGATCCTTGTGGATTAATTGTTAATTGATCCAAAGGAAGGCATTTCCAATTGTATCATAAAGGTAAACCAAAAAAATCCTCCTGGCCCAATAATTCTGGCAATTGGATTACTCCCTGGATCAATATCCCTCCTTCTCTAGTTATTCTACATAATCCTGTATGCCCTATTTGTTAAAAAATATACCCAGATTTGTTCAACATGACCTATCCCTAATAAATACATGTTGGCTTTTACTTATCTTATTCACATGGATATATTCCTGTATACAATATCTTAGCAACCTTTCTAAGAGATTCACCATTACAGAAGTAAGGCGTACAGGTCTGTAATTTCCTGGATTTGCTTTAGCTCCCTTCTTAAATAAAGGTATCAAATCTGCTTTGACACCCTGTGGAGAGTGAGTCATGAAAAATTAGATATTAGAATATTGGATTTCTTCCTGCGTTAACCAATTATTTGGTGAAGGTAGTGTAGCCCATTTATGTTGCAGTGTCCCAACCACTGGTACTTCCCTTGTGTATATGGAAGAAAATAACTTATTCAGCTCGTCTGCCTTTTCCCAGTCATTATTCAGTCAACCTGTGATGTTCCTATAATTTAATTCCTAGCCTTTTTTCCATTAATGTATGCGCATTCCTGAATACATATCCACTGCGCATATGAGAGACAAACCCACGGCGCATGCGTATGTGCATGAGGGCGGGGGAGAGAGGGAGGGGAGAAGAGTGCGAGGGGGAGAAGCTAGGGGGAGAGAGGAAAAGAGGGAGAGGGAAAGAGAGGGGGAGAGGGAGGGGTGAAAGAGAGGGAGGGGGAAAGAGAGGATAATAGGGAGAGGGGAAGAGAGGGGGAGAGGGAGGGGTGAAAGAGAGGGAGGGGGAAAGAGAGGATAATAGGGAGCGAGGAAGAGAGGGAGGTGTTAGGGAAATATTCCCCATGCAGAAGAAAGAACACAGCACACAAAGAGTTTTGCCTTTACCGTCCTGTTGGCCAGCATTCAAGGACACAAAAACGGAAACTGCGGTTGTCTTTCGCAGATGTTAGCCAACAGTATATTTTGCAAAAAAATTAATTATTTTTGCAATCCCAGCAATTGAAATGATAAACTCTTAATTTGTTTCTTTTAACATGTGAATATAATTCAAGAGAGGCAACTACAAAAAATTATGCACAATTAATATACAGAACTCGATGCCCATGAGGGTTAAGGCCATGCTGGAAAATAATGGTGGCCTCACAAAATATTGACACTTTGGGCCCAATTTGGACATTTCCACTTAGGGGTGTACTCACTTTTGTTGCCAACGGTTTAGACATTAATGACTGTATGTTGAGTTATTTTGAGGGGACAGCACATTTACACTGTTATACAGGCCGTACATCTACTACTTTACATTGTAGCAGAGGGTAATTTATTCAGTGTTGTCACATGATATAATAAAATATTTACAAAAATGTGAGGGGTGTATTCACTTTTGTGAAATACTGTATATTATGATATGATATCTAATGTTATCATAACTATTTTAATTATTATTGTTATGTCATGTATTACTCTATTGCATAGTAACTAGGGCTCATTAGTTGGCAGATATAGGAATGTGACACAAATGAGATGTATGTGGATGTCCCAAAACTCCAACCATTGACAACACACTGAGAACGGTATAACAAAGCTTTATTTCATACAGAGAGAATGAGGGAGGGAGAGAGAGAGGGAAGGAGGGAGAGGGTGATAGAGGTAGGGGGAAGAGTGAAATCGAGGGGGAGAGAGAGTGAGAGAGAAAGGAAGAGGTGGGGGGTCAGAGGGCTCAGAGAGAGAGAGAACCTCCCATGCAGTTATCCTCCTTAAAAATGGCCTGCCCTGGCTGGCTATGGGCTTTCTGGACACACCTCTGGCTCCTCCTATTGCTACAGTAGGCAGCAGAGTCCATATGCACAGGCGTTGCAGCCCAGAGCAGCCCTGCACTTAGCACACATTACACAGCCATTACACACCGTGTGTTGCCGCCCCTAGCAACCTGACGCCTGGGGCGCTCTGCTCCACCACTGGTGGCCCCCTTCAGCTATGCTACTGGGTGACGGTATACACTGATTGAGATTGTCACTGGACTGACTCATGATTACCATTTATAAACAATATAGTAAACTAAAACTGCTCAGTGTTCACAAGCTCCCAAGTTAATGTCTAAACCTTTTTTTTATTTATAGTTTTTCCTCTTTCACCAGGCATGTAACAAACGCAGTAATCACTATTTCCAATACTCCATATGGCTTTCTATAATATCTAAAGTGCCACTGTATTCCCAGCTGCTTGTTACTTTCTTAGGTGGCTGTGTCTTTGTAAACTAATTAAGTTGCATTTAGACCTGCTGAGAGCACAAACAGAGATAACGGCCACATTGCCATTGTGCAAAAATATAAAAATAATTAGAAGTTGTATTTTTTACTTTCGAAAACTTGTTGCATATTTTTTCATTTTAATTTCAAAATAGTTGATTTTTTCTATATGACCACAGTGTTCATTTACACATTTAAGACTGCTTTTCTAATTTTGTCCATTATTAATTGTAGTTTTTCAGTAGAGCATATTGTAAATACTGTATGGGGCTTATGTGTAACTTTCATGAGTTTGTGGCAAAAAGTCTTCTAAGCAATCTGAAATGAGTCCCAAAAGGACGTAATAGTACTGTCTGTGGGTTTTGTTATCTCTGTGCTGTTCTTGACTACTTTAAAGAAATGGCAGACACAAACAAGTTTCCTGACCAAACCCTGAAATCTTTTTCTTCAGTGATGAAAGTATATAAACACTTAGAGGGAGCTTGTAACTTACAGCCTTATTAAATTGCGATTCGGCCAATTGAATAGGGCTCTATTTAAGCACAGAGCATATTTTTTATATAAGTTTTTAGTTTGTGAACTTCCTGTACTAATTTGCATGACCCTACACAGTAGTTGAAATATTGTAGTAAACTGTACATCATTTAAATACAGGCCAAGTTATTGACATAGTGCACATGCCGATTCCAGTCCACCAGGTGTCTATCGTACCATTTCTTCCAAGGCTTCTCTCTCCACACCAGCCTGTAAAGAGTTACTTCAGACTGCAGAGAATTTGAAGTTCTTGTTAAAAGCTGACAAACGTTCGCAGGTAGCAATTTACTTTTCATTTGTGGGGCTGTGTTCCAGCCATTCTTTCAATTTGCCAACTGCCAAGGGTGATAAGGAGGGAGTTAGCTCTCCGTGGGCAATCTTTTGGGACACTTAATGCAAACGGAAATGATATTGCTCAGAGGTGGAACTCACTTGCCAAATTACTGCCTCGATACAAAAGGCCACTCCAGTCCCGATCAAAAATGTTTGGGCTTCTGAAATCTGTTGATTGCAGTTTAACAGAAGGAAAATGAGAGATCAATGAAGGCAGAGAGATTGTATCCAGGGATACTATTTGTTTTAAAGCTTTCTCCCTTTTGTTAAAAGACAAAAATAACAGCATATTTGGGACAAAAATAAAATAGTACAAGCAGCAAATGTTTTATTTAGATATGGAAGGGATGATAAGGTTATAAGTCTTTAAATATTAATTAAAGTGACAATGAAGTCACTATATGAGGTGGACCATCACGGAAATGGGCTTTCCTTTTTAAAATTGAGTATGAGAGTTTGAGGTTAGTGGTTTTAAGCTGCTTCTGTCCTCCCTTGCATTGACAGTATATATTATTGTACATAAGTTGGTGTCCTGAAAAGGAACCAAACCCCACATAGTAAACAGAGCCCTTAAAAATGATGGGAGCACAGAAATAGAGAAACATTATGAGGACAGCAACTTTGCAGAAATAATTGTAAGCAAAATAATGATATGCTTATATCGTAAGGTACAAGCTTTTTAAAGAACATATACATGAAAGCTTTACACTATCTAAACATAAAAATCCAATATTACAGTGTCCATTTAATTAAAAACATTTGATTAAGGAAGAGTTACATTTTCAGCTCTGTATTAGATATATTGTGCTTTTTCACCCATTTCAAATCATGTAGGTTCATAATCTAATTTCAAAGTAAGTGATTATGAAATGGCAGCTCTGGGCTTGAATTACCTCACTGCCATTTTTTAACATAATATCTGTAAAGATAGGCTATACCGCAGATATGAGATACAGAAATAATTTATGTTAAAATATAATCAGTGTGGCAGCAACAGCGCAAATGTTATTATCCATTATTTTTTATGCCAGGGCTTCAGGGGATATAAAAGCAATAATTAAATAATTATAATTAATAAATCAATTCTCGATCAATTAAAAAAATGTAAACACTTTTTCTACATGATTTCCCACCCTCAATCTAATGGCAAAATATTGTGACTTCAGTGTGCTTTTAATAAACCCTAACTATATTACCATATTTTATTTAATTTAATAAATATGCCCCATTATTGAACCTTATTCTATACATGTGCTCAGCATACCACTTGGAATAAAGGAAATACAACAGTGCTTTGTCAATGCAGTTTTATCACTGTATTTTTTTTTAAACTGTTAACACTAAATAAATTGTTTTTCTAGTCATGCTTTTTTCGCCAGCTAAGTGATTAATGTTCTCACTTTGCAATGCATCAGTCCTCACTTGTAATTAAGTAGTTGGTGTTACTAATAAATATTTAATGTTTAGTGTTGTAAATGCTCACTTATGTGTGTTAGTTGATGTTGGCTGTAGTAGGTGATTTTGTGTACAGAAGGACAGGTTTTTTTGTTGCTCGGTTATTTGTTGCTCATAGACTGAATCTGGAACTTGAGAGAGGATTATTACTGACTCTAATCTGCAAAAACATATATTTATTGCGAGACAGAAATATAGTTTCTTTACATTAGATCACTCTATTTTTATGCAGTAAAATTAAACATTTGTCTAATGGTTAAAACATTTTTTGTATTGGGCATTGTAGATTGACAAACACTTTTTGTGAAGTATGTAAAATGTTACAAACTAACATTAACACCTATTAAGAAATAGGCATTAAAGCATTTTCAGAGAAAATCTTAATTTTAGCAAACTGCTGGTGCAAGGAAGCTGCCATGATAGCGGTACTTTCTTTCGGGGCAGTTACAGAGCAGTGCAAACAAGGCTTGCAAGTATATTTGTGCGTGATCTGATTGGAAAAATAAGTTACTGAATGTGCACATTATTAACCAAAATAAATAAAATACTCCACTAGAAATGGGGATCAGAGGTAATAACAGTGAATGCTTTATAAAAATGATTACAAATATCCACAGAGTTTATTTTAATATGGCACTGACGCTAAAGTAAAATTAATTTAACATTTCACACCAATAGTAGTGCAAAGAAACAAAAAAGGTCAGGTACCCTCCAATAATGGTATAAAGAAATTCCTACATATTGTAACAACTACTGAATTATTAACATCAATCAGCCATTAACAAAACATCTGAATTGCCTTATAGAAGACCAAGATTAAGCAATAGCAACAATTACATCATTAAACTATAGTTTCATAAATAACTTGATAGTACTATTTAAAGAAATATATCCGTCCATAAGGACATATTACTACTGTGTAGTTGAGCACTGGCATCTTTGGTTGCGGGGCATCCTGGAAATATGCTGCCATCACATAAATAGTTGTGAGCAGGCGAGCCTGCTCAAGCCGTTGCTAACGCTTGCAGGCTCGCATAGCGAGCCCGCGGCCCTCGAATAGCAAGGGCCGCGGCTCGCGAAGCGAGGGCCACAGTTGCTGGCATGGAGCGCCTTCGGCGTTCCTTGCCAGCAAATGCGGCCCTCGCAAAGCTGCAGTAGTGTGTGTACTGGGGTATGGTGATTGCAGGGTAATGGGACACAAGGCTGCACATTGCACTAGTAACCGCCCAGCTTCCAGCCTGGTGCATGAGTGATCCCCGAGCTTCCAACTGCCATGCCCATCATGGCTCTCCGCTATATACGTGTGTAACCGGAATCCTAGACCTCTGACACCAGACACCCTGCCAGGAAGCACAAACCGGGCACCCAGCATGGCAAAACAAACTTCACTACGCAAAATCAGAACTACATTTAGTAAGGGCGGAAGTCTATTAATACAGAACCCTGCCATGTTTTATTTGGGTAACGTAAATGGCTTAAAGTAAGGGCTGGAGTCTGACAAAACAGAGCGCGGCTATGTTTAATTTGGGCAAACTTTAATCAAAGTTGATATTTCAATCTGATTGTGTATTTTTTTCAGACATTATTAGAAAATGAACACACAATTCAGATGATAAAAAACAGTGCCAAATTATTTAATGTGAGTGGCCAGATTTTTTTGGTGGTAGGCTGGATTTTTAAAAACAGAATGCTTCCTGCATATATTACTTCAAAATAGGTAAGGGATATTAATTTATTAATGTATTATTTATTTCATTATTATATACCAAACAGCATTAGCTCACTTACAATTTCATTGCCGTCATTTTTTGACGGGCAATTCGCTAGTTTAATATAATTTCAAAGTGTGATTAAACAGGCAAACCCTGTTAAGAGCAATAGCACATTTGGATTAAGTGTGACTCAATAAACCAATAACAGTATATGTGGGAGGGAGCTCTGATCCTCCTTTTGATGAACTGCTGAGAGTATGGGTGGAGCTGTGAAGTCTGTAATTTTCATACACTAAATTTTATTGTTTTAATTCCTGTAGTGTAGGGATCCAAATACCCCGGCACCCCTGGGTCCCCTCCACTCTACTGCTCTCACTGAAACCTGGGTCCCCTTTTCAGACACTGCCTCCCCTGCAGCCCTCTCTCATGGTGGTTTCCCCCTCAGCCACACACCTAGACCCAGGAACAAACAGGGTGGTGGTGTGGGTGTATTGCTTTCCACTCATACTACATTTCACCTCATACCCCCTTTCCCATCACTCCAATTCTCATCTTTTGAAGTGCACACTATCTGCACCTATCTCTCTACATGTTGCTATGATCTATCGCCCACCTGGACCATCCTCTCAATTTCTTGATCACCTTTCTGTCTGGGTCCCTCACTTTCCCTCCTCCAACGCTCCTTCACTTGTACTTTGCGATTTCAACATTGCCATCAAAGCTCCCCCCCCCCCCCCCAGCAGCCGCCAAACTACTTGCACTCACCTCTTCCCTCGGCCTCTCACAGCTAGCAGATTCCTCAACTCACCATGCTGGACACTCTCTTGACCCTATTATCACCAATCTCAGCACCACCTCCAACCTAGTCATCCACCTACTCCCTCTATCTGACCACCACCTCCTAACATTCAACCTCACCATCTGCAACAAACTCTCCTCTCATCGTGGCTCACACACTCCATCCTCTCAACTAACCGACAACACCCAGCCTTCTCCCTTCCCCAATCCCACAGCCACTATGAACTACTTTGACCCTGCAGCAGAGGACAAAGTCTCCAGCCTACTATCACCCACTCGCCTTACTACCTGTCCTCTGGATCCTATTCCATCACAGCTCATCCCTCCCCTCTCTACCACACTAACCCCAGCTCTCACACATCTCTTCAACCTTTCCCTAAATACTGGCATGTTTCCATCTTCTCTAAAACACTCTAATGTTGCATCTAACTACCACCCTATATCTCTACTTCCTCTGGCTTTCAAACTACTGGAGCGGCTCATTTACAACCACCTTTTCAGCTTTATTTCCTCTAACTCCCTTCTTGACACCTTCCAATCTGGCTTCCGGCCCAAACATTGCACTGAGACAGCTCTCACTGAAGCCTATAATGGCCGTCTCACCGCCAAGCGAAGGTCACTTTTCGATTCTACTTCTTCTGGATCTCTCTGTTGCCTTTGACACAGTTGACTATCCACCTCTACTCCATACCCTCTCCTCCCTCGGCATTCTAGACACTGCTCTCTCGTGGTTCTCATCATTCCTACAAGATTGAACATTAAGAGTCTCTGGCACCTCTTCTTCTCACCCTGTTTGTTGGTGTACCCCAAGGTTTAGTGCTAGGCCCCTTCCTCTTCTTCATCTATACATTCTCACTTGGTACCCTAATAAACTCTTTTGGGTTTCAGTATCATCTCTATGCAGATGACACTCAAATCTACCTCTAAGTACCAGATCTATCCCCCTCTCTTCTAACACATGTCTCCAACTGCCTCTCTAGTATATGCTCTTGGATGTCCACCCACCATCTCAAACTCAACATGTCTAAGAGCGAACTCCTAATCTTCCCACCCTCTACTACATTCATCACATGTCTATCACTGTCAAAAATGACATCATCACTCCCACCTCCCAAGCCAGTTGCCCTCTCTTTCATCCTTCACATACAGTCACTAACAAAATCTTGCCTTCTCCATCTAAAAAACATTTTAAAAATATGCCGCTACCTTACTCAAGACACAGCTAAGATTCTAATACACTCTCTCATCATTTCCCGTCTTCACTATTGCAACTCACTACTTGCTGACCTGCCCACCACCCGTCTTTCCCCACTCCAACCATAGTGAATGCCTTCTTAGACTCATCTACCGTACACAACGTTCAGTGTCGGCATCACCTCTCTGTCAATTACTTTACTGGCTTCCCTTAACCTCCAGAATAAAATTTTAAATCTTTACACCAACATATAAAGACCTCAACAACAGCGCACCCCATTACATCTCTGCTCTCATCTCCAAATACACCTCCACCCGCCATCTTCGTTCTGCTAATGACCTTTTCACCACTCTTGTCATCTCCTCTCACTCCCTCCTTCAGCACCTTTCTCGTGCTGCCCCAATTCTCTGGAAGTCCTTGCCTTGCTCCACCAGACTAATACCTTCAAAACCTCACTAAAAATACACCTGTTGAAGAAGCCAATCACCTTCCTTCCTAACATGCACAACACTTCTCTCACCCTCCTGCAACACACACCAAACCTTTGGATTACAAGTCTGCAAGTTTTCAATCTTGCATTTCGCTTTGGGGAAAGCTCTATGGACACCGGATTCTAAGCTCAAAGACAGGACCCTCCATTCTTTGCAATGTGTAAGGAATTTGTCTTTGCCTGGAAATTAACTTATGTAACTTATGTATAGCGCATTACAAAAAAACAATGTTAATATATATATATATATATATATATATATATATATATATATATATATATATATATATATATATACCGGTATATATATTTATATATATATATATATATATATATATATATATATATATATATATATATATATATATTGCTAATATAGTTGTCATACATTTGATTTTAGTGTGAATGTTCTGCACAGATAGACTCTTATATGAAAATACATAGCACTTTCTAACATGTGCCAGACTACATATCCCAGGCGGCTTTGCAGCACAGACAGCAACGCCAGCTTGTAGCTTGTGTTACAAATGTTTCAGACTCTGCTTCCTCCTGCTTTTATCCTAATTTAGCCTGGGTTTGGAGAGGTTGTTAAACCTGATTTTTAATTGTCAGAAATTACAAGACATTTTGCTAAACTTCAAGGTAAGTGTTTAAATTTTTATTTTATGCAAAAAATGTTTTCATACACTAGTGATTCTCCTCTATCAGATGCACTCATAATCCAGGAAAGCCTTTAAATACTCTCCTTTATGACTTTCTCGGACTCATTTATGGATTAAAAGTCCCCTATGCAAAGCAGTAAGCCAAAACATGCAGAATCTCCTCAAGAATGTTGTATGCAGGCATTATTATTATTATTATCGTTTATTTGTAACACGCCAACATATTCCGTAGCGTTATACATAAGTTTAGTTACAGGCAATGACAAGTTCAAGATTCACACATTGCAAAGAATGGAGGGCCCTGTCTTTGAGCTTGGAATCCGGTGTCCGTAGGACTTTCCCTAAAGCACCTTGCAGCATTGAAACTCGCAGACTTACAATCTAAAGGTTGAAGTTTGTATGTGGTACAGTAGGGAGAGAGTAGTGCTGAGAGTGTTAGGGTGGAAGGTGATATGCTTCTTTAAAGAGGTGTGTTTTTATTGAAGTTTTGAAGGAGTTAAGGCAGGAGGATAGTCTGGTGAAGCGAGGCAAGGAGTTCCAGAGAATAGGGGCAGAGCGAGAAAAGTCCTGGAGGCGTGAGTGAGAGGAGGTGACAAGAGTGGTAGAAAGAAGAAGGTCTTTAGCAGAACGAAGAGGGCGTGTGGGCATCAGAATTCTGATCTGGTAATACGTTTCTTAACTTATTTTAGACATTTAAATGTGAAAACAAATGTACTAAATCAAGTTTCTTTCACTCTTTTGCCCACCATATGCTAAATAATTATGTGGTTAATAACCTCTCCACAAATCTATAGCAGACTTCTCCTAACTCCTTTATAATCCATCATATACTATGCTTTAACACAGGTATATGCTAAAAAGGAGCCATGTTTAAAATGGTATTGAAATAAAAGAGTGAAACCTTTGCGTGTTCATTTGCATGTCCCTGCCCAGGTTCCCAGAATGCAGTGCAATAACTGTATTTCTCAAATATCTGTGCAGGTTATATATATATATATACACTGCTCAAAAAAATAAAGGGAACACTAAAATAACACATCCTAGATCTGAATGAATTAAATATTCTTATGAAATACTTTGTTCTTTACATGGAAATCACATTTTTCAACCCATGGAGGTCTGGATTTGGAGTTACCCCCATTATGAAAGTGGAAAAACACACTACAGGCTGATCCAACTTTGATGTAATGTCCTTAAAACAAGTCAACATGAGGCTCAGTAGTGTGTGTGGCCTCCACGTGCCTGTATGACCTCCCTACAACGCCTAGGCATGCTCCTGATGTGGTGGCGGATGGTCTCCTGAGGGATCTCCTCCAAGACCTGGACTAAAGCATCTGCCAACTCCTGGACAGTCTGTGGTGCAACGTGACGTTGGTGGATGGAGCGAGACATGATGTCCCAGATGTGCTCAATTGGATTCAGGTCTGGGGAATGGGCGGGCCAGTTCATAGCATCAATGCCTTTGTCTTGCAGGAACTGCTGATACACTCCAGCCACATGAGGTCTGGCATTGTCTTGCATTAGGAGGAACCCAGCGCCAACCACACTAGCATATGGTCTCACAAGGGGTCTGAGGATCTCATCTCGGTACCTATTGGCAGTCAGGCTACCTCTGGCGAACACATGGAGGGCTGTGTGGCCCCCCAAAGAAATGCCACCCCACACCATTACTGATCCACTGCCAAACCGGTCAGACCCTGTCACGTCTGTCACATGTGCTCAGTGTGAACCTGCTTTCATCTGAGAAAAGCACAGGGCGCCAGTGGCAAATTTGCCAATCTTGGTGTTCTCTGGCAAATGCCAAACATACTTCATGGTGTTGGACTGTAAGCACAACCCCCACCGGTGGATGTCGGGCCCTCATACCACCCTCATGGAGTCTGTTTCTGACCGTTTGAGCAGACACATGCACATTTGTGACCTGCTGGAGGTCATTTTGCAGGGCTCTGGCGGTGCTCTTCCTGTTCCTCCTTGCACAAAGGCGGAGGTAGCGGTCCTGATGCTGGGTTGTTGCCCTCATACGGCCTCCTCCACATCTCCTGATGTACTGGCCTGTCTCCTTGTAGCGCCTCCATGCTCTGGACACTACGCTGACAGACACAGCAAACCTTCTTGCCACAGCTCGCATTGATGTGTTATCCTGGATGAGCTGCTTTTCCTGAGCCACTTGTGTGGGTTGTAGATTCTGTCTCATGCTACCAATAGAGTTAAAGGATCCCAGAATTAAAAAGTGACCAAAACATCAGCCAGAAAGCATAGAACTGAGAAGTGGTTTGTGGTCACCACCTGCGGAATCACTTCTTTATAGGAGGTGTCTTGCTAATTGCCCATAATTTCCACCTGTTGTCTATCCCATTTGCACAACAGCATGTGAAATTGATTGTCCCTCAGTGTTGCTTCCTAAGTGGATAGTTGGATTTTACAGAAGTGTGATTGACTTGGAGTTACATTGTGTTGTTTAAGTGTTCCCTTTATTTTTTTGAGCAGTGTATATATATATGTATATATATATGTCAGATTGTGTAATTTACAGTGAATATAACAGCATGTGACAGATTAATGCCCGGTTTGCCCCTTTCCACCTGAATATACATTCTGACAATCTAATGAATAGGCTTAATTTGTCCTGCAAATTACTCTGAACGCTGCATACACCGCCAGTGATATATTGTATCTGAAAGCAGACCTATTATTTGGCTGCATATATGAGGCGATTTGCTGCAACTCCTCCAACCATGCAGGAGAATTAAAAAAACAAAACATTTTCAGAAGAACAGGGCTGTCAGAAGATGAAAATGTCAGTGGAGTAAGAGATTTGTTTTGCTAAAGGCATTAGCGAGAGGTGTGAAATCTATGTCTGCCTGTAAATGAATTGCAAAGGAACTGCTGTAAAATTATCATTGTTACAATACAGACTGGGTATCCCATGAATCATAGCAACGAGGATGATGGATAGGCCATGTTAATGGTACTGAATTACTGCTGTGAGTGGAAGGGACAGTGTCACTTATAACCAAACATAGTGTTATATTCACTAAACACTAAACTAGTGGCAACTTTACTCTTTTCACCAACATATTATTTAATGCTCTTGCGGTCATTGTAACGCCTTCTCACTTTGCTCCTAGTCTGGCCCACTGTCACTGGGTATAGGTGATTTAGTTCTAGAGTTAATTTAATACTAAACAGGCACTGGGAGGAAGGAGATAAAAAGTTAGAAGTGTTTTGGGTCTTATACCTAATCCAACTCCTTTTTAGGAGCAGGGCCTCTTGTTATAGCACCTACAGTTGCAAGCAAAAGAATGTGAACCCTTTGGAATGATATGGATTTCTGTACAAATTGGTCATAAAATGTGATGTGATCTTCATCTAAGTTACAACAATAGTCAATCACACTCTACTTAAACTAATAACACACAAATAATTAAATGTTACCATGTTGTTATTGAACACACCATGTAAACATTCACAGTGCAGGTGGAAAAAGTATGTGAACCCCTAGGCTAATGACATCTCCAAGAGCTAATTGGAGTGCGGTGTCAGCCAACTGGAGTCCAATCAATGAGATGAGATTGGAGGTGTTGGTTACAGCTGCCCTGTCCTATAAAAAACACACACCAGTTCTGGGTTTGCTTTTCACAAGAAGCATTGCTTGATGTGAATGATGCCTCGCACAAAAGAGCTCTCAGAAGACCTACGATTAAGAATTGTTGACTTGCATAAAGCTGGAAAGGGTTATAAAAGTATCTCCAAAAGCCTTGCTGTTCATCAGACCACGGTAAGACAAATTGTCTATAAATGGAGAAAGTTCAGCACTGCTGCTACTCTCCCTAGGAGTGGCCGTCCTGTAAAGATGACTGCAAGAGCACAGCGCAGACTGCTCAATGAGGTGAAGAAGAATCCTAGAGTGTCAGCTAAAGACTTACAAAAGTCTCTGGCATATGCTAACATCCCTGTTAGTGAATCTACGATATGTAAAACACTAAACAAGAATGGATTTCATGGGAGGATACCGCAGAGGAAGCCACTGCTATCCAAGCAAAACATTGCTGCATGTTTACAGTTTGCACAAGAGCACCTGGATGTTCCACAGTAGTACTGGCAAAATATTATGTGGACAGAAACTAAAGATGAGTTGTTTGGAAGAAACACAAAACACTATGTGTGAAGAAAAAGAGGCACAGCACACAGCACACCCAATGGTGGGGGCATCATGGTTTGGGGCTGCTTTGCTGCGTCAGGGCCTGGACGGACTGCTATCATCGAAGGAAAAAGGGTTCACATACTTTTGCTTGCAACTGTATTTATCTGAACTCTTATTCTATCTTTGTGGAATCATGTACATATTTCTCTTACAAATCCCTGAGGACCATACAGTATGTGGGTATATCTATTTTTTTTGCTGACCTTGGTGCATTGACATTCAAGTCTTCCTTCTTTCCCTTTGTATACAGTATCTCACAAAAGTGAGTACACCCCTCACATTTTTGTAAAAAATGTATTATATCTTTTAATGTGACAACACTAAAGAAATGACTCTCTGCTACAATGTAAAGTAGTAAGTGTACAGTCTGTCTAACAGTGTAAATGTGCTGTCCCAGAAAAATAACTCAACACACAGCCATTAATGTCTAGACCGTTGGCAACAAAATTGAGTACACCCATAAGTGGAAATGTCCAAATTGGGCTGAAAGTGTCAATTATTTGTGTGCCCAACATTATTTTCCAGCACTACCTTAACCCTCATGGGCATGGAGTTCACCAGAGCTTCACAGGTTGCCACTGGAGTCCTCTTCCACTCCTCCATAATGACATCACGGAGCTGGTGAATGTTAGAGACCTTGCACTCCCCCACCTTCCATTTGAAGATGCCCCACAGATGCTCAATAGTGTTTAGGTCTGGTGACATGCTTGGCCAGTCCATCACCTTTACCTTCAGCTTCTTTAGCAAGGCAGTGGTCATCTTGGAGGTGTGTTTGGGGTCGTTATCATGTTGGAATACTACCCTGCGGCTCAGTCTTCGAAGGGAGGCGATCGTGCTCTGCTTCAGTATGTCACAGTACATGTTGGCATTCATGAATTGTAGCTCCCCAGTGCCGGCAGCACTCATGCAGGCCCAGACCATGACACTACCACCACCAAAAGCATATATATATATATATTTTTTTTATTATTATTATTATTTTTTATGGTAGAGAGCTGTACTCGGAAACTTTTCACTCTAAATAAAGCATTTTTAATAATAAAATAGGTATCACTATATTCTATTTCACTGCATATAGACATTTATATACACATGGAAACACTAATCTAAGCATCAGCAAACTGACATAGCTTGCTCCCCCTGTATATGTGCTATCCTAGGGACTCCCCCAAGCCTAGACACTTTGCACCACTTCTGCCTATGAAATGTCTTGGCTCTCGTCTTCGCCTACACTTCTACAAATCAAACCAGAGGCTTCTCCATTGTGAGATAACCCCCCTAGTTTAACCTCTGGTTTGATGCTCATGAAATAGAGAGAAAACCAATTGCAAACTTGCATTATGCAACCAAGCAATCATGTATCCCTACGGGTGAAGTGCTCCAAGCAGATTCCCAGTTTGCCCACTGCTAAATCCGGCCCTGAACATTGTGTTCACACTATAGGTTGTGCCTATTTATTTACATCCATACTAACTGCATATAACAAAGTACAGTGTGCAGCAATGATTATTAGCCTATTGCAAAAGAATGACACAACTGCCCACATTACAGAGAGCCCTGCTGAGCCAGTGGGATGCCAATTTCTCCTTAAATTAAAAGGCACTTGGAACAGCCGGGGGCTGCAAACACGAGTGGTGGAGATCTTGTGCTAACAGCCAGACCCGTCTCAGAGGTCGGAAACGGATCGCAGAGTTAATTTATGCAAGCAATTAGTCTTCGTTAGCAGAAGCCAGCCAAATTATCATAAAATTTCATACGTCGACTACTTTCAAAGTGAGCGGCTGCTGGGGGAAAGAATAGAAGCATGAAGAGAGAATTGTGTATATGTATGAGAGAGGTGGGAGAGCAATCTTAATAGAGTCTTAAAAAGTTCCAGTTGTCTAACTGAATCAAATATGTGATTAAAACCTGATATTAACGCGGCCTATAATTATTAGCTTATGATGAATAGGAAGAAAAATTCATGAAATAAATGAGACATTTTTTTAAAGCAAAAAAATATGAATAATATAATTATGACATGAATTTATGTAGCTACTTACAATTGCAAAGCAATTTAACATTTTGCTTGGGAAACATTCATGCATTCAAACAGGGCAGGAAAGGAAGGGAGACGAAATAGAAAAGTGATATGTTCCTATTACTGATGGTTAAAGTCTAGCAGTCACTGAGGTGTGTAATTAATGTGTTTACATATTTTCGCTGTTTAAATGAATGTTTCTTTACTTTAAATTGCCTCCTATCTATTGCCCCTAGCCAGGTGGTCAGCTTGCTACTTCCCTTTTATTTCTTTGGAAATGGAAACCACATTGAAAGTGTGGTCACTAACTATGGACCCTATGAAAATCTGGCTGTGGGGAAGCTTTTTTCCCTCATACTACACCTTGATGTTAATCTTTTGCTCGCCCGCATCAGCCTACATCCGTAAAAGATTCCTTTGCCGCAAGGGATTTTAGTGTAGGGTGTACCCAACCTTAAGCTTTACGGTTGAGAAACAGCTCTAGGAGACAATAGTAATTGAGAACATCAAGATTATTATAGTGAGCAATTAATTTATTTAACAACATTAAATAGATGTGTCAATTGTAATAATAGCTTAATTATATTCACAGGTTGCCACTGGAGTCCTCTTCCACTCCTCCATGATGGCATCACAAAGCTGGTGGATGTTAGAGACCTTGCACTCCCCCACCTTCCATTTGAGGATGCCCCACAGATGCTTAATTCGGTTTAGGTCTGGAGACAAGCTTGGCCAGTCCATCACCTTTACCTTCAGCCTCTTTAGCAAGGCAGTGGTCATCTTGGAGGTGTGTTTGGAGTCATTATTATGTTGGAATACTGCCCTGCGGCCCAGTCTCCAAAGGGAGGGGATCATGCTCTGCACTGGTCATAATTAGATAATAACCCCATGGTAAGAGATCTGATGGATGGCAGCAACACTATGCACACTCTGATTGGATACAAAATTATTGGCTGTACTTTATCATTTGTGGATAGGGAATGGCAAATTAAGGGATATTTACATTCTTGGAGAGCAATGATTGAATTTCCTAGTGCAAGCTTACTGCTTCTGGGACTGTCAAGGGGAAGCCAATGGTATCAACTTCAAGTAGATCCAATTACCTAAGAAATACTTCCTTTTCTGTTCTCTTTTACCCCTCCGTCCACATATAGATTAAAACACCACGCTGCTGATAATTGAGCTCTCAGGAACTCATGCAACTAAGACAAGATGGAATCCTCTATTTAAAAAACATAGAGCCTGATTCAATTGAGCTTCTGCATGTTACTGGAGGCCGTAAGTGAGGAGCAAGTTAATTTGCTATACAATTGGCGTCTTTTTGCAGACTCCAAACGGGTTACCAGTTACAGCCTTGATAACTTTGCGATGGTTAAACCCATAATTTACAGCCTCCCAAAGCCTTTGATCTTTCACTTTCCCAAGAGTTATGATGGCTAAAATAGCAAAACACTTTTCAATTGCTCCAGTTCCCCAAGCCTGCAAGGGGGTTAAACACCTATTTGTAGCACTGTAAATGCAAATAAAAAAATCAATGCTGCACTGTAAATAACAGGGAAAGTGATGATAGACATTAGAATTAATTGCACAACAGTCTCAAGCTCGCAAATCGACAGGAAATTACATTTATTGTTGTGTTTCATTTCGGGGTTAAATCGATCTCGGGTATCAATGAGTTAATACATATCAGGACACAAATATGAACTAGAACAGTATTGGCATTCATTTCCATAATTCTGTATTTTGCGTTTTTGCAAGTCTGATCGTATATCAAACCCCCAAACCTAATCGATTGACATGTACCATACCTCCATGTTTTACTGCCGTAATAATGACAGTCTCATTTTCTATTGGCTGATTCGAAATGGGAGGTTACTGGCTTGCTTAATTGATCATCTTCCCGCCTTGAACTACTAGGACCAGTGAATGGTTTACAGAGTCGGCTTTGGGCCAGTAACTTGCGGGCTTGAGCAATTGAATAGCATCGTAATCGGAGACGAATGGGAGCCCACATTACACCCACAGACATATGGCCTACAACAATCGAGTTGCGGGCTTGCAATTGAATCAGGCCCATAATCTTCAAAAATTCTCTAAATTTTCTCTAAAAATGAGTGTTAACTTACTATATACATATTACATATACACACACATATTTATATATATATATATATATATATATATATATATATATATATATTTATATTTATTTATATATATATATAATAAATAAAAAGTACATCTGTGTTCACATTTGAATGTCTAAAGCAAGTTAAAAAACCGCTTCCAGCTCAGAGTTCCAAGAAAAACAGTTATTACACTGCATTCTGGGAAGTTGAGCTGGGACACACAAACATGGCCACAAATGCCTCACTCTTCATTCCTTAGCCATTATCAAACATGGCTTCCTTTAAGCTTATGCATGCTGTATTACACAGCTTTAATGCAAAGCCAAGGTTGGAATAAACACAGGCTGAGTATCCAATCCATGTACAGCTGTTTCAAGCTTACTGGCTATCATCAGCATGGAGCGGGATCTCAGCCTGTGTTGTGGAAATTATGAGTAGGTAGTTCACCACAACAATCATTTATAATATGGTGGGCAAAAGAGTGATAGTATATAAGTACATATATATATATATATATATATATATATATATATATATATATATATATATATATATATATATATATATAAAAGTACATATATATATATATATATATATATATATATATATATATATACTAGAATATTGCCCATCAAAAAATGACGGCAATGAAATTGTAAGTGAGCTAATGCTGTTTGGTGTATGGTAATCAAAAAAATAATACATTAATAAAGTAATATACTTTACCTATTTTCAAGTAATATATGCAGGAAGCATTGTGTTGAAGAGCTGGCAATCGGTTTTGATGTTGCTGCAGCATTAGTGCTGTGTAGCTGCTGTGTAAGTGTCATGAATGTGTGCAGTGTAATAGTGTGCGTGCGCGAGACCAAACCGTTAGGGTAGCGTGTACTTCCGGATTGTATAAGTTACTGTTCTAAAATGGCGCCTAATGTGTGGTATGTGGCTGTGGCTGATTTAGCATCCTTGTTTTCAGATGTCGTCCGACTTTTTCGGAAAATCCATAGGTGTTTGGTGGTGTTTTCCGTGTTTAGGGTCCTTTAGCCTCGTTTTCGTTTTGTTTGGCGGCCATTTTTTCTCTCGATTTTTGGGTGTGTAAACTCTTTTATTTATAAACTCCGAAATTTGGACATAAATCGAGGTGTAACTTTACTTGCAGAGGTCCTGGATGCCCCCCTTGCTGTGGGTAAGCTTTTTATCTGTTTATTGTGTGTATTTGTTGTGTTTCTAATGTTTTTGGGGTCGCACGGGTTGCCTCCTTGTTTTCAGACCTCGTACGTCTTTTTCGGAAAATACGTAGGTGTCTGGTGGTGTTTTGCGTCTTTAGAGTGCTGTAGCCTCGTTTTCGTTTTTTTCGGCGGCCATTTTTTCTCTCGATTTTTGGGTGTGTAAACTCTTTTATTTGGAGTTAAATTGAGGTGTAACTTCAGTTTTTGAGGTCCTTTGTGCCCCCCCCTTGCTGTAGGTAAGCTTTTTCTGTATTTTTTGTGTGTATTTATTGTGTTTTTGATGTTTTCATGTGCGCGGGTTTTGGCTGGTTTTTGCGAGGTCGTAATGGGTCATAACGTGTCTTGTATTTTGGTTTCGTAACTCCGTACATTTTGTGAGGTCCGCAGTTGCTGGCAAGGAGCGCCTTTGGTGCTCCATGCAAGCAACTGCAGCCCTCGCAAAGCGAGGGCCGCAGGCTCACTGTGCGAGCCCGCAGCGTTAGCAACAGCCCGCATGCTCACAACTATATATATGATATACAGTGCCTTGCAAAAGTATTCACCCGCCTTGACTTTTTATCTATTTTGTTACATTACAGCCTTAAGTTTAATGCTTTGTTAATCTGAATTTAATGTGATGGATTAGAACACAATAGTCTAAATTGGTGAGGTGAAATGAGAAACATATATACATAAAACTATTTTTTAGAAATAGAAAACAAAAAATTGGCATGTGCGTATGTATTCAACCCCTTTGTTATGAAGCCTATAAAAAGCTCTGGTGCAACCAATTACCTTCAGAAGTCACATAATTAGTGAAATGATGTCCACCTGTGTGCAATCTAAGTGTCACATGATCTGTCATTACATATACACACCTTTTTTAAAAGGCCCCAGGGGCTGCAACACCTAAGCAAGATGCACCACTAACCAAACACTGCCATGAAGACCAAGGAACTCTCCAAACACGTAAGGGACAATGTTGTTGAGAAGTACAAGTCAGGGTTAGGTTATAAAAAAATATCCAAATCATTTATAATCCCCAGGAGCACCATCAAATCTATCATAACCAAATGGAAAGAACATGGCACAACAGCAAACCTGTCGGAGACGGCCGCCCACCAAAACTCATGGACCGGGCAAGGAGGGCATTAATCTGAGAGGCAGCACAGACACCTAAGGTAACCCTGGAGGAGATGCAGAGTTCCACAGCAGAGACTAGAGTATCTGTACATAGGATGACAATAAGCCGTACGCTCCATAGAGTTGGTCTTTATGGCAGAGTGGCCAGAAGAAAGCCAATACTTTCTGCAAAAAACAAAATGGCACGTTTTGAATTTGTGAAAAGGCACTCAAATTCGTGAAGAGACTCTCAAAATGTATGGAGGAAGGTGCTCTGGTCTGACAAGACTAAAATTTAACTTTTCGACCATCAAAGATAACGCTATGTCAGGTGCAAACCCAGCACATCAAATCACCCAAAGATCACCATCCAACATGGTGGTGGCAGCATCATGCTGTGGGGATGTTTTTCAGCAGCCGGGACTGGGAAACTGGTCAGAGTTGAGGGAAAGATGGATGGTGCTAAATACAGGGATATTCTTGAGCAAAACTTTGAGGCTAGGACAGAGGTCAAAGCCCAGACCTCAATCTAACAGAAAATCTGTGGTCAGACTTAAAGGTTGCTGTTCACAAGCGCAAACCATCCAACCTGAAGGAGCTGGAGCAGTTTTGCAAGGAGGAATGGGCAAAAATCCCAGTGGTAAGATGTGGCAAGCTCATAGAGACTGATTGCCCCAAAAGGTGGCTCTACAAAGTATTGACTTTAGGGGGGTGAATAGTTATGCACATGGACATTTTCTGTTATTTTGTCCTATTTGTTGTTTGCTTCACACAAAAAAAATAAAAAAAATCATCTTCAAAGTTGTGGGCATGTTCTGTATATTAAATTATGCAAATCCTCAAACAATCCATGTTAATTCCAGGTTGTGAGGCAACAAATCACAAAAAATGCCAAGGGGGGTGAATACTTTTGCAAGGCACTGTAGATAGATATACAGTAGCAAGTTAACTGACTATTCTGTTTTTAACTTGGTTTAAAATGTACACTTCAGGACAAAACAATTACAGCATGTCAGCTTCTGGAAGTGTCCCATTTCTGCCTGTATGCTATCATCTTTCAAAACTGTGTATGTATATATATATATATATATAATTTTATATATTAAATTAACAGCTTATTTTCATTTTTCATATTATGCAAATGATCTATCTAGGTCAATAGATAGATAGATAGAAACCAACAACCTTCACTGGGGCGGTGAGTTCTAGCAGAAGACCAAGGATTTGCCCATTTATGTTAGAGCACTACTTAGTGAATATGGCCCTTATGTCAGCCTCAATCAAAAAGTGGTTACCCAGGGCATAAAGTGATACATTTAATTTACTTATTTAATAAAACCAGCATAGTTCTGGAATACCAATCCAGCGTTCTCTATTAATGAGTCCAGTCAAACATAACAAGGGACGTAAAATAAATGACTCCAGCTGCATATAATTAACTATAATACTGTGAAGAAAATGACTTTTATTGGCAATCATGTCATAACTCCATTAGAAGTCATATTTACAGCTGTCTCGCACGCAATGCACATGTGCACTCTGAATTAATGAGCATGGATTTGTCACCTTCCACCAATTAGCTGACGCCCCTTTGAATTCTGCTCGTTCCCCTCCCTCAAGTGCTCCCAGGAGCAGTGAGACAGCAGACATAACACAATCAGCTTGTCATTAAGCGCCAGCAGCACTTTAAGCAAACAATCTCATGCTTAATATATGAGAATTGGCTTCTCTTTACGGGTTGACAATATAAGTGTAGCATTATTGCACCTGATTCGAGCATGCCAGCAAAGCTGGCTGTATTGGAATGTGAATGTAGTTAAAGAACCTCTGCAATATCCTAAATGTTTTAATTTGGCATTTATCACTATTAAAGTTCTAAATTACTGACTTCCGAATGAAACTTACTTTAAAAGATCAGTCTTGGCTGATGCTGGCATCCACCCACTATGATCACAATGTTGTAGGTTGCTTGGGCTAACAGACAGGAATACATTTTCAGGCATAAATGTATATGAACACAATGTGCCCACTAGCTGGAGACTTGCTGTGTTAAAATGGTTTCCTTGACAACAAGATTTTCCTGTGGCAGCAGCTTATGAGTGATTGTTTTGCCTTTTCTCTAATCAGACTATCCTTGAATCACTTTAGACTTGTCTCTCAGTTAAACCTCCTCACTCCTTGTTGATATTATTGTGGTAACTCACCTGAAGGCTCAAAAATGTTAAATGGAATTTAACATTGCTATTAAATTCAACTATATGTATATTAATTATTTAATTTAGATTTGTTAGTGATCAGTGCATGATAAAAACAATTAACTCATCTTGTTAGGGCATCATGGTGTTGATTTAAAAATACAGTTTAGACCTGTGCTGCTTAGGTTAGATACCCAAACAAGGTAAAAATATGAAATATATTCACATTGAGTGAATTTCAGACATGGCCTCTATGCTAATCCCTTGTATCACAGATTGCACCATGTTTAAGAGTAAAGTAAATATTCCTTGCTATGCTAATCATCCATCCCTGAAACATTGCGAGAGAACTGCTACAGGTGACTGAAGCAAGTAAGAGCCAAAAATTGCGGCAAACTTTTCCAATGATTTTTGCACTGACAAAAGATTACGGGATACTTCATTAGTCTTTTACACTCAAATCCTATGCTAATAAGACTTTACGGATCACTCGCAAGCCAGGACAGTGCCTTAACTTCAAAAACTGAAGAAAATATTGTGTACCACTCGCAAATGGTTTTAAAACCATTCCTGAGTGCCGCAGCAGAAGATAAAGTGACAGTAGTAAAGTGACATTTCATTATAATTCATGTAGGGTAACATACAACCCAGTACTAAAGGGGCTAATACATCTCAGGAAACCACTGGTACTGGGAACAAATGCTCTAATGTATTGTCTATATACATATCATTATATATTTATATATATATATATATATATATATATATATATATATATATATATATATATATACAAAATAAACTACATCTATAAATACAATTTTCACATCTATTTAATTTAAATAAATATAAATAAGTAAAAAATTAACTATATACATATATAAATATAATGGTTTCTTACCTCAGTTACAGCACTTGTTCTCACTCATTATAATAATTATGACATTCTCATTTTCTATTGGTTGCTAGAGCTGTTTCTCTTGGTTTGGGTACTTCTAACACTGAAATCTCTCGCAGACAAGGCAGGATTTATGGATGTGGGCTGTGCCGTAATATTGCGAGTGAAAAGATTAAAGAGATATGTAAGTTTGCTGGATTAATACATTTCTGCACTCTATAGGCAAGAAACAGCCAATATGTATACAGCACATGTCATAAAACATTAAATTTTTTATTAATATCTAAAAATCCCTCTAATGATTGTGTTGACACCCCCAGGGGGTGTCTACACATCTTCCTGATTCCCACCCAATCAGCATGCAGCATCGGGGGAGCAATATTAACCCACTATTTACCTGCTCTTGGTTGCTCAGCCAATAGTAGAGCATTGTTGTCAACCTCTCAGTCACTGCTGGGATATGCCTCATCCCTGCTTCCTGTATATGCTGTGTGGTGTTGCCATAGCAACTAACATAGTGCTATGTCTCAAATCTTTCATCTAACTGGATTGGCCAAAACAAATTAAAGGTGGTGTTAATTTTAAACTGTCAGAAATTACAATAGATTTTTCTAACTTCAAGGTAAGTTTTTTTAAATGTTTTTTTTTGGCATTTTTTCATGCACATTTTTTTTCATATACTTTTAATTCTCCTCTATCAGATGCATTCATAATCCAGGAAACGTACATATCCCTTTAACATAAACATGTAACGTAGGGGAAACAAGCTCCCACAGCTGATTTACGGGTATACAGCAAATTACAAAAGTGCGATTAGCATGGGGAGCCATGTTAGCAAACATATTTTCCCAAAAGATTACTCAGTATACCACTGCAAAAAGGGTTCTGGCTATTTATATGCATGTGAACTGGATACTGTGTCACATTTTGGTATGTATCCATTTTAAACATGGACTCTTCTTGCATTTGTATGAAGTCTTAGGCAACCTGTAGAATTTCTATTTGGGGTTGGTGTACAGACTTTTAAGTGTAAGACTTGTATTTACTTTAGGGACCCCTCTCTTTTATTCACTTCATAACCAGATTCCTGAAGATGTTTAGAATACACTTGTATAAATCAATTAATTATGTTACAATACTTTGTTCAAGAGGCACACAGTCCTAGTTACTTCCTGGCATCTTCATTTGCTTATTCTTTTTAACTATATGTGGCATTAGACTGAAATAAATATAGACTGACCACCAGGGTGTAATTAAACATATTATATCTCTTCTACTCTATTTTAATTTATATCTGTTATGCTACACTGATATCTACCATTTTGGAAAACACTGATCAATGTCCTGAGGTGGGAGGAGACTTTAAATGCATTTATCAATAACCACCCTTAATAATAAGATAACAAATACTTGATGGTTGACTCGGAAAGGCTGATTGACAGGTAAAAGTTTCACATACAATGTTAATTTACTACATTTACGAAAATCCATTATTAAATACATTTAATTGGTAAAGTACTGATTATTTCCTGTAATTTTAAAGTATTTCATATTTGGAACCTCTGTTGGATCATTTTAAAGTCCCAAGCCATTGAAAACTACATTTAAAAAATAAATATGTTATCAAAAATTAATTTACTAATCTAGGGCATATGCTCAATGTACTGTTTTCATTAATCACAGTCATCGATCCTACCTGGGCATGCTATCACTCCCTGGGGCATACTGAGCTAGCATATGATCATCATTATTTAAGAAACTGACTGCAAAGCTGAGATCACAGCATAATAGTCAATTAACACCATGGACAAATAGCATGGTCAATAGTTGCTAACATGCAGAGATCGGGGTGGAGTCAATTAGACTGATTTATGGACATAAAATGGCACCCGACCCCAGCACGCTCACCAACAGCGCACCGAAAACTGCACGGCAGAGAAGAGTGCTCCCGAAAACTGCGCGCCACCCCACATCCCATCACCCCCATCACTCTTACTGAGACCCAGCAGTGTTCTCTTGCACCTGCCTCCCCTCAGAGCTGTCATCTGAGGGAAGCTGGGATGCAGGGTGGCACGATATGGTCGAGGTGCCGTCGACGCGTGCATCCGTCAGTGCGCTAGTGACGGTGCGCTGTTGGTGATCTTGCCAAGGTCGTGCTACCCATAAAATAGTATGTTATAGTCTTCAAATTTAAATCAGAAATCTCACCTAAACATAAGTTTCTCTTCCATGAAATAGAAGTTCAAATATATGTGTAAATGTTTTAGCACTCGCCTTTTATGGAGCCTCACACTACCAATGTCTCATACTGCTCTGCTGCAAGCAGACAGTGACATGCTGTATGTCTAAGCATCCGGAGGCACTGGTAGTGTGAAGGCCCTCCCACTGTGTGTGGCTCTAGGTCACAGCAATATAACAAATAAATGAGAGAAAACAGGGGGCGGCTCGAGAAGCTGAGAAAGTCTTACTATGGGACTTCTTAGGAATAATTACATTTTACATGACATTGAGGATGATTAATCAACAGCCACATTAAATTTGAGTTACAGAGCGATTAAGTTAGACCATGCCGCGAGGCATGAGATGCAAACCCGTAAACAATTTGTTGAACGTGGGATGCGTGGCCCAGAACACGATCAATTAGTTAAACCCGTAGTTACAGGTTAAGATGGATCCAATGGTAAAAGAGATCGTCAGCATTACATCACTGAAAAATGGGCGTAAGATGTCTTACAAGTTTCAATAACGGGATACGAACGGACCTGCATTCTAGAAATAATGCAATATTAATAAAGCCGTAAATATGATATTCTATTACATGCGAGTTCCATTATATATATTAACACATTGATTGCCGGGATATAACACGGAAATGAAACATGATATAAAATATTTTATATTGCCGATTTGCGAACTTCAGGATGTTGTGCTATTTATTTTAATACCTAACATTAATTTCCCTTTCATTATATTTACAGTAATGTGTTTTTATTTGCATTTACAGTGCTAAGGATAGGGCTTTTAGCTCCTTGCGTGTCCTCTCTAGCCCCCGTTGGCTTCTTGGCTCCATTTGTGGGTTACAGGGTTGAAGCCAGTGCATCTGTTGCAATTTAATAGCTGAATTGGAATGTAGCAGTTACGTGCTTGACAGACCAAAGGATTTGCAGGCACGCAGTTCAAATTTTCACGGCCCATAGGTTTTTTTCGCACCTAATCCGCAAGTCGTCTGTGGGTAGCTTTAAGAGGCCAATTTAATAGCCGTATGTCTAGCAGGCTATTTTATGGGATAAGTTTTTATATGTAGAGGGAATTTAATAGGGCTACAAGAAACCTAGTTAAAACATTTGTACCTTTCCTTTTATCTACCCGCCGCAACTTTGTTCACTATGTTTTTTTTATTGTGTTTTCAGGGTTTGGCTCTAGGGTTAGCGTTAGGATTAGGGTTAGGATTTATGTTTAGGGATAGGGTTCAGGGATTAGGGTAGTGGCAGATAAGACATAGTAAGAGAATGGCGCACGCGACCGCATGCAGTGGTCAGCAGGTTGCTCGCCTGTGGCAGGCAGATAACATTTATATAAAAAAGGTCTAAAGAGTTCCTTTAACATAAAAGTTTAGATGGAAAGTGTCCTTTCATATTTGTATACCCTTTTACGTGTATATTCAATTTGATAATGTTCATCATGAACAATTTTTTATATATTCTAACAAAATATGATAATTACACACAATTGTTTAACAGCAAGATCAGGGGCCCTTTAAATGTATAAATGAGTCAATTGCTTTCAAAACACACACCTGAATAATCTAGGGAAGGTTTCTCACTGAGAGCTTGTACCTAAGCATTTCAATTTGCACAATAGAAAAAGATCACGCTATAAGCAGCAAATCTGCAATTTGGCATAATTACAGCCTACGTTAATTGCATGCTGATTGGTGGATAATATCTGTTATTCATGCTGTTGCCTTAAAATAAAAAATCTTCTGAATAAATTATGTATCTTACCACTTTGTTGCAAGGGTATGAAAAAACTTTATGGGAGGCACTAGAGTCACACATTTGCTATCAGCCATTTATAAGACCAGTGTAATCCTATTTTTAAAATATTTTAGAATGTACAAAGAAATAATACAACATCTAATTTATTTTATATATTGTTATGCTGCAGTGGAATCTACCATTTTGGCAAAGGCTGATCAAGGTCTTGAGGCTGGGGAGACTTTAGATGAAACTCTATAGGCTTTTCTCCAACATAAATTTACTAATGAAATATGTTTAAGTACACCACATCTCTGTGACCAAGGTGTACTAATGACGGGGTGAAAGGAAAAAAGCAAGCCTTTGATTTATAAACTTACATGCAAATATGAGCTGGTGATATCTACCATTTTGTTTCTGCAGACCTACTTCTTGAGGTGGGAGTAGCCTCAGTCCGTTTTAGTATCAATATGTAATAATTACATTAATATGTTAAAATAATCTATGGGATGAAGTTACTAGTTTACTAGGCTGTCACAGATCAATGTGCATAGGCTAAAGATAGCCTTGTTTAGACTGAATGGAGGCAACTAGTTAGAGCTGTATTTCAGCCTAGGCCTCCGAGGCCCAGGCCTAGGCAGCATATTTTCAGGGGGCAGCAGGCTGTCTGAAGATGCGGTGAGGTACATTGAAATACGTTTCTATATGCCTAGAAATGTCTATATGCAATAATGTGTCTTGACCCTGTTATCATTAGTTTGGGATTACTTAAACCCCACCCAATAAAACACACTACCATTTAGAACAAGTTATGTTTGAAACAGGCCATAGCTTCTTTAATGAGTATAACAAAGAAATAGCCTAAACCATATAAATCATTGCTTGCTCATCCCAAATAACAAAACCCCCTCTCAGGAGACCACTGAGGATAACTACAGTATAACAATGAAAGGGCAAGCACTATAGGCACAAGTGCACTTTTAAGTGTGCACTGCCATAAAAGCTATGCCCTTTGAAATAACTTCCCTCAAAGTGAAATTGAAATAACTTTAACCCAATCTCATTAAGGTGAAAGTAAACGTTTGCATTTAAAGGTTCACTTACAAAGCTAGCCATCACTTTGTTAACCTTCTTGCACCACTTTTCCACAATTTGTGCATCAAGTTGTGTCCGCCATTTGTAGAGTGGCACTATCTCCAACCAAATAATAAATAATACTCAAAAAACTTCAATGTGTACCAAAATATTGTCCTGTGGATTCTATTAGGAATCCTTGAACAACCAACCAAGGTTGTACAGAAACACCTTTTATGCAGCCTTTATTTTAATTATTATTGCCACATACTAATTTAAAAAAAAATAAAGATTGAATTTTTTTAAATTAGTATGTGGCAATAATAATTAAAATAAAGGCTGCATAAAAGGTGTTTCTGTACAACCTTGGTTGGTTGTTCAAGGATTCCTAATAGAATCCACAGGACAACAAATAATAAATAAGCCAGAGTAGATGGGTAGCAAGAGTTTACAACCTAAATGAGTTCTTTAAGCAACCTAGGTCATTCTCCCCTACTATGTAGGAGTAACAAATGTGGAGGTGAAAACAAGCCAGCAGAATCTCAAGGCCTGGACAAAAACTGCATGCCTTTGACTACGTTTTTTGTTGAGTTTTTAAAGGTTTTGAGGCAGGAATATAGTGAAGTGAGGCAAGGAATTCCATATAGTATGATAAGCACAAGAAAAGTCCTGAAGCGGGAGGTGATAAGAGAGAAGGAAAGATGGAGACCATTAGCGGAGTGAAGATGGCAGTCGGGGGAGTATTTTGAGATTAGGGAAGAGATATAAAGGGACGCAGTCTTGTTGAGGGCTTTAAACATTAGGGTCAGAATTTTAAATGTTATTCTGGAGGCTATGGTAAGCTAGTTGAGAGATTGACAGAGAGAATCTGTACACAGTGAGTGTTGAATATGGTAGATGAGTCATTATGGATTGGAGTGGAGACAGACTGATGATGGAGAGGCCAGCAAGAAGCGAGTTGCAGTAGTCGAGGCGAGATATGATGAGGGAATGGATTAGAATAGTAGATGTGTCAGATAGTTATGACTATTGGAGATGTTTCTTATGTGAAAATGACAAGATTTTATTGATTGTATGGGTGGAATGAAAGACAGGACAAGGTCCTTAGAACTCCAAGACAATGGCCTGGGATATGGGAGTGATGGTGACATTATTAACAGCAAGATATATTTGAGGAGTGGAAGATTAGGAGCTATGTATTTGACATGTTGAGTTTGAGTCTGAGAGGCAGTTGGCAACTTGTGCTAGAAGAGAGGTGGATAGATCTGGCGCTGAGGGTGGATTTCGGTGCCATCTGCATATAGATTATATTGAAATCCAAACAATTTTATTAGGGCACCAGGGGGATGTATAGCTGGAGAAGATAAGGGGCCAAGGACTGATCCTTGGGGTATGCCAACAGACAGAAGTCTCCCTCTGACTGCTGGCTCCTAAACAACTCCACAGCTAAGCTAACAGTGCTCTCTGGTCTCTCTCTCTCTCTCTCTCTCTCTCTCTCTCTCTGACTCCTGGCTCCTAAACATCTCCACAGGTAAGCTAAGACTTCTCTCTTATCGATCCTTCTCTCTCTGACTCCTGGCTCCTAAACATCTCCACAGCTAAGCTAAGACTGCTCTCTGGTCGATCCTTCTCTCTCTGACTCCTGGCTCCTAAACATCTCCACAGCTAAGCTAAGACTGCTCTCTGGTTGATCCTTCTCTCTCTGACTCCAGGCTCCTAAACAGCTCCACAGCTAAGCTAAGGTACCTGGATAAATGAAGATTCTCTGGCACTGTTACTGATTGTTATTATTTGTGATTATATATCTGTTATTATAACTACTGACATCTGATTATCTAGATATATTTGTGTACCTGATTTTCTCTGTACCCTACCCCATAGTTTGCATAGTCTGCACATCCTGAAGCTATACCCATTTTCTTTCAGACTGTTCTCTGGTCGGTCTCTCTCTCTCTCTCTGATACTTTAAAACTAGAACTTGTTTCAACTACCCACTGTATGAAGGAACTGAAAGCCTCAGAGTAGGCACAAAATATGGAGCAGTCCATCAGTAAACACAGATCCACATAATAACTTTGCTAAAAATGGCAACCCAAGAGATTATGACAAGCTTGGTTAAATGTAAGTTAGGGGAATACAGACTCAATGACTACCTTTGCCAACAGGGCACCCCTACCTGCCCTGAGGACTAACTAAACAGCATGACTAAAAGAGCAAATACACAGATTTGGCATAGATGGTTTCAGGAAGGGCCCAGCTATTCTACCCAGAGCAACCTCTTTGGTCAGTTTGTCCCTAATCACAACAGGATACTGACACGCCGACTCCAAGTTCGGTGGGGTAAAAGAGGAGAGAGGAGTGCTGTTGAATGGAATGATACATCCATCAGAAAAAAAAAACAGAATGCAACAAAAGAGCTTTTTTTAAATAAAAAACGGCACTCTTAGCATACTGCTGGAGCCAAAGTAACAACTTTTTTTAGACTGGCACTGGGGTCATCACTTTTGACAGCACAATCAGATTGAGGGGCACTGGCTTGCAATCTTATAAAAGAGTGGAACAAAGGATGGAGTAACCACATTCTGAGCACTTGTGCTTGAACTTGCCAGTAGATTTCCACTTGCAAGTGCTTTTGTTGATGAGAAAGCTTCACCCTTTCTTGATATTGTTGGGTAAATTTTGCTGTCTAATATTTGAACTATGAAACGAAGATATGGCCTTAAGAGAGGTGACTATGTTCATGCACATCCACAGATGCCTATAATCCAACCATATATCCTTCCTAACCGCAATCCTTAAATTGCTTGTCATATGACCACCATGCCGTACTCCCATTTGTTTTATGGATGCTATCGATTTCATCCTGGCAGCACAAAGGGTGGATACAAGCTAAAATAGAGAAAGTCTGCAACCAATTTGAAAAATGTTTAGGGATGCTCCTTTATCTGTGCTTTCTCTCCTCCTTCTCTTTTCTATTCTCATTATTTAACTCAAAGAATTGGCCTAGTGAGAGTAGAGCAAATGTCTCAATAAACTCCCTCTTTCAATATTTTTCTTTCAACTCTTGAGCTACATGCTCTCCTAGACAGAAAAGGAAGTGGTGTAACCCATGCCTAACCATTACCCAAATTAATTTGACTTTTTAGTTTGAATAAAATATCCCTGAACCAATGCAAAAGGAGGTCAGTGTGGTTGTCTTCTCCTAGCACTACCCCACTGTATCCCAGCTAGGCTTGTCCCCAACCCAAGTATATTTAGAGAGGAATGTATATGTGCTGGTGTGATAGAAGATGTGGACTCACAAGAAGGCCTGGAAACAGGAGCTTATATGGCCTTACAACTGCAGACTAGTGCACCGTGAGGTAACACACTGTCCTGTTCCCCCAGAGATGGCGTAAGCCTGGCACAAACCAATGAATTACAGGCTGTCACACCATGATGAGGTCCTGCTTGTGTGGTTCTGTGAGAAGAAAGCCTATGGAAATGCTGATAACGACTTCCAAATGCTACCATTCCCAGAAGCTCCTCTGTTCTGTGAACTAGTACATGCCAAGCCGAATAGGATTGATGAGTTGCCTGATGTATAAGCCTTCCTATGCTTCTAATGTCACTGCTGGCTTCTCGCTAGGAACCCCTATCATCCTGGGAAATCCAAAGTGGGGTTTCCCCAATTGCTCCCCTAACAGTGTCAGTGTCTGAAGTTTCCAGGTTCAGTTGTGAAGATGAGATATGCGTAGGTGATATGAACTGTAGCCATTGTCACTGAAGAAACTGAAAATCCCATGATGTGTGCCTCAGGTTTGCCCTTTTTGCCTAGCTCATTGGTGGCCCCTGCTTTGCCCACAGACCATAGATCATGGGCAACCCCATGGAGTAAAGCATCCTCCTGATTACCCTGCCTAATAGACCTCAGATGCTGTGCAGGCCCAGCCTATGCTGTACAGAGGACTTCTCCTGAAAGAACAGACCTCTGATCACGGGTGACCCGTGACTCACCTGCTCCCTGATCGCTAACATCATTACGATGAGCCTGTCAGGTCACCAGTGCTTCCACAAGTGACCATAAGACCATGGCTGAGCCTAACTGAACCATAAGACCATGGCTGAGCCTAACTGGAAGCCATGGTCTCCCGAAGGTCCAAATCCTACCTGGAGTCTCATGTAAGGGGTTGAAATGTACTTGACACTTTCTGACATACCATATATATATATATATATACACTTATTATTCAAGATATAAAAAGTGGAATAGAGGAGCTGCAAGTGGGGATTGGGGGTTGGAGCATAAATCTGAATGGCCTAGGGTAGCATAAAACCTAAATACTCTCATGCAACTAGTGATATATTTTAAGTCTTATTTGTATGTTACTACCCAGAACTGCAATGAAAACACTGCATTCTGTATAATTCTGGTAGAAGACAGATCTGCTGATTGTAAATGTAGGTGTACTGAAAATGGTTGAAAATTGCTATGTTGAACAGATAAGGTTAGCTAGGAATGAGATTTTCTTAAAGTAATAAGAACACTTTAGATGAGAGAGTGCACAGCATAATAAGTTATATATCCCAATCTCCAATGTATTTCAAAGCCACAATACCCTATAGTATTTATAAAACATCCTCTTGCCTTAAGGTAAAGAATAATTGCACATTCCCCAATAAATGAGAGGTAATGTTTTACACATCCTACCAGCCAGCTTGCAAATTTACATTGTGTTAAAATCCCACCTTCTTCCCAAAGGACACAATCATTTTTCTGCAGATGAGTAGGACAGTAAAAATAAGACTGTTTGAAATGTAGTTATTAAACAGCAAGGAAACTTCACCTTCAGGTGTATTAAACAAGGATTTTACACTGATATGTATTTCAGGACTGCATCCATTTATTTGGCCTGAACTCAGATCTATTTACAGATATACATTTAAAAAAATACTTGACTATTTGCTCTGCTGAATTATTTTGTAAAAATGTGTCATCTGCCACGTATATATATGTATATATATATATATATATATATATATACATATACGTATATATATATATATATATATATATATATATATATATGTATATACATATGCGTATATGTATATATGTCTAACTATATGGACACAAACATATATGTATGCATGTATATAAATTATAGTCTGTGATATGGAGATTTTTATCATGTTTCCATAAACATTTACTTACTGTACTCTTGTTTTTCCTATTCCAGTTAGATACCTGAGGTATAAAAGGTATGTGGATATATTCCTCCTATGCCTTTCACACTAACACCCACCAGCAGTCCCATTAAATTTGAAGCCCGTAGCAAGGCTCCTGGCTTGAAATTCGGCTGCATTACAGAGCTATTAAATTCCACCATGCCGCGAGTTACGGGGCATAGACACAAGCCCGTAAACCATTCTTGCTCGCGTTGCATGTGTGGCCGTAAGCATGATCAATTAGTCAAACCTGGAGTTATGGTTTAGACAGAGCCAATGGCAAAAGTGATCGTCATTATTACGTCACTGAAAAATGGAGGTTAGATTTCAAACCCTTACGGGCTTCAATTACGAGTTTCGATCAAACCCGCATTCCAGAAATAATGCAATATTAATAAATCAGTAAATGTGATATTCTAGTTCATGCGAGTTCCATTATATGTATTAACACATTGATTGCCGGGATCGATATAACACGGAAATTAAACATGTTTTTTTTTTATTTTATATTGCAGATTTGCGAGCTTGAGAATGTTGTGCTATTACTTGTAATACCTAACATCACTTTCCCTTTAATTATGAGTACAGTAGTGTGTGTATATTTGCATTTACAGTGCTACGGATAGGACTTTAAGCCCCTGTCTTGCACCCGTTGGCTTTTTGGCTCCATTTGCGGGTTACGCGTTTGAACCCCAGTGGATTCCTTGCAATTTAATAGCATGATTCGAACGTAACAGTTACGGGCTTGACAGAACAAAGGATTTGCGGGCGTGCCGTTCTAATTTCCACGTCCCAAAGCCTTTTTTCACCTCAAGCTCCAAGTTGTTGGCGGGTTGCTTTACAGGGCCAATTTAATACCTGCAAGTCTTGCAGGCTACGTTACGGGCTACGGTTTTACATGCTATGGGAATTTAATAGGGCTGTAAGTCTTTATGTAGTTCAGTTCAGGTTACTATTATACTCTAATAAGATGATGGGCAGCCTATTGTCTGTTTACTTACTCTGTGGTGTAGTATAGTGATAGTATGTTGATGAATACAGGTGACTTGAAAGCAATTAATCAGAAAGTTTCCTGAAGCTACAAGGCTTGTCTTTATAGCCTCCCAGCAGGCACAAGTGACCACTATGCTCTTATCAGATGATACAGATCCTTGTTACATCTGGGTACTGTTTATTTGCTTACTCAGAGCTGTTGTATGGTGATAAGTACGGTGGCCTAACTTGAACGCAATGAATCAGGACATTGGTTGTAGACATACAGAGGTTTTGATGCCATGCCTCACAACAGACATTGTGGTCCATCTACATAAAAACTGGGTGGAAACAGTGATATAGTTTCAGTATTATGTTGTGAATGTTAAAGTTTATTTAGGAGTCCAGGAATATATGAATATTATGGGGCAGATGAAAAGGCACAACAGGAACTCTACAAGTCGGCCAACCGCAACAAATTGTTGCTGTACCATCCCCGTGTTAAACCCCATAGACTTCAGCTGATCCACCTTCACCCTTAATATGCACTATACATTGTACCTCACCTTTTTATACCTCACCCATACCCTCTAGACTGCAAGTTTGCAAGTTTTCAATCTTATTAGGTGCTTTAGGGAAAGCACTTTGTACACTTGATTTTCAACTTAAGAACAGGACCATTGTTTTATAATTTGTTAAAATTAGTTTTTTATCTACGCTTAGATAGTTTTTTTTTACCTACGGAATATGTTGGGGCATTACAAATTAAGGTTAATAAATAATAATAATTAACAGATGTGTGTCAAGAAGTAATCTAGCTTCATTTATAATTTCACAAGGATAAACCATTCAGGGAAAAAAAACATTAGCCAGTCCTGAACTGGTGGCTTATGTCACTACCAGCAAAAGTAATTTCCCTAACAAACATAAGATAGCATTATGTTGAGTGTATATATCCTTGTGTGTTTTGTGAATAAAATAATGTGCAGATAACATATATATGCTTCATTATAGTCCTGTCCTGTGTGGCTTGTGACCTTAGCTCTTTTTGGCAATTATTATATTGCTGCTTCTACTCAGTGGTGTAGATAGAGCTTTTGCTGCCCGGGGCTATCCCTGAGTTTGAGACTCCCCCCCCCCCTCCTCAGTGCAAACATCATTTATCTCCCTATATATATGTGTTTACATATATATATATATATATATATATATATATATATATATATATATCACCTTCTCTCTCACACTCCCCCTTCTCTACATTTCCTCTCTCTGTCTCTCGCTTCCTCCCCCTCTTTCTCTCACAGTCTTCATGACTGTCTGAAGAGTCTCGTTACCTGGCAGCTCCAAGCTCCCATATCTCCGCTGGAATAGCCTCCCCAAACGTGTTAGCCCGGGGGACCAGAGCCCTGAATCGTTCTTCCTGAAACCGAGAAAGGGCGGCAGCAATGCCATTCTCTAAATCCAGTACCAGCCTCGCCTGAAACCATATGTTCAGGCGAAGGCAGCACAGCGCTAAGTGGCGAAGTAACCTTACCACCGGTAAGGAAGATGCCGTGAGGTTATTTACTGCTTGTGCAACTTCCTTACTCTCTGTGTGGAATAATACCCGCTGATCCCTAAACTCTGAACCCCATAAATGAACCGCCACGACTATGGGTAATAGCTCGAGGAATGTCAGGTTCTTCGTAAGACCTGCCACCTCCCATTCGTCCGGTTATGCTGCGGCGCACCATTTTCCTTGAAAATATGCGCCGCAACCCACTGCTCTCGACCCCCCGGTAAAGAGTTTCAAGTCAGCGCTAGTAGCACTCCCTTTTTGAATAATTGCCGACCCATTGAACTCGGCCAGGAAAACCTACCACACCTGTGCGTCGTCCCGCATGGCCCAGGAGACTTTTATAAAGTGATGTGGCCTAACGACAACCGCGGTAGCGAGTGACATTCTCCTACAGAATATCCTTCCCATGGGGATATTCCTACAGGCAAAGTTCAACTTTCCCATAATGGATTGTAATCGTCGCAGTGTCACCCTTCTAGCGCACTGAGTTCTGCTCTCATGTCTGCCACCTTTTCCCAGGGAAGACTGCATTCCATTGTCCTGGAATCTATCTGAATCCCCAGAAAGGTCAACTTCGTTGTGGGGCCCTCTTTTTTTTTGTGGGCCAATGGTACCCCAAAATCCAGACAGATTTTGGTGAACACTTCCAAAATGAAACGGCAGGTATCTTGCCCCGAACAGGAAGTCGTCCAGATAGTGTGTAATGCTCTTGTACCCAGCTTCTGTTCGTGCAACCCATTGCAAGAATGAACTGAATGCCTCGAAGTAGGCACAAGATATTGAACACCCCATAGGTAAACATAGGTCGATGAAATAGCTGTCATTGACGTAGCAACCCAGGAGCCGGTGGCTCGACGGATGAACCGGCAACAATCTGAAAGCCGCTTCAATGTCCACCTTTGCCATAAGCGCCCCTGCGCCGGCAAAACTTGACCATTTCCGCGGCCCTGTCAAAGGACTCATAGGATATGGCTGATTGATCCTTTGCGATCCCGTCGTTAACCGACCCACCTTTTGGGTGGGAGAGATGTTGGATTAAACTAAATTTACCCGTCTCTTTTTTGGGAACAACGCCTAGAGGGCAAACGATAAAACCCTGGATGGGGGGGGGGGAGCGAATGGCCCTGCCATCCTCCCCAGCTGTACCTCATTGTGCACCTTAGCTTCTGCTACCCCGGGGAATTCCCGTACCGACGGCAAGTTCGGTGCTGTGGACCCCCACAGATCTGTTGTGCATGGGATCCTAAAACCTTCCTGGAAACCCGCTTCCAGGAGGCGAGCTGCGGCGCCGTTGCCCGCCGTTCTACAGTACCGTTTTATCCATGGCAGCATGCCGGGGAGGCGTATGGGCGTCTTGCCTTTTGGCAGAGGGTTCTCCTCTGCCCCCTTCCTTTGGCCTGGTGCATCTGGCAAGGGGGTGTTCGCCTCCGCAGCTTGAGCACGCATGCTTGAACCTGCAGTTAGGGGCCCATTTACATACCCCTTTGTTGTAGGCAAAACAGGTCTTGAGACCTGTAGCCGGGGTGGCGGTGGAGCTCCTGACCCCACCCCCTCCGGCACGAAAGGGCGGCATGACGCACATAGGTGTAATAATGTTCAGCCAGTATGCCACCGCTTTATTGCTCCATGCCATCACTGGCCTAGATGCCAGGTATTGGTGGAACTCCTCATCGTACCGCCACCATGCCATGCCCCCGTACACTTTATGGCCGTTGCATATCTCATCTATTTATACAAACAAACCCGAGCCTTGTTCAGGGTGTTGTTCGCATAGCACGCATGCCATGATTGAAAAGGCCTGTAGCCATGTGTCAAAGGTTCTAGGCAGTTGCCTATAGGAACTGCGTCGGTCCTCGCCTTCTCGCAGTCCACTCTCCCCATGTCCATCTGTCTGGACATGGGCAGAAGGGAGAAAAGTTCCACAAATTCCCTCCTCCAGATTTTTTCCTTCCCCTCCTGGGTTGTCTAGAGCGCACAAGATGATTGGTGCTGCCCCCGCTGCTGGCATGGGGGCCCGGCCCAACCATAGCCCCCGGAGGCCCTGGTGCTACCCCTATCGCGGCCGGTACCCCACTACCCGCTGCCTCACTGTTTGACTGCTCGGCCCTCTGGCTAAGCCCCCTATCCATGCACCCATCTCCTGTTCGCTTACTGCAATGTTGTGTGTGGCTAAGAGGGTCTTAAGGGACCCAAGGAAACCATTTTTGTGTGTGGCAGTTCGTATTTGTCTGCCTCCTCTACTCCTCCTACTGCTGGGCCCTCACCTGCTTCCGGAAGCCTCGGAGTAGACACTGCCAACGGGGTGTCCCTGCGTCTCTCCAGACGCCCTGGGGATTCTGACCGTCTGGCCCTCCGCGGGCTCCGTCCTCTCTCTGATCCACAGGCACAGCTACAACGGCAAGATCTCCTGCTCCTTGATCTTGAACGTCTTCCGGACCTATGGGTGCAAGAGGAACAGTCACTAGCTCTCTGTGACCTGCATGCTCGTGCCCATACCGTCTGTTCCTCCCCTGAGGGGATCTGCAGCCTTCTGCACTGGTCCCCTCGACACTGCTTGGGGCATTATAAATTCTACCTGTGGGTCAGGATTAGTCACTTTTTGCTGTGTCCTAACCGTAACGCCCTCAGCCTCAGTTCTCTGTCGTCTTAGGGGGTTTGTAGGTGGATAGCAGTGGAGTGTACCGGCTTGTGGTCTTCCTAGCTCTGGTGGGCCGCGCCGGCCTCGCCACCGCCGCTGTTACGGGCATGTCATCGATCATGACCATGCTGTCCTGACTATTCATTTTAATGACCACTCTGTTTCTTCTCTCCCGCGTGGTAGCCATGTCCAGCTCCCTGCCGTGGCTGCGTCCCTGCAAAGCACCAGAATCGCTGTTATTATGGGCAATAGAGGGGACCGCATGGTCGGCACTTTGGAGATCTTTAGGAGCTTTTTTAGGGCTCCTGGCTTTTTTATTACCCCTTGCGCCCCCTTTTTGGGGTGGTAAAGGGGTGTTCTTTGTCCTTTGCCGCAGCTGGGGCCCCTTGGCCAAAATGACTGGTGGTGGCCGGAGTTCTAGGCCCTCACCCTCACCACCCGTGGGCCCGTCTCTCTCTTGCCTGAGGGGTAAGGGGTCCGGGCTGCCCTGCCCCGTATTACCCCTGTTACCCATGGCCTGGTCATCCACTGGACGGGGGTCTATTGGCTCTGCACTATAGGGATGGGCATCTGGCCCAGTGGCACCCCCAATATTGTCTAGGCCTCCAGCTACTACATGCTGAGCCTGTCCAATGTAATGGGGGCCTCCTGCAGAAGGCATGGGAGGGTCCCGGCCTGTCCTGCACCCACCTGACCCCTTGGCTTAAGGCCCGGGTCCTAACATTAGCCAGCAAGGCCTCTAGTTCAAAAGCATCCATACCCCAGACACCACAGGCCCTCCCAAGACAAACAAAAACAGACAGCGAGGACAGTGAAAAACAAAGAAAAAATACACACAGACGCAGACAGGCACTTTCACTCTGCCCCCTATGTGCTTTTTAAAGCTGGGGAGTAATCTCAGTCTTAACCTCCTACTTTCTGTTACTTTATGCAGGAGCCCTCAGACCTCCGTCGGTTTTCCATGGAGACCGCGCCGAACTGACTCCCGGCACGCGAATGCGGCGGAAGTCCCGCCCCCACCGCTTCTGATTGGCTGATGCAGCCTTACAAGCTCCGCTGGGTCATACGACGCTGCGGGCTGACCCAGGGAGCCTGTGCAGCCTCTGCGTCATACAGTATGTCCAAAGTGAGGTACCATTGAAAAATGGTTTTATATTCCTATGCTTTATCATCTGAACAGGTAACTGCATTTGTTTCATTCTTTTCTCCTATGTCAGAAAAACCTTGATAAGAAATTGAATTCACATTTGACTGTTCTAATGTTAACTTTTTTTACAGTATTACACTTTAATTTTTGTGTTTCTTTTCCGAACATGATAATTGAGCTCCTCCGTGGGTTAATGAAAGGTTGCCTGTGTATAGCTGCAAGAAGCAGGGCTACAAGGGTATTTCTTGACTCATCTAAAAATACATTTTAGTGTTAGCAAAAATTAAAACTCACTTAAAGGGCAAGTTTACCACAAACGTAAAGCAAGATAGAGACCTTTTATATACTTTGAATAAGATATCTTAGACATGTTTATTTTCATAATTGGCATTTTGACTTGGTCTTTATGGGGCTGTATTAACAGTGCATGTGATATACATTGTGGATAATGTTTATTGCAAAGCAGAGTTTTTAAATTGAGGCTGTATTATCACTATTCCTACTAGATTAGAGTGTAAGCTCTTGATAATGTGATTACTTATCTTTATGTATGAGTAAATGTATATTTATCCATGTGTCAGGCAACTGAATCTATGCGACCATCAGTGACCATATACTGTATTTGTATTTGGAATAAAAGTTTTTAATGCACTTTAAGATGAAACTTAACTTGTTCTTGGAGGGACAGTGTCCCCTTAAGCTACAAACTGTCCAACTCTATACTCCAGCACCACAACATACATAATTTCTAATTATGTAAAGTACCTTGGATAAAAACATTAAAATGTAAATTAATAAAATTCTGTGGAATATATTCACTAAAGTGTGAAATTACCTCTCCAACTTGAACTAGGAGAATCCATAGTATGGCTTAAGATTTAAATATGTCTCATTTCACTAGACATGGTTGTTCTCACATGAACTGAATGCATAGAGTTTTAAAAAAAAAATGAAAAGATGTTTATGAAAAAATATTTGCTGGTTAAATGTAAGTAATAACATACACATTTTTGGTATTTTGGCTTGGTTTTCTTTATTGTGTCCTGGTGTATTAATTAAATAATGATATTAACAGTCAGATTTGTTAGTCATCCATCTTGTGTACATAGGTACAATCATGTTGGATCATCTGCATTTGGAGGCTGGTGAAGCATTTTCTGTTCAGATCTGGAGATAAAGACAATTTTTTGGAAGGTGACAAATAAGATTGTTGCATTACAAAATGTTAGTTAGGTGTCACTGAGTTCATAAGCTTGATATCATCTATTTGAAAGACCAGGTTTGGAGTATGGTTACAATAGTGTTCTTTTAATCCACGTAAAAACTGCTTTTAGAGAGAAACGTCCAGGCCACCTACTATTTGTTGGCTTTATCACTTTCCACCACTAGAGGACGTACTGAAGGACCCCCGGGGCGGAACCAGCGTGCTGGTATCTGCAGCGGGGGTCCCTTCACATGGTAGGACCAAGTGCCGGCGGAGGAAATGGGGGGGCGGGCCTTGCGCGAGAGGTGCGGTGGCTCCGCCCCCTTAGGCAAGCACGGGGGCCATTTTAGTTTCACTCCAGGCAGGGAACCAGGCACCCACCCACCCTCCCTGTTGTAAGAGCATTTGATATTGTGAAGTTTTATATATTTAAAAAAACAAACAAACAAACAAACATATATTTATAATAAATAAATAAATAAAGAATGTGTTTAAAAAAAAAAAAAAGAAAAGTAAATAAGAAATATTGTAATATATTAAGTCGTTATTCAGGAGATTTGTGCTCATGTGATGAGCTTATGGTTGTTTATATGTGGTTTGTTGCAGCAGAGTTTTTAATAAGTTGTGTTGGGGCGGGGGAAGGGGTTACCCAGGCCAATGGTGAGAAAGGGCCGTCCCTACCCTGGGAAGGTGTGACGACGGCACAGAGGTTGACCTCTTGAGCGTGGGCTCAAGGGATGGGGTTACTGCCAAGCCCAGGGCATATGATAACAATTTAAACTCGCTGCGGCCAGTTGTACCTCCAACAGTTGTGTTGTGTCATTTTGGGGGGGTCAGGGACTTTGGGTCTTGCCGGGTCATGACTTTTCATGAAGTTCTGTGCCTCCACTAGTGCAGTGCCCTGGCACACCTTAATTAGAATTCGAAGACGGACCCCAATTTTGTCCAAGGACGGCGAAGGGAATAGTTCCTAGAATGTTATAGTAAGTGATTTGGAAGAGAGATTTTGTATGTGAATTTGATCCAAAATGGAGTTTTTTTTTGAATAGATTGCAAATAGTAAATACGGAAAGAGAAAACAGGCAGCTCTTAACCCCCGAATGAATCCTTCTACATATCTGATGTATCTGAAGTGAATGTGTCAAGCTCAGACTGACATCAGACTTCTTATACAGACTTTTAGACTCTGATACAGAGTCAGGATGGAATTGGGCTAACGTCCCTTCCATTACGTGACAATGACTTTAGATTTGTCCAGGATTTAAGGGCAATTAATTACTTAGTCATCCCAATTGCCCCGATTGTCCCTGATATCACTGCTCTCATTGCGGCCATTTCCTATGACGCCACTATATTTATTATTATTGATTTATCAAACACATTATTTTTGGTCCCATTGGACCATGAGACACAACTACTTATGGTTTTCACTTTTTGATGGGTGCCAAATAACATGGACCCGTCTTCCCCTAAGGCTACGTGGATTCACCAGCTGCTTACTCACTGGTGCTCCAACAATACCTTGCGGTCATGGACCCGTGTCATGGTTCTGTCCCCATTCAGTACGTCAAAAGGACCTACTGTTTGGTATGTACTCCTAACGGGGAAGCAAAAAGACAGGATTCACTCAGTCTGCTACAGCACCTAGCAGCTGAAGGTCACAAGGTAACTAAAAACAAAATACAAATGGGGGCAACACATGTTGATGATTAATTATTGCAGGCAATGGATCCCTGAATGCTCACTATGACTCCATTTTACGTACGGCTGCTAAGGGGGACAGCCCAAAACATATTCAGTGGACTCCAGGCATGACTGAAGCTTATGTGACCTTAAAAGTTAGCATTATGCAGGGCCCCGCTTTAGGACTACCTGATTATTGTAAACCATTTCATTTGTATGCAAGGGACAACTGTAAAACCATGGCCACGGTCTGTGCCCAAGATCACGGAGGTAGTATGTGTCCCGTTGCATTATTTTCCAAAGTAGTCCCTACTCCGGTCCAGGGGATGCTGGCGTGTCTCCAAACTTTTTGGCTTCTTGTGATGTGGCCGTACAGAAAGCATTCCCTCCTCCCCCCCTTCAGCTGCTATGGCAGAAGGACTGACAGAGAGAACAGAAGCCGCAGCACCAACCCCCCCCCCCCCCCCTTGCATCCAGTAGTACACTGAAAACGAAACTAGTAATAACTGATAACACACAGCAAGTACAAAGAATCGCAATGATTTTATATCTAGAGGTAATGCTTTAGCTGACCGGGTAGCAACAGTTGCAAGTGTCATTTTTGCATCAGAATCTTAAAATCACACCGCCAGACATACATACAAAGATGTATACAGTGTCTACAGAATAACTCTACAGTACCTAACAAAGCATTACATGATCATCTGCCTCCACCCACAGCTTCATTCACCTATTTAAAATTGATTTTACTCATATCCCAAAGACAGGATCAAAGCAATTGTACCTGTTGGTGATAGTAGACCAGTTATCACGGTGGCCTGAGGCCTTTGTAACACAAAGAGAGGATGCTAAGACGGTAGCTAAAATATTAACTACCGAGGTAATACTGAGATATGGATGCCCATTGCAAATAAATTCTGATAATGGACCAGCCTTTATTAGTGCGGTAATTAAGGAACTGGTACAATGGCTACAGATAACCTGGAAATTCCATATCCCTTACCATCCTCAGAGTTCAGGCATAGTGGAAAGAATGAACCACACTATTAAGTAGAAACTTACAAGGGCCCCTGCAGGTACATGGGTGAACTGGCAGAAAAACTTCACTGCCATTCTAGCAGAAATTAGGATGACTCCTAATAAGTCTACTAAATTGTCCCCTTTTTGAGATTCTAATGGGAAGACTATTTCCAACTCCTTGGGTAAAAGGCCCACTTGTAATTATGTCTGGTGATCTTGATCTTATAAGAGAACAATATATGCAACAATTGATTGATAAATTGAATGGCATCTATGGTGGTGTGTCTTCTCGCTTTCCTTTACCCTCACAGGAACCAACACATCAGTTCCAGCCAGGTGACCTCGTCTGTGTCCTTCCAGCCAGGTGACCTCGTCTGTGTCCTTCCAGCCAGGTGACCTCGTCTGTGTCCGACAACTGAACAGAGCAAAGAAGGGAGGCTTCCCATTCGGACCACCGACTACCGATGTAGCACTAACCAGGACTGCTGTCCTCACGGACTCACAGGACATCTGGATCCACGCATCACGTCTGAAGCTGTGTCCAAAGAGGGGTGAAGCAGGTGACAAAGTCCCTGTGAAAGCGATTGAAGACAGCGATAATAAAAATGTAGAACCTACTCCTGCATCCACAGAATGCATGGAAGGATTTTCTCCTGTTGATGTGCACTATGCTCCTGATTTATTTGCCCTTATGGACATTTCTTAATTGCCATTATGACCCAGATGAACTGGGACCATTAAAGTCTGTTTGTGGTAAACACAATAACACTCACACCAATACTAGTTTACCTCATAGGCACAAGAGATCCACACGTGATAACACAATTATAAAAAATCATCCCTGGGAACGTAATACATTACAAGGATATGCTCACTCCTTTAACATTTCCAATTGCTGGGTAAGTGCACACGTCTCTATACATGGGGAAATGGGTATGCCCCTATTTGGCCTTCCAGCAGAAAACTTCACTCAAAGCCACATATATTACAATTGCAGTACACAACCCCGCAAATGGAATTTCTTTACTTATGTACAATCAGCCACAACACTTAACTCTATATGGATGCAACACCTCTTACACACATATTTCCCATCAAAATATAATAAGAGTGTACCATTTATGTTAACCCACACTAACCCAGGGTATAACCCTCTTGCCTCCTAAACATCGCCCTCCATTGATAAAAACACACCCATCATGTCTCATCTCCCCACAAGTGATGAAACAAAGAAAAGATAGATTCTTGTAATCATTGATTGTTCAAAAATGCAGACTATCTCTAAGAATGCTTTTCTGCTAATATGGTTGGTTTGTTACATTAGGCTATTTAAAGGTATATGGAAGTTTCCCTGTTTTTAACTTTTTCTAATCACATACTGCTTATATCAGAAATATACAGTATTTTGCATTAATTTATTCTATCCATGTGCAGATTTATTTTATTTAAAATAAATAGTTTCCACCCCCAGAGCTGCCTACACAGGCAGCTCTGGGCTAACCAATAGAAAAGCTGCATTTAAGTACCATTTTTAATCCTATACTAACCTTCCAGCCAGTAGCAGCACAATGCAGAGATCCAGAACAGCACTGCTTCAGTTGAATCTTTCAAGATTTGAGAGATTGGGAACACAAGACTACATATCCCATGATGCTTTGATGCAGAGACTGAATTCGGCAATTGATACATGCTGTACCTGCCTTTGATTGGACACAACAAATTATGTATTTTTTGCTAAATCAGCTTGGATTTTCAGGGGCTTTTTTTCTCAAAATCAACTGCCGGAAAACTGAAGAAATGTTGCAAACTCTGGGGTAAGTTTATTAATGTTTATTTGGGGGGGAGGGGGGTGAAAAATATTTTCATACACCACTGACTCTCCTCTATCAAATGCATTCATAATCCATGAAGCTCCCATATACCTTTAATGTTGCTAAGTGTTCAGACAGTAATTCTGTTTCTGAGCATTTATATTGTCAATGTGCAATATGGATATATTAGTTCTGTGGCACTTATCAATATCATATATTGTGATAAACATATGTTAATTTATTGCAGGACTTTTTATTGTTTGATATATGAATAACACAGAGTGCACTTTTGTAGACTTCGCTTTTTATTAATGAAGAGATATTGAACTATTACTTTGCACCTCATTCATTGTTTGTGTATATGTATGGATATATATATATGTATACCTTTATATGCATATATGTATATATATATATATATATATATATATATATATATATATATATATTTATATATATATATATATATATATATATATATATATATATTCTCTAATTGCACTTTAAACATTTGCACTTTAAATATTTGCACTTTATTGGGGCTCAAGAATATTAAAATATTAGATTAACAAAAATAATATTATAGACATCTAAATACATTGCACTTTATATGGATATTGCACTTTATTTTTATTGCACTTTATAAATCTCTACATATATATTGTCTATATATCAAAATAAGTCATCTATTTTATTCTAGTTGTTTAACAACAATGTATTCATTTAGGTATCCATTTAGGTCCTCTACATATAATAATAAATATATACTTAGCATATGGATTTCCTAATGAGTAATAATATGGTTTGATTTTTTTATAAGGAAGGATTTAGATAAGTTTTACATCTATTGTCTAACAAATAAAGATCTATTGTGCTAATAAAGGTGTTGTATACACTATCAGCCTTATTAAATTGCGATTCGGTAAATTTAAAAGGGCTGTATTTAAGCACACAGCATATTTTATTTACAGAAGTTTTTAGTTAGTGAAGACCTTGCTTTTGGATAGAAGTTCACTAACTAAAAACTTCTATAAAAAAAATATGCTGTGTGCTTAAATAGAGTCCTTTTAAATTTACCCAATCGCAATTTAATAAGGCTGTATGTTTCCTTAAACACTTATATTGCATGCTGCATGCTGAGTGCACAGCTACAGGACTTGCCCCGTGGACAAGAGAGCAAGCAAGCTTGCACATTCATCTGAGGCACATTAGCTGGAATGGTTTACGGCCTGCCTGCCGTCCGTACGGTATCCAGTGAAGGATTCATACCTCCTCCAGTCAGCAAGGCCTGACAGACTTCCAGCAATAGAGATGTTTCATAAGCGCGCGCTGAAGCTGTAAACTCGAATGGCGACAGGCGCCATAAAGCACCGTGAAGGAATCAGAGCCTTGCTTTGGCACACTGTACTTCTAGATCCTCCTTAAAGCAGTAGGCAATTTGACTTATTTTTTCCTCAGCTTGTTGCTAATCTATGGGCCGCTGACACTTGTCAACACTTAGTATCACAAGCAGCCATGCTGTTATAGAAATTCTTCTCTTGACCACATTGCATTCTATGATAAACTCAATTATTCCAGGTCACCCTTTATGTCAGGCTTGACCAAGTCCTCATGTTTCTGAGTAAATTCAAATTATTGAAACACCCGTTTTTTAACAATTATGGCTTGGTATTAGACTAGAGTCGTACACCCAAGCTCTGTAGCAATGGTTCTCAGTGCCAAAACTCGGGGCACAACAAAAAATATGCATTGATCAATATATGTTTTTATAAAATTAGAATAACCTTATTCATCCAATGGCCCCCTTTCTGCTGGTTCTGCAAGAACCAGAAAACACAAGCACCCTGCAAATGGCTGCACCACAAAAAATCATATTCCTGAAACTTATTATTGCAGTAAATACAAATATGTGAATTTAGAGGCAGCTTGTAATTTATGATCAATTCAGGACCTGAAGGAATGTGCCATATGATTTCAATGTATCTTGCAGTACAGAGGCACCTGCTTAGGATAGGCTTACATATTCATGGATTATGTCTAAACATAACTATGAGACTTGAAACTTTTAGGTAGACAGAACGGGCAGACTAAAGGGCCTTTTTGTTTGTAATTACTGTCAAATCTATGTTTCTATGTTTTTTTGTCATATGACACATCTTAGATATAATATTACGTTATCATGAGCTGATTGACCTAGTTATAACAAATTGTGGCTTAATTTAGAATAAAAAAACATTTGGAAACAATTTCTCGAGACTTAAAATGTAAATTAAATGTAATCAACAATGAGCTCAAGAACTTAGCCGGTGCAACCAGTGACCGATTTCACCTGTGACACCATCCTGTAAACCTTTTACTTTATTTATTAGTTTTATTCCACTGCTGATATAAATCCATTGCACACCATCATGTATGGAACTGATTGTAGTCGCTGGATGATTCATTGCTGGATACAAAGGGGAAATGTTTCTGTCTGCATAGAAAAGCAATATTACATTAAGAAACATGTCTTTAGTACATAGAAATAGTAAATTATGCTAACCATTGATTATTTGAGTGTAGAGCAGATTAGGCTTAATGACTGAAAATATTTCTAATGAGACTTTCAGTTATTTAAAGGGTTCCCTCTCTCGGCTGTTTGCTTAATGTGCATCTATATTCATATATAAGAGGAATCACATTGCATCTATTCATAGTTTTTAATTTATATTCCTGTGAGAGGGTTTCTAATGAATTCAATAGCCAGGTGCCAAATGATGCCCTTGAATAAACATGGAGAGAAATATGTGAAATGTGTTTCCAACTGAGTGGATCTCCCTAGATCACTCAAGCGTCATTAACACAAACACTTACAAATATTTACAGTTCTTGGTATCCTTAATCATATTGTAAGTAAAATTGAGGGGTTGCTTAGATGCATAGTATGACCTGAAAGAGATCAAAGATTAAACAGTAGTCAAACTGAATAGAAGGATGAGCGAGAATTAGCATAACCTGGTGTATTTCTGCTTAGGCCAACATGGCCAGGCCTAGGGCAGCAATTTTTAAGGGGGCAGCAGACTGTGTCACAAAAATATTTCTATCTGTAAGTAAAGTTGACACATTTTGACATGTGGTATATTTAACAACATAACCTATATGTCTGTACATGATAATCATAGTAAGAGGACAGCAATGGGAAAGTAGGGTTAGTAACACGGTTGTGTGCAGTGTACATGTCTTTTTTTTATAGTTCTTTTTATTAATAGAGATTTCTTGAAAGTGGTCAGGTGGCAAGATCCAAGTAAAGGAGGAGTTTGCCGTATTTTGTAGGGGAGTTTGTTTAATGGATGATTAGAGGTAAAGTGGAAAGCTCAACAAAGTGTAAGATAAGTATTGGATGAACACTTTTATTAAGGGTTATTTCCTTAGTATTGTGTTTCATTATAAATTCATTGGTTACCATTAGCCATAGTTACTGATAATATTGAAGCAAAAAATAGAGAAATGGTTAAAGTGCCCCAGTGGTGGCAATACAGTCAGATTGTGTTTGTTTGTTGAGTAACTGACTATGAAGAAAATCACTATTTGGAAAAAATAAATAAATGAGTGTTTCAGAGACTAGCACTGCTACTTCTCTCCACCCCTATTAGGTGTCCAGAGGGTGGGTGATAATATTCCCTGACCTATTTTTTTGGATTGTCCAAGTTTTGCTAGCAGTGGCCATTACACGGAAGGAGGCAGTAAAGACTCTTATCAGGATAACCTCATGTGTTTTCTTTTCCTCTAAAACACCTGACAGGGATGGAGAGAAGCCAAGATATTGAAGCCAGAAACAGTAACATTCAGACATACATTTTACAAGTTACAATTATATTTTTACTCAAATTCTTAAAACTAATGGTGATAAAATAAAGAAATTACATGCTATTGTATGATCATTACAATATATCTACAGTGCCCTTTGGGATGCATAAATGATTTAGTATGAATAGACTAGCAGAGCCAGATATACCTCTTTGGACACCGCCGGCCACCCCATTCTTTTATGTTTTTATGGTAACAATTTTCTCAACTATGAGCTTCTGTTTTCTTAGAAATGTAATGTTCGATATATGACATACATTAATTGTTACACAAGTGAGTAGGGTATCAAAGCACAGGCAGGTGCCCCGTTGATTGAAGTGTCCACCATAGCTGGCTAGTTAGTCTAGTGATAATTAGATATCTGGTTGTAATATAATCAGACCAGTGGAAAATTATCAAAGTGTTCTAATTACAATAAATGTTTTGGAAATTTCCCAATACATTTTAATTATAGATTATTGTTGAAAGTTAGAAAGAACCAATTAATGAAAGAGACAATTTAAGAATGCCTTAAAATATTGGGAAATGGATATGGACCATTAAACACAATTGTCTTGATGCTAACAAATGTCGTTTCTTCTGACTCCCGTGGAAGCATAGTGACATTGGCCCCTATTTAATTGTCAAAATCGCAAATTGCATGAGCCTGTAAAAGTTAATGATATTTAATTGGCTGCATTTTGCAACTCGCAATCCATTAGCGAGTTACAGGCTCAAAATCACTGAGGTTGTCAAAAACGTAACTTTGTCCTTTCTCTTCCTTTGATGTTTCAAGCCGGGAAAAGGTTACCAGTGCTGAAGACGCAAAATCCATATTTAATTGCAACATTTCTACAAGCCCGCAATTGCCTTCAAATCTGTAAATGGCAAATGTATCAAAAAATCCTACGAGTACTAGATAGGACTCACAAGTGGGTTAACACTCACAAGTGTTCGTAACACTGTAACAGCAAATATAAACACACACTACCATACTTTAAAATACTGGGAAAGCAATGGAAGGCATTATAATTAATTGCACAATAGTCTTAAGCTCGCAAATCTGCAATAAAAAAACATTTATTGTTCCTGGATCAGATATTGATCCCAGGAATAAAGGAGTTAATACATATCAGGCCACCCACATGGACTAGAACAGATGAATTATTAATTATTATGGATTTCTAAATTTCTAGATTGGGAGTCCAATGACAAATCGCACTTCTAAACATTATTTAATTGTAGTCTAAACTCCATGTTTTACTGATGTCATGATAATGGTCTCATTTCTATTGGCTCTGTCTAAACTTACAGGCTTGTTTAATTGATCATGATCATGCCCTTAAATGCTACGTAGGAGGATAGTGGCTATATTTTACAGACAAAGTCAGAAATCTGCAGAACATTGATGGATAATGTCTTTAGTTTCAGTTTAGGCCCAAGCCAAAGATAATTTCAAACAGCATTCTCAGTTCCTGACAAAAAGATGGAGAACAAGTGGAGGACAGATTTTATTTTTCTCGGCTGAAAGATCTCTGCAGATAGTGACTACAGCCATTAAATTAAAAGATGTTTGCTTTTGGGGAGGAAAGATATGGCTAGTCTTGATAAGCTATTAAAAAGTAAAGATATTATACTATGAACACAGTTTGAACTATGTTATTCCCAGTAGTAACATAGGGTTGTGAGAGCTGGACCATAAAGAAGGCTGAGTGCCCATAGAATGGACTCCTTTGAAACGTGGTGCTGAAAACATCTGCTTAGAGGACTTCAAGAAGATCTAATCAATCAATACTACCAGAAATCAAGCCAAACTGTTCACTAAAACATGAGGCTGAAGCTCAAATATTTTGGCCATATCATGAGAAGACAGCATTCCTCGGAGAAGACTCTGATGCGCTGAAAGATTGAAGGCACAAGAAGAAGGAGAAGGCAATGTCTGATGTGTCTGGCATGCTGACCTCTATAGGGTCATGGAGAGTCTGATATGAACAAAAGACAAGAATACTGGTATTATTCAGCAAATCCTTGAGTATAACATTGACCTTTATAAATATAAAGTTGAAATATGATAAATTATCAAGTTTGCACAATGGTGTCTGGATAGTATCTTCATTATTCAATTTCTACTATTAACCACTATATATCTATCATGGCTGCAAATTGCTTGGGTCCAAATCTTTACTGCTTCCGACATTTTTAGCCTTTGCTTAAAAAGCTAAGCTTCTTTTATGTTAAAAAGTAAACTTAGAAAAGACTAAGAGCCTCATTCAATTCGAAGGCGCAAGTTATGGAGGTATAGGCTGTATGTCTGCGGGCCTGCTGCGGGCTCGCATTGATCGCAAGTTATGGTGCTATTCAATTGCTCAAGGCCGCAAGTTATGGGCAGATAGCGAAACCATGCCATTGTATGCAGCCTTTGCGAGCTTGAACAGATCAAATAACCAAGGCCGTAACTCCCGAGATAGAAACAGCCAATGGAAACAGAGATTCAATGGTAAATTGAGTTTGTATTTCAAAGTCTTACGGGCTTCAATTACGAGTTACGATTGGACCCACATTCCTGAAATATTGCAATATCGATAAAACCGTAAATATGATATTCTAGCCCATGCGTGTTCCATTATATGTATTAACACATTGATTGCCGGGATCGATATAACACGGAAATCAAACATGAAATAAAGTATTTTTCTGGGACGATTTGCGAGCTTGAGAATGTTGTGCTATTAATTGTAAGACCTAACATCACTTTCCCTTTTAATAAAAGTATAGTAGTGTGTGTATATGTGCATTTACAGTGCTCTGGACATGTCATTATGCCCTTTGCGAGTCCTCCTTAGTCCTCCTTAGTACCCTTAACTTGTGGTTTGATTTTTGCCATTTGCGGGCTTGTCGGGGTGGTTAGCAAGGGGGAATCGGAGCAAGTGAATAGCGATTTGCTATTTTAGCGTCCTCAACTCTTGTGACTGTGAAAGATCAAAGGCTTGGTGGGGCATTAACTTGCGATGTGAACCAACGCAGTGAATCGCAGGCCAGAGTCCGTAACTCGATCGGTGCCCACTAAAAGACGCCAATTGAATAGCAAAATAACTTGCAGGCTACATTTCCGAAGCCCGGATCTCCCAAAAGCTCAATTGAATGAGGCTCTAACTATCTATGTTAATGTGCCTAGTTTGCCAGCTGCTTGAGGAGAGTAGTCAAAATGTTGCCCCATTTCTGTCACTGAACCTGTACTGGACTGTGTGAACAGATTAGGTAAAAAACTCAAAAAAACTATTCAAGGGCCAATCAAGCCAAAACTGAAGTTCTAAACCATGGTAAGTGTATTATTGCAACTGTGTTATTCATTCTGTATTCTGTATTGCAGCAGCTCACTTCACCTAACATACAGAGATCACATAGCAATAAAAGCAAAGGGGACAGTGTACAAGCTGGAACAGAACAGGTCACAACAAGCCCTTTATAAAATAAATGCATGCTAATATCACTAGGATGTGTTAAATACTTTTGAGAACAACATTTAAGAACCAAACCCCATTTGATAATATAATTTATTAACTCTTTATAAAATAAGTTCATGCTAAATCATTAGGACGTGTTAAGTACACATTGAGAACAATATTCTTGAGCCAAAGCCCATCTGACACTATGTTTTAGTAACCAGGATATGATTTTTTTTGCAGAATGACTTGCAATGGCGAGTTCCCAGGGGGCTTAAAATATAAAACTCCCCGGACACACATGACTAGATAGAATCATATAATAAGCTTAAAAACAGAAACTAGTTTCAGGTATCCTTTCTGAGCCAGAATACAATATTTTGCAAAATGAGCCAGAACCGCAACTTCTTGGACAACCAGAAAAACAAAATTCACCAGACAGACATGACTAGATTGGATTCATGTAATAAGCCTCAAAACTTCTAGGGAAACTAGTTTCAAGTTCCCGGCCAGAATACAGTATTTTGTAAAGCGAGCTGGAACAGCATCTTTCCTGAGAACCAGAAATACATAATTCACCAGATGGACATGACTTAGATAGGATTCATGTAATAAGCTTCAAAAATTCCTGGCCAGAATATCATTTTTCAAAAAACAACTCAGAACAGCAACTTCCCAGAGAGCCAGAGATACCAAATTCACCAGATACGAGTGACTAGATGTGATTCATATAATTAGTAAAACAAAAGAAAAAAAGAAACAGTATCATAAAAAAAATAATAGCCAAAATGAGCTAAATATAAAATAAAACGTTATGATAGCCAGTCAAAGTAAAAGACTTCTAAAATAAAGTGAGGAATATATCCATATAAATGATAGGAAGCTGACAGCGAAACAGTGCTGATATATAACTTAAAACAACATTGTATTATATATTTTATAAAGAAATTCCCAAAAGTAATCAGTAGGTTCATGCCCTACTGAGGTGCAAAATCTATATCAGGGCTAAATTCCTATTAGGATAACCATATAACTATTCAAAATGTCTGCAAAGCCAGGGGCCTTATTCAACTGCAACAGTTACAGAGCGATTCAATTGCTCAAGGCTGCAGCTACCTGGCCGAAAGCCTAAACAGTAAACCATGCTATTGTAAGTAGCATTTCAGACAATGATCATGATCAATTAAGCAAGGCTGTAACTACCGATTTAGAAACAGCCAATTGTAAATGAGACCGTCAACGTGACATAATTAAAACATGAAGGTTAGACATCAATGAATTAGTGTTAAGAAGGCCGATATGCGATCAGACTCGTAATCCGGCAATGTACAAAATAATAACAATTAATGAAGGAAATATACTAGTCCATGTGTGTGGCCTGATATGTATTAACTCCTTGATTCCTGGGATAAATATAACATGGAAATAAAACATAAAAAAAATGTATTGCATATTTGTGAGCTTGAGACTGTTGTGAAATTAATTCTAATGTCTTTCATCACTTTCCCTGTCTTTTAAAGTGCAGTTTTGATTTTTTTTTATTTGCATTTACAGTGCTGCAATCAGGTGTTTAACCCCCTTGCAAGTCCTATCTAGTACCCGTAGGATTTTCTTCTACATTTGCCATTTACAGGTGAGAAAATATTTGCGGGTAGCTAAAAGACACCTATTGAATAGCAAATTAGTTTATGGGCTCCAGTAACCAACAATTGCTCAATTGAATCGGGGCCCAGGTGTATTAAAAGCTGCTATCACTGTAAGCTAAATATGATCATCTGTATATCCTGGTGCATAACACCATATCAACATACTGATTACATTTAATTTTAGGATAATATAATCTTCAAAAGTGCTGCTATTTATAAAAACTATAATAAATAGTATCCCGATTATATCTTGATTGCTGTCCTAAATCGGGGGCCTCCTTGGTGTACTGGTGTGTTGGATCTACACACTTACATTTCTAGCAGCCTTATTAAATTGCGATTCAGCAAATTTAAAAGGGCTCTATTTAAGTATATAGCATATTTTTTTTACAGAAGTTTTTAGTTAGTGAAAACCTTGCTTTTGGATAGAAGTTCACTAACTAAAAACTTCTGTAAAATAAATATGCTGTGTGCTTAAATAGAGCCCTTTTAAATTTGCTGAATTGCAATTTAATACGGCTGTAGATGTCCATGTTAAGAAACGGATAATGCCACATCTAGAAATGTAAGTGTGTAGATATACTAAAACCGCAAGTACTTCCCTTGCTTGAAGCTGATACAGCCGATTGATGGTGCACTGTGGCTGCAGCTCCTTATCTAACTGTTGTACTTGAAGTTATTCCTCAAGCCACATAGTAGTATGGAGTATCACCTAAGACGTTGGGCAATAATATATTGCAGAACACTAATATTATGAGGATGTCCATGGAAGAATTTCGTTTTTAAAATATTGTTGTTTTATATATATATATATATATATATATAGGTGTTTATTATAATTTAATCAAAGTATCACTATATCAGTTATGTTGTTATTGATCAAACCACGTCAGATACAGTATCAATTTGTCTGATATTGTAATGAGTGAGTTCAGTTAAAACAACGTATCACTGTATCCATAGCTTAGACTCGTTTGAGACAATGTCAAACAATATTTATTCAGTATACAGTGTAATCGAGTTCTACAATGCTGTCAAAAGGGTAATTTACCTTATTGTAAGTGCTCTTCATGGTGAGAAAGAGCACAAGCTTGTATATTAAAATGGTCTATGTTTTTAATTACCTTATATACTCAAGTATAAGCCGACCCGAGTATAAGCCGAGGCACCTATTTTACCACAAAATACTGGGTAAAATGAGTGACTCGGGTATAAGCCGAGGGTTGGAAATGTGCTGCCCCCTGTGTCCCTTTTGTACCTTCTGTGTGTCTCTTCCCCCCCTCTCCCTTCCCTGTGTCTCTTCCCCCCTCCTCATTCTCAACCTCCCTCCTCAACCCCACTCCTCATCCTGAACCTCCCTCCTCATCATCCCTCCTCATCCTCAACCTCCCTCCTCAACCCCCTCATCCTCAACCTCCCTCCTCATCATCCCTCCTCAACCTCCCTCCTCAACCCCCCTCCTCATTCTCAACCTCCCCCTCAACCCCACTCCTCATCCTCAACCTCCCTCCTCATGATCCCTCCTCATCTTCAACCTCCCTCCTCAACCCCCTCATCCTCAACCTCCCTCCTCATCATCCCTCCTCAACCTCCCTCCTCAACCCCCTCATCCTCAACCCCCCCATCCTCAACCTCACTCCTCAACCCCCTCATCCCCATCCTCAACCCCCCCATCCTCAACCCCATCTTCAACCCCCTCCTGAACCTCAACCCCCTCCTCATCCTCAACCCCCTCCTTAACCTCCCTCCTCAACCTCAACCCCCCTCCTCATCTCAACCCCCTCCTCAACCTCCCTCCTCATCCTCAACCTCCCTCCTCATCCTCAACCCCCTCCTCAACCTCCCTCCTCAACCTCAACCTCCCATCCACAACCCCCCATCCTCAACCTCCCTCCTCAATCCCCCCATCCTCAACCCCCTCCTCAACCTCAACCCCCCTCCTCAACCCCCCTCCTCATCCTCCCTCCTCATCCTCCCCCCCTCATCCTCCCTTCTCATCCTCAACCTCCCTCCTCAGCCCCCCTCCTCAACCCCCCTCCTCATCCTCAGCCCCCCTCCTCATCCTCAGGCCCCCTCCTCATCTTCAGCCCCCCTCCTCATCCTCAGCCCCCCTCCTCAACCTCAATCCCCTTCTCAACCTCCCTTCCTCAACCTCAACCCCCCCATCCTCAACTCCCTCCTTAACCTCAACCCCCCATCCTCAACCCCCTCCTCAACCTCCCTCCTTAACCTCCCTCCTCATCCTCACCCCCCCTCATTATACCCCCCCCCTCATACTACCCCTCTAAATACCCCCCCCCACTCTCCCCCCCCCCTCACTTACCTGCTCCGGCCTCCGCTCCTTCCGGGTCTTGATGTGGCGCATGTGACGTCACAGCATTAGCATATACCGAGTGCCGGAACCCGGTATATGCATATGACATGGAGCGCGTGTGACGTCGCGGCTTTAGCATAAACCGGGTGCCGGCACCCGGTATATGCTAATGACGTGTCGCAAATGTGACGTCACAGCATAAGCATATACCGGGTGCCGGAACCCGGTATATGCTTATGACGTGGCGCGCGTGTGACGTCACATGCGCGCCCCATCAAAACCCGGAAGGAGCGGAGGCCAGAGCAAGTCAGTGATGGAGGGGGGGGGGCGGATTTAGAGGGGTAGTATGAGGGGGGGTTAGAATGAGGGTGGGTTGAGGATGAGGAGGGGGGAGGGAAAGAGACACGGGAGGGTTAGAAAGACACAGGGGATTTAGAGAGACACAGGGGGGGTTAGAGAGACAAGGGGGGTTAGAGAGACAAGGGGGGATTAGAGAGACACAGGGGTTAGAGAGGCACGGGGGGGGGGGGGGGGGGGAGTGACTCGAGTATAAGCCGAGGGGGGCCTTTTTAGCCTTAAAAAAAGGGCTAAAAACTCGGCTTATACTCGAGTATATACGGTACACTAAGAACAGCTTAAAAATCTAAAGTTTTAAGTCTGTTTACAAACACAGTGTATTCTGCCTACTGGCTCTTGCATGATTAATAATAGATAGATGAGGAGTGAAGTGAGTGATTTATAGCAGTTTTTTTTTCTCCTGAACACAGGACTGCACTGAACAGTTAACCCATACCTGATCTATTTAGGTGATTTCAGTATTCCATGCTCTGCCCAGATGGATTTGTTAAGGGTTAACTCTTTTTTTTCTCTTTCCTTGCAACACAGAGCTGTAGTTGTGGTTCTGGCAGTGGGCAGTCAGTGACACATGTAAACATAGATTTTGCTTTATTGAATCTTCACTGAAAAATGCACATATTTCCAAAAATCAAAAGGTTTTCAACATGCTTTTTGGTGATCTTTACTGTGATGTGGTCCAAAGTGTGCTGAGTTAAGTGGAACTTTAAGGGTAAATAATTTTATAAAAAAGAAAAAAAGAAAAAAGAGGAATGTCTCCCTACAAGCAGGGTTAATGAAGGGGTAAATGAAAGGACTATACAAAAATTTAACACCATAAGGTAGTGGTGTACAAGAAAGTATAGGAATACTATGTAAGCTACGCAAAGCATAACTTAAGCATTCTAGTATCCTAGAAATAGAGTCCTGATATATCTGTTAAATCAATCATAGGACTATATAAAGATCAAAAAAGTGAAAAATATATAGATAAAGGAGTGATGTAAAACATCAGGAAAATACAGATACACTCTACAACATATATAAATGAAGGAAAAATAATAATTAAATGGCCTATGATAACTTTAATAGCACTGAAGCATACAAAGGGAACACAGAACAGGGCAACAATGGTGAGCAGTACACCAGTGCACAGCTTAAAATAGTAGCTGCGCTGTATCATAGGAGGAAAAAGGTCCTGCTCCACAGCCCTATTCAATTGGCCAAAATGCAATTGAATGAGGGCCCTAGTGTTGAATTTTGAATTTTGTATTTCTAACTGTCTGGGAAGTCACCGTTCTGACTTCTTTTATGAAATATTTTATTATGGCCTGGAATGGGTACTTGAAACTATTTTTTATGAATTTTTTTTTAAGCTTATAGTACACAAATTCCAACTAGTCATGTGTGTCTGGTCAATTTCTGGCTCTCTGGAAAGTCGCTGTTCTGGCTCATTAACAAAAACATCCTTTTCTGGCTTATTTAAGGGTCAATAAAGCATACTATCAAATTATGTATAGAACATCCCAATAATTTTAGCAAGAATTTTTTATAAACAATGCATTCAGGACTGTCCCTGGTGATATAATGTGTTTAAAGGGTTAATAAAGTATTATATTGAATGGGGTCTGGTTCTAAAATATTGCTCTCAAGCATATTTAAAGCATCACAGAAATATTGGCATCAATTTATTTTATAAAGAGCCTGTTCCATTCTGGCTTTTACACCATCCCGAAAGCAAGTGCTATAGCTTTTACTCATATATTTGGACCTCTATTCAGTATATATAACATTATTTAATAATGGTACAAGCTTGCTAACTGGATTTCTATGATGTTGAGCTGGCACTGAACTGATGAAGGTGTCAATCATCACACCCTGGAGTAATGTGTCTCTTCAATACGTATTTCATTGTATTGTACAGATGTTTTAAGATGTACTCTGCATGTTTTGCACTTTTTTACTGGGTTAAAGCACTACTGTGGTCATATCTTTAAAATATACTATTTTCAAAAATTAGACTTCAAAATGTGCACAATGAGCCTCATTCAATTGCTGCGATTTTCAGATCCGAGCTCACAAGTGGAGGTCGCAGTCAAATTTGCAAATCAATTGGCATCTTTTTGCGTGCTCCAATCGGGTTACAAGTTACAAGCTGGAAAAAATGTCGGCCATACAACTCGTTACTTACACCATCCAGAAGCCTTTGATCTCTCACTTTTGCTGGGCTAAAATCGCAAATCACTATTCAATTGCTCCAATTCCCCAATCTCGCAAACGTATCCACACTTGTAAACCGCAAATGGAGGAGAAAATCCTACATATACTCGAGAGGACCCGCAAAGGGCTTAAACACCAATTCGTAGCACTGTAAATGCAAATAAAACAGTAGTCCTGCACTGTAAATTACAATGAGGACGAGGAAAGACATGAGAATTAATTGCACAACAGTCTCAAGCCCGCACAACTGCAGGAAATACGTTTTATTTTTATGTGTAATTTTGGGGTTAAATGATCTTGGGTATCAAGACATATCAGGCCACCCACATGGACTAGAACATTATTGGCATTCATTTGAATAATTCTTCATTTTCACAGTTGTGTGAGTCCAATTGTATATCGGACCCCTAAACCTGATTGATTGATTCGTAACCTCCAGGTTTTACTGCCGTAATTATGACAATCTCATTTTCTATCGGCCGAATTAAAATGGGCAGTTACACGATCGCTGAATTTATACGTTTCTCGCCGACAAATGCTCTGAACCAGTGCACGGTTTACGAAGCTGGCTTCAGGATCACAACTCGCGACCTGGAGCAATTGAATAGCCTCGCAAACGGAGACCAACGAGAGCCCGCAACTCGATCGCAGACAAATCGATAACGGGCGTGCAATTGAATGAGGCCAAATATTTTAAAAATGGAAATTAACTTCATGCAGCACCTAATATATTACTCATATATTTGAACCTCTATAATTGTATACTTTCATATAGAAGCAACTCGTTTTTAGGTGGAACATACAATGGTACTGCTAGGAGAGAGGCTCTTTGGGGAATTGAATAGAAGTGTATTGGTATCCCTTTCCTTAATACAGTTCAGGCAGCAGAGCATTTCTTGTGAGTTATGCTCTCACTGCAGCCTCATATACATCTCTCTCTTTGGCAGATCACTCTGCAGACCTATAACCTCACTTGTTATTCAGACAAATTAAGCACTTAAGTTTCCGTGTTGTATTTCTGGCATTTTTCCTCCAGAACAAATCCCCAGGAAAAAAATATGTGCAACAGAAGAGCTCAATGTTTGTGTAAATAAGAACTGAAGGGCATATTTCTTCTGCAAATAAAAGTTGTTAGAAACCTCTTTAACTACACGACCATTAAACTGAGCCAATTATTTACCGAGCTGGTGAAATGAAGCTTCAACCAAGTTGGTAATAAAAAGACCCAGAGGGTGTTAAAGTTGTTATGGGGCTGTCAGAATCTCTCCCTAGAATGTAAATGTAGTGCCACTTTGGTATTTGCGATGTGCCCAGTAAGGTCCTGTGGCTAATCAATATAGTTAGGGCATCCGGCCAATGATCAAGTTCTCTGCGTACGTTACTCCAAAGAAAAATGTGCTTCTAATGTTAAAGGCTTCCAGAATTCCTCTGGTGGAAGTGAAAGCTTTATATGTGCATTAAAACTAACCTTAATTGTACTGTACATGGGAGCGCAGTAAAAAAAAACCTCTTTGTCAGGTCCTCGCTGGGACAATTCAGTAGGAAAGATACACGGCGTAGATACTTAAACCGTCATAAACTATTCCAGCCAGGTCAGGGTAGATACAGCCTTACGAGTTATGCCCTTCACTTCACTTTCTCTTGGAACTGAAATACAACTCTCCCCCTTGTGTATGTGGAGGAGACAGGGCCTGGGAAGTTAATCCATAATGGCTGGAGGATCCGTTTCAGAGAGCGTTGATCATTCTTCAAGGCTCAAAATAGCCACCTATGGAGAACTGCAAAGCAATGCAAAAACACAGGTTATAGTGACATTATCAGATATGTTCTTTCAAATGGGTTAACATTTCCTCTCCAAAAATGTTTTATATTGTTTTATTGTCAGGTGTAACAGAATATAACAGCTCAGTAATATGATCACAATTTATGATGTTAAAAAGCCATTGAAGAGTACAAAAAGTCAGTTTATCCAATATTATTTTGCACATTATTTTGCATTACTGCATTACTACTGTATTTAATCGATTCTAAGGTGCCATTGATTATAAGACGCACACTAATTTCAGTACCACTAACAGAAAAAAAAGCTTTGATTCCAATAAAATATTATTTTGTTAGTATATCTTTTCTAACCTTTTAGAAAGTTCTTAGAATATATTATAATTATAATAGAATTCAATTTACTAACAACAGCAATAGGAAAACACACTAAACATATTCAATATACACATGATACACAAAATACCCTAATAATAAATTTCACCACAGGTATTTCATTCATCTTTCTTCGGAATCAATAACAGAGTCTGATTCTTCTGAGGAGGGGATCAGGAACTGGGGAGGGACAAATCCCACCCAGATTAAAATGAATAGGGTACACAAAAAAATAGCAGAATAAAACTTAATTGTGCATTACCAGATTTGGCCACTAGATAGTATAGATGGAGCAATATGTCTTTCCCATGAAAGTTTTTGAGGGGCACTGCCCCAATGGTGCCCCCCAGAGCAGGGCCCAGTGCATTGCACCATGTCCAAAACGGGTTGTTGCTAACGTTGCGAGGGCCGCAGTTGCAGGCAAGGAGCGCCGAAGGCGCTCATTGCGCTGGTGGAGATGAGCACTGTAGGCGCTCATCCCTATGTCCCGCGGGACAGGCAGTACGGGCGCAACTGCAATGTCAGCTGTTTGAGGCCCGTAACCACGAGGCCCGCTGCACTACCTGGTTCCTGCCAGTGGAGAACTCATCGCGAGGCCCCCCAGCCTGTCCAGTGCGTCCAGCTGCTGTCCAGCGCTTCTTCTGTGTCGGGACCCGGTATATGAGAATGACGTGATGTCACATGCGTGTCATGTCATTACCATATGCCGGGTCCCAAAGACCCGATGGACAGCAGCAGGAGTCCCATGACTCCCATCACCCCCTCCTCCCCCTCCCCTCGTCCTCTCCCTCCCCTCATCCTCTCCCTCCTCTCTGACTCCCCTCATCCTCTCCCTCCGCTCTCTCTCCCCTCATCCTCTCCTCTCCCTCCTCTCATCCTCTCCCTCTCCTGTACCTCACCTCTTCCTCCCTACCTCCCCTCATGCTCCCTCCCTCCCCTCATCCTCCCTCCTCCCTGTCCCCCTCTCCAATTACCATCCCCCCTTAATTACCTGTATTGCGCTGCTCCTGCTGCAGGCCATCGCGTCTTCTGTGTCGGGACCCGGTATATGCTAATGACGTGACGTCACATGCGCGTCACGTCATTACCATATGCCGGGTCCCAAAGACCCGATGGACAGCAGCAGGAGTCCCATGACTCCCATCACCCCCTCCTCCCTCCTCCCCCTCCCCTCATCCTCTCCCCCCTCTCCCTCCCCTCATGCTCTCCCTCTCCTCTCCCTCCCCTCATCCTCTCCCTCTCCTCTCCCTCCCGTCATCCTCTCCTCTCCCTCTTCTCTCCCTCCCCTCATCCTCTCCCTCTCCTCTCCCTCCCCTCATCCTCCTCCTCCTCCCTCCCTCCCCTCATCATCCCTCTCTCCCCTCATCCTCCCTCCTCCCTTTCCCCCTCTCCAATTACCACTCCCTTTCCCCCTCTCCAATTAGGCACAGGGGAGGGGGAAGAGACACAGGGGAGGGTAGGGAAAGAGACACAGGGGAGGGGGAAGAGACACAGGGGAGTGGGGAGGAGACTTTTGGGAGGGGGGAAGAGAGACAGGGGAGGGTTGAAAGAGACATAGGGGATGGGGAAGAGACACATGGGAGCGGGAAAAAGACACAGGGGAGGGGGAAAGAGACACAGGGGAGGGGGGAAAGACACAGGGGAGCGGGGGAGAGACACAGGGGAGGGGGGAAAGAGAAACGGGAGGGGGGAAGAGACACAGGGGAGGGACAGAGACACAGGGCAGGGGAGGCAAAGAGACACAGGGGAGGGGGGAAACAGACACAGGGGAGAGGAGGGAAGGACACAGGGGAGGAGAGGAAGAGACATAGGGGAGGGGGGAAAGATACAGGGGAGGAGAGGAAGAGACATAGGGGAGGGGGGGAAGAAACACAGTGGAGGGGGAAGAGACACAGGGGAGGGGGGACAGACACAGGGGAGGGGGAGAAAGAGACACAGGGGAGGGGGGAAGAGAAACAGGGGAGGGGGGAAGAGACACAGGGGAGGGAGGGAACAAGACACAGGGGAGAGGTGGGGAAAGAGACACAGGAGATGGGGGAAAGAGACACGAGGGAGGGGGAAAGAGACACAGGGGAGGGGGAAAGAGACACAGGGGAGAGGGGGAAAGAGAAACAGGGGGAGGGGGGAACAGACACAGGGAAGGGGGGGAAGAAACACAGGGGAAGGGGGGAAAGAGCCACAGGGAAGAAGGAGGAAGAGACACAGGGAAGAGGGGGGAAGAGACACATGGGCGGGGGGGAGAGAGGGCGAGCAGGGCGAACAGACACAGAGGGAGTAGAGGGGGGAACAGACACAGGGGAAGGAGAGGTGGGGCCAGACACAGGGGAGGGAGACAGGTGGAACAGACACAGGGGAGAGAGGGGGAAGAGACACAGGGGAGGGAGGTGGGGAGAAAAGAGACACAATGGAGGGTGAGGAGGGTGGAAAGGAAACACAAGGGAGTAAGTAGACAGGGGGAGAGGCTCGCAGTGAGCGCCGAATTTGCTCACATTAGGTGGCAGCTTTGCCAGCATTACATTTTTATTGCCGTAATTTTTGACGGGCAAGTCGCCAGTGAAAATATAGTTATAAAGTATGTTTGGGTCCATGTTGCATTTACTATGCAATTGCAGCCTTAGCAACATAGAGGTCTTGCCATCAAGGGAAGACAACTAATACCAAAATGGCTGCTCCGATAATGGGAAATAGAAAGTCTAAATCATGAGAAATAATGTTATCCCCTTGTTTTAACAATGTCTTAATAAAAGAAAAAGTGGAGTATTGATTCAACTGACATAAGTGGTCCTTTAATCCCATTATCATATTACCAGCAAGAAAGGAGAGAAAATATGAAGCAAGTAATCTTAAATCGGATAAAACTATATATATATATATATATATATATATATATATATATAAAAATATATATATAAAAATATATATATACAGTATACATACTGTATATATACTAGCGACTTGCCCGTCAAAAATGACGGGGCCTTTGGAGCTCATTGCTAGTTTCTCCCCCTGTCTACTTCCTCCCTTGTGTCTCATTTCCTCCTTCCTCTCCTTCCCTTATAACGTCCAGTCATTAGCATATGCCGGTTCTAGGAACATCAAGAAGAAGCGCTGATGAGAGGAGAGAGCTGCAGGAGGTCATCGGACACATAAGGAGAGAGGGGAAAGGGAGGTTAGTGGAGAAGGGGAAAGGGAGGAAGTGGATAAGGAGGGAGGATGAGGGGGAGGCTGTAGGCAGTATAATATTTAGAGGCTTCAATGCCTTAACTGCTCACCTTGCTTCACTAGGCTCGCAAGCGTGACGACAACCTGCAGTTTTGCCCACAGACCAACCCAACTCCACCTGCCCCACTGCTGGTGCGCCAACTAAACAACAATGCCCACAGACCAACCCAACTTCCACTGCTGGTGCTCCACCTAAACAATAATGCCCAAAGCCTCATCCTCCCCTCCCTCCTTATCCACCTCCTCCCTTTCCCCCTCTCCATTAACCTCCCTATCCCCTTTCCCCTCTCTCCTTACTGTGTCTGATGACCTCCTGCTGCTCTCTCTTCCCTGCAGCACCCTTCCCCCTCCCTCCCCTGTGTCTCTTTTCAGCCCTCTCCCTCCCATATCTCTTTCCCCCTCTCTCCCTCCCATGTGTCTCTTCCCCCTCTCCCTCCCTTGTGCCTCTTTCCCCTCTCCATCCCCTGTGTCTCTTTTCAGCCCTCTCCCTCCGATATCTCTTTTTCCCCTCTCTCCCTCACCTGTGTCTCTTCCCCCATCTCCCTCCCCTGTGTCTCTTCCCCCCTCTCCCTACCATGTGTCTCTCCCCCCCCCCTTCCGTGTCTCTTAACCCCCCTCTTCCTCCCCCCTTATACTCCTTCCCATCCTCCTCCCTCCCTAGTTGCGCGGCTAGCAAGTGTGACGACAACTCGCAGTTTGACAATTATAATATGTGAGATATATATATATATACTAGCGAATTGCCTGTCAAAAATGACGGCAATGAAATTGTAAGGTGCTGTTTGGTGTGTACTACTGAAATATATAATACATTAATAAATGAATATTCTTTACCTATTTTGAAGCATTGTGTTGAAGAGCTGTCAATGTGTTTTGATGTTGGTGCAGCATTAGTGGTGTGGAGCTGCTGTGTAAGCGTGCTAAATGTGTGCAGTGTAATACTGTGCGTGCGCGAGACCAAACCGTTAGCGTAGTTGTGTACTTCCGCATTGGCGTAAAATGGCAGGTAATGTGTGGTATGCGTCTTAACGGAATATCCGTAGGTCGTTTGTGGTGTTTTGCGAGTTTCTTGTGGTGTTTTGCGTGTTTAGAGTGCTGTAGCCTCGTTTTCGTTTTGTTCGGCGGCCATTTTTTCTCTCGCTTAGCGAATTTTTTAGTGTTCAAACTCTTTTATTTTTGGTTAAATGAAGGTGTAAGTTGCTTTTTTGAGGTCCTGGATGCTCTCTCTTGCTGTAGGTAAGCTTTTTATGTATGTCTTGTGTGTATTTATTGTGTTTTGAATTTTGTAATGTTCGCGAGTTGCGTCCGATTGTTGCGAGGTCGTAATGTGTGGTAACGTGTCTCGTAAGTTGTTTGCGTTGCGAGGTAAAGTTTGCGAGGGTCGTAGTTGGTGTGTAGTGTTGTCTGCGTTGCGACATAAAGTTTGCAAGCCCGCAAGCGGGAGCAACGGCTCTGGCTGGCTCTGCCTGCTCACAACTATATATGTGACTAGCGAATTGCCCGTCAAAAAATGACGGCAATGAAATTGTAAGGTAGCTAATGCTGTTTAGTGTGTAATAATGAAATATATAATACATTAATAAATGAATATACTTTACCTATTTTAAAGCATTGTGTGGAAGAGCTGTGAATGTGTTTTGATGTTGCTGCAGCATTAGTGGTGTGGATCTGCTGTGTAAGCGTGCTGAATGTGTGCAGTGTAACACTGTGCGTGCGCGAGCCCAAACCGTTGTCGTGTACTTCCGCATTGGCGTCAAATGGCGAGTAATGTGTGTTATACGTTTGTATCGGAATATCCGTAGGTGTTTTGTGGTGTTTTGCGAGTTTCTTGTGGTGTTTTGCGAGTTTAGAGTGCTGTAGCCTCGTTTTCGTTTTGTTCGGCGGCCATTTTTTCTCTCGCTTCGTTTTTTTTTTAGTCTCTAAACTGTTTTATTTGAAGTAAAATCGAGGTGTAAGTTGTATTTTTGAGGTGCTGGGTGCTCCCTCTTGGTGTAGGTAAGTTTTTTATGTATGTGGTGTGTGTATGTATTGTGTTTTACATTTTGTAATGTTCGCGAGTTGCGTCCGAGTGTTGCGAGTCCGTAATGTGTGTGAACGTGTGTCGTATGTTGTTTGCGAGTGTCGTAATGTGTGTGTCGTACTGTTTGGGTTGCGACGTGAAGTTTGCGAGGGTCGCAGTTGCTGGCAAGGAGCGCCTTTTAAAGATATGACCACAGTAGTGTTTTAACCCAGTAAGAATGTATAAAGCATGAATCTTAAAACATCTGTACAATGCAATTAAATAAGTATTGATGAGATACATTACGTTTTTAAGTGACTCACTCTGTGAGCCAATGTATGTGTCATTATATCAAGATATACATGTGAAGTCATACGGAACAAACTCTACAGTATATTTTCTCCCTGTATCACATTTTTACACAATTCCTCATCAGTAATGTTTATTCTTTCAGTGGATAATTCATTGCATTTGTCCTTGATGGTAGTGGCAGTATAGTGAGGCTCTATGTTTTGTGCAGTCTGTGCCAGCATTTCTGTACACCTACAGTGTCCATGTTGCTGCCATCTACTTATGCCAGTGCTGTCTTGCACTCACCTGTGCCAATGTTAACCTACCACTCCAGGGTGTGACGATTGACACCTTCATCACTTCAGTGCCAGCTTAACATCATAGAAATCCAGTTTGTAAGTTTATGCCATCTCTCATTATATAATGTTAGATATACGGTGTGTGTGTGTATATATATATATATATATATATATATATATACATACATAACTATAATATTTATATAACATACACAAATTGAGTCTCGCTGCTGTTTGCTTATTCACAATCTTCCTTTTGTCTGCTTCTTGAATCATTCTTCATTTCCCAACAGTCCTTATGATAATATATGTTGTTTGTAAAAGTTTTATGCGTTCCGGTAAATCTAGGACAAACATTAGAATAAAGAAGCGCTTATATTACTGGTGACAGATCTCCGTGCTGATGCATGGCTGGAAACGAGCAGGAAACAAAACAGGGAGAAGTCGTCTCGAGGCTTAATGATGACTCCAAGATTAAAAGCCTTTGAGAAGAGCGGCGGGGGATTCATTTGGCCTGGAAGGCAGGTGACGGAGCCAAACTCCTAACCTCAGCCCTTGCAAACAGTTTACAGGCAATGAAGATTAATCCTTTTTTAGAGCATTGATGAAATTACAATGCTTTCATTTAGAAAAGAAAGCTAAGATAAAAGTTGACAAAGTAAGCTTTTGAATAATCATTCTAGCGCAACATAAGCATTGACAAATAACAGGTTTTCAGTCCTCGTTGGAAATGGTAATTCAGGTGCTAGATAAACAGATTGCCAAGCCTCACATTGCTAACAATTGTCTCTTCCTGCTCTTTCATCTCCCTGCATGGTTGGTTTATTTGTCATCGAGATTGGAAAAGGCCTTGACACTTGATAATGAATAATAGACGTCAATAGAAGTGACTGAGCATCAAAGGGTCTCCATATTTCCTGTTAGTAGTTGGACAGCTTACTTAAGTACAAGCCTAGATTGGCCAAGATTAATAAGAAGACGCTAAAAGTGTCCTTCATATATATCATGTTTATGCCAATGATTTAAAGGGATTTTTGAAACCACTGAAGCAAGAGGCAGAGAAGCCTCTGAATCAAGAGATTTCCTAAGCTGATTTTGGCACTTATTACGGACTAAGGCCAAAGGAGGCATTTTTCGAGAAACAATATTGTTTTTTAAAGGATGAAACTATATACGTCAAGGACTTACTGTAACTCTCTTACACAATCCACTTTAAATAAATACACACAACCCCACAATAACACACAAGTTATACACCATATACCCCACTGTATTTAACACTATCTTATATTTTCCAAATTAAAGAAATATTCTTGTACCCCAACAACATAAATAAGGGATGTGACATAAGTAAGGAAGAGCACATGTTCTCATTTATATACATATTGCATAAACGCACTTTCTTTCTGTTTGCATAAAGATCGACTAAACATGAGGGCTAATGGAAGTGTAAAACCATTTGTTTACCCATTGGCAATAACACATAAATGCCAAATAAATTATGACAAATAAAATAATCCTAGTATTCATAGCTTTTAACCATTAAAGATGAATCATGCAATGTAACAAGTGCTTAAATAAATTGGGTGCCATTAAAACATGGGCATATTTTGGATGTATGTTGCCCTAATCCATTTACATGTGTGCCCCCCATGACCCATTTGCAGCTCCTTTTTTCCCTTTTCTATCCCAGGTCATACGTTTATATATGTTTATGTGTATATCTCAAGGTGTTAAGTATACTTACATACAGAAATATCACTGCATATAGACATTTCTGTGTATACACATATATACGTCAATGTACAGCACCATATGTTCCTTGTGGACCCTGGCAGAAACAAACCCCTGACTAGTTGCCTCCATTCAGTCTAAAGATGGATAACTTGAGCCTGTGTACATTGATCTATGACAGCCTATTAAACTAGCAAGTTCATCCTATGGATTATTTAACATACTGTATTAATGTTATTATTACATATAGATCCTAAAGAGGACTGAGGCTCAAATATGTCACTGTCATTAGTATACATTGAGCCCGATTCAATTGCAAGGCCGAACTCGTTCAGAGAAGGCCATATGTCTACGGGCCTGCTGCTAGCTCGCAGAGGCCCGCAGCTTATGGTGCTATTCAATTGGCTGGGCTTGCCAGTCCCGTCCCTATAGCGCACATTGCAAACCATGCTATCGAAAGTAGCTCGCAGTTAGAAACAGCCACTAGAATCTGTGTCTGATCATGACTCGTGGTTCAAGCCCGTATGACTTTGAAATCCAACCTTCATTTTCTATTGAAGTCCTATGGACTTGAACCACAAGTCTAGATCGGACCCACATTACATTGGCTGTTTCTAACCGTGAGTTACGGCCTTGCATCAGCGATCATTTTCAAGCCCATAGGACTTCAATGAAAATAGAGGTTGGATTTCAAAGTCCTACCTCCTTACGATCAGACCCACATTCCAGATATAATGCAATATTGATAAAGCCGTAAATATGATATTCTATTACATGTGGATTCCATTATATGTGTTAACACTTTGATTGCCAGGATCGATATAACACGGAAATTAAACATGAAATAAAGTATTAATTCTGGCAGATTTGCGAGCTTGAGAATGTTATGCTATTAATTCTAAGACCTAACATGACTTTCCCTTTTAATAAAAGTACAGTATTGATTTTTTATTTGCTTTTAAAGTGCTCGACTTTTGTGTGGTTCGACTTTTGCCATTTGCGGGCTTGACGGAGTGGTTAGCGAGGGGGAATCAGAGCAATTGAATAACGATTTGCGATTTTAGCGTTCGAAAGTCTTGCGGCTGTGAATGATCAAAGGTTTGGAGGGGCATTAACTTGCGATTTGAACAATCGCAATGTATCGCAATGAATCGCAGCATGGAGCCCTGCAAAATAACGCCAATTGACCATCAAAATAACTTGCACGCTCCATTTCTGAGCTGGGATCTCCCGAAAGCCTCAATTAAATGAGGCTCATTGTTCCTGATAAATGTTTGATCTGCATTCAAAGTTTGCTCCCGCCCCAGGAAGTAGGCAATTTTATTGGTATAACAGTAAATATCAAGGATAAACAATTAGAAGAGCTTTGGTATTTAGTTAGATTACAATACAAATTATATGACATGTATTACAATCTCTCTTTGATGATTGGATAATAAATAGTTTTAATTTAAAAATTTATATTTGGTTAGATCAATATATCAATCAATAAGCAATGCATACAAACTTATCAAATATGGATTAACAATATATGTTAATACAATGTAAGTTTGGTTAGTTCAATATAGGAGTATATACACAGTGTATATAATCTTAATACAGTTTGGTTAATAGTCTGTCTATATATTTGGTTATATAAATGCTATGAATACACAAACAGCTGTCTATTTATTGTATATAAATGATATTCATAATTAGCAATATAACCTATTACTGTAAAGAAGCAGTAATATATAATAAGATACTTTATATAGCAGTAATAATATAGAAATATATATATGAAGCAATATGTATCTGAGTTGATTATATTGTATGTGAGGTTGCAAGCTAATACACTTTCAACCTTATTAAATTGCGATTAGGCCAATTGAAAAGGGCTCTAAATAAGCACATAGCATATTTTTTTTACACAAGTTTTTAGTTAGTGAACTTCTATCCAAAAGCAAGGTCTTCACTAACTAAAAACTTCTGTAAAAAAATATGCTCTGTGCTTATACTGTATAGAGCCCTATTAAATTGTCCGAATCGCAGTTTAATAAGGATGTTTGTATTTAGGTGTTGGCAAGCTGTTATTTGGATGTCTTACATCAGAATTGATTACATTTAGTTTAATTTATCAAGTCGGTCAATTCACTTAATAATGATGTAAGATAGTTTTGTTGATTGTTAATATAAGATTATATATGTTGAATATAGCAAAGTATGGTTGATTTTGTGGATGTTTTAATAATTGGTCTTTGTAACAGAGCTAAAAAGTTACATTATTGAATAACGTCAATCAGTCTGTTTTAGGGGATGTGGGCACAGATCAAAGTATAGATTAAAATCTACAGTCTGGAATATAGAGGTCAATTAGACGGGGTTGGTGACCACTCCCAAAAGGGTAACAGAAGGATTGTGATATACGGCGCTACGTTTAACTCTACTATAAACAAAATAGTTAATACCATTTTATACATTACCTATGTATGGAATTTCAGGATAACACCTGTGACTGGAGAATCCCTTCTCACTGAAGAAATCCCTCTTTGTGTGATTGGATTGGTTAGAGAGAGTTGAGATAGAATAGTCAGTTATAGAGAAAGATCTTAAGGAAGATTTAAAGGGGGCATAATTTTATGCAAAGAATGAAGGTCAGTTTGTTCTCAGAACAGGACTGTCAAATAAGATTGGAAAATAGTATACAGTAAAGCTTAGGGGAAGACCTAAGAACTGGAAAAACAGCAAAAAACCCAAGACAGAAGACAATAAACAAAAGCCCCGAATATTCTCTCCTTGCTTTTGATAAACTCTTTCTGTCCCCTCATCACGAGGCTGGTTAAAACCAATGACAAACAGCCACTCCCCTCTTTATGTATAGGAATAATTAGAATATATTCATAAAGAAATATTGTGAATGTCTGCTTCTAACCACATGGGAGCGATCTAGTTGTATTAATTGTTATGTCCTTGACATTAATTACGTGTCAAATTATTTCTGGTAGACTAGAGTACTCCATTGTACACTAATCTTACACTTGCTTGATAACAGACTTAAAGGAACAATGGAACATTAAAGAAACACGTAAGACACTATCTAGAAACCTTACACTGTTTCATTTCGAATTTCTTACCCAAGAGAGAAATTTCTGCAAACTGACCTAGCCAAGTTTGACTTGCTACCTATAAATATTTGTGTACGTTTACAATGGTAATTAGTAAGTGACAATAAACCACCATATAAAGTAATTAATAAATGGGTGAGGCATTCTTTACCCTCAAAATGCACGACAATGGGGTTAGGTATACTGGTATAGTGGACCTATTAAATCAGGGCTTTGTCCAGCATAGGTTTTCTGCTGGCACTGGGAAGGCAGCAGTGTTTTATCGGATCAGCAGCAGGCCTAATGTTAGGAGGGAACTGGGAGTTGGCATGATACACTTTGTGGAGTATTAGCAAATAGACCATCCGGGCGAGTGTTTTGACGGATTGGCCTCGGGCCTATCTTGGTCATTGATTGCGGACACTTCTGGCGCGGTCTACTGGGGATCCCATACATGGGACTCTTGGACCCCACGCTAGGGGGGTTTTCTCAGAAGGGGAAACATTTGCCTGCAAGTTTGTTCGTGTCTTAAGCAGGTTTGTTATGTATTTCATTTGTTGTCCCCATGTGATGTTTGTTGTTACTTCACTGCCCTGTTTCCAGTGCATAGTTTTTTCCAAGGTTTCATATTATATTGTGGCTTCGGTTTGTCATGTAGTATGGTTTGTGTAATTTTGTTCTATTCTGTCGGTTTGCAGATCCTCTTCATAATATGTGGTAATATTTAGGCGATTTTGTTCATATAATTCCCCCTTTTGTCACTCTTTGCTTCAGGCATAGTTGTCTCCATGGGTGTATGGGGATCTATGCGATTTTCTAGCTGGTGTTTTTTTTTTATCCCTTTAGAGTCTGTTTCCAATGTTATCTGGTTGGGTTCATCTGTGTCTTATCTCAGTTTTTCACTATGTATCTGGTATATCTGGCTAGGGTTTGTATGGTTCTCATTTAAAGATTTGTCGATTTGTCCGTCCGCGGCATATGCATATCTCTATTCTGCCCCTCGCAGGTGCTTGTCTGTTTGATTATTTAATCGCCCGTTATTGCCAAGAGAATCGATCTTTGTCTGTTCTCTGTCTTCATGATCGCCTATTCATTTGGTGCCATTCCATCATACTATTCAGTCTTTTGGTAGTTTGGCATAAATTAAGGTATCGTTAGGTGGTAATTTTGGTCAGTATTTCCTTTAATTAATTGTTAAAATCTGTTAGTTATTGAATTATGGGATATCTGGTTGTTTTCCAGAAAATATAGTAGTGGTTTTAGTTCAGAGTTATTCTCTCTTGCCCTGCTAAGAGGGTTATTTCTGAGTCAAGTATTCATCTTTGCTTAATTCTCGGGGCCTGTGTAATTACCCCATAGGATGGTACTGCTCCGGGATTTCATTGGTTGGTGGGCTAGATTCTCTTATTCATCGCTCTACAGGGGCAATTCATAGGTAGGAGGATCCGAGGGAGGGTTAGTCCTCTGACTTTTGAAAGGATCGTCCTTTTATCCCAATCGGTTTATACATTTTATAAGGTTAATTGTAAGTTATATTAGGCAGCAGGGGCTTGGTTTTGGGATCCATGGTGATCATGTGGCGGTTTTGGTTGTAATGGTCCACGTATATAAAGATTGGTAAGGGAGGAAGTTTACAGGTACCTGGCATACTGATTGCTTCCCCTTCGTTGGTATTACTGTTTTCTTGGACCAAGTGAGTAGTTTGGTCTTGCACCTTTCCTTACTCAAACTAAGATTGGTGCTGCTATACTTACGTTGGTAACTTACATGCAGCGTTTGGGTATGTTCTGTATCGGAAAATGGTACCCACTCATTTTGTAAAAGCAGCCACTGTAGCAGCCTTATGGGCTTTCTGGAGAAAGTGGTCGGAGAATCGGTAAGTCCTATTGTATATCGGATAATGCAGGCACTCGCCGCAGTCGTCAATCACAGCTTACAGCTGGGTGTGGCCTTGGTTGTCAATTGGTCGTGCAATTGTTTGTCCCAGGGATAGGTAACGGCACCAGTCGGAGGCACAGGTAATGGGTGGCACTACCCACTTCATACCTTGGTATTGATCCAGGTGGTAGTAATGATCCTGGTGATGCAGCTGTCGTGGAACTTCATGGTATGTAAAAGGCATCAGGCATAGTTGCAACTTGCCTCATCTGTCTGTGACCTGGTCCAAAAGGTCTTAAAAAAAAAGATCATGAGGAAGTTTGGTCAAGGCCTGAAGGAAAGTGTATGATAATTGTGTTTAGTCTTGCGTGATGTTAGTCCTCAGCAGCAGAGTGATCTCGATGGGCTCAGGGGCTATTAGATTTTTTCTCATATACGGGCCCATCCGCAATAAGCCGACATTGAGCTCATAGTACTGGGGTTCAGGGAGGAAAGGCGGCGGCCATGGTGTTTTTGGGGAGTCTAATCCGCATAAGGTATTCTGCAGATTTCTCTGTGGTGGATGGTGAGGAGAGATGCTGGGACAGTGGTAAAGTGGGTTAGATCCTACCCTGCAGTTGTATGGCTCTTCCATCATGGTAGGCCCTGGACGAGGGTTCAGAGCGTAGAGTGTACGGTCTCTGGCCAGGCTCCACTCCTCACTGGGTTATGCTAATTTATTGATTGTTATTGTTATGGTTATTACATCATTTGTGTTTACCAATAAACGCTGTGGCCGGTTTACCCACAATAAGTGGTCTGTGTCCAATCATTATATGCGCTACGGAATATGTTGGCGCGTTACAAATAAACGATAATAATAATAATAATTATAGCCAATATAAGATTAGTGTCCATCTTGTTACATGTACATACCAACTGGGCCTTGCTTAGCTCATGAAGAGCCTGTAGACTTAGTAGGCCTCCTGGGGTTGGTAGGAGGGGCCACTTGACCTGGCATGACCGTGGTATGGGTTAGGAGATGGCTAGCTGGGGGTGCAGAGCCATTTATATGGTCTTTGGTGCCATCTGCTCCATTATGCCCTCAGCTAGCTATGAGTGTAGATACCCACCCACCCGACCCTAAAGATAAAGAAAAAAAAAAAGAATGATGACAATCAGGGAGGTATTTATTTAGTTGATTGTATTAAGCAGTTTCGTTCTGAAATATGTTTAAGTCAATTTATTGATTGTTATTGTTATGGTTATTACATCATTTGTGTTTACCAATAAATGCTGTGGCTGGGTAACCACCAATAAGTGGTCTATGTCTAATCATTATAGCCAATATAAGATTAGTGTCTATCTTGTTATGTGTACATACCAAATGGGCCTTGCTTAGGTTAAAGCCTATAGTCAGAGAAGATATTTATGCTGGAACGAGCGGTAATGATGAATGTTTGTGGGTTGAGTTAAATAGTGGAGGTACAAATCCTAAAAAACTATTGGTAGGAATATGCTATAAACCCCCAAATATAACTGAAAGTGGGGAAATGCAATTATTGCTACAGATTGAAAATGCATACGCATGCATGGCTCTCGGTGGGCAATGCACATGACAATTGCAAGTTTGTGTGTAACACTCGCAAGTTGCGATCCTTACACACAAACTTGCAATACTTACCGCACAATGCACAAGGGTGGGAGAGGGGAGAAGAGACACAGGAGAGGAAGAGAGGGGGAAAGAGACACAGGGGAGGGAAAGGGGGAAATAGACATGGGTGGGAGAGACACAGGGGAGTGGGAGAGGGGGAAAGGAGACACAGGGGAGGGAGATGGTGGGGAACGAGACACAGGGGAGGGAGATGGGGGGAAGGAGAAACAGGGGAGGGAGATGGGGAGGAGATGCAGGGGAGGGAGAGAGGGGGAAAGGAGGCACAGGGGAGAGAGATGGGGAAGGAGACACATGGGAGGGAGATGGAGTGAAAGAGACACACGGTAGGGAGAAAGGGGAAAGATGCACAGGGGAGAAAGATACACAGGAGAGGGAGGTTTTAAGAGACACAGAGGAGGGAGAGAGGGGGAAAGGAGACACAGGAGAGGAAGATTGGGTAAGGAGACACAGGGAAGGGAGGGGGGGAAGAGATACAGGGGGGGAGAGGGGGGAAGAGACACAGGTGAGGGAGAGGGGGAAAGAGACACAGGGGAGGAGAAGAGGGGAAATAGATACAGGGGAGGGAGATGGCCCCAAGTCTGTGGTTGGGAAGCTTTTAGAAGGGTTAATAAGAGATAGTATACAAGAATATGTCTATTTAAATAGGATTATAAGTAGGAGTCAACACAGATTTATGAGGGATAGGTCATGTCATACAAATGTAATTAGTTGCTATAAGGAGCCAACTCAATGCAACTCTGTGGATGTAGCCTTTTTGAATTTTGCAAAGGCTTTTTATACAGTGCCACATGGAAGACTATGTGTAAACAAAGAGATACAGGAATTGCAGTAAATATCTGCTCATGGATCGAGAGCTGGCTAAAAGACAGGAAGCAAAGGGTTGTTGTAAATGGAAAATAATCAGATTGGACTAATGTGGTAAGTGGGATTCCCCAGGGTTCAGTATTAGGTCTTCTCCTTTTTAACATATTTATTAATGACAATTAATGCTGATGACACTAAGTTGTGGAAGGTAATTAAATCAGATAATTATGTAATTTTCCTCTAAAAGGATTTGCAGAAATTAGAGGAATGGGCGAGTAAATGGCAGATGAAATTTAATACAAATAAATATAAAGTTATGCATTTGGGAAGGAAAAATAGCCATGCAATTTATAATCTTAATGGAGCAAATCTAGGGGTATCTGATATTGAAAGGGATTTGGGAGTACTTGTGGACAACCACCTAGGTAACAGCGCTCAATGCCAAGCAGCATCTGCAAAGACAAGTAAAATATTAGCATGTATTAAGAAGGGTATAGAAGCAAGGGAAGCAAATATAATTTTGCCACTATACAAATCCCTAATATGCCCTCATTTGGAATATAGAGTACAATTTTGGGCACCACTTCATAAAAATGGCATTTTAGAGCTGGAAAAAGTATAGAGAAAGGCAACAAAACCAATAAGGAGATTGGAGGGACTATCTATGAAGAAAGACTAAATAAATTAAATGTATTTTCTCTACAAAAAAGGCACATAAGAGGGGATATGATTACTTTATATAATTACATCCAGGGTCAATATAGGAATTTATCAAGTGTACTTTTTGTGCCAAGAGGTTTACAACTGACATGAGGACATCCATTGAGGTTAGAAGAAAAAATATTCCACCTTCAAGAAAGAAAAGGGTTCTTCACAGTAAGGGTGGTTAAACTATAAAGATAACTTTAAAAAGGGATTGGATATATTTTTGAATAAAAAGGGCATTCAGAGTTATCCTGGATAACTAGAGAGGGAGTATTGATCCAGGAAAGAATCCAATCGCCAGTATCTGAGGTCAGGAAGGAATTTTTTTTCCCCCTTATGAGACAATTGGCAAATGTTTCAATGTTTTTTTTTTTCTGTTTGCCTTCCTCTAGATCAATTAATAATGTATTCAACCTATATTACTATGTAACTATATATATATATATATATACATATAAACATATTGTTTGTATTTATATATTTTTTTCCTGTAGTGTAGCCTCCACCCCTGTGAAGCCTCCTTTGTGCCCTCTCAACCGCACAACCTCACCCTCACAACCCCCCCCCCCCCCTCACTTAAGTGATAATCCAGAGGAAGTGGTGATATAAATTATTCATTTTCTTTCTAACTTGGAAATTTAAGGAGTGCAATATTCAGTGATCTCCTTTTTGGATTTTCACTTTCTAACCATGTCACTCAACTTTCCTTCTAGATCTAAGATAACATTGTTATTAATGTTATATATTCACTATCATCCTATACTATTTGATTGAATATACATTTTGTTAATTAGTGTTATATATTAATTATTTTTAATCATATTGAAATTGTGTCATGCATCCTCACCATTGTATGGCCTTAAATGCAGAGCATTTATTTCAATACCTCTATATAGCTCTGCTTATCTGTATATATATGCCCAGTAATCCAGACGAATAAGTATTGTAGTATATAGTGATTCCTTTTTTTTTGGACAGACATATTCATTGAAATTACAAGCTTTATCAAGTGAGAAGCAATACTGAATGTTGCTTCTTACTTGATATAGAGAGGTGCATCTCTCTAAAGCTTGTCATTTCAATGCAAATGTCTGTCCAATAAAAAGGTATTGCTTTGTACAGCAACACTCTGATTATTCGTAGATATATATATATATATGAATGAGTGAGTTGGTATGGTGGGGCAGCGCTAAAAATGTGGGAGGTCCCAAATTATTATTTTTGCACTGGGGCCCTCCGCCACTGACTAAAAACCAAGTAAAACAAATAATTTATCAAATTCATGCATATTTCACTGTTTTATACAACTCATTTAGTCAATCAACTATCCTCCATAACTTTTCTCTGTAACTTCACTCTGCAGATTCTGAAAGGACAAAAAATCACAAGCACACTGCAAATAGACAAACAAATGTGAGTTTTTTCCTTTGTTTTCTTTTAATATTCTGTTCCCAAAGGAAAAAAACACTGACAATTACTATTGTGGTGGAGCGTACACCACTCCTCACTGTATGAAGTCAAACTCTTTTGGGATTTTTCAGTTATTGCAAGCCACACTTGTATTGGCTCACTTAGTTCTATCTGTTACTGATGTGTTATTACCCCTCCCAGCATTTCCCTGTTAAATCTGGCACATGAATATTATATAAAACTAGCGACTTGCCCGTCAAATAAAATTTGAGGCCTGGCAATGCTATTTGCCACACAATGTGAGGCTCTCCCCCCTTCTAACATTGCAAGCCTCTCCTCCCCTCTACTTTACAGGCCTGGCAATGAGCGCCTTTGGCTTTGCCGCTGATTGCAGGCCACCGCCAACCTGCAACGTTCTTGCCCCGCAATGATCGCCTTTTGGCCGACGCCTGCAATGAGCAGTGAGCGAGGCTCACAATGAGCGCCTTTGGTGTTCATTGAGAGCCCCCACCCCCCTCTACTTTCCAGACCTTGCAATGAGTGCCTTTGACGGCCAACCCGCAACTTTCAGGGCTCGCAATGAGTGCCTTTTTTGCTCATTGCAAGCCTCTCCACCACTCTCGACGCTCATCGCAAGGCCTGCAATGAGCTCCTTTGGTGCTCATTGCATCCCCTGTCAAACCTGTAACTTTCAGGCCTCACGATGAACCCCTTTGGCGCTCATCGCAAGGCGTGCTATGAGCGCCTTTGTGGCTCAGTGCGCATGCGCAAGCCCGTAATTTTTAACATTGCGTGACCAACACTCGCAATTACGACAACTATATATGTGATCATATATATGGTAAGATTATGGTGATGATCCATTTTCTGCTTTTGGTTTTTTGGATTCAGATGCATTGTTTTGATATTTTTGTCACTATGTTGTATAATGGTGATTAATAATCACTGAGCATAAAGCTGCTAAAATCCACAATACTGATTTTTTTTTTGCATCTAACACAACAAAAGTAATAATTATGTCAGATCGGAAGGAACGGTATTTATTTCCGTCTTTCATAATTCGCAGCAGTTTTGTTTTTACAAAGCTCTTTAAACAAGCCCTTCAGCTAATCTCCCACAGATTCTGATAATTACAAATCCTTTATTAGATTTTATTACAGCTCAGCCTGAAAGCAGTCTGTGCTTCCTGTATTTATAATATGAGGGAGAATCCCAGGGCATGATGGCAGGAATAGGACTGATGTGGCAAATGTTAATAAGACGCCGTCCTGTACTGGAAAAGGATAAACAGCAATGACCTAGTTTAGTAGCTTTTGAACGTTTTCTTAGGACAGCTTAGAACTTGCTTGGTGACAAGTTAAAGGCACATGACAGCTTAGTTCCAGAAAAAAACATACTTTTTTTGTGAATTATGTATCAAACTAACAATACTAGCAGCTAAACATTAAACATTTTTCGGAAATTTTTTTTCCATTTTGTTTATGAGTACTCTATATGGGTACAGTAATCCATTTTGTGTTTGTTACATCACATCCTGAGAGCTGGATGATGGGCGTGTAGTCCAGATACTTTGTTAGATAACTGGATAACATTGAAATTTACACCACACCCATTCAACATCACTGGTCCAGAAGCAGGATGCTGCATCAAAGGATGCAATCATGGTTCTAGAAATGTAAACGCCCCCTCTGACACACAATTTCCCCCAATGAATCATGGATCTTTCCAGGGACCTGCAGAGGAATCAGAATTTGAAAACTAGCTGTATGACTTCTTTCCTGCGTAATTCTACTCTTCGTCAAACTCAAGGTTTTCAAGCATATATTTTTTTTCCTTGTGCAGTGATCCTTTAACCCCTTCATAAAACATCTAAAAAATGTATTGTTTTCAACAAACTGGAAAACACAGCCATATTTATTTTACAGTGAAAAGAAGCCCGGCCGAGTACCTGTTCCCTCATTTAAGGACAAACTCTTCCAGGCCTGATCGTATGCAAGTTTCTTTTTGGAGATTCTAGTCCAGAAGAGAATGACTAAGCATCCTAGGGGCTGCAATGTACTTCAGTGAACTCTGCTGCCCATGGAGAAAATTACCATTGCTATACTTGTGATCCATTTGCAGCCTCCGGGACTGCTTAGTGAATAATCCCCATAATACAGCAGCTTGGAGTGTTTTAGATGGGAATAGAGATTTTACAAAAATGGTTTCTCACATATTTCTAATGATTATCCACCCTTGTTCTTTAACCAGGAGTGAGGAAACCGGAAGCCATGATTAAATATAGTATATTGTGAGATAATGTTCTAAGTAAAAAAAAATCATTGGTCCACAGTACACTTCAGTTTAAATGTCCACTAGGTTCCACACTATCACTTTCTTTGTTACTTATTTTGGAAAGATAGACTATAGGCCACATTCAATTCAAAGCCCGTAACTCGATCGCAGACAGCCGCATGTCTGCGAGTGAGTTGCGGGCTTCCGTTGGTCTTCGTTTGCAAGGCTATTCAATTTCTCAAGCTCGCAAGTTGCGGGCTTGAAGCAAAAATTGCAGACCCTGCACTGTTTCAGAGCAGATGAGAGCGGAAGCATGATCAATTAAGCAAGCCCGTAACCTCCCATTTCGAAACAGTCAATAGGAAATGAGACTGTCCGAATAACGGCAGAAAAACATGGAGGTTACCTGTCATTCAATTAGATTCGGGGGTCCGATATGCGATCAGACTCGCAAAACATGGGAAATACAGAATTATGAAAATGAATGCCAATACTGTTCTAGTCCATGTGGGTGGCCTGATATGTATTAACTCATTGATACCCAAGATTGTTTTAACTCTGAAATAACACATAAAATCAAAATGTATTTCCTGCAATTTGCGGGCTTGAGACTGTTGTGCAATTAATTCTAATGTCTATCAACGCTTTCCCCGTTATTTACAGTGCAGGATTGATCTTTTATTTGTATTTACAGTGCTACGAATAGGTGTTTATCCCCCTTGCGGATCCTCTCTAGCACTCGTGGGATTTTCTCCTTCATTTGGGGTTCATGCTGGTTTTAATGTGTATTCACTGTCTATTTCTAAGGAGCACTGTTGTCAATTGTTTTTTTCTATATGGTATTTTGAATAACTACACTTCATAATGGGCAAAATGTGTTTAGAAAGTAAACAAAATAAACACAAGCTTTATATATTTTACTCTTACATAGAATTATTCTTTACTGCAGGCCTCCATTGTCATTACTGAGACTGCTTTTAGCAAGGCCCCTTGCATACTAAAGGGGTTTACATTAGTGCCAATGAAGGCACTGGAGGTAGGTACCCCTGTGCAGATAGAGTGTGCTCTCTATATTCTCCTCCCATATCAGGATGTACATTACTGGAAACTAAAATGGTAGATTCAACAGCAGCATAGTTGCGTAACAATGTGATAAATTAGGGACTGCATTATTTTTTTATATTCTAAAACAGCATTCCTATCTTTAAGTGATATTCTTAAAAATAATGAAATGGACATATATGACTACAGAGGCCCTTTAACTAGCCAGTACTAAGCAATGCACTGTATACTTCTCTAGAAGAAGATGGAGTTAATTAAATTGCTGTATAGGGGGAAGAGAACTTTGATGTGGAGATATATTTTATTGCTTTAACCCAGGGAGCTGCATTTACTCGGAAAACAGCCAGCATTTTATTATTATAATACACACAAATTGGATCTACAGCGAGAGGCTTGTGGAGCATATATTCGAGTAAGGAGAGAATAAATGTTTGTATTTTCCAAAGGGCTATTTGTCATTATCCCCATGCAGAGGTGATGATTTATGCATGAGTGAGAGCAGAGATCATGCAGTCAGGCAGCACATGCTGGGAGTTTTAATCCATCCTCCAAGCAACCGTGCCATTGGCAGTGACATGTGCATCCCATGATAAATCTATGGTGTCCCAGAATATAGTCAACAAGCAGACCACCGACACCATGGCTTAACATAACCTTATATTAAAGTGCATTCTTACTCTAAATAATGTATTTCTTTGCAGTCATCTAAAGATAATAATTAAAGGGATTTTTTAGAAGTGTTTTTGTTTTATACAATGTTTTAACTAAGTTAATTATTTATATCCCCTTCAGTGTAATTATGATATAAAATGTACACTTCACTTGCTTCTAAGAAACCCCCAGAGTAACAGATTCTCACCTTCTGCAGAGTAACATGTTCCCCCTCATGAATGGTGCCATCTTGAACAGCTGTGACATAAAGCCACAAGGGATGGTCTTCAAACTACCAGTATCCATGCTGCTTATACATACAGCACATCAATATCTGCTTATTATTCGTTGATAGGACAAGGATCAGCAAACACTCTGTGTTTTATTGGGGCTTAGACTTCATTTTCTAAATATAATTTATTTTAGCTGTGAAAAGAAGAATTCTGGTACTTGTATAAAAATGGACTACAGTGGCCCTTAAATAGGACAAAAGCTGTAATTTGCTATGATGCATTTAAAATAGTTTATAATAAACATTGCTTTTTGCATGAGAAATTAGGGATGGGAAGTGGGGAAAGGAAGCCTACGGCCACACAGAGCTAAGGAGAGTGGGGGTTTACTGGCTTGGAACTAGGAGGCAAATGGATTAATATTAATAGTTTTATATTAGTATTGGGTCGAGTTATTAGGAGGGTCCTATATGTAGCTGTGCTTAGAACTATGTATAGTTGGTTCCCTCCCACCCTTAGGATAGAATTGGGATAAAATAAAAAGGTTTTATTATAATAGTAATACATTTATAACAATAATATATATATATGTATATTTATATATGTGTGTATTTATTTATGGTTTTATTTTGTCACAGCTTTCGGATACAGGGGTGCTTTCCCGTAGGTGGACCCCTTGGCCTTATTTGTGTGGGTGGGCAAGCACCTCTTGTTGTGTTTGAAATGTTATTAGTTCAATAAAAGAGTTGTGCCTTTTTACTACTAAATCTTTAAGCGTTGGGTCTTTATTGTGCCATTCATTCCTGGAATTATCCATACTGACAACTTACTGGTCAAGTGTTTTCTGATTTTCGGTCCTAACCTGATAAAAAAACTAGGACTAAAGAAGAACTGGTTAAACCAATACATGTTGTCATTTTATGATTATTTACCACAGTTTACAAAGCTATAGATTAACTATCATTACTATGTGATATAGCAGTTTCTATGATAGATTGCCCTGCCAATTAAGTCAGAAGGGGAAAATAATTGGACTAGGCTTTTAAAGAGTTCAGAAGGAGAAGTAAATTGGATCCAGCCTATCCAAGGTTCAGATAGGTCATAGATCTAAACTAGTACTCTGTAGAGTTCAGATAGGTCTTCAGAAGGGAGAGAAAATGGACAAGGTCTCGTCATCCTCCAGAAGTGGTAGAGAATTGGACATGATGTTGTCAGTAATCAGAAGGACTAACAAATCAGATTAGGCCTTTGTAGAGTTAAGAATGGATATAGCATCATTTTAGACTTCTACAGAGTTCAGAATTGGCAATGAGTTGGAATAAACCATTGTAGAGCTCAGGAAGTTCAGAATGAGCAAAGAGCCATACTCGGCTTTTGCAGAGTTCATAAGTAGCAGGGATTTGGAATAGGCCATTGTAGAGTTAAAAAAAGTCAGAGGGTCAGCCTAGGGTTTTGCAAACTTCAGAATTGGATGCGAGCTGGAATAGGTCATAGTAGTTTTTAAAAATGGCAGAGATTTGGACTAGGCTTTTACAGGCTTAAGAAGGAGCAAAAAATAAGACCAAACCTGATACATTAATTAGGTCCTGTATAGTTTGGAAAGGATAGAGATTAAGACTAGTCTTTTTCAGAATTTAGAAACAGGAAAACGTTGAACCAGACCTCTGTAGACTCCAAAGGTTCATAGAATCGGGTTAGGTCTTTTCATATTTTCACCCATACACTAAATCAAATTTTATACTAAGACTCATTGCAAAAAAGTGCTGAAAAATTTCTCTCATGGCTGTGAAAAGCTCTGCAACTTTACTTATTTTGTTTGTTTAAAACACTTTAAAGGCTGTCACAATGGAACATTATTTCAATTTAAACTGTCCCTAGAGTTAATGGTAATTAAAGTCATTTTTTTTTCAATTGCCAATCATGCAATTCTAAAGTGTATCATCTTTCTTGTTAAACAAGATTTTTTTGTTTGGCAAGCGAAGAGAAAATCAAACACACATAACTGGCCATTGTCTCCAGGCAGAAGCTGTGCGTGCATTTGGTATCTCTGCTGAATTATTTGTTTTGATTAAAACCAACCTTCAAAGAAGAAAGAAAAAGCAACGTAACAGCGGATGAAGAGCTGTGTGTTCCTATGAAAGCTCTATGCCAGGGGACCTGTACTTACAACACGTACTAAAACCCTAAACACTCGGTGGATATTAGATTTGCTTAACAGAGAACATACTGAGACAATCCTCGCTACAGACATTTTTTTTTTTTTTTTTTTTATACTGCTGAACATACTCAACTTCTCAGTTGTCAAAGAGACAAAAACTATTTGCTAAAATTATTGCTATGCACAATTGAAGTCAGAAGCTTATTGTAAAGTTTAGGTCCACAGCCCTAGAAGTACTGAGGATCACTAGAGCCGAGTGGGACGTGAGACAAGTTTGGTCTGTGTGAAGGTTCATAGTCAGTCAGGAAGTGCAGCAATGGGTAATCAGCCCAGGAGAGTATAGCAAAATGCTCAACAACACATGCAGGGGCATAGAAACGGAGGGGGTGGGGGGCAGATCCCACCCAGATTAAATGAATAGGGGACCCAAACAAATAGCAAAATTAAACGTAATCATGCATTACCAGAGTTGGAGCCGTATGTCTTTCCCATGAAAGCTTTGACCCATAATTTATCATATATATATATATATATATATATATATACACACACACTGGTATATAGCATCACTGAGGCACCAATTAACTCACCCAGATGATTTAGCGGTACTGATGGGAGGCACTCTGGCAGATGGTATAATGGCAATGATGGGAGGCAGTCAATAACTAAGGCACTAACAGATGGTATAGTGTTACTGATAGGAGGCACTCTGTCACTCTGGCACTAGCAAATGGTACTAAGGCACTGGCAAGTAGCTCATGGCAACATAGGGAAAAATATTCAAGAAGGGAATTTAAAGACTGTATTCCAGATGCGGAAACTCTAGAACAAGCACTGGTCAAGTAAATAGCTTGGAGGGGCATGGTCATGCAAGGTGGGTATCCCAATCTCTGGCCCAAATTTACTTTAAATTTTGTAGATAAGGAGACCTGCATGTGGTATTGTGAGGCATACATATATGTGCTTAAAGGACAGAAAAGTCACCAAAATGGTTGTGTATCATCAAATAAAAGCTTGAAAATCATGTGTAACCTTGCCTGCCTTATTAAACTGCAAAAAAATTTAAATACTGTGTGTTTTTTTAATTATTGCTTTAGAAACTGCATAGCTAATGAAGTTCACATTGTGACTGTCATGCTAGTTTTATTTTAGCTTTATTGATTTCTATAACCAATAATACATTTGATTAATTAGCCAGTTGCCCTAACCACTACACTAACCCTTTACATGACAAATAGTAAGTGAAAAAGAACAATATAGTTAATATAGGTAAGGTAATACTTGCTAAATAAGCCTACAGAGATGGTTCTAATCAGTGCCGCTGTAAGGTGCAACTTAATATTTATTCTGCCTTTCCAAAAGTGGATAGAAGCTGTCTAAAGCTACTAAATACAAAAGCCCACAATTGATCTGTAGGTTGCAGGCAGAAAATCCCTACAGGCTGTCAAAATCTGAACTCCGATTCAGCTAAGCCTTTGATCGTTCAACCCGTAAATGTTACAATCGCAAATCGCTATCAAATTGCTACAAGTCCTCAAGCCCGCAAATGGCAAATTTAGCCAAAAATCCTATGGGTACTAGAGAGGACCAGCAATGGGGTTAAACTCCTGTCCGTAGCACTGTAAAATCAAAACTAAAGACACTACTTTATTTTAAATTACAGGTAAAGTAATGAAAGGCATTAAAATTAATAGCACAACATTCTCAAGCTCGCACATCTGCAATAAAAATAAATATTCATGTTTAATTTCTGTGTTATATCGATCCGGGCAATCAATGTGTTAATACATATAATAGAACTCGCATTGACTAGAATTATATTTATTGATTTTTTCATATTGCATCATTTCTGGAATGTGGGTTCCAATCGCAAATCGGACTTCAAAACCGTAAGTGATTGAAATGGAACCTCCATGTTTTAGTGACATAATGATGAAGTTCTCATTTCCTATTAGCTCTGTCTAAACCCATATCTATGGGTTTGAATAATTTATCATGTTCACGCCCGGAAATGCTACATGCAGAAGCATGGTTTACGGATTTGGATTCCGGCCATTTCCTTACAGGCTTTTCTAATTTAATAGCTCTGTAACGCAAGCAAATTTCAAGCCACTGCAGGCTTGGAATTTAATTGGGCCGAAAATGTATAATACTGCTAAAGACATTTTCTAGTTTCAGAGCACAGCAGATATGGTGATGTCAGAGTCCCTTTACGATAAACAACTTTGCATTATACTTTGATTTTAAAGGATATATACATTATATAAATATTATTTGTAATATTAACCTTTTCTATTTATTTATACTTATTAGTGTCTACCTGTTTCAACGTGTATCATTATTAGCACAGTGTGATACAATCATTAAAGGATCTGAGCATTTTATCAACACCTATATCCATTTACCCTCCGGTATTATATGTCACTATGACAGATATATACAGCATTATTAAATTGCGATTCGGCCAATTGAATAGAGCTCTATATAAGCACAGAGCATATTTTTGTACAGAAGTTTTTAGTTAGTGAAGACCTTGCTTTTGGATAGAAGTTCACTAAAAACTTTGGTAAAAAAAGTATGCTCTGTGCTTATATAGAGCCCTACTCAATTGGCCGAATCGCAATTTAATAAGGCTGATAGACTCTGAGACAAGCTTTATAGTTTGGGGGAGAAGAAAGACAACTAAACAGATGTCCAAAAATGCATTATTTGTAGTAGGAATCCAGTGTTATTTGTTCCAAAGTTTTTATGTATTTTACTGTAGCTGTAGATTTACAGTGCATTTTATGAACTAAGGATACATGGTAGGGGATTCACTCTTTTTTTTAAATCTATACCAGCTATTATAAATTATTACATATCATGAATATGATTGAAAATCTGGTCACCCATCTGCTTGCTAATAGTATGACACTGGTGGTGTAAACTCCTCCCCTTTAGTAGTTTCCAATTAGTAGTTTGCAATTTACAGGTGAGCAAGATGGCAGCCTGCAGGAGAGAATACATGGATTAAGGGGACGACCCAGAAGCCAGGAAACTTTTACTCTGAGCAAATAATTTAAATAATGAAGTTAAATATTTTATTTTTATTAAAGAGGATGGGTATGATTAACCCACAGACTACTTTAGCACTATTTCATCCTTGTGGAACCCATCTCTGTTGGTTGCTATGAATATATTTACAAGAATTGTAAACTTATGAGTTTTGCAAAAGATGTGAATGAAGACCCTCACTTTACACAGTAGTCTCTCTCTCTCTCTCTCTCTCTCTCTCTCTCCCTTTTTCAGATACAAGCCCAAACTGTGGGCCTGGTTCAGTTGCAAACCCACAACTCGATGGTAGTAGGCTGTATGTCTGCGATGTGTTGCGGGCTCCCATTTGTCTCCGATTACGATGCTATTCAATTGCTCAAGCCCGCAAGTTACTGTCCCAAAGCCGAAACAGTAAACCATGCACTGGTTTGTAGCAGTTAAGGGTGGGAACATGATCAATTAAGCAAGCCCGTAACCTCCCATTTCAAATCAGCCAATAGAAAATAAAACTATCATTATTACGGCAGTAAAACATGGAGGTTACATGTCAATCAATTAGGTTCGGGGATCCGATTTGCGATCAGACTCGCAAACCATCAAAGTAAAGAATTATGAAAATGAATGCCAATACTGTTCTAGTTCATATGGGTGGCCTGAGTATTAACTCATCGATTCCCGAGATCGATTTAACCCTAAAATGAAACATAACAATAAATGTAATTACCTGCCGATTTGCGACCTTAAGACTTAAGACATTAATTCTAATGTCTATCATCGCTTTCCCCGTTATTTACAGTGCAGTATTGATTTTTTTATTTGCATTTACAGTTCTATGAATAGGTGTTTAATCCCCTTACGGGTCCTCTCTAGCACTCGTAGGATTTTCTCCTTTTTTTGCCATTTACGGGTGTGAAAACATTTGCGGCTTGGGAAAATTGAATCGAGATTTGCAATTTTAGCCATAGTAACTCTTGCGAACGTGAAAGATCAAAGGCTTCTGGAGGCTGTAAGTTACGGGTTTAACCATCGCATTATTTTCAAGGCCGTAACTCGTAACCCAATTGGAGGCCGCAAAAAGACGCCAATTGAATAGCAAATTAACTTACGATTTCACATACGGGCTACCGGATCGAGCGAGAGCTCAATTGAATTGTGTTCTATGTGTGTGTACAATTTTAATTTTAGATTTTTAGATTGGCTAGGTGAAACAGGGGGGAAGTACAGCAGGTAGAAACATATAAACACACAATTAAAAGACAAACAATTTGTTATTGCATACACTTCTCGGAAAACGCAATTACATTTCTAACAAGATTGCTTTTGGATTACTGGGATTAAGTGGAAGTTAAGCGCTGCTTTCACAGCAGTTGAACAGCTACCTGGGACTTGCTCTATATCACTCAGAGTTTTATGGCTTGACGGCTGCTTAGCTACTTTCAATTACAGGGTTTTTTGATACCTCTATGTTAATATTTAACAAAGGTGAATGGAGCATCTGCCCTGGAAAACCATCAAAGTTTAAGTATTTAACTTTGGAGCAAAGGAATCGAGGTCACAGTTTTAATTCACCTTATAAATCACAAGTAATTACAGTCACAAAAGATGTATAGAGGTTCTTAAATATAAAGAATAATAGTAGGCATTATCAATGACATATGTCACTCTTTTACATTTTCTGTAATAAACTGATTCTTATATTGCAACATTTATTTTAACATTTTTTTTCTGTTATTGTTCAACATTTAAAATTGAAATATGGCATTTAGACCATGACCCACAGTTCTGGATTATACTATGGTGCATATGCACTAAGAATTAACATGTTCAACTCCAACATGGCCCCAATGTAGAAATACAATTATTAATTAAACATACCATACATAATAGTCCTGTAAAGGAACACTGACATACCAAATTTACAGTATACTATTGCAAGTTGCAGCTAAACAAGATGGAGGGAGATCTCTGTGAGGAGAATGTGAGGGGGGAAACAGCAGCCACTCTACTCAGCAATATGGATATCAAAAAGAATGTAAGCTCAAAGTATTCCATATATTTCACTAAAATGTTTATAAAAGTATAGAATAGTTAATTTTGAGTTCAGTGTTCCTTTAAGTAGCAATATGGGGAACTCCGTACAACTACCTGTTATGGCACTGACTGTGCTACTATTACATGCACTTTTTTTAAAGTATTTTTTACCATGAAGTTCTGACTGGGCTATTGATCATTTCTCCTGATTTAGTGCAGAGCAGGAGAGAGAGAAAGAAAGAAGCGAGGATAAATAGTGAGATGAGGGTGGAGAAAATGAGAGAGTGAGAAATAATGAAAGAAGAAAAAGGAATGGGCGAGAGATAAGATAAATGGAAGAGGAGTGAGAGAATAGGTATGAGAGTAAAAGAAGAGAAAAGAGAGGGTAAGAGGCGAAAGGGAGAGCAGGCAAAAGGGAGAAATTCTAGTGAAAGGGAAGAGGTGTGAGAGAAGAGAGTGAGCAGAGAAAGGGAGACAGATGAAGAGCAAAAGAAGACAAATGCAGAGGAATAAGAGGATAGAAAAAAACGAAAGCTTGACCAGTGTGAGGTCAATATGGCTTACCCATAAACGGACACCAGGCAATAAAGAGCCAGACATTGGGTTCGAGGTTAGCAGGCCAAAGCTAAAGAGAAAGAAAAATGAAAGGAAGTGAAAAGAGGGTTAGAAAACAGAAGAAAGGGAGAAATTAGTATTGTATAGAGAGTGTAATAGAGGAGATATGTGGGAAAGATATAAAATATATAAGATATACAGACATAACTAAATACAAGTTGCTATAATATATATATATACTTCCCTGTTTCTGTTTCTTTTCTTCCTCTTCTTTAATAACCCCATCAGTAACAAAGCACCTCTGCCTTATTTACATACCCAAGAAAATCAGTTGTGGCAGTAATGTTGATGTATATCTCTTCCTTGGCACATTTTTATGCCTTCGTAGACAGCCTTAACAATATAAACATCTCCTGTTAGGAGCTTACATTTGATAGAAGATTATTGCAGCAAATCCAAAATTACAGTAATAACAGCTGAGATACAAACTTGCTGTTAGAACCAGATGGCATTTTTAGAGTGAGAGTAAATATATGCCAATAATTCTTCTAAAAACACAACTGAATATAGAAAAATGTGTCTCAACAGACACCCCACAGTATAACCAAGCTATGACAAAGCGTCACGATGAATGTGGTGTGCTCAGTAACATTAAGGGGTTAAAACGTGACAGCAAAAAGCTATAGAAAAGGATTATTGTAATTTTGCATTGTGCTAAAATATTTCTCAGTAAGCTAAAAACCTCATTATCAAGTATTACATAAAATGCAGCTGTTTGAGATGTCATTTTGGTGTTATATCAATTTCGGGAATCATTGAGTTAATACATATCAAGCCACCCACATGGACTAGAACATTTCCTTAATTAATTTTTATTATTTTGTACATTGCAGGATTGCGAGTCTGATTGCGTATCAGACTTCTAAATGCTAATTGATTGACATGTAATCTCTATGTTTTACTGACAAACTGATGACGATCTCATTTTCTATTGGCTGTTTTTAAATCAGGAGTTGCGGCCTTACTTAATTGATCATGTTCCCGCTCTGAAATGCTACATACGATTGCATGGTTTACGGTTTCGGCGTTCGGCCCATAAGTTGTGGGCTTGTTCAAATTAATTGCTCTGTAGTTGTAGCAAATCTCATTAATTTGCAAGCCTGCAGATTGCGTTGTACAGGCCGTATGTCTGCAGGCTTGCAAATGAATAAGGCCCAAGGTCATGTATGTAGTGAAGGTGTTGTGAAAGCATTAGGACTTGTGCAGTGTTGTTCAGTGTTTTGTAGATGAGTTTCATTTTACTCCGTTGTTCCTGGTGCATTGTGCTCAAAGGTTCCAGAGAGAATGGTAGAGAACAAGAAAGAAGGGAAAGATAATGGTGCATGGGAGGAGAAATAAACAAAATGAAGGATATAATAACAGGGTGTGAGACAAAGTAGAAAAATTAAAATAATCAGAGAGAAACACATAGAGAGAAAGAAACAAATGATGGAGACACAAACAAATATGATATGTATAAAGCAGTGGAGAGAAACAATAAAATGAAAGAGAAAGTACAGAGAGATGACATGAACCCCCACGTAGGCAGGACCTGAAGGTCCTTAACGTAGGAGGGCCTTGACACTGCCGGGATCAGCTGCCAGCTGCTGATTGGGTGGCGCCCACATGGGTGGACGGAGCAGGGTGTGTCCTGTTCGTGCAGGCGTTATATTTGATCACAGTGCAGACCGACAGTGTGGAGACTGCCTCCCTCCCTAAATTAAAGAATAAGTTATATATATTGTTCTTGGGGTAGGTGGGGGATGTTTATTTATAAAAAATTAAAAAAATTAGAAATGTTTGGTTATCGGTTGGTGTGAATTGTTATAAAATGGACATTATGTTGTGAGCAAGAGTTTATATATTTATAAAAAAAAAAGAGAGAGAGAAATAATAATTAATGAATAATAAGAATGTTCAAAAGGAGGTCATTTTATTATGTTTGTTTGTTTTCCCTATCGTTGGATTGTGTGCAGATTGAGGAGTTGGGCCCCTAAGCGCGTGCTTAGGGTAGCTAGGGTTTTCCCGCCATGGACTGGGCTCCTACTTCCCATGTATTTACGGTATTGATATGTTTATTAATAAAGGGGCTGTGGCCAGTTGTACCTCCACACTGGTGTTGCGTGTGTTATTTCTAGATAGATCGGTCTATACTTTGGGGAAGGCACTTATAGACTCGCTCTGCCCTGCTGCTCTCTCTATCTCGCTCTCTCTCTGTCCCTTTCCCTCTCTCTCTTACCTGTCTCTCTCACTCTACCTCTCTGTGTACCTCTCTCTTTGCCCTGACTCTCTCTCTCTCTGTGCTGACTCTCTGTCTGTGATGTGTCTCTCTGTGCTGGATAAAATATTGCACATACATAGATAAGCATATTAAATTACAATAGAGGAGAAACAAAAAGAGATTGAAGGATAATGGCACACTTGATCAATTTATTGATATTGTGTAAAATACAGTATAACTTCACAAGCCCCACCCATATAATATAATAAATTCAACATGTGTAGGATGAATTCATCAGAACTGTTTTCAGTTATATACCTGTGTAATATTTAAGTAAAGATACTATTAGGTCCATTAAAGGGACACCAGTCAATTTTTTGTGCTATATAAAGATTTTAGCTATGTGAATTAATTACACTAAATGTAATTGTTTAATAAAATTTACATTCTAACATCCTAGACTAACATATTATTACCTTGGGCAGCAACCCATTTTCTTCCTGCTCTCTCTCATGTATGGTACCATGTTTTACCAGATGTGATCCATACCCCCTGTGGAGACTTTCAACTACCAGTGTAATGCTGATAACAAGCTGATATAGACATGTGGTGTGTCTTCATGTATCAACATGGCACTGGTAGCCCCCTTCCCCTGTGAGTATGGTTTGAGGTCACAGCTGTGAAACATGGCACCTTACATAAGAAAGAATAGGGAGAAAGGGGGAGGCTCCAGAAGTTAAGAATATATTAATATAGGGGCTTTTTAAGTAAGTGAAGTATACATTTTAAATGACAATTACTTTAATTAATTCTAGGTAAAACATTTACTGTATATACAAGAAAAATGTGTTCACTAAAAATACAAAACGGATGCCATGCACTAAAAATTATATATTTGGTACTGAGTATTATTATTTCTAATTTGCGAAGAGTAAAAAGCTTTTCAATTTGTTTTAAAAGCTATACTAAAAATATTATACAGTACATATAAGTTAAAACTAATTTGTGATAATACTATATTCCGGTAAGTGTTGCTGCTGGAGGATTTTAGAATCACATGAGCTGTGTGGAGATATCAATTAAGAAGCACACAGTCATTTTTTGGCATTGCTCATCATCATATAAATACAGTCAATGTACAATGCATGCAGGTAAGAATTAAATTGCTGAATGCAAATTATGTTATCTTAGTGAGGTCATTAGCAGCAGCTTTACATACCTATTTGGTATTTTCTAGTCACGTATCTGATTCATTTAACATTTTCTTGGCATAGAGCCTTATTAAATTGTGATTCAGCAAATTTAAAAGGGCTCTATTTAAGCAAAGAGCATATTTTTTTACAGAAGTTTTTAGTTAGTGAAGACCTTGATTTTGGATAGAAGTTCACTAACTAAAAAAATATGCTCTGTGCTTATATAGAGCCCTTTTCAATTGGCTGAATTGCAATTTAATAAGGCTGATAATGTTTCTTTGTGCCTTTGCTTAAAACAATAGGCAACACACATACCAAACCATTTCTTCCTTTGTAATCCCATATATAATATACTACCTTGAAGTGATGCATTTGACGAGTAGAATGATGTTAGAAAGTCAACATATGAATAAATAAATAAACTAATTAAAGCTACATTGAAGGAAGGCATTTTTTCACCTGAATAGTGCATTTGATAATGTTGAACAGTGTATTTCTTTTTTACAACCAGTGTCTCATGCTGATCATACATAGAGCATGCTACTGTCTGTTTGTTAGCAGCATGAGACACAAATGTAGAATATTTTGTTCCATGTCTCAATAATATATAAACTGTTATATGCAACTAGTAGTGGAGGCTGGCATTTTTATTTTGTTAATCTGATTCTACAAGTAAGAGGTGAGAGAAGCCTTTGGCTGCTTCAATTGAAATGTGACACGTCCCAGTGCTTTTTAGTGGGACTGAAGAAAATTTCAGCAGGCTGCAAGGTTGCTCCCTGTTGAGAAAGTGGTTTAAATAAGACAATTGCTTTCCCAGTAAAGGACATTTTCATGTAATAATTAATCATTTGTTTGTTTGTTTATACTTGCTGAAATATTTTACCCATTATCAAATGTAGGTTTTGAAAATAGCATATTGTTGATATTAGGCTAAAGGATCACTAAAGTTCATTAAACATTATGTTGAAACAAATGTATTAACACATGTACAAATTTACATAAAATACACGGTATCTGGGAAAAATAAATCTTACCTCTATTTAGGATATCAGTAGTGTCAGTTCTGAGCTTTCCGAATACTGAACAGCATATCCATTTGGCCTGCCAATTTTATCTACCTAAAAATATACACTTATCTATGTATCACTTATGGTGGCTTAGGAGGTGCACCAATGACACGGAGGAACTGATAGCCTCTCATCAGGGCTCAGATTCGGCTAGCAGAACAGTAGTCAAGTTTCATTCAATTGAGATGGGCTGGTGGCAGCGTTGTGGTCATTCGGAGGAGGTCATAGCCAACAGCAGGCAGATAAATTAGAGACAGAGTAGGAAGTTGAGGCAGACAGCAGTCACAAGTGGGTCAAAAGCCGAGGTCAACACTGGGAAATCCAATAGAGAAGCATGACCCTCAACATTTCAAATGGACACTAACATTTCTTAAAAAGCGTGCACTATTGGGTAGTATTACTCCCATTCTGCACTGTGTGTTACTGTTCATCACACAGTTCATCTTCACAGTGCTCCATACTCACATGTATTGTGTAGAACTGGCACACCAGGCTTCTCTCTTTCTCCTGGACTATGAGAGCAATGATAAAGGAGGAACCAGAAAAAAATGGTACATGGTCAAGGCTGGAAACAAGGCTTTTGCTCATAAATATTGGACAGTTGGGAGGTATGGAAAAATATGAAGCACACCCATGGCCAGGGGTGTAGGAGCCAGAATAATTCTGTAGAGGATACAGCTCATTGTATACACAGGCCATAAAATAGCTTATTTATACATACATACAAACACAGAAGAATCTGTGGGGGACTTGTCCTCACCCCTCCCAACCCCCCAGTTCCTACACCCATGCCCAAGGCACATAAATCACTGTTTGGGTTAGGTAGATACAGACTAGCACTGTTTCATCAGGATTTTTTTGCACCCCTACCATTTCCTCCTGCTTTACCTCCAGTTTCCCTTTTTTCCATTGCAACTGGGATGACGCACCCCTTGCCGTCATTACAGCACGCCATGGGTTCATAGGTGAACAATAGTGATGGGACCAGCATAAGGATGTGAGGAACTGCACCCAGGGATGCACTCATACTTTTAATGCACAACCTAGACAATCATAATAATACCCCATTCCACATACATGAAACAAACTTTGAATAGATTAAGTTCTTCATTTTATATAAACATTGCACTAAAATGTCCATATTTTTATACAGCTACATGTTTCCCTTTATACAGTTCTGCACTTCTTAAAACTGTTTCCGTGGTCATTTAAGGCAACCTCTTTTTGTTTTATTACACCAAAGCTGAAATCGTACATTGTGAATATTTAATGAAGGGAGATTTGCTAATTTGCACATATTTTAATGACATTTGCAATAAATATTTCACACATGAATATTTAAGCAGCGAATTGAATATTGAAATTCCAGGCCTTTAATAAATATATTGCAAGACAAATCAGGATCTATATTAAGGCATTAAAGAGAGGTTTTTGTATAGTACAATGTTTCTTCACAAGTGGATTCCACCATATTTCTTCAGGGAACATTTTTTAGGGACTGGTGAGTACATTGTAAAAACAGCCAAAATGATTTTACATACATTAAGCTGACTTCTATACTAAAGTGTTCCTTAAAGCGCCACTGTAGTTCAAGAAAAAAGGCACTTTGTGAAGAACATTACTAATTAACAGCTTAAGCGATGAACATTACAACATATTTTGGGATATTTTGAATTTTTAAGGCTCTTTATGGGTAGTAGATTTTATTTTGTCTTTGTTACATCACTTCCTGAGAGCTCAATCATGAGGGTGTATTGTTTGCTCTATCAGTGGAGGGAAAAGGGAGAAGATAGAAGGTTTTGTTCAATAATTGGATCTCACTTACATTTACATCACTCGACTTTCCCCTCACAGGACCAGATTTCTCTATAGAAATGTATACTCCCCTCTCACACAAACAAATACATTGGTTGCCAATTAAAAACTAGCCTAATTATGCTTTCCCTGCTTCATCAGACTCAACATTTTTAGACATATGCATACATATATTTTTCATTGTACAGTGGTCAGTTAACTGAGCTAACATTGAAAGAACGTGTATCTAGGAAGACTTGGGCTGTTATTTACTGTTTTTTCCTAGTTAACGTCTTCATCACTTAAACTCAAAGTAATAAGGTACTTTGTAATGATAGTCCAAAAAGCAATAATTTCGACACAATACACTGTGTTATATATTGCTAGTACACATATCCTTGTGTAGTCTATGAGCACACAGTTAACTTGAGTTATTAGGCTAGGATAGGTAGGTTTTTGATATCTAACTGTAACTGTGGCTCTTCTTTGCTTGGAAGGGTCTCTGACTTAACATGGCGAGTGAGTCGTGACTATTACATTGATATTTATTTATTCCCCATGTGATCGCTAAGATTATATGTATCATTGCTGCCAATATTTTAATTATATTTCAAGTGACATTTTTACTAGTAAGCACCTTCAAATATAATTGTATGGTCCAGACATGGAACTAGTTATTGGCAGGTTCTGATACCAAATCTCTACTCCTCACTGACTTGGTATCCTCTAAGGTTCTACAATAAAGTATCTGTATATGTGTGACAATGTTGAGTCTTATTAAGAGCATAATTAAACATTTTCATATCTTTGCTGAACCCTGGAGGCATCCATGGTACATTAATAAAAGTTGTATGTGTGAGAGGGTTTTTTACATTTCTGCCGAGCAACGCTTGCATTTCCTAATCCAAGCAACCTGCTTCTGGCCCGTGAGGAGGGGAAATTATGAGGTGTCAATTTCAATCAGATCCAACTTTCTAACTTAGCCATCCGGCCAATCTCCTACCTTCCTCCATTCCTACCCCTTCCTACACTGATAAATAAAAAACAAACTTCGATGTTATGATGTAATGCAATAAATAAATAGTACATCTGTGTTCACATTTGAATGTCTAAAACAAGTTTAAAAAACCTGCATCCAGCTCAGAATTCCGAGAAAAACTGTTATTACACTGCATTCTGGGAAGTTGATCTGGGACATGCAAATGTGCCCACAAATGCCTCGCTCTTTAATCCGTAGCCATTATCAAACATGGCTTCCTTTAAGCTTATGCATGCTGTATTAAACAGCTTTAATGCAAAGCCAAGGTTGGATTAAACACAAGCTAGTAAGTATCCAATCCATGTACAACTGTTTCAAGCTTACTGGCTATCATCAGAATGGCGCGGGATCTCAGCCTGTGTTGTGGACCTTATGAGTAGGTAGTTCACCACAGCAATCATTTATAATATGGTGGGCAAAAGAGCGATAAAAGCCCTCCATGTAATGCAACAAACATGAAATGAATTCCTCTATTCATAAATAAAATCTTCAAAAATCCTGAAATATTTTTCTGTCCATAGTTTAAACGGTTGTTGGTGTTGCTATTTTTGTTACATTCTTCACACAAAAAAGGCCTTGAACTACAGTGGTTCTTTAAATCCTTAAGTTATGGATACAATGATTTCTTAAAAGGCCACTGAAGTTTGGTAACATTTCACATGTTTATGAAGTATGTAACAAACTATAATACTTAAGATATAAAAGCCATGAGCATAGACACATTTTAAAGAAAAATTGTACCTTTTGTGTTAGTATTGCGCCAGGCTTGTGCGTGCAGCGATCGCTTCCCCGGCAGGTGACGTCCGTGGCCCTGTTAATGTTATGGACACCCGCGGTTGTGTTAAGCTCCATCTAGTGTTTAAAAATAGGTACTGCACATCAAAGGGAACATGCGCCATCTAGTGTTTTAAATGTGGTAATGCTAATGTAATTGTATCTAGTGTTTAAAATGTGTAATGCTAAAGTAATGTAATTGTATTGTGTTATTGTATTGTCATTATGTGTGTTTTGTATGTTTTAATAAAAGGTGTTTTTTTTGTGTGTTTTTTGTTATATTTATTTGGTTATGGGTTAGGTGTTTTTATTAGGGTTAGGCATAGTGTTAGGCTTAGGCATAGACTTAGGCATAGGGTTAGGCATACTGTTAGGGATAGGGTTAGGGTTAGGCATAGGGTTAGGCGTAGAGTTAGGGATATGGTTAGGCATAGGGTTAGGGATAGGGTTAGGGATAGAATAAATGACAAAGAGATTTATATTGCTTCAACACATTTTTATTTGGTGTTTGGTCACTTTTCTTACTGTTTCTGTGGTCTCTATGCTGCTGCTTCCGTTAGGGATGTGCACAGTAGCGCTGGAGCGTGGAGGCGCGCTACTGTGCAGCCCTGGCGCAGCGTGCGTGCTATAGAGCCGACAGGGATGTGCACAGTACAGCTGGAGCGTGGGAGGCGCGATACTGTGCAGCCCTGGCGCAGCGTACGCGCTCTAGAGCCAACAGGGATGTGCACAGTAGCGCTGGAGAGTTGAGGCGTGCTACTGTGCAGCCCAGGCGCAGCATGCTTGCTCTAGAGCCGACAGGGATGTGCACAGTAGCGCTGGAGCGTGTAGGCGCGCTACTGTGCAGCCCTGGCGCAGTGTTCGCGCTCTAGAGCCAACAGGGATGTGCACAGTTGCGCTGGAGAGTTGAGGCGTGCTACTGTGCAGCCCAGGCGCAGCATGCTTGCTCTAGAGCCGACAGGGATGTGCACAGTAGCGCTGGAGCGTGAAAGGCGCACTACTTTGCAGCCCTGGCACAGCACTAACACAAAAGGTCCGAAAACCCTTTATTTATCTGCTTTCATGACTGTTAGCATATTGATAGCTAGTTTGCTAGGAGCATGAAGGTGAGTGTTATCCTACTGGGACATGCTCTTCTATGCAGCTTTTTTATTAAGTGGCTATTCATAGTGACAGTCTTTTAATAGAACGGAATAAATATGCTAGCCCAGATTCCACTTGGTTGTCTAATCATGTTAGGAACAAAAGCAAAAATCTGCCACCATTATAGAAATTGAAAATAACAGTGCAGGTTTTCAATCTTGCATGGCGTTTTGGGGAGGACATTGGTTTCTAAGCTCAAAGAAAGGCACTGCATTTTTGTATTGTGTTAATATTGTTTTGCCTTGATCATAATGCATGTATAGCGCTATGGAATATGTTGTTGCGTTACAAATAAATGATAATAATAATAATAATAATAATAATAATAATAAAAAAGATGGTATTTTTTATTTTACCTTTATATGAATATTTTACTTATTATTGAGTCTTAGTAAGAGCATGGAATAAACTACACTTTAGTGGCCCTGTGCGACTGTTTAATGACTGGGTGCTGTTTACCATGTGGGTTTAAGTTTTTCTGGGTGCTGTAATTTCCTTAGCATTTTATTTAATAAAAACAGAAATGAATCACATTTCCTATTCATTGAATATTTCATAATTGCTCATAATTGAAGTTAGATATGTGTGAGTTTTAAACAAGAATAAAATGTATCTTAGTCCTGAACACTGCCATCTTGAGTGATTACTTTTTTCTACTTTTGCAATGTTTATATGCAATTATTATTTGCTACATGACTTCATTTTGTTATTTTTGTTACTTCTGTCTATTTCTTTCTAAGCTGTGCTGAGATCACTGGCAGTTGTTACTGGCCATATTCCCATAGTACATATATAAACATCATCTGCAATCAAAGGCCCCTATTTAATTGTCTAAATCACAATTACATGATCCCATAATGAAGCCCATAAATATTACTGATATTCAATTGGCTACATTTTGTACTCACATTTGATTTGAGAGTTACAGGCTCAAAATGACTGCATTGGTCAAAAATGTAACTCTGTCCTATCTCCTCCTTTGATGTTTCCAGCCTGTAAATGTCACCAGTGCTAAAGATGCAAAATACCTATTCAATTACAACAATTCAACGAACCCGCAATTGCCTTCAAACCCGTAAATGGCAAATGTATCAAACAATTATATGAGTACTAGATAAGACTTGCAAGTGGGTTAAACATCTGTTTGTAACACTGCAAAAGCAAATTAACACACATTACTGTACTTAAAAATACTGGGAATAAAAGGCATTAGAATTTATTGCACAACATTCTCAAGCTCACAAATCTGTAATAAACAATTACTTTTTTATGTTTTATTTCCGTGTTTTATTGATCTCTGGAATCAAGGAGTTAATACATATCATGGAGCCTGCATGGACTATAGCAGTTGCTTTATTGAGTTTTATTGATTTCTACATTTCTGGATTGCGAGTCCAATCACAAATTGTACTTCTAAATACTAATTGATTGTAGTTTAAACTCCATGCTTTACTGACGTCAGGATGACGGTCTCATTTACTATTGGCTCTGTCTAAATTGTAACTTACATGCTCTGAAATGCTACATACGGGTTCATGGTTTGCGTGTTGGGGCTGTGAGCATGTAATTCTGGCCTTGAGTCAATTGAATACATCTATATATATAAAAAATTAGAACCAGCAGTCGGGTTACATGTAATGAAGGGCTTGGAATTAAATAGGGGCCAAAGTCTCCTTCCACCTCAGTAAGTTCTTCTGCTGAAGACAACATGGCAGTTTCTACAGCAGCATAATTGCATAGAAAAGGAAATAATTTAGACTATTATTTTATTTTTATATTCTAAACATATGTTTTCTATTTTCAAATGACAAAATAAATAAAAAAAATATGACCACAGAGGCTCTTTAAAGAAACGTATACACTTTTATGGTGTCCATATGGAAATATTTAAATTAATAATAAGTTTTGAAATCTGTACAGCTTTTCATGTTATTGTCATTTTTGGCTGGAGAACAGACCCTTTGAGAGACAGATATGTTGACCATTTGGATTTGTCAGCTTCTTAATGAGCCTGGATATCTCCCACCACATTTTTATGCTCACTATAACCTAATGGTGTTTTATTAGAAATAAACATTGACATAAATCTTCCAAGACACCAGGGACCTTAAACTTAAGAAAAACTCAATTAACATTTCCAATATGTGGAGCAAAAAAAAAATATATTCAAGTTTTATTAATGCGTCTTAATTTCCTCAAATGTGTATTGTAACCCAATGAAAACATAAATATTGCATTGTGTTATAAACACACCATCACTTTTGGGCTTCCTGTTCCTCTCACAAAGCTTTATTGACTCAATGAAAATGTACAACTAATTACTTTTGGGTCCCTTGGGCAACCCTTACACAGTTTTAATCTTCAGCTTGTCCTGAACTCACATCAGTACAGGAGGCACAATGCTTTAATCTGGATATTCATCCATTCACGGTGCTAGCTGCACTAATTGTCTGTGTTAACCCTTTGAGTGCTATGAAAGTGTGGCTTTTGTGTTGAGTGGCATCCTGATCGCATTCAGGCCAAATTGTGGGAACTTCAGATTTTAGCGATCTGAGCAGTGGCGGAGCTAGTGCATGTGCCCCCGGTGCAAAATAACTTTTCCCTTCCACCCTTGCAACTTCTCTGTATAGGTTAGGTGCCTATTGGGGTCAATAAAGAAGGTAATCAAATCATCCCTAGGGTGCTTAGATCAACTTTCTATAACAATAGTTACCCTAATAAATTAAGAGGCCTTCTTTACTCCAGGAAACAGAGAGGCTCTTCACTGTCATTGGCCCCGGTGCCTTGCACCTGCTGCAAGAGCAGTAGTTCTGCCACTGCATCTGAGATTGTAAGGAAAACACATGTGAGGCTATGTAGTGCCATTGCTAAAAGGGACATTGAAGAAAACTAACTCTAATTACAGACATTGGGCCAGTTGAGTTATGGAGCACTACACAAAAGCCAGTAAGATGCCATGATAAACTTTTCCACATCATGTCTTCAACATAACCATTTTTCACCTCCCTTGCTCTCCTCTCCTCTTTTACTCTCCTATGGGTTACTCTTCCAAAGCTCATAAGCAGAAACATGTCTGCAAGCCCTATTCCCATCTCTTTCCTATCTCTCTCTGTCTTACCTGACCACTAGGGGCAGATAATATATAACATACTAAAACCATTCACCTCAAATACTTTTGTTCAGATCCCTTCCCTTTCCCACTAAAAACCTTTCTAACTTTGCATACTTTCCTACCTAAGTAAACTTGCAATTCCTTCCTAACCCTTCCATTCCGTATCTGTTTATTCTTGCCCAGGTCTGTGCCCCTTTCATTCCCTTTAGATTGTAAGCAGCAAGTTTACAGTCTTGTAGGGTGCTTTGGAAATAAGCATTTTCTGCAAGGATTCTAAGCTCAAAACAGGGCCCTCCATTTTCTGCAGTTTGTTAACATTGTATTATACCTTGTGGTTATACCCTGTACAGTGCTACTAAATATGCTAACATGTTACAAATACAAGTTAATAATAATAATAATAATAAACAATACTAACAGAACCGGATATAGATATAAAATATACAGGGTCCTGAGTTTGCTGCAAAAGCATTTTGTATATGAATAAAATAATATCTTTAACTAATGCAGTACTCATTTTTAATTCCAATAATAATTGTCTAATGCTTAAAACCTGCTCTTTTAAATACATAATAGAAAATGCATAACTTAAGCGTGCCTTTGAATCCTCACTTTTCAACAGTTCACCATGAGAAACTTAGATCCCATATTTACAGTATACTCTAGAAGAACTAGAAACTAAAAAAGGGTTACATTAATTTGTTATAGAAGTACAAGAAGATGTTTACTCTGGTGTAACGAATCAGGTCTCCCACCTACTTAATTGCCAAGTCAACTCATTATATAATACAGTTAATATCTGTGATGTCCGCAAAACATGTAATGACATATTGGACACTAAAGGACCACTGCACAATGAAAAACATACAGTAACTAGTAAGAGCATAGTTAAACAGGGAATGTATCATACAGCATTTATTAATATAAAAAAAACATAAATTCTCATGCCTCTGCATCCATGATACATTGGTGGAAGATGTGTGTGTGATGGGTGTTTGAGGGTGAGGGATGTGGTGTCAGATTCTTATTATCCAATTATTTACTAAAATCTCTTGATTTTTCTCTGTCCCCTCCATCAACACCCCATAATCCAGCTTCCAGACAGTGAAGTAACAAACTCAAAATTGATTCTTCTGCTACTACTACTTTAGTAGTCTGGAAGGAAGGCCTTTAGCAGTACAAAGTTTAGGAGAACACTTTTCTGGGAAAATTCCACCCCATAATATAACTATTGCAGGCCCCCACCTCAGTAGACTGGGAGAGTGGGCTGTAGCCTTTATTTCTACCCTATAGGAGTGGATGATACTATTGATGCTAGATACTAGCGGTGCTGGGGGCAGGTGTCAAATTAGATATTTTAATGGAGGTGTTGTTTAATTGCAACCCTGTAGCCCAATGGCTAGTAGTCGCTAGATTGACATAGGGCCTCATTCTATTAAGGGCCATAAAATGGCCGCAAAACTGTGATTCCTTGCGGCCAGCTTATGGCACTGAGTAGCGCTACTGTTACGCTGCTAATAAAATGGACGGCGCCACAAGGAGGTCACAAACTATGCAATTGGCCGCAAGAATTTCCTGCGCGCCCGTAAATTGTGTTTCAAGGCTGCAAAGTCGGAAAAATGTAAATGCAAATAAAAATTCAAGACAGCACTGTAAAGGGCAACATAATGGGGGACATGAGGATTAATAGCAACACCCTCTCAAGCTTGCACATCGCCCAAATCCAATATTTAATTTCAGGTTTATTTTCCGTCCCAAGTCACGTGGGCTTCAATGACCTCAAAGCCAGTAAATCGTTGTTAAAACCCGTACGGGCTCGGAGGTTGAAGACCGCAAACTCAAAGCATTGTATAAGCCAATATATATTCAATCCAGCACTGTATGCACTGTAAATGATGGGGAACATAATGGGGGACATGAGGATTAATAGCACAACATTCTCAAGCTTACACATCGCCAAATTATAATCTTTGATTTTAGGTTTATTTCCGTCCAAAGTCCCATGGGCTTCAATAGAGGGTGAATGGCCGTGGGACTTGCATGATAGAACACGAAGATTGAACATCACTTTCACTTTTAATAAAAGTACAGGATGGCTTTTCTATTTGCTTAATTAGTGCTACGATTTGTAAGTAAGCCCTTTGCGACACCTCCGTGGCCCAAGTCACCTGTGGGTCTATTTTACCCATTTACGGACTTGACGGAGGCTAATCCCGCAGCCGTTGCGTGTCTGATGTGCTCCAAGCCCGTGGGACTCTGTACAAAGAAATTGAACATGAATTACAAAAAAAATGATTTTCAGATTTGAGTGTAGGGGAATGTTGTGCTATGAATTCTAACACCTACAATCACTTTCACGTCTCATCAAAGTACAGGATGGCTTTTTTATGTACTTGGTGCTACGATTTGTAAGTAACAGCCTTGCTGGACCTTTTTGGTGTAAGTAAGCTTGGTTTTAGCGAATTACGGTCTTGACGGAAGGGTTCGCGTAGCAGTTGAATAGCGACCTGGGCTTTCTTGCTGCTGCAACTCTTGCGGCCGTGTAACATCAAAGGCTTTCCCTGCGGTAGGGGTGGCCGCAAGGGATAACAGGGCACCGGCCGTAAAGCCACGCATCTCCTACTGCCCTTAATAGAATGAGGCCCTTAGTTAGTGGGAAGTAATTGAAATTAATCTACATTATTTCATTATTCACCTTAATCCCAGAAGATCTGAGGGTTAAGGTAGTTTCCTCCATTTAATAAGAGCGACCTCCATTTCTGTTTTTTATCAATTTCACTGCACCAGAGGATTTATTATTCCTTCAAATGATACTCCCCTTCTGTGCTATAATTGTTGGAGGGAAATGCCAGTGTCTAGCATGCATTTAAACACAGTTGGTCCGTATTCGATTGCAATTGAAATTTGCAACAGTTACAGAGCGATTCAATTGAACAAGCCTGCAGCTACCTAGCCGAAACCGTAAACCATGCAATAGTAAGTGGCATTTCACAGTGTGATCATGATCAAGCAAGCAAGGCCATAACTACCGATTTAGAAACAGCCAATAGTAAATGACACCGTCATCATAACATCATTAAAACATTGAGGTTAAACCTTGATCAATTAGCATTTAGAAGTCCGATAGGCGATCAGACTCGCAATCCATAATGTGCAAAATAGTAAACATGAATAAAGAAAATGTTCTAGTCCATGTGGGTGGCCTGATATGTATTAACTCCTTGATTCCGAAGATTGATATAACACGGAAATGAAATGTGAAAAAAAAAATTATTGGAGATTTGCAAGCTTCAGACTTGTGCCATTAATTATAATGTCTTTCATCGCTTTCCCCGTCTTTTAAAGTGCAGTATGGATGTTTTATTTGCATTTACAGTGCTACGAACAGGTGATTAACCTTCTTGAGAGTCCTATCTGGTATTTGTAGGATTTTCTTCTATATTTGCCATATTTGTGAAAACATTTGCGGGCTTGAGGAATTTTTGTGATTGAATAGCAATTTGCGATTGTAACATTTACAGGCTTGAAAGATCTAAGGCTTAAGTTACGATTTTAAGCTTATAACCTGCAGATCATTTGCAGGTAGCTAAAAGACGCCAATTGAATAGCAAATTAGTTTACGGGCTACATTACGGGCTCTAGTAACTTACAATTGCTCAATTGAATAGGGGCCATAGACATTTATTTCCCTCCCTCAAAAACATTATCAAAAGGAATTGCACCTGGGGTTTTTCATACAAAGCACAACCACACTTTTGATATGCATTGGTCTAATAATATTAGTTTATTAGAAAAAAAAGACTATCCCCTCTGGACTGTGATTTAACCCAGTGGTAGTCAACTTGATCCCTATCCCCCACTAGTGAGCGATTCAAGCTTTCATGGTGGGCGGAGGAGTATTCTCTAGGTGGCATAGCTGACAAGTGACGTCACACGCCAGAGACCCTCAGCACCACGCTTGGCTGGTTGGAGAGCTGATGAGAGAGCCTAGGGACAGCAGTCAGGACCGGATCACTATCTAGTAAGTACAGGGCGATACATAGGTAGGGACAGCAGTCAGGACCGGATCACTATCTAGTAAGTACAGGGTAGAGATGTCGCGAATAGTTCACCGGCGGATTGTTCCCTGCGAACATAGCATGTTCGCGTTCGCGGCGAGCATATGCGAGATTCGACCCGCCCCCAATACTTTATCATTGAGCAAACTTTGACCCTGCATGTCACAGTCAGCAGACACATTCCAGCCAATCAGCAGCATACACTCCCTTCCAGAGCCTTCCATCTGAAGGACAGCAGCCATTTTGGAATCATAACTAACTTGCAGTCTTACTGAGAGGAGGGAGAGTGTAGGTGATACTGATTGAATAGGGAAATCAATAGCTAGGCAAGTTTATTCAGTGTCCAGTGCAGTGCTGAAGGACTCTTGTGCATTATTATTATTATTATTATTATTACTACTATATAATGTGTAGATGTACAAGCTGGGCATGCTCTTGTGCATTATTATTATTATTATTATTATTATTACTACTATATAATTTGTAGATATACCAGCTGGGCATGCTCTTGTGCATTATTATTATTAATTTTTATTACTATATAATGTGTAGATGTACCGGCTGGGCATGCTCTTGTGCATTATTATTATTATTATTATTATTATTACTATATAATGTGTAGATGTACTGGCTGGGCATGCTCTTGTGCATTATTATTATTATTATTATTACTACTATATAATGTGTAGATGTACCAGCTGGGCATGCTCTTGTGCATTATTATTATTAGTAGTAGTATAATACTAATAATAATAATAATAATGCACAAGAGCATGCCCAGCCAGTACATCTACACATTATATAGTAATAATAATAATAATAATAATAATGCACAAGAGCATGCCCAGCCGGTACATCTACACATTATATAGTAATAATAATAAGAATAATAAAGCACAAGAGCACTAAGGTCTTATTATGGAGAGATCTTACATCTCATGTGTTATTGACCCCAATTTTGAGATAATTAAGCACATGAGATAAACTCGTTAGGAGAACTGGGGACTCGTTAATGTGATTTCGGCTTTAAATGCCCAACTTTTCCCAACTCATTGTGTTTATATTTATTTATATTTGTACTTGGGACCTCCAGAGTTACTGAATACTGTTGTGTTTTTATTCCTCCTCCCTTTGACAGATGTGCTTGGCGTGCTGAGGGCCATAGGGTCACGTATAGTTGGACATGACTGAACAACTAAACAGCAGCAATTATTGCTATGTTATATTATTATATTACTGTACTAGACCCTGGTCAGACAGCGCTGCGCAGACCCTGAGTCGACAGTGATTGGTGGGACCCGGTGCAGAAACATTTGCAACTTCTCTATAGACATTGGGTGCCTTTTAGGTTTAATTAAAAGTTATAATATATAAAAGTTTAATTAAAAGTTCTAATAATGGGAGATTTTAATTACCCTGAAATAAACCGGATAAATGAGACCAGCAGATCATCTAAGGGGAGCAGGTTCTTGAGTACACTCAGGGATCATTATCTGGCCCAGGTTATACAAGAACCTACTAGAAATGGGGCCATCTTGGATTTAGTCATCACAAATAATATTGATATAGTATCAAATGTTGGAATAGGGGCACCTTTGGGAAACAATGATCACAACACAGTCTTATTTGAGATTGAATAAAAAAAAAAAACATTTTAAGGGGCCAACAAAAAGCAGATTTTAACGGTCTAAGGGCAGCAATACAAAGTATAGACTGGGACAGAGAAAAAATGTATTCAGGTCTCAGAGCATAATAAAGTGATTTAGATTTGTAACTGCTTTGAGAGTGCTATCGCTGGCAGCCAATGAGCAGTAATCCAGATATATAACTGCAGAGTAAAAAGTAAAACATTTTAGTGTAGTGTAAAGTCTACATTTTTATTTTCCATTACTAATTAATACTTATTAAATGAATGCACGATAATAACAATTATGAATGAACAAATGTATTAGGAAGTGCGAAGCGTTAATGTATGTAAAGTAACGGCAGTGTAAAATATGCTATTAAGCGTATTTTTTTTATATATATATATTTTTTAATAATAATTAATTAATTAATTACTAAAATACTTTACCTATTTGTAATTAATATATCCAGTGATCAATATCCTGAAGAGCTAACAATCAGTTGTGATTTTCCTGCAGCTTACAGTGTACATTTGGACTGTTGGTGACCTGAGGTGTAAGTGTCAGCAATGTGCGCAGTGCACGAGGGGAAACCGCTTGTATACGCGCCATTTTAGATTTGTAATGTTATTAGTTGCAAGTTAGTGTTGTAAAATGGCGGAGATTGAATATGTGTTACGCGGCTCGCCAGCAGTTTCCATTATTTCTAATAGTGTATTTTGTACCTCGTTTGTTCCTAGGTAAAAGTCGTACATGGCTGGCGATGTTTTGCGCGGTTTGGGGTCGTGTAGCCTCATTTTCATTTTTTCCGGACGCCATTTTTTTTGTCGCTTAGCCGATTTACAAGTGCCAACTGGGGAAGACGTTGCAGATATCACATATATAGTTGTAAGCAGGCGGGTTGTTGCTAACGCTGCGGGCTTGCGAAGCGAGGGCCAGAGTTGCTGGCAAGGAGCACCGAAGGCTCCCACGTCGGCTGCAATGAGGGACTTACACCATCAAATTTACGGACTTACCATCCAAAAATACGGGACTTAGAAAAATAAACATTACGAGCTCACAAAAATATGACCTTAACGCCCGAACCGCGCGCACTTAAAACATTAAAAACACAATAAATACACACAACAAACACATAAAAAGCTAACCCACAGCAAGGCGGGCACCGAGGACCTCTGCAAGTGAAGTTACACCTCCATTTAAGTCCAAATTCATGAGTTTAGACACCCGAAAATCACCTAAGTGAGAAAAAAAATGGCCGTTGAAAAAAAGAAAACGAGGCTACAGGACCCTAAACACGCGAAACACATACGGATTTTCCTAAAAAGCCGTACGAGGTAAAGATACACTATTAACAAGGACGCTAAATCATCCACACCCGCGTACCACATACACATTCCCCGCCATTTTACAACACTAACTCACACAATGCGGAAGTACCCAGCTACCCTAACGGCTTCCCCTCGCGCACGCAGCCTATTTACACTACACACTGCGCACATTGCTGACACTTACACAGCAGCTCCACAGCACTGAAAACCTACATTGTATGCTGCAGGAACATGAAAACAGATTGTCAGTGCTTCAGCACAATGCTTCCTGCATATATTACTTACAAATAGGTAAAGTATATTCATTTAGTAATTATTTAATTAGCATACAAAAATACATATACACAAAAAAAACATTATCACATTAAACATAAAAGCCATTCACTGCGCGCCTCACAACGAGCACCAACGCTGCTCATAGCACACAAAGCCTTGCAATAAGCGCAAAAAACACATCACCGCCGACCAAAGAATAACAGCAAAAGCGCCTATCAGAAAAAAAATACAACCAACAGCCTCGCAATGAGCGCCGAAGGATCTCCGACAGCCAACAAAATGAATGTCTCGTCCAAACACCATTACCTGCCTTACAATCTTATTGCCGCCATTTTTTGACGGGCAAGTCGCTAGTAAATATATAAAGATCAAGATAATAAAAGTATCAGGAAATGTAACACAAAGTGTCAGATGCACGCGCGTCTGAATAATACGACAAATACGGATTTTTGTCATAAATGATATGATCGCAGTATTGGGTCATAAACCCTAAATACTGGAAGCTGTTACATACAATTTACTGATGATGTCATTAATGGGCTTCAAGGGAGGGGGAATCTCTTTTCATACTTTTTGAGCGGTGCAAATCCAACATACGCAGAGCGGAAACGCCACGTCTGTGGGACACACACAAAGGGGTTCACTTTGGGAGAAAAAACAAACAAATATGAAATATTTAATAATCATATTTTGATGTTACCAACAGATAAGGAAACGAAACTGAGGTTATTATATCTAATAGTAGCAAGCCTGGGAGTACTGGGAGTAATAATACTGCAGCTGGAGGTCAGGACTAATGTCACCTATAGACCCCCAGACAGATAAAGGTCAGTACTAATGTTCCTCTATAGACCCCAGTCAGATAAAGGTCAGTACTAATGTCACCTATAGACCCCCAGACAGATAAAGGTCAGTACTAATGTCCCTCTATAGACCCCCAAACAGATAAAGGTCAGTACTAATGTCCATCTATAGGTTAGCCCCTTGGGTTATCTTTTAAAAAGAGTGGTGCAGAGACTGTGGGGGCTGTTAGCCTCCTTGTCCCCGTGTGGCCGTTTAGAATCCCTGCTGCTGCATGTTTCAGCTTTATTAAGGTGTAATTGTACAGCGTTTGACTCAAGTAGCTGCCTGTGCTGGGTCAGTTTGGCTTAATTGCTGGGCCCTTTTCCTGCCAAGATGGCGACCGTCAGTCCATGGGCCTCTATGTCCCCTTCACTACCTTTGTCCCCGATTGTGTGCTTATTTGGGATGGCCCCCCTTTATATCTCCGGCCCGTGGCCTTCTCAGGTCCCCCCCTCAATCTCTGAGTGTGGGTATGCGGGGCTGGGGTGTTGAATCAGGTCTACCTTCTTCTCTGCCCGCTGCAAGATCAACAATACCTAATTTTTCAGGCATGTGTACATGCCTAATTTTTCGGGCCTCTGGTGCTGCACTGTGCCTTCAACAACCAAACCCCCAAAAAAGGGATTAAACTGATAGGAATAGTACTACTTAACACACCACTCATATCTGGTGTAACAGTAGTGTACATTTAAAACAAAAAACATTTTTTCTACTGTAATAGATTGCATAGCAGTTAGTTGTCTGCAAGCATGTGTGTCAGACCTACAGCGTCTACTCTGCCAACTTCTGCAAGTGCACAGTGCCACTCATATCTGTTGTCACAGTAGCTTGGACGCATAGTACCAATCTGTCAAAACCTGTAATGATGAATGAGGTCTAGAGTAGCCTGGTTCCCTTATCCTCTACAGGTTGAGACCTAATGTTTGGGTGACTCCAGACCAACACATGAGTACAAGCAGCACACAAACTCAAAGCCGCCATCCTCCTCCTGGTCCAGCATCATCAGCCACATCAACCACTGCTGTCCTCCTTGCCCCCTCTCAACCATCCGCCACTGCATCTCTCGCCTTGAGCAGTTCCTGCTCATCTGCCGATAGTCAGGTGCCTGTAAAGGACATGTTTGAGCGTAAAAAGCTAATGTCTCAAAGTGCCCCAATATTGAAGTGATACGACCAACAAAGCATCTTTTTCCATCTCCCGGTTCTAAAAATCCAGGCCTTATACACGCCCCCTGAAAGGTGACGTTACAAGTATTAAACTGATAAGAGTAGTACTTACAAACACGCCACTCCTATCTGGTGGCACCTTTGATTGCACGTGCCGTGCCCCAAAGTTGAAGAGATACGACCAACAAAGCATCTTTTTCCATCTCCTGGTTCTAAATATCCAGGCCTTATACACGCCCCCTGATATGTGCTGTAACAGGTATTTACACTGATAACAGTAGTACTTACAAAAGCTCCTATCTGGTGGCACCTTTAATTGCACGTGCCGTGCCCCAAAATTGAAGTGATACGACCAACAAAGCATCTTTTTCCATCTCCTGGTTCTAAAAATCCAGGCCTTATACACGCCCACTGATATGTGCTGTAACAGGTATTAAACTGATAAGAGTAGTACTACTTAACACACCTTATAATAATGCAGAGCGAGGCAACGCAGTGAGAGGAGTCTGAAGAAGAGGAGTCAGAGGAGGAAGGTGGCTTTGAGGAGGTGGAAGACCAAACACAGCAGGCATCCCAGGGGGCTTGTTGTCACCTTTCGGGGACCCTTGGTGTTGTACGTGGCTGGGTGGAGGAAGAGACCTTCAATGACATCAGTGAGGACAAGGAACGGGACATGGCTAGCTTGGTATCCAAACTTGTGCAAATGGGGAGTTTGCGGTTGTGCAAATGGAATGTTTGCGGTTGTTTGCGGTGCGTTAAACGGGGAGTTTGATCTGTCACTGTAAAGCGGGCCTAACCCTTACACTACCTGATCGATACAACATCATACCTGATGTTTTAAAGCACGTTATTCCAAACAATTTAGGAATGTTAGGTAATTTATGCCCTTTATGGCTTAAAACCAGACTCTGCATCAACTATGTAATTTTCTGTGGGAGTTTTGCCATGGATCCCCTTTCGGCATGCCACAGTCCAGGTGTTAGTCCCGTTGAAACAACTTTCCCATCACTATTGTGGCCAGAAAGTGTCCCTGTGGGTTTTAAAATTCGGCTGCCCAGTGAAGTCTATGGCGGTTCGCCGGGTTCGCTGGTTTGCGAACAATTGCGGCGGTTCGCGTTCGCGGTTCGCAAACCGAAAATTTTATGTTCGCGACATCATTAGTACAGGGCGATACATAGGTAGGGACAGCAGTCAGGACCGGATCACTATCTAGTAAGTACAGGGCGATACATAGCTAGGGATAGCTGTCAGGACCGGATCACTATCTAGTAAGTACAGGGAGATACATAGCTAGGGACAGCAGTCAGGACCGGATCAATATCTAGTAAGTACAGGGAGATACATAACTAGGGTCATGTGATTTATGTAACCAGAAATGAGCTAGGATAAATTGAATTACTGCGGCACCAGTGGGGGGTTAGGTAATTTAACATCAAAAGTTGTCAGTAGGTATTACAAGGTTGACAACCTCTGATTTAAACTGTTATTGCTCTGTCTGGGAAGCTTCTGTAGCATTGCTACAATGTTGCAAAGGATAAACTGAGCTGGTATAGATGATTGCAACTTTTTAACATATGACTTCAAACTTTTGATGTAAAAAAACTGTCTTGCAGAAATTGTAGTGTCTGTATTAAACCCATTAAAACTTCCTTGACAATAAGAGGAAGTATGTCTCTGTACACTTAGCATAAAGAATATGTGGGTCACATTGGTAGTATCATACTGTTGTATTACTGATCATTTGCTGAGAGGGTCAATCTCCTGAATGTAATTAAACATATGAACCGGTTTATTCTGCTCTGGAACATTCATTTAAAAAAAAAAAAAAAAAAAAAAAGCAAACACACTGTGAAACATTTTAAAACAACATCTTTCAGATGCAACAAAAGACAAAAATGCTTTCAATTGTCCTTTAACAACATGTACACTATTGATTATGAATGTGTGTTTAACAGAGCTGGTGTCTCCCGAAGCCCTTGAGCAGTTCATCACTTGATTGATAACACAGCTGATATTGATGTAAGAGAAGGCTACATTCACTACTAAATCAGGGAGTGAGATACAAGAAAAATGGGCATGAATAACTCCAAACCACAGCACTCAGAGCATCATTTATATACATGAGACTGTATGACAGGGCTAATATCTCAGATAGCAAGATGCACATTGGAACTTGCACTGTAAGCACGCTGTCAACATAACAAACTTGAGTTTTTTTACCTTTGACATTACCTTTGGAATTCCAGGATGCTGATTAAACATTTGCAATCACAGACCACTCAATCAACTCTCCATCTTGCATGGTATGTGTAGATAAATTCAAGTCATACAAATACATAGCTACTTGATGAAAACCTGCAAAAATAAATAATGTCCAGTCAAGTTTTTGCATATACAAACAATTCATTACAAGGCTCTGTAGAAAAATGATAAGAAGACAGATCTTTGACAGGGCCCAGAATCAAGGAGGCAGGGGTTGGGGATGAAGAGGAGGAAGGAGAATTGCATAGTGAGAAGATGACCATAGTAATAGCCAGCACCCTCAGTTGTTATCTCAATGTTCTCCCATTTTGTTGCCGTTTCACCCATCCAACTTTGTGTTCGCTTGCATTGCCCTTTATCAATCATCATCTGACGCACAGAGTGAGAGAAGAGGCCATGTGCAGGGCCGGATCTACCTTTTTTGGAGCCCCTGGGCAGTGAAGTGAAGGAGACCCTGTGAGTGAGTATGCAAGGTATGCACAAACCCATTTTTGCCTTTTCTATGCATCTAAGTTCCTTTTTCTGTTATAATTATCTTGTTCTATGTGATTACCCCTAGTAGCCAGTCTATGAACTGCAGCATTTAATTTTTATTAAAAGACAGGAACCATTTTTTTTTAAGTGGCGGCCTTCACAGGGAAGCATCCTTAGGCGGCTGCCTAGTTGGCCTAATGGGTAATCCGGCCATGACCATGTGGCATAGGAATGACTGGCTGGCATCCTTTATCCTGCCCTCTATTTACTTTTGCAGGTCACTCAGCAGCATTAATGTCCTTCTCTGAAAAAATTGACTGGTTAAGGTATACTTTCAAACATACAACCATGCATTACTATTGACTAAGTTTTTTGTCTTCATAGTATGTATGTGTTTATGTTTGCCATCTTCTATTGTTTAACCTGTATAAAGTTCTCTGTTTTTGTGCAATATATATTTGATAATGGACTAAGGAAACCAGCAGCAAAGCAGTTGTCATGTTGTTCTAAGAGAAATGGTGACTGGGTATACTAAGTAAGAAAGCGGACAGGAGGGAGTGCAGAATTAACCCTTGGAGATCAGGAACAGACATCTAGCTGACCCTGTTTCGTGACATACCCCCCAACCTGTCTTACATCAAACTTTAAGGAATTTGTCATTGCCTGCTCCTGCAGCTGGTAAGACATCACCAACCCTCTATGTACAACATTGGCTCAACAAAGCTTAAAAGCTTAGGCAACTTACATATCCTTCCTCTTGTTCTTTGAAGGATTACACACACTATCCCAGAGGGCACCATAGCAAGTATCATGAAGCAATTTCACGCTGTCATTGGTAAAGCTCTCAGGTTGATAATTTGTATAGAATACATCCTTCATGAGGATATGGACATGATAGAAGGAGGTGCTCTTCTACTTCCTCTTCATCACCACCTCAGAGGTCATGGGATGTTCATTACTGGAGCGGATGACGCAGCCACTATTGGGACACTGCAACGTGATCTCATCAAGGTGATGGTCATCTTAACTTCATTAGTCAATATCTCATCAACTCCAAAAAAAGGCTAATTCGCTACTCCTTTTATGAGATATATTGCAAAGGTGGTAAAATATCCAACATTCATATTTAGGATGTCAAGGGAACAACCACTCTGTCCGACCATAGCACATGGGGGTGCTCTCACAGCACATACAATGCATTATATCTATGTAGAGGGGAGGAGCTGATCACTGAGGAGTTTACTGCTGTATGTCTATGGAGCGGGGAAGGTACTGGAGCCACATGTGGAAGCATGAGAGCAGAAGGGAAGAATCAGTAGAAAGTTTTATGACCAATGGTTTGTGACCAAAAACATTTTTTTTGTAGTTACCAGTGGTAGATTATACAATTCTACTAGCATTTATTGGAGGATGTAGGTTATGTATATGATTATAGATCATAACTTACTAGTTATTGATTTATATGATTATGGGTATCTTGCCTAGTTGCTTACTTTTTCTCCCTGAATGATTACTTGTATTTTTTATATATAAATATAAAAAAATACCTTAACTGTATATGTTTATATACTGTATATTAATTATATATTATTTTACTTGGCTTTAAACTAATCACATATGTATGCAAATGTATATAAACCTTATGGACCCACATGGTATACGTGTTCATGTAGGTAGATTATGGGGATCCCTTATAACCCCTCATGGTATAGGCGTTTATTTTAGTGATACCATGGGAATCTTTATGGATTTCCATGGTATAGGAGTTACATTTTCATACCATAGGGGTTAGATGGGGGTCTCCCTAGGCCTCATAGACTAGATGGATCCTGCAGGCTTAGTGGAAATACCCAGGGGTCTTGATGGGCTGTGGGGGTCCCCAGGGATTGTTGTGGCAATTGTGGGTGTAAAGGGAAATCCTTGGGATTCCCTGGACACAGCTGGGATTTAAGGAGGTCCTGGGGGTTTCCCCAGCCTCATAGGGGTGGAGACTGTGTCGGGGGCAGGGTCAATTTAGGGTCAGTGGACGCGCTATATAGGGGTCAATTTACATGTTTGTATGGCTGCAAAGGGAGGATCCTGTACTATTGAGTGGGGTCAATGCAAGGGGAGGATTCAGATCAGAGTCTTCTGCCTCACCAGCTTAAAAGTTTACCAGCCGCTACTACTTATCAGTAGTATCAACTAGAGACAACAGAGCTGAAAGTCTCATAGTTCCAAAGCTGTAGGTTAGTCCCTCAGACTTCTTGGTGGGCCGCAGATTTTATATTTTCCAGGTGAGGCAGTAAGATTCTAGGAGCAGAAGGAGTGCAAAATTGTAGATTCCACAGATCATGCGCCAAGGTATGTATAAGATATATATATGAGCCATGTCAGTGCAAACAACAACGTAGCTCTGTAAATGACAACAAATACAATAAATATATGTAACAGACTATATTTAATATTAAAGAAAGGGTCCACTCTTAAGGACATAACCCTCTTTTCAAGCCCTGATTATTATTTCTCAGATATTTAATTATGATTTCCCTGATATATTTTCTCAGATTACCCCTTGTGTATAGAAGACAGAAGAAGGCCTAAAGTGTCAATGCTGTGGAATATATGTCTGCATGGAGCATTATGCACATGTGCATACTGTATAACTGTAAAACTTGATGCAATGAACAGAATGGTGGTAACACTACCTAATAGAGCATTCTTTCAAAATATTCAGTGATATGATATTGATAAGTATTTACAAAAAGATAAGGTAAAAAATTCAACTTTATTAAATTATTAGTAAAAAATCAATATTGCAGCAAAAACAAAGAGAAATTCTCGCCTATAAACGCCTCTGCAAATCTTACTGTAATAGTTCCTCTGCAAATCATGCAAGAAAATGATTAGGGTAATCTATAAGGACCTGTAGCATTAAGTGCTAAAGAGGTTATATGTGAACTGAAAGTGTAAAAATGAAAATATAATAGTAAACAATAAGTAGACAAAACGTCATTAGTGTGGTATCCAGTCAGGTACACTTAATAATTGAACTGTGGGCTGATAACGCTTAGAAATAAAACTAAGAAGAATAATCAAAAATATACTCATGTATGCATCAGCACTAGAATCAGTAGTGAAAAAAGTATGTAGGTGCAATAAATCAGTGAAAGAATATATATAATTAAGGAAAAGGAAGCACAGAATGAAAAGAGAAAGATATAGCATAAATGCTATAAATGTAATAAAGTGATAGACTAAAGGACAGAAAAAATATACCATTAATGCTGAATTATATGTCTAACAACCCAATGGGGTAGTTTGCAGTATTTGAGTAAAAAAAGTGGCAGGCAGGGAAACATATATCCCTATTAACCCTTTGAGATCGATAAAGAGGGTGCACTGCTTGTTGCTATGCGTAGCTGATATTGCATAGAAGGTCATATGCAGTGAATAATTTACATATTTTGATAGGTCAAATAGGTAATCCTCATATACTTGCAAAACAAAAATCATACGATTACCATAAGTTTTATAGGCTTGAAAAGTAAAAAATCGAAAACACATACATACATCTAATAAGAAACTTGTGATATTTGAGCTGGAGTAACAGACAATTGCTAGGTAAAAATGAGTTATGTTAGCAGAAGGCTGTAACAAGACCTCCAGGCTCAAATAGCTGGTATTCAGTAAGTACAAAAAAGGGTTTCCCTAATGAGGGAACCTTACCACCAGCAACATATAAATAAACAGGTACAATACTGGAACCTCCATAGATCAGTCACGTCACTTTGATGTAGCAGAAACACTCGCCTGACCGGTTTCGACAGACAGAAGGCTGTGAGTATGCAGTTCTCTGCTTAAGCAGGCTTCATATAAAGGAGATACCCTTGTGCGTCACGTCCTGCGTCATCCTTGTTTCCACGTCCAGCGTCATCCTGTTTTGGCTCCCTATTCCGTCCGATCTGCGCCATCTTGGAAATGCGAAAATTGAAAATGATTGGATAACCGCATAATCAATGGGCATGCTTCAAAAAACTATCCCTTCTTATGAACTCCACACTCAATGCAGTGATGACTACCCATAACATCAAAAGTGAACCCCTTCTGTGGAGGATTACCGATTGGAATGGAAAGGTATAAAAGTGATCAGAAATAAGTTGAGTGAAAAAAACAACTTACTCCCAGGTCTAGTTGAAAAATATTACATAATTATTCAGTGTGGCTGCCTTATCAACTAGAGAACAATCTATAAAGTTAATAATAAAAAGTACACAATCAGGGTGAAAATTGAGAAGGGAGAAGAGCCACAGTAGAGGGAGAGGGGGAAGAGATACAGGGGAGGAGGAGGGGGAAGAGACACAGGGAAGGGAGAGGGGGAGAGACACAGGGAAGGGAAGGGGAGAGACACAGGGGAGGGAGAGGGGGAACAGACACAGGGGAGGGAGAGGGGGAAAGAGACACAGGGAGGGGAGAATAGGAGAAGGGATGGGGAAAGGAGGAACAGGAGAGGGAGAAGGGAGGAGACACAAGGGAAGGAGAGGGAAGAGACACAGGGGAGAGGGGGAAAGACACAAAGGAGGGAAAGGGGGAGAGACACAGGGGAGGGAGAAGAGATACAGGGGAGGGAGAGGGGGAGACACAGGGGAAGGGAGAGGGGGGTAAAGACACAGTGGGGAAAAGAGACACAGGAGAAAGGGGAGAGACACAGGTGAGGGAGAGAGGGGAAAGAGAAACACGGGAGGAAGAGGGGGGAGAAAGAGACACGCAGGGTACACAGAGAGATAGTACATAAACAGACAGAAAACACAATGTATAACATTATATCATGTGGTCATTTTTGACTGGCAAGTAGCTATTATAAATATAAGGGGCTCTCTTAATATTTTTTTTATTTAGTTCAAATATTTTTTGGAATAACTACAAAATGTAATGTTGTCTTACATCCACCCTATTTATTCTTGTTTTTTTTTTTTTGCGTTGTTCACTCTTTTCCCACTCACCATGACCTCATGGACCATAACACACCTGTACATCTTTAAGTCCATGGTCATGCTGATCCACTTGGTATTCATGGCAGAGATACTGGAGTGGGCTGCCAGCTCCTTCTCCAGTGGGCCACAGCATACAGCTCCTGATATTCCTAGGTTGTCTCCCATCCAAGTACTAACCAGGCCCAACTCTGCTTAGCTTCAGGGTGGTGTGAGCTCTTGGTTCCCTGACATGGAATTAAACCCAGGTCGCAGTGGTGAAAGCCCCAAATAACCACCTGGACCACCAGGGAACCCATTTATCCTGTAAACTATGATAAATATTTAAATATCTGAACTCACAACCTGCTGGTGGTGCAAGGCAGCAGGACCCCCCCCCCCCCCCCCCGTTACCACCGCAGAGTAGGATCTCACCTATTTTACCACTGTCTGGGCGACTCACCACCCGCCACAGAGAAACCGCAAAATACCTTTTGCGGTTTCGACTCCCCCACCAAAAATACCATGGCCAGCCGCATAACCTCCTAAAACAGCAATCCGAGCTCCATATCTTTTCATGATCCATCTGAACTGGGGCCACGTCCAGCTCTGGGCTAAGATCGACAACTGAGGAAACGTGCCTACATGGTCTGATTTACTAATAGCCCATGACATCACCGTACACCACCTTCCAATTCTCCAAACCACATTGTCCAAAAGTCTGTAGGGCTGTTACGGTTGCTGCTTCTGCACCAAGCGAGTGGGCACCAAGTTCCAATGCAGAATATGCAATCTCCACTGCCGTATCATACTCATAGAGAACCAATCCTATTTCAACAAGGAAAGGTGCAAGCCAACTACGCGATTTGGACCAAGAGAGCCGTAATCCATGAAGGGGGAGCAATCAGTGTGCCTGTTAAACTGTAACTACCTGCCTTCCCCTCCTGCTCCATCTTGGACCATCGCGGCCAAATGGTCACATGATCACCTTGGATCGCTAGACCATTCTCCTGAGGTCGACATACCTTGCCTGCTTTTTTTTAAACAACCTCCTGCTGCCATCTGACTAGAGAGAAAGAGATGGCTGCACAGAACCGCAAGGCATCAGACTTGTCACAGACCCCTTTTCTTAACCGTAGTATCCAGCCACATGGTCATATGTTCACCCTTTGGATCCCAAGACCGAGCATATGGACACACAATCACCCTTTTGCTCTCCAAACCAGCCATATGGTCACATGATCACACTTTGGATCCCAAACCAGGCACCTGAGGTCACCACACCTTGCCTGTATACCAACCAACCTCTCACTACCGGCAAAACCAGCTGGTAGTAGAGAAGGCTGCACAGGCTTTGCACTTATTACAGATCTCCTTCCAGAACAGTGGTATCTCCGGCCCTTGGGAAAAGGCTAGCAGTCGCCTGCCATCCCTTTGCCATACCTCCTGTTCGCCTTTACCACTTGCTTTTTTTCCATTCATATCTACATCAGGACCTATTATCCCTGCCTGTTTCAGATAGGCCACGCTGCACCCCCGCTTCGGGGGACACCTCCTGAGCCTTGGGTATCGAGAACCCACCCATCTTACCAATGCAAGCAGTCTGAGGCACACCTAAGAAGAACGAGTCAGCCATCCTGACCTGAAACCTTGTACCTGCATTTCTTTACACTATGTGCTCCATTATCAGTACTGAACACAGTGTTTCCGACAACATAGTCCTGAACAGGATGCTACTCTCCAACACACGATTTACCACCCCTAGATCCTCCGCCGTTCTCCCGCCTACAGGCAATGCATCCTCTAGAAGGATCTCTAAAGCCAAGTACCTTGTAGCACTAGACCCCAGCACCATAGCTTATGATAAACCCTTGAATGATCAAATAGTGATACAACCATAGGGGCCGAAGGAGTGATACCACCTAAGACCATACATGACCTCCATTATCGTAGACGCACCTACTAATGTGAAGAGAAGAAAATTGACCACCACCGATGCATACCCATAGTTACTCAAACCATTGAAGATTATTGAAAATCTGCTAAAGGCGGTACAAAGCCTCCCCACAGAAAAATGCCAATTCCAAACCATAACTAGGGTAGAACCAGACCGTGCAAAGAACCAGAGAAACACAATTACCTATACATATAAACACTTGTCTGCATATCACCTCAGAAGCAATAGCTCCCCTTGTCTCATAATCCCAGACCCAAACCTCTTCTAACCCTTGGTATTGTCCACACACCTACCCTAGAACCCACGTACAGGAGTCAAATTGTCAACAGCCCCCACGACCGTAGTATAGAAGGTGGAATAAATATAATCAGAAAGCAGTAGCACCCCAAAACAAGACTAGTGAGCCATTGCACTAAGAAGAGCCCTATAGAGAGGAATTGGTCCCCTAACTCCCTGGCCTCTCTGCTTAAATCAACAAGCCCTTAAGACATCCCCGGAAACCTGACCTGAATATATGGGCTTATGGCCCCAAAAGTACACGGGAGGATCTTGTTAATGATCTCAAAACAGCTTGGACCATAGTCACCAAGGAAACAATTGGTAACACACTATGCCATAAAGGACTGAAATCCCTCAAGAAAGCACATGTACAGGTCCGTCTGAAGTTTGCCAATGAACATCTGAATGATTCAGAGGAGAACTTGGTGTAAGTGTTGTGGTCAGATGAGACCAAAATCAAGCTATTTGGCATCAACTCAACTCACCGTGTTTGGAAGAGGAAGAATGCTGCCTATAACCCCAAGAACACCATCACCACCGTCAAACATGGAGGTGGAAACATTATGCGGTGGTGGTGTTTTTCTGCTAAGGGGACAGGAAAACTGCACCGCATGAAAGGGACGATGGACGGGGCCATGTACCATTTAATCTTGGGTGAGAACCTCCTTCCCTCAGCCAGGGCATTGAAAATGGCTTGTGGATGGGTATTCCAGCATGACAATGACCCAAAACACACAGCCAAGGCAACAAAGGAGTGGCTCAAGAAGAAGCACATTAAGGTCCTGGAGTGGCCTAGCCAGTCTCCAGACCTTAATACCATAGAAAATCTATGGAGGGAGCTGAAGGTTCGAGTTGCCAAACATCAGCCTTAAAACCTTAATGACTTGGATAGGATCTACAAAGAGGAGTGGGACAAAATCCCTCCTGACATGTGTGCAAACCTGGTGGCCGACTACAAGACACGTCTGACCTCTGTGATTGCCAACAAGGGTTTTGCCACCAAGTACTAAGACGAAGGGGTCAAATACTTATTTCCCTCATTGACCGGCTAATCAGTTTATAACTTTTTTTGACATGCGTTTTTCTTGTTCTTTTTTGTTATTCTGTCTCTCACTGTTAAAATGCACCTACCAATAAAATTATAGACTCATCATTTCTTTGTCAGAAGGGGATCAAATACTTTTTCCCCCCACTGTAATGTAACTCGCAGGGACAAGAATATAATATCCACTGCTATATTAAAGTATCATAATACACAATACAAAACTGATAGTACCCTGCCATCAAGACCCGTAAGACTCTGTCAAAAATCCGAAACTCGGGATAGACTAAATGCACACGTACCTGGCCACCATTCAACGGCGCAATAATATATTACAAGCTGACCCGAATTCGCGGCATAAAAAACAAATACCCTAGTTCTAAACCAGGATAAAAAAGGGCCCGCAGTCGTCGCGGTTCACATGGTGTCGCTACTGGCTAGTTGTATCCATAACCTTGAAATTCTATAATTCAATCACAAGCGGCTTAACAATGGCAAATTTGCTGTGGCTTTGGTGCAAAGTATTAACCTAGGAATGGGGATCATGGGCTTCATGGGCTTCCACCAAGGTAAATACCTCAACCTGCACGTTGCCACAACGTGTACCAGCTGTGCATGTCTGCTCCTGCTGTGGCGTTACCAAAAAAGACTGACCCTACCGAGAACAGACCCGCGGGAACATAATTTATAGGGACTCTTATAACCTATTATGTGGTCAGGCAAACTCCCTCTACCAGGCTAAAAGGATATATATATCCCTGCCCATGTCTCCAGAGCGTAATACAGTCGTGCCTAACTCAACGTGACCTATAGATCTGATACCCGGGAATACATGGCAGATAAACTATAGATGAGTGCCTGTTACCTCTACAGTGGGCCCACAGCTCCAGATATACTTAGGTGGTCTCCCTCCCAAGTACTGATCAGCTAATGTATAGAACTGCAATACTATAATAATACTAAGTGACACTCTACACTAAGCTAGGACTAGATATAATATTACCAATTATAGCAACATATGGCCCTGGTGGCAAAATGCGTAGGAAAGCGAGGATAACCCCCCACCAAGACGGCCCCAGAATGAGATATAAACTCTCCCTTCAGGAGGATTTGAAAACAAGCAGACATAACAGGTAATGGAACCTATAACAAGGTAGGAGCCCTAACTTCCTGACCCCATACCAGGGCCTATCTAATTATATATAAGATGCACTGGCAAAATTGTGTATAGGGTGAACTGGTTTATGACAAAGGGGTTAAAAAAAGGTGGGGGGAACCCAAGTCAACTTATCCAGTCCTAGCAGCTCACTAATCTATATAAACAATAAAAACCTGGGGGGGATTAAACTCCCCACTGCCTACCAGGGGGGTGGGAGAAACTCCCCACTGCCTACCAGATGACAAGTACTTAATAAACCCCTTAAAGTTCCTATAATATCCAAAGGGATATAAAGGGACATAAACTTCCCCTGCAGGCTGCCAGCGACCCTGCGCTGTATGGCATGCCAGCATCCAACTACCTCACTCGTGATCTGAGGGAGTTTACCCCAGCAGCCACCACGTGGGAGCTGGCAGCAGCCTGGAGCATCCAACTCCCCCTGCGTATGCCGGCAGCAGTGCACAAACGCCCTACCCCTATCATACACCCAGGGCAAGGTGCCCCGTCACTGACACCGCGGCCCCAACAGACAGACACGGGCCCCATCAGGCCAGGAGGGACCCTGCCTCCTGTATGCCGAGCATCCTCCCCTGGGGGGCGGAGGGGGCGCAAAAGCACCCTACCGCGAAGTGCGGCGCAGGCCTAATGCCCCAGGTAAATCCCAGGACCTACCAGCTCTGAGGCTATTGCCCTTGCTGCAGCTACCAGCATATCCGGCACACCACAGCCAAGCCTACCGCGCCGCACAGCATTTCTGACACTCCTCCCATGCAAGCCCTCCACCGAGTGCACTAGGCACAGGAGAGAGCTGGGAGACAGACAATTCCGTCTTCCACAATGCCCTTCAGCACCCTCCACAACGTATTCCCTCTTTGGGTAAGCAAGAGGCAGCCACCCCGGAGGCCACATAGCCCATGGGAAAGGAGCTGCCCAACAGCTCCATCTGCTCGCATGGCTAGCTGGGGGCATACTGGAGGAAAATGGCACCAAAAAGCCTATAAATGGCTCCACCTCCCCCAGCTAGACACCTCCTGCACCTACCAGGTTTTGCCAGGTCATGTGGTCCCTCCCTCCAATCACAGGCAAGCCTACGGGCCCTTCAGAACTAGTTATTGGAGAAGTCTGCAGGGCAAAATAAATTGGGAGCCCTTTTTGCATAAATAGATATAGGCATGGTAGGTGTCTGTGGGGATCAATTTAAAAAAATGCCAACAGATAAAAAAACTAATTGATCCGTAATGAACTAAGCGTCCCCCAGGATACTTACATAATGGTAGTTCACGCTGCACTTTTAAAAAGTATTTAGTAACTAGCGACTTGCCGGTCAAAAATGACGGGGCAATAAAATTTGAAGCCATGGCAGTGCTGTTTGCCACACAATGTAAAGCTTTTTCTATTTTGAGGACCTTCAGCACTCATTGCAAGACTCTCCTGTCGTGTACTTTTGCTCCTCTGAGCACCTTCGACGCTCATTGCGAGCCTCTCCTCTTGTGTACTTTTGCTCCTCTGAGCACCTTTGGCGCTCATTGCGAGCCTCTCCCCTCGTGTCTTTCTAGTTTTGTGCTTTGCAACGACCATCTATGTGTTACGTGGCTCGCAAGGATTTTCCTTCATTTGTAATAGTGTATTTTGTACCTCGTATGTTCCTGGGTAAAAGTGGTACGCATCTGGCAGTGTTTTGCGCGATTTGGGGTCGTGTAGCCTCATTTTCATTTTTTTCAGCCGCCATTTTTTTTCTCGCTTAGCCGATTTTCGAGTGCCGAAACTCGTCAAACTCGGCTTAAATTCATGGGCAACCTCGCTCCCAAACGTCCTGGCTGTCCCCCCCTGCTCCGTGGGATTTTTTTTGCATCCTATTTTGTATTTTTCTTGTTTTCCGATTTGGCGGTTCGGCCGTTAACTTCGTATTTTTCCGACCACGTAATGTTTTTTTTCTAACTCCCGCGTCTTGCAATTTTTTTTCCTAAGTCCTGCGTTACTCAACTGCTTGAAGCCTAAGGTGATCCCACATTTCCTAACTAGTTGGATGCTAAGTCCCACGTTTTTCAATGTCTCAACCCCTCGCCTTGTTTCATCGCCTAAGTGCTCCGCTTTTTTTTTATGTCTTTGGCGCTCATTGGCTAAGTGCTTCGAGCTTGGAAGACTTCTGTGCTACAATGGCTCGTCTCACTACACGAGGCTCGCAAGCGTGACGCCGGTTCGTAGTTTGACAACTATTATTTGTGTCTTAAAGGTATATCTAAGTTTCTCTGTTTTAACCTGTTTCTAATCTAACACATGCATATATCAGAAACACACATTACATTGAGTCATTCTATACATATACAGAGCCCAGAGCGGCTTATATAGGCACAACGAACCTCCCAATAGAATGGATTTTATATGGATGTTAACCCTATACTAACCTTCAAGCCAGCAGCAGCGCAATGCAGAGATCCTTGGTTCCTGTTGCCGGGTAAAAACAGGACTTCACATCCCATGATACTTTGGTGCACAAACTGGCTTTACAGATTGATACAATGTATTAGCTGCATTTTATGCTAATTTTAGCAGAGATTTTAAGGGGTGTTAACTCTGAAGATCAAACTCAAGAGATATAGCAAACATCAAGGCGAGTTTGTTGTGGTTTTTTTATATATTTTATTTAAAAAAGTGTTTTCATACACTACTGATTCTCCTCTATCAGATGCACTCATAACCCATGAAACTTAGATATGCCTTTAATGGTTTTTAAGATCTTATTGACTTGCTAACTCTAATGTCATTTTTTTTACATCATTAAGTGGTTTCCTAGCATTGCAGACAAGATCTGTTCAATTGTAACAAATAGAGACAACATCACTCCGAGTCCTATGCAGCAATGTTTTTCTAAATAAAAATCTGGGCCTGTGGATAAATCATTTAGTTACCATGGAAACCTGAGTGGTCAAGTGGCGTCTGTCCCTTTGAAACCTGTTTAATTTTTATATATTTACCAATCCCGGCTGGAAGTAGGGGCTTTATTATTTTCCAATAAAGTCCATAATTAACTTATAAATCCATGCTAAGTCTAACTATATATGGATGTATGTGTTTAGGTTTGTGGGTGTGCCTTACTTTATATTATACTCAAGCTTAAAAAAAGCAGCTTGTCTGAACCTTAAATGGACATGGAATTTTTTTACAATTTGATATAAAAGAGCATGTTATAAACTTTCCAGGTGTTGTTTGTTTTGCAGGGAAAATAAGTAATATAAAAACTAGAAAAATAACATTAAAGCTGCATGTTGTTGTGTTGCTCGTCATGTAATCCGTTAAAGGAAGTCTATCACCTGCAGTATATTTCAGCCACAATTTATCATATTAGATCTACACTTTAGCATATTAGATCAGCAGTTTAACAGATAAGGGTTTCATTTAGCATACTTTAACTGTAGATTAGAATAATAAAAAAAAAACAACAATAAAAGGATCGATCCCTCTTTGCCTGCGCATTTCTTCTGCAGCACTGACAGCTGCAGCTACAAGTGCCATCCTCTAGAGGGCGCTGTGAGTTTTCAGACACCGTCAAGTTCTCTATTCTCCCCTCCGACGTGGCGCAACTCGACGGAGCTGAATCGACAGCGAGGTCATTGCTATGATTGGCACGGGCACTCAGCCCCCCCCAGTGCCTCGAGCGCGCCTCTCATAGCTCAAGGCCTCTTCTGACGGCGATCCTTATTTGCTAAAATCGACAGCGCCATCTGTCGGCCGGCGGCAGAACTGCAGCTGTCAGATTTTGCGATGGTGAAGAGGGAAAGGACCCAAAAAATTACAGTGAGTAAATGCTTACATGTATAATTGTGCTAGGGGACTTGTCCCTATCAGCCAATGATCAGAAATAGAGTAAATATGAGTTTCAGGCAATTATAGATTAAATAATTGAATGTGCATAGACAGGCAATTCTTGTAAATTGCAGGCCCTTGAAATGTTGGATCTATCCTTTTTCATCCCCACCAGCAGTGGCATGCAGCGGCAACTAGGTAGTGTGACAGTTGCTCACCAAGACTTTGTTTGATTTGTTCTTAGGATGAGTGTTAGATTTATTATGTAAAGCTTATCATCTGCCACTACCCTAACCCTAAATCTAACACTCATCCTAAGAAATTGAACCGTAGAACCACCTACTGGCTGCTGTACGCCACTGCTTTATGGGGATGAAACAGAAAAGACCCAAAACATGTAATTGTTTAAAATTCATGATAGGACATTTTTGGGTTCCATGGTCCTTTAAAGGTAAAGGGTATTTGCTATGACACATTACCATTCCTTCCAAGCCTGATTGCCTACCTTAAAGTCACAGGAAAACATTTTAAACTGCCAGTACATAAGGGCTGAGTGAGGATCCTCCCACTCTTTGAAGTCTCTTTCAGTTTAGCAAATCATACTCCTATTTGTTCACAAACCACCCTTTCATACTAAATTCATCTGCCCCCTCCCATAATTTGCCTGCTTAATCTGGCACACAAGCAAGGTATCTGAAGGACCCCCAGGGCGGAACCAGTGAGCTGGTATGCGCAGTGGGGGTCCCTTGACTCGGTGGAACCAAGTGCCGGCGGAGGAGGCGGGGGCGGGCCTCGCGCAAGAGGTTGCGGTTGCTCCCCCCCTTAGGCCAGCCTGGGCGCCATTTTGCCTCACTCCGCGGCAGGCAGGGAAGCAGGCAGCATCGTGGAACAGCAGCTGGAGTTAACAGAGAGTGTGGTGTTGTGTGCATCATATATAAATGCACTATAGTGTAGGGTAGTGTGTATAAGGATGTGTGTGTTCTTCATTCGTTTTCTTATATCTTGTGGCTGTCTATCTGTTAGGTTGGGGGGTACTTATATTGTTTTCTTCTTTTTCCTTATTCTGTGTATAGTACCAGCCATATTCATTTATGCTGTAGCTGTGCTTCTATTTAGGTGGCATACCCCAGGTGTTTGCCTTTCTGTCAGAGTAGCGTTAGGTGTGTGTTTGTGGTGTGTGTTTCATTTTCATCCCTCATTGTCCTGTCTTCATGTCTGTGGGTATGGATGTAGGGGAGTTAGTGGGATTAGAGCGCATCTTAGCGGAGGTGCGGTCCAGAGCCATCAGCCATGGAGTGAGGTGGCTGGAAGACCGTCTGGGCTGTGGACAGGCTGCTGCAGCACCTGCGGCTGATTCTATTGCGGGAGATGAACCCCCCCTTTATCCGCGGGGAAGCAGTCGGTGGTGGCTGTTTCCCCCAAGGGCATTGGGAGCGGCATTCCTCCCCACCGGATCATGCAGGGGCTTTCTAGGCCTCAGAACCAGCCGGGGGAGGAGGTAAGGAGATCCAGACGCAGCCATGCTGCCGGCAGTGGCTCTAGGCCAGCGGGCAACCCTTAGTATGAATTCCCACGGCGCTCTAGCGGGGGTTCTTTACCCATGCGGCCACCGCAGAGCGACTTTAGGGTTCATAGGAACCAGAGGGGTAACATTAAAAGGGGTGCCACCAGGGCCCCGACACCTCAACCTGGAGTTGGGCTAGCGGGAAGCGGAAGTGGTGATAACATGCCAACCTTGAATTTGCAGGGCTTGCCGCCATCCCTATCGTCGCAGCTGAGAAAAAAAAGAAACAAAGTGGAAAAAGAGAGGGTTGCGGAGACCATGAGGAGAGATGAAACAAGACAATCCCCACGTCCCATGAGAGCAAGGAAGCGAAAGGTATGACAGGCAAGGACAGCCCTCACATGGTTCTTTTTGCCTTGACAGATCATCTATGGGCAGATCTCGCTCCCATAGCCGCAGGTCTTATCGCCGCATCAGGGCGGACTCCAGTTCGGAGAGGGAATCATGTATGAAGAGCAGGTGCCCGAGATCCCGAGACAGGAACAGTCCAGCCAAACAGAGGCTACGTCAAGAGCCTGCCAGGCATGATACAGGTGAGACACTCACTTTGGTCTACACTGGTAGTGAGAGGGACGTACAGTCACAGACATTTCTGGCACGGTTAAAGGGATTCTTGAGGTCATATGATATTAACTTGAACAATGAAGATTTAGGAGAATGGGTGTCGGGTTTGGCAAGAGGTTGGTTAAAAATGGATGAGGTATGTCGACCGCAGGTGATCAATTGGGTGATCAAAGGTAATCAGGCAACCATTGGACCGGGTCAGCCCAGGACGGAGCGGGTGAGCAAAGCTTGGAAGTTACAAGGTGAAAGGCAAAAAAATCAATGTTTTACCGCACAGCCAGCGAACCTAAAATGAGTGGCCAAGTTTCCTGGTGTGGCAGAAGAAAAAATTAGAAAAGAAGTCAAGTTGGGCAGGATGGCAGGCCCATTTGCGGAACCCCCTATACCTTGTTTACTGATATCCCCTTTGGGTGTGGTGCCGAAGAAAGAACTTGAAAAGTTTAGACTGATACATCACCTGTCATACCCGAACGGTCAATCAGTCAGCGATGGTAATGACAAGAATCTGTCGTCAGTTTCATACGTGTCGTTTGACTCGGCGACCGAGATAGTTTGAAGTCCAGGAGTCAGGATATGATAGCATGGTGCATTATTTGGACGACTTCCTGTTCATGGGTCCAAGGGGACAAGAAGTGTGGGCGCATCTGCTGGCCACATTCTCCAGAGTGGCGCATTCCTTTTGGGTTCCATTGGAAGACCAGAAGGCTGAGGGTCCAACCACCTGCCATAGCTTCGTGGGCATCTTGATAAATTCCCTGACGAAGGAGTGCAGATTACCATTGAAAAAAGTCAACGATTTAAGAGGCGAGTTGGCGGCGCTTGCAGGTGCGAGGAGGGTGTCTCTTCGGCGGCTCCAGTCTATTCTTGAAAAGCTTGCGTTTGCATGTAAAATCATTCCCATGGGAGGGATCTTTTGTCGTCAGATCGCGCTAGCTACGGTTGGTATCAAGCAGGCACACCCCTTCGCAAGGATAACGGCATCTATAAGAGAGGATGCGACGGTTTGGGTGGCGTTCTTGGAATCCTTCAATGGTAGGGTATTGATCCACACGTGTAGACAGTCTAACATCCAGCTGGCCTTGTTTACCGACGCGTCGGGGGCTCACGGATTCGGTGCATATTTCTGTGACAAATGGTGTGCAGCAGCATGGCCCGAAAAATGGATTGAGGCAGGCCTAACCAAGAATTTAGCTTGAGAACTATGTCCTATCGTTGTCTCAGAATGTATGTGGGGAGAAGACCTTAAGGATAGGCACGTCATCTTTTTCTCGGACAACATGGCAGTGGTCCACGTGGTGAACAACATCACGTCATCATTAATACCGGTCATCAGGTTGCTTCGACACTTAGTTCGGGCCTGCCTACGTTTGAATATATGTTTTAGATGTTCCGGGCATAGATAACAGTATAGCTGATGCACTGTCTCGTTTTCAGTGGGGCGTTTCAGACAGCTGGCACCCCAAGCAGCAGCAACGGGGGAGCAGTTCCCGCTCACACTATGGGAGCTCAGAGCAGAGAGATAGTGTCGCTGATCAGGAATTCATTGGTGCCATCAACATGGTCGGCATACAGGAAGGTGTGATTTAAGTGGGGCCGACTTGGTTGCGGCGGCAAGCGTTGAGGAGTCTGATGATCAGAGGTTAAGCATACTGCTGTGGTTCATACTGCAATATAGGCATGCCGGTATGTCGGCGGCATCAGTATCCAGTCAAGTAACTGCGTTAGCTTTTATGTTCAAGCTATCCAGTCAAGTAACTGCGTTAGCTTTTATGTTCAAGCTATCTGGGCAGAAGGACTTGACTAAGGAGTTTCTGGTAAGGAGGGTCCTGAAGGGACGGGCAAAGGGTCAGTCGGGTACGGACAAGCGGTGCCCTGTCACATTTTTGCGGTTGTTGCGTATCTCTGTGGCACGGGAGGAGGTTTGCCACACGGCCTACGAGGCACTGCTGTTCCGTACAGCTTTTTCGCTAGCCTTCTTTGGAGCATTCAGGTTAGGCAAACTGGTTGCGGCTAGCAATCACCGCCCGAGAGGTATGCAAGTGGAGGACCTATGGGTGGAAGGTGACAGGGTAGTGTAATGGTTAAGGAGGTCCAAGACAGACCAGGCGGATCATGGCAAGGAGATCATTCTGAGATAGGTAGGAACAGACTGTTGCCCAGTGGACTGTGTGGACCGACTGTTGCAGCCGCGGCCGGGTTTGCCCGGGCCGTTATTAATACACTTGGACGGGCTCGCCTTGTCGCGCTTCCAATTCTCTAAGGTTTTCAAATGTTGTTTGAGCAAACTGGGACTATGTGAGGCTGAATTTGGAACTCACTCATTCTGCGTAGGGGCGGCAACTGAAGCAGTGGGCTTGGGACTTCCGGATGAGGTGCTTAAGAGGATTGGAAGGTGGCAATCGAGCCGTTTTAAGTTATACATTCGACCGGCTTCAGTTGCTTACTAAGTTTGACATGCAATTGCAGACCCTCGGAATCAACTCTGGGTGATCAGGCACTCTTGCATATACTGGGTGGAGCGTTTTGCCATGAACTCGAAGGATGGTCTGCAGTTGAGTATACCTAATGGGGCAGTGCGCTGGTTTGGTACGAGAGGAATGAGGTGGAGGCAAGCTAGTGGGTTGATGGACTCGTACACCCAGCGCTTTGGTCGGCCGGACATTGTGTTATTCCATGTGGGAGGAAATGATTTGGGATACATCCCTATCAAAAGGCTGGTGAGGGATATGAAGCGCGACATCAGTGGCTGGAGAAATAGGTTACCAGGAATAATCATATGGTCGGAGATGGTAAAAAGAAGGGCGTGGAGAAATGAGAGGGGCCCGGGTATCCTGGACAGGGCCAGGCAGAAAGTGAACAAGCTGATGTCGAGCTTCATTAGAAAGATGGGATGGATATCTCTGCACCATCACGAACTGGAGGACTCTAATTCGGATGCATTTTCTTGCAAGATGGAGTACATTTGACGGAAATAGGCTTGGAGTTGTTTATGTTGAAGTTTAAGGAAGGGGTACAGCGGGCCTTAGCGATGGGGGGGAGCGCCTTCGTAGAGGATTCGTCCAGAGTCACCGTGGCGGGTGGGGGCCAATGGTGAGAAGGGGCCGTCCCTACCCCTGGGGGTGGGGGAGTTGCCCGGGCCAATGGTGAGAAGGTGCCGTCCCTACCCCTGGGAAGGTGTGACGACGGCACAGAGGTTGACCTCTTTAGCGTGGGCTCAAGGGATGGCATTACTGCCAAGCTCGGGGCTCCTCCCCCGTTGTAGTGAATTTACATATGCCATTTGCATATTATAATAATAAAACTCGCTGCGGCCAGTTGTACCTCCAACAGTTGTGTTGTGCCTTTTTTGGGGATCAGGGACTTTGGGTCTTACCGAGTCAAGAATTGATAATTATAGCTAGCATATCATGAAGTGTCAGTATTTTGTTACCTGTGTGGGTGCAATCTTTTCCTTACATTTGTTTTAACAGTATTGTAAAAAAGTCATTGGTGGTTACTTACGAAAGGAAATTAAAAAGTGTCTTAAAATCTCTACTTCATATTTTATTCTCTAGAGCCCATATATTATACTTTATGTAATGTTTCTAAAGATTTGCACTCATTGATAGACATGTTTACTTAGGGCCTCATTCAATTGCGATTTGGCCAATTGAATAGGGCTCTATATAAGCATATAGCATATTTTTTTAACAGAAGTTTTTAGTTAGTGAATTTCTATCCAAAAGCAAGGTCTTCACTAACTAAAAACTTCTGTAAAAAAAATATGCTATGTGCTTATATAGAGCCCTTTTCAGTTGGCCAAATGGCAATTGAATGAGGCCCTTAGTAGGTTTCTATTGCTTGTATCCAAAACTTCTCCCCATAACAAAATAGGGAAATACAGTAGAATCCCGGTTATCCGGCACCCAACTAACCGGGACTCTCAGGCAACCGGGACCGACATCAATTCCCCATTTTCAAAAAACTCCAGCTAAACCGGTATAACAGACACTACCCGGCACTATCCAGAGTTCGAGACAGGAAAAAAAAAATGCAAACTTTTATTTGAATTATTTTTTCTGGGCCTAAATTGCCTAGTTTAAGCGCTAATGCCTTTTTAAAGGCATTTTGAGGGGTTTGGGGGTGTTTTTAAGTGTCGTTTAGACCCTTAAATTCGGGGACTCCGATTACTCGGCAACTACACTTATCTGGCAATAGGAAGTCCCCGTGTGTGACGGATAACGGGGGCTTTACTGTAAATACAACAATGGCTGTCTCCCCTACAGCATAGCGTTCTATAATAGTTAACAGCTGTATCGCCTGTGAGAGGCGTTTTGCGCAGGCATTACTCACAACTGCTATTGGTAAAGGTTTTGGAGAATCACGCAACTGTGCATGCAAGATGCAGTCGCCCCCAAATTGGTGCAGGGGCAGCAGAGCCACGTGTACTGCGCAGGCACGACACAACCGTTAGTAGTACGCAGCACAGCCGGTCCACTGGAAAGGAGGGAGGGATAAGGGAGTCAGAGAAGGTGAGGGAAGGGGAGTGAGAGGGAGAGAGGCAAAGAGCACACAGGATACAGAGAGAGGGCACAGAGAGAGGGCACACAGAGAGACAGCAGAGAGAGACAGAACAGACAATTGAACATAACATATGATACCATCATTTATGGCAGGCAGGTTTCTAGTTGTATATAATAATTATTATGTTAAAAGTTATATTTTATTTTCGAAAAGTTATTTCATATGTGAACTCAGTGGCCCATTAACAGCTTGATAAATTAGCATGATTTCTCTATTTGTCTGCTGTTTATAAATTGCAAGTTACTCTAAAAAAAATGCAGTGTTTTTGAAAAAATATTTAGATGCATCGTATATGGAGCGTGAATGTTATATTATGGTAAAAATGTACTTTTTTGTGACATTGCCTTTTCAAGAAATATTTGTTTTGTAACTAGAAATAATCAATTTCTAAAAATTAATTAATAAACTGTCAGGATGTGTTGCCATGGCAGCAGCAGAAATCTATTAAAATATGTCATACACAGTTTATGTAATTAGAAGCCTGGAGCATAGAAATAAAATGATGCATCTGTTTCTTGATCTTTCTACTACACATTTATTTAAGCTTCCTTGACAAACCATGAATGTAATTGTAGCTTCTGATTGAGATAATAGATAGCTTCCATATTTTAATAGGTTTGCCTAAAGGTGATAAAGGGTTTTAATTGTTCTTTTAGTAAAGGAGATTTGCATTGGGGTACCTAAGGCAAGAAAGGAAATGAAAATGTGCTCCACTAAAATACATTTTGTTAATTCAAAATTTATTAGTATAGTTGCTACTATGATTCAACAAATAGCAATAGAATATTTTTCATTCAGTGCTGAATTCGGATTATTTTATGAATACCTATTGAATGAACGAACTAATCTTAGAAAGTATAAACTTGCAATAAAAATCTGATGTCACATCTAGCTTTAACAATGCTATATTGCAGTGTTACATATAATCCTAATAATGGTAACTGAAGACAGCACATTATTTCTCATTAAGCAGAATAGGGAGTACTCAAGGCTTACCAAGTACTCCACATAGGAACAGTGCCGGATCTACATATTTGGAGCCCCTAGGCAGTGAAGAGGAGGAGCCCCTGCAAGGTTTGCACTGACCCATTTTTTCCTTTTGTGTGTGTGTGTAAGCTCCTTTTCCTGTTGTAACTCTCTTGTTCTAGGTGGTTACCTCCTTTTTGGGGGTTTTAAGCCAGGAACCATTTTTTTTAAAGTGGCCCCGTCACAGGGAAGCCCCCATAGGCAGCTGCCTAGTTGGCCTAATGGGTAATCTGGCCATGTATAGGAAGAGGAATTTAAGGTGGGACCAAGCTTCTCTCTGATTGGCTGAATTGTGATGAAAATGTATGTACTTTTTTCGATTTCTTCATAGAATGGTAGCATCAAAGCAAAATAAACACATCTCCCATCTCAAATAGGACCCATTGCCGTAGTGTCCCTCAAAAAAATGTTTTAACTTCTTTGTTTAAATTCACAATGGTAATGCCCCCCAATATAATTCAAATTATAAAACAATTGGTGCGGATAATTCAACTCAACTCCCAGGACAGGAAGCAGGGGCAGATCTACCGCCGGTGCACCCAGTACAAAAGGGCCCTGCTCTGGAGAGGCCCAATTGCTGTAGTGTCCCTCAATAACTTTTTTTTACTTCTTTGTTTAAATTCTCAAAGGTAATGCCCCCCCCCTCCAACATAATTAAAAATTATAAAAAAAATAAATTAAAAAGCCAATAATCATACCCTTTTCAAAGCCGTATAAATTGCATGTTTTACCCACGACAGCAACAGATGATATGTTTGCAAAATGCCTACATGTGACCTTATACACCCACCAAGCCAGCTCACGACACATGCCATATTTCATTGGCTACATATACTATATACTTAGTGCCTCTTTTGGACATCCTCTTATTCTATATCATATTCAGTGCCTCTGTAATTTCCTCTTTCTCCTCTAACACTGAGCACATCTTCTTTGTTCTCTCTTAAATAATTTTATTTTTATAACTTTATATCACTTAAGTCTCCTATTTGTCCTCTTTAACAGTGGTTCTCAAACTTTTTGGTCTGAGGACTGGCTGACTACCTTCCATTGCTCATAATGTCTGTATTTGAGATCTATCATATTAGCAGGGTGATACTACATGATAGACTTAATTTTCATCCAGTTTTTCACTGGTTTACATAAGTTCATTTAAACTACAGACACATTCATTAATAATCCATAAATATGACTAACTAGCGACTTGCGCGTCAAAAAATGACGGTCAATAAAAGAAAGTGTTGAAATGCTGTTTGCCACACAATGTAAGTGTACTGTGTGCCTCAACTATATAGACCCTTCTAACACACTAATGAAGGCATGTAATAACACTATAAGTGCCATGAGGGTCATCCAGGACTCTCATGACCCAAAGTGTAAGCACTACACCATTTTGACCCTTTCACTTATGGGGGTCTATCCAGACCCTCATAAGCCTCTATTTAACCCCATCAGTCCCATGAGGGTATATTATGACCATTATGGGCCTGTTACAACCCAACATTAACCACATAAGTGCCATGATGGTCCTCAAGGACCATCATGACACTAAGTATAAACACTACACTGCACTATACCCCCCCAATAAAACATTAAATATCAACTAAACACCCTCTACACTAACGTATTAACATCTACACTACCTACCTACCCCCTAATAACCCCCTCTCCAAGACTGTAATTACAGAAATCAAAAAAACTAAAGTCATAAAAAATCAAAAATCTACAATACATAAAATAAAAAAACAAAATCACCAAAAATAAAAAATGTACATTACAGAAAATAAAAAAATAAATTACAACCCCCCCCACACTACAGTAAAAAAAAATTACACACCTGAAAAGAAAATACATATAATACATACAATACAATACATACATACAATACATACAATACAATCCAATTAAATACAATATAATACAATACAATTAAATACAATACAATTAAATACAATACAATACACCCCTATCTAATATACATCCTCCTATTTAATATACATCCCCCTATCTAATATACATCCCCCTATGTAATATACATCCCACTATCTAATATCCAATACTATCTATCTAATATACATCCCCCTATCTAATATACAATAAATACTATCTATGTACTATACATCCCCCTATCTATCTAATATACATTACATGCTATCTCTATATAGCAACCCTAATTCTAAGCTACAATAAAATAATTAAGACCACTTACCTTTGAGATGTTTCTTCAGATCACCAACCTATGGTAAAAAAGATTAAAAAAATTAATACTACATAAAACATAAACATGAAACAAAGTAAAATGAACACAATCTACATTGTACTAACCACCCTGCGATGTCTCCGGCCTCCTAGTGTTCTGCCCCGGATGGACCCTGAAAGCATCAGCGCTGTTAAAAAAAAAAAAAAAACGACCTACATCCGCCCTGGCGGGTGTCCCTGACGCTAATGAGCTTCCTTTCGGAGTGTTCCAGAATAAAATTGGCAATGGCGTCTTCTGATTGGCTGAAAACGCTGTCTATTAAATTCAGCCAATAAGAAGACGCCAATTGTGAACCAATGAGAAAGGGATACACCACAAAATACCATGCTGATTGGATAATGCAACTGTCAATCTTTATTTGAAGCCAATCACAATGGAATACACCCCCACGTACTGATTGGTGAAGACATCTGCGCCTTCCCATTGGCTGTAATACTGATTGACATTAACAATAGCCAATGAGAATGCGCAAATCCTTCACCAATCAGTACGTGGGGGTGTATTCTATTGTGATTGGCTATTGTCAGTGCAACCAATCAGAATGCGCAGATGCCTCCAGCCAATCACCCTGTGGGGGTGTATTCCATTGTGATTGGCTGAAGGCATCTGCGCCTTGTGATTGGTTTAAATAAAGATTGACAGGTGCATTATTCAATCAGAGTGGGATTTTAGGGTGTATCCCTTTCTGATTGGCTCACACATTGGCCCCTCCTGATTGGGTGAATTTGATAGACAGCGTTTTCAACCAATCAGAAGGCACCATTGCCTATTTTCTTCCAGAAAAGTCTCTGGGAGCCTCATTAGCGTCGGGGATGTCCGTGAGTGCGGATGTAAGTACTTTTTTTTTTTACAGGGCATGGCAGAAGAGGAGGAGGAGGCCAGATACATCGCGGGGAGGTAAGTACAATGTAGATTATGTTTATTTTATTTTGTTTTTATGTTTATTTTTTTAATGTTATGTTTTTTTTATCCGATGCCGCAACGGAGAAAAAGAAAAGAATAAGGACGGGACATGCCGGAAAGGTGAGTAGAATATTTAGAATGTTTAGAATGTTTATTTATGTACTGTAAACGTGTTGCACTAATTTTTTTTTTCCCCTAGGTGCCTGATCTGAATGGACATCTGCAAAGGTAAGTGGTCTTAATTATTTTATTTTAGCTTAGAATTAGATTATTTTATATATAGATAGTAGTGATGTCGCGAACATCAAATTTTCGGTTCGTAAATAGCGCACCCGAACGTTCCATCAAATGTTCGCGAACGGGCGAACCCGGGGAACCGCCATAGACTTCAATGGGCAGGCGAATTTCAAAACCCACAGGGACTCTTTTTGGCCACAATAGTGATGGGAAAGTTGTTTCAAAGGGACTAACACCTGGACTGTGGCATGCCGGAGGGGGATCCATGGCAAAACTCCCACGGAAAATTACATAGTTGATGCAGAGTCTGGTTTTAAGCCATAAAGGGCATAAATCACCTAACATTCCTAAATTCTTTGGAATAACATGCTTTAAAACATCAGGTATGATGTTGTATCGATCAGGTAGTGTAAGGGTTACACCCTCTTCACAGTAACAGACCAATCTCCCCGTTTAATGCACCGCAAACAACCGCAAACAGTCTCTTTGCACAAACGCAAACTCCCCATTTGCACAAGGTTGGATACCAAGCTAGCCATGTCCCGTTCCTTGTCCTCACTGATGTCATTGAAGGTCTCTTCCTCCACCCAGCCACCAAGGGTCCCCGAAAGGTGACAACAAGCCCCCTGGTACACCTGCTGTGTTTGGTCTTCCACCTCTTCAAAGCCACCTTCCTCCTCTGACTCCTCTTCTTCAGACTCCTCTCTCTGCGTTGCCTCTGTCTGCGTTATTATAAGGTGTGTACTGTTAAGTAGTACTATTCCTATCGGTTTAATCCCTGTTACGTCCACTATTAGGGGACGTGTATATGGCATGGATTTTTGGAACAGGGAGATGGAAAAAGATGCTTGGTCGGTCCTCCCACTTCAAATTTGGGGCACTGCGCGTGCAATCTAAGGTGCCACCAGATATGAGTGTCACTGTGCACTGGCAAAAGTTGGCAGAGTAGATGCAATAGGCTTCACACACACGCCTGTAGGCAGGCAATTGCTATTCAATCTATTACAGTCAAAAAAGTGTTGTTTTATGTCACTGAGCACAATATAAGCTGTGAGCCTGACACAGGCAGGCAACTGAAATTAAATTACAGGAAAAAAATGGTTGTTTTCAATGTATGATACACCACCAGGTATGAGTAGTGAAAATAAGCACAATATAAGCTGTTAGGTGTTAGACTGTCACACACACACGCTGGCAGGCAGGCATAGATTACACACAAAAAAATTATAAAATAAAATAAATGATGTTTAAAGTTTTCTCAATGATAAAGTATAGGGGGCGAACCGAAAAGCGCATGTGTTCGCCGTTTGTGGGGGACGCGAACATGCAAAAATCGCCGCAAATAGTTCTCGGACATCACTAATAGATAGCATTTATTGTATGTTAGCTAGGGGTATGTGTTTTATATAGATAGCATAGAATGTATTGTATATTAGAGTATGTTATTTATTTAGATAGATTGTGTGATGTATATTATATAGATAGGATGTATATTAGATTATGGTATTTATTTAGATAGATTGTGTGATGTATATTAGATAGATAGAATGTATTGTATATTGGATAGGGGTGTATTGTATTGTATGTATTGTATGTATATGTATTATATGTATTGTATGTATTTGTATTATATGTATTTCCTTTTCAGGTGTGTGATTTTTTTTTTTTTCTGTAGTGAGGGGGGGAGGCTGTAATGTTTTGTTTTATTTTGTGGTGGGGGTTATTAGGGGGTAGGTAGGTAGTGTAGCTGTTAATAAGTTAGTGTAGATGGTGTTTAGTTGATATTTAATGTTTTATTGGGAGGGTCTAGTGCAGTGTAGTGTTTATACTTAGTGTCATGATGGTCCTTGAGGACCGTCATGGCACTTATGTGGTTAATGTTGGCTTGTAACAGACCCATAATGGTCTTAATATACCCTTATGGGACTGATGGGGTTAAATAGAGGCTTATGAAGGTCTGTATGGACCCCCATGAGTGACAGGGTTAAGTAGTGGTTTATGGGGGTCTGTATTGACCCCCATCAGTGAGGGGGTTAATTAAGGGCTTATGGGGGGCTGTATTGACCCTCCTGAGTGACGGGGTTAATTAAGGGTTTATGGGGGTCTGTATTGACCCCCATGAGTGAGGGGGTAAATTAAGTGTTTATGGGGGTCTATATTGACCCCCATGAATGACAGGTTTAATTAGGGGTTTATGGGGGTCTGTATTGACCCCCATGAGTGACAGGTTTAATTAGGGGTTTATGGGGGTCTGTATTGACCCCCATGAGTGACAGGGTTAATGAAGGGCTTATGGGGGTCTATATTGACCCCCATGAGTGAGGGGGTTAATGAACTGCTTATGGGGGTCTGTATTGACCCCAATGAGTGACACAGTTAATGAAAGGCTTATGGGGGTCTGGATTGACACCCATGAGTGACAGGGTTAATGAAGGACTTATGGGGGTATGTATTGACCCCCATGAGTGAGGGGGTTAATTAAGTGCTTATGATGGTCTGTATTGACCCCCATGAGTGACACAGTTAATGAAGGGCTTATGGGGGTCTGTATTGACCCCCATGAGTGACAGGGTTAATGAAGGGCTTATGGGGTCTGTATTGACCCCCATGAGTGAGGGGGTTAATTAAGTGCTTATGGGGGTCTGTATTGACCCCCATGAGTGAGGGGGTTAATTAAGTGCTTATGGGGGTCTGTATTGACCCCCATGAGTGACAGGGTGAATGAAGGGCTTATGGGGGTCTGTATTGACCCCCATGAGTGAGGGGGTTAATTAAGTGCTTATGAGGGTCTGTATTGACCCCCATGAGTGACAGGGTTAATGAAGGGCTTATGGGGGTCTATATTGACACCCATGTGTGAGGGGGTTAAGGAAGTGCTTATGGGGGTCTGTATTGACCCCCATGAGTGAGGGAGTTAATGAAGTGCTCATGGGGGTCTATATTGACCCCCATTGAAGGGGTTAACCTATTCTGCTGATGAAGGGGTTAACATATTTTGCTGACACATAGCCTAACCATAGTATCATGTTCCTATCCTTGGGATGTTTTGCGACCTTACTAAAACACAAATCATTTCTAGTTGTTCTAAGATACAGAAAAACACCTGATTATCTGTCCTTGCAACTGACTAACAATGAACTGAAAATCGCCTCTAATATCCGCCTTCTTTTGCAAGTATATAACCTACGCTGTGACGTGGCAATAAACGGAATTAGTACTGAGAATGACTTTGTGTGTGTGTTACATCCAGTACGGGTTCCCCAGAATTCTGATTGGGCCCTGTGTTTTCTAAGCCGCCAACTACTGATTAGGAAGTCCCAACAAACTGATGTCAGACGAGTGGGATACAGAGATCGAAGTACGACGGAGTGGGTCCTTTGTAAACTGTATACAAGTAGGGAGAATTAAGAATTAAGTCTTTGGTAGACTGTAGGTAGGGAGACTCTCTAAGGAAGAGAGTGTAAAATTAGGCCTCTGGAAGGCCATATCAAGGAGATATATATATATATATATATATATATATATATATATATATATATATATATATATATTATTCCTAAGGTGGGAATACAAAGGATAAAATTGATATAAATATATACTTGACGGCTTGGTTTACAGTGCCCAAAATCCGCTTTTGCTTGCTCATTAATTTTGCTGTATTGCTGTGCTGTTTAAGAAAAGAAATGTAATTCTGTGTAAAAACCAGGAAGTAAGGTCTCTGGACACTGTAAGATGCACCGTTCCTGTTCCGTGATAGCAAATAAGGTTACGCTGTCTATTGAGACAACCACCTAAAGTTTTTTTTAGAAGGATAGTTAGAAATGAGTACTTCCCAGTCTAAACAATACCCACCTCCCAACCCGGGAGAATCATGCAAAGCTGTCATATGTATTTATATACACAGAGCAACATCAGGTCCCGTGAAAGAGCAAACGAGATAAGGGATAATAAAAGAAATAGGAACACAGAAATATAAAGGAACTTTTTCTTTACATACATTTATATAATATTGTGATTGCTTTTGTTTATAAAGTAGATGGATTGTCTTGTGTTTTTCTGCAAATAAATTTGTAAGTGTTTGCTGTACTTTCTTTTCTTTGCAATACAATTGAGAAATGCAGGTTAGAGAATTTTCCTCTGTGTCTTTAAGGCTGTAGAGATTGTGTCCACCACTAAAATATATTTCTAAAGCCGGCATATATATATAAAAAAAGGGAAATCTTTTTGCAGAAATATGTAACAGTGGAAGATTTATGGTCTATCTTGTTTGTAAGTGTAAGACAGTGTGTTTTTCTATTTTAAAGCTTGCTAACACTTATCTCCTCGTCCCGAAAAAAAAAAAAAAAAAGCTGTGAATTTCTGTCTCTCGGCAGAAAATTCTTAAGGTCGTATTTAGTTTGGATAAGAAAACTGTCATGTGTATGGAATGTTGTTGTTGAACTTTTTAAGGTGGATTCCAGTATTTGTAGTTACATGTTTGTGGAGATGTCTCAGGAAGAGGAGTGTTAGTTGGGAATTATTGTAAGTTAAGTACGGAACTGAAGGGAAATGGTTCCTAGAATTGTTTTAGTAAGTGATTTGAAAGAGAGATTTTGTATGTGAATTTGATCCAAAATGAAGTTTGTTTTTGAATAGATTGCAAATAGTAAATACGGAAAAAGAAAACAGGCAGCCCTTAACCCCCGAATTAATCCTTCTACATATATGATGTATCTGAAGTGAATGTGTCAAGGACACCATGACTCAGACTGACATCAGACTTGTTATACAGACTTTTAGACTCTGATACAGAGTCAGGATGGAATTGGACTAACGTCCCTTCCATTACGTGACAATGACTTTAGATTTGTCCAGGATTTAAGGGCAATTAATTACTTAGTCATCCCAATTGCCCCGATTGTCCCTGATATCACTGCTCTCATTACGGCCATTCCCCATGACGCCACTATATTTATTATTATTGGTTTATCAAACGCATTATTTTCGGTCCCATTGGACACAACTACTTATGGCTTTCATTTTTTGATGGGCGCCAATTAACATGGACCCGTCTTCCCCTAAGGCTACGTGGATTCACCAGCTGCTTACTCACTGGTGCTCCAACAATACCTTGCGTCATGGACCCGTGTCATGGTTCTGTCCCCATTCAGTACGTCAAATGACTTACTGTTTGTTGTGTAGTCCTACCGGGGAAGCCAATAGACAGGATTCACTCAGTCTGCTACAGCACCTAGCAGCTGAAGGTCACAAGGTAACGAAAAACAAAATACAAATGGGAGCAACACATGTTGATGATTAATTATTGGAGGCAATGGATCCCTGAATGCTCACACTATGACTCCATTTTACGTACGGCTGCTAAGGGGGACAGCCAAAAACATATTCAGTGGACTCCAGGCATGACTGAAGCTTATGTGACCTTAAAAGTTAGCATTATGCAGGCCCCCGCTTTAGGACTACCTGATTATTGTAAACCATTTCATTTGTATGCAAGGGACAACTGTAAAACCATGGCAGTGGTCTGTGTCAAAGATCACGGAGGTAGTATGTGTCCCGTTGCATTCTTTTCCAAAGTAGTCCCTACTCCGGTCCATGGGATGCCGGCGTGTCTCCAAGCATTTGGCTCCTTGTGATGTGGCCGTACAGAAAGCATCCTCCCCCTCCTTCAGCTGCTCTAGCAGAAGGACTGACAGAGAGAACAGAAACCGCAGCACCAACCAACCCCCCCCCCCCCTGCATCCAGTAGTACACTAAAAGCAAAACTAGTAAAAACTGATAACACATAGCAAGTACAAAGAATCGCAATGATTTTATATCTAGAGGTAATGCTTTAACTGACCGGGTAGCAAACAGTTGCAACTGTCATTTTGCATCAGAAACTTAAAATCACACTGCCAGACATACAGACAAAGATGTATACAGTGTCTACAGAATAACTCTACAGTACCTAACAAAGCGTTACATGATCATTTGCCTCCACCCACAGCTTCATTCACCCATTTAAAATTGATTTTACTCATATCCCAAAGACAGGATCAAAGCAATTGTACCTGTTGGTGATAGTAGACCAGTTCTAACGGTGGCCTGAGGCCTTTGTAACACAAAGAGAGGATGCTAAGACGGTAGCTAAAATATGAACGACCGAGATAATACTGAGATATGGATGCCTATTGCAAATTAATTCTGATAATGGACCAGCCTTTATTAGTGCGGTAATTAAGGAACTGGTACAATGGCTACAGATAACCTGGAAATTCCAAATCCGTTACCATGCTCAGAGTTCAGGCATAGTGGACAGAATTAAACGCACTATTAAGGAGAAACTTACAAAGGCCACTGCAGGTACATGGGTGAACTGGCAGAAATACTTATCTGCCATTCTAGCAGAAATTCGGATGACTCCTAATAAGTCTACTAAATTGTCCCCTTTTGAGATTCTAATGGGAAGACCATTTCCAACTCCTTGGGTAAAAGGCCCACTTGTAATTATGTCTGGTGATCTTGATCTTATAAGAGAACAATATGTGCAACAATTGATTGATAAATTGAATGGCATCTATGGTGATGTGTCTTCTCGCTTTCCTTTACCCTCACAGGAACCAACACATCTGTTCCAGCCAGGTGACCTCGTCTGTGTCCGACAACTGAACAGAGCAAAGAAGGGAGGCTTCCCATTCGGACCACCGACTACCGCTGTAGCAGTAACCAGGACTGCCGTCCTCACTGACTCACAGGACATCTGGATCCACGCATCACGTCTGAAGCTGTGTCCAAAGAGGGTTGAAGCAGGTGACAAAGTCCCAGTGAATGCGATTGAAGACAGCGATAATAAAAATGTCAAACCTACTCCTGCATCTACAGAATGCATGGAAAAACTTTCTCCTGTTGATGTGCATTATGCTCCTGATTTATTTGCCCTTATGGACATTTCTTAATTGCCATTATGACCCAGACGAACTGGGACCATTAAAGTCTGTTTGTGGTAAACACAATAACACTCACACCAATACTAGTTCACCTCATAGGCATAAGAGATCCACACGTGATAACACCATTATACAAAATCATCCCTGGGAACGTAATACATTTTCCATAATGTTACAAGGATATGCTCACTCCTTTAACCTTTCCAATTGCTGGGTATGTGCACACGTCTCTACACATGGGGAAATGGGTATGGTATGCCTCTATTTGGCCTTCCAGCAGAAAACTTCACTCAAAGCCACATATATTACAATGGCAGTACACAACCCAGCAAATGGAATTTCTTTACTTATGTACAATCAGCCACACCACTTATCTCTATATGGATGCAACACCTCATACGCACGTATTTCCCATCAAAATATTATAAGAGTGTATAATTTATGTTAACCCACACTAACCCAGGGTATAACTGTTTTAGGGCCCTAGGAAAAGGTAAATCTGTTGGTTGGTTCACTTGCTCCAATACCACACTTATTTTTTTTATAGGACTTCCTCCCTTTCTGACTTGAATTGTTCACCTTGGAGCTGTAGTGTTTAGGATGTCCCTACTTATTTTCTCTTTTACATAATATATCAATTAATGGTACTGGTTGTAGCAACACTAATGGGTCTGTGTCTATTCTCTTCCACCATATGCCACCTTCTCGATCTATGAATGTATACTTTATCTGTGGCAGGAACGCCAATCGATGGCTGCCCCCTAATTGGGTGGGCAGTTGTTATTTAGGTCAAGTAATCCCATATATATACACAACCCCAACACTTTCACAAGGCCGCATCAGGAACATGAGGGATATAGAGCGGGTGGAAAATATTCCTAGACAGCCTAGGTATAACCTTCCCACATGTAGGCGTAACTACAGGTAGAACTATCCATCCTTTCTCTACTAGTACAGAGGGCCTTAAATAGCTCTGCTGAAGCAATTGAGAAACTAAACTAGGAGCAGCTGCAAATTTAGAATGGTCACTTTGCAGAATAGAATGGCTTTAGATTATGTTTTAGCTTCCAAAGGCGGTGTGTGTGCTTTAATAGGTAAAGAATGTTGTTCTTATATTGATGATAATTCTGTTTACTCTGTCATTGCTTCCCTTGTATTCCTTTGTGTTTTTATTACATGCTGCAAGGCTTTATTCCTAAGAATTTTCAGCTAAATACTGTGACTTAACACCACCTGGTCACAGGTATATCTCATGTACTGATACCCTTGAGGGTCTATCACCTTCCAGTGTCTCAGTTCGCTTCCTATCATATATATACACCACTGCTTACATCCCAAATAAAGATCACGTTGTGATCTAAGAGGGGAATGAAGGGGTTAACATATTCTGCTGATGAAGGGGTTAACATATTTTGCTGACACATAACCTAACCATAATATCATGTTCCTATCCTTGGGATGTTTTGCGACCTTACTAAAACACAAAACATTTCTAGTTGTTCTAAGATACAGAAAAACACCTGATTATCTGTCCTTGCAACTGACTAACAATGAACTGAAAATCGCCTCTAATATCCGCCATCTTTTGCAAGTATATAACCTACGCTGTGACGTGGCAATAAACGGAATTAGTACTGAGAATGACTTTGTGTGTGTGTTACATCCAGTACGGGTTCCCCAGAATTCTGATTGGGCCCTGTGTTTTCTAAGCCACCAACTACTTATTAGGAAGTCCCAACACCCATGAGTGCCAGGGTTAATGAAGGGTTTATGGGGGTCTGTATTGACCCCCATGAGTGACAGGGTTAATGAAGGGCTTATGGGGGTCTATATTGACCCCCATGAGTGACAGGTTAATTAGGGGTTTATGGGGGTCTGTATTGACCCCCATGAGTGACAGGGTGATTTTATAACGGGTCTTTTAAGGACCTTTACGGTCCTTTAAGGACCTGTAACGCGGGGATTTAGAATTTTCATTGCAGCAGAGGTCCTCAATCGCGTGCGATCGGGACCCCCACTGCGATGGTTAATGTGGGGTTAATGCAGGTCTCCGAACTTATCTTGGATCCCGTGGGGTTAATGCGGATTTCCGAGCTTATCTCGGATCCCTTATTGGGTAAGTTGTACGCGGCTGGGCGGTCCGGGGTTGTGAAGCCTCGTTTTCGTTTTTTTCGGCGGCCATTTTTTCTTTCACTTAGGGGATTTTCGTGTGTCTGAACTCGGGAATTTGGACTTAAATGGAGGTGTAACTTCACTTTCAGAGGTCCTGGATGCCCCGCTTGCTATGGGTAAGCTTTTTATGTAGTTTTTGTATTTGGTGTGTTTTGACTGTTTGTAGGTGCGGGCGGTTCGGCCGTTATGGTCGTATTTTTCGTGCGTGTGGGTGTTTGTTACGTTAAGGTTGGTTCCGAGGTCGTTTTTTTTTTTCTAAGTCGTGCATGTGTGTGTTTTTAACCGCATGTGAGGTGCCTTTAAACCTTCACCGCCGCACCCTCTAAGTCGTGCGTGTGTGTGTTTTTAACCGCGTGTGAGGTGGATATGCGGACAAACACAGACGACGTTGGAGCCTCCACCTTCCGCAAACTGCATCCCTCGCTTCGCGTGATGACGAATCATAGTTTGACAACTATTATATGTGATTGTAGTTGTATGTTTACAGTGTTGGGTTCTCCTCATCCCTCTTTATTCCTGAGGATCAGCAAATAAGATCTCATGGGCAAGCTCTGGTCCTAGGACTGGCTATTGAGAACCACTGCTCTATAACACAGAAAGAGCGTCTTTTGTATATCCTTGTTACCCCCTAAATTACACTTCGTGCCTTTCTTGTGTTTTCTGTAACATGTAAAGTGCCCATCTGCCGTCTCTTCTCTGCATATTGAATCATACTCAGTGTTTATCTTGGAGTTCCTCTTTTGATATAGTCAAGTTTGGTCCCTATTCAATTTGCTACATTTACAGAGCGATTCAATTGAACAAGCCCTCAATTTACGGGCCGAAACCATAAACCATGCAATCGTAAGTCACATTTCAGAGTGTGAACATGATCAATTAAGCAGGCCGTAACTACCAATTTAGAAACAGCCAATAGTAAATGAGACCGCCATAATGACATCATTAAAATATGGAGGTTAAACGTCAATCAATTAGCATTTAGAAATCTGATATGCGATCAGACTCGCAATACAGCAATGTACAAAATAATAAAAATTAATGAAGGAAATGTTCTACTCCATTTGGGTGCTCCGATAATGTATTAACTCCTTGATTCCTGGGATCAATATAACGGAAAATAAAATTTCAAAAAATATATTTTTTTATTGCAGATTTGCGAGCTTGAGACCATTGTGCAATTAATTCTAATGTCTTTCATCGCTTACCCCGTCTTTTAAAGTGCAGTATTGATTATTTATTTGCATTTACAGTGCTACGATCGGGTGTCTAACCCCCTTGCGAGTCCTATCGGGTACTCGTAGGATTTTCTTTATTTAAAAGTGTGAAAATGTTTGCAGGCTTGAGGAATTATAGCAATTTGCGATTGTAACATTTACGGGCTTGAAAGATCAAAGGTTTAGATGGGTCAGATTTTCAGCCTGTAACCCGCAAATCGTTTGTGGGTAGCTAAAAGACGCCAATTAAATAGTAAATTAGTTTACAGGATACAGTAACCAACAATTGCTCAATTGAACAGGGGCCTTAGTGTCTCTCTTTGCATTGTGTATTGCACATAGTAACTCTCTTTAGTCCTCTGTAGAATATATCACTCTTAGGTCCTCATTCAATTGCCATTTTACCAATTGAATAGGGCTCAATATAAGCACAGAGCATATTTTTTACAGAAGTTTTTAGTTAGTGAACTTCTATCCAAAAGCAAGGTCTTCACTAACTAAAAACTTTGGTAAAAAAAATATTCTTTCTGCTTATATAGTGCCCTATTCAATTGGCCAAATCGCAATTGAATAAGGCCCTTAGTGCCCATTTTGCACCTCCATTTTGCCCTGTATAGAACTCACTTAGGCCCTCATTCAATTGCAATTTGTCCAATTGAATAGGGCTCTAAATAAGCACATAACATATTTTTTTTTAAATAAGTTTTTAGTTAGTAAACATCTACCCAAAAGCAAGGTTTTCACTAACTAAAAACTTATTTTAAAAAGATATGCTATGTGCTTATTTAGAGCCCTATTAAATTGGTCAAATTGCAATTAAATGAGGGCATTAGTGTCTCAAAGTGTTTAATATAATCAACATATATACTATATAAAAAAAGTATGAATTGTATGTATATCTGCTTATGATTGTTATATGGTACTCGTAGGATTTTCTTTATTTAAAAGTGTGAAAATGTTTGCAGGCTTGAGGAATTATAGCAATTGAATAGCGATTTGCGATTGTAACATTTACGGGCTTGAAAGATCAAAGGTTTAGATGGGTCAGATTTTCAGCCTGTAACCCGCAAATCGTTTGTGGGTAGCTAAAAGACGCCAATTAAATAGTAAATTAGTTTACAGGATACAGTAACCAACAATTGCTCAATTGAACAGGGGCCTTAGTGGCTCTCTTTGCATTGTGTATTGCACATAGTAACTCTCTTTAGTCCTCTGTAGAATATATCACTCTTAGGTCCTCATTCAATTGCCATTTTGCCAATTGAATAGGGCTCAATATAAGCACAGAGCATATTTTTTACAGAAGTTTTTAGTTAGTGAACTTCTATCCAAAAGCAAGGTCTTCACTAACTAAAAACTTTGGTAAAAAAAATATTCTTTGTGCTTATATAGTGCCCTATTCAATTGGCCAAATCGCAATTGAATAAGGCCCTTAGTGCCCATTTTGCACCTCCATTTTGCCCTGTATAGAACTCACTTAGGCCCTCATTCAATTGCAATTTGTCCAATTGAATAGGGCTCTAAATAAGCACATAACATATTTTTTTTAAATAAGTTTTTAGTTAGTAAACATCTACCCAAAAGCAAGGTTTTCACTAACTAAAAACTTATTTTAAAAAAATATGCTATGTGCTTATTTAGAGCCCTATTAAATTGGTCAAATTGCAATTGAATGAGGGCATTAGTGTCTCAAAGTGTTTAATATAATCAACATATATACTATATAAAAAAAGTATGAATTGTATATCTGCTTATGATTGTTATATGAATCCTTGTAATTCCTATGGGCCTCATTCAATTGTGATGTGGCCAATTGAATAGGGCCCTAAAGAAGCACATAGCATATTTTTATTAAAGAAGTTTTTAGTTAGTGAAAACCTTTCTTTTGGATAGATGTTTACTAACTAAAAACTTCTTTAAAAAATATATGTTATGTGCTTATTTAGGGCCCTATTCAATTGGCCAAATTGCAATTGAATGAGGGTCTATGTCTTTACCATGCAGAAATGGGTAAAAGGTTTAGGTTAGGTCGGCAATCTGTATTGTGTGGCATCCTGCAATATGCTTTCATACTGTAAACTGGCAGATCACATCTGTACCAGCATACTTGTATAATTCCAAAAATGGCTCATCTACCAATTTCCCTTAAATTATCCCAAGCTTGTCAGCTCTAATTACATTTGTGATGAGCGAAGATGTTCTGTTCGCCTGCCAATGCATTGGCACAGCGCCTACTCTCATCTCACGGTTCATCTTCAACCCTCTCCTCCTGCCCTCACATTTGTGCCCTTCACGGCTAGAGTGGGCTATTAGACATGGAGATTATGCAGCTTGGGTAGCCCTGCTCCTTTCTTTCTTATAATACCCCCTGATTTCTCGCTATGAGAACCCGAGACTTGATTGCACCGAGCTCTTCACAGACATGCAGATCTAGTTAGGGAGATTGCTCGCTTTGATGACTTGATTGATACTTTCAGCTTTTTCCTCTCCTGAAAGTTTAACCAGTCCAAAGCAAAGGAGGGGCTGCTCCCATCCGCAGCCGAGAATTAACACTGGAAGATTTGTCAAACAGCGCATTTGCCCTAAAGTTTCACGGATTCTTCTTAGAATCTTGATTTACAAAATATGTTTCCACTTGTGTTCCCTTTAATCTTTTTATTGTGGCATGTAACAACAAAGCAACTTATATAGGCCCTCATTCAATTGCGATTTGGCCAATTGAATAAGGCTCTAAATAAGCACATAGCATATTTTTTTTAAATAAGTTTTTAGTGAGTAAAAACCTTGTTTTTGGATAGATGCTTACTAACTAAAGACTTCTTTAAAAAAAAAATGTTATGTGCTTATTTAGAGCCCTATTCAATTGGCCAAAATGCAATTGAATGAGGGCCATAGTGATTAGTTTCATAGGATCTTAGTAACATATAGGTGTTTAACCAAGGGTCATAGCAGGTGTGCTTCTGCCTAGGCCTATGAGGCCCAGGCCTAGGCCAGCACAGTGGGCAGCAGCCTGCCTCAAGTTGTCAATAAAGGGTTATGGAGATGTGAGTTCATATGCAAAGAAATGTCTTTATATAGTGACATTTATTCTATACTAGCAAATTGCCCGTCAAAAAATGACGGCAATGAAATTGTAAGTGAGCTAAGGGTGTTTGGTGTATATAATGTGGCTGATGTAGCGTAATTTGTTTTCGGAATATTCGTTTTCTATGTCGTGCGAGTTTTTCGGACAAATCCGTAGCTGTTTGGTGGGCTTTTCTGGAATATCCGTAGCTGTTTGGTGGTGTTTTGCGTGTTTATAGTAGTGTTTTGCGTGTTTAGGGACCTTTAGCCTCGTTTTCGTTTTGTTCGGCGGCCATTTTTTCTCTCGCTTAAGTGATTTTCGGGTCTCTAACCTCCGAAATTTGTGCTTAAATGGAGGTGTAACTTCACTTGCAGAGGTCCTCGGTGCCCCCCCTTGGTGTGTGTAACCTTTTTATGTGTTTGTTGTTTGTATTTGTTGTGTTGGTAATGTTTTTGGGGTTGCACGGGTTGCGTGCTTGTTTTTTATTCTCGTAGGTGTTTTTCGGCAAATACGTAGGTGTTTGTTGGTGTTTTGCGTCTCACCATCCCAGGTAGGCAGGCTACATAGGGCCTCATTCAATTGCGATTTGGCCAATTGAATAGGGCTCTATATAAGCACAGAGCATATTTATTTACAGAAGTTTTTAGTTAGTGAAGACCTTGCTTTTGGATAACTAAAAACTTCTGTAAAAAAAAATATGCTGTGTGCTTATATAGAGCCCTATTCAATTGGCCAAACTGCAATTGAATGAGGCCCAATATGTTTAATTAATACACCCATGTATAATGATAGCAAGAGTGAGAATTGCATACCTGAGAAAAGGCAGCTGCTAATTAGCTTGGCCTATGGAACAAAACCACCTCAGGCTTCAGTTTCAAAACTCACTTGTACCATTATAGAGGATAAATGTCCCAAAGCAAATCTGGTTGAGCCTAGAAGAAATGCACCAGGACATTATCCTCTGCAAAGAGAAGATAGCATATGTAGGCTTCAGGCTTTCATCAGTGAAATACAATGTACTTCTCTTTGCACACTAAGGCCCTCATTCAATTGCAATTTAGCCAATTGAATAGGGCTTTATATAAGCACAGAGCATTTTTTTTTTTTACAGAAGTTTTTAGTTAGTGAACTTCTATATAAAAGCAAGATCTTCACTAACTAAAAACTTCTGTAAATAAATATGCTCTGTGCTTATATAGAGCCCTATTCAATTGGTCAAATCGCAATTGAATGAGGCCCTATGTAGCCTGCCTACCTGGGATGGTGAGACGCAAAACACCAACAAACACCTACGTATTTGCCGAAAAACACCTACGAGAATAAAAAACAAGCACGCAACCCGCGCAACCCCCAAAAAGTTTTTAGTTAGTGAAGATCTTGCTTTTATATAGAAGTTCACTAACTAAAAACTTCTGTAAAAAAAAATATGCTCTGTGCTTATATAAAGCCCTATTCAATTGGCTAAATTGCAATTGAATGAGGGCCTTAGTGTGCAAAGAGAAGTACATTGTATTTCACTGATGAAAGCCTGAAGCCTACATATGCTATCTTCTCTTTGCAGAGGATAATGTCCTGGTGCATTTCTTCTAGGCTCAACCAGATTTGCTTTGGGACATTTATCCTCTATAATGGTACAAGTGAGTTTTGAAACTGAAGCCTGAGGTGGTTTTGTTCCATAGGCCAAGCTAATTAGCAGCTGCCTTTTCTCAGGTATGCAATTCTCACTCTTGCTATCATTATACATGGGTGTATTAATTAAACATATTGGGCCTCATTCAATTGCAGTTTGGCCAATTGAATAGGGCTCTATATAAGCACACAGCATATTTTTTTTTACAGAAGTTTTTAGTTATCCAAAAGCAAGGTCTTCACTAACTAAAAACTTCTGTAAAAAAATATGCTGTGTGCTTATATAGAGCCCTATTCAATTGGTCAAATCGCAATTGAATGAGGCCCACTGTGGCTACACAAAGGGTCCCCTATTCTGCATGCAAGTGCTATATTACTTAGTGTCCATTAGTCATTATGCATGCTCTGTAATGGAAGATAGTATAAATATATACAAATCCATTATCCAGCATGTAGACATAATCATTACATTTAGCATAGTATGACTATTTTTAAAGTCAACTATCCAAGCAGTTTCTTTCTTGGATACATTTTTATTCAATCCATTTATACATCAGCTAATCAATCATAATATAATTCTAGAAATGTTTTATTTGATGGATTCTATAATCAAACTGCAGATCTTTTAAGTGTATGTATGTGTGCAGATATATACATCTGTATGAATATGGAGTTGTGTATTTAATATAGCAGATTGTGAATTATACAATACTTTTTTTTATATGAACATGAATACTGCAATGGTTAAAACTTCCATTTAGCTACTGTATAAAATTATTTCGAACTTTATTTTTACTTTATTGAGCAGTAGCCATTAGATGAAGTAAATGATTTCCCAAACTCAACTGTTGCTGTTGCCTGATATACCCTAATTAGAGGGCATCTGAAGGATGTCCTGACCTTGTTGTAAAGTTTCAAGGGTTTTAAATTACATTTTAATCTTGTTGGCGCTCATTTTGCATGTTAGATTCTACATTTTAGATCAATAATAGCAATTGAGTGATTTTGGTGTTCTTGCAGGGCTGCAAAATACCTTTAATATCATCTAATATAGTTTTACACTTCTAGATACAAACATTGCATTATTTCTATGATATGTACACGAATATGTAATTAGGTAGCACTTCATTAATCCACTTCTAAAACATACTTACAGAATGTACATCTCCCAAAAGAGAGACAACCAGTGTCCCAATGGTTTATCTATGGACTGCCATTCTTTTACTGTATTTATCAGGCTCTGTTGTGTACCACACTCAAGCATAGAGAAGGGGATTCTGGGGCCAGGGTTACATCCAGGGTAGGGTCTCACATTTTAGCTCACATGCACCATTGCAGAAGCAAACTTTCCTGTGGCATATTAGATGTATCCTACCCCTAAGAGCAAACAAGAAGCAAAATGACTAGTTGTGTTACCTGTATAGAGGTGATATACCTGGAATTCCAGTTATTCCCTGCCCTATGGGATGGGTACAGTCTAATAAGCTACAGAAGATTTCTCTACTTTAAAAGCTGAAGTGTGCTGAAACTGCTGAGGCTGCTGAAACAGCATCATTCTACAGTGTAGCTACTTGGCTGCAGCTTTATGACATCTCTCTCTCTCTTTTAGAATAATATATCCTACAACATCAATACATGATTAAGGGTCATTGCTCTATATGTAGTGAAAGGAAATGATGAGCGGATGTTTTTCATATATTTTAGACCAGGATAAAGTGGTGTCATGGGATAAATTAGCTAGACTTCAGGCACTTTCTTTGGGATGGACAATCATTTTGCACAAACTTCTGATCTGGGTATACTGGAGAATGAATTTTTATTGTACATCTAACATTCTGTCCCTCTTCTGGATCATTATCTTGTCGTGGTGAAGCTGCTTGTGCATTTCAGTGAAGTTTTGAGCTGTACCATGTAGGGTCACCCAAGATGGGCACGTCATGGCAGAGAGGTCAGACAAATCGCGGTCCACTGGAGAAGAAACCAGCAACACAGTCCAGTAACTTTGCTAAGGTAACTTTATGGACAGGCGCAATCAGAGACATAACAATATAGCCCTGGAGATGAGCCCCTCAGGTCAGAAGGTCCCTACCACATTACTGAGGAAGAGCAGAGGGCAAGTACAAGTAACACCAGATCTAATGAAGTGGTTGAGCCAAAGCTGAAAGGACACCCAGCTGCGGATGTGTCTGGAGGGGAAAGGAAACCCAGCTGCTGCAAAAAACAATTCTGTAAAGGAACCTGGAATGTTAGATCTATGAACCAAGGAAAAATGGACATGATCAAACATGAGATGACAAGGTTAAACATTGATATCCTGGGAATTAGTGAACTTAAATGGACTGGAATGGGACATTTTGCATCAGACAAACAACAGATCTTCTACTGTGGTCAAGAAGAAATGGAGTAGCCATCATAATCAATCAAAGAGTGGATAAAGCAGTGTTCGGTTACAACCCAATAAATGACAGAATGATTTCAATTCAAATTCAAGGAAAGCCATTTTACATAACAATCGTCCAAGTCGATGCTCCAACCATGTATGCTGGAGAGGCTGAAGTTGTCCAGTTCTAAGAATATATTTAACCAGTGGTGGCTGGTGACTTTCCAAGTTAGTGGGGCGGAAGGCAGAGACCTGGCCCCTCCCCTTAAATTGACTCCGCCGGAAATTAGAAACTCCCCCTTCACAACATGTTACCTCTGTAGGCCCTGCCCACTGAGAGATACTCTGCCCACTTACTTGATTATTTTTTTCCTGTCACTAACGTATGTATGTATTATCTTGATGAGGGTGAAGTGGTGCAGGTTCTGCTCACTATTCTTATGATGGAAAGTGCTTCTATTTTCTTGATGACATGCAATAATGAAATAGAACACATGTAAAACATGTTTGATCACGATGTATAGCCGTGGCAGCTCTTAGAAACAGACAGCAATTATCCTATAGAGAGAGACAGGGATCGAGAGAGAGGGATGGAGAAAGAGAGGGGGATAGCGAGAGGAATAGATAAGCAAGCAGTAAAGAACAATTCAGCAAAGAAGACAGCGTTTCTGAGGGAAGAGCCTGATGGTGGAAACAATTTAAGGCATATGAATAAGGGGATGACAGAGGAGGAGATTGATAGATAAGGTTATTGAAGCAATGAACATGAACTTGAGGAAGCTCAGAGGGGTAGTGGCTGACAGATGTGCCTGATGTGCTGTGGTCCATAGGGTCACAGAGAGATGGGCATGACTGAACAAAACCAAAAGTAATGGGGAAATAAATACTATATTTTAATACATATTTACAACACTACGTGGGCTAAATGTTCCTACAGGTAGACTGACTGAAGTAAAACCTAAAAAGCAGACATCAAGTTATTTTACTTGATAATACAAGAACTAAAACTGAAGTAAAAACCACTTTTCTTGTACCATACTCCATCCTCTTAAACTGGCTACAAGCCCTGTGTATCATTTGAATTAAATAACGTCACAAATAACTGTTATACTAAACTGTATATATATATATATATATATATATATATATATATATATATCTCACAAAAGTGAGTACACCCGTCACATTTCTGTAAATATTTTATTATATCTTTTCATGTGACAACACTGAAGAAATGACACTCTGCTACAATGTAAAGTAGTAAGTGTACAGCCTGTATAACAGTGTAAATTTGCTGTCCCAGCAAAATAACTCAATACACAGCCATTAATGTCTAAACCGTTGTCAACAAGTGAGTACACCCCTAAGTGGAAATGTCCAAACTGGGCTCAAAGTGTCAATGTTTTGTGTGGCCACCATTATTTTCCAACACTGCCTTAACCCTTATGAACATGGAGTTCACCAGAGCTTCACAGGTTGCCACCGGAGTCCTCTTCACTCCTCCATAATGAAATCACTGAGCTGGTGGATGTTAGAGACCTTGCAGTCCCCCACTTTCCGTTTGAGGATGCACCACAGATGAACAATAGGGTTTAGGTCTGGAGACATGCTTGGTCAGTCCATCACCTTCAGCCTCTTTAGCAAGGCAGTGGTCATCTTGGAGGTGTGTTTGGGGTCGTTATCATGTTGGAATACTGCCCTGCGGCCCATTCTCCAAAGGGAGGGGATCATTCTCTGCTTCAGTATGTCACAGTACATGTGGGTGTCACAATCTGCTTCTTCACGGGGGTTTGATTTGAACCTAGTTCAAACCTACCCAAGCAGAATCATGTAGTTCCTGTTCTCTGTGGCACAAAAGATGGCTTCTGAAGAGGTACAGGCCCAAGAGGTACAGGCAGATAATACTGCATACAAGTTACTAGTGGCCCATGGCAAGACCACTCCCCAAGTCAGGGTACAACACACAGAAATAGTCTCACACCTTGTATATGTGAAAACTATCTCTCAACCTTTATTGAATGATCAAAACAACATATTTATACTCTCCAATACCACAACCCTGTGTACATTTGTGTATGTGTGATGTCAGCCCATCTGGCTTGCAACCTTGGGTTAACAGAGCTCTTGAGATCAAAATCACCAGATATCTATAGCTGGCTAGTGAAAAAGCCTTTATGTTAAACTCAAGTGTTTGCTTAGGACTACTTGAAGTACATACATCTGTCTTGACCCAGGGTCTGTATGTGTGAGTGTGCAATGATCTGCAGCTAACTTCTATGCAGAGCATTTTTACCAATTCCACATATGTTCTATATAACATTTTCCCTCTTATAATATACTAGCGAATTGCCCATCAAAAAATTACGGTAGCTAATGCTGTTTGGTGTGTAATAATGAAATATGTAATACATTACTAAATGAATATACTTGACCTATTTTGAAGCATTGTGTCGAAGAGCTGGCAATGTATTTTGAGGTTGCTGCAGCATTAGTGGTGTGGAGCTGCTGTGTAAGCGTGATGAATGTGTGCAGTGTAATAGTGTGCGTGCGCGAGACCAAACCGTTAGCGTAGTTGTGTACTTCCGCATTGTCGTAAAATGGCGGGTAATGTGTGGTATGCGTCTTAGCGGAATATCCGTAGGTCTTTTGTGGTGTTTTGCGAGTTTCTTGTGGTGTTTTGCGTGTTTAGAGTGCTGTAGCCTCGTTTTCGTTTTGTACGGCGGCCATTTTTTCTGTCGCTTAGCAAATTGTTTAGTGTCTAAACTCTTTTATTTTGAGTTAAATGAAGGTGTAAGTTGATTTTTTGTGGTCCTGGATGCTCACTCTTGCTGTAGGTAAGCGTTTTATGTGTGTGTTGTGTGTATTTATTGTTTTGAATTTTTTCATGTTCGCGGGTTGCGGCCGATATTTGCGAGGTCGTAATGCGTGCTAACGTGTCTCGTATGTTGTTTGCATTTGTAGCCTCATTTTCGTTTTTTTTCTTTGGCGGGCATTTTTTCTGTCGCTTAGCGAATTTTTTAGTGTCTAAACTCTTTAATTTTGAGTTAAATGAAGGTGTAAGTTGTTTTTTTGAGGTCCTGGGTGCTTCCTCTTGCTGTAGGTAAGCTTTTTATGTATGTGCTGGGTGTATTTATTGTGTTTTGAATTTTGTAATGTTCTTGAGTTGCGTCCGTTTGTTGCGAGGTCGTAATGTGTGTTAACGTGTCTCGTATGTTGTTTGCGTTGCGAGGTAAAGTTTGAGAGGGTCGTAGCTGGTGTGTCGTGTTGTTTGCGTGGTCGCGGTTGTTGTGTGGTTGTTTGCGTTTGAACGTAAATTTTGCGAGGGCCGCAGTTGTTGGCAAGGAGCGCCTTTGGCGCTCCATGCCAGCAACTGAGGCCCTCGCCCGCAGCCCTCACTACGCTTCGCAAGGGCCGCGGGCTCGCTATGCGAGCCCACAAGCGTTAGCAACAACTCGTACGCTCACAACTATATATGTGATTATAACTAGGATACATAATAACCATGTACAGGCAACATATAACCACACAATAATACATAATCCCAAGGCAACAATGTCATGCTCCCTCTGCCATATTCATAAATTACTGGCAATATGAGTCCTTAAACAATTAAATCATGACAGTGGGCGTTCATGGTTCCCTCAATGAACTGTAACTCCCCACTGCCTCCACTCTCTCTGCATCGCTGTTTACGTTCAAACTGAGGGTTTCATCTCATATCAGTATTTTTGTGTTCTTTGTACCTTATCCGTATCTGTCATTTAGGGATTATTTCAACTACTCAGTATAGATGTATATTTTTGGTGGTGGGAGTGTCATGGTCTGGGCCTGAATGAGTGCTGCCGGCACTTGCCAAGCATGTCTCCAGACCTAAAGCTTATTGCGCATCTGTGGGGCATCCTCAAACAGAAGGTGGGGGAGTGCAAGGTCTCTAACATCCGCCAGCTCCGTGATGTCATCATGGAGGAGTGGAAGAGGACTCCAGTGGCAACCTGTGACGCTCTGGTGAGGGTTAAGGCAGTGCTGGAAAATAATGGTGGCCACACATAATATTGACACTTTGGGCCCAATTTGGACATTTCCACTTGGGGGTGTACTCACTTTTGTTGCCAACAGTTTAGACATTAATGGCTGTGTGTTGAGTTATTTTGAGGGGACAGCAAATTTACACTGTTATACAGGTTGTACACTTACTACTTTACATTGTAGCAGAGTGTCATTTCTTCAGTGTTGTCACATGAAAATATATAATAAAATATTTACAAAAATGTGAGGGGTGTACTCACATTTGTGAGATACTTATTAAATTGCGATTCGGACAATTGAATAGGGCACTATATAAGCACACAGCATATTTTTTTACATAAGTTTTTAGTTACTGAAGACCTTACTTCTGAATAGAAGTTTACTAACTGAAAACTTCTGTAAAATAAATATGCTCTGTGCTTATATAGAGCCCTATTCAATTGGCCAAATCACAATTTAATAAGGCTGTATATATATTTATTGTGACAGAGATTGGAAATAAAGAGTTCCAAAATGCTCCTGGATTGTAAGTTCTGATGTTTTTGTCCACCCTTATGTGTATGTGTCACTGTGTACAAAGGAACTTCTGCTGTACATTAGATTATATAAAATCAATATATGATAAGTGGTCTAATGGCTGCCATCGCAAGGCTCAGCTGGGCTCTCAGGTAACAAACACTTCTTACATCAGAGACATATCATAATAAATGATGTCACAGAGCTCAGGGCACTATATAAGGAGCTGGCATGGGAGGCCATGGCACTTATATGAGGAAGACCAACAGATGAGCAGCTTACTCTACCTTGTAATGAAGTCTGAGATATGTTATAGATAAAGGTAAGGCTAAATAATTGGGTTATTAGGTGAATTGTAACTTTCTAATACTATGTATAAGATTGTATAGTCACAAGTCTCTTGTATTTACTGTATCCCTTGTATCTTTCTACAGAAAATGGTAGCATGCTATAAATATAAGATATAATTACATATGTGAGGAGATACTGTACATCTGAGAGGTGAGTAATGACGTTTCTTCAGTTTATTTGTTCTTGACTATATAGACTCTACACTGGCCAGACCTCACCTTTAATTGAATCTCTGCAATGTGTATTTTACCATTAAAGGGGAAGTTTTGTCACCTTAATGTATATGAGTTTTGCTATATGTCTCTGTGTATGTAATCCCCTGTGAGTAAGTATGTGAGGAGAGCTGCCTTAGTGAGTACCACAGAGTTTTATATTGCCAATTTCTCCAAAAAAATACACCAACCCCAGTTGCCCGCAGTCTATTAATAAGTACCTTGGTATATAGAACTTGCTTCTTGTTGGCCTTCCCACCACCCGACTATCTCCACTTCAATCCATTATGAATGCCTCTGCTAGACTCATCTTCCATACACAATGTTCAGTGTAGGCATCACCTCTCTGTCAATCACCCCACTGGCTTCCCTTAGCCTCAAGAATAAAATTTAAAATCATGATCCTAACTTACAAAGCCCTCAACAATAATGCTCCGCCTTACATCTCTGCTCTCATCTCCAAATACTCCCCCACCTGTCCTCTTCGTTCTGCTAATGACCTTCTTCTTTCTACAACTCTTGTCACCTTCTCTCACTCCCGCCTCCAGGACTTTTCTCATCCTGCCCCTAGTCTCTGGAACTCCTTGCCTCACTCCACCAAATTAAACCTCTTGCCTCATAACATTTAAAACCTCACTTAAAACGCATCTCTTTAAAGAAGCGTCTCACCTTCCACCCTAACACACATATCACCTCTCTCTCCCTCTTAAACCACTCTCTATACCTTAGATTGTAAGTCTGCAAGTTTCTATCATAAGTACTTTGGGAATGCACCATGGACATTGGCTTCCTAGCTCAAAGACAGGGCCCTCCTTCCTTTGCCATATGTTAATCTGTATTTATCTTTGTCTGAACTTAATTTATGTACAGCGCTACAGAATATGTCGGTGCATTATAAATAAACTATAATAATAATAATAATATAGATATGACAGCATCAAATATCACAATAACATCACAAAGCTGAGTTATTATATAGATGTAGGGACTGAAGATCTGCAAGTTAATGTTGTGTAGGGACTGAAGATCTGCAAGTTAATGTCTGATGTACAAAAACATACTGTAGTCCTATAAATTGCATTATACTTTTTTGAAGAAATAGATATATGTAATGGATAAATGGGCACATACAGCCTCTAATTCATTACTAACCATATGCAATTATGCTTTACTGGCGCCAGCCAGTGTCGTCTTTGTGCATCTTTTTCTCTCTGCGTTCCCCACCTTTTGTAGTTGCATGGAATGTACTGTTACAGTGTAATTACATTTAGTATTTAAAGGCTATATTTTCTTACTTTCTAAAATATAATACCCATTATCAAGTCTGGTTCTTCATAAAAAGGTCAGAATGGTTTCATGGAAGCTCATGTCACAAGGTTTCAAGCCCCTCAGCATGAAAAAATGACTATTTACAGCCCTCTGGTGAGATGTCTGATAAACCAATGCATGATATTGACCTGGGAGATGATGTCCCTGTGAAGTCTCTTAATAAGGTTTCTTTATCTCCTAGGTGGACTCAAGCTCTCCCCTTGTGTTCCTCACCAATCGAACTGTTGTCAAGGTTGACGGAAAGCTCAGAATGGTCTCCATCCCTCTGATGGAAAGGTCAGAATGGTCCGCATCCCTCTGATTGAAAGGTCAGAATGGTCTGCATCCCTCTGATGGAAAGGTCAGAATGGTCCGCATCCCTCTGGTGAGATGTCTGATAAACCAATGCATGATATTGACCTGGGAGATTATATCTTATGAAGTCTTTTAATAAGGTTTCTTTATCTCCTAGGTGGACTAGACATCTCACCTTGTTCCTCACCAATCGAACTGCTGTCAAGGTTAAAGCAAAGGTCAGAATGGTTTCATGGAAGCTCATGTTGCAAGGGTTCAAGCCCCTCACAATGAGAAAGGACTCTTTACAGCCCTCGGGTTAGACACTCTGCATACTCGGCCTGTTTGCCATTGTGGTTATCCCCTCGGTCATCAATTGTGAAGAGTGGCAATTCACCTGTGTAGCCGACACCAACTTAACTAGCCTCCCCATTTACTGCTGAACTCCTTCAGTATGGAGACTGATGGTAAAATATATTTTAAGCTATGTACTGATATTATACATCCCAATCTGAACTCTGCAGAGGGGATTGAAATTGACATAAGTCTATATATCTGGCAGAACATTCTGTATCTGTGCAAGCGACTGTTTTTGTGATAATTAGGAAGTTGTACAATAGTGTACTTTCACTGTGTTGGTCTTTTTTTCAGATAAAGACCACATTGTGACAATGAACCCTCTCGTGACACACTCTGCATACTCGTCCTGTCTGCTATTGTGGTTATCCCCTTGGTCATAAGTTCAAAAGAATGAGAACAGTGATAACTCACCCGTGTAGCCGACACCAACTTAACTGGCCTCCCAATCTACTACTGAACTCCATAACCAGGTAGCAGAGAGACTGAAGCAAATGTCTGATAAATCATATTGACCTGGGAGATTATATCTTGTGAAGTCTTTTAATAAGGTTTAATTATCTCCTAGGTGGACTGGACCTCTCACCATAGAACTGCTGGCAAGGTTGTAGGAAAGGCCAGAATGGTTTCATGTAAGCTAATGTCTCAAGGTTTCAAACCCCTCACCATGAAAAAGGACTCATCACAGCCCTCTCACGAGACTCTCCCTCAACATGAAAAAGGAGTCATCACAGCCGTCTCATGAGACTCTGCATACTTCATCAGTTGCGAAGAGCGGGAACAGTGGCAATTCACCTGTGTAGCCAACACCAACTTAACTGGCCACTCAATCTACTACTGAACTCCTTCAGTATAGAGACTTGTGGTAAAATATGTTTTAATATATATTCCTTGTGAAGTTTCCTAATTTAAGCATCATAAGCAGGTAGCAGAGAGACTGCCTCAAATGTCTGATAAACCAATGCATGATATTGACCTGGAAGATTATATCTTGTGACATCTTTTAATAAGGTTTAATTATCTCCTAGGTGGACTGGACTGCTCTTTACCATAGAAGTGCTGCCAAGGTTGAAGGAAAGGCCAGAATGGTTTCATGGAAGCTAATGTCTCAAGGTTTCAAGCCCCTCACCATGAAAAAGGACTCATCATGGCCCTCTCATGAAGAGTGGGAACAGTGGCAATTCACCTGTGTTGCCGACACCAACTTAACTGGCCTCTCAATCTACTACTGAACTCCTTCAGTATAGAGACTTTTGGTAAAATATATTTTAATATATATATATACATTCCTTGTGAAGTGTCCTAATTTAAGCATCATAATCAGGTAGCAGAGAGACTGCCTCATATGTCTGATAAACCAAAGCATGATATTCACCTGTGAGATTATGTCAATGTGAAGTCTCTTAATAAGGTTTCTCTATCTCCAGATGGACTGGGACCTCTCACCTTGTGCTCCTCAATAATCAAACTGCTGTTAAGGTTGAAGGAAAGGTCAGAATGGTTTCATGGAAGCTAATCAAAAAATAAAGTACAGAGACATCCTGAGATAGTGCACTCACAAAAAGATTCAAATCCAGGTTAGAATTAATAAAATATAATTTTTAATATAACAGAAGTAAAAAAGGATAAATGATCCCTAAAACATATATGATCTCAGTATTACAAGGGCACATGGAATACAATGAAGATATAGGAATAATGAAGATATAGAATAAACAGCACTGTGTGTCACCCATGGAAGACAATGTTAACTGGTCATCTCTTCAAAGATTCATATATATATATATACTTAGAATCTGCTGATATTTAATACTACTTGTGTGTGTCATGAGCAGGAAAGAAACATTGCCTTATAACATATCAATGGATCTGCAGAAATAACATATACTTAGCTGACTCAGTGCTCCCAGTATGAAAAGACTGTCACGTTGGTAACGCTATGTATCTCCACTGTCTCAGCTTGAAATGCACTACATATATTCAACATTGACTCTCTCTGTACTCTCTTGTACAAGTAAATAAAAATGCCTCCTTCCTGATTAGATCAGATTTTTGTCATTCTTTACTCATACAAAACAATATTAAATATGTTGTCACTGTGGGGATGGTGTTCTTTGGGTGATGTGATGTGTTGGGTTTGTGCCAGACATAACGTTTTCTTTGATGGCCGAAAAGTTAAATTTTAGTCTCATCAGACCAGAGCACCTTCCTCCATACAGTTTGGGAGTCTCTCACATACCTTTTTGCAAACTCAAAACGTGCCATTTTGTTTTTTTTGCTGAAAGTAATGGCTTTCTTCTGGCCACTCTGCTATAAAGCCCAACTCTATGGAGCGTACAGCTTATTGTCTTCCTATGTACAGATCCTCCAGTCTCTGCTGTGGAACACCGGCCGTCTCTTGGCAGGTTTGCTGTTCTGCCATGTTCTTTCCATTTGGTTATGAAAGATTTGATGGTGCTCCTGGGGATCATCAAAAATTTGGATATTTTTTTATACCCTAACCCTGACTTGTACTTCTCAACAACATTGTTCCTTACTTGTTTGGAGAGTTCCTTTGTCTTCATGGCAGTGGTTTGGTTAGTGGTGCCTCTTGCTTAGGTGTTGCAGCCTCTGGGGCCTTTCAAAAAAGGTGTGTATTTGTAATGACAGATCATGTGACACTCAGATTGCACACAGGCGGAGATCATTTCACTAATGAGCCTGTCCTGATAATATACAGTCAGGAGGTCACCCTAAATTAGATAGACCCTTAGCACTGTCTGAGCCTGTCCTGATAATGTGCAGACCTGTGGTCACCCTACATCAGATAGATACCCGGCACTGTCTGTGCCTGTCGTGATAATGTGCAGCATGAGGTGACCCTACATAAGACAGACCCCCAGCACTGTCTGAGCCTGTCTTGATAATGTGCAGTCAGGAGGTCACCTTACATTAGATAGACCCCAGCCCTTTCTGAGCCTGTCCTAATAATATGCACTTAGGAGGTTACCCTACATTAGATAGACCCCCAGCACTGTCTGAGCCTTCCTTGATAATGTTCAGTAAGGAGGTCACCATACATTAGATAGATCCCCAGCACTGTCTGAGCCAGTTCTGATAATGTGCATTCCTGTGGTCACCCTAGGTTAGATGGACGCCCGGCACTGTATGAGCCTGTCCTGATAATGTGCAGCAGTCTTCCCCTTACCCCGATCCTTCACACCCCCCAGGACAAGTGTAAGGCACTGTCTTCCTCTTACCCCGATTCTTCACACCCCCAGGGCAAGTGTAAGAACCTGTCTTCCCCATACCCCGATCCTTCACCCCCCCCCCCCAGGGCAAGTGTAAGAAACTGTCTTTCCTGTACCCAGATCTTTTACACCCATACAGTAAGTGTAAGACCCTGTCTTCCCCATACCCCGATCCTTCACACCCCCCAGGACAAGTGTAAGAACCTGTATTCCCCATACCTGGATCCTTCACACACCCACAGAAAATGTAAGGCCCCATCTTCCCCATACTCAGATCCTTCAACTCCCCCCACCCCCCCCACTGGTAAGTGCAAGGCCCTGTCTTCCACATAACACGGCCCTTCATATTGCCACGGAAAGTGTAAGGCCTTGTCTTCCTCTTACCTGGTCCTGCTGTCTCTTCCCCCCAAGTATCACACCAGTCCCTCCCAGACACTATGCTGACACAGAGTTAATCTTGCCGGGCCATCCGGCCATTTTTTGGGACTGACTATCTGGCCAATCAAAGACTCGTATGGTGGCCGCAGACCTCCTGGCATTGCCAGCTAGGGGGTAACCTGAAGCTTTCCTGCTGAGAATCCTTACTTGGGTTAAGGACCAATCTATCCAGATTGGGTGAGAGCTGACCAACAGTGCCAATCAATGAATACTTGCCTGTCTGGAGGCCCCTGCTTGGTAGATGAATGACAGGGGGTTCAAAATCCCCAAACTTGCAAAATCCTGTTTGTTTAGACAAAGTAACCACTGCTTTATGGTTTTGAGACAGGATAAAATACCCATGAAAAACTGGCTCTATTTTGTGTTATTTTTTTTTTTCTAAAGTGAATCAGTCCTGGGAAATTCAATGATGCTGTTGCTGCATTTATATGCACATGAGTGACTCACGTTTATTAATTAGATGCTTTGATGTGCTAATTAGGATTCTAGTGTGCTTGTTTGTAGTAGCCAAAACCTGCAATGTTATCTGGCAGTTAGTCCCCACTCCCATCCTTAGCAAGTACTCGGAGCTGCACATTTACATACACAGTGGCGGGTCGTGACTGTCCAAGTTGGTGGGGCGGAAGGCAGAGACCTGGCCCCTCCCCTTAAATTGTCTCAAAAGTAGAAACTCCTCTCTTCACAACATTTTAACTCTGTAGGCCCCACCCACTGAAAGATACTCCACCCACTTACTTGATTTCCCCCCCCCCCCCCCGCGTCACTTTACATATGTATTATCTTGATGAGGGTGAGGTGGTGCTGGTTCTGCTCACTATTCTTATGATGAAAAGTGTTTGCATTTTCTTGATGACATGCAATAATTCAATAGAACACATGTAAAACATGTTAGATCAGGACGTATAGCCCTGACAGCTCTTAGAAACAGACAATAAATATCCCATAGAGAGAGACAGGGATCGAGAGAGAGGGATGGAGAAAGAGAGGGGGATAGCGAGAGGGATAGATAAGCAAGCAGTAAAGAACAATTCAGCATAGAAGACAGGATTTCCGAGAGATGACCCTGATGGTGGAAAAAAATTAAGGTATACAAATAAGGAAAAGAGATTAGAGATTGATAGATGAGGTTATTGAAGCAATGAACATGAACTTGAGTAAGCTCAGAGGGGTAGTAACTAACAGATGTGCCTGATGTGCTGTGGTCCATATGGTCACAGGGAGACGGACATGACTGAACAAAAATAAAAGTAATGGGGAAAAAATACTATTTTTGAATACATTTTTACAACACTACGTGGGCTAAATGCTCCTACAGGTAGACTGATTAAAGTGAAACCTAAAAAGCAGACATCAAGTTATTTTACTTGACAGTACAAGAACTAAAACTGAAGTAAAAACCACCCAAACTCTTATACCATACTCCATCGTCTTAAAATGGCTACAAGCCCTGTGTATCATTTGAATTAAATAAAATTACAAGTTAACTGTTATACTAGACTATACCAAAACTGTTGATTGCAAGTACATATAATATATATTCTATATGATATGTGTTTATATATATATATATATATATATATATACCAGCGACTTGCCCGTCAAAAATGACGGAGCAATAAAATTTGAAGCCATGGCAATTCTGTTTGCCACACAATGTGAAGGTTTTTGTACTGTGAGGACCTTCGGGCCTCTCCTCTGGTGTACTTTTGCTCCTCTGAGTAGCCTCCATGCTCATCACAAAGACAGATACATACAGTATGTCTATATTTTTGTAAATAATAATCAATTAATTAGTTACTTAATTAATTAACATAGTTTATCTATTTGTAATTAATATATCCATCAATCAATAGGCTGAAGAGCTAACAATCTTTGTTCATTTTCTCCTCTGGTGTACTTTTGCTCCTCTGAGCAGCCTCTGCACTAGTCACAAAGACAGATACATATGTCTATATTTTTGTAAATAATAATCAATTAATTAGTTACTTAATTAATTAATATACTTTACCTATTTGTAATTAATATATCCATCAATCAATAGGCTGAAGATCTAAAAATCTTTTTTCATTTTAATGTCCAGTTGGACTGTTGCTGGCCTGTGGAGATAATTTATGAATGTCCCAACTGTGCATTAGAAGTAAGCTGCGTGCGCAAGGGAAAACCATTGGTTTATTTGTGTAAAGCGCTACTGTAAATGCATAATGTTGTGATTTGCAAGTTCGGAGTGTAAAGTAGCGACGTTTGTGAATGTGCTACGAAGTTCGCGAATATTTGGTGTCCTTTGTAGTAGTGTATTTTGTACCTCGTACATTCCTGTGTGAAAGTGGTAAGCGGTTGGCGGTGTGTTGCACGGTCCAGGGTAGTGTTAATAGATTTAAATTTGCGTTCCATCTCACTTCCAGACGTCCTGGCTGTTCCTCCGTGCTGTGTGTGATGTTTTTGTTGTTTTTTTTCGTGTATTTTTTGTGGTTTTCGTGTTTTTTGTTTTTTCGCGTTAACTTTGTATTTTTCCTACCATCATATTTTTTTTTTTAAGTCCCGTGTCTCGTATTTTATTTTTTCTTAGTCCTGCGTCTTGTAATGGGTTTTTTTCTAAGTTGCGCGTTTGTCAACTGCTTGCAGCCTAACAGCCTTATTAAATTGTGAATCGGGCAATTGAATAGGGCTGTATATAAGCACATAGCATATATTTTTTTTACAAAAGTGTTTAGTTAGTGAACTTCTATGCAAAAGCAAGGTCTTCAGTAATTAAAAATGTATTTAAATAAAAGATGTTATGTGCTTATATAGAGCCCTATTCAATTCGGCGAAAGGCAATTTAATAAGTCTGTGTAGGCTAAGTCCTGCGTGTTTCATTGCCTCCATTGCTTGCCTCGCTTTGCGAGGCTTGCAGGCAATGAGCGCCTTTGACCCTCATCGCCCAAGTGCTGTGCGTGTAAGTGCCTTGACGGCGCACCTCGCTATGCGATGCTTGCATGCAATGAGAGCCTTCAGCGCTCATCGCCTAAGTGCTCCAAGTTAACGGCCAAGTTAACGGCTCCCTCGCTTTGTATGCACCACGCAACAATGATCACAATGTGATATATATATATCTATACAGTGGGGGGAAAAGTATTTGATCCCCTGCTGATTTTGAACGTTTGTCCACTGACAAAGAAATGATCAGTCTATAATTTTAATGGTAAATGTATTTTAACAGTGAGAGACAGAATAACAAAAAAAACAAAACAAAAAAAAGAAAAATTCATGTAAAGTTATAAATTGATTTGCAGGTCAGTGAGGGAAATAAGTATTTGATCCCCTATCAATCAGCAAGATTTCTGGCTCCTGTGTGTCTTTTACACAGGTAACGAGCTGAGATTAGGAGCACTCTCTTAAAGGGAGTGCTCCTAAACTCAGCTCATTATCTGTATAAAAGACACCTGTTTACAAAAGCAATCAATCAGATTCCAAACTCTCCACCATGGCCAAGACCAAAGAGCTGTCCAAGGATGTTAGGGACAAAATTGTAGACCTACACATGGCTGGAATGGGCTACAAGACCATCGCCAAGCAGCTTGGTGTAAAGGTGACAACGGTTGGTGCAATTATTCGCAAATGGAAGAAACACAAATTAACTGTCAGTCTGCCTTGGTCTGATGCTCCATGCAAGATCTCACCTTGTAGAGTTTCAATGATCATGAGAACGGTGAGGAATCAGCCCAGAACCACACGGGAGGATCTTGTTAATGATCTCAAGGCAGCTGGAACCATAGTCAACAAGAAAACAATTGGTAACACACTAAGCCGTGAAGGACTGAAATCCTGCAGTGCCCGCAAGGTCCCACTGCTCAAGAAAGCACATGTGCAGGCCCGTCTGAAGTTTGCCAATGAACATCTGAATGATTCAGAAGAGAACTTGATGAAAGTGTTGTGGTCAGATGAGACCAAAATCAAGCTCTTTGGCATCAACTTAACTCACCGTGTTTGGAGAAGGAATGCTGCCTATAACCACAAGAACACCCTCCCCACCGTCAAACATGGAGGTGGAAACATTATGCGTTGGGAATGTTTTTCTGTTAAGGGGACAGAATAACTGCACCGCATCAAAGGGATGATGGATGGGGCCCTATCTACCGTCAAATCTTGGGTGAGAACCTCCTTCCCTCAGCCAGGGCATTGAAAATGGGTCGTGGATGGGTATTCCAACATGACAATGACCCAAAACACACAGCCAAGGCAACAAAGGAGTTGCTCAAGAAGAAGCACATTAAGGTCCTGGGGTGGCCTAACCAGTCTCCAGACCTTAATCCCACAGAAAATCTGTGGAGGGAGCTGAAGGTTCGAGTTGCCAAACATCAGCCTCAAAACCTTAATGACTTGGAGAGGATCTACAAAGAGGAGTGGGACAAAATCCCTCCTGAGATGTGTGCAAACCTGGTGGCCAACTGCAAGAAACGTCTGACCTTTATGATTGCCAACAAGGGTTTTGCCACCAAGTACTAAGACGAAGGGGTCAAATACTTATTTCCCTCATTGACCTGCAAGTAAAATTATAACTTTTTTGACATTCGTTTTTCTTGGGGTTTTTTGGGGGGTGGGGGGGGGGGGTTCTGTCTCTTACTGTTAAAATACACCTACCATTAAAATTGTCGACTGATCATTTCTTTGCCAGTGGACAACTGTTCAAAATCAGCAATACTGATAATGAAATACTTTTTCCCCCACTTTATATACTGTATATATATATATATATATACACACATGTCATATACATTATATATGTGCCTGTGGACATACTTACACACACATATATACACATACAAACGGGTGGAGAAGAATATTAACATATCATGGGAACCTGGAAAACATTTGTAGGAGCATGACAGACTGCTTTCTAGAAGTCTGGAAGGAGGTCCTTCATAGGGATGCAGATGCCTTATTCTATGTAAATATAGAATATAAGCTGTATTCTTGGAGCCTGGAAGGAGGTCCTTCATAGGGATACAGATGCCTTATTCTATGTAAATATAGAATACAAGCTGCTTTCTAGGAACCTGGAAGGAGGTCCTTCATAGGGATGCAGATGCCTCATTCTTTGTAAATATAGAATACAAGCTGTACTCTAGGAGTCTGGAAGGAGGTCCTTCATAGGGATGCAGATGCCTCATTCTTTGTAAATATAGAATACAACCTGCTTTCTAGAAGCCTGGAAGGAGATCCTTCATAGGGATGCAGATGCCTCATTCTTTGTAAATATAGAATACAAGCTGTATTCTAGGAGCCTTCCTTCCAGCTTGTCTGATACATACAGTACAGGATAGTCAGCAACATACAGAGTTACTGACATGGCTGAAGCTCTGCACCCAGCACACTGACACAGGAGTTGTCGTTTTTTTCCAATATACCTTATTCAGAAAGAGGAGAGAGAAAGATAGATTATAGAGGGAACATAAAAGTGTGGGGGGGGGGGGGGGGGGCAGTATTTGTCCTTCAGCACACAGACTGCTTCAATAAATTAAAATTTGTAAAAAATAAAAAAAGTATATAAACTGTATACTCTAAAAATGTTTTTTGCACTAAAGAGAAACCATTTTTTTCAGTATCAAATTAAAAGCAAACTGTCATGTCAAAACTACTAGTCTTCCTTATGAAGCTGCCTATATCTAACTATCTATCTAGATCAAGGATGGGGAAGGAAGGGGTTTCAATATGAGAGAGAGAGAGTACAAGTCTCATAGAGAGAATAAGAGAGTTACAGAGAACAAGAAACAGATAGAGTGAATAACAGACAGAGACTACTCACCCAGTCCTGAACAGCTCTCTCAGCATAGCAGCTCTTACTGAATTACATCTCCCAGTATGCACTTCATGCTGCAATTCAGCAGTCCTAATTGGCTGGGGCAGTGTCGGGGATTAGCTGGGGTTTGCCCATGAAGTGTATTCACAGCTTCAGCTCCTCACAGTCATTTTGAATGGGTGATCCCAGTAAGTTCCCACAGCTTCAGCTCCTCCCAGTCATTCTGATTGGGTGATGCTGTGTGTGACAGACAGGCTTGTTGCTTCTGAGGGAGCAAAGACAGCACTGTGCTCTGATCTGTAGTTCTAGGCAAGTCACCAGCAGGGGGAGATGTGACAAGGGGATAAGTCAGTGTTTTTAACTGCTTGCCAAAGGATTACCCATTTAACAGCATATATAAAAAATAAATAAAGATTGAACATGATATAATTAATTTGTATTTTTATATTATTTAAATTAAACAAATAAGTTAGTAATGGGGGATTAAGTCAGTGCATTCATTCAGGGAGGGCAGTTGCCCATGTGCCCCTATGCACCTGTCGCCCCTTTATTCAACGTGTCATAGATATAACACAAGAAAAGATGTTACTATCATCAAAGGAGATTGGAATGCTAAATATGGTAACCAAAAGACACCTGGAATAACTGGCAAGTTTGGTCTTGGAGTACAAAATGAAGCAAGTCAGAGATTAGTAGAATTCTGTCAAGATAATGTTCTGGTTATAGCAATCACCTTCTTCCAACAGCCTCCAAGATTACTCTACACTTGTATCATATAGAAATCAGACTGACTATATACTTTGCAGCCAGAGATGGAGGAGCTCTATACAATCATCAAAAACAAGACCTGGAGCTTACTTCGGCTCAGACCATGAGATTCTTATTGCAAAGTTCAGAATTAAACTGAAGAAAAGAGGGTAAATCATCAGCATAAGCAGATACAAAATAAAAATGATATCCTTTGTGAATATAATAAAGATCTTTGGTTCTAAGTTTGCAACTTTATCCAGGAAACAGCAAAGAAAACTAATAAGGTAAACTGGCTGATGAGGCTTTAAAAGTAGCACAGGAAAGAAGGAAAGCAAAAGGTACTGGAGATCAGAAAGGATTTGTCCAGCTGAATGCAGAATTCCAGAGGATAGCAAGAAGAGACAAGGAGACATCATACAAAGAGTGATGTAAAGAGATAGAAGAATATAACTGAACGGGTAAGTCAAAAGATCTCTTCAAGAAAATTGGGGATCTCAAAGGCAACTTTCATGCCAAAGTGGAAGTGATAAAATACAAAAATGGTAAGGACTTAACAGAAGAAGATCCTTTAAAGAAGAGGTGGCAGGGATAACCTGACGATCTGCACAGGAAGTATCTTAACAGCAGTGATAAACTCAATAGTTTGTAGAATGAGCTGGAGCCATACATTTTGAAGAGTGAAGTGAAATGGGCCCTAGGTTGTCTTGCTAATAACAAGGCTGCAGGAGTTGATGGAATGCCAAATGAACTATTCAAAATTCTATAAGATGATGCTGTGAAAGTGTTACTTGCCTTATGCCAACACATTTGGAAAACTCACCAATGGCCAATATACTGGAAAAGGTCAGTCTACATCTCAATCCCCAAAAAAGCAGTGCCAAAGAGTGCTCCAATTATCGAACAATTGCACTAATTTCACATGCCAGCAAGGTAATGCTTAAGATCCTACAAGTTTGACTCCAACAATATATGGACTAGGAACTACCAGATGTGGAAGCTGAGTTCCACAGAGGAAGAGGCACAAGAGATCAAACTGCCAATGTCAGATGGATAATAGAGAAAGCAAGAGAGTTCCAGAAAAACATTTACTTCTGCTTCATAGACTATTCTAAAGCCTTTGACTGTGTGGATCACAACAAAGTGTGGCAAGTTCTTAAAGAGACAGGACTACCAGACCATCTCATCTGCCTCCTGAAGAATCTGTATGTGGACCAAGAACACACAGTCAGAACCGAACAAGGGACAACAGAATGGTTCAAAATGAGGAAAAGGTGTGCAACAAGGTTGTGTATTGTCACCTTATTTATTTTACATATATGCAGAATACATCACGTGTAAGCCTGGATGAATCCAAAGGCAGAATTCATATTGCTGCCAGAAATATCAACACCCACAGATGATACTACTTTGATGGCTGACAGTGAGGAGGAACTAAAGGACCTATTGATGAGGGTAAAAGAAGGCAGTGCAAAAGCTGGCCTGTTGCTCAATGTTAAAAAGACGAAGATCATGGCAAACGGCATTCTCAGTTCCTGGCAAATAGATGGGGAAGAAGTGGAGGCAGTGACAGATTTTATTTTCCTGGGATACAAGATCTCTTCAGATGGTAATTGTAGCCATGAAATTAAAAGACGTTTGCTACTGGGGAGAAAAGCTATGGCAAGCTTGGACAAGCTAGTAAAAACTAAAGATATAACACTATCAACAAAGGTCTGCAAAGTTAGAACTATGATATTCCCAGTAGTGACATACAGATGTGAAAGCTGGACCATAAAGAAGTCTGAGCTCTGTAGAATTGACATTGTGGGATTGTAGAAAACTACTTAGAGTCCCTTAGACTGCAAGAAGATCCAATAAATCAGTCCTTCTGGAAAACAATAAAAACTGTTCACTGGAAGGTATGATCACAAAGCTGAAGCTAAAATATTTTGGCCAAATCATGAGAAGGCAGGATTCCCTAGAGAAGGCTCTGATGTTGGGAAAGATTGAAGGCACACAAAGAAGGGGATGACAGAAGCGGAGATGGATAGATGAAGTCACTGAAGCAATGAACATAAACTTGATGAAGCTCATAGGGGCAGTGACTGACAAATGTACCTGGCATGCTGCGGTTGACTAAACAACAACAACATTCTGTCCTTTTTCTGAATAGATAGATTAATATTAAAATACATTTGATTACACATGACGTGAAATTGTCAATGCATACTTAATTAAAAAGAGTATGGCTCTACATAGGGTCCACTATTCCGCATGCATATACTATATTTAACTGTAGTATTACTTTGTCCATTAGTCATCATGCTGGTTCTGTAACAGAATATAGTATGACTATATATAGAGCCATTATCCAAGCAATTTCTCTCTTGAGGTCACAGTTGTCTGTCCTCTATTATTTATCCCATCTATTCATCCATCAGTCATATTTTTATAGAAATACTTTACTCGGTGTAATTTACAACAGACCTGTAGATTTTTATATTGGATGTATCTGTGCAGATTTATACATTGTATGAATATGTATACATCTGTATACATGTGTATGGCTGCTTAAAAGGATAATGAAGTTAGCCATTGAGCTCTTTGATGGTTCATATGCCTGTGAAAGTATTGATAGAGCAGATTGTAAATTATAGAAAAGCTTTTTTAGCATTTTAGAAATAAGTGCTACAAAGGCTGAAAATTGGCCTGTGAGGACTCCTATTTTTATTTCTCACTTTTTCAGGTTCATCCAAATGAAACGTAATTGATTTTTCCGCACAGCTCCATAACTCAGCTGGTGCAATGCTCTGACACACCCTATTCAAAAATAGTTAGAAGGTGACCTGCCTTTGTTGCAAAATTGCATTTCCAGAGATTCTATTAAAGCTTTTAGCATTTATAACTAATTTTAACTAATTTAAATTCATGCTAGCACACTTGTGGCTTTGGTGTCCATTTTGGTGCTAATTATTCCATTTCATTTCATATATAGTAGTTTAACACTAGTAGTTATACACATGATATCCTTTCTATTATATGTACATGTATATAGACTTCATTAATCCAGTTCTAGCACATACACATAAAAATGCTTACATCCCAGAGACGGACCACTACGACCTGTATCAGAGGAGAAAATAAGGGAAATATAGACTATAAAAATAATCCTTGCTACATAGTGTTTATGTGGTTTTATGCATGGATTGACCATTTGTTTATTCCTGTATTTATTAGTCTGTTGTGTTGTAAATTGGGGACAACATACCACACTCAAGAACAGGGATAGGGTCCTGAGACCCAGGGACCACATATTACCCCCTTCCTCATTCTATTCAATCTGCAAGCTCACCTGACAAACGGGGGGAAAAAACACTCAACTAAGAATAGAGAATGCTAAAAAAGCGTACATTGCAAGTGATGCCCACTAAGGGTGCAGCAATTCTCCCTTTACACAGGCATACTAGCATTCCAATGTAGCATTTCAGTGAACATGATCAATTAAGCAAGGCCGTAACTCCCGATTTAGAAACAGTAAATAGAAAATGAGACCGTTATCATTACGTCAGTAAAACATTGAGGTTACATGTCAATCAATTAGCGTTTAGAAGTGCCATGTGTGATCAGACTTGCAAAACCGCAAAATCCCAAATAATAAAAATGAATGCCAATACTGTTCTAGTCCATGTGGGTGGCCTGATATGTATTAACTCATTAATTGATTAACCCCGTAATGAAACGTAAAAAAAAAAAAAATATTGCCGATTTGCAATCTTGAGACTGCAATTAATTCTAATGTCTTTCATCGTTTTCCCCGTCATTTACAGTGCAGTATTGATTTTTTTATTTGCATTTACAGTACTATGGACAGGGTTTAAACCCTGTTGCGAGTCCTATCTGATACTTTTCTACATTTGCAGTTTATGGGAGTGAAAACATATGCAGGCTTGCGGAATTGTAGCACTTGAGATTTTAGCAATCTTAACTCTTGCAGACATCAAAGATCAAAGGCTTAGATGGGGTGTAAGTTCCGGTTGTAACAACCACAGGGATTTCAAGCAGTTTTCGGCTCGCATTACGGGCTCCAGTAACATACAATTGCTCAATTGAATGAGGCTCCATGTATCTCCTGCCATCCTTTCCTCTCCTGTACATGAGGGAACAAGTACAGTATTCCACTTGATCTTAGTCCCAAAAAACATATGCAGAAGCGAGAGATAAACATCTGAAAACAGACATCAGCTAAGTAGCCTGCCCTAGTGAGCAGCTGACTATTCTCAGGTATGCATCTTCCATCATGGTTTGCATGCAAATAACCCTTGGAATCTCCCTAAAGGATATAAGGTCACCTAGGCATGGACCCCTTGTTTCATAGGCCATAGAAAATCACTAGTACTTCATGGATGAACTCCAATACTACTATATTTGTATTGGGGTCTGATGTTTATTCTTTGAAGAGGAGATTTGCCCGTATTGTGGTTATGGATATGCTTAAGCTGATTTCTCCTCTATTATGGCACAAATAAGCTCGAACTTTAGTGATTATAGCCTGGGTGAGTTAGATGCCTGTTCTTAAAGGACTGCTGTAGCACATTTACAAGTAATGTTTGCTTGTTGGGCATATACTGCTAAATACAGTATGCAGTTAAAAATAAATAAAAGTTAATATTTTTCTTACATTTGAAAGTGTCTGTTTTCTTCTCAAGCAGAGCTGCTTATCCCTACCTACCTGTTCTTATCATGGGGTGTGGCCAGCTCAGCCTAGATGCCGGACCAAAATAAAATGTCTCACCAGTGTAGGTGGTTCAGACTGAGCATACATAGCAAATGGGGGTGGCACTATGATGGCTCATGCACTGTCCCTGCATGGAGCTATGGGGCAGCTGCAAGCAAGTTACAATACAGCTGTTACCTATGTGTAGATGGTGAGATGGAGCCAATGATGTAATGGGGAGGGCCAGTGTCATCATAGACAAAGCTGCTTCAAAGTTCCATAATAGTACAGCCTCAAGGAGGAGCTGGCCACACCCCTTCACAAGGCACTGGAAGGTGGAGAAAAGCAGCTCTGCTTGTAGAGAAAAAGGAAAAAATATATATAAATATTTATTATAAACTGCATACTGTTTTTAATAATACTTGTCAAACAAACAAACATATAATTTTTAGTCTTAAATGCATTACACTGGTCCTTTAATCAAGCAGGTCACTGTTTTTTTGAGAATCTAAATTCTGCAGATTTTCCACTCTGTTAAGGGCCTGAACAGAGTGTACACATTCTTAAGGGCAACAAAAACTGAAATGCCTGGCAAGGATCTTTTGCATGGGAGAAAACTCAGAGCTCATATTCTGTACCAGCTCTGTGCTTCTAAAAAGAAACAGGGCAGGTCTTCTATTCCCACCACCAGAGGCTTGACGACCCATTACAACTTGTCTTCAATCTCCATCTGTAAAGTCTAGGGAGTCCATACAAACGTATTTGCCCTTCAGTCTTCCTAAGACTCTTCCTTGTGTAGTGAAAGGTGCCTGTGTCTGAAAGTGTCTTAATGTACTTCACACACAGATCAGCTGCTACCCTTAGCCAGGTTTTTGTGATAAGCCTTTATTTGGTTTAGTACTAAGGGATGTACTTAAAAGTACACAAACTGAAAAGATAGTGGGTAGTAGAAAATAAGAGGTTTGCACAACCTAGAAAAACAATACTGGTTTCCAAAAATGCTTACCAGACAACTGATGCTATTAAAATAGGGAACATAGGACATGTACCCTCTGTTTGTGAGCATCAACATTCATTAGCTTAACATCCAAAGGCCTAAGCATCTACGCCACTCCCAACCAGATTGTCTAAAGTACTACACTATTAGCAGCCCCCCCCCCCCCCCCCAAACAAAATTTCCAAAGTTCCCACACATAGGGCCATATACAATTGAGCGATTTTGTGATCTGGTAGCCCGTAAGTGAGGTCGCAAGCTATTTTGCTATTCAATCAGCATCTTTTTACGGGCTCAGAATGGCTTCCGAGTTTATGAGTTTGGAAAAATGGCTATGGGTAAACTCGTAACTTACAGCCTCCAGAATCCTTTGATCTGTCACTTTCGCAAGGCTAAAATCACAAATCGCTATTCAATTGCTCAATTTCCCCAAGCCCGCAAATGTATTCACACCCCTAAATGGTAAATGAAGGAGAAAATCCAATGAGTGCTAGAGAGGACCATCAAGGGGGTTAAAAACCTATTCGTGGCACTGTAAATGCAAATAAAAAATAAATACAGCACTGTAAATAAGAGGGAAAGCGATGATAGATAATAGAATTAATTGCACAACAGTCTCAAACTCGCAAACTCGCAAATCGGCAGGTAATAATATTTATTTTTATGTGTCATTTCGGGGTGAAATCGATCTTGGGTATCAATGGGTTAATACATATCAGGCCACCCATATGGACTAGAACAGTATTGGCATTCATCTTCATAATTCTTTATTTTTTGGTATTGCGAGTCTGATTGCATATCAGACCCCAGAACCTAATTGATTGACATGAAACCTCCATGTTTTACTGCCGTAATAATGACTCATTTTCCTGCCGAGAACTGCTCACCTGAGAATAAGTAGTTGCTAAGTAGCATGTCCTGTGACATCTCTTATCTTTGCTTTTTTTATGCAAGCAAACACTAAAGTCTCCCAATTTTTGCAGAAACTAGGTGTAATCTAGACATGGTCACCTTGCTCAACATGTAGTTAAACCAGCAATGTTGACAGCTTGAAATATGTGGCTGAATGGCTGTTGCTGTGAATATGAGTCTTGTCTGGCATGTTTAGAGTTGTTGGGTTTTGTTCATTGTATAGTTTAGATTGATTTGCTTACCACATTTCCTTAAGGTTTTTCTTTTGATAATGTTAGTAGAAGGAAATTATTAGGATGGGAAGGACAAGTTTGAATGGACAAAAAAGCATCCTTATGTCATAGTGTTTTGGTTTATCTATGGACTGTCAAGTCATTTAGTCTTGCATTTATCAGGCTTGGATATGGCATATTGGGACTGCTTTGAAGAGGTATGTAAAAAAAAGGTTTGGGAACTACTGGTCTAACCACTACTCTTCGGGTAACAGTACTTGTGCTGCTCGATGTTGGTTTCACTATTGGCATTGTCTATTCTGGGTTTAGCTTTACAGTAATTTTTCTTCTACCAAAGGTTATACATTCACTGCAGGTTTATTCCCATTTCACGGCATTCTGTGTTGCCATTATTGTTATGCTCTGGCAGTAGATCTCACATGGTGTCTAATATGGATGTAAATATCAGAAAGATCGGTCACTTGATTGATAAGGTATCACTGAACTGACTGGGCACAGCTAGGAAGGGGGCATGTTTTGATTACCTCATAAACTTTATTGAGACCCCAAGGGTTATTTGCATGCAATTAAAACAGGATAAAGGGTTCACAAGTGGTCCAGTGGTGAGAATTCTGTGCTTTCATCGCTGTGACCTGGGTTCGATTTCTGACTCCATGAAGGGTTGGGGCTGGTCAGTACTTGGATGGGAGACCACTTTTAAATAACAGGAGCTGTATGCTGTGGCCCACTGGAGAAGGAACTAGCAAATCCATGAGGTCATGGAGAGTCGGACACAACTGAACCACACAAAACAGGGCTAAACAACTGAGAATAAGCAGTCATCAAGTCAGTGGACACTATGCCAGAGAGCAGGCTACTTAGCCGCTAACAATTCTTATGTGTGAATTTCTCAATTTTCTTTTTGTTTCTGCCAGTAAGCCATATGAGCTCCCTAAAGTTTATAGGGGAACCGAGAAGTGGACCCCATGCTCACTGTGCCTATATCAGTGGTTCTGCAATTTCCTCGTGTTCAGAGAAGACAGGACCTAATGCTGTTATATTCTTCATAAATTAGTAATTTTCATTGAACTACAACATGACCCGGCAAGACCCAAAGTCCCTGACCCCCAAAAATGACACAACACAACTGTTGGAGGTACAACTGGCCGCATTGAGTTTTATTGGCAGTAACCCCATCCCTTGAGCCCACGCTCAAGAGGTCAACCTCTGTGCCGTCGTCACACCTTCCCAGGGTAGGGACGGCCCTTTCTCACCATTGGCCCGGGCAACTCCCCCACCCGCCCCAACACAACTTATTAAAACTCTGCTGCAACAAACCACATATTAACAACCATAAGTTCATCACATGAGCACAAATCTCCTGAATAATGACTTAATATATTACAATATTTCTTATTTCCTTTTTTTTTTAAACACATTCTTTATTTATTATATATATATATATATATACATATATATATATATATATATATATATATATATATATATATTTTTTTTTTTTTTTAAATATATAAAACTTAACAATATCAAATGCTCTTACAAAAGGGAGGGTGGGTGGGTGCCTGGTTCCCTGCCTGCCGGGGAGTGAAACTAAAATGGTGCCCATGCTTGCCTGAGGGGACGGAGTCAACGCACCTCTCACGCTAGGCCCCGCCCCCTGCTTCCTCTGCCGGCACTGGGTCCTACCATGTGAAGGGATCCCCGCTGCAGATACCAGCACGCTGGTTCCGCCCTGGTGGTCCTTCATGACCCGGCAAGATCCAAAGTCCCTGACCCCCCCCAAAAATGACACAACACAACTGTTGGAGGTACAACTGGCCGCAGCGAGTTTTATTGTTATCATATGCAAATGGCATATGTAAATTCACTACAACGGGCGAGGAGCCCCGGGCTTGGCAGTAACCCCATCCCTTGAGAGGTCAACCTCTGTGCCGTCGTCACACCTTCCTAGTGTAGGGACGGCCCTTTCTCACCATTGGCCCAGGCAACTCCCCCACCCGCCACGGCGACTCCGGATGAAACCTCTATGGAGTCGCTCCCCCCCCATCGCTAAGGCCTGCTGTAGCCCCACCTTAAACTTCAACATAAGCAGCGCCAAGCCTATTTCCATTAGATGTACTCCATCTTCCAAGAAAAATGCATCCGCATTAGATTCCTCCAGATCATGATGGCGCAGAGATATCCATCCCATCTTTTTAATGAAGCTTGACATCAGCTTGTTCACCTTCTGCCTGGCCCTGTCCAGGCTACCTGGGTCCCTTACGTTTCTCCACGCCCTCCTTTTTACCATCACTGACCATATAACGATTATTCCTGGGGACCTCTCTCTCCAGACACTGATGTCACGCTTCATATCCCTCACCAGCCTTTTGATAGGGATGTATCCCAAGTCATTTCTTCCCACATGGATTAACACAATCTCCGGCTGACCAAAGCGCTGGGTGTACGAGTCCATCAACCCACTAGCTTGCCTCCACCTCATTCCTCTCGTACCAAACCAGCGCACTGCTCCGCGCCCATTAGGTATACTCAACTGCAGACCATCCTTCGAGTTCATGGCAAAACACTCCGCCCAGTATATTCAGGAGTGCCCGATCACCCAGAGTTGATTCCGACAGTCTGCAATGGCATGTCAAACTTAGTAATCAACTGAAGCCAGGCGAATGTATAACTTGAAACGGCTCGATTGCCACCTTCCAATCCTCTTAAGCACCTCATCCGGAAGTCCCACACCCGCTGCTTCCGTTGCCGCCCCTACGCGGAATGAGTGAGTTACAAATTCAGCCTCACATAGTCCCAGCTTGCTAAACAACTTTTGAAAACCTTAGAGAATTGGAAGCACGACAAAGCGAGCCCGTCCAAGTATATTATTAACGGCCCAGGCAAACCCGGTCGTCGCTGCAAAAGTCGTTTCACCTAGTCCACTGGGCAACAGTCCGTTCCTACCCGTCTCAGCATGATCTCCTTGCCATGATCCGCTTGGTCTGTCTCGGACCTCCTTAACCATAACACTACCCTGCCACCCATACGTCCTCCACTTGCATGCCTCCCGGGCCGTGCTTGCTAGCCGCAACCAGTTCGCTTAACCTGAATGCTCCAAAGAAGGCTAGCGAAAAATTGTACGGAACAGCAGTGCCTCGTAGCCCGTGTGGCAAACCTCCTCCAGTGCCAGGGACATACGCAACAAATGTGACAGGATGCCGCTTGTCTGTACCTGACTGACCCTTCGCCAGTCCCTTCAGGACCGTCCTTACCAGAAACTCCTTAGACAAGTCCTTCTGCCCAGATATCTTGAACATAAAAGCTAACGCAGTTACTTGACTAGACACCGATGCCGCCGACATACTGGCATCCCTACATTGCAGTATGAACCACAGCAGTATGCTTAACCTCTGATCATCAGACTCCTCACCGCCTGCCGTCACTATCAAGTTGGCCCCACTTAAACCACACCTTCCTGAATGCCGACCATGTTGATGGCGCCAATGAATTCCTGATCAGCGAATTGCTGCTGCTTAGGTTGCCAGCTGTCTGAAACGTCCCCACTGAAAACGAGACAGTGCGTCAGCTATACTGTTATCCCTGCCCGAAACATGCTCTAAACATATGTTCAAACGTAGGCAGGCCAGAACTAAGTGTCGAAGCAACCTGATGCCCAGTCTTAATGACGACGTGATGTTGTTCCCCGTGTGGACCACTGCCATGTTGTCCGAGAAAAGAATACTTGCCTATCCTTACAGTCTTCTCCATACAGTCTTCTGAGACAACGATAGGAAATAGTTCCATGAAGGCTAAAATTCTTGGTTAGGCCTGCCTCAATCCATTATTATCATAATTGTTATCAATGAATTGTCTGTCCAATACCTGCAGTTAAAACTGACTCTGAATAGCAGTTGCCAATTAAGTTTGTGCTAGTGTCCTGTTTGCTTTTTGTTAAAAGTTCATATAAAACAAAAAAGTTTAAATGTCAACTGCATTTGTGTATTCCTTGTCACGGGTTCCCCTATCCCTATATTCCCCATGTTAAACTGCACTGTTCAGAGCTGTTTCTCTTAACACTCCTACTGCTTGGAACCTATCTACAGCATTAAACGAGGTATAGCTGTAGATCAACATTGATTTTACATCCAAAAGAGAGTACATGTATTGGTGTGTACACTGCAGAATATGCGGATACAGACTCGGAAGGACTGCATGTGCATGTCATGTACTAGCCTAACCTGGACCATGTCTCATAAGCATGTTAACACTGATTGCTGAGAATTGGTCACAGACTGGTGTGTCTCACACAGTGCACAGCAGATTCAGCTGAGCACGTGTCCTAATGAATTGCAGATGGCACACCGCACCAGCATTATATATATTGATATGAGCCATGGGACCTTTCCTGTCATCTGACCGGGACTGCTGGTAGCAGCAGTTGCAGTGAGCAGCCTCTAGATGTCGCTACATTTTACTGGCGATTAGATTGTCTACCGATTTAGTGGGTTAGGGTGGGGGTTAGGATCAGGTTGAGGGCTAGTTCTAGGGCTTTTGGGTTAGTGTGTAAGGTGAAAAATTGTATACAATAGCAGCAGCGCCATGTAGCAGCCCCTTGCCTCAACTGCTGCTGCCAGCAGTCACGGTCACATAACAGGAAAGATCCGAGCCTTGATCCAAAATGCTCATGATACAGGTCAATGTTCAACTGCATAAAACAATCACCACAGCCAATGACAAGTGACCATGATGTCAGGGATATGGAAACATACAGCAAACAATTGTTTAGAGAATCAATACTCAAATACTATTGTTCTCTCATTTCAGTACCCAGAAGGTGTACCCAGGCCGCAGAGACCCAGGCAGTGGCTCCACAGGAGGAGGAACCCCATTCACCAACACAAGTGGTGGTGGAGGAAGCTGAGGGCATGGCACCAACACAGAAAGCTGGCCCATCAGCAGCAAGACCATTATGGGTAACACCCCCCAGAACCTCACACACATCGTGGGCATGTTCCTAGCCATTTGATCCTATTGACACGTCATGGAGGCAATGAACCACCTGCAGGGATGTCAAGGTCCTGGGGACCACTCTCAACAGGCCCACCACTGCCACCTGGTGAGATGCAATGGATGTAGTGGTCGGACCAAAATGCTCTTCCACTCCTGACCGGGCCCCAACAGACCGGGCCCCAACAAATGTGGCCCCAACAGAATGTGTCCCAACAGATGTAGCCCCAATAGATCGGGCTAACACTATCGCCACGGGTAACACCATTGCCACTGGCCACATCATCGACACTGGACACACCTTTGACACTGGCAACATCTCTGGCCTCACCACAGCCCATCCCCAGTCCAACTATGTCTAGTGACAGACCTCACACGCCCTCAGAAGGCACCTGGAGGGACTTCTTGTGGCACATTCGCATGGATGATGATCGGAATTCCGTATTTTTGCAATGGCTGACAGCCCAGGTTGAAAGGCAAAATTATATAATTATATTGCTACAGATCAAGTCAACAGCATCAGATCACTATATGGTGAGGCGAGGAGGCATAATTGAAAAATGGAGAGATATGAGCGAAAGGCTCATAGGGACAGACAAGCCCAGACACATTTTCCACCACCTGTTGAATACTAGCTGCCTCAACTTTGGTTCCAGAGTTTCACATAAATCATGGCCTGTCTGATAGCTCGTGAGGATAGTCTTCCTCATCCACATTCCTCAATGAATATTATTTTGTATGAATATTGACATAATATTTGCGGGCTACAGAGTGCGTACATGTATGGTTATGTTCAATATTTCTGCAATTCAGTGGGGATTGCCGTTGAGATGAGAAGTTGAAGTAATTCCAAATAGTGTTCTGATTGATATCTTGTTCTTGTCTCTGTAGGTCTAACCCAATCTCCCAACCATGAAGGTATGTCCCTCACCTCCTCTTTCTGCTCATCAATTTCAGATTATCCTTTAATATATGAAAACACACTGTGTGTATGACATTAATATGAATAGATGAATATTTGCATCTGTTTAATTAAATTAAATGGAGTAATTTCTGATGATCCTTTTTTCATCAGATTCCAGTTGCAGTGGTGTAGTGACCACATGGGATCCTGGAAGATGCAATGCATCATTCTTATTCTAGACTATGACATTACCCCCTTTAGTTATCCCCTTTTCCTCCCAAAACAAGCCTCTTGCCCTCCCGGGATCCGCCCACACCACACCCATGATATTAATGCACAGTCTTGTACATTATTGATTGTGCTCTGTGTATAAAATAAAGCTTTGTTATACCGTTCTCACCGTGTCAGTGTGTTTTCAATGGTTGGGGTTTTGGGACATTCACATACATAACATTTGTGTCACATTCCTATATCAGTAAACTAATGAGCCTAGTTACTATGCAATAGATTGATACATATAATAATAATAATAATATCATACGATATCATATAATAACATATATAGTATCTAATAATTATAAAAATTGGGTTAATACACATGACAGGTACAATTGTGATACTGTAGAGTATCAACATTCCCTTGAAGGCCTGATAACAATATGACAGGTGATAGTGTAAATTGATTGATAACAAAACACTTGATGTGATATCATCAAATTATGATTGTTATACATCTTGGCACATGGCCATCAGCAATGTTGTTGGACTTTCCAGAATGGGTGTAGCAGATATTATCCCTGATGGAGGTGAGTTGAATATTGCTCCACATGCCTCTGCGCAGCCTCCATGTGTATTTTCCCTTCCTCGTGGGTTAGAGTAGATTAGTGTGGTGTATGTCCCCCTGGTCCCCTTCTGGATTGCTAAATTGTGGTGGTGAAGGGGCTTGTGTACCTCAATGAAGGTGGGCAGGTCATAGCAGAGAGGTCACACAAATTACAGTCCACTGGAGAAGGAACTGGCAACCCACTCCAGCATGTTTTCCATGCAAACCTTGTGTATATGCACAGACAGAGACATAAGTAAGTGTGCGGCAGTCCATAGGGTCAAAGAGAGCTGGACACAACTGAGAGACTGAACAATCAAATCTAAAATGTTCCCCTGGCACTTGTTCCCCTGGTAGCATGTGGCAGTGTAATTTGGCAGCAATTTGTTTTCTCAATGTAGATGTAATGAGTGAGATGTCAGATATTTTTAGAATCCATATTAGAGCCTCTGTGAGTGAGAAAGGGTTAATATGGCAGCCATTTTCATGTATTTGTGTTGCAATAAAGTAGTGTGTCTTTAATTGCTTTTAGCATCTCGAAGCATGACTTTTCATATTAGCATATGAATTACCATTACAACATATGACAAAAAAATAGTTTTAAGGCTATTTGATACTTGGGGATTGTTGTGCAATGAATTCTAATGCCTTCCATTGCTTTCCACATATTTTATAGTCCATTGACGGGTTTCTATTGTGTTTTTCAGTGTTACAAAATAGCCTGTAAACCCTTTGGGGGTCCTTTTTGAAACCGTAAGAATTTGGCAGACATTTGCCATTTGCGGGCTTGACTGCAAATGAGGTCTTGAGGGATTTTAGCAATTGAATAGCAATTTGCGATTTTAGCGACTGTACCTATTGCGGACGTGAAAGATCAAAGGCTTCGATGGGCTTTAAGTTCCGGTTCTAACAACCACAAGGATTTCAAGCCTGTAACAGGTAGGCTGTTTGCGCCTTGCAAAAATACGCCAATTGAATATCAACACAACTTACAACCTCCATTACGTCCTACTGTAACTTACAATTGCTCAATTGAATAAGGCTCTGTTTTTGTATACATCTATCTCTTGGTCTGTATGTATGTATCCATGTATATGAATATTTATATGTACCTAAACTACAAGTGTGTATCTGTATCTATTAAACTATGATTTATATGGTAATCTTAAGTTTGAAATATAGGGCAAGGAAAGCAGGAGCAGTAACTGGGATGTAGAGGCTGTACACCTATTTGAGGCTGCATATATAACCTAAGTGCAGACAGAGTTAGCGCTGATTACTTAATGCTACAATATCATTATCTTCAAACCTTTCTAAACTGGTATTGCTTATCATGAAGCCCCTTTTATTCTTTAGAATGTTGTTTGTAGCTCCACTAGACAAAGACACATGTATGCTCACAACACTGTCTCACACAGCAATATTCCAGGGTATAATCAGTCTTGATATGCAGCTCGGTGTTCACACGGCAGCTTTTGCATTTTTGCATAGAGAACAATGATATATCATCATTTTTTGTGCTTGCTTCAAAGCTTTTATTAAAGATTCAGCAGAAATCTGTACTTTTTATCTGCAAGAACGGTTTAACATTGCTAGGGCAAAGGCAAGCCCACAATGCAATGGGCTGAGCACAGCAACCCTACCTGTGCAGATTCTGGATATTTATGTATGTATCTTTCTATTGTTTTGCATAGAAGGAAAACAGCATCAAATGGAAAAATAAAAAAAACTAAATTTTAAGATGTTCACATTTTTCCAGGCATTTTTTTTTACATTGTGAGCATTTATCTTTTCACTTGCATTTTTGATGAGTATATATACTGTATATATATGTTTAAAGAATTTGAGTCTGACTAAAAGCTTAATTAGGCAGGGAAAAAAATCATAAACCTAGTATTTAATGATAAAAAAAATATATGTTTTCATGCCTCTGCTGGCCCCTGGAGGCAGGCACACAGTTAAACGTGAGCAGGGGGTATCCTACACCAAAACTCAATTGTTTTATCAAGTTTTCCTTCTATTTCCTTTTCTCCCTAATTACCTCCACTATTCAGTAGATAATAACAGGCCATCAGGCTCTGTGAAAGGGGATACATATATATCCCCTCCTCTCTCAGTCCCGCCTTCTATCTGTTAGTCCCCCCTTTCTCTCTCTCTCAATCCCCCGTTCTCTCTCCTTCCCCCACTCCATCCCTCCCCTCTCTCCCTCTCCTCTTTCTCTCTCTTTATCCATCCTCTCTCCCCTTCATGCCCACCTTTTGGCCCCCTCACTCCTACCCCTCTCTCTCTCCCCCTTCTCTCTCCTCTCTCTTTCCCTGTCTCTTTCTCCCTCCTCCATCTCTCTCTCCCCCTCTCTTCCCCCACCTCTCTCTCTTCCCCCCTCCTCTCTCTCTCTTTCCCCCTCCTCTCTCTCTCCCTCCTCCTCCCCCCCCCCCCCCCCCCCTGCTCTCTCTCCCTCTTCTCTCCCACTCTCTATCTTTATACAGTGGTATCTTGGTTCTCCTCCCTAATCCATTCCGAACAGCAGGATGAGTTCCAAACAGGTTAAAGTAATCCGTTCCGGGACCCAGATTTTGTCCATTTTAGTTTGAACTGATCGTCTTGTATTGGATACAAAAAATTTGAACTAAACAAAAAAACAATAATTACATCAGATAACATAGAATTCAACTTCACTTTAACCGTTCTGAGAGAACAAGAGGGCCCAATGGGATGGAGGTGATGTAGAGGAGGAGAAGGAGAAGAGAGGTTATTGCTTGGAACTTTTGTTCTTTTAAGCACAGGCTGCACTTTCGCTTTTGCAGGCACAGGATGCAGATTGACTCTTACAGACACAGGCCCTCATTCAATTGCAATTTGGCCAATTGAATAGGGCTCTAAAGAAGCACATAACATATATTTTTTAAAGAAGTTTTTAGTTAGTAAACATCTATCCAAAATCAAGGTTTTCACTAAGTAAAAACTTATTTTAAAAAAAATGTGCAATGTGCTTATATAGAGCCATATTCAATTGGCCAAATTGCAACTGAATGAGGGCCACAGGATGCAGATTGGCTCTTGCAGACACAGAATGCAGTTTACCTCTTACAGGCACAGAATGCACATTGGCTCTTACAGACACAGGATGCACATTGGCTCTTACAGGCACAGGATGTAGATAGGCTCTTACAGACACAGGAAGCACATTGTCACTTACAAACACAGGATGCACATTGGCTTTTACAGGCACCGGATACAGATTGGAACTTACAGGCATAGGATGCACATTGGCACGTACAGGCACAGGCTGCACATTAGTTCTTAAAGACACAGGCTGCACATTGGCAATTACAGGTAGAGCTTGAACTTAGGTTCTTAAAGACACAGGCGTCAGATTGGCTTTTACAGATACAGGATACAGATTGGGAGGCCGAGTGGGGCTGTCGGAGGTCGATTTGGTGTCTAGAGGGGCCGAGCGTGGGCCGCAGGGGGCCGTGGGAGGCCAAGTAAGGCTTAAGGGGGCCGAGTGGGGGGTGTGGGAGGCCGGATGGGGCCACAGGGGGCTGTGGGAGGACAAGTGGGGGCCAAGGATGACCCAGCTTCATGCTACCGGCTCCTCTCTCACTTGTTGTTCCTCGTTGTCGTCTCCTCCCCCGGCCGTCTCCTCTTTTCCTCCACAGGAGGAGATATATATACATACATATATATTTATTCAATAATTTATTCAATATGCCCACCATATATTAAATAATTGTTGTGGTGAACAACCAACTCAGAAGGTCCACAACACAAGCTGAGATCCCGCTCCACGCTGATGATAGCCAGTAAGTTTGAAACAGTTGCACGTGGATAGGATTATCTGCTTGTGTATAATCAGACCTTGGCTTTGCATAAAGGTCGTGTAATGCAGGGGGCTCACTTTAGATCCCCATGTCCCCAAAACATAATTTACCTATTTCCATGGGGGTACTTATTTTTAACCCCTTTGGACTCGCTAAAGAACCCCATGATAAGTTAATACCTACTTTGGACCCAATGGACAAAATTAAATAAAAAAGAATTACAGAAAAGAAAAATCCAGAAAAAATACTTAAAATAAAAAACAATTAAAATTACAAAAAATATATATTTAAAATAATAAAATTATGTCACAAAGAAAAACCTGTCCTCAATCTTGTTCTCAATCTTCAGTCCTGGATCAGCACATACATGTTGATAGAAGAAATCGGTATCCTTCTTGTTTGATTGAAGGCCCTCAAATTCTTTCTTCAGACTACGGAAAGAGCTAACCAACTGAAAAAAAAGACCACTCTAAACAAAAAAGAGCTCCTCTTATGAGTGCATCTGCTGAATAACACTTTTTGACTGCAACCTTACTTTATATTGTGTTTATCTAGACTTCTGATAGGCTAAAATAATCCTATGTCAGACGATCAGAATCAAGTATTTCAATGTTCATACTCTGAAAAATAGCATTTAATGAGAGCGTGCAGTCAAAAAGCCGTTATTAAATAGGCAGCTCTTCATAGGAGGAGCTCCGCTACTTTTTTTTTTCTTTTTTAGAGCAGCTTTTTTTTGCTCTGAAGAATGGATTTGACGGTCTTCAATCAAGCAATAAGACTATCAACATGGATGTAATCACTTATCTACAGCTAAAGATTGAGGACATTTTTTTTCTGTTTTTTTTTTCTGCATTTAGTTTAGTGTAGATTAGGGGGGATTTGTGTTAGGGACTTAATGGGATAAGGTCCATAGGGGTCTATAAGAATCCCTATTGTAGAAGGTTAGGTTACCAGGGATCCCATAGTAAAGTGGTTATTATTAGCTGCATGGGGGTCATTAAGGACCCCCACGCAGATAGATAGAGGACTCATGGGATTCATAGGTAGACCCTTGGGTTAGATTATATAATGGGGATATGGAGGTCTAGGTTGAGTTTACACATGGAGTTTAGGCTCACTGCATGGGCCTACAGGGTTCATAAATATGATTGGTTTTCCCATATGTTGCTTCTTCTTTTACAAAAATATCTGCTTCAACAAATATATTTGTTTAGACTTACTGGAAGATTTTTTCAGCTATAAACATTTCTGTTTGCGATTTGTTTTCTCTCTATGTTATGGTTAATTATGTATTAAATGCATTAACCATTTGATCCTAGCTTGTTTCCAAGGAATTATATGTTCCTTTTAACAAATGCTTATGGAACAGGTTTCAAGAACATTCAAATAGTAATGGATTGAGAGAGATTGAATCTTACAAGAAACTTACTGTTGATAATGCTTTTGTTAGAGGAGAAATCAATTGTGTTTTTTTTGTCTTGTTCAAAGATACCAGTTAACCGCCTAGAATAAAGTTTCTACTTAACACAAAAGGTAAATGTCATATTTATTGAGAATAAATGATTTTGGTAAACCTAGCATAGAAAACGGACAATTCCTGATTGAAAGAAAACATAAAATGAAATACTGAACTCTTACCAGTATAGAAAGTGCAAATACTTCTTTATGGTACTGCAGAACAATTCATTTTTGTGAAATATAATTGTAATGAGGCCAAAACAGACTAGTTTTCACCTCCTGGGGAAGTCTTTAAATGCCAAAAACATACAGTAATTATATTGAAATCAAATTTCATATAAATAGATAAATGGACCTCAGCCAGTGTTCCCAGACTTTATAAAAAGAAAGGATATAATGTCATCTAAGGTGTGTGTATTATGTTTGTTTATCATAATGTTATTTAGTTTTGAGATGGTATTAGTAAAGGACAATGTGGAGAAGTTCCAAAGTGGAGCAATTTGATTGTTCATAGCCAGCATAAGAAATGGCAAGTATTTAATTTTAGCATGTTCAAGATCTGGGAAATGGATCCCTAGTAAACAATCAATAATTTTCTAATTAAAATTGTAGGGAGCTATTTAGAAGTAAGGACTATGATACGTGGTCAGAGTACCTTAAAGTACTGACAACCACAAAAATACATGGAAAAAAGGTTCATTTTGCTTGGCAACCCCTAAAACCAGTATAGTTAACATATACAGCCTTATTATATTGCGATTTGGTCAATTTAAAAGAGCACTATATAAGCACAAAGAATATTTTTTTTATCAAAGTTTTTAGTTAGTGAAGACCTTGCTTTTGGATAGAAGTTCACTAACTAAAAACTTCTTTAAAAAAATATGCTGTGTGCTTAAATAGAGCCCTTTTAAATTTGCCGAATCACAATTTAATAAGACTGTAATTAAAATTAGTTCCTTGACAAGTTTACCCATGCATAAGGAATCAGACTCCCATGACCCGGCAAGACCCAAAGTCCCTGACCCCCCAAAAAAGACACAACACAACTGTTGGAGGTACAACTGGCCGCAGCGAGTTTTATTATTATAATATGCAAACAGCATATGTAAATTCACTACAAAGGGGGAGGAGCCCCGGGCTTGGCAGTAACCCCATCCCTTGAGCCCACGCTCAAGAGGTTAACCTCTGTGCCCTCGTCACACCTTCTCAGGGGTAGGGACAACTCCCCCACCCGCCCCAACACAACTATTAAAACTCTGCTGCAACAAACCACATATTAACAACCATTAGCTTATCACGTGAGCAACAAATCTCACTGAATAATGACTTAATTATATTACAATATTTCTCATTTACTTTTTTTTTTTTTATATACACATTCTTTATTTATTTATTTTTTGAATATATAACACTAAACAATATCAAATGCTCTTATAACAGGGAGGGTGGGTGGATGCCTGGTTCACTGCCTGCCGCGGAGTGAGACAAATTGGCGCCCGTGCTGGCCTAAGGGGCGGAGCAACCTCAACCTCTCGCGTGAGGCCCGCCCCCTCCGCCGGCACTTGGTCCTACCAAGTCACGGGATCCCCGCTGCGGATACCAGCTCACTGGTTCCGCCCCTGGGGTCCTTCATTTTGGTCTTAGTTCCTCCTCTCACCAAGAAATACAAATATGTCTCTGGGATTGGAAATTAAACTCTATACTTTTCAAAACATCCCTTTTGCAAGAGATTGAAGCATAGATATTTGTGTAAACCAATATTCATTTAAAGATAGGGAGAAAATGAATGAGGTGGATATAAATTATTTAAGCTAACAAAATCAAAGTGTTCTGCTAGATGTAGCTCGTATTTGCAGGTTGTTTCATTTAACAAAATCTACTGTGGTAATAGGAAGATAGCTTCCTTGGTGTGAATGACAAGAAACAGTCAATTTATGATTTATAACAGGGATTACAACTTTTATTTCTTCAAGGACCACTTGAAGATTTTTGAGTCCTGTGGATCGCTTGGGAGTTGCTATGGATCCTAGCTGAACACATAATGATTTTTCTGTTGGAAAGTATTGTGCTATACTGGTGCATATTGTGTATACTGTATATAAATCATAAAACATAAAGTTTATCCACTCTCTATTCTTGTTTATTTGTATCACATTTGATTAAAGGGACTCTCACCCAAAATCAAGTTTTTTTAGGTTTGCTTAAAGAGCATTAAAACTAGCTAAACATTGTATTTATCATTTTTTTGTAAAGTGAATCACTAGTGAGATATTCATCATTGTTTTGGTCTGCATTTTTGTGCAAATGAGCAACTGCTTTGATGTGCTAACTAGTATCACAGTCTGCTTGTTTGTCTCTGTGGGAGCCAAAACTATGCTCCCCAATGGCATAATACAGTTAGGTTCCCTCTAACTGCATGATATCCCAGCTATCAAGTACTCTGAGCTGCAGATTAACATATTGAGGCACACATTATCATAAAGCCATGCAAACAATGCTAAGTATCTCATGAATGATTTAGTTTATAGGCAGTGCTCTTTAAGATAAAAACAACTTATTTTTGGGTTCACAGTGTCCTTTTAACTTTTATCCATAAGTGCCTGATTACACCAGAGGTTCGTTTGTGTTAGTGTGCTTTATCCATTGAGTAGAGAAAACTATACAACAGGGCACAGATGAAGGGATTTTCCAATATCATATTAACTAACCATTTTGAAGATCATTTCAAACATGATTAAAAAGACCCACCCCATGTTGACATATATCCATGATGAGTGCTAAAACGTCAACGATTGTGAACTATAGGTTGATAAAATAAATGTTAAATGTGAGTTTTCTGCCTGGAATATTTTACAATAGAGCCATAAATTCACAAAGAAAAAAGTTCCATTTGTAATAGGATTCTTATGTTCTGGCTTCTAAACCTTTCTGAGCATCCGGTAGGCTGATAGATTGATGTTCAGTCATCATTTCATCTCCTGTCACTTACCTGGCATTCCATTGTTACTTCATCAAAATCATTTTCACAGGTGGGATTATGGTGGTCTGAGATTTATAGTAGCACAACAGTAGCACTGAAGGACTAGCTATTTTATTTAGCCACAGGGAGGCACATAATTTCCCTAAGGAACATAACTGAGGTTTAACATCTTAATAAACTGACTTCATGAAGTTTAACATTCTGATGGCTTTCACTTTCTGACCTTACATTGCAACTTTGTGAGTGCGGTCTGTAGTCCAGGGCAGTGACAGAGATAGTGAGTGAAGGGCCCCGGTGCAGGAAAAGAAAATTAGGCCCCCACCTCTGGGCCCCCTACAGTGCCAATTATATATATATATATATATATATATATATATATATATATATACAGTATATATACATATAAATATACTACATATATATATATATATATATATATATCACATATATATATATATATATATTTATATATATATATAGTAAATAAATAGTACATCTGTGTTCACATTTGAATGTCTTAAGCAAGTTGAAAAACCTGCTTCTAGCTCAGAATTCCGAGAAAAACAGTTATTACACTGCATTCTGGGAAGCTGAGCTGGGACATGCAAATGTGTCCACAAATGCCTCGCCCTTCAATCCATAGCCATTTTCAAACATGGCTTCCTTTAAGCTTATGCATGCTGTATTGCACAGCTTTAATGCAAAGCCAATGCTAGATTTTGCACAAGCTGAGAATCCTATCCATGTACAGCTGTTTCAAGCTTACTGGCTATCGTCAGCGTGGAGTGGGATGCCCACCATATATTAAAAGATTATTGTGGTGAACTATAAATATATATATATATATATATATATATATATACACACTATAAATATATTATAGACCATTTTAAACATGGCTTCCTTTAAGCTTATGCCCGCTGCATTACACAGCTTTTATTGAAAGCCAAGGTTGGATTATACACAAGCTGGGAATCCTATCTGCGTACAGCTGTTTCAAGCTTATGTTGTGGACCTTATGAGTAGGTTGTTCACCACAACAATCATTTAATATATGGTGGGCAAAAGAGCAATAGAAGCCTCCACCGTACAGTAGTACAGTATATAAATAGTTAATTTGTGTTCACATTTGAATGTCTAAAACAAGTTAAAAACCTCCGGGATGCAATAGCACAGCGTCATCGCAAGTCAACACAGAAAGGGCAGCAAATGGAGGGAGGAGGTTGGGGCAGGAGGGTTTATTATTTTACTTACAATTATTTCTTTAAAGTTGCCCATCTATAGGGGTCTCTATTTCATGTTACCCCTGCTCCCATCATTCTAATTGCACTCTTTACTTAAGGGGGGCAGACTGCATGGATAGACCATGCAATAAGGATTCTGCTCAGGAAGAACTTCTAGCACTCCATCCACTGCCCGCTTGCTACCTCTAGATTTGTCCAGAGTGGATGTCCATATCAGCATTGATAGAAACAACTTTAGCAAGAAATTGCCCCTATTAATTAGCAAAATTGAGAATTTTCCCCTAGAAATTAACATTTTCTCTGCATCACCTTGGCAACGACAAATTTTGTAAAAGAGGTAAGCAAAGAGTATTTTTTATATTAATTTTTTCAAAATATATTGTTATAGATATGTATATCTAGATATCTAGGCTCAACATTTAACATTATAAAATACTGTAATAATAATGACTTACAATTAAGATTGACAATATTATATACTAGCGACTTGCCCGTCAAAAATGACGGCAATAAAATTTGAAGGCTGGAAATGCTGTTTGCCACACAATGCAAGGCTCTCCCCCCTCTAAGTTGCGAGCCTCGCAATGAGGGCCTCAGCCAACCCCCCACTTTCATGCCTCGCAAATAGCACCTTCAGCGCTCATTGCAAGCCACTCCCCCCCTCTGCTTTATGGGCCTCATCATGATCAGCGCAATGAGCGATCATCTAAAACGTCGTCCAACCTGCCACTTTCGTGCCTCGCGCTGAGCACCTTCAGCGTTCATTGCGAGCCCTTCGTCGCTAATTGCAAGGTCCTCAATGAGCGACTTCGGTGCTCATTGCCAACCTCTCCCCACTCTCTGTCCCCTGTGTCTGTTTCCCCCTCTCCCTCCCACCCCTCTCCCTGCCCTGTGTTTTTCCCCCCTTATTTCCCTCCCCTGTTTCCCTTTTCCCCCTCTCTCAAGCCTGTGTCTCTTTCCACTCTCCCTCCCCTATGTCTTTCTACTGTCTCTCTCTGCCAACGACTTGCATGTGATAGGATCAGATTAGTGAGTAATCATATATTCTGATGTTTGTGTCAATTATATCTGGGCACCTAGATATAATGAGAGAAAAATAATGCACAGAAATCAGAGTGTCATCAGGATAATCTCTGAGTTTTATTTAGACAGTCTGTTTCTTATATAGCATACATACGTCACAACTTATTAGCATAGTTGGAAATAGGGTTAAATACAAAATTGCAAGCAACTGTCTTTTTAATGTTTACTCAGCAAAACATTATCTAAAAACCCCTGTTTGCTTCAGATACATTGTCTCAGTAGTATCTGAAGCAAAAACAGGACACAGGATACAGATGTTTTAAACATAAACATTCTACAGATGACGCACTTAAACATTCTAGTGAGATAAGAAAAATGCTGACATACTCTTTATAATCATGATACTCTTAGCTAATTAATTTCTAAATGAAGAAATTAAAATACCTAACATATCCCTCCTCTTATAAATGTATTAGACCAAGGTCTTAAGGCAAGGTTCAGGTCATAGTCCTTTCTTTAGTGAAGAGTTGGGGTCTGGACCATCATGGTGCTTCTCTTAATCCACTTGTTTTTATACATCATCAATGTCATGATCAAGATAAGAATCATATTCTCCTTGAGTGAGGGGTATCGTCTCTATTAGGTATTGTTGAGTTACTGCTTGGTCAACAACCTTATTCACCAATCCACGAATGCATGGTATCACACAGCATCCTAACAAAATGATCAGTGTTAGGACTGTGCCAACAGTGATCAATATCCCTCTGATGTAAGCTGCCCATTTACCAAAGGTGTCTTGGAGCCATTTAGACAGAGGATCATTAATACCGGAATTTTCTACTAGTTCATTTGACAGGGCAGTGAGGCCTTCCAGTGCTTTGGTCACAGATCCGTCTGGAGCTGTGTTGTTGGGTATGAAAGTGCAACAGGCAGTCCCAAACATTTTACATACCCCTCCTTCTTTCGCCAACAGCATGTCCAGAGCTATCCGGTTCTGCCAAGCCATCAGGCTAGTTCTATCCAGTTGCTCTGCCAAGCCTTGAACTGCATCTCTGGTATAATTTACGAATCTCTGTTGATTATAGTAGATATAGTTGATCCAATCTACATTCTTATTTATAGTCACCCACCAGGAGATGATGGTTTCGAATCCAGCCGCCACTTGATTTCGGGCTTTAAACTCATCAGGTACTCCTCTCGGAATCCCAATAGAATCAATGTATATTCGATCATCAAAGCTCCCCTTTGGAACTGACCTTCTGGCCCGCTTCAGGTTTTTTTCGGTTATCCACATCATACCAGCACTTCTATCAGGCAATATATAAAACGGTTGAGCCAGTTGGATCAGGGTACATATTCCACCCCACAGTGAGGGTAATACTTGTCTCACTTGTTTACCTCCACAATACCACCAGATATCTGCTCGTCCAACTAAGTGGTTGGAAAACAATGTGTCTGGATATTCTTTACTGCCCACGTGTATAATGTCCGAACAATACGGTGCTTGCCCAACACTTATTCTTGAGTTCTGTCCGGTACGGTTAAAGCACGTAAAATTACCCGGGTACATCATAAATTGGGGTGGTTGGATCCTTGACACTGGTGGGTACAAATAGTGTAGAGCAGTACAATTGGATACTGGCGCTATTTGTTGGAACAACTGTAACATGCACTTCAGTCCCTTTTCATCATTCTGTTGGTTCAGTTTAAATGGTACAGTTGCCATTGATGGTCTGGCAGTGGAACATGCTATACAGTTACTCATTTCCATGGAGGCTGCTGTATACAGCATCCATTCCAACCAGATGTTTTTTTCTGCATACCCAGTCTCAATTTCAAAAGTGTCAATCAGGCGGTCAGGTTCCAAATAAATGACCTGTGAGGGCACAGTCCCATTCACAGGACTCACCTTGGTGAGATCAATAGTCTGTCTGGGCTCCTCTTTTTGCAGTACCTGAATATGCAAATATTCCATGTTGTTACCTCTGCCTGAGGTGTAAATTCCAAGAGTATATCTCCCCTCATCACACTTTTGTGGGTCCTGGAGGGTGATCCGGATGGGGTTGCATAGCTGATTTTGGCTGCAAGAGGATGGCTCCACACCCGTGTCAGCTTTAAGCGTCTCTTTGTACTTTTGCACTTCATGTGATTAGGTGGGGAGTAACCCCAGTCAGCTCCTGTATTCCATAAGGCCAGTTTCCAGCTAGGACATCTCTCATTTCCATACGGAGAGGCTATACACAAATATACTGGCGCTTTTCTCACCCCTCCACTACGTCCTCCTCCAGAAAGTCCACATCTTAGTACTTGACATAGGTCTATTTGGTTGGTTCCTATCTGCCCTTCCTTGAACACTAGGGTCACTTGGCCAGTTAAATTGACTTCCATCGTGTCTCTTCTCATTCTGTGCATCCACATCTCTCCAATAGATTGCGTCTGGTTGCCTCTGGGTCTTGTTACTTCTTCCCATATGATTATGGGTGCTACTATGCAAAGAGTTATCAAGATGAGGCATGTCAGTGAGATTCTTAGGCCACACCAGTTAGGTCTTTTGAACAGGTGCCAGGACATTTTCTTGGGCCAGTTGAGAACCCCAAAAACCAGCACCATTCGGTTCTTCACTGGGTTTGAGACGAGTTTCCCCCCCTTTGTAGCCCAGCCTGACTCGCAATGAGTCAGCTAGCAGGTTTTTAGGAATCAACTGGCTCAAGCTCTGGCACTTTTACTCTCTTGCAGTGAGTCAGGTGTATCCAGGTGGCTCGTTCGGCAACTTTCAAGGCAGTGGGTGTTGACAGCAGAACTTGGTACGGTCCTTCCCACCTGGCCGATGCCCAATTTTTACGCTTGATTACTTTAATTAGGACCCACTGGCCTGGTTGTACCAAGCAGGGTCCCTGCTGTTGCTGTGGATGAGAGAGAGATGGAGGTAATATCTTTCTTACTTAACATTTTTCTCATATAGTCTGCTAAGTTTTCACTCATGTTCTCATCTTCTGAGATAAATGGTCTAAATTCTGGTAGTAGGAATGGTCTCCCATACAATATTTCAAACGGGGTTAACTTCTTCCTGCCTGGAAGCATGTGCATGTTTAGAATGACTAATGGTAAACAGTAAAGCCAATTTTTCCCTGTCGCTGCCATCGTTTTCCTCAATTTATTTTTAATGGTACCATTAGTTCTCTCCACTAATCCAGCTGACTGTGGGTGGTACGCACAGTGGTTTTTCAACTCTATGTGTAATGCTTTACTCAAGTGGTTGATAATTCTGTTCACAAAATGTGTGCCGTTATCGCTATATATTTTCTCTGGTATACCAAACCTAGGAATTATTTGTGTCACTAAGGTTTTAGCCACTGTGATTGCGTCAGGGTGTGCACATGGTTTCGTTTCCACCCACCTAGAGTATACATCAATTATCACTAGGCAATATTTCTTCCCTTCACACTTTGTTAGTTCAATGAAATCCATACATATTGTCTGGAAGGGGTATGTTGGTTCTGGGAATGTGCCCCTTATGGGGTGATAGTTACCCTGAGGGTTATGTTGTGCACAAACAAGGCACCCTGCACAAAATTTTTTAAAATAGGTGTTTAATCCATAGGCTGAAAATATTCTGCTGACCATGTCTACCATACTCCCTCTTGAGACATGACTAATGCCATGGCTCAACATAGCTGCATATCTGAATAGTGATTTTGGTAAAATTGGTTTCCCTTCTATACTCTCATAAATATTATCAGCATTTAGTTTACTCCCTTTCTTCAACCAGTATGTTTTTTCCTGTGAGGGTGCATTTGCCTGTAGTTGCTGTAGAATACTCTTGTCAATATGGTTTACGAAATACACAGATGTGTAGCTGTGTAAGAGAAAAATGTGTATTTTTCCCGTTTGAGCCGCTTGCTTTGCAGCTGTATCTGCCCTGCCATTTCCTATTGAAATTGCGTCTGTGGTCGTGGTATGAGCCACACATTTACATACCGCAATCTTCAAGGGCAGTTGAATGGCTTCAAGTAACTGCAAAAGGAGTTGTTTATGAGTGACTTGCCTGCCAGTAGATGTGACCATACCTCTATTTTTCCACAATTGTGCAAATATGTGCACAGTTGAGAATGCATATTGGCTGTCGGTGTATATATTTACTATTTGTCCCTTTCCTATTTTACAGGCTTCAGTAAGGGCCACGATCTCAGCTGCCTGTGCTGAAAAATGTGATGGAAGTTTTCCTGCTCTTATAGTTTCTTCTTGTGTTACTACTGCATATCCCGTTGCATTTGTACCATCTTTGTTTCTACTTGATGACCCATCTACAAACAGAGTTAGTGTAGCCTCGGTGTACGCAACATCTCTAAGGCCGTCTCTTGGTGAGACTTCTTTTTCTATGATTTCAGTACATGCATGTGGTGTGCCATCTTCCTGGATGGGAACTAACGTTGATGGGTTCAGTGTTGTGCACCTTTCTATGTGCAAGTGTGGTTGTGACAGAAGTATAGTCATGCATGATAAGTGTCTTGAAGGGGAAAGGTATGAAACCTTATTTTGTAGTAGAATGACAGATACAGCATCTTAGAGTCAAAGGGTGGAACAGGACTAAGGCTGCCGACGCCAGAACTGCCATGGAAGCCGCCACTACAGCCTGTACACAAACCGGAAGTCCCCTGGCTACAGGGTCCAACCTGGTTGAGTAAAAAGCCAAGGGTCGGTCTCGCAGGCCATGTTTCTGAGTCACAACAGAAGTCATATAGCCTCCCCTTGAGTCAACAGTTTGTACAAATGGCTTGCTGTAATCTGGCAATCCCAATACAGATGTTCCCACTACTGTGTTCTTAAGCTGAATGAATGCTGCTTCAGCTTCATGTGTCCACGCTACCTTTTCATTAGCTGACATTGATTGTGCATAAATAAGGTGTTGTATGGGCCCTGTAAGTTCTGCATAGTTGGGAATCCAACTCCTGCAGAAATTTACCATCCCTAAGAAAGACATAACTTGTCTCTTTGTGACCGGCTTAGGGGCTTCTAGTATGGCCCTTTTCCTAACTGGGTCTAGTGATCGTCCCTTTCTGCTCACTAGGTATCCCAGGTACTTCACTTCTGCTTTCCAGAGCTGTAATTTATCCCGACTAACCTTATGTCCCTCTTCTGCCAGGAATGTGTGTTATCTGGCTGCATGTCATTTAGGAGTGTATGTGGATCTGGCACCGTGGGTACTCGGAAAATTACAGCTTTATTTACTGCTTGCAAATCCTGCACTTATCTCCAAGCTCCGGTTGTCTTCCTGACTGGGTAAAGTGGGGTGTTACATGGGGATCCTGGGCATTCTATTATAATCCCTTTCTCAATCAAAACTTTTATAATAGGTTCTATGCCCTTCTCTGCTTCAGGTTTTAGAGGATACTGTCTCTGATGTGGCTGAAAAGTACTTTTTGGGGTGATTTTTACTGGCTCTACCCCCTTTATAAGGCCTACATCAGCGGGCCCTGTGGACCATAAGGTGTCCGGAAGGCTCTCTAATGCTGCCTCCTGTTCCTGAGTGAACAGTATCTGTGTGTTGTGTCATGGTTCCTCTAACAGAAGAACTTTCTCCCACCTGGATGACTGTAAGTGTATTCCTTTCTTTGTCTCAGTTACCCAGTTCAGGCTTTTCCGATATATTTTTGTGCTCCTTGAGTACTGCACTCCGAGGTCATAGGGCAAGTACTCCCATGGTGTTTTATCTGTCTGAGCCTCTTCTACCATCCCTCCTACCTGTACCCACCTTCCACCAGCTGGCATAGTCAGTGATATGTGTGGCACTGTGTGTCCTGCATAGAGTAACTGGTCTTGATCATTCAATTTTACTCCCACCCCTGTATACCCATTTTCTGTCCAGTATATGTAATCCAAGGTTATTCTGGTATTGGTGTGTTTGAAAAATGTTTTTCATAGTCCACATCCCTCCCCGGTGTACTTTCAAATTTCATAGTGCAGTGTAATGACTCTGTGCTTTGTTTTACACTGGAAGATGGAGCTAGGTCATTAGCCATGGCTATCAAAGCGCTAGATACTTGTGCCGGCCCTTTTGACACCATGTCTAATGTATAGAAGTAATGTGGTTCACCCATCCCTTGCACTACATTCACATCGACAGGTATGTCCCCCATGTATGCTTTCATGCCTTTCTCTGTGGGAACCACTCTAATGTTGCATTTCAGCATCAGATCTCTACCCAAGAGATTTATCGGGCATCTAGGGGAGAGTATAAAAGGATGCTCAAATGTTTGGCCATTGAACAATCTCACTGTAAGTGGGCATGATACAGGTTCACTATTTGTCTGTCCTGCTGCTGACCTAACCAGTATGTTTTGTGACGACGTGTAACTAGTCCATGTGCCATCATTGCTCAACACTGATTTACATGCTCCTGTATCACATAAAAATGTTATCATTACCCCCTCTACATCTAGTTTAATGACTGGTTGTTCTGCTAGAGCCATTAAGTCTATACATGATTCTAAATTCAACACATCATTTATTTCTGGCAAATTTGCATCATTATTACCATACTCATACAATTCAGATTCATGCAATTCTTGTTCAGCAAATATTAGTAAAGGAAGGGTACAACCTGGTTCTAGTCATTTGTCAGTCTGGTCATCGTCATCTGCTCCCTCTTCCTCCTGGTACTTTTTGTTTCTGCAGGAACGTGCTAAGTGGCCGGCCTTGCCACATACGTAACAATTTCCATAAAATTTGTCCTCTGCTTCCACCTCGACCACGTCCACCTCCTCTCCCTCCACGTTTTTGGTTATTTCCACCATCACCAGAAAAGAAAGCAAAAAGTTATAGGTTGCGCTTTCCCATCAACAGAAGTCATCAAATACACCTCCTTTGGGTTACTATCTTGCTTTATCTGTTTCTTTTCATTTGCTCTCTTACACTGCTCTTCTGCATGTCTAGCATATTCTATGGTTTCCCTAAGGGGACATGTTTTGTAAGTAATTTGGTGTTGTATCACAAAGTCATTTATTTGTTTAGCTGCTGAGCATATGGTCCAGCATCATCATATGGGTTAGGTCTGGCTACCCCGCTATGGCTGTCCAATACTACCCGCAACCTCCCCATATATTGTTCCACACTTTCATCATCTTTCTGTACACACTCGTTTATCTTAGTCCAGTCTGCGTCTGTCAGCTATTCTGCCTATTAGAGTGTCTACTCTTTGGGTCAGTTCTTGTGATCCATATTGCAATGGCTCCCCCCTTTGGTCCAGTGGATTCCAGTCACCTTCACTAAGGATCCAATCGGACCCTAATATCTGCCTCAGACACCGTACAACCTCAACAACATTTAATTTAAAACTTTGCTGCAATCGCTGGAACTTAAGTCTGAAAATGCCCATATTGTCATTTGGGTGGGGGACTCCTGCTACAGCTCTCCTCACATCTGCATCTGTCCATGCTCGGTATACTAGCATTGTGGGTGGCAACACATTTCCCCCCTCTAGGATTGGGAACCTCAATTAAGGGATAAAATGGCACAGATGTTATTCCCTTACCTCCGTATTGACGATCTGGTGCCCGCCTGGTTCTGGCGGGCCGTCCCTAAAGGTGGTGGTGGTGTAGGAGGTGGATTTGGAGCGGTGGCGGCAAGCAGGTATTTGCGGGCATCATCAAATTTGTTCTCTACATCATCACTATAAGTGACCATATTCCCAGGAGTTGGAGGGGCGGTCAGTCGTGGAAGTCTTTTCTGTGTACACATAAACATATCCTCTTTCGAAGTAGAGAGGTGGTTAACATTACATGTCCCTCCCCCCGTAGGCACCGTCATTGTGATACACATTTGCCTTTTTGTTTTCATCTTCAACAATTTTTTATTTTTAGTATAGAAAATGTATTTACTTTTTTTTTTTTTTTTTTTCTATTTCCTTAATTAAGTAACGTTGCGTTTACTTTTCCTCTCCTATACTTCTTTGTATATAGTAAAGCTCAATAAAGTTTGAACGTCTCCTATACCTTCCTTGTAAGAAGGATTAATATTGCCAAGAAGTAGTGGATACAGGGCACTGATTCCAGCAGAGGTAGTATAGTAGATGCTGTGTATCCAGTGGGTGCGGTGAGCATTGTCATCACTTAAAAGGGGTTATAATAACATGCCTTTGTCTCTCTTTACAGCAACCACACTTCCTCCCTTCTGCTATGTTCCCTTAAGGTTACAGACAGACATATTTTACATAAAAAAACTAACACACACACACAGAGAAAATTGGAGTAGAAAGGGGACTGGTCTGCTATGCTGACTGTGGGGGGTGGGCCAGACCCTGCACATCGTCACATAATACAGATCAATCACCTCCCTGCCCAAAGGTAAAGCATCGAGTAAAGTTACAAAGACACAGAAACTTTATATATATACACAAATACACATAAGAAAACAATTCTAGAATACAGTGTTCACAATTCCCACACATAAGTGTGTTTCTACCAGACATAAGTTACAGATGCACACCAGAAACCCTTTGCATAATAAACATGTCTTTAGAGATTACCTTGAAAACTGCAGGGTCTAGAAACCACACTCCTGGCAGTGCCATTTATGCCCTTGAGAGCCTATCCACCTATACATATACACATATATATATATATATATATATATATCTTGAACTCTTATAGTATCAATTAAAGTTAATAGATATACACAACAAATAATATCACAGGTACATGGAAATATACATAGCATTACATATACATACAACAACCAACAGACCTTTTATACATTTTCCAGAAATAATCTGTATATCTCCCACCCAGTGCTTCATACACACAATCGTACAGAGTATTTTAGTAAGAAGTTATGAATACACAGAAACTGCAGACAAAATATTTCAACATTGTATAACCAAGTAAAGAATGAGAAAGAATACATGTATATATATACATACACTCACAAGTACACAGAAATATACAGAATGTTTACAGGTATATATAATAACCAAGAAACTGTTATCCGTGTGACACCCCTCACAAACATACATACACCCGGTACCGGTATTTAAATCATACAAAATGGTAACATGCACACACATACATATTTTCTTGCAAGAGCTCATGTGAAAGTCAGACTCATTTACCCCTTTTTCATGGTAAGCTTTCTCAATATTGTTACGTACGGAGAACTTATTTTATAGTCTTTTCCTCAGGATAATGACTCTTTTACCTCCCTATGGGTAAGTTTCAACCCTTCTACCTATTACTAGGCTAGAAACCTAGTTGTACAACTCTTTTACCTAATATCACTGTTAGGCAAGGACCTGGGACATACACACATATGCAAAATGCAGCAGAAATTCATATACTCACTGTCAGTTCGTTGTAAGCTGTGCCTTGTCATCCCTCGGAAAAACACCTTGCCTCTGTGGTCCAACTGATCGTATATATCAGGCCTGAGGTCTTTCTCAAGGTAAGGGAGTCCTCAGTGACTTACCCCCCCCGTGCACGGTAAAAGGAGTTTTGCTTCGTCCGAGGAATGATAAGGGAAACAACATCCGGCTCGAAGGACCAAAATGATAGGATCAGATTAGTGAGTAATCATATATTCTGATGTGTGTGTCAATTATATCTGGGCACCTAGATATAATGAGAGAAAAATAATGCACAGAAATCAGAGTGTCATCAGGATAATCTCTGAGTTTTATTTAGACAGTCTGTTTCTTATATAGCATACATACGTCACAACTTATTAGCATAGTTGGAAATAGGGTTAAATACAAAATTGCAAGCAACTGTCTTTTTAATGTTTACTCAGCAAAACATTATCTAAAAACCCCTGTTTGCTTCAGATACATTGTCTCAGTAGTATCTGAAGCAAAAACAGGACACAGGATACAGATGTTTTAAACATAAACATTCTACAGATGACGCACTTAAACATTCTAGTGAGATAAGAAAAATGCTGACATACTCTTTATAATCATGATACTCTTAGCTAATTAATTTCTAAATGAAGAAATTAAAATACCTAACAGCATGCCTCACGATGAGCGCCGTTGCTTGTATTTTGTGGTCTTGCGGGCCTAGCTTTGATCGGCTGTGTTACAGGCTTCAGCCTCATTTGAGCTTTTAAAAAAAAAAATATGCGTATTTTGGCGTGTTTCTATAGGCTTCCAAGTTACTTGCGTGCCTCGCGATCCTTGCCAAAGTCCTACCGGCTGCGGCGCTGATCGCAGGCATTGACATGAGATCCTCTTTCAAAGTCTTGCGTGCATTGCGAAGAGCGCCTACGGCACTCATTGCGGCCTAAGTCGTGGGGGCTGAACAACCAACAAACTCACAATTCCGACAATTTTATATATATATATATATATATATATATATATATATATATATACTAGCGACTTGCCCGTCAAAAATGACGAGCAATAAAATTGTAAGGCCTTCGGCGCTCATTGCGAGCCTCTCGGTTGTTGTATTTTTTGTTATCAGAGGCACTTTTGCGCTCATTGTAAGGTCTGCGCTAATGTCCTTTTTGCACATATTGCAAGCCTCTGCCCTGGTGTAGTTTGTGTCTTATGAGCACCGTTGGTGCTCCTTGTGAGGCGCGCGGTGAAGGGCTTTGTCGTTTATTGTGATACTGTGTTTTTTTTTTTTTGAATATGTATTTTTTCATGATAATTAATTAATTAATGAAATCATAAATGAATATACTTTACCTCTTTGTAATTAATATATGCAGCAAGCAATGAGCTAACAATCTGTTTTGATGATCCTGCAGCATATAATGTAGATTTGCAGTGTTGTGGAGCTAAGGTGTAAGTGTGAGCAATGTGTGCAGTGTGTAGTGTAAATAGGCTGCGTGCGCGAGGGGAAGCCGTTTGTGGACCTGTGTAGTTTCACATTCTGTAAGTTAATGTTGTAAAATGGTGGCGAATGTGTATGTGGTACGCGGGTGTGGATGATTTAGCGTCCTTGGTAATAGTATATGTTGTACCTTGTACGGGTTTGTGTAAAAGTCATATAGTCATATGTGCTTAGCGGTGTTTTGCGGGTTTAGGGGTCGTGTAGCCTCGTTTTCGTTTTTTTTAAGTGGCCATTTTTTCTCTCGCTTAGGGGATATTCGAGTGTCTAAACTCTGTAAATTGGACTTAAATTTGTGTGCAAACTGACTTCCAGACGTCCTGGCTGTGCCCCCTTGCTGTGTGTAATGTTATTTTTTTTTTGGTGTGTGTTTTTTATGTTTTTCGGTGTGCACGGCTCGGCCCTTAAGGTCATTCTTTTGCGAGTTTGTAATTTTTATTTTCTAAGTCCTGCGGCTCGTATTTTTTTGTGTAAGTCCGTATTTAGTAATTTCGTGTTATAGTTTTTTTTGTCAAAGTCCCGCTTCTGTGGCTGTTTGTAAACGCTTGTGAGGCCTCCACCTCCGCAAATGCGGCCCCTCACTTCGCGAGGGTCTGCATTTGCTGCCCGAACTGCGTCCCTCACATTGCGAGGGACGCAGATCTTGCGAGTTCTCAAAGCGTGAAGACGTTTCGTAGTTTGACTATTATATGTGACTAGCGACTTGCCCGTCAAGGTCCTGGCTGCCTCCCCTTGCTGTAGGTAACCTTTTTATGTATTTGTTGTGTGTATTTATTGTGTTTTTAATGTTTTCATGTGCGCTGGTTTCGGGCGGTAAGGTCGTATTTTTGCAAGGTCGTAATGGGTCGTAACGTGTCTCGTATTTTTGTGTCGTAAGTCCGTAAATTTTGCGAGGTCCGCAGTTGCTGGCAAGGAGCGCCTGCAGCGTTAGCAACAACCCGCATGCTCACAACTATATATGAGAAATATATATATATATATATATATATATATATAAATTATTAAATAGAATTAATAGATGGATATAAAAATGTTATGTTAACATTATGTTAATTGGGACATGTTCACATGACAGATACTGTATCTTTTCTATCTATCTATCTATCTATCTATCTATCTATCTGCCTATCTATCTGTCTATCTATCTACTTAGCTATCTACATAAGGCATGTGTATATACATATTTGTATCATATATGTGATCTGTGAAATACTTTGAAGGGGATAAAGTAGGTTAACCGGGTATTTTTTACAGATTTATTTTTTAAATGACAGTTCAAATCACCATATTAGGATATGCACTTTGTAGCAGCTGACCGTCTTTAAAAACAAAAACAGTAAAGTTGGGTCATGTTCGCATGACAAATACTATCTGGAGATTATGAAAACATTAGGTGCATTTATATATTTACTGAATCTATATATTTCTAGATAGATAATAATGAATATATAAGTATATGGTTATGCCTTTTTTATTGGATAAACATTTTATACACAGTGACAAGCTTTTGAGAAGTTTGACCTCCCTTTATCAAGTCTGAAGCAATACTGATGTGAAATTTAAATTTGAATGTAAACAGTAATGCAGGGAGAGGGGTAACAGCATCTGACATCATGGAGCAAATATGTATAGGAGGAATGGACATAACTTAGTATAGGAAACATATATACAAATACTATGTACACATATACATCAATATATACATGCACAGTGATATCTTTCCTGTTGGACAAACACTTCACTAAGCCTGTTATAGTGGAAAAAACATGAGAACATTGAGGAAGAATCACAAGAAATGTTGATAATGTCTCAGAAAACCCAAGGTCATATTAAGTCCTGTCCGGCGCGGAGCGCTCCTGATTGGCTGGGACAATGGAGGAGGGACTTCCGCCCGTTTTGCGGGCTTCCTCCTTCACTCTGCATCGGCCATTGCCAGGATTGGAATCCAGGTGGTCTGCTCCTGCTAGTGCCTGCAAGTAAACAGTGCCCAATAACCCTGTCATCCATTAAGGAAGGGGGGGTCCCTCTGTGTGTGTGTGCTGTGTGTGCTGTGTGAGCTGCATGAGTTGGGTGAGTTGGGTAAGTTGTGTGAGCTGTGTGAGCTGTGAGTGGGTGCTGTGTGGGCAGTGGGTGCTGTGGTTCTGGGGTGTGCTCTAGGTTGTGTGGCTTGTGTGGGTTGCGGTCTGAGTGGGCTGCGCCGTGTGGCTGTGCACTGTGTGGACGGGTGCTGCGGCTGCGTGGGCGGTGTGTTGCGTGAGCGGTGTCCGTGGGCTGTCTGTGTGGGGGTGCGTGTGGTTTGCCTGTGTTTATAGGGGCGGGTGTTAGGTTGGTCATGGATCCTGGGGAGTTAGAGGCCCTTTTGGCAATGGTTAGGTCCCGAGCTTTGTGTCATGGGGGTTAGGTGTATCCAGGATAGATTGGTTGCGGAGTATCCGGAGTATTCCACGGAGGCGCAGGAAGTGGCTGATTGGGATGAGTCCTGGGGGAGGTCACTAGCCCAGACAGGCACCATAGGCAGACGGAGCCACGCAACAGCAGCAGTTCCGGCAATAGGGCCAACCAGAGGGCAGGACGCCACGGATGAGGTCCCCGAGAGCCAGGAGCTCATCCCACCCACTGCCGAGAGGTCAGAGCCACAGGGAGGCCACCGCCTAGCGTCTTGCCCCAAGGCCAAGGGCTTCTAGGGGTAAGAGTAAAAAGCCAGCGAGTCCTAAAAAGTCTCCTACAGTTCATCACTGTTCGGCCCCAGCGGTCCCCACTGCTGCACCCACTGAAGCAGTCATAGGTGTTTTCCAGCAACGACGCTCCCCCAGTGGTGTGACCGGCAAGGACATGGGATCCACGAGAGGACATCAGGTGCTCTAGGAGATGGCTAGCGATGGCAGTCAAGTGGTGATAGACAAGGTTCCAGGCACAGCCAGGGCGGCACGGCAGACGCGCCCCGCCAGGGCTCGCAAAGCCACGAGCAGGTACAGTCCTCTGGCTTTCACTTCCACCCCAGCAACGAGACAGAAAGGGGACAGAAGTCCTCGGACGAAATAGTTAGGCCACAGCTTAGGTTGACCGGTCACGACAATACCCTAGCTAAGGGGACGCCAAGTGATGCCAAGGGATACAGACATGCAAGACGGGTTTAGTTACGGCATTGGCCCAGCCCTTAGGCCGTTGGGGTCAGTTGACTCTCTAAGTCCTGCCGTTGCCCTAGATTTGGTTTCCGAGCACTCCTCAGGGAGCGAGCGGACTGCCGCGGCGGGATACAGGCATAGGAGAGCTAGTAGTTGTCCTTCCTGCCTTCCCAGATCCAGATGGCAGGTCCAGGTCTCGAAGTGAGAGGTCAGGCGGTTGCAGCTGCACCTGCTCAGGAGCCGGCAGGGCAAAGAGCCCTCAGGGGACAAGGCGGGCACGGGCTCCGGTTCAGACTGAGCGGCGAGAGTGTTCCAGGGTGGCACCTACCCCTGCACGACGGGAGTCAGGTGAGCGTACAAGGGTTTTGGGGGTGGAGTGATACGAAGGGGGGCCCCCTCCTTCTATGGCACCCCAGTTGCTTGCATCACTAAAATCTCTTATGTGTGCCCACGATCTCCCAATCACAGACGAAATAGCCGGGGCGTGGGTGGGTAGTCTATCTGGGAACGCCTGGGTGCACCGGGGTCACTCCTCCGGGTTAACCTTCCTCCCCGGTACGGCAATCAACATTTCTATCCATCCGGCAAGCCCCCAAGGGGCGCAGTCACCTTCCATTCACAACAGTCCCTTAGTCGGGATGGGCTGGTCGGCGGAATCGCCGTGGACCTTTGTTTGCCCATGGGTTGCTCCGTCTCATGTGCCTATTTTGAGACATTTAGCACTTTTCTTCAATGGGTGGTCCGAACAGCGGCGGGTTACCCCGGCATCACCCACTATCTCGATGATTTTCTCTTTGTGGGGCCGGCGGGCCGTGATACATGTTGTTTTATTCTGGAGACGTTTACGGGTGTATGCCAGACCTTCGGGGTTCCATTGGTGCACAAGAAGACGGAGGGTCCCACCACGGAGTTAGCATTCCTAGGCAGTCGTTTAATGGGGCCGCGCTAATACACCCGGAAAGCTTGACGAGTGCCCAACTCGGGCTGTATACAGCGGCAGGATTAGAAGGGTTCGGTGCTTACCAAAAAGGTTCATGGTTAGCCGCGACATGGCCTGAGTCGTGGGTCTCTGGTGGCCTTACAGCGAATTCAGCATATCAGGAGTTATTCCCTATGGTAGCGGCGGTTCAAGCATGGGGCATGGAGTTCAAGGATCGCCAGGTTTGCGTTGGGTCGCCCTGCGAGGCAACGGTTCGAGAAATCAATGGCCTCTCATCATCATCATTGCCGGTACTACACCTTAGACGGCGGTTGGTGCTCCTTTCGCGTGAATTTGAACATATGGCTATGGGCATTCCACGTGTTATGTCCGGAGAACGGCATTGCTGATGCCGTTTCTCTGTTGCAGGAAGCGCGTTTCAGAACACTGGCTCCAGGGGCGAAAACCCAAGGTGAGGACATCCCCCCCGGAACTGTTTGGAGCGGTCGGATAGCCAAGTATGTCAGACAGTCTCTGGCACCGCGGATGGCCTATAAGACGGTATGGAACAAATGGAACGATTTGGTGGAGGTTGTCGGTGGTACCGCTTCGGAAGAAGAATCATTAGGCTTGTTACTATGGTTCCTGTTGCGGTGCGCAGAAAACGTTGACTCCAAGGCATCGGTTAGTCGGAAGGTCACAGCCCTGGCCTTCATGTTCAAGGTGGCTGGTACAAGTGGTGAAAGGCATGTTCATGGGCGATCAGAGGCAGGATAAAAGGCGTCCGATTACCTTCTCATAGTTTGTGCACATGGCTCAGGAGTTGGAAGTACTCTGCAGGGACCCCTTTGAATCCCTGATTTTCCGGACGGCTTTCTCCCTAACTTTTTTCGGAGCCTTCAGAATCTGGGAGCTAGTCTCGGCGAAAAGGCACGGTTCGGCTGCAGGCGGTGGATGTCTGTCTGGAAGGTGACACAGTGGTGTTATGGTTGAGAAGGTCCAAGACCGATCAGGAGGGGAAAGGAAGAGATGTGACATTGCACAGAATTGGCTCTGGATGCTGCCCCCATACGAATATGAAGGAGTATTTACAACGGCGGCCACGGGCACCTGGCCTGCTACTCATACATGCCGACGGGCAGGCATTGTCTTGGTTTCAGTTCACAGCAATCTTAAAGGCGGCGCTTGAGCGCTTGGGTTTGGTTGCAGTGGAGTTTGGGACCCATTCCTTCCGCATAAGAGCCGCTACCGAGGCGGTGAGATTAGGCTTGCCAACGGAGGTGGTCAACAGGATCGGGAGATGGGAATCGCAGCGGTATAGGTCTTATGTGCGACCCAGAAGGGTTAACTAAATGAGACTTTCTGTGTATTACAGGTGGGCAGAGACAGCTTTGGATTATCGGCAATTCCTACGTGTACTGGGCCCACAGGTTAGCCGTAGTCACAAGGAGTAACGCTCAGCTGGGCATACCTGAAACGGACCTACAGGTACGATGATTTGGTTTCCGAGGCTTGAGGTGGGCACAGATGCAAGGCTTGCTGGACAATTATGCACATCACTACAGTGATCCTGATCTGGTGCTCATCCACGTTGGGGGCAATGATTTAGGGGTCGTTCCCATGCGTAAAAGGTTGAAGGACATGAAGAGGGATATTTCCCTCTGGGTGCGCCAGTTCCTGGGCCTTTTTATCATCTGGTCTGAGATGATAAAGAGGCGTTCATGATGGAATGCTAGAGACCCAGTTTTAGTTGATAGGGCCCGCCAAAAAAATCAATAAGCAAGTGGCCAGTTTTGTGCGAAATGTAGGTTTCATTTCCCTCAGGTACCGGGAATTCGAAGGCGTAGACGCCGATGAGTTCTTTTGTCCGGATAAGGTGCACTTAACTGAGATTGGGTTGGAGCTGCTGACATTAGAATTCAAGGAAGGGGTAACTCGGGCACTAGCTTTATTGAGCGAAAGGGGGGGATCACAGCCTCAGGAGGTGTCCCTCAGCCGCTCCGTGGCAGGAGGTGAGTTGCCCGGCCCACTGGCTTAAGTGGGCGTTGCCCTGCCTCATGGGGGGAGAGCACTGGGTGGCCCTGGGCACAGGCCCAGGGCGTGAGGTTACTGTCCTGGCTGGGCTTCCCCTCCATTATGTTAATGAAGGAATGTATGTTAATTACGGTAATTATGATTAAGTTATGGATTATTTTAATCCATTGGTTAATAAAGCTGTGGCCCATGTTACTCCCAAATTGGTGTCAGTTGTTATTTCACAAGCTCATGGATCTTGCTGGGGTCATGTATCTTTAATGTTGGAAAATGTGATCATCTTCATTTCAAATCTTTTTCTTTCATGGATATTTTTGAAATTCACTCTGAGTTTTTTAGATTTTTAGGTTTTGGTTGGAGTGACCATTTTGGGTAAAATTATGTCCAACTGCGGTACAATAACTCTTCATGTCTTCATTGTGCTTTTTAATAGAATGTCTGTGTAGATTCATCCTTAAAGGTCCACCAAACTCACTGTAAGTGCTCTTCAAAAATAACACAATATTAGTAATATCTTTTTTTTAATTTCTCATAAAAAAATCTTAATTTTTAAATCTGTTTGCATAAAGTATTTTATGCCCACTGGCTATTGCATGTGTAAATAGCAGATTACTGGGTGGGTGAGGCTCTATGGAGAAAGGCAGTGATTGATAACTTAGCTTCTCCATGGACTCGGGTTACAATGCACTGACCAGTTAACCCATAGCTTTTCTGTTTTAGGTGAATACCAGTATTATATGCCTGCACAGATAGATGCGGTAAAGGTTAAATTTGTGCTTGTTTGTACCACTTACTTTCTTTTGTAATTTAACAGGTGTTCACAGGGTGTTCACAGGGTGTTTTAATGGCAGTGATTATTTTCTGGGTAATGATACAGAATTAGTAACCCTTCTGTCTAAAAAATTCAGACAGTGTTTTTAAGTATTTGACTTGGTCCCCATTGTTTAAGCTAATGAGTTGGTATCTAATGGTTGATGGCCTGCTTAGTGTGGAATGGAAACTAGAGCTGTGAAGGTAGCTGCATCTGTTCAGATATCTGTTTAGTCAGTGTGTAACAATTGGTCTCCCTGGGTTCCCTGGTTTGTGGATCTTTGGCAACATGTAGAAAGTCCCAGTTGTACGATCGGTCGGTATGAGTTGTTCTAATTCTTGCTTCACATTTTTAGGGAACATTTGGATGAGTTTCCTAAGTTGAATTGTATATTCTTTTGTAGGATCCTTGTTCAATTCTTTGTAGTCAGTGTTGCCTGACAGTTGCCTATTGCCTGAGTGTTCATAACAGCAGCTGCACCTCCTTAATCTGCTGGCTTGATGGTGATATTGGAGTTTATTTTTAAACCCTTTATAGGAGCTCTTTCTGATGGAGACAGATTATGTAAGTATCTTTTCTGTTGGGTTGTTATAATAGATGCAGCTCTCAGGTGCATCTTTTTCCTGTTGTTCGGGATAGATAGATGTCACATAATATATTACAAATTATTTCAGATAGATATATGTTATTGCATACACTAATATTGACAAGTCCTTTGCAACTTGTTAATACTGCTATTGCCTTGATTCTATCCCATTTATAGCGCAACGGAATATGTTGGCGCATTACAAATAAATGATAATAATAACTGACATATAAGTAATGTTATAATGGATGTAGCTCTCAGGTGAAAAAAGACCAAGTAATAAATTATGATAAAAATAATGATATGAAAACAAAAAATACTTTTAAAATGCTGATTGCCAAGGGGATAGAGAGAATATGCTAATTTCTAGTGACAAATTGCCATTTTTCATCATTTTAAGGGGACGATTCTTGACCTTTAAAGTTGTCTACATCAATGCCGATTTGGACCTCCACTCTTGTCCAATCAGAAGACAGCAGGGTGGGACAAGGGTGGAGAGCTAGAAGCTCTTACTGAGCAGCATTGTTATTGCATGCTCTCTAGTCTGACCCACTTAAGTAAACAGCGCAATTTGAATTATGTGAGCAGAGGATTGCATGAAATGGACATACAGGCAGGCAAGTTTCAAGAACTAATTGTAAATAAAATATTTATATGCTTTCATAATAAGAAACCAGCATTTTAAAGTACATAAATAAAAAGACTTTATACAATATTATCATAAAAATGCAAGCTTACAGTGTTCCTTTTAAGGACAGAAAATTGTATATTAATGCTTTAACTAGGATACATAGTTAATATTATCCTTCTCAATGTAGTTGTGCTAAAAAATGTACTTTTCACCTACAGTATTTCTAATAAACCCCCAGAGTAACACATTCTCAGCTTCTGAAGCCCCTTTTCTGTTCTCTGTCGTGCAGGTTGCGTTGATTTACAACTGTGATCTAAGACCTTACCCACAGGGGAAAGGCTTCATACTAAGCTGCTCCACACAAACACACAGCATGTCACTGTCCTTTGGCTAAAGCATTCCTTTAGTAGTATCCAGCCGATCCCCTATGGGTTTGACTTTAGGCCACAGTTATGCAAGGAGCAAGAACAGGAAGTCAAGGGCAAGGCTTCTCAAGCAGAGAATCTGTTATCCTGGGGACTTCCCAAAGTCAATGAAGTGTACATGTTATATCACAATTACATAAAAAATAATAAAATTCATGTTAAACAAAACTTCTTTAGGATAAATATTCCTAGGATATGCAGTAGATGCATAGATAAAAGAGAGAGAGAAAGAGTAAGAAAGAAAGGAAAAAAATGCGAAAGAAAGAGAGAAAGGACAGAAGAAAGAGAAAGGGAAAAAGAAAGAAAGAAAGAGAGAAAGGATGGAAGCAAGAGAAAGAAAGAGAGAGGGGGCCTCGTGAGAGAAAGGGAGATAGAGAAAGGGAGACAAAGAGCAAGAAAGGAAAAAGAAGCAAAAATATAAAGAAATGCAAACATACATACAATGATATATTTAAGTAGTTGTCCTAGGCCCATCCAAACTTTTGCTCTTCCCAGTTATACCTCTTCTATTCCCCTTGCTTCTTCTTCATACAAATCTCACTTTCATACACAACTAACTCGGCCTCTTTGGCGTAGACAGAGATTTACCACCACATACATATAAAGTGATAAAAAGCCAAGCCCAATTTTATGAACTCCACTTTTTTTACCTTTCAATTTTCTTGCTACGTGTCTATATTTTGTTAGTTCATGAACATTCGTCTACAAAACACCACTCACATGGTTTCTAATCCGTGTAAATATACAGAGAAGAGAGTGAGAGAGAGACTTATTGCCTATATAAGAATCAGTATGGCATTGTTTAGAGCTAATCAATGTCAATGTGCCAGTATTTTTTATATAATCCATATCCCCTATCATAAAACCAGCTTGTCTATGGATGCCCTCCTCCCCTCTACTTCCTCTCCAAGAAATATTTTCAATGTTGTCAAAACCATGACAGAATCAGCCATTAAACCTCTTCAACAGAAGCATATATTGGGAACTAATAAACGGCGTATTGTAATAGAGGTAGCTCCAGGGCTTTAATAAAGTAAAACTCTCAGCTTGCAGCAGCCGCGAGTCTTATGTAGCAAGTAACATCTTCCATAGAAAGCTGGAATACTGAAACAGAACAGTCTCGCAATAATGTTGACTCTGTTTTTTTCCCACCTCTTTGCAATTTTTATAAACTTCTTGCAAAATTGACTTTATATTATATTTTAATGTTGCATTTGGAGGAGTTTAATACCATTCTAAATATTAGCATTGCTTTGAGCGTTGTGTTATACGAGGGGCTTTATTGCCCTCTAGTGGAGTAGATTGAGGCGAAAGTTGCTGAATTTATGTGCTTGTTTTAATACACATTTAATGTGGATGTTGACGATCATATTAAACTAGAGAAAAAACAGCTAAATTAAGAGCTGTGCAGAATAACTTAGTTGAGGCACATTAAGCCAACTGAATGGTTTACCCCATAAATGTCAGTATCCAACAGCAAAAAATAAATTGCAAGGAAACTAACACTTTCGAGTACTCAAATAGGTTATGGTAGGTAAATAAAATGGGAAAAAGCCCTGTACAATGTTGTAAGTATATATATATATATATATATATATATATATATATATATATATATATATATACCATGGACTTCATTTAATTGAGAAATGTAGCTTACGTCAGCCAGTAATGTAGCCCGTAAACTAATTTGCTATTCAATTGGCCTCTTTTTGCGAGACGCAAATGATCTGCAAATTCCTGCAGGGGTTACAACGTAACTTGCAACCCATCTAAACCTTTGATCTTTCACAACCGCAAGAGTTACAATCGCAAATCGCTATTCAATTGCTACAATTCCTCAAGCCCGCAAATATTATCACACAATTGTCAAATGTAGAAGAAAATCCTACAGGTACCAGATAGGACTCACAATGGGGTTAAGCCCCTGTTCATAGCACTGTAAATGCAAATAAAAAATCAATACTGCACTTTGAAAGATAGGGAAAGGGATGAAAGACATTAGAATTAATTCCACAATAGTCTCAAGCTCGCAAATATTTTATACATTTTATTTTTTGTATATGTCATTTTGATGTTATATTAATCTCAGGAATCAATGAGTTAATACATATCAGGCCACCCACATGGACTAGAACATTTCCTTCATTCATTTGTATTATTTTGTGTTTTGCCGTTTTGCGAGTCTGATCGCATATCGGACCCCTAAATGCTAATGGGTAGTTACTGCCTTGCTTAATTGATGATGTTCATGCTCTGAAATGCTACGTACGATTGCATGGTTTAAGGTTTCGGCTTTCAGGCTGTAACTTGCAGGCTTGTTCAATTGAATTGCTCCGTAATTGTAGCGGAGTTGAAGCCCGCAGCAAGCCAGCAGACATACAGCCTGTATGCCATAAGTTGCGGCCTTGCAATTGAATGAGGCCCTATTTGTTTAGTCCATCCTGGCCATATTTGTCCATACAGATTACAATTTTATGCTCTGCATTTCAGGCTAAAATTAGTTATCAGAGCTCTTAACGCAAAATATTGTGCTCATCATTGCCATAAGTGCTAATGGACAAAGTGACCTCACACAGACAGAGTGCTGCACTAATTTGAATGTGATTACCCAGTATCCCTAGCAGACAATGACATACTGGGCAAAATGTATTAAAGGGTGGAGTGTGAGGGAATTCTTGAAGATGTTTAATCTAAGTACTTATGCCTCACAGTATATTAAAGGGAAGTAGTTCTTCTTCAAGGGTTCTTTGACACTTTACCCATTTTGACTGGTCCGGTTTTAAGGCATTTCAATTTTTACCTCCTGTACAAAACAGTAATTCTTTTATCAATACCAAGATAAAGAAAAATGTGAAAATTCTGATTGCATATACATTTCCGAATCAGAGCAGGAATCCTTTTATTCCCCTAGAGAATTGCCAGTTGAACAGATTTACTGGGATTTACTGGGGTCACTAGGATTCTGGGTAGAGACACGCAAATAAGGTTTAAATGTATTATCTCTGTCCCTTTAGTCAACGTAACATGGGATGCATTTAAGAGTGTGTGTGCGTCTCTCAATCCGAAAATAGCCTTGAATTAGGGTACAGTGCCAAGAACCCACTCACAGACAGCTGTCTTGGCACTGTATGTATTACAGTATGTGCAAAAACCCTAAACTTTCTTGTCCCTGTATCCGGAATTAAAGATCCCATGATACGCAGAGGATTTTTCATTATATGGAACTGAAAATCTGAAAATACAAGAGCTGAACAGAAATGACGTTGACTGATAAATGAGTCAATAAAATGGGCAGAGAATAGACTAATTTTAACAATAGATGATAAAACTTTTTACTATAAATCATATAAAAATATGTTGGTCAAATTTCCTATCACCCAGTTATTTACTGTATGTAAGTACTACTTTCAAACAACATTTTGTATTATTGTTTGAGAAACTTGGAGCCTTGTGTTAGCCCTCAGAAAATTAGCATACTTACTTAGCTTAAAGGAAATTACCCATAGATGTGTTGTCAAGGGGAAGTTTGACATTTCAGTAGAAGGAAGGGAAGAAAGAAGGAAGGAAAATGTGTTGATTTATCGGTATACATAAGATGTCATCCACAGGACACCTTCTCTCATCCTCCCACATGCTCAGTAGAGGCAGCTTGCAAGTATGCTTGCAAGCCTTGGTTGTTCTGTTATTTAAAGGGCCATTTACTTTAAAGGGCCATTTACTCAAGTTGTGAAAGAGCACAGGATTATATGTTGAAATTATCAATTTATTTTAATCACACTAATAACAGATAAAAAATGAACACTTTAAACATCTATTTACATACAAAATGTATCCTGTCTACTGGCTGTTGCATGGGTAATAACAGATAGCCGAGTCCCATGCATGCTGTGGGGAAGACAGTGATTGATAGCAGTTTGTCCCTGGACTCAGGACTGCACTGATCAGTTAATTCATAGCTGACATGTTTTAGGTGAATTCAGCATACATGCCTTCAAGACTTTTCTGCTGTAAGATATCTACAAGGTCTGTTTCCTTTAAACTGAAAATGTACAAGTCTTACAATTTACTTGAATGGGATACACCCCCCTGCAACCTGACTGGCTGTGGCAATGTGGTGGTATAGCTGCACTATCACAGTAGGCCCTCAACGTGGGTTCAAGACGTATGCAGTAGTGGCTTGGCTCCTCCTCTCACTTGTCTATTTACTTATTTATGGTTATTGAATAAGGTTATCTGTCATTGTGTTTACAAAGAAACAATGTGGCCTATCTTCATCCAACAAGTTGTCTGGGTCTTGTTATTATTGGGAACATATCACATGGGCCGTGCTTGGGTCAGGTGTTTATCTGTATTTAACAGTAATCACGCAAGTGGAAAATTGAGATAATCTATTCGTTTACACTATCCATTGTTTCAGTATTTGTCTGCAATATAAAATATTGTAGACTCCGCACCATGTTAAATGTTGATTTGTGCTAAACTAAAATCCTGCATAAAATCTGTTGTTCTTCAAAGCTAATACGTTTTTGTTTCTTCTTTTGTTTAAGCTGCTGACAGTGGGTGTAAATAATATTACAAAGGAACAATAAAAGAAAATATGAAGTGATTGATGGATTAAGAATATCTGCAGCATTTAGCCGCCTTACATCATGATTTGTATTTTGCATGGTAAAAAAAAATATTTCCTGAGCACATTAGAAACTAAAAGGTAATGACTGAATTATTCACAGTCCATCTCTTATAAAGTGTGATAAGTGTTAGAAAATTAAATCTGACTAGTGATTAGTCTCCACTGCTGTTACTAGGGACAGACATCTTAGGGCTTCTTCGTTTTCTTTTCGTGTCATTACCCAACATCATGGGTGTAGGAACTGAAAGGGATGAGGGGGCCAAATCTCCCCCCCCCCCCAAACACACACACACAGATTGTCATTATGTGTAAGAATGTGAGTATAAGCAATACTATGGCCTGTGTATCCCCCCCCTGCACAACTTTCTCAGCATCATTGGAAGTACTATTCACTGAGCAATTATGTGGGAAATGGTCTCCCAAGTCGACTGGGACATGTAGGTATGCTCTAAGCAGCCTTTTTATTTAGCTACTAGCGACTTGCCCGTCAAAAATGACGGGGCAATAAAATTTCAAGCCATAGGAATGCTGTTTGACACAGAATGTAAACAGTTTTGGACTATGAGGACCTTCGGCGCTCATTGCGAGGATTGCACTGAGCGCCTTCGGTGCTCATTGCGAGCCTCTCCTGTCGTGTACTTTTGGTCCTCTGAGAGAGATACAGATTTCTATGTGTATGTAGTTAAGTAATAATGAATGCTTTCTTAAATAAATTAATAAATTACTTGTATCTTTTTTTTTCTAAGTCCCGCATCTGGTATCTTTTTTTTTCTAAGTCCTGCGTCTCATATTTTTTTTTTCTAAGTCCCGCTGTTGTGAACCGCTTGCACGCCAAGGTCGATCCTGCGTTTAGGAAGTGTTTTTCGGCTAAATCCCACTCTTTGTAGTGGCTTAACGGCTCGCCTGCTACACGAGGCTCGCAGGCTATGAGCGCCTTTGGCCCTTATCGCCCAAGTGCTACAAGTTAGCGGCTCGTTTCGCTTCACGAGGCTCGCGCTCATCCGCCAAGTCCTGCGCGTTAATGGGTCGGCTCGCAAGCGAAGAACTCGTACGCACCTCGCAAAGCGTGGCGACGTCTCGCAGTTTGACAACTATTATATGTGATATGTATAGTGGAGGGAATTTGAAGCACTATTTTATCCACTATTATGTGCAGTGCTTTTTGGATCCAGACAACTTCAAATAGTAATTACCATTAATGCCCTTCATATTTTCATAATTAACAGATTACTGAAGTGTCATACTTATAGAATGCTTTTTTTAACATCTTGAACTAACAATGTGTAAAATGTTAAAAAAGTTTAAAATTAATAAATATAGATGTTAATTGTTAGCTATTGTATTGAATGTTGATTTAAAAGCAGCAGGAAGGAATGTGGATTCAGATAACATCTCTATTTGTTTCTGTTTTAATTACTTATTTACAGTAGAAATCAATAGCAGAGTAAACCCCAGTATGATAAACCACCCATTAAAGCTATACTCAAAGCCCTATTAAATTCCAAGCCCGTAAGTGCAACGTGAGACCCGCAACGATTGCGGGCTTGAAATTTGGCATTGTTAAAGAGATATTAAATTAGAGCAGGGGCGAGTTACGGCCTTGAGACACAAACCCGTAAACCAATTGTTGAACGTTGGATGCGCAGCCGTGAACTTGATCAATTAGTCAAACCTGTAGTTACAGGTTTAGAAAGAGCCAATGGCAACAGGGATCGTCATAATTACGTCACTGAAAAATGGAGGTGGGATTTAAAAGTCTTACGGGCTTCATTTACGAGTTACGATCGGACCCACATTCCAGAAATAACACAATATTGATAAAGCCATAAATATGCTATTCTATTATATGCGAGTTCCATTATGCGTATTAACACATTGATTGCCTGGATCGATATAACACGGAAATTACACATGAAATAAAGTATTTTAAATTGCCGATTTGCGAGCTTGAGTATGTTGTGCTATTAATTATAAGACCTAACATCACTTTCCCTGTTATTACATGTACCGTAGTGTGTGTATATTCGCATTTACAGTGCTACGGACTGGACTTTACCCCGGTTGCCGGTCCTCTCTAGTACCCTTTAGCTTCTTGGCTCCATTTGCGGGTTACGGGCATGAACGCCAGTGATTGTTGCAATTAAATAGCGAAATTGGAACGTAGCAGTTACGGGCTTGACAGAACAAAGGATTTGCAGTCCCAAAGTTTCACGTTCCATGTCTCGTAGGCTTTTTTTGCTGATCGGCAGCGGCTTGCTTTACGGGCCAATTTAATAGCCGCAAGTCTTGCAGTCTATGTTACGGGCTACGGTTTTACACGTTTGGGGATTTAATAGGGCTGTCAGACTAGCAGCCCAAGTAGGAATTCTCCAAGACATAAGCAGAGTCATATAAATATAAGACATTCCCTAAAATGTTTTTATGCTCGTGGCTTACATAGCTATATGTTTGGTTTATTACATGTGAAGTTTTTTTGCCAAACTGCACTGGTCATTTCAGTGATCTGAGTTATAGGTAATTTAAGCTTCACTGGTACTGATAAGTTGGAGATTGCCATCTAAAATGAAATAGTAAAACATAATAAGAAAACACTGGTTAACAATGAGTTTATGGTGACATTTTGTGAAATCTAATGAAGAGTGTGTCTATCATACTATCTACCAATATAATTGTGCATGTAACGTGAGACCGAAACATTACATTTTAGTTCTTCTAAAAGCATCTACTTGCTAAAAAAAACCTTAAGCACAATTACATTTTACTTTAAAAGCATGTTGTAGTGCTCATACAATAGGATTTTATTTGGTTATTTAGTTAGTGAATAGCAATAAATCAGTATTTCAATAACATAAATTCAATATCACTTTGAAAAATTGAATTTAACTTTAGTGGTAAAAAAGAACGGAGCAGCTTCTCTCCACCCATAGTAGGTGTCCAGGATGTTGAAGAGGCAGAGGCAGAGCTACCAGTGGTGCAGGTGGTACAATGCACCAAGGCCCTTTTCTGGGGAGGGCCCAGAGCTGAGTCATTTTGTTTTTGCTTTTAATTTTATTTTCTGTAGAGCATTTCTAGTGAAGCTTCAAGAGGTGGCAGTGTGGAGCAGTTAAGCACACTGGGGATGTGTATCATGAAGAGGTGAGAGAGCAAGGGCAGGGTGACAGCAAAGTTCAGGGATGGGTTCTGTGGGGGAGGGGAGCAAAGGGGATAGGGAAGGGTGCTATGTGAGGTGGGTGCTGAGATGGGTTGGGTCATGAGTTTAGGAACTGGGGGGGGGGGACAAATCCCGCCCAGATTTATCTATGTTTGTATGTATGTATATATATTTTACAGCCTATGTATACAGTGAGCTGTACCCCCCCCCCCCCCCCCCCAGAATTATTCTGGCTCCTACATCACTGGGTTGGGTGCTATGTGAGATGGGTGCTGAGAACGATTGGGTGCTGTGTGGAGGTGGATGTTGGGAGCGACTGAGTGCTATGTGAAGATAACTGCTGAGAGGATCTGGCTGCTATGGAGAGATAGTATATGTATATACAGTGCCTTGCAAAAGTATTCACCCCCACTTGACTTTTTACCTATTTTGTTACATTACAACCTTAAGTTCAATGTTTTGTTAATCTGAATTTTATGTGATGGATCAGAACATAATAATCTAAGTTGGTGAAGTGAAATGAGAAAAATATATACATAAAACTATTTTTTTGAAATAGAAAACAGAAAATTGGCATGTGCGTATGTATTCACCCCCTTTGTTATGAAACCCATAAAAAGCTCTGGTGCAACCAATTACCATCAGAAGTCACATAATTAGTGAAATGATGTCCACCTGTGTTCAATATAAGTGTCACAGGATCTGTCATTACATATACACACCTTTTTTGAAAAGCCCCAGAGGCTACAACACCTAAGCAAGAGGCACCACTAACCAAACACTGCCATGAATACCAAGGAACTCTCCAAACAAGTAAGGGACAATGTTGTTGAGAAGTAAAAGTCAGGGTTAGTTTATAAAAAAAATGTCCAAATCTTTGATGATCCCAGGAGCACCATTAATCTATCATAGCCAAATGGAAAGAACATGGAACAACAGCAAACGTGCCAAGAGATGGCTGCCCACCAAAACTCACGGACCGGGCAAGGAGGGCATTAATCAGAGAGGCAGCGCAAAGACCTAAGGTAGCCCTGGAGGAGCTGCAGAGTTCCACAGCAGAGACTGGAGTATCTGTACATAGGACGACAATAAGCCATATGCTCCATAGAGTTGGACTTTATGGCATTACTTTCAGCAAAAAACAAAATGGCACATTTTGAGTTTGCGAGAAGGCATGTGGGAGACTCCCAAAATGTATGGAGGAAGGTGCTCTGGTCTGATGAGACTAAAATTGAACTTTTTGGGCCATCAAAGAATACAATTTGTCTGGCGCATTCCCAACACATCACCCAAAGAACTCCATCCCCACAGTGAAATATGGTGGTGGCAGCATCATGCTGTGGGGATGTTTTTCAGCAGCCGGGGCTGGGAAACTGGTCAGAGTTGAGGGAAAGATGGATGGTGCTAAATACAGGGATATTCCTGAGCAAAACCTGTACCACTCTGTGCGTGATTTGAGGCAGCACAATGACCCCAAACGCACTGCTAAAGCAACACTTGAGTGGTTTAAGGGGAAACATGTAAATGTGTTGGCATGTCAAAGTCCAGACCTCAATCCAATATAAAATCTGTAATCAGACTTAAAGATTGCTGTTCACAAGCGCAAACCATCCAACTTGAAGGAGTTGGAGCAGTTTTGCAAGGAGGAATGGGCAAAGATCCCAGTGGTAAGATGTGGCAAGCTCATAGAGGCTTATCAAAAGTGACTTGGAGCTGTGATTGCTGCAAAAGGTGGCTCTACAAAGTATTAACTTTAGGGGGTGAATAGTTTTGCACATTGACTTTTTCTGTTATTTTGTCCTATTTGTCATTTGCATCACAACAAAAAATAAAATAAAATCTTCAAAGTTGATGGTCATGGTCTGTAAATTAAATGATGCAAATCCTCAAACAATCCATGTTAATTTCAGGTTGTGAGGCAACAAAACACGAAAAATGCCAAGGCGGGTGAATACTTTTGCAAGGCACTGTACATGTGCTTCACACATGAAGGAGGTAAGGTAAGGGGAGCAGCTCTGGAAAGAGGTCTTTGGGGGAGCTAATATGGGAAAGGGTCTTAGCAAGGGATGCTGCCATGAGAAGGGGTCTTAGGAAGGGGGATGTTGTGAAAAAGAGTCTAGGTGAGGGGTTCGAAGTGGGTTGATACCTGAAAAGGGTCCTTCGTAAAAACATTTTTACAACCTCTGCTCAGGATACTCCATGCTCTAACTCCGTCACTTTGAAGAGTATCTGCACAGATGGCAATCCTGCATTTTTTTCTGCCCAGCCAAGATTTTTGTGCGGTTGCCAACTACTTTATCTGCCCAAGAGACTCCCCGAATAGAAGTCTTTATCAGGCAGCCTCCTGTACAGATCCCCCAACCCCCTCGACATCTAATAGAGTGGTATAGATAAACATATCTGGTGCAGTCTTAAAGCACTTTTGTAATTCCCTAAAAACAGAAGCTAGATGCTTTAGTTATACACTGATCATTAATACAATCCATGTGATCCATAAAACCTGTCTTCAATATCAAATTCACTTTAAAAAATAAAGGTGTCAACCTATAGATTGTCTCTTTGTTTTCACCATGAAGGAATGTGGGAACGTTAACAGACAGGTCTAAAGTGTTTTTAGAACAAAATGAATAAATGCAAGGCTACATAATTATCCACTGTTCTTTGGAGAATATTTTGTTGTTATAATCTTGTACCTTAAAATTTAGCAGCTGCCTGTTAGATAAAGTCACCTCCTAGCTTTGACCTTAGAATGGGGGGAGACTGCATCAGCTGAGTCTGAACTTTGAAAGCTATTATTTTCAAATAATGTAATTATGAATTTTATTAATGAACATATTGTTCTTGTTAGGGCACTACAGTGGGCCTTTAAACACTAAAGCCCAAATACTTATCTTATTGCTAAGCATTTATTAAAGAGACACATTAGGCAATCTCTTTTTTTTCATATGAAATGGTTTAACAAAATGTATTTCATTAAACTGAGTCTCATCAATATATATTTTTATATAAATTGTACACTTCACTTACTCTCTTCTCTCCTCTACTCTCTCTTGCAGGCTTCCATCTTGAACATCTGTGACATGCATTTTGTGAGTTAAGGACATCTCACAGGGAAGTGGATTCACATTGCCAGTGTCACACTGTTATTTAGCAAGCAGTGTCATGCTGCTTGTTAGATGCTGCAGAAATGTTAGACTGACATGTTTTTCAATCATAATCATTATTGGTGGAAAAAAATAGCGCATGGCTGGTCAAGAATGTGTAAAAGGACATGGAGTAATATAAAATCCATTCAGTTTAGTGTTTCTACATCTTCTAACACATAGCATGCCTCTGTTTGCTGTGAGAGTTTCCTTAGCCAACAAAATGCAGTGCTGCAGGTCACAGATATACAAGATGGCAGCCTGAAGGAGAAAATACAGGAAATTAGGGGGGTGATTCAGAAACTGCAAAACTATTACTTAGGCAGTGTCCTACATGTAAGTGAGTGTATATTTTAAGTGAAAAGCTCATTGAGGTAGATAAGATTAATTAATTATACTTAGCTAAAACATTTATCCCGTTCTGGATTGCTACCTTGGGCCTGGCATACCTCAATAAAGCTGTGAGCTATACCATGTAGGGTCACCCATGATGGACAGGTCTGAACAGATCGGTCAGACATATAAGAGAAGGAAATGGCAACCCACTCCAGTATCTTTGCCATGAAAACCTTATGGATAAGCACAACCAGACACAAGATCTGACTGGCGTGCTGCGGTCCATAGGATCACAGAGAATCAGACACGACTAAACAAAAACAACAAAAATGCCCAAAAGAGTTAGTTTAAATAAACAAATGTAACCCTATAGTATGAGCACTACAGTGCCCCATATTATAAAACATCTGCAGTGGCCATAAAGCAAAGCCTGCTCAAACATATGTACAGAAGCTGTATAAATACAACTGATACACAAATATAACAGACAGACAGCATGTAATGAGAGCATGTATAAATATAACCTGCCCTTTCTCCACAGCTGCAACGTACTAAATACAAACCAACGAGCAGCAGAGGCCATAACTGAAGTACTGAGCGCTCATTTCATTTGCAAACCATCACTCCGATATAATGTTGTGTGTCAGCGAAGGCTTCAAGCCTTTAGGCTACTGAATAAAAATGTCTTTTTCTAATAAGAACTAAAATACCCACAAAAATAGAGCAAGGTGCTAATAGTGTGTGAATTCCCAGAAGAAAATCCTTAACAAAGTTCTTTTGCTATTTTTCCAGTCAGAACTAATAGGGTCAGAATGCAAACTCTTGAATTTTTCCCTGCTCTCATTATTTAATTCTGTCAGGGGGATGTGGTTTTACAATTAAAGAAAATATACATTGAGTAGACTTGTTATTGGCAGAATAACGGAGTTTTAAACCACAACTGTCACTGAATATTAAATATTTTGTCACAACGCATCAAGGCAGAGATAGGCTGAAGGCCGAGGTAGGCCGGAATACAGAATGAATCCAAAATCTATAAACAGTAGGGACTTAAGCCTAATGAGAGGGAGGCTGGTGTTGAAATACAGTTGCTAGCTGTTCTCTTCATAAAAAAAAAGCTGAGAGGAAAATATATTAGAATTTAATATCTTGGCAAAAGAAAATGCTTAGTTATTATTTTCCTCAGCAGACATATTTAAAGGAAAAGTGAAAACTAATATAACATTTATTTTAAATAGAAATCCCTGGCAATGTATTGCAGAAGCAGTTTGCTTTTTAAAGGACCACTGAAGTTCAAGAAAAGACATCTATTTTTCAAGTATGTACCAAGTTAACAATATTAGCAGCTGTGTAAGCCAAGGATATTAATCTTTTTTTGAGAATATGTCCATTTTTGAAGACTCTGTATATGAGTACTGGAATCCATTTTGTGTTTGTTACATTACATCCCGAGAGTTGGATGATTTGGGTGTGTGTTTGTAGTTATAAGTGAAGGGAGGGTTTGGGCAGGGGCAAACACACTGAAGTCCACAACATTTGTTTGATCACTAAGGTTGAAATTGACACCACACCCCGTCCCTCTCACTGGCCCGGAAGCTGACCCATTGCATCAAAGGATGGAGCCACAGCTCTCCAGAAATGTAATCTCCCCTCACACACACTGACTTCCACCAATATATCATGGATCACTCCAGGGTCCTGCAGAGGCATCAACATTTATTTTTGTTTCTAATTAAAAGCTAGCTGCATAAATGTTTTCCAGATGAATTATGCTCTTAGACTTGATGTATTCAACCATATATTGAAGGACCACCGGGGCGGAACCAGCGTGCTGGTATCTGCAGCGGGGGTCCCTTGACATGGTAGGACCAAGTGCCGGCAGAGGCACCATTTTAGCTTCACTCCCCGGCAGGCAGGGAACCAGGCAGCAGCAGGAGCGCAGGAGCAGCTGGATGGTGAACATAGAGTGGTTTGATTTTGTGTGCATACTTCATAAATGCACTATAGTGTAGGGTAGGGATTAGACAGTGTTTTGTATTCTTTTTCTTCCTTTTCGTTTATATCTTGGGGGGAAGGGCCTTATATTTCTTGTATATTGTGGTTCAGCTTTGTTTGCTTTCCCTAGCTGTGCTTATAGTTAGGTGTCATACCCAGGTGTGTGCCTTTTGTGAGTGTGGTGGCTGTGGTGTGCTTGTGTGTTTTTCATTTTCACCCCTCATTGTCCTGTGTTATGGATGTGGGGGAGTCAGTGGGTTCAGTGCGCATCCTGGCGGAGGTGTGGACCAGAGCCATCAGCCATGGGGTGAGATGGTTGGAAGACCGTCTGTGCTGTGGACAGGCTGCTGCAGCACGTGCTGCGGACTCTATTGAGGGAGAAGAACCCCCCTTTATCTGCGGGGGAACAGTTGGTGGTGGCTGTTTCCCCTAAGGGCATAGGGGAGCGGCATTCCTCCCCACAGAGTCACGCGGGGGCTTTCTAGGTCTCAGAACCAGCCGAGGGAGGAGGTAAGGAGATCCAGTCGCTCTAGGCCAGCCGGCAACTCTCAGAACGAATCCCCACGGCGCTCTAGCGGGGGTTCTTTATCCATGCGGCCACCGCAGAGCGAGTCTAGGGTTCATAGGAAGCAGAGGGGTAAGAATTAAAAGGAGTGCCACCAGGGCTCTGACACCTCAAACTAGAGTTGGGCTAGCGGGAAGCGGGAGTGGTGATAACGTACCACCCTTAAAATTCGCAGGGCTTGCCACCATCCCTATTGTCGCAGATGAGAAAAAAGAGAAGCGAAGTGGAAAAAGAGATGGTCGCGGAGACCATGAGGTGAGATGAAGCAAGACGATCCCCGCGTCCTGTGAGAAGAAGGAAGCCAACAGCAAGGTACAGCCCTCTTTCTTTATCTTCCATCAGAGTTGAAAAGAAGCAAACCGTTCAGCCACCAATGCGGTAAGCATTGACCGTTGGTTACCCAGCTGGGGGGGCTGCGGCCATAGAGGACCTAATTAGTAGCACCAGAGGACTGACAGGGGCTTCAAAAGAAGATGGTAGAGCTGTTCGGGAGGTTAGAGCCGTCAGTCCTTTGACTGGGCTGTCCTTACCGTATTCCAACTACGAGTCATCACTGGCGGGAGTGGACGGGACGACAGGTATGGCAGGCAAGGACAGCCCTCACATGGTTCTTTTTGCCTTGACAGATCATCTATGGGCAGATCTCGCTCCCATAGACGCAGGTCCTATCGGCGCGTCAGGATGGACTCCAGTTCGGAGAGGGAATCATGTGCAACGAGTATGAAGAGCAGGCGACCGAGATCCCGAGACAGGAACAGTCCAGCCAAACAGAAGCCACGTTGAGAGCCTGCAAGGCATGATACAGGTGAGACACTCACTTTGGGCTACACTGGTAGTGGCAGGGATGTACAGTCACAGACGTTTTGGCTGGGTTAAAGGGATTCTTGAGGTTATATGATGTTAACTTGAAAAATGAAGATTTAGGAGAATGGGTGTCGAGTTTGGCCAGGCAGGCTTGCGGAGGACAAGGTACTGTAGCACAGGAGAAGAGTCGTGCCTCCCGGAGTGCTTCAGGGTTAGTCTCACCGCCTTTCCCGGCAGACCCGGTAACAGCACCAGGCACAGTCAAGATATCCGACAGCTAAGTCAGGTCGACGGTGTTATGCAGCGTGGATAGCTTGGGTGCTCATCTGCCGCTGGAAGAAAAGGAGCGGTTCTGGAAGAGGGAATTTATCAAAATATTCTCATTGCTACCCTCATCAAGATTCAGGGATATCCAGGACAAAGGGCTGGTGTTGGGCGAGCCAGAGCGAAAAGGCTTAAGGAAGATTCCTAAGACGTTTGAGAACTGGCTACAGGCATTGTCGATCTTGGCGTGTGTCATCAGCGAGAGGTCTCCAGAGCAGTTTTCAGTTGGTCTGCAGCCATCTCTCCTTCCCGCAGGCTTGCCGGTAGCCAGAGGGTGGTTGGTATACAGACAAGGCGTGGCGGCCTCAAGTGCCTGGTATTGGGATCCAAAGGGGATCATGTGTCCATATGGCTGGTTTGGGATCAAAAAGGTGATCATGTGACCATGTGGCTGGTTTGGAGATCCCGTGTGAACATATGCCCGGTCTTGGGATCCAGAGGTTGATCAAGTGACCATGTGGCGGTATACCACGGTGACGGAAAGAGGCCTGTGACAAGTATGAAGCCTTGAAGTTCGGTACATCCGACTCTTCCGGCCGGTAGGAAGAGGGTGATTAAAAACAAACAAGGTGGGTTGACCTTGGAGGTCCGGTCCTAGAATTCAAAGTGAGCATGTGACCATGTGAGGTGAAGGCCAAGAATGACCAACAGACACAGTTTGTATATCACTGTCATGGAGGAAGTTATGAGCGGTTGGGGAGCCCTGCGGTGCGGCGCAGCCATCTCTTTCTCACGGGTTGGATGGCAGCAAGAGGTTGGTTAAAAAAATGGATGAGTTAAGTCGACCACAGGTGATCAATGGGGTGATCAAAGGTAATCAGGCAACCATTGGACCAGGTCAGCCCAGGACGGAGCGGGGCCTAAAATCAGTGGCCAAGTTTCCTGGTGTAGCAGAGAAAAAATTAGAAAAGAAGTCAAATTGGGCAGGATGGCGGGCCGTTTGCGGAACCCCCTATACCTTGTTTACGGATACCCCTTTTGGGTGTGGTGCCAAAGAAAAACTTGGAAAGTTTAGACTGATACATCACCTGTCATACTCAAACGGGCAATCAGTCACTGATGGTATTGACAAGAATCGGTCGTCAGTTTCATACGAGTAGTTTGACTCGGCGACCAAGATAGTTCGAAGTCCAGGAGTCAGGTTATGATAGCATGGTGCATTATTTGGACGACTTCCTGTTTGTGGGGTCCAAGGGGACAAGAAGTGTGGGCGCACCTGCTGGCCACATTCTCCAGAGTGGCGCATTCCTTTGGGGTTCCGTTGGCAGACCACAAGCCTGAGGGTCCAACCACCTGCCTTAGCTTCGTGGACATCTTGAAAAAATTCCCTGACGATGGAGTGCAGTTTACCATTAGAAGAAGTCAACGATTTAAGAGGCGAGTTGGCGGCGCTTGCAGGTGCGAGGAGGGTGTCTTTTCGGCGGCTCCAGTCTATTCTTGGAAAGCTTGCGTTCGCATGTAGAATCATTCCCATGGGAGGGATCTTTTGTCGTGGGATCGTGGTAGCTACAGTTGGTATCAAGCAGGCACACCACGTCGCAAAGACAACGGCATCTATAAGACAGGACGCAGCGGTTTGGGTGGCGTTCTTGGAATCCTTCAATGGTAGGCATTGATCCACACGTGTAGACAGTCTAACATCCAGCTGGCCTTGTTTACCGACGCGTCGGGGGCTCACGGATTCGGTGCATATTTTCGTAAAAAATGGTGTGCGGCGGCATGGCCCGAAAATATGGATTGAGGCGGGCCTAACCAAGAATTTTAGCCTTCCTGGAACTATTTCCTATCGTTGTCTCAGGATGTATGGAGAAGACAGTAAAGATAGGCAAGTCATCTTTTCTCGGACAATATGGCAGTGGTCCACACAGGGAACAACATCACGTCGTCATTAAGACTGGGCATCAGGTTGCTTCGACACTTAGTTCTGGCCTGCCTACGTTTGAACATATGTTTAGAGCATGTTTCGGGCAGGGATAACAGTATAGCTGACGCACTGTCTCGTTTTCAGTGGGGACGTTTCAGACAGCTGGCACCCTAAGCAGCAGCAACGTTGGAGCAGTTCCCGCTCACACTATGGGAGCTCAGAGCAGGTGGTGTCGCTGATCAGGAATTCATTGGCGCCATCAACATGGTCGGCATACAGGAAGGTGTGGTTTAAGTGGGGTCGACTTGATGGCGGCGGCAGGTGGTGAGGAGTCTGATGATCAGAGGTTAAGCATACTGCTGTGGTTCATACTGCAATGTAGGGATGCCGGTATGTCGGCGGCATCGGTGTCCAGTCAAGTAACTGCGTTAGCTTTTATGTTCAAGCTATCTGGGCAGATGGACTTGACTAAGGAGTTTCTGGTAAGGAGGGTCCTGAAGGGACTGGCGAAGGGTCAGTCAGGTACAGACAAGCGTCATCCTGTCACATTTGTTGCGTATCTCTGTGGCACTGGAGGAGGTTTGACACACGGCCTACGAGGCACTGCTGTTCCGTACAATTTTTCGCTAGCCTTCTTTGGAGCATTCAGGTTAGGCGAACTGGTTGCGGCTAGCAAGCACGGCCCAGGAGGCATGCAAGTGGAGGACGTATGGGTGGAAGGGTAGTGTTATGGTTAAGGAGGTCCGAGACAGACCAAGCGGATCATGGCAAAGAGATCATGCTGAGACGGGTAGGAACGTACTGTTGCCCAGTGGACTGGGTGAGCCGACTTTTGCAGCGGCGGCCGGGTTTGCCCGGGCTGTTATTAATACACTTGGACGGGCTCGCTTTGTTGTGCTTCCAATTCTCTAAGGTTTTCAAAAGTAGTTTAGCAAGCTGGGACTATGTGAGGCTGAATTTGTAACTCACTCATAGCGCGTAGGGGCGGCAACGGAAGCAGCGGGTTTGGGACTTCTGGATGAGGTGCTTAAGAGGATTGGAAGGTGGCAATTGAGCCATTTCAAGTTATACATTCGCCTGGCTTCAGTTGATTACTAAGTTTGACATGCCATTGCAGACCCTCGGAATCAACTCTGGGTGATCGGGCACTCCTGCATATACTGGGCCGAGTGTTTTGCCATGAACTCGAAGGATGGTCTGCAGTTGAGTATGCCTAATGGGCGGGGAGCAGTGTGCTGGTTTGGTACGAGAGGAATGAGGTGGAGGCAAGCTAGTGGGTTGATGGACTCGTACACCCAGCGCTTTGGTCGGCCGGAGATTGGGTTATTCCATGTGGGAAGAAATGACTGGTGAGGCTGGTGAGGGATATGAAGCGTGACATCAGTGTCTGGAGAGAGAGGTCCCCAGGAATAATCGTTATATGGTCAGAGATGGTAAAAAGGAGGGCGTGGAGAAACGCAAGGGACCCAGGTAGCCTGGACAGGGCCAGGCAGAAGGTGAACAAGCTGATGTCAAGCTTCATTAAAAAGATGGGATGGATATCTCTGCGCCATCATGATCTGGAGGAATCTAATGTGGATGCATTTTTCTTGGAAGATGGAGTACATCTAACGGAAATAGGCTTGGAGCTGCTTATGTTGAAGTTTAAGGTGGGGGTACAGCAGGCCTTAGCGATGGAGGGGAGCGACTTTGTAGAGGTTTCGTCCGGAGTCGCCGTGGCGGGAGTGGGAGTTGCCCGGGCCAATGGTGAGAAAGGGCCGTCCCTACCCTGGGAAGGTGTGACGATGGCACAGAGGTTGACCTCTTGAGCGTGGGCTCAAGGGATGGGGTTACTGCCAAGCCCGGGGCTCCTCCCCCGTTGTAGTGAATTTACATATGCCATTTGCATATGATAACAATAAAACTCGCTGCGGCCAGTTGTACCTCCAACAGTTGTGTTGTGTCATTTTTGGGGGGGTTAGGGACTTTGGGTCTTGCCGGGTCATGAAGGACCACCGGGGTGGAACCAGCGTGCTGGTATCTGCAGCATGGGTCCCTTGACATGGTAGGACCAAGTCCCGGCACAGGAAGCAGGGGGGCAGGGCCTCACGTGAGAGGTGCGGTGGCTCCGCCCCCTCAGGCAAGCACGGGAACCAGGCACCCACCCACCCTCCCTGTTGTAAGAGCATTTGATATTGTTAAGTTTTATATATTTAAAAAAAAAAAAATATATATATATATATATATATATATATAAAATAAATAAATAAATAAAGAATGTGTTTAAAAAAAAAAAAGTAAATAAGAAATATTGTAATATATTAAGTCATTATTCAGGAGATTTGTGCTCATGTGATGAGCTTGTGGTTGTTTATATGTGGTTTGTTGCAGCAGAGTTTTAATAAGTTGTGTTGGGGCGGGTGGGGGAGTTGCCCGGGCCAATGGTGAGAAAGGGCCGTCCCTACCCTGGGAAGGTGTGACGACGGCACAGAGGTTGACCTCTTGAGTGTGGGCTCAAGGGATGGGGTTACTGCCAAGCCCGGGGCTCCTCCCCCGTTGTAGTGAATTTACATATACCATTTGCATATGATAACAATAAAACTCGCTGCGTCCAGTTGTACCTCCAACAGTTGTGTTGTGTCATTTTGTGGGGGGGGGGGTCAGGGACTTTGGGTCTTGCCGGGTCATGTTTTTTTCATTGTGCAGAGTTCCTTTAATATTTCGCAATATTATAGTGATAGGAGAATGGAATAAATTATGTTTGCAAAACCTTCACAGTCTTATAAGTATAAATTTCCTTATTTGAGATATTATCTAACATTAAGTCTTTCGCCCTGTTATAATATTCTGACATACTTAATGGCAAGCAGCCCAGAAAGGTGAGGGAGTTGCTTGGTAAGCATTATTAATTTTAGAAATTTAAATTGTAACACACAGATTAACCAAGGTAAGAACTAACCAATGAACATTTAACAAGTGTCAGTGATTTACAGTTTCCATATTTTGTGAATAAAACCCACTGCTTTTTAACCAATAATTGCTCAGAATTTGGATTTAATTTCTCTGTGCCTTAAAACTGCTTTGAATACACTTTTTTTTCCACTCTTGGCCTTCATTGACTCTGGTTACCCTAGTTCAGAAAGGAAACGCTGTTTTTGAAACGCAAAATTTGAAAAGTGATTAAAAAAAATATTATAGGTTTAAATAAAATAATAAATGTTTATAGATTTAAAAAATATATATAGCCTTCAATTTATTACAATTTTGTATATAATTATGCTACAGTCAAAGCGGCCAATTTAATTTCTACTGATCTAATTCCAGAGGTGGGAGAAGAATTTGAATAAACAGGAGGTTTCTCCATGCACATAGGGAATGTGGCAGCTAAAACTGTCAGTGATTTAATCAGGACAATTTGAAAGATTGTTAGTTTACAAAGACATACCCTGCTGAGACACAGGCTGCAAGAAGCAGGCTAGTAATAAAAATAGATGCCTGCAGTAAATTATTGGCAATATTTAAAAAGGTTGTGTCATTTTTAAACATTTTGTCCATTTTAAAGTTTAGTGGTGAGAAAGTAACAGATTAAGACAGCTCACAAGCTTTACAATTATCCATCCTCAAAGCTTATCATGAAGTTTTACAGATACACCATAACATTTATCAATAATAAAAAGCACATTACTCCACCTGCTCAAGGTAAAGACATTTTAGATTCCAAATAAATGTTATAATGGGCTTCAGTTTTCCATTATAATATCCTTAAAATATATAGAACTTATACCCTGTCAATCTGTCAATGTGGCCTCCTTCAGTGTGACACCAATCTAAATTAAAGTTTCTTGGAGAAAATGTAAATGGGACAGAATATTAGAATATAGTCATTTCTGGGCAATGAAGGGCATTGAAAAGTAATATGAATGCATTATGAATTTCCATAATGCTATATTTAGTTATAATGTTATATTCAAGAGTGTAAGTAGATTTGCTGCTATGTCCTCAATTCATAGTGTGCAATGAAAACATATTATAAAATGAATAATAATGCTTTTTTTTCTACCCTCCGTGCATTTTAGCAGCCGTCTTTTACCAAATGTCCTTGTTATGATAGATTTCTGTACCTTCTGGTACACTGCTAAAAGGAGAGTGGACAACACAGAAGCTCACAACATCAGGTTTAACAAAAATGTCTGATGCAGAATACAAATATGTTCAAAAATAAAATATATTTTGGGACTAATATATTGCAAATGTTAAAGGTACTAAATTGCAAAACCAACCCTCTTCCCCCCCCCCAAAAACACACAGTTTGCTATGATTATATTCAAATATTTGTTGTTCAAACATAAGTGCCAAGCGTGAATACACAATATATTACGCAGAATAATTATGGGCAAGCAATGTGTAATTAGTTGAATGGCTAATTACAGATTATTGTCAGCATGCAGAATCATTCTGCAGTAAAGTATAGAATATAGTAATAGAAATAGTAATAGAAGTAAATACCGTACATTTTTTGTAGCAAAAGTAGAGAAGAACAAAAGACGTATGCAACTTGTTAAAAATCCTGTCCGTTTAGTGCTCGCCATCCATACAAAAAATATTTATTCATAAAATTAATTGATAAGTTTAAAATAGTGTTCACCTATACTCATGCATGCCGCAGTTTACTCAAGTTGGTCTCATACCCCCCTCCCCAAAAATGTCTTCTGTCGAGGTTGTTTTCCTTCGTGGCTTCAACTTTTGGTTACATCACCAACAATCTCATTACATACTCATCAGTTCACCAGCAGTTCCAAGGTTTTGCTTCTGACTTGATAAAGAGAGCTGTAATTCTCAATATAACAAGTAATCGCTATATACTGCAATATATGAAGTTTTTTTTCTGAAGTTATCTTGAAAAAAAAGCAGAGGTACAATAGAAGAAAATGCCCTTTCCCCAGAAAGTGAATAGTTCAGTTGTGTTCTTAAACTAGAACCACATCCATGTATTTGATCTTGAGTCCAAACATCTCTATGGCAAGAATATTACATGAGGCTAAGATTAAAAGCTTGTTCTTTTTAGTGGATCCATGGAAAAGATGATAGAGATTGGAAAAGCAACTGAACATTTCTTAAAAAGAATATGTGATTAAAGCAATGACAGTTTTAGCTGTCACATTCCCTTTGTATACAAAGGAACGTCCTATATATTCAAATTTTTCTCCCACTTATAGAATTAGATCAGTTAAAATTAAAGGAATATTTAAGTTTCCTGGATTATGAATGCATCGCATGGAGCAGAATAAGCAATGTATGAATACCATTTTTTGGATGAAAAAATACCAAAATAAAGATTATTAAACTTACCCTACAGTTGCTAAATCTTTTAAGTTTGCAAGCAGTTGATTTTAAGAGTTAAATTATCATAAATTCATAATTCGTTTTGGCCAATCACAGGCAGCTAATACATTTTTTTCAATCTGTGATGGCAGTTTGTGCAGCAAAGCCTCATTGAATTTGTAGTCTTGTTTTATCCCTTCGCAAGGAAACAGCTCAGACACTGCTGTGTGTATTTCTTCATTATGCTGCTGTCGGCTTTAAGGTTAGGTATGCTGTGACTATATGGGCCTCATTCAATTGCAATTTGGCCAATTGAATAGGGCTCTTTATAAGCACATAGCATATATTTTTTACAGAAGTTTTTACTTCGTGAAGACCTTGCTTTTGGATAGAAGTTGACTAATAAAAAAACTTCTGTAAAAAACATATTCTATGTGCTTACATAGAGCCCTATTCAATTGGCTAAATCACAATTGAATGAGGCCCTATGTAAACAGCTCTGGGGTGTAAAAAACAAATTTTATTTTTAAATAAAATAAATGTGTGTGTGTGTATAGCATGAATCAGTGTAATGTGTGTTTCTAAAATGTGTTTCTGTGTTAGATTAGAAAAAGGGAAAAAAAGGGAAACTTAGATATACATTTAAAATGGCAGTTTCAACTGAAGCATAATTGTATATAAATTGTCATATAGTGAAGGCTGATTTTTTATAATCTCTAAACATTTATTTATTTTATATAAATTTCTAAATATTTTGCTTCTTTTAAAAAAAAAAAAAAATGTTTTAATATATATTTATAATGTATATCTCTACATTGGTCATAATAATAACTACTATAATATTGCAACCTATTAAAGGAACACTGCACAATGGAAAAAAATATATGTAAAACTTTGAGTCTGACTAAGAGGGTGTTTTGTACTTTTTATTCGTAATTATATATTTTTTTTATTCAGTTGTTTACATGGAAAATATTACTAGTGAAAATTTTTGTAGCTTTTTTGTTTAATCACTATTTTTATAAGTTATGAACTTGCTGTTGAGTGCTAATTTGATCCAAAGCCAAGACATTGTTATCTTGCACACTAAGAGCCTCATTCAATTGAGCAATTGTAAGTTACAGGATCCCGTAATGGAGCCCGTAAGCTTATTTGTTATTCAATTGGCGTATTTTAGCCAGCTGCTAGCGGTCTACGGGTTACAGGCTTGAAATCCTTGGGGTTGTGTAACTTACGCCACATCTAATCCTTTGATCTTTTGCGTCCGCAAGAGTTACTATCGCTAAAATTGCAAATCGCTATTTAATTGCTACAATTCCAAAAGCCTGCAAATGTTTTCACACCCGTAAATGGCAAATGTAGAGGAAAATCCTACGGATACCAGATGGGACCCGCAAAGGGAGGTTAAAGACAGGTCCATAGCACTGTGAATGCAAATTAAAAATCAATACTGTACTTTAAAATATGGGGAAAGTGATGAAAGACAGAATTAATTGCAGAACAGTCTCAAGCTTGTAAATCGGCAATCAAAAATAATTTATTTTATGTTTCAATTCGTGGGTTATATCGATCTCAGGAATCAATGAGTTAATGCATATTAGGCCACCCACATGGACTAAAACAGTATCTCCATTAATTTTTAGTATTTTGTACATTGCCGGATTGCGAGTCTGATGGCATATCGGATCTCTATACGCTAACTGATTGACATGTAACCTCCATGTTTTACTGACGTAATGATGACGTTCTCATTTTCTATTGGCTGTTTTGAAATGGGTAGTTAAGGCCTTGTTTAATTGATCATGTTCCCGTCCTGATCTGCTATGTACGAGTGCATTGTTTATGGTTTCGGCTTTTGGCCTGTAACTTGCGGGCTTGATCAGTTGAATAGCACCGTAATTGTAGCAGAGTTCAAGCGTGCAGCAGGCCCACAGACAAACGGCCTGTATACCACAATATGCGGCCTTCTAATTGAATGAGGCTCTAAGATTAAATCTTTATCATTTAATTGCTTGTCTATTATGTTATTTAGGAACAAATTTTAGTAGTGGAAAATTCTACAAAACCTGCCAAAAGTCTGTGACACATTGCCCACCATGAACTCCACAAGCAACCCTATTATTAGGGACCCTAAAACGTGTGATTGCTAATATCAAAGGCCTCTTGGTCCAAATCACAATTAATGGAGACCGTAATGGAGCCCATAATAGTTACTGATATTTAATTGGCTTCTTTTAGCAGAGTTACAGGCTGAAAATCTCTGCTGTTGTCAAAAAAGTAACTCCATCCTATCTATTCCTTTGATGTTTCAAGGCAGCAATTGCTACCAGTGCTAAAGACACAAAATCATTTAATTACAACCGTTCATGTAGCCCGCAATTGCCTTCTAACCCCAAAATTGCTAATTTAGCAAAATTATTGCCAAAATAGGACTCACAAAAGCTTTTTCAAAGATGTAAGAGTGCCATAGCAGCCATTAAAAAGACAGCAAACCACCTTTAAACAATACAACATCAGGAAAGTTCATCAGAATTAATTGCACAACAGTATGCAATAAACAAATAACATTAAACAATTATTTTTGAAAATATGTTGAACAGTAAATTTGTATAATTATTTGATAAGGATGGCAAACTGAAAGCAAATGTTAGGTGTTATGTGCAACAGTATGTTAAAGGATGGGCTATGCTCAGCCATATGAACCCGGTCTGGGGCCTTATAGTGATGTTCCCCTATGTATTAGACCTCTGGGTGTATGGTGATATACTGTATATGTTGTTCCATGGCTCGGTTCCATTAATGTATTATTGTTCCAATGTATGCTGATTATTACATGTATTACATGTAGGTTGTTGAAATATTATGTGGATATTTGCTATGAAACTGCTGGTTTGTCCCTAAGAAGCTAAAAAAGTATAGGCATTGGGTCCCAGGGACAAGGGGAACCAGAGTGAGAGACATTGGACATAAGGGGTTCACTCTGTACAAAAAGACATTGCCAGACAAGAATATATTTATAGGAGATCATATTAGAGCGAGAAGGACCTAATGAAGATAAGCAGTTCATGTAAGCAAATACGATAGATGGTCAACAGTTGACATACAACTGTAAGGTCAACAACTTCCCCTGATGATGCGTTTACTGCACAGGTGTAGTTCACAGGCCTGACACCTATTAATGGACAGGTGCCCCACTTGGGTATACAGGAAGATTATCACTGTACATATATGTGATTATGAATTACATGTAGGTTGATGTCCCAAAACCCTAACCATTGAAAATACAGGGAAACAGTGATAACGGTACCACAAAACTTTATAATATACACAATATAAATATTTAATGATCACTGGCAAATTCTCCTAGACGATGAGGATCTTAGGCCTTTTCTAGGTAGCCAGGCCCAAATAACCACTAATTTAAGAGAGATGCTTTCTAAAAGTCATTTGGAAGTGACAAGAAGTAAGACTTGGCTAAATCAAACTAAGGGCTGCTTTAAATGCCTATCTTGCAAAGCTTGTAAACATGTAAAAACTACTAAAACATTCCCCTCAAAAGATGGTACCAGTAATTTCATAATTCAACAATTACTGACATGCAAATCAGTAGGGGTTATTTATCTTATGCTTTGCAAATGTGGCATGAGGTATGTAGATAAAACATGTAGAGAATTCAGATGCAGAATATTGGAACACATATATAGCATAACAAAAGAGTATGATACACCGGTAGCCAATCATGTGAATCTGAAACACAATGGTGATCTTAATAATATATCCTTTATAGCTATTGATGGAATAAAGCACAATATTAGAAGAGGTAATATTGATAAGGAACTTCTAAAAAAGGAAGCTCAATGGATTTACACACTTAAGACCAAAAAACCTTGGGGCCTGAATGAGGGCTTCACTTTTACACCTTTTATCTAAGAATGCTTTACTTATCCCTTGCACTGTATTACTTTCATTTATATATAGAGTTATACATATTATCTATTTAATGGGTATGTAATACACTTGGTATACAAAAGCCCTAATATAATATTTTTATTTATATCATATAGGATTACAAGAATCTTGTTACAATGCCCCTGGTCAATTAGCTTTAAGTATTAACTAACATATCTGGTGGGCACTATGTGATATTCAATTATTTTATTTATACAATCCCTTCAATAAATGGGTAAATATAATACAATAATAACATCATATACTGTATAAATATAGGCATATTTGGTACTATCTAGTGTATTTTTGGAGACACATAATATAACTGGTATATCCTTATATCATACTCACTTTACATGTTATAATTTGACTTGGTTTATATTACCAATGACAATTACTAAGTATAGGATGCTATATATTTTATTTAAGGTTACCAGCCCTTTATATCCTATGTATATTATGCCAAGTAATATCTCTAGTTATATAAATTTACTTTGGAGTATGTACTATTATTTTCTCTATGTTGATCCCATAATATATTTTAGCCTTTGGATATTATTTGTTTTTAAATATAGGTTGCACTAAAATACAATCTGCTCACTCCTATTAGTTGCTATGGCAACTGAAGTAGCTTAAATAGCCTCTCTGACATGTTCCCGGTAACCCCTAATGAAATTGTCAGAAACGTGCGTCAGGTTGCACGCTACGCTATTGCGCAGCGCTGACCTCTGACGTCAGACGTAGACGCATAGGAAGCGAGCGAATAGCTAGGACCTGTGGCGTTTAATAATATAGGCTTACCACCTATCTAGGCCACACCATATACGCTATTCTTTATATTCAAAGAAATTATTCAGTAATTTAGAATTCCCTTTACTTATAGGGGATACGAGATTAATTTAATTACCAAATCATCTTATTACAGTCCCTTAGGCCCTTAAAACTTATACTGACTTATATTGAGGTACACCTGCTACTTCGATATACCATATCAAGCACTTTGGTTGATATCACACTGAGGGGAGCATTTTCTTCCCTGGTACTTATTTGGCACCTTAATACAATTTTACCTCTGGGTACATTGTATGTTCACTACTAGCACTTAGAACTGAGCACTTTTTTCCTTTGGGAGTATATAGGGCCACAAGATTAGTAGTTATCTTATCAACATTAGATACCACTACAATCACTTATATATATATTTTTTTGTGGACATCTAGGGTCTGTTAACTGGACATATAGGATCTATAATATGAAGATATATTGATATGGAAATTTTCACCTATCCCTTCAATTTCTTTATTTTGTCAGAGTATTAGGATTTTATACCAGCCATTTTTTAATTTCATAATAAATGTTAAGTTTTAAAGTTTAAAGTTTTTCTATATTGTAACTTGGGCAGTGGGTGTGCACTAATATATAAAAGGATACCAGTTCTTTCTCTTCTTATTTATACGCAGACCACACTTAAAAATGTATACAACTGTGCATTAATATCATTGGCGTGGTTGGGGCAGATCCCGGAAGGGCAAGAGGCTTTTGGGGAAAGATAGGATACCTAAAGGGTGAAATGTAATACCTCATAATAATGAGGATGATGTATAGCATCTATTAGGGTCACATGTGGTCACTACATCACTGTTACCAGAAACCGATGAAGAAAAGGATCATCATAAATCACTCCATTTAATAAAAGTAACTAGTAATGGGCATAGCACATAATCTGGTCTTCATCTGCTCAATTAAACATATGCATAAACTTCTGGACTATGTAGTCCAATCCAGTTAAACACATACAGTGTGTTCCTAAAACTAAAATCTGAAAAAAAGGTGGTCTAAACCTGACAAAGGCAGAGGAGGCTAAAAAAAACTAATAACACCTAAATGTACAGTACAGTGATAAATACTGTAACTGTAACAATATACCAACTTACCTGATCTTCATCTGCGAGCATTACTAACCATTGGCTAGTTGTCATGATATATCAGTAGCCATGACCATTAATAGTGATATGTCATCTCACAATGAACGCTTAGCTTTGACCACAGTCAGGGGTCCAGGAGTACTATCTGGTATACAGGTGTTAGCACATTTTAAAGGATACTGATGATATAATACATTTGGTAAACCTACCTATTAATATGGAGAGAACACAAAGGTCAGCAGCCATATTCATTGTTAGTTACATCAGATCCAAGTATCTGTTCTCATACTGATATTGTAGAGAGGATGACATGCTTTAGTACTGCATTTATTAATGCTGGCCGTGATTAACATGACATTGTGAGACTTTGCAAGTCCACCGCCATATCTGTATTTGTCTAAATGTAAGCTAACAACAATCATGTCTTATAAATCTGGATATATGATTTAATTAATATCATGTGAGCTACATGTTTAGGAGGGGCTGTCATAGAATGTTTATCTGAAAGCCACTGTGAATATATTTAAATTACTTCATATTTGGAACAATGCTTGCAGATGAAGAAGATGCCTTCATGGACCTGAATTGTGTCTTAAATCAAAAAAAGAACATACAACTTCTAAGGAATAAGGCCTTAAAAAAAAATAGGGACTGCAGTATCTCTCCTCAACGGCATTCCTCGGTGACCATCAATTGGTAAAATGTTAAACAGAACCCTACTTGTCCACAGAGAAAAGGATCATGGACCATGTGATAGGAGGAAGCCATCTTCATACAAAATATCACCATCACATAAGCCATGATCCTATACTCTGCAGCCATGCTAAACTACATTAACATTTGGAGCAATAGATTGTCACTGAGGAGTGCTGTTGAGAAGGTTCAAAAATATGTGCAGCCTCTACATCCTCCTTCGTCTTGCCACAGGGCCTCAACCCTCTGTGTGCGGCCGCCTTCTTCCAAGTTGAGGTGGGGTTGAAGGGGGAAGCATCCCCCCAGTAGGTGGCGGAGTCATTGGGGGAGGTTAGGAGTGGCCAGGTTGTGCTAGGGAGGCTTCTGGGGTGGAGCAGGCGGTGCTGGGAATCAGATTGAACCGTGTAGCATCAATGTTCAACTGGATTAGCGTGCTCTGGTTGGTGTCTCCTCACCTCCCCAAACTGCCTGCGCAGGATGCCCACTATCTCCACGTGGTTGAGGGAGATACTGGCCTGGATCTCCCGATTGCTCTCTACGAGCTAGCGAATGAGGGGCAGAGTGGTGGTGCTGCTGGGAGGAGGAGGGGTGGTGGAAAACCATGGGAATCAGTCCAATAGGAGGGCCCGGGTGGTGACCCAAGTTGTTGAAGGAGGGGGACAGTGAGGTCAAATGCCACTGCTGAGCCTGACGGTCTAGCATGTGACCCCACTTCCCAGATGATTGGGTCTTTCTCCTCATATCCCGGGCCCTTGGCTCCTATTGGCTCACCAGTGGACCCAGTCCTCCTGCCAGCTGAAAAAGAGAGAAGAATGGAATACAGTATGTGCTAATTATATTGAATCTTTTCTTGAACCTGGATGTGTCACTTTAGTTCTACTCTGAGGAGCTATCATTCACCAATCACCAATCTCCTCACCTTGGCCCAGACATCATCAAACCGGTGCATCACGGACTTCACATCCATATTTGTAAAGCCCACTGCTGTGACTGTGGCTGCTACCTCCTTCCAGTCATGGGTCCTGGGCCCGAGCCTAGCTTCCCTCCCCCTGCAAGGATAGTGTGGCACTCACGGATGACACAGAGGAGGACCACCATCTCCTCGTGCAAGTAGATAGAGGCCCTGTGTCTGCCACCAGCCTCTTGCCCTCCTGACTGTGGACAGGGATCCTGTGCTCCCTCCTCTGACCCGGCCTGTCCCTCCTCCGCACTACCACCCCCTAAGACCCCTTCCCCCCCAACCCTGAGCTAGATGTGCCTATTATAATGAGCAACTGCACACCCCCCTCTCCCCTCCTCCACTCCTCTCTCCTCCTCTCCCCTCTCCACCACTCCTCTCTTCACCACTCCTCTCTCCACCACTTCACTCTTCACCACTACTATCTCCTCCTCTCCCCAGGGCGACCTCTCTTTCCTCTCTCTCCTCGTCACGGCAGATGGCAGAACGATGTGTTCAGGATTTCTATTATAAAGGGTACAAATACTTAATCTGAAGAAAATGACACATCATATTAAACACATCTGTAGTTGTTCAAAGTCTTATGAATTCAACCTACTACTGCATGCTCTGCCCATTCTGAATTAAAAAAAAGATGAAGGAGAATGGTTTCATTTTGTACAATCAGCCTGAATCTGCACATCCTTTTTGCCAGATAGACATCTTTTATCTTGGGTATAAAGCACATCCTTGTCAGTAATGTTGGATTAACCACTCCCCTCAAGTGAAAATGGAGTAGGGTGAGAAAGCTTTCCTCTTCAAGTCTACTAAGACATATATTTGTTGCAAGATAAAAATGAGACTGCTCAACTTCAGGTTGCTTATTGTTTATGCAGAGTCCATTAACATATTCAACATTTACTGTCACATTCATAGGCCTTTCTGTTTTTCTTGAGGTAAATAAAAGGTTAAGAGCGAAGAAAATTTTAACAACCTTTTTTATAACAACGGCAGCAAAAAACAACATTAGCAGGGCTTTTAAAAAATTGACTGTAATGCTTTTCTCAGGGAAATAATGTGGCAGTTTACAAAGTTCCACACTGGATCTGCACATCATAAATTACACGTGAGCAGCTCTAAATTGCTTTTCATAACACCAGCTGTTCGCAGAAAACAATGCCATCTCTTATTCTGCAGGGGCCCCTTATCTTGGTGACAGGGCTCCTGACAAGTATAGGACTCAGCACTAAAATGTCTTCAGGTGCTCACAGGTGTCACACCTGTCCAGTCTGGGGGGGGGGGGGGGGGGGTAAAGAGTCTGATATGTGTGACAGTGGAAATATCTTAAATAAGATGCAGGAGACCGGCATCCTAAAATTTGTACTTCTGGCTCCTAATATTTTTCAGAATTTCTATGGACGACTTCCTTACACTCTCCTAGAAATGGCCTGACTGTATATTTGTATATGTGCATGTGTATGTTGTTCAATCGTTCAGTTGTGTCCCACTCTCCGTGACCTTAGGGATCTCAGCATCCCAAGCATGCCAAGGACATCTATGTCCCTGTTCATGGCTATCAATAAGGTTTTCTTGGCAAAGATACTGGAGTGGGTTGCCATTTCCTTCTCCACCAGACTGTGATTTGTCTGATCTCTCTGCTATGACCTGCCCAGCATTAGTGACCCTACATGGTGTAGCTAACAGCTTCTTTGAAGTACACAAGTCCCTTTACCCCGACAAGGTAGCAATCCAGAAGGGGATGCATTTATACATATGTACTATACGTTTGTAAGCAGGTGCCCTGTTCAGAGGAGAACTGCATTGTGTTATTACAAAGGCATCCTGAGAGATCACTTGAAGAAGCCTTTGTAGTGACAAAACTATACAACCTAACTCCATGGGTGGAAGGTGACATTAATATTTGTGGGTGAACCTGAGGAGACGCACAGAGAGCTTTCCAAGAGTTTGATGGAAGACGTATGTTGAGGTTATCACATATAATTGTTGTCAAACTGCAAGTTGTCGTCAATCTTGTGAGCCTCGCAAATACGACTTTAATGGCCGAACCACCAAATTGGAAAAGATGGAGAAAACACACAAATATGCCTCAAATTCACTTAAACACTCACACACAGCACAGGGGGAGAGCCAGGGAGCCTCTAAGTGAGGTTGCAAGTTAATTTGAGCCATATTTTGTATTATTTTTAACGATTAAAAATCGCAGAAGCAGGAAAACAATTGCGGCCAAAAAAACGTTAAAATTCGGAAACAAGATGAAAACGAGGCTCAGCAAGGCCAGGCCCGCAGGGACAAAGACGAACAACGCCAGACACACAGGACTTAGAAAATACACAACGGCAAAAACAGTAACACACACACCAATAACGCCAGGCATGCGGGACTTTGAAAATAAAACCAACGGCAGTCAGCACCAAAGATTCAGCAGAGACACACAGGAGAAAGACACAGGGAAGGGACAGGGGGGAGATGGTGGAAAGAGACACATGGCATTCCTAAGCACAAAAGTTGCAAGTTGCCAAGGCCTGTAATGAGCGGTGAAGTAGATGGGAGAAGAGACTCGCAATGAGCGTCAAAGGCGCTCATTGCGAGCCACGAGATGAGCGCCAAAGGCGCTCAGCGTGGGGCACGCAATGAGCTCCGAAGGTGCTCAGACGGGGCAGAACATCGCATTGTCTGGCAAACAGCATTACCAGGCTTCAAATTTTATTGCCGTCATCTTTGACGGGTAAGTCACTAGTTTAATTGTAAATGTAAATCTTCAGCCCACAATATTATTGTTGGAAAATTTGAGATACTACACTATTGGTTTGTGTTTTTTGTTTTTGTTTTGTTTTTTATGAGAAATTCAGTGGATGAATAAAGTGATACTCCATAACCTGATGTTTGGGATCCAAAATACAAATATCTCAATATTAGAGCAGTGGTATCTGCTCTGGAAAACGCGAGTGGGCCCTGGTGCACTGCACGGCCTGTACCACTGGTAGATCTGCCTTTTATATGTATGTACATTCTTTTATTAAGGAGTGCTTAACTGATTTCTCCACTCTGAAGCTGATGAAGACAGTGTGCTACTTAGTACTTTCAATGCAGTGGTGGAAAGGAGAAATATCACATATATAGTTGTGGATCTGCAGAGTTGTTAGTAACGCTTACAATGTTGGTCACACTTTGCGAGGTGAGCCGTCGACCGCGCAGTACTTAGGCTGCAATGAGCGCCGAAAGCACTCATGGCACTGCTCACCTCACGAAGCGAGGCGAGCAGTTGAGGCACAAGGGACTTAGGCTGCAATGAGCGCCAAAGGCGCTCATTGCACTGCAAGCCTCGCAAAGCGTGGGGAGCAGTTGATGCATGCAGGACTTAGGGTATCGCAACGCCAGTAGGACTTAGTGCGGTTCACAAAATTACAGCACGTAAAACCTAGAAACAGAAGCAAGTACATGGACTGTGGGCCTCAGAAAATTACGACTTTAACTGCCGGACCACGGAACTCGAAACACCTGCTAAAAACAACAAATATGCCTCAAATTTACTTACACACTCATACACAGCACAGGAGGAGAGCCAGGGAGCCTGTGAGTGAGGTTGCAAGTTAATTTGAGACATATTTTGAGTTTTTTTACAAACGAAAATCGCCTAAGCGAGAAAAAAAATGGCAGCTGAAAAAACGTAAACACTACGAAAACTAGGCCGAAGGACGTAAAAACGATCTCAAAGAAGTAACACTTAATGCAAGGCAGTAACACTTAATCCAAGGCAGTAACACTTAAACCAAGGCACTAAATCTTAACCCAATGTAGTAACAGTCATCGCAAGGCCCCTAAACTACACGGGGGGAAGAGGCTCGCGATGCTCGCCAAAGGGCCTCAGAGGGGCCTTATCCTTGCATTCTGTGGCAAACTGCATTGCCAGGCTTACAATTTTACTCCCATCATTTTTGACAGACAAGTTCCTAGTAAATAATTTAATAATTGTACTATTCAGCAGTGTCTAGTAGTACCACTTAATAAATGGCAACATTCTGCAATGTGCAGTTTGAGAGAGGTCACTGACTGGCTAATTTGAAACACTTGCACTTCACAGTCTGTACATTTACGAGCTGCATGAGCTACAGAGGCCAGAGCCTAACAGGTACATATTGTATGATTTTAGGCAAAAAAATGTTTTAAGCATTTCTTAAAAAATTAAGTACATAAAAGTAAATAGATCCATAGTTATATTATATTCCTAGTAAAATCCAGAAACCTTCCATATTCCTTTAAGAAGAACCTGAATTTACATTTTGAGACACATTGCACTTTATTGAATATACTGATATATATTTTTTAAATATATGTATTGAAGTATTTTTACATTATTACATTTTGGCAGTATAGACTTTTAATATTATAGATTGTCTCACTGTGACACTATGTGATTCAGCCTGGGAGTGTATTTGGTGTTTTTCGTCACCTGAAAATCGGCTAAACGATTAAAAAAAATGGCGGACAAAAAAGGCAAAAGTTCACAAACAGCATGAAAACGAGGCTCAGCAACGCCAGGCTCGCAAAACTTATAAAATACACAGTGCTTAAGACAATAACACTTACACACAAACCACACAAACTTACAGCACACACACAGAGGAGAAAGACACAGGGAAGGGACAGGGGGGAAAGAGACACATGGCATTCCCAAGCACTAGACTTGCAGGTTAACGAACCCTGCAATGAGCGGCCCGTACAGTAGGCAAGAAGAAAAGCTCGCAATGAGCACCACGAACAGGAGAGGCTTGCAATGAGCACCAAAGGCGCTCATTGCGCTCCCCGCGATGATTTCCAAAGGGGTTCAACGTGGGGCTCGCGATGAGCGCCGAAGGTGATCAGTGCAAAGCAGGAAACTTGAAGTACACAGGGGAGAGGCTTGCAATAAGTGCCAAAGGTGCTCAGAGAACCAAAGGCCTCACATTGTGTGGCAAATAGCCTTGCCAGCCTTACAATTTTAATCACGTCATTTAGTTTATAATACTAGCGACATGCCCGTCAAAAAATGAAGGCAATAAAATTTGAAGCCATGGCAATGCTGTTTGCCACACAATGCAAGGCTTTCATCGCGAGCCCAGCAATGAGCACCTTTGCAAGCCTCTTCCCCCTGTGTAGTTTAGGGGCCTTGCAATGAGTGTTACTGAATTTGGTTAAGTGTTACTGTCTTGGGTAAAGTGTTACTGCCTTCGGCCTCATTTGCATCCTGTTATGTTTTTTTAGCCGCCATTTTTTTTCTCGTTAGACGATTTTCGATTGTGTAAAAACACCAAATATGGCTCAAATTAACTTGCAACCTCCCTCACAGGCTCCCTGATGCTCCCCCTGTGATGCATGTGAGTGTGTAAGTTAAATTGAGGCATATTTGTTTTTTTTGCAGGCTTTTCCAGTTTGGTGGTTCGGCCGCTAAAGTCGTATTTTTGCGAGCCCTGCAGTCCACCTACATGCTTTGGGTCAAGTCATACGGGCCGTAATTTTGCGTCCGTCGCTAAGTTTAGGGGCCTCGCGGTGAGGCCTCATTGCAGCTAAGTCCTGCGTGTCTCGGGATAAGTGCCAGCTAAGTTCTGCGTGTCCACCCCTGCAATAATTGCCGTCGGCGATCATTGCAGCATAAGTCCTGCGCGTTACAACTGCTCGCCTCGCTTCGCGAGGCTCGCAAAGCATGACGACAACTTGCAGTACAACAACTATATACAGTGCCTTGCAAAAACATTCACCTCCTTGGCATTTTTTGTATTTTGTTGACTCACAACCTGTAATTAACATGGATTGTTTGAGGATTTGCATCATTTAATTTACAGAACATTGCCCAGTCCGTGAGTTTTGGTGTGCGACCGTCTCTTGGCAGGTTTACTGTTGTGCCATGTTCTTTCCATTTGGTTATGATAGATTTGATGGTGCTCCTGGGGATCATCAAAGATTTGGATATTTGTGTATAACCTAACCCTGACTTGTACTTCTCAACAACATTGTCCCTTGCTTGTTTGGAGAGTTCCTTGGTCTTCATGGCAGTGTTTGGTTAGTGGTGCCTCTTTCTTAGGTGCTGCAGCCTCTGGGGCCTTTCAAAAAAGGTGTGTATATGTAATGACAGATCATGTGACACTTAGATTGCACACAGGTGGACATCATTTCACTAATTATGTGACTTCTGAAGGTAATTGGTTGTACCAGAGCTTTTTATGGGCTTCATAACAAAGGGGGTGAATACATACGCACATGCCAATTTTCTGTTTTCTATTTCTAAAAAAATATTTTTTACATAGTTTTATATATATATTTTTCTCATTTCACTTCACCAACTTAGACTATTGTGTTCTGATTCATCACAGAAACTCAGATTAACAAAACATTGAACTTAAGGCTGTAATGTAACACAATAGGTAAAAAGTCAATGGGGGTGAATACTATTGCAAGGCACTGTAAGCATCTTACTAGCATTCGTTTTCCTTTAGTACACTGATACTCTATTTAAGTGGATGCGATTGCTGATTCCACTGGGTAAAAAAGCATTACTGCAGTTAAAATAGTAGGCATATAATGACTAAATGTTCTTGTAAAGCCTGACTCTTTCGCTCAGAGTACTCAAGAACAGGTATCAGACCAGGTTTTCATGATATCTTGTTTGAATACATGCGTTTTCATGATATCTTGTTTGAGTACATGTGCATCAAGCACTGTGCATCAATACTTGCTGCTCACACAAAAGATTTGTCCTGGTTCTGGTCTCAAGAAATTGAGTCAATATCTAGTGCAGCCACCAGCTTCTCTCAAGGATCCTCCAAGGCCTGAGTTAAATGACAGCTCCCATAATCTAAATTCAGGAAGGCACTTGGCTTGGGCTGAGGGAACAAGCCGATACTGTAGACTGTGAACAAAACAGCCAGTGAGTCTGTCAGGTATCAAAACATCTATTCAAAAGGGAGCGTGTTGAGAACCATTTGTTTAAAGCAAACTCCCAAATGCTCAGTCAGTAACAAATTGGACGTGTCAACATCTCCAAACAGATTTAGTAAGAGCATTAACAATGCTAATGATGTATGGCCGCAGCAGGAAGGATCTGAATGCTAGGATATACACAAAGGAGACACAAGATGGAATATATAGAAACTCTCTTCAGGGGCTAACGATAAGCCTAAAGTTACTGTGTCCTGGGGGGCAGCAACTGACAATGGGCGGAGGAGCCATACTGCCCCGCGGTGGCTTAATGCATCAAATCTTACATTGCCTGCTGTACATATCATAGCTGTTATATTGGTGTACCGACCCACAGTGAACAACCACTTATTGGAAACAGATATATAAGACAGAGACTATACAAATAATGAGTGCTTAATAAAGCATGCCCTTCTAGATCACTACCTTGAAGTGGTGAAGAGGCTTGTGTACTTCAATGAAACTGTGAGCTATACCATGCAGGGTCTTGCGGGACATAGCATAGAGGTCAGGCAAATCACGGTCCACTGGAGAAGGAACTGGCAACCCTCTCCAGTATCTTTGCCTAGAAAACAATATGGATAAGCAGATACATAACGATAGATGTGCCTGGCTTGCTGCGGTCCATAGGGTCAGACACGACAAACAAAGAATGTCCATGCTTTAATTTCCTGGGAATTTGCTAATTAAATGTTCCATACTAGTATTGTCACGTGCTTCAGTAAATTTAGTAGAAACAGCTCCTCTTAGGATCACAAACAGACTTGCACTGAATTATTGTTATCAGTTTAAAACAGTTTAAATTATTAAAGGAACAAAGTCACAACTCATAGTTGGTTTCATATTAAAAAGCACAAAAAAATGGCTATACAATGTACCAGCATTTTTTCTTTCCAGTAAATCTTTCTTGATAAATACAGCATTGTTTTGGTGGCTAATGTGTGGCTCAATATGGCAATGTCTGGCCACTTCAAAGCAGTGGTATTGTCATCAATGTACATAATGTAATGTGTTTTCTTGCTCCCTAGCCCTTGTCTATATGATTGCATGGGTCATTGTGATAACACTTTCCTGGACTACACCTTGTATTGTAAGGAGAGTGCAATTCACCCAAGTGCTGTGCTGCATTACAAAATGAAACAGAGAGAATGCACTTACCATAAATAAACCAAAGCAGCCCCCACCATTGGTGCAGATTGGTAGTGATTGTCATTCTTTTTATATACTCCATATAATAGTAATAGTGACATATTTCCCAGCCTCATTTGTTATGACAGAACATAAAACACTCTACAAGACCCTGCTGAGCATAATTTCATATACAGAGAATAATGTGTGTGTGTATATATATATATATATCGAGAGAGAGAGAGGGATGACTAAATATATGACTAGATAAATGAATGGATAGGAAGATAGATACAGGGAATATAGTAAAATGAGTTGTACACCAATGCAGCCCATGTTGGCAATGTTACACAAACATTTTTAGATTGAGACTTTTATGCTAAAGCATGAAAAATAAATTATGTAATACTGCATTTAACATAATGCTTTTACAAAGAGCTTATATTTGAGACATTTCGACCAGGTTGTTTAAGGTACAAGCAAAATATGTAAAATACTTATCAATGGTGCCAAACCAGAGCAGGAGCAAGCAATCAGACCATGACCTACAGTTCATATCTGGGATAATATATTCGGCGTTCATTGATTTGTTTTTGCCAATAATTGCACTCATAACAAACTGAACATCAGAAAAACAATATATCCGCGTCTGCTTTTTATGCAGGTTTGCAATCGTTGAGTCAGGAGCCCGTGCATAGGCAGAATATGTTAGCTTAATAGCAATTTGTTATTGGAATGCTTCTATCTCGCGCTGTAAGGGAGTGTGCTCGCTTCCATCCATCACCCTGACGTTGTTTTATTATATAAAGTTTAGTCTTTTATTTCTCGCAGCCATGTTCAGCAAAGCACTTCTTGTTTATGATATGTATTAGCAGGGAGCATTGCCTCTACTCTTTAAGTGTGATTTAACCTGACTCCTGAGTTGCAGGGCTCGGCATTAATCCTATATCAAGCCTCGTGGGTGCAACGCCAGGGGAGAGTTTTTGCCCTTGTTTGTCAGATTACTTTGGTTTTGATGAATGTACCTGCTCCAAGACCTACAGTAAATTCTTATATATACATATATATATATTTGCTTATATATATTTATATATATATATATATATATTTATATATATATATATATATATATCTTGATATATGTGTTTATACATGTGTGTTTATATATATATATATATATATATATATATATATATATAGATATATACATAAACTGTATATAGATATATGTATATATACATATAGATATGGAACTAGACAATTATATAAAAAATAGATCTAGATAAATAGATAGATAGAGGTCAGACAAAGCGTGGTCCACTGGAGAAGGAACTGGCATCCCACTCCAGTATCTTTGCAATTAAAACCTTATGGACTAACACAACCACACACATGATGTTCCTGGCTTGCTGTGGTCCATAGGGGCACGGAGAGTAGGACACGACTGAATTACTGCACATCAAGGGAAATTAAGTGTGATGAACCACACTGGGTGAGCTAGATGTGTGTCGAGTATTCCTCATTGGACTAGGCTTCTAGGCTAAGAGATTCACTATACTGGTGGTATGTTTGGTTCTGGGTATATTCTGTGTAGTATAGGAGTGTGGCATTAATCACATATTATAATTTTCAAACTGTGAGACGTTGTCACGCTTTGCGTTGTGCATACGACTTGGCGATGAGAAATAGGTTAAGTATATTAAAATATTAAGTAACTAATTAATTGATTGTTATTTAAAAAAATATAGACATATGTATCTGTGATGAGCTCCGAAGGTGCTCAGAGGAGCAAAAGTACACCAGAGGAGAGGCTCTCAATGAGTGTCGAAGGTCCTCAGAGTAGAAAGAGCTTGACATTGTATGGCAAACAGTATTGCCATGGCTTTAAATGTTATTGCTCCGTCATTTTTGATGGGCAAGTCGCTAGTATATTATAATACTGGGCTCAATGTAATTGTACAGCATGTCACAACAATTATGTCAGTTAAAACAAGCCTGATATTTGTATTTATATATTTTTATATTTATTTATTTTTGTAATTTAAGTTTATACTGTGTGACCTGTTCTATGGAGGTATAAACAAGTTACTGTTTGCAATGGCACATGAGACAGACCCCCTGTGAAGATGACCCAATGCTTTAGCTACTTGTAAACAATGGGAGAGTTGAGCTCTCTAAGACTTACTGTAATGAGATGAAAACTGTTAATTTCAGCTTCAAACAGCTGGTTACATTACCTTGTGCTAGTGATATTTAGTGTTAATTTGTAATGTCACCATTGTATTTTGCCTACAAATATTCTGTAACCTGATCAGTAAAGAGAGTTCTTGGTTAGGGCATAAATGATCGAACGTTGTTCTTTACCTGGATGCTGGGATTCCATGCACTGTTTGATCTGTTGAAAGTCTACTCAAAGTCTGTTGTCTTCTCTAGCCAGTGAAGGGTGGAATTGACCCCATTCTGTTACAGACTTGGTGACAGTTGTGAGAGTTAGAGCCTTCTAAGGCCGGTTTGACGAGCAGAAAGAGCTTAGCAAGATGGCATGCATGCCCTCAGAGAGATATGAGCTTTGATTTGTGATCTCTAAACAACATAATGGAATGTCCAGGAAAGTGTTGAGGGAAAAATGGAGGTCATAATAAGCAGGAACTCAAGGCATCATTGGGAGTAATTCTGGGGGATGATCCATCACAGTATTAACATAGCTTTTCTTAGATTAGCGGAATTGTGCTGCTCGTCTACACACTTTCTCTCTACATAGGATTTTGTGAGTTATTGTCTTGTTTTGAAATAAGTTAAAGAAAAATATCATAAATCTACCTTTTTACTCTGAGGTCGATCACCAGGGGAGGCTCACAGATTTGCAATTCTACATTTAGTGAGCCAGGCTGCATGTTTGTAGCATTGAACACAATGTAGCTATATGTATATATGTGTATATATATATATATATATATATATATATATATATATAGTATATAAATAGTACATTTGTGTTCACACTTGAATGTCTAAAACAAGTTAAAAAAAAATTGCTTCCTGCTCAGAATTCTGAGAAATACAGTTATTACACTGCATTCTGGGAAGCTGAGCAGGGACATGCAAATGTGCCCACACATGCTTTGTTCTTCAATCCATAACTAAACATGGCTTCCTTTTAGGTTATGCCCACTGCATTATGCAAAGCCAAGGTTGGATTATACACAAATATAAAAAAAAATATCCAGCCAAGATGAGACATACTTATTCTATAAAATCCAAAGGTTATCTGCAATGATTTTGATAAAATCATTACATATAAAGTGAAGCTTGATTTTAATACAAACCATATATTGGGGCCAAGTTCCTTTAGGACATGAACATATTATATGTGCTGTGCATGTTAGAATAATAATTAAATGTCATTGATTAAAAATTATTGTTTACTATTGTATTGCTTTATTCTACAGAAAATGTTTAACATTATTCTTCAATAGCATCATATCCTGACAACCTTTTAATAACCTGACTTGATGTGTAGTCATTTAACTGAGATAGTACTAATGAGGATATTTTCATAGATTTCATTTTTATTTGCTCTTCTTTTGCTTTTCAACAAAAAATTCCAGTGGCGTTCATGCTGGGTCAGACAGAATGGCCTTGGATTTTTTCCATTGCATTTGTTAGTGTGTCCCAAAATTCAAAGAAAAGAAGATCATGAGATAATTATTATTTTTATAATTATCTTTTATTTATATTGCATCAACATATTCTGTAGCGCTATACAGATGTTAGGTACAAATCAAGATACAACATTAACATATGACAAAAGAATGGAAGGTCCTCTCTTTGAGCTTAACATATATTGTACATGTAAATGAATCCATCTATATGAAAAAGATACATTTGACAGTATGTTATTGAACGCAAAAGTCACAATGAGACGCTCAATCTTTTTTGTTGTTGCAATAATCGTTTCCAAACACTAATACTCTATCACTCTATAGCTTATTGTACTTAAAAGGCCAGACAACTGGCCAATCTTCACCACAAATTACATGAGCACACCTAATGCCTCTCTCTTTTGACTGTATGATGTTTTAGTCCATACAGCTTTTCTGAGGTAAAACATTCAACAAAATGGGCATAACCTCTTTAGGGAATGTATAAGAGTTTGTAACAAAGACGGAAATAAATTGTATTTGCCATTTTTCTCCTGTCTCAGCTTTATGACCCTGCAATTTAAAAATGTTTTCTGAGGTAAAATTGGAACAAAATGGACATAACCTCTTTAGGGAATGTCTGAAAGTTTCTACCAAAGACAAATCTGGGCTGTATTTGCCATTCTTTTCCTCCACAAACATTTTTAATCTTACTTTATTACACTTCAGTTCAAATATGTTTTCTGAGGTAAAAATTGGAAAAAAATGGACATAAATACTTTAGGGAATGGCTGAACTTTCTATGAAAGACACAAATAGGTTGTATTTGCCATTTTTTTCTTCTCTTAACTTTAGGACACTTCAGGTTAAACATGTTTTCTGTGGTAAAAACGTTAACAAAATGGGCATGTGTTTAGGGAATGTCTGAGAGATTGTACCAAAGAAGGAAATGGCCTTCAGTCACCATTTTTCTCCTGTTCAATCAATCAACATAATATAATAAAATAGGGCAGTGAGTGGAACGGATGCACCTTTAACTTGCATGTCATTGTCATTATGTACTATATGTCTGCCATTTCCCCATCCCCCATGTAGGCCGGCAGTGCGCTAATGAACTCTCCAGGTTTCCCATTGGTTTCCAGTTTCCAGTTCATGCGGGGAGTGAGGCGCTCCCTTAAATTGGAAGCATTCCTTTCTGACAAATCACATCAGAGAAGTGAATAAGTACACCTCATAGACACAGCTCGGAGACAATAAATGTTACAGCCGCACAATGAGGAGAAATGAGACATCTCCTTCCCACGGGACACAAAATACATCTCGGCTTATGACAAGTTGTTAGCATTATGGATAGCATCTGCCTCGGCCTTTATCATGTTTTAAATTTGTTTTCCCTGATCGCACTGCTGCCCGATATTAGGATTCAGAACATACTTTGCATTATCACCCTGCCATAGTTGAAGTACATTAGACATAATATTGCCTATTTTTAATATTGTTTAAAAAGGGAGTGAAAGGCAGAATCAGTATGTAAATTGGATGAAAAAACATGAGCACAAATAAATGAATGTTCTGATTATGCTGATTATGGAATTAAATCGGTAGGATACAGATGAAAGAACGCTCAATTTCACATGTATTGATAGTCATGAGTGCTGTAAGTATTCTTCAGTATCATGTGCACTGCATAAACAGGCCACAAATAGAATTATGCTGCAACTGCCACTATATATATATATATATATATATATATATATATATATATATATAGATATAGATAGATAGATAGATAGATAGATAGACAGATAGATAATACATGTACCTCTTTATATATAAACATATATTTATCAATATGTAAATCATAATATATGCTGCATATATGGTTACAAACATTCAGTATTAACGTACGTTAAATATAAATTATTGTTTCTTATAGAAGAATAACAGCGCAACACCTTATAATTCAACCAAAAGGGTGGAGCAACTTTATTGGGGTTTGGGTGGAGCTTATAAGGCACAATGGAGAACAGTTAAACAATAACTTCAACATTGCACAATTCTCAGAAACCTTCATAATTTTCCTTCCCTTCTGAATGATCTAGCAGTGTAGCCTACGTTGGTGGGTCAACGATTAGTTGGGTATAATGATGGACTGATGAGTGAGGTCTCCACATATGAGCCACAAAACCCCTCCCGCGGCCCCATGGGATAGGGAACTCCCAATCAGATACCTGATCTACTTGCCCAGACTGGATAAATTATGGCCAATTATTTGGTGCTAGAGAACTGTGATATATTAAACTGCCTATGTAAGATTGACCACAAGCGCTTGTAACAACACTTTATTGCCAATCAACCTCACATTACGCGAACATACAATAAACCTTGCAAAATAACTGTATAACATAAGCACAAACAATTGAGTGTCCATAGTGCATTAAGGGGGAAGCTTGCCATTGGTTGCCTTGGCCATGATACATATTTTAGTACACTTCAAACTGCTGTTTTAATATACATGTTTGACTAAAAAAGCAAAATATAGAATATGGCCAAAGATGTGCAAAATAGTGAGTAAAACAATAGATGCACTCACAAACAAATTAAATAATAAAAGCATGAAAAGATGAGTGACAGGCAAGCCTTCTTTAATTTAATTTTAAATATATATATATATATATATATATATATATATATATATACACTCTGCTTCTCCAATGCTTTATTGTTAAATATACATCTCTCACACGCTATAGAGATGTGCATACTGCTTCCCAATAAACAGTTCCCCAATACTATAGATATATACACCTCCTCCACAACTTATTGATGGAGGGCAGTATAATACTTTAAACATATCACTAGTATTAGTTACAGTTATAGATAGAATAATGAGGATTTCATCTGTAGTTGAAATATAACTCATGTTAGTACAAAGCTAAATTAAAATTTTGTGTGTCCCATGTAGTATCTCCCTGTTTAAAATGTTCTGGATCTCAAAAGTGGTCTTCATGAGTATTGTGAGGTAACTAGACCATCCATAGATAAAAAATGTTGACAGACACTTCTGCAGAGCAAGGGCATGAAATAAAAGCAGAAATTAATTTTAGGTTTATATAGAATATAGTTATCTCTGAAGTACCTTTAGATTGTAAGTGGCATGTTTCTAATCTTGTGTGGTGCTTTGGGGGAAAAAAGCACTTTTTTTACAAGACTTGAAGCTTAAAACAGGGCCCTCCATTTTCTTCCGTTGTCATTATTGCACATTGTATATTTTCTTGCTCTTCTCCCCTGCACAGCGCTACGGAATATGTTGGCGCAATACAAATAAAAGATAATAATAATAGTAGAGAAGCAATTGCCAAAAATAGTTTATGAATATACTTGCATGATAATATAGAAAAATGCTAATTTATAAAGGGATTCATTTGAGTGGAAAATAAATAGAGAAAATGCTATGGGGATAGAAGGTGGACAGTAAAAAAGAACTCTGTTGGGCAAAAGTCAAATTGTTTCTTAAAGTATTCTTAACAATCATGAAGAACTGGCTATACAATGCATTGTTTTCTGGAGTGAGACATTTCTCGGTTATTAGGGATTGCTTGAGCTTTATTAACATGTGAATGAGTGGTTCCAGAGTATAACTGGTTGTTTTTGTGTGCTAATTAGCATATGTTTATGTAGTGGCAAAAAACAAGACCCCCAATGTTATCATGGAGTTTGATCTTGTGTGTCACACATAAACATACAAGAGCAGCACAATTCATTCTGATTATCTTATGAATGGCTTACAGCAGAAAACAATGTCTAATACAATGTTCTGAGAGTATTTTATGCTTTTGTAAGATGAAAACAACTATCTTTTGGGGTGTCTGTGTCCCTTTAAGACAAACTGTTAGGATAGTTTCTATATAGAATGGAAAGCAGATGATCTATCAGAAGATACAATGCGGCACATGAACGGCCGGATCTACCTTTTTGGAGCCCCTAAGCAGTGAAGTGGAGGAGCCCCTGTGAGTGAGTATGCAAGGTGCTTGGACCCATTTTTGTCTTTTTAGTGCATGTAAGTTCGTTTTCCTGATGTAACTCTATTGTTCTAGGTTGTTAACCCCTAGTAGCATTTCAGTTTTTTTAAAGTCAGGAACCACTTTAAAAAAAAAAAAGCTGGAGCCCCTAGGCAGCTGCCTAGTTAGCCTAATGGGTAATAAAGCCATGGGCACATGCACAAATATGTAAAACATGAGTTTAAGTCGTTCAGTCATGCCTGACTCTACATGACCTCTTGGACCGTATACACCATGCTGATCCACTTGGTATTTATGGCAGAGATACTGGAGTGGGTTGCCATTTCCTTCTCCAGTGGGCCACAGCATACAGCCCCTGGTATTCATAGGTGACAACCCATCGAAGTACTGACCAGGCCCAACCCTGCATGGCTTCAGGGTGTTTAATCCAGTAACATGATGAAGAATGAGGCTTAGCACATCTCTACATATGGAAGAAGATTAAGGATCAGTATTCAAACAAGAGATAATGAGTGTGAAACTGTGTTAAATGGAGGATGTCACCTACACACTACAATGAATTATTCTGATGCTTTCCTGGCTTGGATCTTGATCCTGCATCCCCTGTAACTCTAGTTTAGTCAAAAAAAATCATAATTTGTTCCAGACTTCCATAAAAACATGGAGGTAGCTGGCTGATCCAGCTAGCAGGCTTCAGTTCTGGGTGAATGTTCCTACTATTTCTGCCAAAAATAGATTAGTAGTGGAGAGGCGATGGTTTGGCTAAGGAATCATTTTGTCTTAAAATAAATACACATTAAGGTACCACTGCAGCTGTATATTTAAATTATACTGTTTTGAAGAAGAAAAAATTAAGAAAATAGGCAAAACATTTTTAGAATGGAAAATTAAATAGTACATTTCATAATATATTACCATTTTTATACAATCATGCAGCTGTGAGATCTACTTTGGTTTTGCTGACCAATTTTCTGGGGCGGAAGGAGGCGTTGAACGCAAACAAAGTTTCTATTTGCACCATGTGAATGTGCCTGTTTCAATGGAAAGTTCATTAGTTTACAAAAACATAATCTGCTGATAAAGTAACGTGCATTACCAGCTGAGAAAATAAATGGATTCCTTCACTAAAGGACAATGTGATATAAAAGATAAAAATGTACAGGTTGCGTTTATATTTCTTACCTTGTAAAAACATTTTGTCCTTTATTGAGTTTAGTTATTCATTCAGTTGACCATATGGAAAAGATTAACCTTTAGTAGTCCACGGTAGTGCATGGGCTAGATGTTTTAATTAGGCACAGATTATTAATGAAATTCCTATGCAATATTAAAACTACTTTCAAAGTTTATGCTGCTAGTATCCACCCAGTGTGGGAGGTGGTCTTAGCAACTGCTAAACTTTCAGATACAACGTTATACCAACACAATGATTTATATTGTCTGAAGGTTTGTTGTGCTATATTAGTTTCCTTTGACAACAAGCATGTGCTTTGGGGGTAATCTATGAATCATTGTTTGGCTTCTTGTCCAATCAGATGCTTATTAAAGCCCTTCAGACTTGTCCTTTAGCCAAAGCCCACATCCTACTCTTAAAGGGCCATTTACCTCACAATAAGTGCTGTTCATGGTGTGAAAGAGCACAAGATTCTATGTTAAAATGATCTATTGCATTTTTTAATTACACTAATAACAGCTAAAAATGTACAGTCTTATGTCTGTTTACAAACACACTCCTGACAGTTCCATGATTAACAACATCTGCCTACACCGAGCTCACTGTAAGGACAAAGATTCATAGTTTCTTCCTGAACTTCAGGTATGCAACACGAAGTGTTAACCCCCAACTGTTATTTTTTAGCTGATTCCAGCAGTCCTTTCCCTGCAAAGATGAATTTGTGAAGGGTTAACTCTATTTCTGCTTATGTTCTCTGCACGGTAATGTTGCTGTTGGTTTGTCTGGGGGCTTGTCATGTAAACTCATGTAAACAGACACTTCATCTATAGATTTTTCTGTGAAAAAAGAACATATTTCAAAAATGCAAAAAGTATTTCAACACAGTTTCATGAGAGCTTTACAGGGGTGTGCTCCAAAATGTACTGAATTAACTGGCCCTTTAACCTCCCTTGCGAGATCGCCTTGTTCCGCCCCCACTGCGTCGCCTACGCTCGCAGAGAAGGGAACCTTGAAGATGGATGTGTGTGATCGGGAGCATGACTTGGGGTTGCCGCTTTAGATACTGAAAATTAACCCGGAGCCAGGCTCGGGATTACCACTAAAAAGGAGGTTAATGACTTGTCAGGATACAGACAAACACTCAACTATAGGCTGATTCTTTATTAATAAAGTGTTAAACGCATAATTAAAATAACTAGATTCTTTATGACATTAGAGAAGCCTTTTACTGTGTCAATCTTCTTTAACAAATTAAAATTAAATCAAATAAAAACCTGAACTTAAACACAAAGTAAATGTGTTTATACATTCTGTAAAATGTCAGATATATGAGATGCAGGTGGCTAATTAGTAATAAAACCAAAATGCTGTGAAATCTTTCTAGTACATTGTAAATATGATGCAGTTGAAAAATACACATTTCCCACCATACTTTTTATAAATACCGCATCTCGTTACTGTGCTGTGCCAGCTGAATAATCAGTCACGAAAAGGAGAAAAAAAACTCCTAGGGTGGTTTTCAGCTTTCAGCATGGCATGAATCTGACACATAAAATAACAACTGAGAATATGTGTCAATACTCAGGGGGGTTTCGTGTTCTGTTGTTCCCCTTGTTTGTCACGAGATATGTAAGGTGGCTATATAAAGAAAAAAAGAAGAATTTTTTTTTTTTTCTTTTATTAAAGTGAACCTTTTAGGGTTGTAGTTTTATTTTTTGCTGTTTTAAAGGACCGGTGTAATGCCCTGAAAGGAGTTATATATTTTTAATTAGACATTGGCCTTTAAGAGGGCCAATGAATACTTTAGAAAAGGAATATCCAATATGAAACTTATTGTCAAACATTAACTTGTAAACATGCTTGCCTCCACCATTTATGATGTCATCAAGCAATATTGACTTGGAGACAGTACTAAATGGTCAGACACAAGATTTTATTAAAGATCAATTCATAATTAAAACATCTAATATCTGTTAAAGCATTGCAATGGTTATTTAGCAGGCCCCAGCAACATGTTTATACAGTTTTTATAATAAAAAAAAAAAAAAGTCCATGCCATCTCTACCATTAGAGTAACTGAACCATAGGTGTTGCAATGCTTCTGGCTGCAATCATTCAGCTCAGTCCTGTAGTAATCAAATTGTAGTACAGCCCCAGTATTCATCACCTTTTGTTGGCAAAAAATGCTTCAATATTAGTAAAAAAAATCCAATATTCGTCACGAAAAAATCCAATATTCGTCACGAAAAAATCCAATATTGTCCAAAAATCCTATTCGTCTGACAGTATTTGTCTGTCCCTCAGGAACGGATTAATGATGAATATAGAGGTGCCACTGTATCTCATTTAAATGCGATTATTTTAAATACTATGCTCTCGAGTGGAAGTGTGTTGAGTTGGGGGGATTTCAGATTTAATTTATGATAATATTACAGAAAAAAACATATTTAACCCAAAATATAAGCAATTTTATTTGCTTATTTTTATAAATTTTTAAAAGGTAACAATTCCAGATGTGGCTTTGAATCCCATCAACTCTTGAAATAGAGGAATGCAAGAACAACAATTATTTGACGCTTACAGAAAAAGTAGAAGACAGTGGAAGTGGTAGGGTGATAACAGTAAGGTTTTATTAAGCCCAGCTTTAGTAGGTATTTTTGGCCTAAAAAAACATGCTACAGATAGGAATAAAATTGAATGTCATAAGTCACATAATGTCAGTATATTCAGTAATTTTGATATTAGAGAAAAAAATATTGGACTATGTGTATTTTCTATTAGATAAATCAAATGTATCACATAGTTTAATAGTTTGTCCTATCTGATGGTACCCACTTAGGAATACCTCAAACTAGACATAGATCTCTTGTGCCTTTAGAGAGTGACAATTGCCAGGTACATTTCAGTGTCACCCTGCTATATGTTTGGCTTGGCTTCGCGAACGAAGATTTAAAAGGGATGTTTTCCACATCGGCTCTCTGGTGGGTGAGAAGGCCAATGCGGGACAGGTAGACACGACCGCAGTGGTTGCACGGGAAGGCTTGCTCTGGTTTGGGTGCTGAAGTGACACCATTTTTTCTCCATCTCCTTTTGTCCTCAAAATCAGCTCTGCGTGTTTTCTTGAAGGAAGAGACAACCTGGAGAATGGTACTTCTTCAGGCCTTGCGGCCTGAAGCTAAAGCTGTCCATTGATGATGGTCAATGTGACAGGCCACAAGGGACTGTTTAAACGAGTCCTTGTACCTTTTCTTCGGTCCTCCTCTGTCACGATTACCAGTGGTGAGCTCCACATATAACACAATCTTTGGAAGCCGATCACCCTCCATCCTAGAGATGTGTCCTGCCCAGCGTAAATATGTCAGAAACAGCATGGACTCAATGCCGATGACTCCTGCCTGTTCTAGGACTTCAGTGTTGGTGACGTGGTCATTCTAGTGGATGTTGAGGATGGCGTAGAGGCAGCGTTGATAAAAGTACTCAAGAAGTCATAGGTAATGGCGGTAGGTAACCCACGACTCAGCACGGTATAGTAGGATGGTTAACACAACAGCTCTGTACATTTATTCAGATGCATTTATTCAGATGCTTGTTGTGCCAAACCCTTTTATATAACCTGACGAATGCACCATTTGCCTTTGCAAGTCTGCTGTCAATTTCCTTGTCAATTTTAGCATCTGAGAAGATGATGAAACCCAGGTAGGTGAATTGGTGGATTGTTCTCAGCTCAGACTCGCCAATAGTCATGCGAGGAGGACAGTAATCTTCCTGAGGTGCTGGCTGGTGGAGAACTTCCGTCTTCTTCAAACTGACTTCTAGACCAAAGAGCTCGAAACTTTGGTGAAAAAAGATGTCAATCGCTGCAGAGCTGTCGCCATATGGGAAACAACGGCAGCATCGTCAGCAAAGAGTAGCTTGCAAATGAGTCGTTCCATTGTCTTGGTATGGGCCTTTAGTCGCCTCAGGTTGAACAGACTGCTATCGGTGCGGTACCAGATGTAGACCACATCCTCATCATCAAGGTCTACTGTGGCCCTTTGCAGCATCATACTGAAGAATAGTGTGAATAGGGTTGGTGCAAGGACATAGCCCTGCTTCACGCCATTACTTATTGGGAAGGGCTCTGACAGGTCATTACTGTGTCTGACTTGGCCACGCTGGTTTTCAGGTAGCTAGGTGATCATGTTGAGGAGCTTGGGAGGACATCCTATACGTTCCAGGATTTGCCAAAGACCCTTCCTGCTCACAGTGGCAAACGCTTTGCTACGGTTGACAAATGACCGCATTTGAAGATGCACGTTAACCGCTGCTAGCCAACTGGGTGAAGTGGAGACAAGCTTTCTTTAGGCCACCTTTTATAGGCCCCTCTCTATGTGGAGCAAGCAGTGCTGTCCATAGAGAAGGCTGCTTGGTCATTCACAGTGCTGCCAAATGATGTTGTCGTCTCCTGGGTCAGAATCAGGCTACTCATACACAATGAACCATCTTCATGCAGGATTGAGACTGTGTCTTCCATTGACATCCTCCACCTGCCGTTTCCCCCCTTTTCCATTGCTGCAAGGCTTGAAAATGTTGTTTGTCCAGATGAAGACATATACATTGGGCCTGCGCAATTGCGTTTTTAGGTGGAGTGCAGTGTGTGCAATACTCGTCCCAGCCTTTATACTCAGGGTTCATCTGTTATGGCCTAGCAAACTGGGACGTTGACAGTGAGGTTCTCGAGTCGTAGGTGATTTATTGGAGTGTGCTTCTCCCAGATGGATCACCTGACAGGGCTAATGAGCTGCATTTGCCCTTCTCTTAGGCTAGCAGCCAACCAAGGCTAACAAGCCCAGCCTATCCATCTGGTTATACCACCGGACATTCGGGCGTCATAACGTAGCAAGCTCTGTGAAAACAGGGGTTACCAACAAGAAGGTGTTGTTACGGACGCAGTAATGTAGTAGAGACCATATGCAATGACCTCCTGACTATCGAGCCAGCCAGTGGTCACTCTGCAATCACTACACCAGAAAAGGAAAGGCAAAGTATTGCGCATACACTTTCCATGGGTAAGTGGGCTGTTCTGCCCAGGTCACCCACCCCACACCTTGCCATATAGGACAGTCCAGAGAGTACTATCCTATAACACCATACTACATTGTATTATTATGAACCTGTTCTGGCTTGAAACTTGATCCTGCATTTGTTTCACACTTTGGTTTATCTTATTTGTATACCTTACGAATGTGAAGAACAACTTATTTCACTGGAGTTCCCTATCAGTGTCACCAGAGTCCTCAAAATGGTTAAAAATACTTTAAACAGTTTTAAAATGTAACTGTTGGAATGAGAGAAGTGAATTGAGGCGTAATAGAGGAATAGTTAGTACAACAGAGGTTCTCAAAAGCCAGTTGTAGCAACAGTGCTGGTCCTTAAAACCTTATCTGCTGGGCATCAGGTACAAAGATGGATGAGAAGAGTCTGACACTGTAAACATACCACTACCATTAGATATAGATAGATAATTGACTTCGTCCAAATTGGGGGAAAAGTAAATGAAAGCTTAGTATGTCACACATAGTATCACCCAGTTAATAATGTTGAAGTTCTCAAAACCAGCCCTATGAGCATTGGAAGGTAACTAGGTGGTGCCCAGATCCAAAAAAAGTATTTGTACACCAATAAAACAAGTTATGCCATTAAAAACATGTGGTAAAATGGAAAATATAGATCACTGATTTAAACCAAAAGACCCAAACAGCACAAAAATTGCAATGCATTGTATACCACTCTAATAGTCAACATGTTAGAAGTAAAATCATTTTTTTATGATTGAAGGGAAAGTACAAATAGATTTTGCTTTTCAGCTTCTTCGGCTGAAGAAATGTTTAAAAAGCTTTACCGTGGAGACTTCATTCAGTACTGAAAGCTCAAAGCAGAATAAACTTGAATAAACGATTTTAAAAGAATACAGGTATTAAAAGTGGGTTGAACCACAAGTGGTGATGTCGGGGATCTGGTACCCCTCTTGCAAAATGAAGCAAGTGCTTGTCATATTTTCAAAAGAAATATGTGAGATAACATCAAGCCTTCATTTAAATGCCACAATTTTTAAAAGGCCACTATACAATAAAAAAACTGTATATATAAAAGGTTTGAAAACATTTGATCATGACTAAAAGCATTAACCTCCCTGGCGGTCTGGCCATGTCAGTACCCCCGAATGTTAAAGCGATACACTCGGAGGTACTGACACAACCAGACGGCCATGTTCCGCCCCCCCCCTGTGTCACCTACGCTCGCAGGTAAGGGAACCCGGAAGACGGATGTCAGTGTCGGGAAAGTGTGTAATCTCGAGCATGGCTCGGGGTTGCCGCTTTAGGTACTGAAAATTAACCCCAAGCCATGCTTGGGATCACCGCTAAAGTGGTTAAACCTGTAAAAAATAATTAAGCTGGTTTTTAATGTAAAAAAAACTAACTGAGAGGCATTTACACTTTTGGAATGCTGCTGTTGATGTAAACTCAATTCTTCTGGGCCTATGAGAGGGATGGGATCTGGTGTCAAATGCAATCAGATTCCAATTATCTAACAAAGCCATCATACTTCTCTCTTTTCCCTTCTCCAGCTCTCTGGATGTGATTTAACATACACAAAATGGACTGTTAAATTCAGAATCAGAATCTTCAAAAATTCATTTTCTTTTTTCATTGAATTTTTATTAGATGGAAATCGCATAAAGTTAAAGATAATATATACCATAAGTCTTATTTACATCTAGAATATATATGCATTCGTTGAGTATAAATATACTTCCGTACACAATAAAACATTGGCTTCATTAAAGTATATACAACTGTTCCATCTATAAACAGCTGATTCCCTACAGACTATCCCCATTATCTGGTGTTATTATCCCCTATTGGAGACAGCGTTGTTAGTGCATTAATGTATTACGTAGTCCGCTTGGGAACCACCTCCGTTCATATTTTATTTTACCATCTTCCAACATTTTAAACATATAACTATAAAACAAAATTGGTCACCAGAGTTACCTACTTTACAAGATTAGACATTCCCACGGATCCTTTCTCCTTTACTGTATTACCGCTCTTTCTGAAGTAGTCGGTCCCCCCCTTTCCCCTTTACACCATCTTGGGGTATAACACCAGCATATAACTAGTTGGTCTTTCCTTAAATTTCAACCACACACCCCCCACACTTCATTAAATGTATTCATTGTATCTTCCAAAGAGTGTGAAATTTGTTCACTTATAGCGATGTAATCCAATTTATCCATGATGGATTGAAAATGTAAATCCCTCTGTTTCCACTGTTTAGCTATATGAGATTTGAAAGCTAAATATAAAAATTAAAGGAGTCTATTTTGTGCTTGAGAGAGTGACATCACAGGTATCCCCAAGCAAACAGGTTTCTATAGTTACCTGTATTGGGACATTGAACAGCTCAGAAGCCACTTGAGAGATCCCTGTTCAGATCTGTCTAGGACATTCCCACAATATATGGATAAAAGAGCCGATGGTCTTACAACCCCTGAAACAATTTGGGTCTACAGAGCACGTCCATTTCGCTATACTTTCAGGGGTTAGATAGGTGCGGTGTAATACTTTAATTACGGTTTCCAGTATGCCTCTATAGATATTCCTCCAAGAGACCCTCCATTTTTCCTCCTCCCAGCATTTTCCCATATCCGCCTCCCAATCTTTGATATAATTATCTTTAATTGATAATTTTGGCGAGTTGAATATATCATAGATTCCACTAATTATTCCCTTGCCTGTGGTATTGCTAAAGCATATACGAGATAACCAGGTCCACTTAGGAAGACCCTGTTTTCTAATCAATGTCTCAATAAAATGTCTAAGTCTCCACATTGTGTAATGTTCCTGTATGGGGAGATGGAATGTGTCAATAATTTGTTTATTGTCTAGAAGTTTACTATCTGTTATCCAATTCCCTAGCCTATTTATGCCTTTTAATTTCCACCAACCTTTGACCTTTCGTGGCCCCAGGATGATTAATTATATGGGTCATATAATGTGCTATTGAATATCAAGAATATTAATATATAGATAGATCAACACTCATTACTGCAACCCATTTTTTGCAAAACAATTATCACTTACAATGGCCAACATAGATATACTATTTTTATAAATGAAATATATTATTAATAAACATAATTAAATAAAACATACTATTTAAAGAATTCAATTTTTACCAATATACAGAATAAAGTGTCACAGAAACATCTAGTTGTGATAATTAATGGCAACATAATTGTATTAATTTATTCAACAAGTGTTGTTTGCGTGTTTAATTTCAATTTACACTTCTTAATCAATTAACAAAAAATATAATTTTTGTCACCACAATCATCAATACTCATGTGCTAGAGGCAAGACACAGCAAGTGAATTGGAGACATTCAAAACAAGCTGATAGCTGCCCTCCCTCTCTACAGCATTCGTGTCTGCAGGTTCAAAAATCACAAGCAGCAAATGTTTGTGCTTTCTGCTTGCTGCTTCAAAACACCTCAGCATTTTCCTTATTTTCTCCAGATATACAAGGTCCAAAGGAAAAATCTGAAATGTATTATTGCACTGAAGAGATTGTATAAACATTTAGAGGAAGCTTTTAACTCATGGACGTGAGACCTTTGACCTAAGCATAAGTGACATAGGTCCGCATAATACAAAACACCCCAACACCCCCCAATAATGACACCAGACATTGGAATTGGGAATAACCAGGCCACAGCTTTATTAATAACTTAACAATGTAAAACATATAACAAGAGGTAGCTGCACACCCTTACACGGAAGGAGCTCACCCTCCAGCCAGAGGGCCAATGGAACCCTGTGTCGAAAGGACCTCTGGTAACAACTACTCACCGGAAACCTAACCGGCTAATGAGCTCCACCCTAGGGTGATGCAGCACCCCCACCAAGCTGTGACAAAATAAAACATATACACAATTCTTAAATAAAGGGAGGGGAACTACTAACTCCTGTGCTGCCTCACCCAGTGACCACTGGCGGGAAACCCACCCCCACTTATACCCTCCTATTAAGCACCACCCCTCACATAACTACCCTAACACTGAGCCAGATGAAAAGCCCCCTCCCCTTAATTCTTTCCCTGGGGACTGCATTGACCTAAGCATAAGTGACATAGGCCAGAGGGCCATTGGAACCCTGTGTCCAAAGGACCTCTGGTAACAACTACTCATCGGAAACCTAACCGTCTAATGAGCTCCCCCTTAGGGTGAGTCAGCACCCCCGCCACCCGCAAGCCCACTGGGCTCAGCACCACCAAAAGACGCAATGGCCTGATCAATACCCACCTTAAGGGAATAATTAAACAATGACAGCCCAATTTCATTTAAATGCACCCCATCTTTTAGGAAATATCCTTTGTTATCAACGATCTCCAAATCCTTATGCCTGATAGGAAACCCACCATTTCTTCTAACAAAAGAAGACATTATTTTGTTGACACTACACCTGGCCTTATCCAAACGCATGTGATCCTTAGCCCTCTCCAATGTAGCCTAGGAGACATTTGTGACCAAATAATTACCAGCCCAGGGAATAACTCTAACAGTCTCAACACATCCCTTTTCATCATTCTAATAAGATCTTTAAAAGGTACGAAACCCAAATCATTCCCTCCTGCATGAATGACTAACAGATCCGGACCTGGAGCCTGCCCAGCCAGACCAACCACTGTCAACAACACTTGCTCCCAGTTCATCCCCCTGATGCCAAACCACTTTACTATCACCACGTCACACCACGAAACTCAACTGACGATTGTTCTCTCTGATGCCTGCTGCCCTTCTTGCCCAATAAATGTATGAGTGTCCCACAATCCATAAATGTAAAGGCGGTCCTGAAACAAATACAAACAACACACTTCAATTGAAATTAACATATTTTAATACCCACAACATATACCACTTCTATGCATTATTTATTATCAATACAATTCCCTTCTTTCTTTAAAAAAAATGTTGCTGCCCACCAACGCTTTCTTAAACTCCTATACTCCATTAATCGAACAGGCTCAAGGTCGGTTCAGCATCAGCCTTACGTGCTACCTCCCTAAAATTTGACCATTGCCCCCTGGACAAAGCATCCGCTATAAAAAATTTCACTCCCATAATGTGGGCCGATCTCACCAGTATATTGTATTGCAGACACTTCAGTACCAATTGCCGCAGTAACTTTACAACTGGCGGCAAAGAGGCAGTGATTGAATTAATCGCCTGCACCACACTCAGATTATCACACCTGCAAATTACATGTTGATTCCTTAGCTTTTCTCCCCACAACATAACTGCTACTACAATTGGGAACAACTCCAGGAACGTTAAGTTCTTCAAAATCTTGTCTCCTCTCCAGACATCCGGCAAACGATCTGCGCTCCAACGTCCCCCAAAATAAATCCCAAACACTATGGAACCTGATGCATCCGTAAATAATTCTAATACTTCATTACAAACCGGACTTCTTAACATTAATGTTTTCCCATTGAAATTCTGCAAAAACAAATCCCAAACTCTTAAATCCGCCCTGTGCTCCCCAAGTATTCTTATATGAAAATGGGGCTTTTCCACCCCAGCTGTGGCTAAAGATAACCTCCTAGCGAATATACGCCCCATGGGTATGATGCGACAAGCAAAGTTTAATTTACCCAACAGGGACTGTAAAACTTGCAACTTAACCTTCTTCGCCACTATCTTTCCCCATGGTAAACTACACTCGAATGCTACTGAATCAATGTGTATACCCAAAAACTGCAACGCTTGACATGGCCCAACTGACTTTTCTTCCGCCAATGGAATCCCAAACTCCCCCGCTAACACCTGAAACAACTTTGTACAGTCCTGGGAATCATATGAACCTATGAATAAAAAATCATCAAGATAATGTACTACTGCATGCAAACCTGTCTTACCTTACCTTAGCTCCACCAGAGTCTTCCCCTTTTCCAGCATGCTCCCCTCCTTTCTGACTCCTATTCTTTTTGAAGCACTGAAAAAGAGGATGTCCTCCCCCACTTTCAGAGCATTCATGTTTAAACTTACATGAAACTCCCCTGGCACATGTCCCTTCCCCATACGCGAAGCAAAACCCTTTTTTACCTCCTGTCTCCTGCCCAACCTTCGGAGCGATGGCCACCCCTGCGCGTAACGGGGTAACCACCTTAAGCCAACTGCCCATGTCCCTATCATCCCACTGCATGCTAGGTCTAACCGCCATCCGCTGCATAAACTTCTCGTCATATTGCCACCACACTAGACCCCCATATGTCCTGTGTATGCCATCAATTTTGTCTAGGTAACAGAACAAGGAAGAGCAACACTCAGGAAATTTCCACTGCACCTGAAAGCATAAACTTCTGCCGCACTTCTGTTTTTTCCACGCCTACCGACATACTCCCCCACTTCCAAAGACCTGTGGTCCCTGCGACCCGCACGGGATCCTGACCCTTCCGTGTCCTCTGACCAGCGAGATTTCTGCTGCAGCGGCCACTGCTTCACGTCCACTTGTCCTGTAGACGTCTCTTGCCAACCACTCCTTGACCCTTGCTCTGCCCCGTCCGAAGCTCCGTCTCCTGGGTCACAAAGGGAAGACACAGAGCAGCACACAGACACCCTATCATCTGTCTCGCCTACTGTCAACACACTGATCTGCCCCCTTTCAACCTCTATAACCTGCCCCCTTGCCCTTCCCTACCTTAGATGCTGCTTTGTGCACCAGCACTACCACACTCCTAACGGCTACCTCCCTACCCCCCCCCCCCCCCCCCCCGCCTACTGCTACTCCACCTCCTGGCCTAACACCCTTTGCCTGGCTGCCTGCCTGCCCTGGTATATTTATTCCCCATCTTCTTCCCCTTCGCCCCCACCCCCTTAGGCCTCCTCTCTTGCCCTCCCCCTATTGCCTCATTTGGGTCTTGCTCCTCATCCCTGACCCCCCCCCCTTGCTCCGGTGCTCCCCCTTCATCAGACCTGCTGTTCAGACTGCCGGCTCCCGACTCCTCACCGTCCTGTGACGTCACCGCCGTCTCCTCCGCGCCAGGGCTTCTTTCCCGCCTCGTCGGATCCTTCCGCCAGCACCATTCCTCGACGCTACGCATATGCCGCCCGGCCTCCTCCGCTGCAGCTCCGTCAGGGCCTCTTCTTTCATTTGAGAGTTCATTTGGCTATTTACCTAAAGCAATGTGGACCACTTCTGACAACAAACCTATTATACAAAAAAGGAAAATTGTGTATGGTATCAAATTTTCAGTTTGTTCTACTCATCTTGTTTATAATTTCCCTTTTAAATAATAATAATTATTTATGCTACAAAACAAAGTAGAACATATATATATATAGTAAATAAAAAGTACATCTGTGTTCATATTTTAACGTCTAAAGCAAGTTAAAAAAACCTGCTTCCAGCTCAGAGTTCCGAAATAAAAGTTATTACACTGCATTCTGGGAAGCTGAGCTGGGACGTGCAAATGTGCCCACAAATGCCTCGCTCTTTAATCGTAGCCATTAACAAACATGGTTTCCTTTAAATTTATGCATGCTGTATTACACAGCTTTAATGCAAGCCAAGGTTGGATTAAACACAGGCTGAGATCCCGCTCCATGCTGAGGATAGCCAGTAAGCTTGAAACAGCTGTACATGGATTGGATACTCAGCCTGTGTTTAATCCAACCTTAGCTCCCTCCTACCTCCCCCTCTGATCCTTCTGCTCCCTCCTCCCTTCCGAAGGTGCCGGGACGTCAGCGCTCTTTGCTGATTGGCTGAAAAGCCAATCATCTCGCATATGCTCTATGTGCAAGGGTATACATCAGATTCTGTGTACCCAGCATTGCTGGGGGTGTAAACATCACACACAGCAATTTTTTTTTCAATGCAAAAACAGAGCAGAGGGGGAGCTAACTTGCACCTCTGAGGGGCCCCTATGGACCTCCCGTGCCCCCTGGCTCCCCATTGGCCCCCGTGACCCCCCCAGTGGCCTTTGCGGGTCTTTTGTGGCCCCATTGGGTCTTCTGTGGCCCCCGTGGCCTTTTCTTGGTCCCCTGTGGACCCCTGTGGCCCCCACAGCCCTCCCTCTTTCCCATGTGGCCCCTCGGGCCTCCCTCAGCCCCCTGTGGCCCCAGAGGTACCCCTGTGGCCCCCACAGCACTACCTCGCCCCTGTTACCCTCCTGTGGCCCCTGTGGCCCTTCCTATGCTCACAGTGGCCCTCCCATGGGTCCCCTGTGGCCCCTATATGGCTCTCTTGCAGCACTATAATGGACCCCATGGCCCCTGCGGCCCTTCATCTGTCCTTGCATCCCTCCCTTGGCCCTGTGTGGCCCCTGCGGCCCTCTGTTACTCCCAGGGGTCCCCTAACGTCCCTGTGGCACCCAGTGTATTCTGTGGCCCCTGTGGCCCACCAAACTCCCTATGGTGCTTCTGTGCATCCGCGCATCCTCTGTTACCCCTTGGGCCCCCTCTTGGACCCCTGTATCCCCTGCGGATATTCTATGCCCCTGTGGATCTCTGTGGCCCCCCTGGTCCCCTATTGCCTGCATGGGTTCTCTGAGGTCCCTGTGGCCCCCATGGCCCATTGGGGCCCCTGTGGATCTCCTGTGGGTCCCCTGCAGCCCCTAATGGTCCACTGTGGGGGCAATTCACTGGGGCTGCTGGAAATCACGGGGCAATTATCTGGGGCTGGGGGCAATTCTCTGGGGCTGGGGGCAATTCACTGGGGCTGGGGGACATCATGGGGCAATTCTCTGGGACTGGGGCAATTCTCTGGGATTTGGGGGGCAATTATCTGAGGTTGGTGGAGGTCATGAGGTAATTCTCTGGGGCTGCGGGACAATTCTTTGGGGTTGGGGGGCAATTATCTAGGGCTGGGGGAGGTCACAGGGCAATTTTCTGGGGCTGTGGGGCAATTATCTGGGGCTGTGGGGCAATTCTTTGGGATCGGGGGAGGTCACGGGGCAATTCTGTGGGGCTGTGGGGCAATTTTCTGGGGTTGGGGGACAATTCTCTGGGGCTGGGGGGGCAATTTTCTGAGGCTGGGGCAATTCACTGTGGCTGGGGGAAAACATGGGGCAATTCTCTGGGGCTGGGGGCAATTCTCTGGGGTTTGGGGGGCAATTCTCTGGGATTTGGCGAGGTCATGGGGCAATTCTCTGGGTTGTGGGGCCATTTTCTGGGGTTGGGGGCAATTATTTGGGGATGGGGAGGTCACGGGGCAATTCTCTGGGGCTAGGGGGCAATTCTCTGGGGTTGGGGGAAGTGATGGGGCAGTTCTCTGGGGCTGTGGGGCAATTCTCTGGGGGTGAAAGGGAATTCCCTGCAGTTGGGGGCAACTCTCTGGGGTTGTGGGAGGTAACAGGGCAATTCTCGGGGGCTGTGAGGCAATTCTCTGGGGTCGTGGGGCAATTCTCTGGGGCTGTGGGGCAATTCTATGGGGGTGGGGGCAATTTTCTGGAGCTGGGGGACAATTCTCTGTGGTTGGGGGGCAATTATCTGGGGCTGGGGGAGGTCACGGGGCAATTCTCTGGGGTTGTGGGGCAATTCTCTGGGGCTGTGGGGCAATTATCTGGGGATGTGGGGCAATTCTCTGGGGTTGGAAGCAATTATCTGGGGCTTGGGGGGGGTCTCAGGTCAATTCTCTGGGGCTGTGAGGCAATTCTCTGGGGTTGTGGGGCAATTCTCTGGGGTTGGGGGGCAATTATCTGGGTCTGGGGAGGTCAGGGGGCAATTCTTTGGGGCTGGGGGGCAATTCACTGGGGAAGGTCACGGGGCAAATCACTGGGGCTGGGGGGAGTATCATCTGGGATGTAGCTAAAATAATCATTAAATGAAGGGACAGAAATGTATTCTCCTCTATCAGATGCATTATTAACCCACTTCACTTAAGTATACCTTTAAGGCTCGGCAGCCCTACATCAAGAGGAGAGTGGATCCCTTGGCAGTCTCCCAGGGCTCCATAATACAGCACGATTCCATAGGCTGGTGGGTGAGCCTGGGGGATCATGGTGTAGGTAGTCTCTATCTGCATGTAGGCCACGCAGCGTAAGACAGCTCTGGGTGCACCAGCAAAAGGAGCTGCTGCAGGAGGGAGCAGAAGTCCACCGGCAGTTCCCTAGGCTCTGGAGTACAGTGTGCAGCCATCAGATGGTGCTGTGAGCCCAGGGGATTATGGGGCTTGTAGTCTTCTCCTGTGAGACTGGCTAGACAGTGACAGATGGGCAATGGTAGCTTACAGGGAGAGGTGGCAGCTCACTCCAAACTCCCAGTGAGGGGGTTAGGCCCCTCACAGGCACAGTACTTCATATTAGCCCCTGGATTTCCTACCCTCAGTCCCCTGGAGGTCCCCTGGGCTCGGGAACACAGCGCTACATCTTCAGACGATGCCATTAGCCCGGAGGATTATGACATTTTCAGTCTTTATCTGCAGGCATGCCCGATAGAGTTACTGCAGGGTGCAAACTGGCAGTGACAGTTAACACCCTTGCAGCTCACTAACCAGTAACCCCTTAGACCCTCCTTCCCCTCATTCCTTGGTTGCACAAGCTCTTGGCCTTTAAGACCACAAGGATAGCATACTGTTAGGACGTGAGTTTTATAACAATATGGATAAGGGTGGTATTGTAATTTGGCATTGTGGGGCATTGGTAGGTGTTGGCTAACAAGCGTAGTGGTGTGGCATACTCGGCATATGTGTGGGTAAGGGGTAGCCCAGTTATAGAGCTTTTGATCCGTTTACTGTTCAAAGCCCTGTAGGCGGTACGTTTGCAGTATGGTAAGTTAGTACTTTTCCTCACCGTTTCCATTACATGTTAGAATGTTAGGTACCTTTATGATTGCCCTGGTACAATTGCATAGGGGCCAGGGGGCTATTAAGCATACCCAGGTGGCTAATTTGGTGGGTTTCTGTTAAGTGTAGATGGTCCCTAATAGATTTTAAGGCCTTTTATCTAGCCTCCCCAGGTCCAGGCTGTTGTATAGTTGCCATTGTAGGAGGCCATATGCTTATGGGTGGTCACGTTAGGTCAGCAGGTGCTGCTTTGGGGATGGCTTTGGGAGGTCATTCTACAGGGAGAGTTTACACCTCACTCCCAGGCTGTCTAGGAGGGGGTTTACTCCCATCTTCCTATGGATCTGGGCATCAGGGACAGATTTTCTATAATTGTAAATTAAAATAATCTGGTTCTATCATGGTGTATTGTGTAGCATTATACATGATGGTAGTATGATGTAGGCTTTGGGTCAGGTCTGTGGGTTATATAGAGTTAGATATTATACATCCTTTAAAGCATGGGAACCGGGGTGGTCAAAAGTGAGTTCCCGGTTTTGTACAATGCCCTAGCCTCATGAAATTTAGCCCGCAGCGGCATCATGTGACTCGTGGCAATGGCGGACTCCTAATTGGTCCTTGTTTAGAGCTAGTGTATTATTTATGGAGCAACTTACGGGTCTGAGACGCAAGCTTGTAAACCAGTCTGGCGCAGTTGGATTGGCGGCCGTGTGCGTGTTCATTTAGTCTATTCCGTAGTACAGGTTTTTGACGGGCCATGTATCCGACAGTGTCAGTGTTTCGTCTCGGAAAAGGTCAAAGCCTTACGGGTCTTTAATGGCGGGATACAATCAGTTTTGTGTTCTGTGATATGTTGTATTCATATAGCCGTGTATATTATATGCTTGTCCATGTGAGTTACATTATGGGTATTAACTAATTTGTGCCGGGATCGGGTCATCACGGTAATTTTGAGGTATATCCATTTTATATGGCGGTTGGGTGAGCCTGAGAGTGTGGTACTATTGATTCTAATTCATAACACCACTCCCCTTTCATGAGTTGTACAGTAGGGTGTTTATTGTGGGTATATTTGCAATTTTGACTGGTTGAGTAGCCGTTATTCTGGCTACTTTTCGGGCCACAGGAAATTATGTGTCTGCCATAACACTGCGCCTGGGTACAAATTGTGGACTGGGGGAATATATATGGGGTATTATTAAAGTGTATTTGGTGTATCTTCTTTCAACAGACCAGGTACAGTGCTGTTTATTAGCGTGCGTTACAGATATTCAATATTACCACCCTTTATGGAGTTGCTTGGCGTATGGGGCCATAAGCCCATTTGTTCAGGTCAGGTTACCAGGGCATAGCACTATAGGCTACCAATGTGATATGCAGATAAGCATTTTATATGTTTACGTAATTGTTTTCTTGGGTTCACTGCACGGACAGGTTCTACCCTAGTTATGGTATTGGAATTAACGGCTTTTATGTTGGGAGTCTCTGTACCACTTTTGGCAGACTTGCAAATACAGTTGGGTTCGTTTGGGTCCACTTTTGCCCCACTGCAGAGGCTCTGGCTTGGGGGTATCATATCTTGGGTTCTTTTGTTTTTCGTCTCGGTATGGTTTATATTCCTCAGTGGACGGAGTATCTATGGGTATGGGTAGCACGACTTCAGCGAGTGTGCTGAAGGAGCGCTGACGTTCGGGCGCTGACAATTCCGCAGCAGACAAATGTGCGCTGGGCTAGAAGCGTGCACATGCAATAGCGCACCCCTACCAGTAACACCCCGAGAGCTGCCCTACCTGTGTGTAACCCTCAGTTCACAGATGGCAAGCATAGATGTCGGGCGCACTATTGCCCATGGTATGGGGTAAGTAATATATGTGGATGGGAGGAGGGAGAGATGTGTGACAGAGAGGAGAGAACAAGCGGGTACAAGAAGGGAGAGAGAACAGGCAGGGGTACAGGCAAGGGAGAGAGGAGGAAGAGATGTAAATGACAGGAGAAATGGGGACAACAGGAGGACACAACAAAGAGATCTGGCAGTGACAGAGAACCTCAGGGATACAGGGGAGAGAGGAGGGAAGCTGGTAGGGGCATGCTATTGCGAGTGCTCGCTTCTAGCCCAGTGCACATTTGTCTGCTGCGCAATTGTCTTCGCCCTTATATCAGCGCACCTTCAGTACGCGCTCTATAGACGGGGTGCCATGGGTGTATATCAGTGGTGGTCAATGTGCTTTTCTTCACCCTCTTAGGTGCGTCTGAGTTAATGGAGGACTTGAATGGGCGACTGTGTGTGGTAGTAGGAGGTATCACTCTGTTCATCCCCTGCTCATTCAGGGGTTATCATAAGCTATGGGGTTGGTGTAAGGTACGTGGCTTCGTAGATCCTTCTAGAGTTATGCACGGCTTGTTGGCGGTTGATCAAGGGGCAGCAAATAGTGAGTTCAGGGAATACGGCGGTGGTGCAGGCTAATTGATACCTGTATGTAGTATCCTGTTCTGAACTATGTTGGCGGAAACCCTGTGCTCATTACCAGTAAGGCAGCAGATAGTGTAGAAGGTACCAGGTTTCGAGACAGGATGACTGACTGGTTCTTCTTATGGGCGCGCCTCAGACTGCTGGCCGGAGTGGGAGGATGGACAGTTTGTGCACTGGGTACGCGTGAAGGTTAGCATGTGGTGCATTGGCAGGGTTTTTTGTTTTTTTTCCGGTAACCCAAGGCTCAGAGGAGGTGTCCCCCGGAGGTGGGGTGTCAGGTAGCAGTGTGGCCTATCGGAAGCAAACCGGGTTAGTAGGTCCTGACGAGGGATTGGATGGAGAGAGCAAGTGGTACAAATGAACAGGAGCTATGACAAAGGGACGGCAGGCGACTGGTAGCCTTTTCCCAAGGGCCGGAGATTCCACTGTTCTGGAAGAAGGTCTGTGATAAGTGTGCAGCCTTGCGGTCTGTGCAGCTATCTCTCCTTCCCGCTGATTTGCCGGTAACGAGAGTTTGGTTGGTATACAGGCAAGATGGGGAGACCTCAGGTGCCTGATCTTGGGATCCAAATGGGATCATATGACCATGTGGCTGGATATTGCGGTTCTGGAAAGAGGTCTGTGACAAGTCTGAACCCTTCGATTCTGAGCAGCCATCTCTTTCCCGCTGGTCGGGTGGTAGCAAGACGTTGGTTGGTAAACAGACAAGGTATGTCGACCTTAGGTGACTGGTCTGGCGATCCAGGGTGATCAGGTGACCATTTGTCCGCGACGGTCCAAGACGGAGCAGGTGGGGAAGGGAGGTAGTTACAGTGTAACAGGCACACTGATTGCTCCCCCTTCGTGGATTATGGCTCTCTTGGTCCAAATCGCGTAGTTGGGTTTTGCACCCTTCCTTGCTTGGAATAGGATTGGTTCTCTATGAGTATGAGTCTACAGTGTTGGAGAGTGTCAGCGGCGTTTGGGCATGTTCCGCTTCGGAACTTGGTATCCACTCGCTTGGTGCAGAGGCAGCCACCGTAACAGCCTACTGGCTTTTGTTGAATGTAGTTTGGAGAAGGTGAAGGTCGTGTGCCGTGATATCATTGGCTATTGGTAAATCAGACCATGTAGGCGCGTTGCCTCGGTTGCCAATCATGGTCCACAGTTGGGCGTGGCCCTGGTTAAGATGCATTAGGAGCAGACATGGAGCTAGGAAGGCTGGTGTTTTAGGAGGGTATGCAGCTGGCCATGGCGTTTTTGGTGGGGGAGTCGAAACCGCAAATGGTATTCTACGGTCTTCTCCGTTGTGGGTGGTGAGGGGAGTCACTGGGTCAGTGGTAAAATGGGTGAGATCCTACCCTACCGTGGTACAGATGTTCTAACACTGTAGGCCCTGGACGAGGGTCAAGACATAGGGTGTACTGTCTCTGGCCAGGCTCCTCCCCAAATGTGGTTATGTTGATTTATTTATTGTTATGGTTATTACATCATGTTGTGTTTACCAATAAACGCTGTGGCCAGTTATCTCCCAAGAAGTGGTCTGCATCCAATCTTTATATTTAATAAGTGATTGAGTATTAAATCTTATGTGCACATACCAACTGGGCCTTGCTTAGGTCATGAAGGGCCCGTAGGCCACCAAAGGCTTGCCTGGGGTTGGTAGGAGAGACCACTCGACCTGGCAGGACCAGGTATGTGTAGGAGGGGGTTAGCTGGGCGAGGTGGAGCCATTTATAGGTCATTTGGTGCCATTGAACGTAAATTTTGCGAGGGTCGCAGTTGCTGGCAAGGAGCGCCGCAAGCGTGAGCAACGGCTCGTATGCTCACAACTATATATGTGATGTTAGCAAAAGTTTGTTTATGTAGTTGTCACAGCTGCGTGTGGTGAGAGGAGTCGCCGGGTCAGTGGTAAATGGGTGAGATACTACCCTACGGTGGTACGGATGTTCAAACACAGTAGGTCCTGGAAGAGGGTTCAGGGTGTTGGGTGTACTGTCTCTGGCTAGGCTCTTCCCCTCGTGTGGTTATGTTGATTTATTTATTGTTATGGTTATTATGTCATGTTGTGTTTACCAATAAACGCAGTGGCCAGTTACTGTTTCTCCCAAGAAGTGGTCTGTGTCTAATCTTTGTATTTAATAAGTGATTGGGTATAAAGTCTTATGTGCACATACCAACTGGGTCTTGTTTAAGTTAAGTTTGAGGTGCGTTTCATCCCTCTTTCTCACAACATCCTACACAATTATTTCCCAGAAGCATACAGACAGACATCAGTCCTTGAATAAGCTGTTTAGAGCTGACATAAAGAAACTCTTATAAAAGCAGAGCAGAACAATCACTGACTTTATTAAAGATTAATCTGTTCTTACAAGTAGTTGGCTTACTAAGAATTGGTTATTGAGGGCTGTCTGCCAGTGTTTGTATGAAATTATTGAGTTCTTCACAAGATCTTTTCATCACAAAACTAGGTCACATCACAGGTATCTTTATCAGAAGACAGAGTATCAAAGACTCAGCACTGGCTGCAGTTTCACAATGTCCTTATTTTGTTAGACCTTGTTCTCAGCACATTTCAGCTTCTGCATTAGGTCCTGCCCATTATTAAAAGGAAGAAAAATAAGGGCAACACATTTGCTCATGATCCATCTCTTGAGATCAGGAACTGATGACCAAGGACTAGTTGGACTATCTTGTAGAAATAAATTATGAATCATATGTATGTAAGGGACAGCCCAAACCTTCATGAACATTTGCCTATTGTATTACTCAACCTGTAAATATAGAATTACATTTTCATTTTTTTTTATGTTTTTGTTTTCTTATTCACTGCCCAAAGTGCTGAATGTAATCCATCTGCTGCCTATGGATGGTTTTGCAGAATCATTCTATTATAAAAGAATGCTTGAAGGGAGAGACATGGCAAGGTTGTAAAAAAAAGGAGAACTTGACAATATCACTTTGAGCTGAACAGAATGCAATACAAGCCATATGGGCTGAGGTCAAGAGGGTCAGAATGCTAGTGATATATGTTCTTAGCTATTTTTAAGGTATATTATTTGTAGCCCCTACTTAATACAGTGGTACCTTGGTTCTCAACCGTAATCCGTTCCGGACGACAGGTTTAGTACAAAAAAGGTTGAGTACCAAACTTCCATAAGAAGTAATGTTAATTTGTTGTAGCAAATGCAATGGGTGCCAATGTAGCACACAGTTTTTTGCTCATCAAAACAGGTTGAGTATCAAAAATGTTGAGTTCTGAGGAGGTTGAGAACCAAGGGACCACTGTATATACATTGTTTAGGAATAGTTAGGTTTATTCAGATCATAGTTGAGCGATATGTGCTAAACTTATATAATTAAAGGTAACAATACTAAGTAAACAAATACATTAGAATCTGTTTAAATAACACCAGCAACATCAGCGCAGTTAATAAATATTTTCAGTGAGTTAATCTACGAATGAAGGATCGGTTACTTAGCTTAATCTCAGCAGGTGGGCATCAGGGACGTACCTATATTTGGATTGCAGGGAACTGAATGTACTGAATAGAAAGAGCCAGCCTAATGGGGGAGGGAAAGAGTCATTTACACACAACTTGTTAAAACATTATTCCACCTCTCCAGAGTGTCTAATGAAAATTGCTGCAGGACAGAACATTATTTCTCTGGGAGGCAGAAACCAGAAAGCATAAATAAACTTGCTATCTATCATCCCCAAAATACATGAGGTCTGATGTTAGTTATACACCTGTTTGCTACAAAAAAAACGAGCCTTGTCATGTTAGCATTAACATTTCAGTAAAATTCAAATTTTCAGAAAAAAATTACATTTACTTTTTCAATATTAAATTAGGTGTGCCTGGGAAGAACTTAACAATTTTAATACCCCGAAGTTGAATTCTAAACTAATCATTTTGTTTTGGGATTTCTGCTCAACGGAACTGTGCTTTTGTTGCATTTACCCGATAAGATGCAAAAAAAATACAATTAAATAGATTTACAAATCCACAATTTTTCCAATACTGACTTCAGGCTGTTTTTAAGGGTTGAAAAGTTGCATAAAACTATTTTTCTGTTATAGTCTGGTTGTTTTTTAATGCTATATTTATATACAGTAGAGGTGATAACTCCAAACCAAATCAACAGAGGGTAGCTCCTTAAATGTGCTCCTCACTGACAGAGAAAAGGGTGCAAGGGAATTTTAAATAATCCCAACCTTACCACTACAAGTCCAACCCATTAACCGCATTGGCGGTCTGGCCATGTTAGTGCCCCTGAGTGTTGAAGCGGACATGGCCAGACCGCCTTGCTCCTCCCCCCTGCGTCACCTACGCTCACAGGGAAGGACACCCGGAGTAAAAGTGTGTGATCCTGAGCGTGGCTTGGGGTTGCCGCTTTAGGTACTAAAAATTAACCTTGAGCCACACTCGAGATTACCTCTAAGGTGGTGAATTTGCCTAGCCAGTCATCTTTTATTATTATTATTATTATTTATTTGTAATGCGCCAACATATTCTGTAACACTTTACACTCTACACATATCTAAAGGTATATCTAAGTTTCCCTGTTTGTAACTTTTTCTATCTAACACATGCTGCTTATATCAGATACACACATTACATCCTTCATTCTATACACATACAGATTTATTGTATTTAAAAATACAACTTTTTCCACACCCCCCAGAGCTGCTTACATAGGCAGTGTACCTACCAATAGAAATACAGCATTTAGGCATGAATTTTAACCCTTTATTAACTTTCAAGCCAACAGCAGAAAAATGCAGAGATCTACACAGCAATGTCTGACTCCTCTTTGCTTCCTTGAGCAGAGGACTACACAACCCATGATACCTTCATGCACAAACTGCCATCACTGATTGATAGAATGTATTAGCTGCTTGTGATTGGCCAAAACAAATTTAATTTTATACAATGTTTTAGGGATGTCTAGGAGTGTTAACTCTGAAAATCAACTGCTAGCAAACTTAAGAGATTTAGCAAAGTTTAGCAAAGTTGAGGGTAAGTATCATATCGTTTATTTTTGTATTTTTTCATGCAAAAATGTTTTCATACACTTCTGATTCTCCTCTATTAGATGCATCTATAATCCATGAAACGTAAATATTCCTTTAAATGATTCCCATCCTATAGTCTTAGCATGGTCAAAGCCATTCCTCCTTCACTCACCAAAACGTACTCCTTTAAGACCAGTTCCTAGATCCAGACATCCAGATCATACCAGCCTATCTGCTTCAAGAAGAAGATCTGTTTCTGCATTTCCTGCTCTAAATTCCAGTATTGGAAGACCTCCATGTGGTTGTCTGCCAATCCAGAGCACATAACGTGCTGCATCTCAGTTCCTATTGTCAGAACTTTTGTAAGAAAAAAATACAATCTTAAATGGGTATTATAAGCTAATATAGTAATCCTATTATATACACTTTCTTTTATATCCAATGTATTACTGTTTTATATGCTATATATATATATATATATATATATATATATAGATAGAAAACGAATAATACATTAATAAGCCCATTTGCATGTCTAAAAGGCGGGGACATGCAAATGAGAATACAATGTACCTCACTCTTTTAATCCAAAAATAGCAACTTTATACATTGCTCCCTTAAAGCATATGCCCGCTGTATTAAACAGCTTTTAAGCAAAGCATCGGGTTGGATTTTACACAAACCAAGAATCACTCATATACAGGCCTGTTTCAAGCTTTTGGCTATCATCAGTATGAGGTAGATTCTGGTTTGTGCAATAGATTTTGTAGGATTGGGTATTCCACAATAATCATTTAGTGTATGGTGAGCACAAAAGTGAGAAAAACTCTCCACCGTACAAAGTACAGAAAACGAATAATACATTAATAAGCCCATTTGCATGTTTAAAAGGCGGGGACATGCAAATGAGAATACAATGTACCTCACTCTTTTAATCCATATATATAGATAGATAGATATATATGCATGCAATTCAATTATTGGATAATATCTATGTAAAGATGTGTTTTTCAATCTTCACTGAAATAGAATAATTAATGCTTCTTTGTTCTGTAAAGATAAAGTTCATATATTTCTTATTTTTTTTTTTTAGCTATTTTTTTTTTATTTATGTAAAAAAAAACAAATTTACAAGAAATGTATAGTCTGTTTACTGGCATGTCATTGTTATAAACGTACATTACAACAAATGTGCAGAGCTGTGAATATTTTGTTCATGTATCTGGAAGGTATACAATTTTTTGGGTGTGGAATAACTGTATTGAGAAATACTGCTTTTGGGGTGTAAACACTTTTACACAATACACAGGATAGGCGAGCATCCCTTTTAACACGTTACTCTGGACTATAGGTTGGACGTATATGTTAACAACCATTATGGGCAGGAGTACTATTTAGTCAAAGCATCCGATAAGAGTTAATAACTTGCAAAACTCTGCCCCAACCAGTCGAGTGTAAAATTACAGCACAGATAGCAACCTTATAGGATGATCCTCCAATCAGCAGAAAATAGGTCTGTCCCATGAACATCAAGTGGATTCCACAACCGAGCAGAGTGTGCAATATTGAGCAAGATGCCAAATAATGGCCGTATTACAGTATCAACCAAGTTGAGCGTAGAGTTGTATGTTCACCTTAGGACATACATATACCATTTATAGAAGGTTTGCTCTAAATTTTGCAAGTATATAAAACGTGGTGGTGGTCCTCATATAGAAATCTTAGAAATTGCAAAATACTCCTAACATGTATCCATAAGAAACTGAGGTGCACAGATTAACGAACAGCATCAATTTTTTATAATGTAAAATATTTACATGAGAGCAAGAAAAAACAAAAAAAATGCAGAGGCCGCGGCTGACCGCATGTTGTAGCTGGAACAATAAGCAGCAATGGGGATGGGCTGATAAGTTGGCATAAAACACACGTTCTGGATATGAAATAGACGCTAAGTGCGACTCTCACCATAGCACATATGTAGATTTAATACAGAATGAGAAAATTCAGCTAATAAAAATATTACAGGAATAAAAATAGTTTAGGAGCAAGATCCTTCCAGGTTAATATGTCCAAAAACAAAGAATACTTGGAATGTGTGGCTTTGAAAACTCCATTAACGTCTTTAATTGTGATGAGAACAATACTGAAATGCAGTCGTGTAGAATCCAGCAGGCAGGGTAGTAGTAGGTGATTTTTTAGTAGGCAAAGAGGAGATGCGCCTGGCAATATACTGTGGTGTTACTCTGAACCAGATCATATGTCCTACACACATGAGGTCACCAGGAAGACTATAGGAGAGTCCAACAATTACAAAGACTGATCATCAATTACATGGAAACTGCCTGCTGGTGAAATGCATCAGTATATCAGTCATCAATAGTTGGGATCCAGAAAGCCATGTTAGAACAAGCACTGGCAAATGTCATGACTTGGGGTTGAACTGTAAGCATGTGATGGGTCCTGTGTGTTTACCATCCAACACGGCCACTTTCATACCACTCTTTCCATTCCAAACATGGATCTTGCCATCTTCTGAACTGTGAATCTGGAGTAAATGAAGCTTCCAATGTGACCGCTTTACTGTTGTTATAGCCCCCAAATGTATGCAACACAGCCCCCTTAAAGGCATCTACAAGTCGAAGGAAGCCCCCGTTGGTGGAGAGGAGGATAAGCTTCCCTTCATTGCTGAATTTCAATGCTGTCCACTCACAAGTTCGATCATATTGCATCTTAAAGGTTGCAAAAGGGCCTTTATCAAAAGAGCGAAGATCGTATAATTTCACCATCTCTGAATTGACTCCGGCTGCAAAAATAAGACCCTCTGGGTCAAATGAACAGACAGGTTTTCCTTGAAGGTGCATCAGACCCTGGCAGTTGGGAGAGCGCAAATCCCATAATCTGATAGTTTTATCCAGGGATCCAGAAATAAATGTATCCACTGGAGACATAGACAATGCAACTACTCTTTTGCTATGTCCTGGAAAATATCTGATGTACTTATTATCATGAAGAGAGAGGTATCTGATTGTATCATCAATTTTGTTGGAGCTGTAGACCACAGTGTTGGCAGCATGTGTGTATCTGATGAGATCCACGCCATATTTTTTACTGTACAACGTCCTCTTTGGTTGCCCTCCTGGCAGTCATACAGCACTATGGAGTCATCATCACTGCTGGATATCACTGTTTCTCCTGTGGGACTGAAGTCAAAGCAGTTGATTTTATCAGAATTCTCCCTGAACACCTTGGCAACCCGGAAACTCCTCAGCACGTTGTCTGTGAGCTTCATGGCGGGCGCTGTGGTAGTTCTACAGACCAGTAACTGGGCCTCCGGCGTGGCACAGCCCTCAGTACCGGGTGTGTGCGGCTCCCGGACCAGCCCCGCGCTGCTGAGGTAATGTGGGGTCTCTCAGGCCCTCCTTTGTGCCGTTACCGAGTCACCCCGGGCCTCACAATTAGCGCGGCCCGCCCAATTTCATTGTCTCCGCCATGTTGTTCCTCATAAAGTTCATATATTTCTTAAAGACAATGGGATACTCCTTTAAATTCCCATATGTATGAAGATTGTTCTCATATAGACTTTATGTGTCTTTCCCAGAACATACATTTTTTCCTTGGTATACATAACTGACACTTCTTATCATTAACCTGCCAACCATGTCTTGTTTATGGTTTTATTTACTACCAATAAAGGTCAAAGTTTATTAGCTAATTTAATTATTTTTTTGTTGTAATTTGAAGGTTTAAGAGCACCCTCTGGTGTTCTAAAAAAATTATAGACTCAAATAATCTTTCAAAAATAATACATCTTATTAAGAGTTAATTATTTTGTGGCATCATTAGGATTTCTGATTGGTTGCCAAATACATAGCCTGATTGGAATTTCTGATAAGAAAAATTACGTTTTGTGTATAATTAGAGGAATCTCTCTGACCAATGGAGAAAGAAGGAGGAAAAAAACAATATCCAGAGAAAGACACAGACTCCTGGACAGACACACCCTAGGAAGAAACTTTTGTAATTTTTTTTAGAAAAACATTCTAACAGATATTATTGGGATTTTTCCCAAAACACATAAATAACTAAAAATGCATTCTACAAAGAAACTCCCACAGCTCACTAACAAAAGAGTTTACACAATTACATACCAAGAATTTCTTCTGAAATATACGGAAAAGATCCAGACCTCCATTGGCTGAGTTATATGATGAAATCAAATGCAACAACTAAGTAATTGTTGTAAATAAAATTAATATTTCTTTAAATGTTATTTCTTTTTCAATAAAATTATGCAAATATTGTATTAATTTAATATAAAATAGATTGCTTTATCAATATTTATCGGATATATACAATATACCACTATAATTTGTTATAAGTTATAAGTCCACATATAATTTGCAAATTCATTTTATAAATACACAGATATCAGCTTTTTATAGCAATCTAATATATCCGATAATTAACTGTGTCTTTTTAATTAGAGATAATACTATAATTCAACTATAGAATCATATGATATTAAAATGGTGTGACATCTTAATAAATATATATATGAAAACATATCAAAATAATCAAAACTATCTCCAATGTCATAAATTACAATATTAATTATAATTACCATATAGCATGTCTTATATATATGATTGTGTGGACAATATGATAATAATTCATACTTAATAATTACTGTACCTTGATAAATATCTGTTACAATTGTTTTCTTCTTACATTAAAATATACTGAATCATTATTTGTATTCATTTATAATAAATATATTCTCACATAATACATTTCTGTTTATTTCATGAGGCCAATGCTCTTAATATATCGTGCAGTAAGAATTCGGAATTAGTCGAAATTGGCAAATATGTTAAAATATGTAATTATTAATTAATATTAATAAAGGTCATTGGTATCGATAATATCACCATATTAATTGCCACAACCCACAACATATTATTATGGAGGCATGTGCTGAGATGTTACATTTGATATATTGTATTAAGAGGTAAATTGTTTTTATATTTACTAGAGTTATGCTTAGTGAAATTTAACTGAACTGAAATAATTTGTATTTTTTTTCACATTTTCAAGATGGCCCACAGAGCCACGCCGAGCCACAGCCTACTTACTGGCTGAATGATATGCTAATGTGGTTTGGGAATTATTGCAAATAGCAAAATATGTAATAACAGCTAATAATAGATAATTAATTGATTGATTGCATATATTTAAATGTTTTTATGTTTTGTGTATCAGATTGAAAAATGTTTAAAATGTAATTTGAAATGAGTAAAATAATAAATAAAAATGTGATTATCTCAAGCTATAAAAGAAGTATGAAATAAAATAAAGGTAAAGAGATTGTTAAATAGAAAACTATATCACACTAGCGACTTGCCCGTCAAAAATTATGGCAATAAAATTTGAAGCCTGGCAATGCTGTTTGTCACGCAATGCAATGTTCTGCCCCCTCTGAGCTCCTTCGGCACTCATTGCGAGCCTCTCCTCTCCTTCACCGCTCAGGCCTCGGCAACTTGCAACTTGCCATGTTTCTCTTTCTACCATCTCCCCCTGCCCTTTCCCTGTGTCTTTCTCCTCTGTGTCTCTGCTGAATCTTTGCATGGCGCACGTTGACTACCGTTGGTTTTATTTTCAAAGTCCTATGTGCCTGACATTGTTGGTGTAAGTGTTACTGTCTTTGCCGTCGTGTATTTTCTAAGTCCCGCATGCCTGGCGTCTTTGATGTAAGTGTTACTGTCTATGCCGTTGTGTATTTTCTAAGTGCCGCGTGCCTGGCGTTGTTCATCTGTGTCCCACGTGCCTGGCGTTGTTGGTGTAAGTGTTACTTGCTTTGCCATTGTGTAATTTCTAAGTCTCGCGTGCCTGGCGTTGTTCGTCTGTGTCCAGCATGCCTGGCTTTGTTGGTGTTTTACTGTCTTTGCCTTTGTGTATTTTCTATGTCTCGCGTGCCTGCGTAAGTCCTGCGTGCCTGGCGTTGTTGGTGTAAGTGTTACTGTCGTGTATTTTCTAAGTTGGTGAAGTTAAAAGAGAAAAATATATAAATAAAAACTATTTTTTAGAAATAGAAAACAGAAAACTGGCATGTGCGTATGTATTCAAACCCTTTGTTATGAAGCCCAAAAAAAGCTCTGGTGCAGAAGTCACATAATTAGTGAAATAATGTCTACCTGTGTGTAATCTAAGTGTCACATGATCTGTCATTACATATACACACCTTTTTTGAAAGGCCCCTGAGGCTGCAACACCTAAGCAAGAGGCACCACTAACCAAACACTGCCATGAAGACCAAGGAAGTCAGGGTTAGGTGATAAAAAATATCCAAATCTTTGATGATCCCCAGGAGCACCATCAAATCTATCATAACCAAATGGAAAGAACATGGCACAACAGCAAACCTGCCAAGAGACGGCCCCCACCAAAAGTCGCGGACCGGACAAGGAGGGCATTAACCAGAGAGGCAGCATAGAGACCTAAGGTAACCCTGGAGGAGCTGCAGAGTTCCACAGCAGAGGCTGGAGAATCTGTACATAGGACGACAATAAGCTGTATGCTCCATAGAGTTGGGCTTTATGGCAGAGTGGCCAGATGGTGGCAGCATCATGCTGTGGGGATTCTTTTTAGCAGCCAGGACTGGGAAACTGGTCAGAGTTGAGGGAAAGATGTATGGTGCTAAATACAGGGATACTCTTGAGCAAAACCTGAACCAATCTGTGCGTGATTTGAGGCTAGGACGGTGGTTCACCTTCCAGCAGAACAATGACCCCAAACACACTGCTAAAGAAACACTTGAGTGGTTTAAGGGGAAACATGTAAATGTGTTGGAATGGCCTAGTCAAAGCCCAGACCTCATTCCAATAGAATATCTGTGGTCAGACTTAAAGATTGCTGTTCACAAGTGCAAACCATCCAACTTGAAGGAACTGGAGCAGTTTTGCAAGGAGGAATGGGCAAAAATCCCAGTGGTAAGATGTGGCAAACAGCATTACCTGCCTTAAAATTGTATTGCCCCGTCATTTTTGACGGGCAAGTCGTTAGTATAAAATAATCACCATACGTTGGGATGAAATATGTATAAGTGAATTAACCTGTTTTGTGTTTTTAATTTAAGAACTAGAACTAGTTTTCTGAATGCGTCAATCTCCATTCTACATGTATCAATGGAAATGTATTGTATCATGATGTAATCGTTTGAAATTGTAAGTACCGCATATACTCGAGTATAAGCCGAGTTTTTCAGCCCTTTTTTTAAGGCAAAAAAGGGCCTCCTCGACTCGAGTCACTCTCCCCCCCGTGTCTCTCTAACCCCCCCATGTGTCTCTAACCCCCCGTGTGTTTCTAACCCCCCCGTGTGCCTCTTACCCCCACCCCGTGTGTATCTCTACCCCCCCCCCCCCCCGTGTCTCTTTCCCTCCCCCTCCTCAACCTAAACCCCCGGCACCCGGTATATGCTAATGACGCCGGGTCAAGGAGCAGAGGCCGGAGCATAAGCAGGTAAGTGAGGGGAGAGGGGGGAGGTATTTAGGGGGGTTTAGGTGGAGGAGGGGGGGGTTGAGATGGGTTTAGGTTGAGGAGGGGGGTTGAGGAGGGGGGTTGGGGTTGAGGGGGATTGAGGGGGTAGGTTGAGGGGGTTGAAGTTGAGGAGGTGGGTTGGGTTTGAGGGGGGTTGAGGGGGATAGAGGTTGAGGAGGGAGGTTGAGGATGGGGGGTTGATGATGAGGATGGGGGGTTGAGGATAAGGGGGTTGAGGAGGAAGGTTGAGGAGGGGGTTGAGGATGGGGGTTGAGGAGGGAGGTTGAGGAGGGGGCTTGAGGAGGGAGGTTAAGGATGAGGAGGGAGGTTGAGGATGAGGAGGAGGGGGGTTGAAGATGGGGGGTTGAGGAGAGAGGATGAGGATGGGGGGGTCTAGGATGGGGGGGTTGAGGAGGGAGGTTGAGGAGGGGGTTGAGGAAGGGTTAAGGTTGAGGAGGGTTGAGGTTGAGGAGGGGGTTGAGGATGAGGATGGGGGGGTTGAGGAGGGAGGATGAGGATGGGGGATTGAGGAGGGGGTTGAGGATGGGGGGTTGAGGAGGGAGGTTGAGGAGGGAGGATGAGGATGAGGAGGGAGGTTGAGGATGAGGAGGGGTTGAGGAGGGGGGTTGAGGTTGAGGAGGGGCGGTTGAGGATGGGGGTTGAGGATGGGGGTTGAGGAGAGAGGATGAGGATGGGGGGTTGAGGATGGGGGGGTTGAGGATGAGGAGGGAGGTTGAGGAGGGGGTTGAAGACGAGGAGGGAGGTTGAGGAGGGAGTTGAGGATGAGGAGGTGGGGTTGTGGAGGGGGGTTGAGGTTGAGGAGGGGGGTTGAGGATGGGGGGTTGAGGATGGGGGTTGAGGAGAGAGGATGAGGATGGGGGGGTTGAGGAGGGGGGTTGAGGTTGGGGGGGTTGAGGAGGGAGGATGAGGAGGGAGGTTGAGGAGGGGGTTGAGGATGAGGAGGGAGGTTGAGGAGGGAGTTGAGGATGAGGAGGGAGGTTGAGGATGAGGAGGGAGGTTGAGGAGGGAGGTTGAGGAGGGAGGTTGAGGATGAGGAGGGAGGTTGAGGAGTGGGGTTGAGGAGGGTGATAAGGAAGGGGAGAAGAGACACAGGGAAGGGACAGGGGAGAAGAGACACGGATAGAGAGGGGGACACAGAGGGCACAAGAGGGACACAGGGGGCAGTACATTTCTCACCCTCGGCTTATACTCGAGTCACTCATTTTACCCAGTATTTTGTGGTAAAATTGGTGCCTCGGCTTATACTCGGGTCGGCTTATACTCGAGTGTATACGGTAATTGTTTTTCTTTTTCCAAAGGTTTATCCATATATTAACAAAGTACATATGTTTTTGCAAGTAAAGTATGTGTAATCATTATAGTGTAAACATATCCTCTTGTGATTTGTAATTCCTGAAAAATATTGGTACTACCATCTCTAATTGGAGACTTTACCATGTAACTACCATCTACTGGTAAAATAAATAAGTATAAATTCATTGAAATTTTATAATGTATCTGTTTTTTTCTTATCAAATAGTCATTAAGGTTTCGTTTGTCATTAAAAAATGTAAATGTATATATAAATGTTCATACAAAATTTGATATCTCTTTTATCTTTTTGACCAAAACAGACAAACTAATTTTTTTTGAGAAATCTATTTTTTGAGAATGTGTTAATTTTTTTGAGAGAAGCTTGGTTACCATAGAAATGATATATACAAAACTGATTAATTTGTTTAATGTTGCATATGGATCAAAAATTCAATTTTATGGGGAAAAACTTCTTAGGGGCTGAATATTATTAACTGTAGCAAGTATTAAAAAACCCAGTCCGATAAAAAAAAAAAAAAAAAAAAAAGGGTAATATTTTGTTAAGAAATAGTTTAAAAAATGCCAAATACCTAAGAGGACAACATTAAAATATACAGGTATTTCTAAGGAATTGCCAAATAAACTAGTCTAAAACTGTTCTGAATACTCACAGCACCCTTATATGGGAAGATCAGAAAAATAAACAAACCATATACAGTATATTCATTGAAAGGAATCATTCTTAAAACTCTTAAAGTAATCATGATATAAATCTTATCATTTTGTAGAATTCTCTAAATACCAAGGTCCTCATTCAATTTGAATTTTGGCAATTGAATAGGGCCCTAAATAAGCACATAACATATATTTTTTAAAGAAGTTTTTAGTTAGCAGCATCTATTCAAAAGAAAGGTTTTCACTAACTAAAAACTTCTTTAATAAAAATATGCTATGTGCTTCTTTAGGACCCTATTCAATTGACCACATCGCAATTGAATGAGGCCCCAAATATCTACATCCTTTTAAAGAGACCAATAATTAAAACATAATATTCAATTATTATGATAAAATACAATTTTAAAACTTAATTGAAAACAAATCACAGTAGGTGATTTTTTAAATGTATTAGTATAAATATATATCTGTAACAAGATCAGACCATTCCTACTTTCCACCTGATTAATTACATCATATGGAAGGAGGTGAATAAGAGGATGAGAAATAAAAATAATATTTATAAAATTTTTGATAAAACCACATGCTTTTAACAGTAGTTCCATTCATAGGAAAAGGGGGGAGCAACAATAAAATAAAAAAGACTATACTTCTATTGAGATGTAATTCTAATTATTGCAGCCTTATTGCTTATGCCATAAAATCTGAAAATATTGGGTAATTCTAAGTACTTAGGGGTGGAGATGCCACAAATACGTAGATCCATGGCTATTAATATAGGTATGCCATGATAACTATTATAACAATAAAACTAGATGAGATGTGGTGTTAATACATGATGTTTATAAATAAATAGTTTTAATAAAAACCTTATGTCTAAAAAATGTTTAGGAGTTTTGTGAGTTAAAATTATATCTAAACCAATATTTAAAATGTTGTTTTCTAATTATCATAGAAACAAAAGCAACCCACTGATGTGATGCAAATCCTATAAAAGAGCCAATCCTTCTTCAGGAATGTTGGACGGCATTGACGAGAAAATCAGATCCAAGGCTCATCACATTCCTCAAACAAAGATGATCTCAAGTAAAGATGACCAAAATCACATACATTTTCTAAATTGATCTCCAGGCCATTGCCTTATCATCATGAGTACCAATGCTGTGCACCGTTGTACTCAATCACATCCATGACAAGAATTATGGAAATTCTCATCAAACCAAAAATGATAATTGAGAAATATTAAAGATTCAAGAACAAAGCAAAGACAACTGGGATCTCATTAAATCATGTTTATAATTTTCTACACACATTTTCCTCAATTTCAAATATGGGAACCATCGTTATACAACTTATGAAGGATGGAAAACAAAGAACTCATCAAAGTTTTTCCTTGGTATACATAACTGACACTTCTTATCACTAACCTGCTAACTATGTCTTGTTTATGGTTATATTTATGACCGATAAAGGTCAAAATTTATTAGCTAATTAATTATAATTTTGTTGTAATTTGAAGTTTTAAGAGCACCCTCTGGTGTTCTAAAAAAACAATGGACTCTTAAGTAATCTTTAAAAAATAATACATCCTGTTAAGAGTTAAATATGTGACATCATTAGGATTTCTGATTGGTTGCCAAATACAAAGCCTGATTGGAATTTCTGAAAGCAAATTAAGTTTGGGGTATAATTAGCGGAATCTCTCTGACCAAGAGAGAAAATCTAAGAAAGGACAAGGGATAAAGGAGGAGGAAAAAAAACAAGATCCAGAAAAAGACACACATCCACACACCTCTCAACAAACACAAGACCAAGAATTTCTTCTGAAATATACGGAAACGATCCAGACCTCCATTTGATTAAATCAAATGCAACAACTAGGTAATTGTATAAAATGTATATTTCTTTAAATGTTATTTATTTTTCATTACAATCGTGGAAATATTTTATTCATTTAATATAAAATAGACTGCTACATCAATATTTATCTGATATATACAATATACCACTATAATTTGTGAATTATAAGTTGACATATAATTTGCAAATTAATTTTATAAATACACAAATATCAGGTTTTTTTATATCAATCTAATATATCCAATAATTAATTGTAATGAAAATACAGTTTCTCTTTTGAATTAGAGATAAAATTAGAACTCGACAATAAAATCATATGATATTAAAATGGTGTGATATCTTAATAAATAGATACTTGTAAACATACCAAAATAATCAAAACTATCTCCAATGTCATAAATTACCAAATTAATTATAATTACCATATTGCATGTTTTATATATATGATTATGTGGACAATGTGATAATAATTGGTACTTAATAATTGCTGTATCTTGATATATATTTGTTCATTTTTTTATACCATCTTGTTATTAAAATATACTGAATCATTATTTTTATTAATTTATAATAAATATACTCTCACATATTATAGTTCATAGTTTATTTCATGAGCCCAATTCTCTTAATATATCGTGTAGTAAGAATTCGGAATTAGTCAAAATTGGCAAATATGTTAAAATATGTAATTTTTTATTAATATCAATAAAGGTTATTGATATTGATAATATCACCATATTAATTGCCAAAACCCATGAAACTACTGATGATTCATCTCAGGATTTGAACCCTTCACATGGTGATGCTCCATCTCTGGTTCCTATTGTTGCACAGGTGACATCATATATATGCGTTCGTGCCAGTTACTTCATCACCAGCAATAGAGTTGCAGGTAAGTTGCAGGCCAACCATGTTCTCAGGTCTGATGAATCCCCATCTACTTCACAAAAAAAAGAGGCATAAATATATGCTATTGTAATTGCACAGGGAAGACAAGCCTAAACATTCTAAATAATTGACAAAAAACAAGAGAAAATGAATACCTTTTGAAAAACTAAATGACTATTGAAAACATACATTCCCCCAGATTCACTAAGCTTTGCAAACACAGTGAAGCAATTTTATTAAAGCAGCAGTGTTTATTACCTTTTGGGAAATGTCTCCCATTGTCTATTACAAATCAATAGTAGCTGCTTATGCATACACAATGCATCAGAATAAGAATTTATGTTTCTATGTTAATGATAATCCAATAGCCTTTGGAAGTCACAAAATATAACTGTAAAACTTGAACTTGCACAGATAGATATGAAAGCAGAAAAACTGAATAATTTCTTATGTAAGATGGAAAGGAAAATACAGCACCTAAGGCAAAAATATTTCATGATAACACAAGGGGTTCCGAGAGATTGACCAGTGATGTCTAGTTCAGTATACAATTTAATGGCAGCTATCAAATCTAGAATTACAGATAATAATATTTCATGATCCTTCTTTAAGAGCTAGAGAAAGCCAGGCCAAATTTATCAGTAGACAAACAAGGGCTGCTTAACTCATATGGGAGTCTGCCTGGCCTGTAACATAATGCCGCATTTAAGCCACTATACTTTGAGGGACATTTATCTGCTGGACATATGGTCAAGTGGCGAGGTCAATCAGAGCCTTCGCGAGTGATTCATAGCCTCTACCTGTGTATGTGCTTGATATCACCAGGGTAGTTGGGGAAAAGGTATTGGGTTGAAGGTACACTGATGTCACCATATACAATTTTAACTATCAAATAGATGGTGGAAAATGTTGGGGGAAAGTTGTTATATATTCTAATTGATCCATAATTAACTTTTAAGTGCTTGTATAGCCCCTATAGCCCTCCCACAATAATCTGCATAAGGTTCATGCTGAATGACGCGGAGGCTGCACAGGCTCCCTGGGTCAGCCCGTAGCTTCGCGTGACCCAGCGGAGCCTGTGAGGCTATTCAGCCAATCAGGTGCGTCGGGGGGCGTGTCGGAAGCCCGTTTTGCGCCGTTGAGCACAGCAGCGCGGTCTCCCGACTGGAATGGACGGAGGTCTGAGGTCCTGCAGCCAAAACTAAAGTAGGAAGGTTTAAATACTGAGATTCCACCCCAGCTTACCAGCACATAAGGGGATATACTTGTTGAGGCTATTCTTGCTTGTTTTGTTTTCTTCCTCCGTTTTGTGTCTTTGTGTGTTTTGTCTGCGCTGTGAGTGTGTTTGTCTGTGTGTGTCCCTGTGGCTGTGTGTGCCTGGTGCTGCTGCTTGTTGTCCCCCCTGTTTGTCCCCCTGGTAGTCTTAGTAAGGATCCAGAAGGCTAAGAGGCTTTGCTGGCTGAAGTTAGGACCCGTGCCCTAAGCCAAGGGGTCAGGTGGGTGCAGGACAGGCTGGGACCTCCCATGCCTTCTGCGCTTGGAGATTAGCACATTGAACAGGAACAGCCTGCGGTGGCTGGTGTCCTAGCCAATTCTGATGCCTCCAGGGACATTTTTTTCCCATCCCACCACTGTAGGGCTACCAGACCCCCGTCCATCGGGCAGCAGAGACACAAGAGATGGGGGGGTTACAGGTCAGGGCGGCCGGGACCCAATACCCCCCAGGCAGGCGAGCGCCAGGACCACGGGCGGTGGGGGTGAGGGCCTAGCACTCCGGCCACCACCAGCCAACTTGCCTAAAGGTCCTAGGCCGCGACAAAGGTCGAGAAACACCCCTCTAACACTCCGTAGGGGGGGTGCAGGGGGTAAGAGAAAAGCCGGGAGTCCTAAAAAGGCTCCTACAGGCCCTCACGGTGCCAAGCAGACGGTCCGTGGGGTTTCCCTCAATAACAGTGCTTCTGGTACTTTACAGGGACGCCCAATTGGCGGTGAGAGGAGCATGGTGACGACGAGGGAAAGAAGAGATGGAGTTATCAGAGAGATGAATAGCCAAGACAGCATGGTCATGATTGATGACATGCCAGTGACAGCGGCAGTGGCGAGGCTAGGACGCCCCACTCGAGCTAAGAAGGCTACGAGCAGGTACAGTCCGCTACTATTCACGCACACACCGCTAAGACGTAGCAGAGTAGAGACTGAGGGCGAGACGGTTAGGCCACAGAGCAAAGGGTCTAAGACCGACCAACATCTGGATATCCCAACGCCCAAGGAAGTCTCAGGGGAACCCCTACAGGGGGCGGCGGAGGCAGTGCTAGCCTACTCCAGCCGCGCAGGCTTAGGTGACCAGGACCGTTCCTCAGATGAGGAAAGGGCGGTATGGGCACGGGCATGCAGGTCGCGGAGAGCTAGTGACTGTTCTTCTTGTACCCACAGATCCAGAAGGAGATCCAGGTCGAGAAGCAGGAGATCTTGTCGGTGCAGCTGTGCTTGCACTGGATCTGAGAGGAGGAGCCCGCAGAGGGCCAGACGGTCAGAGTCCCCGGAGCGTCAGGAGAGACGCAGGGATACTCCGTTGGCCGTATCCACTCAAAAGCTTCCAGAAGCAGGTGAGCGCTCAGATTTGAGCTGCGCAGCAGACAAGGGAGGGTTTATCGGGTCATTGAAGACTCTGCTAGCTGCGCACAACATCGCGGTTAGCGAGCACGAAATGGGAGCTTGGATAGGGGGGCTAGCGAAGGGTGCATGGTCCCAGCCAGCAGCGGCAGTGGCACCAGCGAGCGCAAGCGAGGCGTTAGCTAGCATGCGCGCGCCCGAGCCGGTAGGCAATGCGATTGCAGCAATAGGTAGTACCAATGCAGGAGTTACCGACACAGCCATGAGACCTATAGTCTTATGCTCGTTGGATAACTTAGGTGCACACCTTTATAGAGTTGTTTTCCCTTCTTCCTATGTCTAGGCAAACAGATTTGGCCGAGAGGGGCCCCCGGGGTGGGGGGGAAGAGCGGCGGAAATCTTTTGCTAGGCTACCTAGAACGTTTGATACATGGCTGCAAGCATTTTCAATCTGGGCTTGCGTACTGAGTGAGCGGCACCCCGAACAGAGTTCGGGATTATTCGTTTACATAGACGAAATTCGGAATGCTCACAAGGTCTATGGGGGTACAGCCTGGTGGCGGTACGCTGAGGAACAACGCTTGCCGTTTCATGCTGGACGTGTTCACCGAAATCTGTACAGAGTTCGGGGTACCGCTGGCCCATGACAAGACGGAGGGCCCTACGGAACAATTGACTTTTCTAGGGATTCGGATTGACTCCTGCAAAATGGAGTGCAGTCTTCCCTTAGAGAAGGTGGTGGACATGCAAGCGGAGATTAAGGCGCTACTGGGCGCGCGGAGGGTAACCCTGCGGCGGTTGCAATCAATATTAGGGAAGTTGAACTTCGCATGCAGAATTATCCCCATGGGGCGGATATTCTGTAGACGGATGTCACTGGCTACTATAGGGATTGCGAAGCCGCATCATTTCCTAACAGTCTCTAGGGTTATGCGTGATGATGCGAGGGTGTGGGCGGTGTTCCTCGCCGATTTTAATGGGCGGGTGCTCCTTCAAAAGGAGGGCGCCACCAGCGCAGAGCTAGATCTCCACACCCATGGGTCCGGACCGATTGGCTGTGGGGCTTATCTCCAAGGGAGATGGTGCGCTGCGGCGTGGCCGGAGGAATGGGAAGAGGCGGGTTTAATGCAGAACCCTACATTCCTTGAGCTGTTCCCTATGGTGGTAGCAGTTCACTTATGGGGTGCCTGTTTCAGGGACAGGCGAGTCATTTTCAATTCGGCTAATAAAGGGTTGGTGGAGGCCGTGAACAACATCACTGCAGCATCCGTACCGGTGATAAGATTGCTCCGGCATCTTGTGCTATGTTGTCTTCGCTTGAACATATGGTTTCAGGCAAGACATGTGACAGTAGTGGAAAACGGAATTGCTTACGCCCTCTCTCGGTTTTAGGAGGACCGCTTCAGGGCGCTGGCTCCTTATGAGAACGCCCTGGGGGAGCACATCCCCGAGGAGCTTTGGGAGATTGGAGCTGTCAGGTAACGAGACTCGTGAGACAGTCTGTTGCCCCAGCGTCGTGGACCGCTTATAGACGTGTGTGGGCAAAATGGGATAGTCTAGTGGCACTGGCAGGTGGTGCCACGACGGAAGAGAAGAGCATAGGGATCCTGCTTTGGTACCTGCTGCGGTGCGCCGAGCAAGGTGAATCAAGAACCGTAGTAGGGAGACAGGTCACGGCGCTTGCTTTTATGTTTAAGCTTGCTGGGCAGAGGGACCTTACAAAGGAGTTTCTAGTGCGCAAGGTGGTGCGCGGAATGTTCAGCGGGTCGCAAAGGCCGGATAGTAGGTGGCCAATAACATTTGCGCTGTTGCTGAGATTGGCTCAGGAGTTGGTGGTGGTTTACAGGAACCCCTTTGAATCCCTACTTTTCCGAACGGCTTTTTCCCTGGCGTTCTTCAGGGCGTTTAGGACAGGGGAGTTAGTCGCGAACAGTAGACACGGTTCGGGGGGACTGCAATTGGTGGATACCTGCCTCAGGGAAGGTATGGTGGTATTGTGGTTGCGGAGGTCAAAGACCGACCAAGTGGGTAAAGGAAGAGAAGTTGTTCTGCATCAGGTTGGCACGGAGTGTTGCCCATATGCATGTGTAATGGAGTACCTTAAGCAGCGACCGGCGGGACGGTGTTCGCTGCTGGTACACGCCGATGGAACGGCACTGTCAAAGTATAAATTTAAAAAAGTTTTAAAAAGCGCACTGCATCGGCTCGGTTTTAAGCAGTCCGACTTCGGAACACACTCTTTTCGGATTGGAGCTGCCACAGAAGCGGCTAGGTTGGGGCTTGCTCGACGCGACAATGAAGTGCATCGGGAGGTGGGACTATGTAAGGCCAAATGCAGTGGTATAATGGTGTTGCTTTCTACTTTCAGGGGAACAGAAGCAACTATGGATTGTGGGCCATTCATACGTGTACTGGGCCCACAGGTTAGCCGCAGTTAACGAAGAAAAGGCACAACTGGGCTTTCCTGTTACGGACTTGCGCGTACGGTGGTGTGGCATTCGGGGTCTGCGATGGGCGCAGCTTGACGGTCTCCTGGAAACTTACGCGCAGCGTTACGGTCAGCCCAGCGTAATAATAATTCATGCCGGCGGGAATGATTTGGGGACAGTTCCCATGAGACGGATGCTGAAAGTAATGAGACGAGACATTGAGAAGTGGGTGAAGAAGTTCCCTGGCACGTTCCTTATCTGGTCCGAGATGATTAAGAGAAGATCGTGGCGTAACGCACGCGACCCAGTATGTTTGGACAAGGCTAGACAGAAGATCAACCAGCAGATTGCGAGTTTTGTGAGGAAACAGGGTTTCGTTGCCATCCGGTATAAAGAGTTCGAACCGGTCGATGCTGATGATTTTTTCGCGAAAGATAAGGTTCATCTTACGGAAATAGGGTACGAGTTGATGATGTTGGAGTTTAGGGAGAGTGTTTTGCGGGCCTTGGCTTTAATGTCCAGCAGGGGGGGATCGCAGCCTCGGGAGGCGTCCCTCGCATGCTCCGTGGCGGGAGGTGAGTTGCCCGGCCCACTGGCCTAAGGGGGCGATGGCCCCACCTCACAGGGCGTGCTTAAAGATAAGCATTGGGGCTTTGGGCAGGGCTCAAAGCGTGAGGTCACTGTTCGTGGCCGGGCTCCTCCCCCGGAAGGAAAGGACTAAATGAGTCATTTAAATAAGTTATGGTTGTTGTTTACATTGTTTCAAAATAAAGCTGTGGCCCGTTGTTTCTCCCAACTCAAGTTGTCGTGTCAGTTATTCCATTACCTAGCCTAAATGGATCATGCATGGGTCATGAATGACGCGGAGGCTGCACAGGCTCTCTGGGTCAGCCCGTAGCGTCGCGTGACCCAGCGGAGCCTGTGAGGCTATTCAGCCAATCAGGTGCGTCGGGGGGCGTGTCGGAAGCCCGTTTCGCGCCGTTGAGCACAGCAGCGCGGTCTCCCGACTGGAATCCCACCCACCCAGCCTGTATTTTGTTGTTAACAGATGTATATGGAGTATTCTTTAAAAAATATATATATATATATATATATATATATATATATATTATAAATAAGAAATATTGAAATTAATATATATTTTGGTTAAAGAATTCAGAGAAGTGGCTATTGTATGTTGTGTAATGTTAATTTATGACTTGGCGGCGGGAGGTGAGTTGCCCGGCCCACTGGCCTAAGGGGGCGATGGCCCCACCTCACAGGGCGTGCTTAAAGATAAGCATTGGGGCTTTGGGCAGGGCTCAAAGCGTGAGGTCACTGTTCGTGGCTGGGCTCCTCCCCCGGAAGGAAAGGACTAAATTAGTCATTTAAATAAGTTATGGCTGTTGTTTACATTGTTTCAAAATAAAGCTGTGGCCCGTTGTTTCTCCCAACTCAAGTTGTCGTGTCAGTTATTCCATTACCTAGCCTAAATGGATCATGCATGGGTCATGAATGACGCGGAGGCTGCACAGGCTACCTGGGTCAGCCCGTAGCGTCGCGTGACCCAGCGGAGCCTGTGAGGCTATTCAGCCAATCAGGTGCGTCGGGGGGCCTGTCGGAAGCCCGTTTCGCGCCGTTGAGCACAGCAGCGCGGTCTCCCGACTGGAATCCCACCCACCCAGCCTGTATTTTGTTGTTAACAGATGTATATGGAGTATTCTTAAAAAAAATATATATATATATATATATATATATATATATATAATATAAATAAGAAATATTGAAATTAATATATATTTTGGTTAAAGAATTCAGAGAAGTGGCTATTGTATGTTGTGTAATGTTAATTTATGACTTGGCGGCGGGAGGTGAGTTGCCCGGCCCACTGGCCTAAGGGGGCGATGGCCCCACCTCACAGGGCGTGCTTAAAGATAAGCATTGGGGCTTTGGGCAGGGCTCAAAGCGTGAGGTCACTGTTCGTGGCTGGGCTCCTCCCCCGGAAGGAAAGGACTAAATTAGTCATTTAAATAAGTTATGGTTGTTGTTTACATTGTTTCAAAATAAAGCTGTGGCCCGTTGTTTCTCCCAACTCAAGTTGTCGTGTCAGTTATTCCATTACCTAGCCTAAATGGATCATGCATGGGTCATGAATGACGCGGAGGCTGCACAGGCTCCCTGGGTCAGCCCGTAGCGTCGCGTGACCCAGCGGAGCCTGTGAGGCTATTCAGCCAATCAGGTGCGTCGGGGGGCGTGTCGGAAGCCCGTTTCGCGCCGTTGAGCACAGCAGCGCGGTCTCCCGACTGGAATCCCACCCACCCAGCCTGTATTTTGTTGTTAACAGATGTATATGGAGTATTCTTTAAAAAAAATATATATATATATATATATATATATATATAATATAAATAAGAAATATTGAAATTAATATATATTTTGGTTAAAGAATTCAGAGAAGTGACTATTGTATGTTGTGTAATGTTAATTTATGACTTGGCGGCGGGAGGTGAGTTGCCCGGCCCACTGGCCTAAGGGGGCGATGGCCCCACCTCACAGGGCGTGCTTAAAGATAAGCATTGGGGCTTTGGGCAGGGCTCAAAGCGTGAGGTCACTGTTCGTGGCCGGGCTCCTCCCCCGGAAGGAAAGGACTAAATTAGTCATTTAAATAAGTTATGGTTGTTGTTTACATTGTTTCAAAATAAAGCTGTGGCCCGTTGTTTCTCCCAACTCAAGTTGTCGTGTCAGTTATTCCATTACCTAGCCTAAATGGATCATGCATGGGTCATGTAACTGTCACACTAATTCTAGTTCAGCACTATTACATACACATTGTTTAGCATGCAGATATTAGGTACACTGGGCTGATTAATATTTTTATTTAGTTAAACTAATGTTGGATTTCCTAATAAACAATATACCCAGCAAATGTCAAACACAAATTAATTCTGATTATATTAGTACCATTTGCATTTTGTTCAAAAAGCTTTTAAAAGAAGCTAACATTTGAGTTTGTTGTATAACTCTAGTCTGAAAAAGTAGTCTTACTTAAATGTGAATGTATGATTTCAAAGAAAATAAATATTTATATAAAAAAAGCACAGAAAGCCAGTCCTAGGGAATTCCATGTTAGCACACAATACCCAGAACAAACTCCAGTCAGTATAGAGGGTTCCTTCCAAATCGTCTGGAAACTTGCCAACACCACCAATATGGTAGCCTGCATGAGCAACAGCAGATTCAGAAGGCAATCCCCATGTAATGGCCATATGCCTAGCAGAAGGGAAAGATTCTGATGATGAGGTACTACAAGACATGCTTGCCCTTCCTGAAAAAAACCTTGTTTCCTTTATCCTGACTGACTTGTCACCTGACCAGCGACAACAGCTTAAGATTTTCCTGAGTTGTTAAGAAGACTTATTCTCGAGGTGACTGGTTAGGATGAGAATAAGCATACAAGTCAATAAGGTCCTTAGCCCTGACACTTCCCCACTGAAGCAGCCCTCTCATAGGATACCCAATACTTAGAAGGCGAATATATGGACTGAGCTGGATGTATACTGGATGTTACAGTGAGGGGTCATCGAGCCATCTTATAGTCCTTGGGCATCCCCTGTGATGTTGATCTCTAAGAAGATGCTCCAGCTGGTGTAGTGGATCTCTGAACATGTGTTAGCCTTCCAGGACCTAAAAACTGATCTAATATCCCACCTCATCCTTGTTGACCCAGAATACTGTCACACTTTCTTGGTCCAGATGGATGCCTCCACCTATGGCATTGGGGCACTTTTGAGCCCGGTGTTTGCCTAGGGCGAGGAGCACCACATTGCATAACTGAGCCACAAGCTGTTTGCACTGAGAGGTCAGCAATGCGGTGACTGACAAGGAGTTCCCAGCAGTTGTCTGGGCCCTAATGGAACTACAGCCCTACCTTTTTGGATAAGAGTTTTTGGTTGTCACAGACCATAAATAATGAGGAGTACCCCCAGCCTTTTCTTTTTTATGTTCACAGAATAAGCCTTCAATTCACTCCTGAATTTCCTCCCTCTCCATTATTAAAGAACTGATATATACTGGAAGATTTTTGGAGGAGTGAACTATATATGGAGTCTAAATCCTCTAGATACCTAAAACGGTCCTACCTCTCTCTTATGAAACGTAACTAAAGCAATGACTGCATTACACAGCTTTTATGCAAAGCCAAGGTTGGATAATACACAAGCTGGGAATCCTACCCACGGACAGCCGTTTCAAGGTTACTGCCTATCTTCAGTGTGGAGCGGGATCCCAGCTTGTGTTGTGAACCTTATTATTAGGTAGTTCACCACAACAATCAACAAACAAGCTGGGATCCCGCCCCACCCTGATGATAGGCAGTAACCTTGAAACGTCTGTCCGTAGGTAGGGAGGATTCCCAGCTTGTATATAATCCAACCTTTGCATAAAAGCTGTGTAATGCCACTGGCATACGCTTAAAGGAAGCCATGTTTAAAATGGTCTATGGATTGAAGAACGAGGCATTTGTGGGCACATTTGCATGTCCCAGCTCAACTTCGCAGTGTAATTACTGTATTTCTCAGAATTCTGAGCTGGAAACATTTTTAGTATATAGTTGTGAGCAATACGGGTTGTTGCTAACTTTACGGGCTTGCAACTGCGGCCCTCGCAAAAAACGCCAGACACATAAGACTTTTATACAAGAACGAACGAGGTAAGATAAAATACACTAATAGGGAAGACGCAAAATTCTCCACACTCACGTAACACATAGACAATCGCTGCCATTTTACAACAATAACATTACCATTTCAAAATGCAGAATTACACATCTAAACACACGGTTTGCCCTCGCGCACGCAGCCTATTTATACTACACACTTCACACATTGCTGACACTAACACCTCAGCTCAGCAAGATTGCAAATGTACATTGTATGCTGCAGGAAAATCAAAAAAGATTGTTAGCTCTTCAGGTTAGTGCTTGCTGCATATGTTAATTACAAATAGGTAAAGTAGATTAATGTATTATTTAATTAATTAATTAATTAATTAACATTGAAAAATACATATAAAGAAAAAATAAAACACCAGGCAAGAGGATCACCAGAAATGCTGAAGGCGTTCAGCACGCAGCTCACACAGAGAGCCGAGGGTGCTCAGAGGACGAGGGTGCTCAAATGTACATTGTATGCTGCAGGAAAATCAAAAAAGATTGTTAGCTCTTCAGGTTAGTGCTTGCTGCATATGTTAATTACAAATAGGTAAAGTAGATTAATGTATTATTTAATTAATTAATTAATTAATTAACATTGAAAAATACATATAAAGAAAAAATAAAACACCAGGCAAGAGGATCACCAGAAATGCTGAAGGCGTTCAGCACGCAGCTCACACAGAGAGCCGAGGGTGCTCAGAGGACCAACAGTACACCAGGGAAAAGGCTCGCAATAAGCACCAAAGGTGCTAAGCGCAGCCCTTGCAATGAGCGCCAAACGGGCTCAGATGACCAAAAATACATCAACCGAGAGGCTTGCAATGAGTGCCGAAGGTACTCAGACGAACAAAAGCCTTACTTGTGTGGCAAACAGCAGTACCTGCCTTACAATGCTTTGACCGTCATTTTTTGACGGGCAATTCGCTAGTATATATATTATTTTGTTTTGTGGCTCCTGTATGCTAATGTATGGCTCAGTGTGCTAATACTGCTTTATAAGGGTGGGAGATGGTTCTACTTGCCAGATAACATTGCAGGCCATTATTTTAGTCACTACAGAGACAGACAAGCAGACTATAATCCAAATTACCACATCAAAGCAGCTAATTAATAAGCATAAACAGCTAATTTGCATATACATGAAGCAACAAAAACAAGGATTTTACAAGAACTCATCCCCTTTTGAAAAAAAAAATGAATAACAACATATAGCCAGTTTTTCATGCTCTTTAAGAATAACTTAGAAACACTTGATTTTGTGGTGTCTGAGTCACCTTAAGATTTTCTCTAAAAATGATTGTATGCTTATGACTTTGTTGTAGTTGTTGTGCTGTCCTTCAGTCCTGTCCAATTCTTGGTGACCATATGGACGAAGCACACTAGGTACACCTGGCTGTGTTTCTGGTTGTGCTTATCCATTTGGTTTTCATGGCAAAGATTCTGGAGTGGGTTGCCATTTCCTTCTTCAGTGGACCTCGATTTGCTCTCTCTGCTATGACCTACCCATCGTGGGCGACCCTACATGGTATAGCTCACAGCCTCATTGAGGCATACAAGCCCCTTCACCACGACAAGGTAGCGATCCAGAATGGGGGCTTATGAATTACCTAGCTGTTATTGTGTCACATGGCTCAGAATCAGGATTTATTACTCTAGAAATACAGTGTTTCTTTAAAGTTTCTGTATGAGATTTATTATGCATATTTTTAGTAGGCGTTTTTACCTGTCTAAGGCAAGTATTTTTCCAAATAATTGGAAGAGTTCAGTTTTTTAACATATTTTCACTCATTTACATCCCAGAAGAATGCCTGTTTGTCTCACCTGTCTTCAATGACATATTCAATGTATTGTTTCTGTCCTGTTTCCATGGTAACTGTCATCAATGGAGGAAATTAAGAAAGGAAACACCCCTCAACCTGTCTCCAAAAAATCCATACATTCACCAAACAGTGGAAGGCTCATGAATATGCAAATACCTTCCAGTGACAGAAGTGAACTTCCTGACAGGTTTCTGTTTCCTTGGTTACAAATATAAAACAACAAAAAGCCAATAAGCAACATGACTTATTTCACGCCAAAGGGAAAAAGATTAAAAAAAAGATTAAATCGCTGCCACAAAGGTAGTAGTCTCTTGCTGTGATTGATTGCAAGAAATAAACAAATATAAACAGCAGATGGTAATATAATGTCATACTATAAACTAAAGCACTTTAACAGTGTTAAAAAATACAGTATTTTATGTATATACATGTCATATTTTTCTTAGATTAAATGAAAAGGGTCACCAAAACTATATTTTGCTGCTTACTATTAAGTAAATCTTGGCTGCAGGTATACAACATAAATATATACATATACAACAGGTATACAACATAAATATATACCAAGCTCATATGAGAGCATGTCTCACAACACCTTTTTGTATGTAATAATACAGGTGGTCCCCGGGTTAAGGACGAGAACCGTTCCTGAGAATGTTCTTAAGTCAAATTTGTCTAATCCCTGATGAATGATAATTATCACATATAATAGTTGTCAAACTGCGAGTTGTCGTCACGCTTTGCGAGGTGTAGGCTCTACCGCGCCTTAATCACGGTAAAAAACAACGCAGAAAAGCGTGAAAAAATTAAAACGAGGCTACACGACCCCGAGATGCACAAAACACCGCCAAGGACGTACAAGTTTTACAAACAATTATTACAAGGTCGTAGAAACAAACAAAAAAAAGACCCGCAGGACTTAATACAAGGTTGCAAAAATACGAAGTTAACGGCTGAACCGCACACAGCCAAAAAACACGAAAAGCACAAAAAAAAAATACAACATAACACAAACATCACACACAGCCAGGACGTCTGGGAGTGAGATGGAAAACCAATTTAAGTCGCATTTAAGCAATCTCGGCACTTGAAAATCGGCTAAGCGAGAAAAAAAATTGCGAATGACAAAAGTTATAATGAGGCTAAAGGAGACAGAGCCGCGAAAATCACCGCCAGGCACGTACGAGTTAGCCAGGAACGTAGGAGATACAACATAACATATTACAACAGACGGAAAATGCTTGTGAGACAAGTAACACATAGAAAAAACAACAATAACTTGCAACTAATAATATTAGGATTCTAAAATACTGTTTTACCCGCCTAAACAGACGGTTTGGCCTCTCACACGCAGCCTATTTACACTGCACACTTGGCACATTGCTGACACTTTCTCCTCAGGTGATCAACAGTACCACTGTACATTTTCAGATGCAGGAAAATTACAAAGAGATTGTTAACTCTTCAGGATATTGATTGCTACATATTAAATATAAATAGGTAAAGTATATTAATTAATTAATTCATATTACTTTATTAATTCACTGTACTCACATTTTTTGATATTTTACATTGTACTTATATATCTGTCTTAGCGATGAGCGCCAAAGGTGATCATTGCAAAGCAGGATACTTCAAGTACACACGGGGAGAGGTTCACAATGAGCGCCAAAGGCGCTCATTGCAAGCCACTCGATGAGCGCCGATGCGCTCAGCTCGGGGCTCGCAATGAGCGTTGAAGGTCCACAGAGGAGCAAAAGCATAATATTGTGTGGCAAACAGAATTGCCATGGCTTCAAATTTTATTGTCGTCATTTTTGTGCTAACCCGTAACTTTCAAATCGGCTGTTACGGGCCTTGCATGCATCTGAAAATTTAGAGTTACGATGCTATTAAATTAGAATGAGCTGCAAGCTACAGGCTTGACAGCAAATCGTAGCTCATTTGTACAACGTTGGATTTGCGGATTTTCGGACTTTCAATTAGTGTAGACCGTAGTCACGTGTTTAGACGGAGCCAATGGAAAAAGAGATAGTTAGAGTTACCTCACTGAAAAAGGGGAGGATAGTTTTCAAAGTCCTACGGACTACAATTACAAGTTGCGATCGGACCCACATTACACAATAATGTAATATTAATAAAGCCGTAAATATGATATTCTATTACATGCAAGTTACAGTATATGTATTAACACATTGATTGCCGTAATGAATATAACACGGAAATTAAACATGAAATAAAGTATTTTTTCGGGCTGATTTGCGAGCTTGAGAATGTTGTGCTATTAATTCTAAGACCTAACTTCACTTTCCCTTTTAATAAAAGTACAGTAGTGTAAAAGTACACCCGTAGAGCTTTGGGCTCCATTTGCGTGTTACGGGCTAGCTCGCAGGTGACTTTGTTGCAATTTAATAGCATGATTGGAATTGTAGCAGTTACGGGCTTGATAGATCAAAAGGATTTGCGGGCCACGTTTGCGTCCCGTAGGCATTTTTCAGGCCGTCCTGCGGTTTACCCTGCAAGTCTTCTGCGGGGACATTTACTGGGCTAATTTAATAGCCTTAAGTCCTACTTTCAACGTTACGGGCTACGTTTTAACACATAGCCGAATTTAATGAAGCTGATAGATACAGAAACACCAAGATAGAAAGACTGGGAGACTGAGAGAGAGACTGAGAGACCGACAGAGACACAGAGAGAGAGACAGACAGACTAAGAGAAGACAGAGAGAGACTGAGGACAGAGACAGAGAGAGACTCTTCCAACATCAGCAATTCAAATGAAAAAACATACATCAGTAGTTGATACATAGAATTGACTTCCAGTGGGGTGGTAGGAGAGAAAGAGGAGAGAGAGAGAGAGAGACAGAATTGCAGAAGTTGATATACATAATGGTTTTCCATCAGAGATGGTAGAAGTGGTAGGCTGAAACCACACTGCAGGTATAGCAGTATGATTGTATTTTATATGTTATTCTTTGCTGCTGGTACTGGGTGGAACGAGTTGCATAGACTGTGAGAATGTGCTGAAAATACTGAGATGGAATAAACTGCAGAGTGAATGTGAGAGTTGAAATTAACTGCAGAGACCTTAGGTGGAATGTGCTGCAGAGAGACTCTTATATGAAAATACAGAGCACCTTCTTACATAGATATTGCCACGCTACAAATCCTGTGATGCTTTGCTGAAGAGACTGGATCCACAGACCTTTGCTACAAAATTGGCCAAAAACAAATTATGAATTTTTTTCAAATTTAGCCGGGGTTTGTAGGGGTATCTACTTTCAAATTCAACTGGTTGAAAATAGAAGACATTTTGCTAACTTCTGGGTAAGTTTGTTAATGTTTATATTGGGGTTTATTCATGCAAAAATTGTTTTTATACATTACTGAATCTCCTCTATCAGATGCATTTATAATCCATGAAACTTACATATGCCTTTAACAGTCCAATACACATAGGTGTAATTAAAACGTTCCATTATACAACATCCAGGGTATTGTATATATATATATATATATATATATATATATATATATATATATATATATATATACTAAACACAATTATATATATTATATCTATAAATACATTTGTCACATATATGAAATTTAAATAAATTAAATAATTATATATATATATATATATATATATATATATATATATATACAGTATACGGTTTCTTGCCACAGTTATCGGCACTCAATATAATAATCCTGTCTTTCTCTTTTTCGATTGGTTCCTAGTGCCAGTTCTCATCCGTAAAGCTTGGTTTGGTGTCATACACTGAGTGAACACATATTGCTAGACAGACATCTCTTGTGGACAATGCTGGATTTACGGATGTGGGCTGAGTGCCGAAATATTGTGAGTGAAAAGATTAGAATAAAAATGTAACTTAGGGGAAAAAAGATCCCGCATTCGATTTACGGTATAATGCAAATGACACTGCTGGATTAGAATAGGGCCCCATAGATATTAGACAGAGAGTTTTAAATATATATTTAAATTTCCAAACCATATTTCCAAGATGGGGTAAAGTAAAGGGCAAAGAAAGGAGAGAGAAAATAGAAGAGAATAAATGATAATAATAATTATTATTAATATTATAATATATTGTTATTCTGAATAAAATATGTGTTAAGCAAAAAACATTTCTTGCTTCTTTATACATGGTGTAAAAACTGTAATAGGGAAATGTGCTGGTAAAATGCATTTTTAAAAATATAATTGTAAACGCTCATCCGTTTTAATGAAAACAACAGAAGTGCTAAAAATATTTTTCCCAAATGTTTATGAGGTCCTCTTCACATTTTTCGGAAACTTTGCATGCTCCTGGTAAAATCTTGTGTTACAATCTGATCCAATGATTTTGTATTTTTGATGTTCCTTAGAGATCTGGTGAATTCATATAACACACCCAGAATGCGCTAACACAGTAGTATATTTATTATTAAAATTAACAACAAAATTGTATACACCATGCTAACACTGTAATCCAATAGTTGTAGCGTTGAAAAGGAAAAAAAGAAAGAAAGAAAGAAAGAAAGAAGGAAGGGTGAGAGAGGAAAGAAGGGAATGGGGACGAGAGAAAGAACGAGGAAGAGAGGGACAGGGTAAAGGCAGATAGGAGAAAGAAAGGGTCAGGGGAAGCTTATCTTCACCCAGGCTCTGGCCAACCAACTAAAACTTCCAGGTGCCAGTCATGCCACTCTGCTCTCCATGCATAAGTGTAACATTTTAAAGCAGGGGTCCTCAACCTTTTAATACCTACCACCCACTTTTTATGGTAAAATGTCCTTACCGCCCACCAGTGCCGCAGTAACTCAATTTCTGTTTACATAAATCATATGACCATAGCTATGTACTTACTTACTAGATAGTGATCTGGTCCTGAATACTGTCCCTAGGCTCTCTCATCACCTCTCCAACCAGCCAAGCATGTTGCTGCGTGTCTCTGGCGTGTGACATAATTTGTCAGCATTACCACCTAGAGATTACCCTGCAGCCCACCATGAAAGCTTGAGTCACCCACTAGTGGGCGGTTGGGACCAGGTTGACTACAACTGCTTTAATGGGACCACATCACTGTGCAAGAGCAGAAGCTCATCTGTAAATATGTGGTGTAATAGCTGGCTTCCTTCATGCCGTCAGACATTCCCTGCCATTGTTGAGACGTTAAGATGTTTATCAGACAGAACAGGCTGTGTGCAGTTCTCTACTGGCTGCTTTAACACCTCATTTACAGATAGGGAACAAAACTCTGGCTGAAGCCCCCTGTGCAGCACTGGAGATATTACTGATTTTTCTCTTCACTCAACAGAGTTGGCAGAGCTGTGAAAAAATGTAATTCCCACAAGTAGGTTAAATACGGTCTTACTTTGCTCTTTCAGCACGAGACAAGCCTACAAAGGTATTGTGTCTTAAAACTTAGCATCATAATGTAGAGCGATTAAAACCAAACAGAAAATGGTTAAAAACATTCTGATTTAAAGCCTTTTTCTTCATTTTATAGCTCTAAACCTAAGGAGTCTTAGCGCTGGATTAAAAATTAAACAAAATAAGCACACGCTTAGGGCATTAACGGAAGGGGGCACAACAGAAATATTCCATTTCCAAATTTACCATGGACCACATGGTACAAAACTACAAATTGTGCAGCTGATCCAAGTTCCATAAAAAGAGCTCCCATAATAAATTAAAAAATTACATACATATATATGCAATAATAAAAATAATAATAATAAAATAGTAATAATAGAGGTTAATGATAACGGCTTATTATTGTTTATATTTTGAATTGCATATATATGGAGACACCAAAAAGTTCTTAGGCCCTCTAAAGGTCTCAATGCAGCCTTAGGAGTAATACAATACATTGGGCTTGTAGGCATGTTCCTTCAAGTCCTCATTGGACCAAAAATGATAAGCTCCCTTTAAATGTGCATTGCAGTAAAGACAAGTATGGGCTTTTTTCCTCCTAGATTATAGAGCTTCATTCAATTGAGCTATTGTAAGTTACTGAAGCCAGTAATGGAGCCCATAAGCTAATTTTCTATTCAAATGGCATTTTTTGCGAGCCAAAAATGGCTTGCATGCTTGAAATCCTTGTGGTTGTTACAACCGTAATTTTGATCTTTCACATCGCTATTCAATTGCTACAATTCCGCAAGGCCGCAAATGTTCTCACACGCGTAAACGGCAAATGTAGAGGAAAATCCTACGACTACTAGTGAGGACTCGCAAAGGGGTTAAAGACATAACTGTAGCACTGTAAAAGCAAATATAAAATCAATACTGCACTGTAAATAACAAGGAAAGTGATGACAGACATTAGAATTAATTGCACAACAGTCTCAAGCTCGTAAATCTGCAATCAAAAATCATTTTATTTTATGTTTCATTTCGGGTTATATTGATCTTGGGAATCAATGAGTTAATACATATCAGGCCACCCACATGATCTAGAACAGTATCGTCATTCATTTTTGCGGTTTTGCTTGTCCGATCGCATATTGTACCTCCAAACGCTAATTGATTGACATGTAACCTCCATGTTTTACTGACCTAATGATGATGGTCTCATTTTCTATTTGCTGTTCCTAAATGGGTAGTTACTGCCTTGCTTAATTGATCAGGTTCCTGTCCGGAAATGCTACGTACAAGATCATGCTTTACGGTTTCGGCTCTTGGCCCGTAACTTGCGGGCTTGATCAACTGAATAGCAATGGATTAGTAGCAGACTGCGAGCCCACAGCAATCCCGCAGACATGTGGTCTCTATCCGCGCGATGCAGCCTTCGAATTGATTGAGGCTCATAATGTCTAAAGAACTGAAAGGGATATATTAATTTTTTGGGTAGCAGCAAAAGGAGTTGTATTGTCATTTTTGGTCCTAGCAAAACTTGCAGACAGTTGAGGAAGTGCTAGTTTACATAAATGTTCTTATAAATTAGTGAAATATCCATGTTTGTAAAAATGTCAAAAGTTTGTTAACTTGATTTTCAGGCAGCTGGAATAAGGTGCCAAAAAAGAAATGGAAACAGAGTAAAGAATAATTGCTTACAAAAGTCTGAACAAAACATCTAATCTAATATAATTTTACACATTATCAAGTGTTATCATTTAGCCCTCATCAAGATGTTGGACAATATGGCTTTAAACAGACCTCGAAGATTTCGGAAATTTCACTAGGAATATAATATACCTAAGTATCTATTCACGGTTATGTAATTATTTTATTAAGATGTGCTTAAAAGCTCTGTTTTTTTCTGCTTAAAATCATGCAATATGTATCTATTTGGGTCTGCCCTCTGCAGCTCATGAAAACACAGACTATGAATTGCAGTATTTCAAATGATCCTGTCAGTGACCTCTTTCAGGTAGCATGTTGCAGAATGTTGCCACTTATTGGTTACTATGAGACAGTGACCCCTTTACTTAGAAGTATACGGTCTTATTGAGCTGCATAGGGGAGAAACGAAATAGGAATTATATGTAAGTTTTCAGGCAGAAAAAAAACAGCTTTCGAGCACTTAAATAAAAGAATAAAATAAAGTACACACAGGTGAAGAGATACATATTTATATTATATTCCTAGCGAAATCCAAAAACCTTCCATGTCCCATATGATTCTGCCTTTTTAAAGAAAATCAATGATTCCACAAAAGCACCACACAATATAATTATTATAATTTATTATATTTTATAGTTAATTTGTCTGCAAAATAATTTGCAGGACACTGGATAAAAACTACCTATAACATTAGCTAATCCTTTAGGTAGTACTTTGATGTCATAATAAAGTTTGGACTATAGTGAGAGATGCTCAGTGCTATTGTGAGCAATATTCTAAAAGCCCAGAGAAAAAAACGTGAAAAATCACAATAATTAGCGTATTCAACCCCTTCTGAATCGCTACTGTGTCATGATGAAATGGCTTGTGTACCCCAATAAAGCTGTGGGGCATACCAGATAGGGTCACTGAGGTTGGGCAAGGTCAAAGCTCACAGATCAGACAAATTGCAGTCCACTTGAGAAGGAGCTGGCAACCCACTCCAGTATCTTTGCCAAGAAAGCTGTATGGATAATTGTGCTGCCTCCATATGGTCACTAAGAGTCGGACATGACTTATAACTGAACAACATCAAATGTATTCAAAGCCCAAAGACAGAGCCAATGCTTCAGTTTGTAGGCAATTACATTTTTCTTAATGGAGAGGGCTGGATCCAGTCAGGAGGAATTTTACATAAATTAAGACCCATGCCAGGTCAGCTTTAAAAATAAAACCATAATTTTCTTTTGGGACTAGGCAGTTATCTGGAATTGCCTATTTCCTAGCCCTCTGCTGTAAACTCTAAGCCTAAACCCAGCATAAACTTTAGCGGTAACCCTTAAACATAGCTCTACGCCTTATCTATATCCCAACAAGTCCATACACTGCTTCAACCAGGCTAAAAAGTGGTTTCAGAAAATAAAAACTAAATGCATACAATTTTAAAATCATGTTTATATCAAAACAACTCATAGAATATTTTGCATTACAACCAATAAATTAAATTAAAGTTATGACAGCCATATACAATAAAGAATTTTCAGTACAAATACATATAGCGTAATCTGTTTTTTAGAATTCCCATAACACTTATTTGCTTCAGAAAAGTCGGTTTAATATCATGATAAAAATCACAAGTAATAATGAGAAAATGATGAAAACGTAACCTGGCAGAGGTTAAGATAGAGATACACTAAGGCAATATGTGGATACAGCAAGCTTAAGAAATAGAACAGCAAATGTTATATGCAATAGACCTAAACTGAATAAATGACTGAACACCATTCATCTGAAATCATAATTTTAATGAAACCAAGAAGGTTATTAATGATTATTTAACCATTGTTAAAACAAGACATGGCACTGTATGGGGCACCATTTTCAGTTCTCCTGCATTGTTAACTTTAATGAGAAAGATTAGAATTGTTGATAATCTAATTAAATACAATATGATATGACCAAACTTCAGAAGAAAAAGTTCTTAACTTATTATATTAATGGCACACTTCCATGAGGCCACTTTCCACTTTGAAAATAAATAATTATTTAATGCAGAGTTTCCCAATCTAATTAAGTTGTGGAAACATTTTTGGGACTTAAAAGTATTGAAGAACCCCTCAGAGCCCAAAATGCCTCCTTTGTAATGATTCAATTATTCCTCACAAAGTACACAAAATAGACTCCCATGTTCCCAAAATGGTGTCCTGGGTCTCAAAATCTTGCATACTATATCAAAATGTGTTTAATAACAAAATTGATTTGTGTCTGTAGTGTACATCATCAAAGTCACTGGTAGCTTACATAAATCCTGGAACCAGATCTTCAGTTTTCCTGCACATAGCTTTAAATTCCAGATATGTAAGGTCTTCCAAAGGATACTCTTAATGGTGAAGTCCTTGAAAAAGCATCTTCTTTTTGCTACAATCATCCATGGCCTAAATATGAAGAACTGTTGAAAACAAAGAGAATTAAAGGTAGGGAGGGAGAAGAGGGAAACAACAAATGGTGCTTTATTACTAATTAATTATTAGCATAATGAAATAAAACTTTAATATAATTGTAAAACATTTTGTCCTGAGACTTTACCAGAGATAACCACTCAAAAAATTATAGAATGATTCCAGTTCAAATTCAAGGCAATCCTTTCATCATCACATTGATTCAAGTCTAATAATAATAATAAAACCACCGATGCTGAAGAGGCTGAAGTTGACTAGTTGTATGAGTATCTGCAACACCTAATGGACTTAGCCTCAGAAAAGGTGTTATTTTCATTAAAGAAGATTGGAACGCTAAAACTGGCAGTCAAATCATAACTGGAATAGCATGTCCCAGGAGTTCAAAATGAAGTGGGACATAGACTAGGAGAACTTCTCCAAGACAATGCATTGTTCATACCAAACACTTTCTATATATAATTTAAGAGATGACTCTACATGTCAACATCACCAGATGGCCAACACCAAAATCAGATTGACTATAAACTTTGCAGTCAAAGGTAGTCAGTAAAAACAAGAGCTGACTGTCGCTCAGATCATGAGCTAGTTATCATAAAGTTTAGAGTCAAGTTAAAGAAAATAGGGACTGTCATCAGATCAGCTAGATACAAAGTCACCAAAATTCCTAGTTTTTTAACTTGCCTGTTATTCTAGGTATCTATTAATTCCCTATGTAGAGCAAAAATGTATTAAACTTATAGCAAAATTATGTTTATGTATAGCATGGTATTCATCTTGTACTATAGCCCTATATCTAGCCCTATATCTTTCTTTTCTATATGCAGGGAAATTCTGTGTAAGGTATTTTCTTTAGTGATGACCTTTTCACCTACCTGTTCCTAACTGTCGCACATCTTTGTAGCACTTGCTCGAAAGCACAATACCACCTTCTCATACCGGGGATAGAGCTAAACAGGAAAACATCTGCCTTCTGTGTCTTTGTCAAGTTATGTGTAGTGTGTAACCTTATTTGGCATTTCTGCTTCAGTTCTAACTAGAATAAGGGTATATAAGCTTAGTGTGATATAATAAGGACAGACCACTGCATATTTTCTCATGTGAGACTTGTGCTGTGCTCTCCAAGCTTGTAATAAAATAAACTTCATTGACATTACTGGTTTCGATTCCCACCTTGGGTAAGGCCTGCTGAGAAGCACCAGAGAAGGGATATCTTCCACAAGACCTACTTTAGTATTCCAATCTCCTGTGATGAGAGTAATATATTTCATAGTGCTATATCTAGGAGGTGTTAAATATTCTCATAGAATTGGACAACTCCATCCTCTTCAGCACTCATGGTTGGAGCAGAGACTTGAATCGCTGTGATGTTAAATGGCTTACATTGAATTCAAATTAAAATCATTCCGTCATTTGTTGGATTGTAACTGAGTGCTCCTTTGGCCACCCTTTGATTATGAGGGCTACTCCGTTTCTTTGGTGGGAGTCTTGACCACAGTAGATAATCTGGTTGTTGTCTTATATGAAATGTCCCATTCCAGTCCACTTGGGTTCACTAATTCCCAGGATATCAATGTTTAATCTTATCATCTCATGTTTGACCACGTCCAGTTTGCCTTGGTTCATAGTTCTCACATTCCAAGTTCCTCTGCTGATTTGTTCTTTGCAACAGGGAACTTTCATTTCCCCTCTTGACACATCCGCAGCTGGGCACACTCTTGAATTTGTCCAATCACTTTATTAAATCTAGTGCTACTAATACTAACCCTCTGCTCTTCTGCAGTAATGTGGTAGGCACCTTCTGACTTGAGGGGCTCATCTTCCGATGTAATATTGTTATGTCTCTGGTTGTGCTTATCCATAAGGTTTTCTTGGAGTTTCCTGTTTCTTCTCCAGTGTACCAGGATTCGTATGACCTCTCTACTATTACCTGGTCATCTTGGTTAACCCTATATAGTATACCTCACACCTCCATTGAGGTTTACAAGTCCCATCACCATGACAAGATAGCAATCCAGAAGAGGTGAAGGAGTATAAAAGTGGCCATTAATGAGCTAAACTAAGTTCTCTAATTATATTTTTGGATAAAGCTTTAATGGATAAAGATTTGCTTAACATTAAAAAAGCATGCACAAATACTGTAGCTGTTTGCTCAAGTATGTTTAATGTTAGTTAATGGTGAACAAAAAAATGATCTAACATGCAAAGTACTTACACAGGCACTTTAATGAGGCAAAATGTTTGTCTGCTGAGGCTTTTGAAGGAGTCAAGGGAAAAAAAGAGCAAAATGTATTTTTACAGGGAAAGATAATTTCAATGAAATACAGAATTCCAGAGAACAACAAGAAGAAGTAATGAATAATTCTTAAATAAGCAATGCAAAGAAATTGAACTAGATAATGCAATGGGAGAGAAAACGCTTCAAGAAACTTAGAGACATCTAGCTAAACTTTCATGCAAAAATAGGTATCAAAGACAAAGATGGCACGGATCTAAAAGAAACATAGGAAATAAAGAAGAGGTGGCAAGAATATACAGAACAGCCATACAAGAAGGACCCTAATATCACTCACACAGTAATATCACTCATTACTGTCTTCTGCTCTACCAACTTGGAAGTTCAGAATTTGCCACTGTTTATACTTGATAGTTTGTTCACTGATCAAGAGCCAGGCATATTAGAGTGAAGAATGGGTATTAAGAAGCACTGCTAATAATAAGGCTGCAAGTGGATATGGTATCCCGGCTGAATTGTTTAAAACCTTGCAAGAAGAGGTTGTGAAGGCATTGCACCGAATATGCCAGCAACTTTGAAAAAGACAGCAGTGTACAATTGGTTGGAAAAAGTCAATTTATATTCCAATCCCAAAAAAGGGGGCATAACAAAGGTTGCACAAATAATCAAACAATTTCACACATTACACATGCAACCAAGGATATGCACAAAATCCTACAAGCTCATACCTCATCTGAGACTATTGCTCCAGCCTCCTCTCAGTGCTTGTTGCAGTTTCCTGTGACTGGGAGTACTTTTGGTTGCTCTGTTTGGCTACAGTTCCTGCTACATTCCTGTTCCCTATTGGAATGATCTTTTGCTGGTGACCTGGATTGTTACTGATCTCATTGGACTTCTGTCAGCCTCTGATCTTTGGCTTGTCTTTTTGAGGTTTAATTTTGTTATTAGGTCAGGTCCATGAATTTGTCAGTACTCCTCTTATCCAATAAAAGATCTAGCCTCTTACAAGATTTCTGACCTCGATTTCTATGCCTCTGCTCCCAAGGTCTCTGCTCAATCTGAGATACCTCAAGAAACTTCACCACACAGAAGATGCCTGTTGAGCCTCCATCCTATTGTAAAGATTTTACTAGAACCTTATCACACCTCCTGCTGGTCTTGTCATTCTGGTGTCTGTAAAACTCTGGATCTTCTATACTGTTATTTTTGGTGCATGAGGTCTCTACTGATGTCAATAACTTTGTAGCAGATTGTAACATCTCTGCCAGATTCAAAACCCCCAAATCTCTTCCATTCGGGTTGCTCAAACAGTTCCAGCTCATCCGTGAACTCACATCATTATGTAGTTTATTACTCAACTCTCTCCATCCATAGGAATGACTGTAATATGCGTTGTAGTAAATTGGTTCAACTGTCAAGCCCATTTCATGACACTTTCTAAAATTCCCTTTGCTTCTGATCAAGTGGATATGTTTCTTCAGGAAGTCTATAGAAGTAGAGTTCCCGCAAAAATCCTGTCAGACCAAGAAGTTAAGTTTGTCTCTCATTTCTGGATATTCTTTATGCAGAGACTTGATATACAGTGCCTTGCAAAAGTATTTACCCCCCTTGGCATTTTTCGTGTTTTGTTGCCTCACAACCTGGAATTAACATGGTTTGGTTGAGGATTTGCATCATTTAATTTACAGAACATGCCCACAAGTTTGAAGATGTTTTCTTTTTTTTTATTGTTAAGCAAGCAACAAAATAGGACAAAATAACAGAAAAAGTAACTATTCACCCCCCTAAAGTCAAAACTTTGTAGAGCCACCTTTTGATGCAATCACAGCTCCAAGTTGCTTTGGATGAGTCTCTATCAGCTTGCCACATCTTACCACTGGGATGTTTGCCCATTCCTCCTTGCAAAACTGCTCCAGCTCCTTCAAGTTGGATGGTTTGTGCTTGTGAACAGCAATCTTTAAGTCTGACCACAGATTTTCTATTGAATTGAGGTCTGGGCTTTGACTGGGCCATTCCAACACATTTACATGTTTCCCATTAGACCTCTTGAATGTTGCTTTAGCAGTGTGCTTGGGGTCATTGTCCTGCTGGATGGTGAACCTCCATCCGAGCCTCAAATCACGCACACAGTGGTACAGGTTTTGCTCAAGAATATCCCTGTATTTAGCGCCATCCATCTTTCCCTCAATTCTGACCAGTTTCCCAGTCCCGGCTGCTGAAAAACATCCCCACAGCATGATGCTGCCACCACCATGTTTCACTGTAGGGATGGTGTTCTTTGGGTCCTGTGATGTGTTGGGTTTGCACCAGACATAGTGTTTTCTTTGATGGACGAAAACGTTCAATTTTAGTCTCATTAGACCAGAGCACCTTCCTCCATACATTTTGGGAGTCTCCCACATGCCTTTTCACAAACTCAAAATGTGCCATTTTGTTTTTTGCTGAAAGTAATGGCTTTCTTCTGGCCACTCTGCCATAAAGCCCAACTCTATGGAGCCTTCTGGCTCATTGTTGTCCTATGTAGAGATACTCCAGTCTCTGCTGTGGAACTCTGCAGCTCCTCCAGGGTTACCTTAGGTCTCTGTGCTGCCCGTCTGATTAATGCCCTCCTTGCCCGGGCCGTGAGTTTTGGTGGGTGGCTGTCTCTTGGCCGGTTTGCTAAAAGGTAATTGGATGCACCAGAGCTTTTTATGGGCTTCATAACAAAGGGGGTGAATACATACGCACATGCCAATTTTCTGTTTTCTATTTCTAAAAAATAGTTTTATGTGTATATTTTTCTCATTTCACTTCACCAACTTAGACTATTGTGTTCTGATCCATCACATAAAAATCTGATTAACAAAACATTGAACATTGAAAGGCTGTAATGTAACAAAATAGGTAAAAAGTCAAGGGGGTGAATACTTTTGCAAGGCACTGTACAACTAAAAAGTTCTACAGAGTACCTCTTATACTTGTATTGCAGTTTTGGGCCCATTGCTGTCTCTCACTGTTGTCATTAAACTTTAAAAGTGGGTGAGTTGAAGATTTTAGATCCCTGATGTATATAAGAATAGATAAGCCCATTTACCTTGATATCCTACCTAAGAAGTTTTGATTTAATAAATCCTCAGGATATCTTTTTTTCCTATGCCAAGCATGCTTGAATTCCTTAAACCCTGGTTCCATATGTAAGCAGAGCAGGGCTTGCGCATTTAAGCCCATAGCTACTGCTTAGGCAGAGCCGATAGTAAATGAGACCGTCATCATGACGGCAATCAAATCTGCGGGAACTCCCGCAGACTCACTAAAGGAAACCTTGCTGCGTGGTCCCCATCGGGACCCCAGCAGGGTCCCCACATGAACCCAATGATGCAGGGATCAACCCCATCACTCCCATAAGTCCCATCAGCCAATCAGTACATGCAAATGCTTTGATTTTTTTTAGATCGGATGATTCACAGGAACCTTCATTTGCAGCGGGCACTCCTCAAAGGAGGAGCTCCGTTAGTAGCAGTATTTTGTTTTAGAGAACATCACGATTTTAATGAATGGACCTTTCATGGTTCAGAAGAGTGAAGACCAGGGCATCGGGCATCGGGTATCACCGCTAGAGGTGCATTTTGGCCAGGTTGTAAGTCTTTTTTATTTTATTAGTGTTTTTTATTTTATTAAATCTTTTTTATTTTATGTGTAAGTTTTTTTGTTTTTTTTAGTGGGGGGTTTTATTTTCACTAATGTGGGTGTTTTTATTGTTTGTACTTACAGGGGTGTTAGGGATTTTATTAGGGAGTTATGAAGGTAGTGTAGGGGTTACTAGGGTAGAGGGGAAGTTAATAGGATAGGATAGGGGTTAACAGGATAGGGGTTAATAGAAAAGGGGTTAATAGTATAGGATAGGGTTAATAGGATAGGATATGGGTTAATAGGATAGGGTAGGGGTTAATAGGAAAGGGGTTAAAAGCATAGGGTAGGGGTTAATAGGATATGGGTTAATAGGAAAGGATAGGGGTTAATAGGATAGGGTAGTCGTTAATAGCATATTGGTTAAAAGGATAGAGGTTAATAGGATAGGGGTTATAGGATAGGGGTAATTAAGTACAGTTAGGGTTAAATATGTACAGTTAGGGATAATTAGGTACAGTTAGGGTTTATTGGGGACAGTTAGGGGTAATTAGGTACAGTTAGGGGTAATTAGGTACTGTTAGGGTTTATTGGGTACAGTTAGGGTTAAATAGGTACAGTTAGGGGTAGTTAGGTGCAGTTAGGGGTAATTAGGTACAGCTAGGGTTTATTGGGTACAGTTAGGGTTAGATAGGTACAGTTAGGGTTAAATAGGTACAGTTAGCGGTTCTTAGGTACAGTTAGGGTTTATTGGGTACAGTTGAGCGTAGTTAGGTACAGTTAGGGTTTATTGGGTATAATTAGGGTTAAATTTGACTAGATTGGGATAACTGGGTCTAAATAGGGTTACTTGGTTAGTGATAGGGTTAATTCGGTATGGTGAGGGTTAAATAGGGTTAATTACTTAGAGGCGTTAATTACTTAGAGGGGGTTTATTTAGATGTATTAGTTTATTGGGGTGGATAATAGTGTAGTGTAGGGTAGTGTTTAGACTTAGTGTCATGAGGGCCCTGGAGGACCCTCATGGCACTTAATGTCAGGGTTCCTTTTTGTCCCATAAGGGTCTTATGGGACTAATGGGGTTAATTAGAGGATCATGGGTGTCTGTATAAAGCCCCATGAGTGATTGGGTTAATTTTAGGCATGGGTTTAATGACAATTGTAGCGCAGGCCCTTTAAGGTTTAAGGACCAGAGAGGCGGGATATTTGAATTTTAAATGCTGCAGGGGTCGCAATCGGAATCGTCACAGCAATGGTTAATGTAGGGACCCTGTGGGGGTCCCGATGGGGATCCCGCAGCAAAGGGGGGTTAATGTTAGGTGCCACAGGGGTAGTTACAGTACCCTCTTGTAGGGGTTAACTATTTGTGTGCTGCGGGCCCTTTTAAGGACCCACGGTGGGGGATTTTAATTTGTAAATCCTGCATGGTCCCGATTGGGACCCCTGCATCATGGGGGTTTAATTTTGGAGTTGGAGGGTTAGGAGCAGAGGGGACGTTTAGGGGGAGCATACATAATGGCTTTTAAAGCCCCTGCGAGTCTTCTCTAGTACCCGTCGAATTTTGGGCTACTTTTCCCATTTACGGGTTTAAACGCAAGTGCAGCCATGAGGAATTGTAGCAATTGAATAGCGATTTGCGATTTTAGTCATCATAACTCTTGCAATAGTGAAAGCTCAAAAGCTTCGGAAGGCTGTAAATTATGGGTTTAACCATCAACATTTTTTCAAGGCTATAAATCATAACCCGTTTGGAGCCCGCAAAAGCAAGCCAATTGAATAGCAAACCAACTTGCGACATCACTTACGGGCTGCCAAAACCTCAATTGAATGTGGCTCCTATACTTTAAGTGTTCCTACCACTCCAAATGGAAGGCTGTTCCTTACCTACACACATTCTTAAATCATGACCTCTTGTTCTTCCTTTCTTCCTTTTCTAGATGACACTTCCCTCCTGAACATCATGAAAACTTTTGTTATATTTGAAAGTTTACATTATATCACCCCTCTCCCTTCTGTAATCTAAACTATATGAGCCCCAATTAATTGAGTTTTTGGGCAATCTGGTAGCCCTTAAGTGAGGACGCAAGTTAATTTGCTATTCAATTGGCGATTTACGGCCTAGAAAAATTTGCGATGGTTAAACCTGGAACTTGCAGCCACCTGAAGCCTTTGATCTTTCACTTTTGCAAAAGTTACAATGGCTAAAATCGCAAATCACTATTCAATTGCTCAATTCCCACACCCGTAAATAGCAAAAGAAGGAGAAAATCCTACGAGATCTAGATAGGACTCGCAAAGGGGTTAAACACCTATTCATAGCACTGTAAATGCAAATAAAACATCAATACTGCACTGTAAATAACGGGGAAAGCGATGATAGACATTAGAAGTCTCAAGCTCGCAAATAGGCAGTATATAACATTTATTTTTATGTTTCATTTTGGGGTTAAATCGATCTCGGGTATCAATGAGTTAATACATATAAGGCCACCCATATGGACTAGAACAGTATTGGCATTCATTTTGATAATTCTTTATTTTGCGGGTTTGCGAGTCTGATCGCATATAGGACCCCCGAATCTAATTGATTGACATGTAACCTCCATGTTTTACTGCAGTAATAATGACGGTCTCATTTTCTATTGGCTGATTCGAAATGGGAGGTTACAAACTTGCTTAATCGATCATATTCCCGCCCTGAACTGCTACCAACCAGTGCATGGTTTACGGAGTCCGCTTTGGCCCAGTAACTTCCGGCCTTGAGCAATCGAATAGCATCGTAATCGGAGACGAACGGGAGCCACAGACATATGGCTGTCTGCGATCGAGTTGCGGGCTTGGACTTGAATGTGGCTCAAAATATTGAGGTCATGAAGTCTTTCCTTAAGTTGTTTTTTAGATGCACTATTTTATTCTCCCTCCTTTGTAAGTGAATCTCTTTTTTTATATTACTTTATCGTTTTGTGAACCTTTTGCAATAAACTAACATACACATCTTACAAATAAATACAGTAGAAATAATACTCTGCTGGAATTTAGCACCATTAAAAAAAATGAAAATGTGATTGCAGAAATGTGAAAATGTATTACCTAAATACGTGCGCTCTTGGCAAGTGTCTGAGAGGTTGTACAAACTTAATTTACAGCTCTTTCACCATTTAAATTAGTCCCAGCAGATGTGAGGGTTATTGTATAATCATCTTATTTTTTCTCTTTCTTCCAATTAGTATTTCACTCCAGAGAGGCGGATAATCTACCTGTACAATGATGTTGAGGGAGTTTCTGTATTAAAAGACAAGGAGAATCTAGAACATGGAATATAATTGCTTCTGTAAGTAATACAACGTCCATTAGGGGGGAAAAGCTTTTTGAAATAACAGTTTAACCTTTCTTTTATAGACAATGTATGACAATGCTCTGTACTGTAAGAAATATGAACATATTTTTCAAAGTCTCAAGGGGTTATGGGATGCTTAAAAAGTAAGAAGCTGTTTTAAAGAGTTGGTTACAAGACGTCGTTATTATCTGAGTTACAAAAATAAACGCTCTTTGAAATAAAGTAATTGCAAGTTGCATCTTAAAGGTCTTCCGTATGATGATATAGATGTTCCAACAATTTGATTCTAAGAAAGTAATTAGGCAAAAATAGTTATAAAGCTAGCTTTAATTGGAACATATAAATGTTGATGCCTCAGCTGGTCCATGGAGGGATCCATGATACTTTGGTGAAGATTGCGTGTGAAAGGGGTATTTATAGTTTTGCAGGAATGATTTCAAAAATATACAGCCTTATTAAATTGCAGTTCCAATTTAATAGGGCTCTATTTAAGCACACAGCATATTTTTTTTACAGAAGCTTTTAGTTAGTGAACTTTTATCCAAAAACAAGGTCTTCTCTAACTAAAAACTTCTGTAAAAAAATATGCTATGTGATTAAATATAGCCCTATTCAATTGGCCAAATCGCAATTTAATAAGGCTGATATTCTTTACCACTCCTCCCTCCACTGATAGATAAGATAAACACATCCACCTGGGCTCCAAACCAGCAAAAGGCAATCAAATCAGACAACATGTAAAGTTTTGATGCAGCGACTTCATAATTTAAGAATTTCTCTAAAAATGGTTGTATGTACACAGCTTACATAACACTTAATGTTTTTGGTTTGTTATGTACAAACATGCTGTTTTTCCGAACAGTGGTCCTTAAAATAGGATACTTGTATCATACTTGTCTCACTTTATAAGTGAAGTAAGGCCTTTTTTTGCCTGGGTAAACATTTTATATGACTGTCAGGGCAACCATTAGGGACCAGCTGCAATTTAACAGCCAAGGACCACAATAGATAGATAGATGGATAGATAGATAGATAGATAGATAGATTAAAAAAAACGTTATTCAATAGTGTTAATTTAAACCCATCTGTAGTGTTCATTTGAACCTATTCTGGAGCACCATGCTTTATTATTCCAAATACCAAATACCATGACCCGGCACAATCTGTTGGTGCCTCCCCAAAATAAAGACACCTGACACCTGTCGGAGGTACAACTGGCCACAGGACTTTGACCAGACCTGGGGGCTGAGAGGGTAGAAGTTTCCGAGCCCACTCCTTTTTCTATTACCCTGCCGCTTCCTAAGAACCCTAGGCTCACTTTTTGAGGGCTGTTGGGGCAGCGAACCCCCACCAGAGTGCTGCAGGGATTTTTTCTGTGGTTGGCACGCGGTCACTGAGCCACAGCCTACAGCAGTGCTGTGACTAGACTGCCTCATCTCTTTTGGCAAGTTGCCATCAGCTTCCTCCCTCTGACTGCCAGCATCATGGGAAGAGGGACCCCCCAGGTGCCCCCAGGGAATACAGCAACATTAGGCTGATTCCTGGTGGTCAAGGAGGGCCCAGGATCAGCCTGGGGTTGGGGCTCACTAGCTGCGCCCTGCTTTTCGAAGCAGAGGCGGTCTTCCAGCCACCTCACCCCATGGCTGATGGCCTTTGCTCTCACTTGGGCCAATAACCTCTCTGTTGCAGCTGACTGCCCTTCATCCTTGACCCCCAGCCACACAACGCACAACACAAGGAATGAAAACACAAATGAGGACACACAAACTAGTCACGCAGAATCACACAATACTGATAACACTGCTGAGAATAAGAAACGCTGAATGCTCTGATCCCTGCGACCTCCCGCGCGCTGCTGTCTCCTCTCTGTTTGGCCATGGAGGGAGGCAAGATGGTGCCTGCGATCAATGGGGGTGGAAAAGGCCCTCCCGCCTGCGCCAACAGATCCCTTAATCCAACACCGGCACCGGAAGCTCTACTCCTGCTACTGTGGTCCGCGTACGGGGACCTCCATTAAGAACATTTGTTAATAACATCTTAAATGACTTACTTTTACTAATGCTAATCTGTGTGACTTCTCCGTTTTGTCAGAATGCCACACACTAGCTCCTTATTCTACACATCTTTATCCCAAATAAAATGATAACAGAACTTGCACTAACCTACTGCTAAATTGCCTTTTTTACGTAACATAGATACTTAGAAATGTGATAGTACAAATGCAAATTTGGGAGTTGATGTGTCATGACAATTCTGGAGCAAAAGCGATGCAATTTTATATTCAGAAATGCTTCCATTTATTGCCTAGTATTTAGTACTTTACAACCTGGGAGATGTACATAGCATTTATGGAGCAATAATGATGCACATATTAAAGTAATGTACATGATGTTACGTGTTTGCCTACTCTTTATACCAAAAGGTAATCTGCTAACTTTATTCTGATCAGTCCGTAAATTATCAGCGTATGTTTTTTGCTATTGATATTTAGATGGAAGTGTGTCTGTATTCAATGCATATATATTATTTTGTTGTAATCAATATATTTACATCTGCGTGACATTGTTCACCAGGGATGGTTTGGGCACATGGGCAACATATTGTTTCTGTTTGGATGAATGGCTGAATTTTGCCATGTTTCACAATGCTCATACCCCGGCTGTGATTACAAGATAATGAAAAAATATATACAGTAAATGCATAAGTTTGGAAATAATGAAAAAGCTTGTTTTTAAGAATAAAAAACACATTAGATTGGTGTGTGCATTTCTGCAAGAGCAAAGCTTCCTAAAGAAAGAGAAATTGTTGTTAACAAAAATATTGTTGTTGTTTAGTTGTTCAGTCGTGTCCAACTCTCTGTGACCTTATGGATCTCAGCACTCTTCTGCCCCTCTGTGCTCAATCAAACTCATGTTCATTGCTTCAATGACCTCATCTATCCATCTCTGCCTCTACTGACCCCTTTTTTGTGTGCCTTCACCGCATCCACATAAAGTAGAGGGGGTGAGGCTCGCAATGAGCGCCAAAGGTGCTCATTGCGAAGCATGAAAGTGGCTGGTTTGGGCTCGCCATGAGCCCCGAAGGAGCTCATTACGAAGCATGAAAGTGGCTGGTTGGCCAACGCCGGCAATGAGCGCAAAGCCTGTAAAGTAGATGGGGGAGAGGCTCGCCGAAGGCACTCATCGAGAGGCACGCAAGTTAGAGGCGGGAGAGCTTCGCATTGTATGTCAAACAGCATTGCCAGGCTTAAAATGTTATTGCCATAATTTTTTTCCTAGTATAATAATAAAAATCATATAGCTGTAATCATGGATCATTTTCCAATCTCCAGCAACCCCTGGAGGAGAGATCGAGGAAAGGGGACATGACCAAGGCAGGGGGAGGCACAAGGAGGAGGTGTTTGGGGAAGAGCTGGGAGAGGATATAAGTGAACCTCAGCTATTCCCTCACTTCCTTTCAGGTGCTGTTCCCCTCCAAAGAAACAACTATTTAAAAGTTCAAGCCCACCCTCCCTGTTTGGTTGGATACTTATTTAAATGATTGCTAGTCACAGCTTGCTGCCAGATGCCCAGTTAAGTAGGAAGACCAGGAGACTTGGGTGTACCTATGGCTTAAGTGCCTTTGGTGGACTGGACTCAGTCCCTTTTATGGTTAGTAGGCTGAGTGATGTCTCTCTCCGGTCAGTCCTAAAGGTGGGGACATCCCGGCAGCAAAGGAACTGGTGCCTGAACGCTGTAAGTTGATCATGTGACCTATGGTTGGTTTGTTATGTTGACAAAAAATACAATAAAGAGGCTGTAGCTTAATTTATCTAAGTAATGTTCCCTAGTTATTTATTTGAGGGAATTGTAAGGGTGTGGTAAGTGGGCAGTGTTTGGTATGGAGCCAGTGACCTTAGGACAAAGCCAGGTCAGGCACATACCTCTGGTGTTGGAGATGGATAGAGTAGCTGTTCTTTTCCTTTTTATGTGCACATTTGTTGCAGTGCGCCGACAACGACTGTTGGAACGCGGCCGCACTCCCGTCCCCATCTAGCTGTGAAAACTAGGTAGTACACCCCAACCCCCTAACACTCTAACCCTAACCCCCAAAACCTCACTTCCTAACCCTACCCCCTAAGCCTAACCCTCTAACCCTAATCCCCTAAACCTCACTTCCTAACCCTAACCCCTTAACCCTCACTTCCTAACCCTAACCCCCTAACCCTCTAACCCTAACCCTCTAACCCTAGCCCTCTAACCCTAACCCTCTAAACCTCACTTCCTAACCCTAACCCTCTAACCCTAACACGAAACTCCTAACGACTTACCGTCGTAGTACAGCTAGATGGGATACCGGGTGTAGTTGCTCATCACAGCTAGATGGGGACGCGAGCGCGCCCGCGTTCCTACAGTCGGCGGCGGAGGACTTCCAGCACTGCAACAAATGCGCACAGAAAACAGGATAGATCCTTCTTTTCTTGTGATATAATTTTGGAAGTCTAAGCTACAGAAAAAAAAAAAAGAATCATCATGCCATATACTTTAAATACTTGGATACCTCCTTTCCTATCTTTCACTACTTTTATTGTGGCTTGTCAGCCATGAAATAAATTCTAGTACTAACTTCCTTATTTTACCTGCACAAGTCAGTGGCTTCATTTGTGTCTTCTTAACAGAACCATCACAATTTGTATTTTAATCCCTGAAGATTAAAATATGTTTTAACAGTTAAAAAGATGTTTCACTTGGGAACTTTATGTTAGCAAGAAGACACCTCTTTTACATAATGGTAGACTTGTGGTTTGTGTAACCAGATAACATATACATGATCTCCCTTTCCCCAAAGTCTTCTTATAGCTGTCTTATTAGTATTGCTAATTACATTCTGGAGCTGTCCTCTCCTCTCCTCTCAGGACGCTTCTCTTATTAGCCTTTTTTTCTATTTCTTGTTAGTCTTAAGAGTTTCCTAAGATAAAACATGATTTCGGAATCAAGGCTGGAAGACAATCAAGACAGTTACATAATGCTGCTCAATGTGTTCATTAGTGTCAAGTGTTTCCAACTCAACTTTGGTATAATGAAGTTCAAGGAGGTAAACTAATACCAGGAAGGCAGCAAAAAAGGATTTAAAAGCACTCTTGACGCAATACATTTCGTTTTTATATATAATGCTTTAACTGAGTTTGTTTAGTTGATTTCATCCTTCTCAATGTCATTTCCATTTAAAATGTACACTCACTGACTTGTAAGAGACCCATAGAGTAACAGTTTCTCAGCTTCTGGAACCTTCTCCTTACTTACTGTATTCTCTCCTGTAGGCTGCCATCTTGGAACACCTTAAAGTTGCGGCACTGATTTTCTGAGCTAGTGACACTCCCACAGGTGAGGTGACATGATGGTGACATCAGGAAACTGTATTTCTTGCTATTGGCTGAAGAAATCATAAGATTAGTAGGGCAGAGAAAGACAGAAACTTTTTGCAGAAATCTCCCAGTGTAGCTATTATGACATAAAAAAAGACCTAAAGTGATGAAACACGTTGGTGATGGTGTTCAATAGCCAAACTAGGAGATGTTTGCACAGCTTCAGTCGACATCAAAATCAAGGACAGCTGACCTGTAACCAACTAAAGAGTAATCCCCATTTTGAAGAACATTTTACTACTGCTGGGGCCACAATCGATGGAATCCATTGAAGGGCACTTCGACTCAGGACAGTTCACAAGAGTGTAAAGGAGCTGGCCTTTGTCATGGTTGGTGGAATGGACTTTTTGAGTCCTACAGAGCAGTTTTCCCAGTGCAAGAGTTTGCACTGGAATGAGTTGATTGACATATATTTCTTTATTTCACTCTAATACAATATAAGTTGTCCTCTGTTTTGTTTCCTTTTCTTTTACACCCACTGGATCTAGTTTGTTGAGGGAAGAACTTAAGAATCTATACAACATTTGAAAATGTATTTGCTTGATAAGAGACATTTTCTTCTATAGTTATTCAAAACTTATATGTATGTTTTATTCATTGCACTTTTAATGTTTTTGTATATAATGACACAATTTATTCACATTGCGTATTGATATGTGAGAATATTGCACTATTGCATTTGGTATTGTTTTATTGGGATAATATAGCTAATTTATTAGCACTATTTTTTATATAGCGAATCATCACACACATTTAGATTAAAAGTTAAGGTTTATGGATAGGTTTAAGATTAAGTTTCGTGTTTAGGGTTAGAGTTAGGTTTAGCGTTAGTTCAGGGTTAGGGACAGGGTTGTTTAGGGTTAGGATTTAGGGTTATGGTTAGGGTTAAGTTTCATATTTAGGTTTAGAGATAGTGTTAGGGTTTAGAGTTAGGGTTAGGTTTAATATTTAGGGTTAGGGGTAGTTTTAATGTTTAGGGTTAGGTTTTAGGGTCTGGTATAATGTTTAGGGTTATGGGTTAGGGTAGAGATAGATAAGAATAAAGATCTGCTGAGACAATTTGAAATGGTTGGAAATATTTAATAAACATATTTACTTAATTGGAAAGACATTTGATTTTATACTGTACATACATTTAACCAATTTTTTAAATATTGAAAATAATAGATTTAGGGTTAAGTTTAGGGTTAAGTTTCACGTTTAGGGTTAGGATTAGAGTTAGGGTTAGGTTTAATGTTTAGGTTTACGGTTAGGTTTCACGTTTAGGGTTAGAGTTTGGGTTTAGAGTTAGGGTTAGCATTAGGTTTAGGGTTAAGATTAAGTTTAATGTTTAGGGTTGGCTTTAATGGTTAGGTTTAATGTTTAGGGTTATGTTTAGATTTAGTGGAAATGGTAATGGTTAGGGTTAGACTTAATGTTTAGGATTAAGGGTTAGGGTAGTGGTAGATAACAATTTGAAATGGATGGAAGTACATATTTATTTAATTGGAAAGACATTTGTTTTTATGCATTTTAACTAGTAAATAAACAGATTTTTAAACAGTTATAACTATTGGAAATAGCATTGCATTGCGTTTGAAATACATGAGAAAAATGTTTAACTTTGAAACAATATAACAAATATCTGAAAATAAATGTATAACCTTGTAACCTTGTGGTGAATATGCTACAATGTCTTCTAAAATGTTTAGGAATGTATCATCAACAGTGTTTAACCTTTTGCGTTACATTAATTCACATAGGTTTGATTCTAAAACAGTTCCATGTGTGCCCCAACAGACTTTCTTCCTAAATTTAGCTTTTCCCAGCCTGGATTCCACTGACTGGGTGTGGGCACCTGTGTCCATATTTACAAAGTTGATGGAATGATTTACCGATAGATGTACATAGTCTTCTTCACAGAGGTTCATAAAATATTCAACTTTATTTTTTCATTTGCTAATAAACTTTTGTCAATTTCGACTGTGAGCCCAGGTCCTCCTACCATCTTTTATACAGTTGATTTAAAGTCCAAAAGCTCATTATTCTCATTTTCAATCAATTACTTGATTTGTGTTATATTGTTACAAAATTATGACCTTCCCATATATCACTTCCTCCTATCGCCCCTCCATCTTTCCTCAACTCCCATCCATTTCCATATTATTGGGTGTGATAGGATCACACTCAGGAGTTCCAGGGTACCTCTCATCATTCGCCACACTTCATTTCTCCTTACTCACTTCTTCAAAGAAATGCAGAAGTATGATTTTTCACCAATAACAGATACAGATGTATATAACTGATTAATCAATATCTATACTTATGTAAAAGAAAGCAAATATATTTAAAACCTTATATCTGGCCCAGATGTGTAACTGTAGCTGGGTACATTTTTTTGTCACTTAATATTATTTCTGTAGTCTAGGACCTTCCCCAGCATCCCCCACCCTGGCTCAACCCACCAAGAAACCTCCAGGACCCCACTGGGACCCCCCGGGCCTCCTTAGCTAACATTTAGGGTCCTTGGTGCTCCAGTGGTTAGGTCTAGGTGCTACCGCCTCTGTCAACCTGAGTTCAATTCCAAGTCAGGGAACCAAGAGGACACACAACTCTGAAGCTGAGCAGGTTTGGGACTGGTCAGTATAGGGATGGGAGGCCAACTAGGAATACCAGGTGATGTGGCCCACTGGAGAAGGAACTGGTAACCCACTCCAGTATCTCTGCCATGAATACAAAGTGTATCAGCATTACCATGGACATAAATATGTTCTGTTGTGTTACGGTCCATGAGGTCACAAAGAGTCAGAAATGACTGAAAGGAAAAAAAAAGAAAAAGAAAAAGAAAATACATTTCTACAGAAGGTCCAATAGTTGACAGAATGGAGGAGGATGTGTATCAGGGAAGATGTGAGAAAGCTGGATGACAGCAAAGTACCAGGAGATGGGTTCTGTAAAAAAAAAGGAGATAGGGATGGGTGCAATGTGTGGTGGGTGCCGAGGGAGTAGGGTGCTATGTAGAGATAGTATAATGTATGTGTATAAATATGTATACACCCATGTATGTTTGTTGCATTATTGCACACACTTTTTTATCATTGAGAAAGCCTTTATGGGGGAGAAACTCTGATTTTAGTGACTATTGTATAGACTTTTTATATTTTATGTTATAATATTGAATAGCACTGTTTTTGTGCAAATAATAGTGCACACTCATTTAGAGACAGTCAAATAGAGTGGTGAAAATAATAGAGGAGTTTGTTCCTCATTTACAGAGCCTTGCAAAAGTATTCACCCCCCTTGACATTTTACCTATTTTGTTATATTGCAGCCTTAAGTTCAATGTTTTGTTAATCTGAATTTTATGTGATGGATCAGAACACAATAGTCTAAGTTGGTGAAGTGAAATGAGAAAAATATATACATAAAGCTATTTTGTAGAAATAGAAAACAGAAAATTGGCATGTGCGTATGTATTCACCCCCTTTGTTATGAAGCCCATAAAAAGCTCTGGTGCAACCAATTACCTTCACAAGTCACATAATTAGTGAAATGATGTGCACCTGTGTGCAATCTAAGTATCACATGATCTGTATACATATACACACCTTTCTTGAAACACCTAAGCAAGAGGCACCACTAACCAAACACTGCCATGAAGACCAAGGAACTCTCCAAACAAGTAAGGGACAATGTTGTTGAGAAGTACAAGTCAGGGTTAGGTTATAAAAAATATCCAAATCTTTGATGATCCCCAGGAGCACCATCAAATCTATCATAACAAAATGGAAAGAACATGGCCCAACAGCAAACCTGCCAAGAGACGGCCGCCCACCAAAACTCACGGACCAGGCAAGGAGGGCATTAATCAGAGAGGCAGCACAGAGACCTAAGTTAACCCTGGAGGAGCTGCAGAGTTCCACAGCAGAGACTGGAGTATCTGTACATAAGCCGTACGCTCCATAGAGTTGGGCTTTATGGCAGAGTGGCCAGAAGAAAGCCAATACTTTCAGCAAGAAACAAAATGGCCCGTTTTGAGTTTGCGAAAAGGCATGTGGGAGACTCCCAAAATGTAGGGAGAAGGGTGCTCTGGTCTGATGAGACTAAAATTTAACTTTTTGGCCATCAAAGAAAACGCTATGTCTGGGGCAAACCCAACACATCACATCACCCAAAGAACACCATACCTACAGTGAAACATGGTGGTGACAGCATCAAGCTGTGGGTATGTTTTTCCGCAGCCGTGACTGGGAAACTGGTCAGAGTTGACGGAAACATGGATGGTGCTAAATACAGGGATATTCTTGAGCAAAACTTGCACCACTCTGTGCATGATTTAAAGCTAGGACGGAGGTTCACCTTCCAGCAGGACAATGACCCAAAACACACTGCTAAAGCAACACCTAAATGGTTTAAGGGGAAACATGTAAATGTGTTGGAATGGCCTAGTCAAAGCCCAGACCTCGATCCAATAGACAATCTGTGGTCACACTTAAAGATTGCTGTTCACAGGCGCAAACCATCTAACTTGAAGGAGCTGGAGCAGTTTTGCAAGGAGGAATGGGCAGAAATCCCAGTGGTAAGATGTGGCAAGCTCATAGAGACTTATCCAAAGCGACTTGGAGCTGTGATTGCTGCAAAAGGTGGCTCTACAAAGTATTGACTTTAGGGGGGTGAATAGTTATGCACATTGACTTTTTTCTGTTATTTTGTTCTATTTGTTGTTTGCTTTACAATAAAAAAAAAACATCTTCAAAGTTGTGGGCATGTTCTGTAAATTAAATGATGCAAATCCTCAAACATGTCATGTTAATTCCAGGCTGTAAGGCAACAAAACACGAAAAATGCCAAGAAGGGGGTGAATAGTTTTGCAAAGCACTTTAATTACAGAAAATAATAAAACCTAGAATTACAGGGGGAAAAAAGGACATTACAGAAAAAAAGGACATTACAGAAAATAAAAAAAGGACATTACAGAAAAAATAACTACACACCTGAAAAGAAAATATATGCACAAATAACACATTACATTACAATACAGCAATCAATACTATAAATACAGTTACAATACATCAGTAAATACAGTACAGTTCAAATATACCCTAACTACATATTATTAACCCCCTAACTAAAATACATGCACCCATAACTACAATCAATTAGCCCTATCTAAAATACATTAACCCTATCTGTAATACATTAACCCTATCTACAAAACAGTAACCCTATCTAAAATACATTAAAAACCTTAAATCTAACCGAAAAAAGAATGATAAAGCCCACTTATGTTGCCAGATGTCCCTTCAGCAGATCAGCCACCCTAGGCTAAAAGAAACATAAAATTAGTATGAAATTAAACACAACACAAACATCAAAACATTCTAAATATTAAACTTACCTTGGATTAGAAATGATTGACAGGTATATCAGCCAATCAGAATGGGGTATAGGTGTGTATCCCATTCTGATTGGCTCACACCATGGCACCTTCTGATTGGCGGAAATTTGATTGACAGCCGTTTTAGCCAATCAGAAGGCGCCATTGCCAATTTTCTACTGGAAGAGGCGCTAGAAGCCTCATTAGCATCAGGGAGCTCCTCTAGTGAGGAGCTCTGTTATTTATTTGTATTTGTATTTTTTAGAGCAGCAAGGTAAGTTTTAATATTTAGAATGTTTAGTTTATTATGCTGTGTTTATTTATGTATTAATGTGATGTTTATTTTTTTCCAGGGGCCCAGCCGGAGAAGACAAGAAGAAGGACGGGGACATCCCAAAAAGGCAAGTTTAATATTTAGAATGTTTTGATGTTTGTGTTGTGTTTAATTTCATACTAATTTTATGTTTCTTTTATCCTATGGGTGGCTGATCTGCTGAAGGGACATCTGGCATGGTAAGTGGGCTTTATAATTCTATTTTAGGTTAGATTTAGGGGGTTTAATGTATTGTAGATAGGGTTAATGTATTTTAGATAGGGTTAATGTATTGTAGATAGGGTTACTGTATTGTAGATAGGGTTAATGTATTGCAGATAGAGTTCATTGATTGTAGATAGGGTAAATGTATTGTAGATAGGGTTACTGTATTGTAGATAGGGTTAATTGATTGTAGTTAGGGGTTCATGTATTGATGTATTGTAACTGTAAATATTGTATTGATTGCTGTATTGTAATGTAATGTGTTTTTTGTGCATGTATTTTCTTTTCAGGTGTGTAGTTTTTTTTCTGTAATGTCCTTTTTTTATTTTCTGTAATGTCCTTTTTTTCTGTAATGTCCTTTTTTCCACCTGTAATTCTAGGTTTTATTTTTTTTCTGTAAAAAGTGGGGTAATAGGGGTTTTATTAGGGTGGTAGGTAGGTTGTGTAGGGTTTAACAGGGTAGAGGGGGGGTTAATAGTGTAGGGTAGGATATGGTTTACTGGGTACATTCAGGGTTAAATAGGCCCAGTTAAGGTAAAATAGGACTAGATAAACTTGCATAGGACTAGACAGGGTTAAAAAGGTCCAGATATGGTTAAATAGGTCTAGATGGGGTTAGATAGGCACAGTTAGTGTTAAATAGGTCTAGATGGGGTTAGATAGGCCAAGTTAGGGTTAAATATTTCTAGATGGGGTTAACAGGGTTTAGTATGGGTTAATGGGATATAGTTACGGTTAATAGTGCAGTGCTTAGACTTTGTGTCAGGAGGGTCCTGGAGGACCCTCATGGCACTTTTAATGTTATTATAGGAGTTAATGAGTATCCATAGGGGTCTATATCGACCCCTATTGGACAGATGGGGTTAAATAGGGTCTGTATAGACGTTTGCGAGGACCGAGGAAACTACGAGGTGTAATTAAATATGGTCCTAAATATGGTGGAGTTCAAAAGCATTCAGATGGAGTGATATCAAGCAGAGAACGTCATCTACAACCACTTCAAGTAAACTCAGACATCCTCTTAGTGGATAAAGCTTGGAGGTACAGTGCCAGGATACAAATGACGCACCAGTACCTGGAACATGGCCTCATATGGCAGTGAAACCTCCACTTCACAGACACTGTTTCCTAGACCTATAAATAGCCAGCTTGAGAATTGCTAGGAGCAGGTTAACAAGGAGAAAATGAACTGGTCAAAGTGTATTAGGTGAGATCTAATTAGGGAGTTGTATTATCACCTCTGCTAATTCCTCTTCCAATATAAGCAATTGTCCTACTTGCTTATCCTACAGCTATATGGCATTTAGTGATACATAGTGCATGTACTTGAGTAGGGTCAGTGATTCTAAGCTGGGGCAGTTGTAGCAATTTGGGAACATTTATACATTAGTTAGCATGTGTATTGAACTCATGGCTACTGCTCTGAAACATTATGTAGAGGATTCAAAATCAAGTAGATAAACATAAACATGTTTTAATTTGACATTATTTGCACCATTTTATAATTGCCTTTAAATATCTTAAATATATATATACTAGCGAATTGCCCATCAAAACATGACGGCAATAAAATTGTAAGCCAAGCAATGCTGTTTGCCACACAATGTAAGTCTTTTGGCCGTCTGAGCACCTTCGGTGCTCATTGCGAGCCACTCCCCTTGTGTACTTCAACTGTCCTGCTTTGCAATGATAACCTTCAGTGCTCATTGCAAACCTTTTCTCCTGCCTACTGTACTGGCTGCTCATCGCAGGGTTCATTAGCCTGCAAGTTTTGTGCTTGGGGATGCCATGTGTCTCTTTTCAGCATCTCCCCCCTGTCCCTTCCCTGTGTGTTTCTCCTCTGTGTGTCTGCTGAATGTTTCCGTTGTTTGTTTTTTTTCAAAGTCCCGCGTGCCTGGCGTTGTTCATGCAAGTGTTAGTGTCTTTTCTGTCATGTATCTTCTTAGTCCCGTTTATTTTTCAGAGTTCTGTATTTTTCTGAGGTCGTAATGTGCTTAGCCTCGGGGTTAAATACTGTAGGTCCAGATAAGGTTAAATAGGCCCAGTCAGGGTTAAATAGGTATAGATGGGGTTAAATAGGCCCAGTTAGGGTTAAATAGGACTAGATAGGCTTACATAGGACTATATAGGGTTAAATAGGTCCAGTTGGGGTTAAATAGGACTAGACGGGTTAAATAGGTCCAGTTGTGGTTAAATAGGTCTAGATGGGTTAGATATGCCCAGTTTGGGTTAAATAGGCCCAGCTGGGGTTAAATAGGGCCAGTTAGGGTTAAATAGGTCTAGATTGGGTTTAATAGGCCCAGTTAGGGTTAAGTAGGACTAGATGGGCTTACATAGGACTACATGGGGTTAAATAGGTCCAGTTGGGGTTAAATAGGCCTAGATGCACTTAAATACGCCCAGTTAGGGTTAAAATGGTCTAGATGGGGTTAGATAGGCCCAGTTAACGGGGATTAGTATGGGTTAAATGTGGTATAGTTAGCGTTAATAGTGTAGTGCTTAGACTTTGTGTCATGAGGGTCCTGGAGGACCCTCATTGCACTTATAGTGTATTATAGGAGTTAATTATTGTCCTATAGGGGTCTGTTTAGAGCCCCATGAGGTATAGGTTTAATTAGGGGCTCTATATAGAGCCCCATGAGTTATAGGGTTTATTAAGGGCACATGAGGCTCTGTATAGAGCCCCATGAGTGTTAGGGTTAATTCGGGGCTTATGGGGCTCTGTATAGAGCCCCATCAGTTATAGGGTTAATAAAGGACTCATGGGGCTCTGTATAGAGCCCAGTGAGTCATAGGGTTACTTAAGGGCTCATGTGGCTCTGTATAGCCCCATGAGTTATAGGTGCCTAGAGGGGGTACTAATAGTACCCCCATGGCAGGGGCTAATAATAATATTAATAATAATAATTTTATTTAAGGACCTGCGAGGTGGGAATTTTGAATTTTTAAATGCAACGGGGGTCCCGATCGGTCGCAAGGGTTAATATGGGGACACTTTGGGGGTCCCGATGGATACCCCCAACCTAGAGGGGGGTTAATGTTAGGTGTTGCAGGGTACCCCCGCGGCCGGGTTTAGCTAATGATGTGAAACGGGAATTTCGAATTTTTTAAATGCAACGGGTGGCCCGATTGATGCCGATTGGGGAACACCGTTGCAAGGGTTAATATGGGGACACTTTGGGGGTTAATTTCATGTGCCGGGGGTTACTTGGTGTACCCCCCGGGCAGGGCTTGTATGTAGAACTGCCGCGGTGTTCCTGGTCAGGACCCCTGCGGCAAGTGATGATGAGGCTGGAATTTAATAGGGCTATCCGTTTTTAGTTTCTTTTAAAGGTTTTATTTTTGCTGTGGTTTGACCTGTGTTGTCCAGTTGGCAGTGTAGTGACAACTCACCATCAAACCTGATCTTAATATACTGTGTCCAGTTTTGAAAGGATATTAAGAAATAAAATAAAAAAATCACAGGAGGGCGACCTAAATTGTATAATGTCTACATACAAAACGTATGAGGAAACACTTCATTACTTGAATATTTATAACTTAGAGGACAGAAGTTCAAAATGCAAATATCATTAAAAAAAAGAACAATGAAAGAACAAGAGGCCATGAATCAAAACAGAAAGTATAACATTTATGGGTATTATGTAAAAGTACTTTACAGAAAGGGTAGTAGATACGTGGAGCAGTCTTTAACAGAAGTGGCAGGAAGAAACGCAATTAACAAATTTAGACATGCCTGTGATAAGCCTAATCCTATCCCAAGGGTTAATTAAGCCATGTTTTTGAAGTTGACAGAATAGGCAGGCTAGATGGGCCTCTCTGATTCTTATCTGCCGTCAAATGTATATTTCTATGTATTTACCATTTTTCCCAGTAGAGACTATCTCCTACAATATACTGCCTGTTTACAACCTACTGTAAATGTCAAGATACTTTTGTACCACGATGAGGAAGCGAGCAGCATACATGTTTACTGGCTATGACCTTACGTCTAAATTAGGAATGCAATTAGTGGTTAATTAGCATCTTGAAGCTGTGTAAATGTCACGCTAGTTTTGCACGCCCATCACAATGAATCATATCTCTGCTAGACTACGTTAAATAACTTGTTGCAAGTGGCCTCTGCTACTCTCTAGTTATCACAAAGTAGGTTTGTCACCACGTAAATAGGGCATTATCATGGCTCATTAATATAAAGTTTAAGTGGAAGATATAGAAGATACTGGAGATAATTAATTAGGCTTTAGCTCAGCTCTCTGTACTGTTGTCAAATAAACTCAATAGAAGCACTGTGTATACAAGACACTATCTATCTATCTATCTATCTATCTATCTATCTGTCTGTCTGTCTGTCTATCTTTCTTTCTTTCTATCTATCTGTCTATCTATCTATCTATCTATCTATCTATCTGTCTGTCTATCTGTCTATCTATCTTTCTATCTATCTATCTATCTATCTATTTATCTATCTATCTGTCTATCTATCTTTCTATCTATCTATCTATCTATCTATTTATCTATCTATCTATCTATCTATCTATCTATCTATCTATCTATCTATCTATCCACAGTTATGAATATTTTAATGTAATGTGTACATAATTGTTTATTTTGCAGGTAACCTTTTTCTTTTTTGGTTAATTGTTGTAAAACTTTGAATATGCAATGAGTGAAGATGTACGGGTCCATTCCCTCTTCCCCTCAGCAAAAGATTGGCAGCAGCAGTGCCGCCACCAACTGCTAGATGCCGCTGCCGATTCTCGCAAACCTGCTGCACATTGCGTATAAGGCAATCTGACAGAAGAGGCCTTGAGCTATGAGAGGCGCACCCAAGGTCGTCGAGGGCTGAGGAGCCGAGCCGAACATAGAGATGGCCTCGCTGTTGATTCAGCGCCGTCGAGTTGCGCCACCTCGGAGGGGGGAATAATTATAGGCATTCCCTGAAACCTGACGGCGCTATCTAGAGTATACCTGCTGGCACTGCAGCTGTCAGTGCTGGCGATTTCATGTGCATACACAACGGGATAGATCCGATATGTGATTTCACATTGTCAGAATATATAAATAATTATTATAGAAGTAATGTAAAAATATGTTTTTATTATTATGAAGAATATGTGGGATACTAAGATGAATGGTAATATAAGTATAATACATGGATACATGAGATTAGATTTCTTTGTATGTGCCACAATATTAGTATCATTGTATAGGGGTGGGATAACCATTATAAAGGCTTATTTTGTGCTTTAGAATATAAATATAAATATATAAATAAATATATATATATATATATATATACAGTAGACTCTCAGTTAACCAGAACTCAAGCAACCAGAACTCTCAAGCAACCAGAAAAATAGAAGAATACATTATTTTAAATACAAATTTAAATTTGCAGGGCTCAACAAATTCCAGGAGCCAGATTGTCATGCCACAAAATGCTTACAGGCACCTAGATTTAATCCACTGTATGTCTCTGCAATTCAGTTTTACCTGGAAGCAGACAGGCACGAGTGACTGAGCCAGGGTAGTGTTGGCGTTACATTTCCCGGGTCAGAACCGCACCCTCCAGCCGAACATACCTGTGTGTAAGTGAGGAGTGAAAGCTGCTGCTGCTAGAACAGCCCTCACTGACAAATATACTTAGCAGAGCATCTTATGTGCTGCTAATCTAGAATAGACAAGATGAGTGCACCCTACTTGTACACCTAGAACCAATTTTTTTTTACTTTAGGGTCACAATTTGACAAATCTGCAATACACAGTCATCTTCACATATTCCCTTCTCAAAACTTAAACAACTTTAAAGTTAAGCTACAGAACATCGGATGTGATTTAAAAATAAATAAAGTTTCTTCTAGCTCCTCTGCAGTTATTTGTCTGTTGCTTTTTTAAAACGCATTACCATTTTGATGAAATCAAAGACTCAACACAGCACTTCCCAGGCATGATTGCTGTAGAGAATTATTGCTTTATTCATCTAAATGGATCTAATTCCCAGCCACGGATTCGAGCTTCATGGATATTAAAAAAAATAAAATAAAAGCGTCTGGGTGACTTTTGTGTTAGATAGAGAGATGAAGCAGAAAGATATTTGGGGGACTAAATATCCAGACATGGGGGGGGGCTTCTCATGTCTATAACCGCAAATAGAGGGCAAAATCTGAATTGGGGTCTCCAAAGAAGATGGTAGAAATATAAGAAAAGAAGGGGCTGCTATAAAAATAATCTAATGTTCACTTTCCCCAAGAGATTGATAGAGAGAGGGGGAGAATGAGAAATGGAAAGCAATAAATATAGGGAGAGATATCTGAAAAATAAGAGACAAAGACAGTGATAGAAGGAGATGATGAACTGAAGAAAGAATGAAGGAGAGTTCAGAAAGAGACATAAATGTGAAAAAGTAATTAGTGATTAGTTAATTGAGAATGTTAAGACAAATAAATGAAGGGAAGGCCAGTAGTATAACATGCTGAGAACGAAAGGGGAGTGTAAGTGGAGAAAAAGATACTGACGGAGAATTAGAAAGTATGGTAAGGAGAAATTAAAGGAGAGAGAGAGAGAGATGAAGAATGATCTGTGGTACGTTCATTAAAGGGCTATTTTTGACAATTTATTTTTGTTTTATATAAATTATTTAACTAGGTGACTTAAAGGGATATGGAAGGTTCTGCGTTTTAATATTAAACTATCTGTTTATTTGCATATCTAAATATCATTTTATTAATTATTTAGCCTCCTAAAGCAACCCCTCAGATGACTTGCGGGTTAAGCCGTAGAATGGCAGAAAAAAGCTTACAGGACGTGGAACGTGGGACTTTGTGTCCGCAAATCCTTTGTTCTTTCAAGCCTGTAACTGTTACTTTCCAATTTGGCTAATAAATTGCAACAAAATCACTGGCATTCAACCCCGTAACTCTCAAATGGAGCCAAGAAGCCAACGAGTGCTAGAGAGGACCCGCAAAGGGGGTAAAGTCCAACACGTAGCACTTTAAATGCAAATATAAACACACTACTGTACTTTTATGAACAGGGAAAGTGATGTTAGGTCTTAGAATTAACTAGCAAATTGCCCGTCAAAAAATGACTGCAATAAAATTGTAAGGCAGGTAATGCTGTTTACCTTCGGCGCTCATTGTGAGCATCTCGGTTGGTGTATTTTTGGTTGTCAGAGCCCCTTTGGCGCTCATTGCAAGGTCTGCGAGCCTCTCCCCTGGTGTACTTTTGTTCCTCTGAGCACCCTTGGCGTTCATTGTGAGACACGCGCTGAACGCCTTCGGCATTTATTGTGATCCTGTCGTCTGGGGCTTTTTTTTTTTCTCTATATGTATTTTTTTATGATAATCAATTAATTAATAAAGTCATAAATTAATATACTTTATCTATTTGTAATTAATATATGCATCAAGCAATATCCTGAGGAGCTAACAATCTGTTTTGATGTTCCTGCAGCATACAATGTACATTTGCACTATTGTTGAGCTGAGGTGTGTCAGCAATGTGGGCAGTGTGTAATGTAAATAGGCTGCGTGCGCGAGGGGAAACCGTTAGTGTAGCTGTGTAATTCTGCATTTTGTAATGGTAATGTCATTAGTTGTAAAATGGCGGTGATTGTGTATGTGTTACGCGGGTGTGGATCATTTTGCATCCTCCATAATAGTGCATTTTATACCTCGTACGGTCTTGTGTAAAAGTCTTATGTGTCTGTCTTTGCGTGTGTATTGGTCGTGTAGCCTGTGTAGGATAAGTAGGCTGCATGCGCGAGTGCAAATCGTGTGTTTAGGTGTATAATTCTGCATTTTGGATTGGTAATGTTATTAGTTGCAAGTTAGTGTTGTAAAATGGCGGTGATTGTCTATGTGTTAGGAGGTTGTGGAACATTTAGCGCCCTTCCTAATAGTGTATTTTATACCCCGTACGGTCTTGTGTAGAAGTCTTATGTGTGTAGCAGGTTTTTGTGTGTTTATTGGTCGCGTAGCTTCGTTTTCGTTTTCTTCGGCTGCCATTTTCTTGTCGCTTAGCCGATTTTTGTGTGTGGAAACTCTGCAAATTGTGGTTCAATTGTCGGGCAACCTGTCTCCCAGACGTCGTGGCTGTCCCCCCGTGCTGCGAGTGACGTTTTTTTTTGTATTTTTGTTAATTTTGGTGGTGTAATTGAGTTTTGTGTTGATGTGTAGTTCCGCGGGTCGTAGGGATGAGCACCTATGGTGCTCATCTCCACCAGCACAGTGAGCACCTTCGGCGCTCACTGCCTAAGTTGTGCGGGGTCGTCCCCAGTGCAAGGAGCGCCTTTGGCGCTCCTTGCCAGCAACTGCATCCCTCGCAAAGCGAGGGCTGCAGTTGCTGCGGGCTCGCTACACGAGCCCGCAAGCGTTAGCAACAACCCGTATTGCTCACAACTATACATGTGACATTCTTAAGCTCGCAAATCGGGCCAAAAAAATCTTTATTTCATGTTTAATTTTTGTGTTATATCGATCCTGGCAATCAATGAGTTAATACAGATACTGTAACTCGCATGTGATAGAATATCATATTTACGGCTTTATCAATATTGCATTATTCTGGAATGTGGGCCTGATCGTAACTCGTAATTGAACCCCATAAGACTTTGAAAATCCCACCTCCATTTTTCAGTGACGTAATTCTGATGATTACTGTTGCTATTGGCTCCATCCCAACTCGTAACTACGAGTTAGACTAATTGATCACGTTCACGGCCGCATATCTGACGAGTGAAAAGTTGTTTACGGGTTTGCGTCTCAAGCCCGTAACTCGCAGCATGTTCTAATTTAATAGCACTGTAAATCCGCAACTCTTCAAGCTCGCAGCCGTTGCGTGTCTCATGCTGCAGATACGAGCTTTGACTTTAATGTCGCTGAATGTTTCTATTAATACTAGCTGTATTAGCCACATAGAGTTTCTCCACAGCATGTTTTGAGATGCTGCTGAGAGACAATCTGTGATCTAGTACTACACTGTGTGCATGAGCTCAATGATTCATTGAGTAAACGCTGAACTTTAAACACTTGCTAATAAAATTATATGCAAACAAACACTTAGGTAGTTTATTTTAATATTAAAAACAGGGAAACGTCCATATGCATTTAATTAAGTATCCCCTCCACCACCACCACCATCCCACTAATTTCTAAGAAGCCCCCCAGAGTAACATATGTGAACAGTCTGCCTCTTTTTTTCTGTTCTCACTCATGTAGGGTGCCATGTTTTACAGCTCTGACCTAAAACCATGACCACATTGAGGGAACTTCACACTACCAGTGGGAAAGGAGCAAACATGGGAGCAAGTGAAGAAGGGGAATGAGAAACAGAGTAACAGAAATAATGAAACAAAAATAGAATGCTGACTCAAAATAAATAATTATACAGATAGACCTGTAGATATATAGGCGAAGAGATAGATAGATAGATAGATAGATAGATACATACATAGATACATACATAGATAGATATATACATACATAGATAGATAGATAGATAGATAGATAGATAGATAGATAGATAGATAGATAGATAGATAGATACATACATAGATACATACATAGATAGATATATAGATAGATAGATACATACATAGATACATACATAGATAGATATATAGATAGATAGATAGATAGATAGATAGATAGATAGATAGATAGATAGATAGATAGATGGATGGATAGATAGATAGATAGATAGATAGATAGATAGATAGATAGATAGATAGATAGATAGATAGATAGATAGACAGATAGACAGGCAGGCAGATAGACAGACAGACAAAAGAAATTAAAGTAAAGGAAGGTGGAGAAACAGAAAGAAAGCAGAAAGAGAAAAAGTTGAAGAGAAGATGAGAGGAGAGATTAGAGAGAGAGAGATGCATTTGAGAAAGTAATTAAACAGTGATTAATTAGAGAGAAAAACAGAGAACTTAATGTAATGCCCTGTAATATAACATGCTGAGTGATGGGATAGTGATTGTAAACTACAGACAGTGGTGGTTTGCTCAGAAAGTGACAGTGATGCATTTACTTTTGAACGTTAGTGTTTTAGAGACTAACAGAACTGTATGTCTCCACCTCCTAATACAGTAAGCTATTCGGATATGAAGCTTTATCTGCATCCCTCTCTGCAGTGGTTTCTTCAGAAAAAATCTACACTATCAAATAGAAATGTTACTACCAACTACTACCAACCCCAGGGTACTTAGTATGGGCAGGGAGAAGTATGTCCTGCTAGTGTCTGAAACACTAAAGCTTACAAGTTACATTGAATATATTTCTTTAATTTCTGATTTTTATTGCTAATCAGTTGTTACGTCGCAGGACGGCCAAGAATAGGCTACGTGTGGAGCAACGTTAAACTTCACGTAAATTCTTTGATCCGTCGAGCCCGTAACCACTATGTTTTCAATTCAGCTATTAAATTGCAACGTTGTCACAACATGCAAATGAAGCCCAAAGGCCAACGTGTGCTCAAGAGCACCCGCAAGGGTCTAAGGTACAATACGTAGCACTTCTAATGCAAATAACAACACTCTAATGTACATTTATTATAAGGGAAAGTGATGCCAGGTCTTAGAATTAATAGCACAACATTCTCAAGCCCGCAAATCGACCCCGTAAAATAGTTTATTTCATGTTTATATTTTGTGTTATATCGATTCCGGCAATCAATGTGTTAATACATATACTGTAACTCGCATGTAATAGAATATCATATTTACTGCTTTATTAATATTGCATTATATCTGGAATGTGGGTCCAATCGCAAACTGTAATTGAAGCCCGTAGGACTTCAAAATCTACCTTCCCCTTTTTCAGTGACGTAACGCTAACAATCTCTTTTTCCATTGGCTCCATCTGAACCCGTAACAACATGCTTGCTTAATTGTTTGCGTTCGAGCACTTAACTCCGACGGCCGTTAACTTTTTTACGAGATAGCGTCTCTCGCTCGTAGCTCGCAGCCCTTTTTTTATTTAATAGCGACATAAAATGGCCAAATCTGAAGCACGCAGTCTTTACGTGCTACACGCTGGAATTTAATATGGCCCTATATACATACACACACACATCTTTGTTATGCTCATTAAATTAGAGTCCTGTATGTTATATATCCAAATGCCTGTCACCAAGGACAGAGCTTATGAATCAAGGGCCCTGGGACAAAATAATTTTGGGCACCCCATGCGACTTTTCTATAAACGGGAAGAGCCTGTAGGGGGTCAATAGAAAGCCAAAACATATGTAGGAGGTCTGATTACCTTCCATTAAAAAAGGAACTATATGCACCTTTTCATCTAATAAATTAAGAGTCATTGCAGAGGGTCCCTACCCTGCTGTGGGCCCTGTTGCACCAGCAGTAGTTCCACCAGTGACTGTTATTATCATATTTAGATAATTATGCCCACAGATCTACCATTACTCTCGTATAGTCTTGGCTGGCAATGAATGAGTTAAACTGTGTTTGTTAACATCCCCTTAATAGTCTATCAGGAACAGATTGATGCCCCGCAGAGTGTTCAGCTAATACAGAGCCAGCACAGAATGTAATCTGTCTAATGTATAGATTATATAGCACACAGCACAGTCTGATTAGACTGTGCCAGGGAAGGACACAGATATATACAATTCCTAACAACAACTTTTTGCATGTTAAAGGAACATTATCATTAGGAGTAATCACATGATATATACATTAGTGATAGGGAAAATGTATTGCTACAATATTAATAGTTAATCTTCAGTGTTTTCTGATGTTATTGGGTTGGAATCTGTATTTCTATAACATGGCATAAGTCTTCCAATGCAGATTCTATGCCAGCAGTGAAATTATACCTTAGTCAATAAAGTTAAAGGGCCAGCAATATATACCACCTATTTGCTGACCACGTATTGTTTTATTATAACGTGACAAGATATTCCACAGCTCTATACAGTAAATATATCTGAGTGCTTATTACAGACTCCGTGAATATATAGACTGGTAAGTCTGTTATTTTTTTCTTCTATCTTTAATTAATGTCTCTACCAGCCTCACACAGTGGAGACCCAATATATGGAAACAGATGTGTCTGTGGGTAGGTTAGTTGACTCATACATATCAGATGAGTTGTAAAGGTGGGCATGTGTGATAAAGGAGCAATATTATAAGGTTTTTCGGGATTAAACAGAGGAAAACATTGTGAGCTCATCTGCATATCCCTGCTCAGATCTCTGGATTGCCATGTGAATATTAGATCCCTTGTGATTTTGAGCTGGGAACGTATTTTCTGACCTATTATATCTATCTATCTACCTATCTATCTCTCTATCATTATTATCCTTTATTTGTAATGCGCCAACATATTCTGTAGAGCTATACATGGGTTAAGTACAAAGCAAAAAAATAAAAAATAACACATTACAAAAGAATGGAGGACCCTGTCTTTGAGCTTAAAAATCAAATGTACATAGTGGTTTCCATAAAGCACCTTACAAGATTGAAAACACGCAAACTTACAATCTAAAGGGTTTAGGTGTGATACAGGAGGGTGATCGATGCAAGATGGCTGTGTGAAGACAATAGACTCAAGCAAGTGGAGGTAGCTGTGTGTTATGCTATAGATGGTGGGAGTGAGTGATATGATGCTGTAGATTGTGCAGTCGTGCATATTAAGGCTGAAGGTAATAAGCTTTTTTGAACAGATGCGATTTTAGTGATTTTTTGAAGGTTTTGAGGTACTTAAATAGTCTAGTGGAGCGAAGCAAGGAGTACCAGAGAATAGGAGCAGCACAGGAAAAGTCCTGGAGGTGGGAGTCAGAGGAGGTGATAAGAGAAGAGAAAATAAGTAAATATAAAGTAGTAAGTGTACGGCCTGTATAACAGTGTAAATTTCCTGTCCCCTCAAAATAATAATGTCAATAATGTCTAAACCATTGACAACAAAAGTGAGTACACCCCTAAGTGGAAATGTCCAAATTGGGCCCAAAGTGTCAATATTTTGTGTGGCCACCATTATTTTCCAGCATTGCCTTAACCCTCATGGGCATGGAGTTCACCAGAGCTTAACAGGTTGCCACTGGAGTCCTCTTCCACTCATCCATGATGTGGACGCCCCACAGATGCTCAATAGGGTTTAGGTCTGGAGACATGCTTGGCCAGTCCATCACCTTTACCGTCAGCTTCTTTAGCAAGGCAGTTGTCATCTTACAGGTGTGTTTGGGGTTGTTATCATATCCATAGGAAGGGGATCATGCTCTGCTTCAGTATGTCACAGTACATGTTGGCATTCATGCTTCCCTCAATGAACTGTAGCTCTTCAGTGCCGGCAGCACTCATGCAATGGAGCAGAAAACTTCAAGTTCAGGGGTGAGTCATATCAGTACTAGAACACTAGAAAGGGTGACAAATATTTGAAACCACTTTTCAATGGAAGTAGCCTTTAATTCCTTAATTATCATGTTCAATTATGTTATAATGGGAGCCACCACTGTAGTTTCTGCTTATCTACTTCTAAAAGTGGAAGAAAGCATGTGAACATACAGATTGCTTTAGATACTTCTTCAAAAAGTGCCAGTGCTTTCAGAAGGAGTAATGTAAATCAAAGCTTAGCAAATAAACCAGTGTCTGTCACTAGTACAGAATAGTTGCATGTAATAGTTTTTTATTTCTGCAAAAATATTTTATCCATTATCAAGTGCAGTTAAAAAGTGCATTCTGCAAATATGGAACTACAGAGTGCCTGTAATGAATTCCCAATTATTTCAAATGTGTACAAGACCATGTAGAGGATTAAATAATCAAAAAATGTTTTGTTAGATAGGAAAATGGACAGACCAGATGCCTATTATCTGTTTCCTTTGTTCCATGGTAATGAGTTAATGTTGCATGACATGCATAAAGTAGAAATAAATAAACAAATAAACAATTAAAGACATGCTATTGTTACATAACATACATTTTACAATCTGTGTTGATACATTGTTATAATTTCAAATACAATAGCATCCTCTAGTGGTATACAATGGCATTTCACCTGACCAAGCTGCTGCATCATTTTGTTCTTCGAAAGTAAATAAAAAAAAATCTAAACCTTTAGATTCACTACTTTTATACTCCATTATTCTTTATTGTGTTACTCCATTTTCTTTTCTCACCTGATCATATATTCTAATTTCTTAGAAGGTGTGCGTGTAAACCAATGATCTTTCTAATACCTTTCTGTTAAGAGCACTGTTGAGGTTTAGCTGCCACATTTCTACTGTACAGACACTGTGCAATAACAAATGCTACTTTTTAATTACACAAATGAAATGTTTATGCTTTTTCTGGACCCTCAAGGAATCCATGATACATTGATAGAAGGTGTATGTGCTAGAGGTAGTTTTACATTTCTTGAAAGATTTAGTTGCATTTCCTGAAGCAAGAAGTCTGCTACTGGACCAATGAAGGGAAAGAGTGTGGTGTCAATTTAAATCGAAACCAGTCTTACAAACAATTCTCCCTTCTTTCTCCACCCTCATCTGGTAGATAACAAAAAACACGCTGTCCTGATCTTGCTGCCAAAAAGTGATTTAACAAAAACAAAAGAGATTCCTTTACTCATAAACAGGGTCATCAACAATTCTGATTTCCCCAAACAATATTCATGGCTTATACAGCTGCTAATATTGTTAGTTTATTACATATCCCCTTAGTTTCTTTTACCTTTAAATCTAAAGCCTCACATAGACTTTCTGCCTCTAAGCCCATCTAACATGCACCTACCCTATTCACACCTACCCACCAATAATTTGTGTTAGTTTATAGGGCAAGTTTCTGCATTATCACCTCCATTTTTACAGCTGATACATCCTCAGACTTAATCACTAAGCCATGTTTCTCCTTTTTAATTCCTTCACCTTTTGTTTAATTAATAATTTAGTCTGTAAGCTTGTGAGCTCTCAGTCATGCAAGGTACTTTGTATTAGTGTCATGTGTATGATTGTTAGCTCAAGGTTAAAGTCATCAAATTGTTTTGTATCAGTCTGTAAAATTACATATTGTCATGCCCATGTTTTACTGTACCCCAGTGCTATGGAATAAGTTGGCACTATATAAATAAGTTAAAAATTCAATATATAAATTCAATTGTTTGTCCAATGAGCTGGAGCCAGACATCTTGGAGAGCGAAGTGAGAGGGGCCCTAGCATATGTAATATATAATGAGGCTGCAGGAGTTGATGGAATCCCAATTGAACTATTCAAGATTCTACAAGACGATGCTATAAAAGTGTTGCTTGCCTTATGCCAACACATTTGGAAAACTCAACAATGGCCAACAGACTGGAAAAGGAAAGTCTGCATCCCAGTCCCAAAAGAAGGCAGTGCCAAAGAGTGCTCCAATTATTGAATATTTGCACTTATTTCACAGGGCCAGCAAGGTAATGCTTAAGATTCTACAAGCTCGACGCCAACAATATATGGACCAGGAACTACCAGATGTGCAAGCCGGGTTCCCCAGAGGAAGAGGCACAAGAGATCATAATGGATACTAGAGAAAGCAAGTTCCAGAAAAGCATTTACTTCAGCTTCATAGACTTTTCTAAAGCCTTTGACCAAGCAGATCCCAACAACATGTGACGTCCTTAAAGAGATGGTGATACCAGATCATCTCATCCTCCTCCTGCAGAATCTGTATGTAGACCAAGAAGCCACGTCAGAACCGAGCATGGGACAACAGAATGGTTCAAGATCGGAAAAGGAGTGTGACAAGGTTGTATATTGTCCCTTTATTTATTCAACTTATACACAGACTACGTCATGCATAAGGCCGGACTGGATGCTCAACGTTAAAAAGATGAAGATCATGGCAAACAGCAATCACGGTTCCTGGCAAATAGATGGGGAAGAAGTGGAGGCAGTGACAGATTTTATTTTCCTGGGCTCCAAGATCTCTGCAGATGGTGACTATAGTCATGAAATTAAAAGACACTTGCTTCTGGAGAGGAACACTATGGCAAGTCTGGACAAGCTAGTAAAAAGTAAAGATATTATAATATTAACAAAGTTATGCATAGTTAGAAATACGGTATTCCCAGTGGTAACATATGGATATGAGAGCTGTGCCATAAAGAAGGCTGAGTGCTGTAGAATCAACGTAGAATCAACTGTTCACTGGAAGGTATGATCATGAGGCTGAAGCTCAAATATTTTGGCCAAATCATGAGACAACAGGATTCCCTAGAGAGGACTCTGATGCTGAGAAAGATTGAAGGCATAAGAAGAAGGGAATCACAGAGGTGGAGAAGTATAGATGAGGTCACTGAAGCAATGAACATGAACTTGATGGAGCTCAGAGGGGCAGTGACCTAGAGATGTACCCGGCGTGCTGTGGTCCATAGGGTCACGAAGAGTCAGATGTGACTGGACGACTAAAGAACAACCATATAAATGAGAGATAATACTTAATAAACAAGTGCCTTTTTCTTGAACTAGAGTTGTCCTTTAACTGGATTGGAGATGACAATATAAATGGCTGTTAATACTACCAGAGTATGATGAATCATCTCTTATATCGATTAGGGGCCTATGTTGCTACTTCTGCTCAGAGAAAATATAGATGGAAATGTCACTGCTTTTTAAGGGTTGGGGACATCAGTGATGTTAAGTAGCTCTGTAATCATTGGGACTGCCAGTGCCATCGATAAATAGAGCTAAATTACCTCTCAGGTTTACTGAATGATATGCTAATTTCTTGCAGTATGGACAACTGCTGATTTATAACAAAAAATAAATAACAAGCAATGCCCCCTGATCTCATACATCATTGTCCTGAAAGGATCCATAACACAAAAGGCCTGGGAACCTGTGTCCATATGGATTGGTTAAAACTTACTCTCTATGTTTTCTGCATTATTTGTGAACATGATAGGCAAATGTATTGGCATGAATGGGATAACAAAGATAAGATATTTGGGAAAACACGCTTGTAAACTATATAGCTAACTAAGATATATAAGCATTTAAGAGAAAGCTCTAAATAAACTGGCTTCTATGTTGGACTACTAGTCTGAGGCGGAAGGTTATCCAACTGGACTCACTGTTGTTTTAATTCAATTGTCAACTGGCTATTCATAGTGGCAGTGAATAGAGATATTATCTGGATTCCCGTTTCCTCTCACTCTAATTCTCTTAGGAATAAAAGCAAATGTCTTTTCTATTATGGCAACATGGAATAAGTAGTTAAAAAGCCCCTAAGCCTCCATATACACTCTGCACCATCAGATAGAGGGTGGCAAATCATTTTTTTTTTTCAGTTGATCAAGCATTGATTTGTCATTTTAGTTATTGCTTGTAGCACTCCAACAAACAACTGAATGGATTATAAATAGTTAAGGTGATCTAGACACTGTTACTATTTCAGCTTTATTGATTATTATGCTTGATTTATATACAGAGTTGTGGCACATTTGGTAAAAGCCTCAGTTCAAATTTCCCTTCATCCTTGTTTTTTTTTTTACATTAATATTTTTATTTAGGTTAAATAACTATTCAAAAGCATTATTACTCCCCTGTTTGTCTCTTTTCACTGTTAGCAGCCTATATATGTGTTCAGTTAAAAATAAATGTTTGTAGTAATATTCACCCAAATATCCATTTTACCATCCAAGCACTGTACTACTGGAGTCTGGACCATAAGTCTGCAAAGCTGCAAAAGAACAATATAAGAAACATAGAGATCATACTAAAATATAACACTTTCACTATTCAGCATTACTACTCACATATTTGTCTTATATCATCCCTTTACTGTTGATATATATGTTTAATTTTATTTTGTGGCCAAAGTGAAAATTGCTTTTTAATAAAATATATTTAAAAAAAAGTCTGTGATGGGATTTACACCCACAATTGCTACTTCACAATATGGAAACTGGGCTAACCATCTGCATGCTTTGAACAATATATCTAACCAAGAACTAATATCTGATTATGTATTTTGACAATGTTGAAGCAACTTAAAACCACTACTTTCAGACACTCATACTTCAATGAATTCAGCAATTTGAAGCATGTGGGACTTGCGAGGGTTGCAACTGTGAGCCAAGAGCGTAACTCTAAAAAACAGAAAAAACAGCTAAATAATTTAACAAAAATAATAACACACAGCACAGGGGGAGAGCCAGGAAGCCTGGGAGTGAGGTTGCAAGCAGATTTAAGGCAAATTTGGCGTTTTCCACCAATCCAAAACCGGCTAAGTTAGGAAAAAAATGGCGGCCAAAAATTTTAAAAAAATCTGAAACTGAATAAAAACGAGGCTGAGCAAAGCCAGGCATGCTGCACTTATAAAATACACAACGGCGCAGACAGGTGCTTGCGATGAGCGCCGAAGGTGCTCAGAGGAACAAAAGCCTCACATTGTGTGGCAAACAGCATTGCCAGCCTTACAATTGTATTCTCGTCATTTTTGATGGGCAAGTTCCTAGGATATATAGAGGCATGCCCATGCATTGCCTTTACTGGTAGGCATATTTTCATAAAATCATTCAGAATTGCTGGACTGCACCAATTTTACCAGAAATTATAATTATTTAATCTGGTCACTTATCTGCCTTTTTGCCCACCGGCCATGATTGTCATGACTGAGTTTGGGGCTCCCCTGCACCCCAACAAATAACTCTGCCATTATCACATCTAATTGCTAATATCAAAGGTTATCAAAATGGTCCCGGGATGAGTTTTAATGATTATAACAATGTGTCTTTCATTTATGTATCATGTATAAAGTGATATGAATTAATGTTATGGTTTCTTGGTTACAATGTATATGATGTTATTGATGCAAGGGGGCAGAAATGGTTTATGTGATATTCTGATGTATTTGGTGCAGGGATACAATGCTCAGATGTAACTCTACACCCTCCCTAGTCCCTCCTGCCTCATTTGAAGCTAGTTTATTGTCCCTCTGGGTTGTAAAATATAGCAAGGAAAATCTAACACCCTCTATTGACAACCAATATATACCAGATCAGTGATTCTCAGAGAGGGGAAAAAGGGATTTGGGTGGGGGGTGAAACAAGCTATTGCCCAAAAGAGGTTGGACTAGAACTGGGGGGGGGGGGGGGGGGGGGTTGTGTTTGTGATATTTATGTCATAGAACAGGAATAAACAGCCAGTCTTTCTATGCACTAAGCAATGATTTGGTCTGCCTTCCTGTTCCTCCATGGCTGAAGCCCCTGTTTTGTATGGATGCTGAGATCTTGAACAGAAGAAGTCACGACCCAGAGAGAGAAAATTGTGATGCGGGTGGTTCCCCAAATTTGGGGTTGTCACACTGATTAATTATGAGTTTCCCATAAAAAGCATACAAACAAAAATTAAGGAACGACTGTACAAGAATAAAAATATATATGTATAAAATCTTTGAGTGAAAAAAGCATGATTAGGCAGTAAAAAAATCATCAAACTAGTTTTTAATTGGAACAACAATAATGTCCCTGCTGAACCCTGGAGGCATCCATGAAACTCTAGTGAAGATTCTATGTGTGAGAGGAGCATTTATTTTTCTAAAGATCAGGACTTTGAAGTTGCCTTCTTCAAAGCATGCCTAAGGTAAAATCTAGGTGTATCAGATATTGAAAGGGATTTGGGAGTGCTTGTGGACAACCATCTAGGTAACAGTGCTCAAAGCCAAGCAGCAGCTGCAAAGGCAAATAAAATATTAGCATGTATTAAGAAGGGTATAGAAGCAAGGGAAGCAAATATAATTCTGTCACTATACAAATCTCTAGTACGCCCTGATTTGGAATATATAGTACAACTTTGGGCACCACTTCATAAAAAGGACATTTTAAAGCTGGAAAAGGTACAGAGGAGGTCAACAAACTAATAAGGGGAATGACGAAAGACTAACCAAATTAAACTTATTTTCTCTAGAAAAAAGGCGTCTAAGAGGGGATATGATTACCTTATATAAATACATCCAGGGTCAGTATAAAGATTTGTCAAGGGAGCTTTTTGTGCTAAGAGGTTTTCAACTGACAAGAGGACATCCCTTGAGGTTAGAAGTAAAAAGATTCCACCTTAAAGAAAGAAAAGGGTTCTTCACAGTAAGGGTGGTTAATCTGTGGAATTCTCTACCAGAGGAGGTGGTGACAGCAGATTTGATAGAAAACTTTAAAAGGGGACTGGATTTATTTCTAATTAAAAAGGGAATTCAGGATTATCATGGATAATTAGAGAGACAGTATTGATCCAGGGAGAAATCCGATCGCTATTATCTGGGGTCAGGAAGGATTTTTTTTTTCTTCTCCCTTTGAGACGACTGGGTAAGTCTTACTTGGGTTTTTTTTTTCTGTTTGCCTTCCTTTGGATTATAATTAAAAATAATAATAATATTAATTAATGAATTGATTAATAATAAAGTAACAACAAAGTAATTAATATTTAATCTGCACATTGCAGATCAGAGGAGATCTTAAAATGTTGAACTTGATGGATTGAAAGTCTTTTTTCAACCTTAATTACTATGTAACTATGTAAAGGGGTAGGTGTCCAGTTCTTAAATATCCCATTATTTAACACATCCACCGCACCCTCACCCCTCAGGCTTCAAGATGCAATTCTCAAGATGGAATTCTCTGTAAATAAACTTTTATGCTCATTACTTACACAGCAGCTAATGTTTTTAGTTAGTTACATACTTTGCAACATGCAGTGGTCCTTCATGATGTGTCTTGATCACATAAGAAGCACCATTCTCTGTAGAATTTTGAGGCGCCAACACCCCACTTCCATTGGTAACCATGGAATCACAATCAACGTGTTCTTTCTTCTACTATTCCCATCGAGTTTATAATCTAGTTTCGAGACAGTCTGTACTGAGATTAAGATGATAGATGAAAGTTGTAACCTGAAGCAGATAGATTTCCTGATCTCCTCCGTGTCTGTTTTTCTAGGTGGGCTGGTCCTTATATTGATGTGGAGAACTATCAGACATTGCATCATCAAATTCACCATTTCCAGCTCTTGGAAGCAGGTAAATCACACATCCCAACACTTCAAATGGCCAGACCCTTATAATCTTAAAAAATATACAGAATTAGGTAGTGTTACAGTCACTCTGTATGATGTATAAACTAAGACGTAAAGATGCCTACACTTCATATGTGCATAGTGCTCCATCCAGACATGTACAGTGAAGACCTTGCTTTTGGATAGTTCATTAACTAAAAACTTTTGTAAAATAAATATGCTATGTGCTTATATAGAGCCCTATTCAATTGGCCAAATCACAATTTAATAAGGCTGATATTGGGTAGAACTGACACTTCAGGCTTCTGTTTTTTCTCCTGGACTGTGAGAGGAAACACAAGGAAGAACCAGAGAAAGTGGGACATGGTGAGGGCTGGGAAAAAAGGGTCTTGCCCTTAAATCTGTGTTTTTCCTTCAGAAGAGACATATCTGGGAGGTTTAGTGGGACAGGGGGATTGTACCTGGTAAATCAAGGTAAATCAATAGACTAATGAGTGACACAATTCAAGGACATATTTACTAATCAGTGCTGCTCCGAGTGGCTAATGAGATCATTATATCAATCTCAGACTTATTTGTTAAGCAGGGCTGCTTCACTTTGTATATCCCTTTATAAGAATTACTTTAATGGATTTGCACTACTTAGTAAATACAGCCCCATATCTATATTTGTTTCTGCAATTACATTTTAAATAAATATGTTTATAAGTATCATAGGATAGGGAATAAGTCCCACTAATTATTTATTTCTGATTCAAATATCACATAAAACCCTGAATACAGCAGATAACTACTGCAGTTTGGGAAAACCTTCACTGTTTGTGAAGTACAATGTATGAAAATAGTACAACATTGGCAGCTGTGTAAGCCATAAGCAATAAGATATTTTTAGAGAAAATCTTGGACTGCTGATATGCTGGTAGACTGAAGGTTAGGGTTATCTTGCAGTAACTTGTTATTTACTCATATCAATCTTAAAATAGGAGTGAATAGATCTGTTATCTACATCCTCCAATTCCTCCCGGGTGTTTAATACGGTAGCACGACTTTTGGGCGAAGGAAAGCTGCGCGCCGTCATGTGCGCAGAGAAATTGACTGACAAATGCGCGCACGCACACCAGGGCGCTACTCCTGGAATTATGCAATTTGACAGCACTGCCCCAGTATTCACTGCCATGTAGTGGTGTATGGCAGGGTGGCACATGGTGTGCATTGTTGGACTTGTGTGGCACAGAGGTGTGTGGGTATTGCACAGCTGGATTGGTGGAGATGGAGGGGAGTATGTTTAAAGATCAGAAATATAAGGTCAGCATGACGGATGGATGATGGCTGAAGGTGGGTTTCTCTCCCCCTGTGACCACCCTCTAACCCCAGGTCTTTCTCCCCCCTGTGCCCACCCTCTAACCCCAGGTCATTCTCCCCCTGTGCCCACCCTCTAACCCCAGGTCTTTCTCCCCCCTGTGCCCACCCTCTAACCCCAGGTCTCTCTCCCCCTGTCCCCACCCTCTAACCCCAGGTCTTTCTCCCCCCTGTGCCCACCCTCTAACACCAGGTCTCTGTCTCCACCCTCTGTCTCTCTCCCCCATGTACTCGCCGGCCGCTGATGTCGCGCGCCTTGACGCCAAAGTCGGTGTGTCGTCTAATGCTGTTGGGAACAAAAGCAAATGCCTGGCACCATTATAGTAATATTAACTATAATAGTTAAAAATTATATATTTTATTTATCTTTCTTTGTCAGTATTTTGTCATAAATATTTTGCCATTATCAAGTTCTTTATAACAGCATATGTAACCATGACACGTTAATGATCATTTAATAAAAATCTAACTACTACACATGGAGTACAATTTTGGATAACATGTCTACAAAAGAAGTAATGAGGCCTCAAAGGAACTGAATGAATAAGGGAAATGCGGATTAATTTCTTTGAAGTAGACTGATTTTATTTAGAAAGAAGAATAACCAAAAAGTTTAAAATTGGCTGCATGGAATCCCTCACTCATAAAACACTACTGAGCTATCACATTACACACGTAAACCTAACCCCCCAAAAATGTCCCTAATATCTTAAGCCATGAGTGCCTGTACTATAACTACTTACTAAATTGCTATAACATTGCACCAGAATGAATTTTAATCGAAAGTCTCTCTGAGTGCGAGAAACCTCATTGACTCAAATCTCACATTATGAAGGAGCTACAACCTCCTACTGATACTCCCTATGAGCCCGGATATACCTTGTGATTCCCTCAGGGGGCCTAAATAATGGGCCTTATGCTGTGCAATGAGGTGGGGTCCAATAACCCCATGAGGGTCTCTATGGACTTCTATTGGGCCTCTGACTATAACCATGGTGGTTCCTATGGATCCCCATCACACCTAAAGTTAACCCATTACCATTGGGTTCCCATGGACTCCCATGGTAATATAAAGTATAACCATGGGATCTTTATGGCCCCCCATGACACATAACGTTAACCCTTATCCCGTGTGTGTCTCTTCTGACCTCATGGTATACTACACTATAGCCATGGGGGTCGCAATGGACCTCCATGCACCTTAAATTAACCTCTATAACATGGGGTTCTCTATGAACCCTAATGGTATACCATACTACCATATGTACCCCCATGGTAGCTAAAATTAACCCCTATATAATGGGAGTAGATGCTTTAGATTGCCATGGGAATCCATAGGAACACTGATGGTAACAGGTTAATTTTAGGTGCCATAGGGGTCCATGAGGACCTATCCATCTCCCCCTTCAATCTTTCCCAGCATCAGCGGCTTCTCTAGCAAACCCTATCTTTTCATGATATGCCCAAAATATTTGAGCTTTAGTCTCATACTTTCCAGTGAACAGTTTGACTTGACTTCCTGTAGTATTGATTGATTATATCTTCTTGCAGTCCAAGGGACTCTAAGCAGTTTAGGTACCATGGGGTTCCATAGCGATCCCCATGGTACCTAAAACAAAGTTACTATTTGATGCCATGGGGGTCCATAGGAATCTACCATGGTTATGGTTAGAGGCCCCATAGGGGGCCATAGGGACCCCCATAGGGTTAATGAACCTAATCCCACAGCACAATGGGTGGGGGGAAGTGGGCTTAAAGGATTATTTATGGGGAAATTCTGTGGTATGCCCAGATCAAGGGCGGGTCATTGGGTCATAGGCAGAGGAATCATCAACCCCTTGCATTCTTTTTTGATTACTATTCACCCATGGCAGGGTTTATATAGATAGGTATATATGTATATAGGAGGGTGTTAGATCTAGTGTAGTGTATTCATGTCAGCGGGTACCATTCTGTTGTGTTGCTTTGGAGACTGCTGATATTAATGTACAATTATATGCACTACACAATTGTGAATAATAAACTGCTCCTTTCCTGCAAGGGGGATGAAACAGCAGCAATGATGACTACATCCTGTCATGCTGTAAATGGAAAATGTCCAGCTGTATGGATATCTCCACCCCCACCAGTGACATCATCTTAGCAGCTAAAAAAGTTTGAGGAAGACGTCACTAAGGGAAAAATGTGAGAGGCAAAATGGCTGCCTTTCTACTGATCAACGAGTGGTAACAGGAAACAAATAAGACCAAAATATCTTAAATATTTCACAAACAATGTTTATAAAAAGTATGGAAGGGTTTAATTTTGATTCAATGTACTTTTTTCCAGAGTTCAGTGGTTGTTTAACCTCAGATTTAATGTGGATTCTCTGTTCTAGGTACTGAACTCAAGAAATGCCTATTTCCCCTGGAGAAAAAAATCTTTCACATCCCAGGTGATCTACATAGCAAAGACATTGCTGTCCGCACAGAGTTTTATGGGGCAAGTTTTGGTAAGTTACACGGTATGAGTACTGTGTAGCTAAATAATTACAAACTTCTTTATTCAGCTCCATTCATTGGATAGGATAGGACAATATGGTAACTTGTGTGGGCGCTACTGATATTTCCAGGGATTTAAGGGGTCTTGTCTTACACCCCTGTGTGAACTGCAAACTTACAAATTGGTAGATAATTCTGGTTATCACATAAACCAATTAGCAAACTGATTATCATAATATACCATACATTAGCATAACATGCCGCAAAGATAATGGGCTGCATATGACAAGAATTGTTTTTGTACAGATAAATGGCTAGTGCAACATGTAGTGAAAAATAAAGGGCCACTGCAGTCTAAACATCTCTAGCAAGCATTTAAGAAATAACGTTTTAAATGTTACAGTAAGTTTTTTTGTAAAATAAGTAATTTATCTATAGTGTTGAAATAATACTTTAAATATAGACAGTGTTTGACCCAGAGGAAACAGAGAGGACTTCTGAACAACAGTATATTGTGCTTTTATGCCCATTTATTTTAATGCAAATCCCATAATACAATTAACTGGTTCGCCATCAGCTCTTCTTTACATTTTCAACTTAACTCACTGGTAAGATAACATTGGAACAAACACTTTGCTTTTTATCTTCCTATGTGTGGTTTTAGCGTTCATTTTCTTCAATTAATATAATTTATTTTGCAAGTTGAACAAACTTTTAAATACATGACACACCTTAAACTGTGATAATTGTTTTACATTAGAAAAAAATACCATATTTATACGATTCCTCAAGCAATTTGCACTCGTCATATTTATTTCTTTAAACCTTAATGTCTCTATAGAAACAACAGTGCATTAGCTCAGAGCTAGCTGCAAATAGTATTTTTATTGTAAGATATTGCATTAGTCATAATATTTTATGGTCTATCAATGGCATAAATGTACTGTTCTCCATTACCTGCAAACATGCTGTCATATTTTCCTTTACTAGGTCATACTGGCATTCCTCTTCAGCATCGGAACTTTAATCATTTACTTTATAATGTCAACAATGTAAGTACCAGATGATTTTCTTTCATTTATAGCTTTAAAATGTATATATATTTTCAAATGTGAACAGGCAGGGCTGGATTTAAATTATTGGTGCCTCTAGGCAAACATCCCTAAGGTGCCCCTTTCTCCCTCAATACACACATATGTGTGTTTTAATATTCAAGTTTCTATACTATCGCCCAGAAATGAATAAATGAGAGTTGTAGGCAAACTATGTATATGTAATGAAATCTGTATATGTTTGTATATATTTATATGGCCATTTGCATATCACGACCTAGAATCCCAGAGTGCAAGAAAAACACTTTATTTGCTAATAAACTGACATGTCTTAGAAAAAAAAAAAAAAAAATATATATATATATATATATATATATATATATATATAATTTGTGGTCAGATCCTTCTCTTGGTATCTTGGAGTGGAGAAGGTTTTGGTGTGGGGTGAGGTGAGAGGCATACATTTGTATAAATGTAGGTAATTGTGGGAGATACAAGATGGATTTAAGTAGAGGGAAGTCTCCTCCCACACTTCCAGAGTGATAAGATACCCATGTGGGACACAATACAGGCATCATAAAATTTTTACTGATCAGTCAAGTGTGCAAGTCTATACACAATGGTTTGAGATAAGAGGAAAGACAGTGTTATTAGTTAGGGCCATAAATATCTCCACATATTAAAACGTTGAAAAACAACAATAAAACATGAGTAGGAATGGACAGGTTGACAAGAAATTTTGATATTGTGTTAGAAAACTCAAGGTCATGATAATTTCTGTATATTTAGTATTGAAGAATGTGACCTTCATTTCAAATGTTTTTCTCTCCAGGGTGTTTTTGAAATTTCCTCTGCATATTTGATTTTCAGGTTTTGGAGGGAGTGATCATTCTGGGTAAAATGGTGCTCCGCTGGGTTTCAATAACTGTTTTCATTATGTAAATTCATCCATACATGCAGTTTTTGACTGGTTTCCCCAATGTAACAACCCCTTTCATATACAGTGCATTGTATTATGTAAACCACACTGAAGGGTGTGCATGAAGATCTTGTTTTTATGCACGGCTATATCCTATATTCTTATAAGTGAAAAAACACAATTATAGAAGTATTTTAAAATACTATTTTAATAATATAAAAAAGTAAAATCAATTAGAAAACAGTAATAAACACTAACTGGAATGGACAGGATTAACAAAGGAGTGGGCTGACTCTGTGAGTGGAGGAAAGGATTATGTCAAAGCCTAAACCCACATTCCTTGGCTGCAGAGATTTGGTTTGTTGGTAATTTGGATAATCAGGAAACGAATAATCATAGTTCTACTGCAATGAGGTGCTTAGCGAAAGCCATAACTGTTACTTTGAAATATGGACAAGGATGATGTTTAGTAGATATGAGCTGAATCTACAGCTTGTTGAAAGCCACATGATGATGAAAAAAGGTGTTTTCTTGTACATTAACAAGGACGCTGACAGGACTGAAATTAGCAATGAAGTGCATAGTAAAAGGCAAAAGCGTGACCATGAAAAATGGGCAAGGGGGTTGTTTAGTAGATATGAGCCAAATCTATAATGAGGGCTTTTTGAAAGCTGGGTAATGATAAAAAAGGCATGTCATTGGGTATGGACAAGGACGCTGATGGGACCAAAGTCAACAAAATGATGCTTAGCGAAATCTGATTTATGAAAACCTTAGTGACCATAGTTCTCCAGCAATGTAAATGCCCTCACAGGGTGGCCAAAAAGCTGCTAGGTGAAGCCAAAAGACAATTAGGACTTATGGAAAGACCTTAAAACTATAGCTTTCTGACAATGTTCTGACATTAGATGCAAAAAAGAGACAACAATCTGCAAGTGTAGGGCTTGGTGATGCCAAAGACAAGGGAACGCAGAGAAACACTCTCCAGGCACAGATTCAAAAATGAACTGAGGTGTGCAAGGAAGAGGAGGGCTGGAAGAAAGGGAGAGAGAAAGAGAGACAAGCTTTCGAGAGAGAGGTTTGAACCCCCTTTATAAAGTCTGATAAAGAGATGTTAAACTTCTCCAAAGCTCAAAACATATGTCCAATAAAAATGGCAGGACATTCACTGCTACTTCACTCTTCAATGGTGCCGGGAAATACATGGTGTACCTCTATGTATTTATATATCAATGTGTATTGGCATAAATACATTGTGGTTATTTTTTTTTGGGGGGGGGGGGGGGGGTGCAGTAATGCAGATCTAACAGAAAACAGAATGTCACATGATGATTCCTTTGAATTTATGTACAGGACTAGATTATTAACCAGACTGACAACACCTCAAGTCAGAACATGCATGTATTGGAATTAGTTTCACTGTCTTTTTTGCATAACTGTTATTTATTTGTTCTAGAGATAATGACTTTGCAAAAAGAAGGCATGAAAGAAAATGTTTTAGCAAACTGACAATATTCCTATAGTACATTTACTGCTTGCCCTCACTTTAGTTCCCTTATGTTACTAATATATAGACAAGCTCAGTGCTTCCATGATTATAGTATATCTGTATTTTCACTTGTAACAATAAAACGTGACCTTGACTCTAACCACAGTGAAATTCAATCTTTTTCAAGTAACACAAGGAGATGTTCCATTATCCTGTACTTGTAACAGAGCATAATATCTAAGGCCTCACACAGTGTGTTGAACAGGATTGAGCCAACCCTGATTATTAAGAGGTAAACTAGACAGATGCTTTGAGTGCCCTTCTCATAGGGGTGCCTGTCTGGTCATATCTGCTACTTTACACACCACTCAACTTCAAACATGGCCAGTTCAGCCAAATAGAAGCTGCACTGTGGATTTATAACAGCCACAGCTTTAGGAATACCAAAGGAGCCTGTGTTTATAAATCAGTTAAATGTATAGACATGGATTGATTATTATGTTGTAGAAAATCATACTGCCAATTTTTACTTCTTTAAACATATGTAAAACGATATACGTCTGTATTCAGAGTATGTTCATTTCTGAGTTTTCACGCAATTTAATGAACTTAAATCAGGCTTTCTGAGGAAAAATATTTTTTTTGCGCCTAGTCATTTCCGACTCTCTGTGACCTAATGGACAGTAACACACCAGGACATGTTTATCTCCACGATCATGCTGATCCACTTGGTATTCATGGCAGGGATACTGGAGTGGGTTGTTAGTTCCTTCTCCAGTGGGCCACAGCATACAGCTCCTGGTATTCTCTAGGTCATCTCCCTTCCAAGTACTAACCAGGCCCAACCCTGCTCGGCTTCAGGGTGGTGTGACCTCCTGATTGGAATCGAACCCAGGCCACTGTGGTGAAAGCACTGAATCCTAACCACTGGACCCCACAAAAAATTATCTAAGGCCATACTAATGGAAGAGTTCACAGCTAATTGTTTAATTAGAAAAACGATGGTGCATGTCCAGACCCTGAATTTACCATTAGGCAGAAGAGGCAAGTGCCTAGGTGCAGACCCATGCAGGTGCCATATTTTTACACTTGAAAATTTATTAAAACCGGCTTAGAACATACATTATACTTTGCACGTAGCTCTTTGAAAGAAGTGCTATCCTTGGGTGGGAATAACAAATCTCTGTTCTGATTGGCTGAATTGTGCTACTTATGAAGTTAATTCCATTTTTCTTACACAGCAAGCTTGAAGGTGTATTCTTAACTACACACAAAACAACAACAACCTCCACAATTCTGCCTGCATGTCTCACAAAGCAGATTACCAGGGAGTTCACAGAGCTGAGATTTACCAAATGAGACAGTGACTCCCAATAAGGAAATTACAAATTTCTGCCAGTTCTGTTTTTCAAAACCTGAATTAATCAGAGGTCTATGAATGGTGACATATTCTGCTATATTTAAAAAATGCATATTTATAATGTGTGTCCTTTTACCAACCTTTGTGTCCTGTTTGATTCAAGGTTAACTTTAGTATCATTTATGTTTGTCCATGACAATGTTATTTTTTATTATGGTCAAAATTCTAATTAAAAAAGGCATAACTTTTAACATTTCAAAAATATGGTTAATACTATGACATCCCAAAATAGTCAGTGTCATTAAAAGCTATGAAGCAGTTTGTGTATGTTAAATATACTGTAATATAGTATAATCCATCTATATGAAGGGTTTCCTTCAAGGCTCCTGTAAAATCTTCCTGGCTCCTAAGGTTTAGACATTTTGTTCACCCATCTAAAAAAATATTTTTTCTATCTATCTATCTATCTATCTATCTATCTATCTATCTATCTACAGTAGACTCTCGGTTATCTGGCACCAACGGGGATTGGTAGATGCCGGATAAATGTAGATCCTGGTTGCTTGAGAGATACGATTAAAAGAGGCCTAGATTAGCTGCACATAGGATGCTCTGCAAAGTATAATTATCACCACCAACACTGCACTGGCTCAGTCCCTCATGCCTATGTTATGGATGATAATTAGGAAAATGTCTTTTCATGTTTATTTATTAATGAGAAGAAGGTTACTTAAAATGGAGGATGAACTACAAAACAACATGGCGACAGAACTACAAATGGGAGTGGCCTGATGATGCATACATCCGTGACCAAATAAGGACAAATGAACGGTTCCTCCCTCTACTGACCAGTATGATGACGACACACTGCAGCAATTTTGAACCAATCAATAAAGCTATTAATTCCTAGACAAAGGAATCATGTGACGTTTGATCAGATAACGTTTTCTACATATAAACGTGTAAACTGCCATTTTAATACAGAGCGCTTTGAGAACTACTATACAGAAACACTGTGTCTGTGTCTTATTTCTCTGGAATGTGCACATTCCACACTAATTGGAAAAGCAACAGATATTTAATACAGACTTTGGAGTCTTATCTAATTCAGTTGGCGCCCAACGTGGGGCCAATTGTTTTGGATGGATATTACATAATGGGTGAAATTCAGTGGATGAAATTTAGGTGTCTGTAAGCATTTTGTGGCATGACAACCTGGCTCCTGGCATTTGTTGAGCCCTGTAAAATATTTTTTTTATTTAAAGTACAGTATTACATTTTTTTCTGGTTGCTTGACTCCTGGTTAACTGAGATTTTACTGTATATCAATATATACCTGTTTTAGCACAGAATCTCAAATACAATGTTTTTGTGCAGCAATATCATTATATACACAAACAACAGACACAGGGGAGGGGGCAAGAGACTCGTGGAGAAGGGGGAGGGAGGAAAGAGACACAGGGGAGGGAGGGCAGGAGGGGAAAGAGACAGAGGGGATGGAGGGAGGGAGGAGGGTAGGAAAAGAAACACAGAGGAGGGGGAAGAGACACAGAGGAGGAGGGGAAAGAGACACAGGGGAGTGAGGGAAAAGAGATACAGGAGAGAGAGGAGGGGAAAGAGTCACAGGGTGTGAAGAGACACAAGGGAGGAAGAGGGGGTAAAGAGACACAGGGGATGGAGAGGGGAAAAGAGACACAGGGGAGGGAGAGGGGGAAAGAGACACAGGGGAGGGAGGGAAAAGAGATACAGGAGAGAGAGGAGGGGAAAGAGTCACAGGGGGTGAAGAGACACAAGGGAGGAAGAGGGGGTAAAGAGACACAGGGGATGGAGAGGGGGAAAGAGACAAAGGAGAGGAAGTGGGGGAAAGAGACACAGGGGAGGGAGAGGCGGGAAAGAGACACAGGGGAGGGAGAGAAACATGAGAAAGTATACCACAAATTGCCATCATATTTTGACAGGCAATTGTCTAGTTTAAAATAATAACCAAAATGACTTGAAATTAGTGATGACATCATAGCACATTCATAGACAAAGATAAATATAATATCACTGTATTATTTGTTTCTTTCTCCAGCCCTTCACATTGTGGTATCTTCTCAGGAACAATGATGGAAGCCGCAGATCTCATATTTAACATATTCTTTGCATTTTACTTCGGACTAAGGGTAAGAGTCCTATGGCTTTTTTGACCATTCTCCAAAAATCTTTGCAGCTGCCTATTGTGTCAGAGTTTATAGGGCACAAAATTATACTAAACTGAAATCATTTCTCATTTTGTTTGCAAATGTTTTACTATGTTATGTCTTTTAAATGAAAGTTATTAACCTTGGAATTAATAAAATAGTTTATGGTCAAGTTATTCTTATCAATCAATTTGATTATTTTCTAATTTTATTTTTTATTAACAATATTCTACTTTACTATTATTCAGTAGTTGAGACAGATTTTTCAGAAAATGAATACCATGAAGTACCATGGGCTTATATTTATTTTTCTTTTTGCTCATTTTGAATGTTGTATAGGTAAAACTAAAAGTTTATTCTAGTTTTCTCTTTATATTCTATATTTGATACAGTGGTGGCACTTCAAAGTCATAGTTCACTTGGGACACCAAGAACACTTGGGTCATCTCGGCCTCTATGAGTGACATAAAGTCGGGCTCAAGTTCAACCCTCCTAGAACTGCCATCCCACCAAGCCATTCGCATAAATCAATATTATAATTCAGATCCTGATATTTTTTTTTTGTATTTTGTGGCATTTATATACGCCAATGTTTCCCAAACTATGCTTAGTGGAAAAATGTGACTCCATTTGGTGTGACCAGGGAAATTTGCCTCATCATTTTCTTTCTGCTCTCTCTCAACTAAAAGTAAGGAATGTTCATAATTTAAAATACATTAGGCCTTCACATATATAGTTCTCAGCAGCGGGGGCTTGCCAAAAAACGTTGGTAACGCAAAGCAAGGGCCGCGGTTGTGGCCGGCAAGGATGCTACTTGCACTGGTGGAGATGAGCGCCGTAGGCGCTCATCCCTACGACCCCACACGACTTTGGCAGCGAGTGCCGAAGGCGCTCACTGCGCTGGTGTAGATGAGCCCATAGGCGCTCATCCCTACGACCCCGTACGACTTGAGCATCATACCTAAGACTACAGATCAACAGAAAACTCAAATACACAATTCACAGTGCGAGACCTGTAGCACTTTGAAAAAATTGCCTGCAAATAATACTGCCCACTGCCACTTACAAAAAAAAAAATAAGACCTGCAAAAAATACAAAGTTTATGGCCGAACAGCTCACATCGAAAAAATAACAAAAACATACAAAAAACATCACACAGAGCACGGGAGGACAGCCAGGACGTCTGTGAGTGAGGTTGTATGCAAATTTAAGTCGAATGCAGAGTTTCGCAACTCGAAAATCGCTTATGCGAGAAAAAAAATGGAAGGCGAAAAAAAACAAAAATGAGGCTACACGACCAAAACAAACAAAACACCGCCAAGCACATACGACTTTTACCCAGGAACGTACGAGGTACACTATTACAAACTTCCCTAACACATACACAATTGCCGCCATTTTACAACACTAACTTGAAACTAATAACATTACCATTCTAAAATGACGCTTTACACAACCAAACAAAAAGGTTTGGCCTTGTGCCCGCAGCCTATTTACACTGCACACTTGCCACATTGCTGACACTTACACCTCAGGTCAGCAACAGTCCAAATGTACTTGTATGCTGCAGGAAAATCAAAAGCGATTGTTAGCTCTTCAGGATATTGATTGCTGAATATATTAATTACAAATAGGTCAAGTATATTCATTTATTCTTTCATTAATTAATAATTATTATAAAAAAAGTATGTATTTAAAAAAATAAAAAAATACAAGAGGAGAGGCTTGCAATAAGCGCCAAAAGCGCTCACTGCGGGGCTCACATTGAATGCACAGGGTGCTCACAGAACCAAAAGTACACCAGGGGAGAGCTCGCAACAAGCACCGAAGGAGGTCACAAGACCAAAACTACACCAGTGGAGCATCTCGCAATGATCACCAAAGGCGCTCAGCGCAAGGCTCATATTGAGCACCAAAGGTACTCAGAGGACCAAAAGCCTTACATTGTGTGGCAAACAGCATTACCTGCCTTAACATTTTATTGCTGTCATTTTTTGACGGACAAGTCGCTAGAATAAAATAATCATGTGAACCCTGTATTAATAATATGTGATACATCCCTCTAATTCAGGTGGAGTCATCTGCATCTGTTATATTACTTTATATTACTATACATTACTTAATATTAAAAAAATCCTTGATAGAAGATTTTGGGGCTCAGTATCCCTTCTGGATCACTACCTTGTGTCTGGATTGCTACCGTGGTGAAGGGGCTTGTGTACTTCGATGAAGCTGTGAGCTATAGCATGAAGGGTCAGCCAAGATGGGCAGGTCATGGCAGAGAGATCAGAAAAATCGTGGTCCACTGGAGAAGGAACTAGCAGCCCACTCCAGTATCTTTGCTAAGAAAACTTTATGGACAGGCACAACCAGAGACATAACGATATGGCACCGGAAGATGAGCACCTCAGGTCAGAAGGTGCCTACCACATTACGGAGGAAGAGCAGATGGCAAGTACAGGTAACACTAGATCTAATGAAGTGGTGAGCCAAAACCGAAAGGACACCCAGCTGCGAATGTGTCTGAAGGGGAAAGGAAAGTCTGCTGCTGCAAAGATCAATTCAGCATAGAACCTGGAATGTTAGAACTATAAACCAAGGGAAACTAGATGTGGTCAAGACTGAAATGACAAGGTTAAACATTCATATCCTGGGAATTGGTGAACTTAAATGGACGGGAATGGTACATTTCACATCAGACAACCACCAGATCTTGTACTGTGCTCAAGAATCAAAATTGAGTAGCCATCCTAGTCAATCAAAGAGTGGCCAAAGCAGTGCTCGGTTACAACCCAATAAATGACAGAATGATTTCAATTTTAATTCAAGACAAGCCATTTAATATCACAGTGATCCAAGTCTATGCTCCAACCATGGATGCTGAAGAGGCTGAAGTTTTCCAGTTCTATGAAGACATTCAACACGTCATAGATATAACACCAAGAAAAGATGTTACTATCATCATAGGAGATTGGAATGCTTGGCAAAATTGGCCTTGGAGTACAAAATGAAGCAGGTCAGAGATTAGTAGAATTTTGTCAAGATTATTCTTTGGTCATAGCAAACACCCTCTTCCAACAGTCACTGAGACGTCTCTACAATAGACATCACCAGATGGACAACATAGAAATTAGATTGACTATATACTTTGTAGCCAAAGTTGGAGGAGCTCTATACAGTCAGCAAAAACAAGACCTGTAGCAGACTGCGGCTCAGACCATGAGCTTCTTATTGCAAACTTGAAAATTAAACTGAAGAAAAGATGAAAAACCATCAGACCAAGTAGATATGCAGTGGAAGTAAAGAATAGATTTAAAGAGCTAGACATGGAAGATAGAATGCCTGAAGAACTTTGGACTGAAGTTTTCAACATTATCCAAGAAACAGCTTCAAAGAATATTCCTAAAAGAAAGAAAAGTATGATGTCAAGCTGACTGTCTGATGGGGCTTTGAAAGTAGCCCAGGAAAGAAGGAAAGCAAAAAGTAGTGGATATAGGAAAAGATTTGTCCAACTGAATGCAGAATTCCAGAGGATAGTAAGAAGAGACAAGGAGACATTCGATAATGAGTGATGTAAAACGATTGAAGAAGATAACCAAATGGGTAAATCAAGAAATCTCTTCAAGAAAATTGTGGATTTTCTCAAAGGCACCTTTCACGCCAAAGTGGGCTTGATAAAAGTAAAAAATGGTAGGGATTTAACAGATGAAGATCAGATAAAGAAGAGGTGGCAGTTATACACTGAAGATCTATACAGGAAGGATCTTAACAGCAGTGATGACCTCACTAGGTTGTCCAATGAGCTGGAGCCAGAGATCTTGGAGACGGAAGTGAAATGATGGAATCCCAATTGAACTATTCAAAATTCTACAGGATGATGCTGTGTAAGTGTTAATTGCTTTATGCCAACGCATTTGGAAAACTAAAAAAATGGACAATAGACTGCATAGAGTGCCATAAAGGCAGTGCTATCCAAAATGTGCACTAATTTCACATGCCAGCAAGGTAATGCTTAAGATTCTACAAGCTCGAATCCAACAATATATGAACTATGAACTACCAGATGTGCAAGCCGGGTTCAGCAGAGGAAGAAGTACAAGAGATCAAATTGCCAATGTCCGCTGGATACTACATCTACTTCTGCTTCATAGATTATTCTAAAGCCGTTGTCTGTGTGGATCCCAACAACATGTGGCATGTATTGGAGTACCAGATCATCTCATCCTCCTCCTAAAGAATCTGTATGTCGACCAAGAAGCCACGGTCAGAACCGAACATGTGACAACATAATGGCTCAAGATCAGTAAAGAAGTGCGACAAAGTTGGATATTGAAACGGCAGGTGGAAGATGTCACTGGAGGCAGTTCAGGTGTATGGGTCGCCTGATGCTGACTCGGGAGACGACGGCATAATTCGGCAGCACCATGAACGACCAAGCAGCCTTCTCTAGGGATAGCACTGCTTGCTCCACATGGAGAGGAGCCTAGAAAAGGTGGCCTAAAGAAAGCTAGTCTCTACTTCACCCAGTTGGCTAGCTGTGGTCAATGGCATCTCCAAATGCGGACGAAACTCAGTAAAAAAGAAAAGGTTCAAATCTGGTCACAAGTTGTACTTGGACGGAAACTCGCATGTTGGAACATAAGAACTATGCTTGACACAACAGACAGTGGTCGCCCAAAACGACACACTGCTCTATCAGCCCACGAACTATCAAGGCTGGCTATTGACATTGCTGCCCTCAGTGAAGTCCGCCTCCCAGAGGAAGGAAGCCTTCAGCAACATGGGGCAGGCTATACCCTCTACTAGTCAGGGAAGCCTGAAAATGAGAAATGTCTCTCTGGTGTGGGCTTCATGCACAGGAACCATATCGCCTCCAAACTTGATAAACTGCCAAAGGGTCACTCTGACCGCATCATTTTTATGCACCTCCCACTTCAAAACAAACAGCATGCTACAATTTTCAATGTCTATGCCCCATCTCTTCAAGTGTATCCTGCAGAAAAGGACAGGTTTTACACCGACCTGCGCAATCTTGTACAAAACATAACGTCCCTGTAGACGACAAGGTCATCATCCTCGGCTACTTCAATGCCAGAGTAGGCAAGGATTCAGAAGCTTGGAAATGTATACTTGGCAATCAGGGTGCTGTAAACTACAATGACAATGGGCGCTTTCTGCTAGAGTTTTGCACTGAGCAGAAACTCACCATCACCAGTACAGTTTTCCTGCAGAAAAACAGACTATACTATTTACCTACTTGTGTTGCATCATCTCCTCGGATGCAAAGGTTGACAAGGAAATTGACAACAGACTGGCAAAGGCAAATGGTGCATTCAGCAAGTTATATAAAAGAATTTGGAAAAACAAGCACCTGAACAAGTGCACAAAGGTCAATGTGTACGGAGCTGTCGTGCTGTCAACCCTTTTGTACGGTTCTGAGTCTTGGGTTACCTACCGCCACCACCTACGACTTCTTAAGCACTTTCATCAACACTGCCTCTGCACCATCCTCAACATTCACTGGAATAACCACATCCCCCACACTGAAGTCCTAGAACAGACAGGAATTACTGGCATTGAGGCCATACTGTTGAAGAAGCAGTTACGCTGGGCAGGACACATCTCTAGGAAATGGATGATCGACTTCGAAGGATTGTGCTATATGGCGACCTCACCACTGGCAATCGTGACAGAGGAGGGCCAAAGAAGAGGTACAAGGACTGACTGAAACAGCCCCTTGATGCCTGTCGTATTGACCATCATCGATGGTCCGCCTTAGCTTCAGACCGAAAGGCATGGAGAAGTACCAATTACCAGGCTGTCTCCTCTTTCGAGACCACACGCAGCACTGGGATTGAGGACAAGAACCAATTGTAGTATATCAATACAATTTAATAAATTAGACCTTCACTACATAAATGAAGTGTCTTATTAAAACAAAATTGCAAGACAAAAGTCACTAAAAATGACAAAATCAGTCCAGGTTTATGGAAATATTAATTGTTAATAAAAACATGGACATTTAATTTGTATTATTTTACTTTTTAATACATTTCATAATATGGGGGACAGACTGATATTGTATTACAAAAGTGATTATTTTGTTGTGCTGTTTTTTTTTTGTTATTACATGTCAATAATGATGTAATGACAACCATGGGATATTTGGCAAACACTATTTTGCCTTTGAAAGAGCATGCCTGGAAACTGAATACTTCTGTATTTAGCATTGTTTGCACCTATACTGATGGAAAGAGCTTTAAATTTTGCATGCTTGACTCCTAAAATATCTATGTGTTACTCTGTTCACAATGCTTAGACATGTGGAGAAGGGATGGATGCATAATGCTGCATCACGCAGTACCGAGCCTCATCATGGACCTAGTTAAAATACCCGAGTTTTAGTAAATAGCATGTAGACCTGAGTAACACTAATGCACAATGTGCCGAGGTAGATCACAGCTTAATGCATGTCCTCTTAGTAACTACCCCCAGCCCCTTAGTCTGCTCTTGTGAATTTCTTAACCAGTTGCAAATTTGATACGTATCCCCATATAAAAAACATTTCAGTGTCTGTTTAGATTTGCTTTAACTGCTGCTTAAATGTCTAGCTTTTTAAAAATGTTCTACTATGCACCTTTAAAATGAATTAAACCTTGTCATAGGTCATTTGCATTTGTATATATATATATATATATATATATATATATATATATATATATATATACATATATATATTTGTGGTTGGTCACTCTCTCTAGCTCAGCCTCTTCCTTGGGAGGGGCCTTATTAAGCCTTCATAAGGACTTCCTGACCTCATCCCCTTTGCACAGCTCAGTTCCTTTCTGAGTCTGTGTCTGGAGGGTGCTTCTTAGCTCTCTCTTCCTGGCTTCACTGAGCCTGTACCTCATGCTTGTCTCCGTTTTTTGTCCATTTCATGCCTGTTCCGTTAGTTTGGGGCAATTTTCATTGCTTTTGCGCCAAGCTGCACTATTTCCTTACATTGTTATTTAAAATAAATATTTAAATATATCAAATGATTTAACAAAGGTCAAGAGGAAAGAGTTAAAGTTAAAGTTGGAAAATGTTGCATTAATGTGCAAAAATAGTACTTTACAGAAAAGGTAATAGTAATAAGTGGAATAACCTTCCGGTGGAAGAGTAGGATCAACAACCATTAACTAGTTTACTCATTACAAAGATATGCAAAATGGTATCCTAAAGGTTTAATTAACCCAAGCTTTTCAGTAGATAGATTTGGCAGACTAGATGAGCCTTTTTTTATCCAAGGTAAGTGGACAAATGCTATGTGGACAGATCTGGCCCTCAGACATTAATTGGGTACCTGCCATGAAGAGCTGTTTCTATGTTTTCATGCTTAGACTATGTTTTGGAGTGTGAGAAAAGAGTGCATCATTAATAATATACATGAGCATATACTATATAACAGAAATAAATCTGTGTTCAAATATGCTTACAGCAAAATCCTTATTTTTAATGAGACTTTAGAAGAAAAATGTGCATTTGTGAGATGTTTTTTCTTATTACATTAGAAAGTAATTGGAGAATATAATTGTACATGTTCCAGCGTCCCATGCATCCGGAAAATTAATAGGATATCTCAAATTAATTTTGTATTGATTGCTTTTCTTGTGAAATGTTTTATCATTAAATAACCAAAATCAATATAAATCTTAATTGCAAAAAATATTGCTGTGTCTACACTTCATGCATAAGTAATGTCCTGTATGATATGGGAGATAATATACTTGCTTTCTTTACAGCTTATAGCAGCTTGCGACAAACTGAAATTCTGGGTGGAGTTGAACTCAATTGTGGATTTCTGCATCGTACCACCAGTGTGCGCATCCATCTATTTAGGGAAGAACTGGCTTGGTAGGCAGTGAAAAATTATAAGATTTTATATTTATCAAAATGAGTCAAATGAAACACATCTATGAGTTGGTTAGTAAGTTAAAGCTTACCCAACTTGTGCTACACTGAAAAACTGTATGTTAATGACGGCCAATTAAAATGTTGTTTTAGATCAAACACTGAAGACATGGTGGTCTTATTAGCATGTACATAGATTGCAATGGGGATCTTGTATTAAAGGAAATATTCTATAATAAATCATAGAGTATATGAAATATAACGAATACAGAAGACAAATATTACAAGTTACATACTTATACAAAAGATGTAGAAGGCCCTGCTCTTGTAAGAGTTTATAATCCATGCACAGGAGGCAGTGGCATAGCTAGCACTTTTGCTGCCCGGGGCTACCCCTGAGTTTGGCAACCCTCTCCCCAACCGAGGGTGGCAAAAGCGCACACACTGACACACACACTCACAGACACACACTCACTCACAGACACATACAGACTTACACTCACTCACAGACACACGCACTTACAGACACTCACAGACATACACTCACTGACACATACAGACTTACACTCACTCACAGACGCACATTCACAGACTTACACACACTCACTCATTCCCACACTCACAGACACAGACACACTCACACTGACACACACTCACTCACAGACACATACAGACTTACACTCACTCAGACACATACACTCACAGACACACACTCCCTCACACACACTCACAGACTTACAGACACATGCACAGACACACGCTCACTAACAGACACATACAGACTTACACTCACTCACAGACACACAAAATCGCAGACACACACACTCACTCTTACAGACTTACACACACACACACACACAGAGGCACACACTGACACAGACACAAGCACTCACAGACACATGCACTAACACAGACACACACACAGAGATATGTACACACAAGCGCAGGGGAGAGGCATCAGCAGCTGCTGACCGGCGTTCTCGCCGCAGCTCAAGCTGCCCCCAAGGAGGTTGCGCCCTGGGCAGTCTGCCCCCTGGGCCCCTCCCTTCGTATGCCTGTGACTGGATGCATTCACTGTGTTGCTTGAATGGCTGTTATTAGAGTTATAAAGTTGGTGGATTATTTGAATAGATGGGTATTGATGGGTTTTCAGGGAGTGATTGAAGCTATGAAGAGTAGTGGGAGAGTCTGACATTGCAGAGTAGAGAATTCTACTGGGTGAGGGCTGTACAAGAAAAGTTTTGGAGAGAAAAGTGGGAGGAGACATAATTTCATCATCGGCAAAACACAGAAGGCAGTTAGGGGATTATCTGGAGATTGGATCTGATATCTTGTAGGGCCAAGTGTTTATAGGTGAGTGTCAGGAGTTTGAACCTCTAGCACTTATGGGAAGCCAGTGAATGAAATGGCAAAGTGGGGCAGGAGGTGATAGGAAGGCCACTTAGGGGTGAGATGTAGTAGGATATGCGGGAGATTAGTAATTCAATTAAAAAAGTGGTACCTTGGTTGTCAACCTTAATCCATTCCAGATGACAGGTTAATTACCAAAAAGATTGAGTACCAAACTCCCAGTAATGTAAATTGAATTCAGCAAACATGATGAGTATCAAGGTTTTCTAGTCATCTAGACTGGTTGAGTATCGAAAATGTTGAATTCCGAGGAGGTTGAGAACCAAGATACTACTGTATTTTTTGATTGTTTCCTGTGTAAGAAAAGGATGGATTTTAGAGATATTTTGCAGGTGCAATTGACAGGTTTTGGTAAGTAATTGCATGCAGGGAGTGAAACATAGTGCTGAGTCCACAGTAATCCCAAGGCAAAGGTAAATGTGTGATGGATCCATTGTTGACTCTAATGGTGATGTTTGGAGTTGGGGAAATGATAATGGATGGGGTTATTAAGAGCCCAGTCTTTGATATGCTTATTTGTAAATTGTAGATGGACATTCAGAATAAGATGTTCGTCCACTGTTCAATCCTCATTCTTAAAGTGAATAAAATGATTTTGTAGCATTTGCAAAAATTGATTTTCTTGCCAAAGAAAAATAAAATATGATCTTGTGTATGTTTTCTAGATAATTTATGAGTTGCTTCTCTAAGTGAATTTGTTAAAATGTTTTAATGGTTTGTAAGACGCTGAAGATCACTTATTGTATTAGTAAGTAAATATAACCCTTATATTTTTCTCTGTCTAGGACTGAGGTTTCTTCGTGCTTTAAGGCTGTTGGAGCTTCCCAAAGTTTTACAGATACTCAGAATCACTAGAACTGGGTAAGATCTGCAATTACAGCAAGAAGCTTAAAGGGACTCTGTAATAGATTCTTATATTCTGGAACCTCCACCTTTCTTCCTGTTCTCTCTCATGAGAGGTGCCATTTTGCACAGCTGTCACATAAAGCTACACCCATAGGGGAGGTACTTAAAAATAAGTGCTCCTCAGATGCACAGTCTATCACTGTCTGTTTATTAGTAACATGAGCAATTGTTAGAATGAAGCCCCTCGTCTTTAGTGTAGCTTTAAATCACTGCTGTGCAAGATGACACCCTACATGAGAGATAGCAGTAAGAAAGGAGAGGCTGTAGAATGTGATAATTTACGTTCTTCTAACAAGCTCCCATAGTAACACAGTATTTATTGTTTTTTTTATATTTACACAGAGAGGGATACAATAAATTAAATAATAACCTAGTTAAAAACTTGTGTATAAAACAAAACAATTTTGCCTGACCATTACTCTCACAAATGACTTTTTTTTGTTTTAAACAACTATCTTTTGAACATACATGTCCTATAAGAAGTTCAATTTATATTATTTAAATTCCTGTAAATCGCCACCATTACTTTTATTTAAAAAAAACTAAAACAAAACTGTAAACCAAAACTATTTTAGGAAATTTTGTAACGTCAATGAGAATATCAAAAGCAGCCTTTGCATACAGATTAAAAGTACGCCTAAAATCACTTTTTTTTTCTTTTTAACTTTCAATATTATTGGGAAAAAAAACAGGATAATACAGCAGGTGCACCAGTACAAAATCTTTTTTAAAAAAGTCAGTAAAGAAATGTAACACAATATAGCACAAACAGTATTTACTAAAATGTCAATTAGATTTTGTGTAGTCCAGCTCCTGTGCTTTCAGGATTAAAATTTTTGGGGGATAAAGAAGGAAAAAGCAGAAGGAAAGCAGAGAATGGAATGTGAAGATTCAGAACATTGTAGAGGAGGTCAGGTAACAATAAAAAAAAATAATAATAATATGGGAGGGGGGGTTCACTTGAAAATTATAGGCAGCCCTAGATTAGTTTCTAGCTAAACTGCTTGGAACAGAACATTATGATGACAAAATGTTAAAAGGGTTAATCTGCCTTAACTGTGTGAGTACTTTCTCTTCAGAGGCATCACATATATAGTTGTCAGTGATAAAGGTTGTTGCTAACGCTTGCGGGCTCGCATAGCAGTTTGAAAAAAAATGCATAAAAAAATTACGACTTGCAACAAAAAAAGCGAGACTTACACACAAAACAATTCGACCCGCGGCACTTAGAAAAAAATACAAATACGAGGTCCCAAAAATACGAACTTAATGACCAAACCACGCACATACAAAAACAACAACAAAAATACAAACAAACAAAAAACACTCATAGCACGGTGGGGGAGGGGGGGCAGCCACGACGTCTAGGAGTGAGGTTGCACAACAATTGAACCACAATTTGCCGAATTTCCACACAACGAAATTGACAAAGCAACAAATAAAATGGCGGCCGAAAACCCCCCGAAAACTAGGGTACACGACCAATAAACACGCAAAAACCCGACAGACACATAAGACTTCTACACAAGACCATACTGGGTATAAAATACACTATTAGGGAGGACGCTAAATGCTCCACAACTGCCTAACACATGTGTCACGACCCACTCTCTGGCTGGGGTCTGCTGACCGGATTTGGGTTACTCTGGACCTTGGAGTAGCTTTGAGTACAGGAACATCATGTCTCAGCCCTTGGTTTAGACTGAGCAATATTGACAGTAAGTCTGACGAATCTTACTGCAAGCATATGTCCCCGGGTAAATAATACATCTACACACCACGTCTTGATGAAAATTATGAACCACGTTTTATTTTGGAACAGCATACTTAAAACATTTCACACACACACAGTGGAGGGAGTGGCTACTCTTAGTCAAACCCTCATTCCCCTCTGGCCATTCTCACAGAAGTAATTTGTGGGAACTTATTAGTCTCCTCCCCCAGGGCCTCCCCCAGGCGTGGCTACTAGTTCATTTTGGTCTGGGTCTCAGACTGGAAACATCCTGTATTAGCTCTTGGACTATGCCCCTGGGCTTGTGGTTGGGAAACCCCATACTATACCATTGTCCTGCGGTGCCTGGCAGTCTGGCAAATCTCTTTGTTTATACTAAGGACCATATGGCCAACTCCTGACTGAGAGTTTATACAATGGGGGAGGGTTGACTAATTAAAACATAGCTATCACTCCATAATACAATATACAATATAATACTAACATATTATAACCCATAACACAATATACAGTGGGTCTCCTAAACCCAGAACTCTTACTCTCCATATGGCACCAACTGTGGATGATATACCAGCCCCAAGATGGCGGCTATTGGTATATAACAGTCCAGTCCCAATATAGGCCACTGCTGCCAGTCACAAAATGGCCCCAGCATAGTTCACACCAAATCCAATATGGCCCCTGGGTGATTCATGACAACATGGACAATCGCCTCCATTTTACAACACTAACTTGCAACTAATAACATTACCAATCCAAAATGCAGAAATACACACCTAAACAAATGCTTTGCACTCGTGCAAGCAGGTTACTTATCCTACACAGGCTACACCACCAATACACACGCAAAAAAACACCAGACACATAAGACTTTTACACAAGTCCATACGAGGTATAAAATACACTATTAGGGAGGACGCAAAATGATCCACACCCACGTAACACATACACAATCGCCGCCATTTTACAACATTAACTTGCAACTAATACCATTACCATTACAAAATGCAGAATTACACAGCTAAACAAACAGTTTCCCCTCACGCACGCAGCCTATTTACATTACACACTGCTCACATTGCTGACACTTACACCTCAGCTCAACAACAGTGCAAACCTACATTGGATGCTGCAGGAACATCATAGCTCTTCAGGATATCGCTTGCTGCATATATTAATTACAAATAGGTATATTAATTTATGATTTTATTAATTAATTCATTAGCATTACAAAATAAATATAGAGGGAGAAAAAAAGGACCAGTTGACAGGATCTCAATAAACGCCGAAGGCGTTCAGTTAGGGGGTCACAATGAACGCCAAGGCTGCTCAATGGACCAAAAGTACACCAGGGGAGAAGATCGCAATGAGCGCCAAAAAGGCAATCAGCGCGGAGCTTGCAATGAGCGCCGAAGGGACTCTGATAACCGAAAATACACCAACCGAGAGGCTCGCAATGAGCGCCAAAGGCTCTCAGCGCGAGGCTCGCAATATAACGCGCCGAAGGTACTCAGACAACTTACTGTGGCAAATAGCATTACCTGCCTTACAGATTTATTACCGTCATTTTTTGACGGGCAACACGCTAGTATCTAATAAAAGTTAAATAGTAAGTTTATAATACCTAGTAGCTGGTAGCATCCCCTCTGTATCAACTAAAACTTAAGGATTAGTTTCAGCTATTTCAGGTCCCCAAAGCATTCTGGCAGCAAGCCATAATGGGCATTAAGACAGCTCACACTACAGGATACTCAGGGGTTAACAAGAGCATGGAGGTGGTTACATCAGCACTAGGGCAGCATTGCTGAAAGTTAATAATTAAGAAGGTAGAGGGTCTAGCATTGTCCTGGGCTACATATGCACAGGGTTGGAAAACATAACTTTTAACCTATTATGAAAATAAACCCTTTTCAACCAGTTACTCTCCCAATGAGAGATGAACTTGGAGAGTGCAGTATAAAGAAAAGTGGCAAAGAAGCCATACAGTGCTGCAAATATAATTAGCCTCAAAATAATGATGTCTATTTTAAATACAGTGTTCAATAATACAGTACATATAAATCACATTGAGAATGTTAATAGTGCTCATATTGGAAAATTATACCAGAAAGAAGCAGCAATGACTCCTAGCTATAAGTGAAATATAACAGGAAGTAGGGCCTCAAAACTTATCTATAGTACAATGACAATAACAATATAGAGAGGCGATTGAAAGACCAGCAATAATACAAATTCTGATATTATTTTAGGTTGTTACAGTCAACTCTAAACAATTAGTAGCACACCATTTGTGGTTATCATATTTGTTATATACCACAACTAATTTGTTTAAAATGTAACTTTTATTATAACTTCTTTAAAAACTATTTTCCTTTAAAATTTGGACGTTTAAAAATGAGTTTTTAACTAAATTGTGATGACGTCTCAACTTTCCCAATTCTTAGTTAGTAATAATTTCTCTATCTTTCATATAGTAGAAATGTTTTTTGTTTTTTTTTTAGGCAGGGTTTTATAGTAGTTATTTAAGGTATAAAAAAGCTTTTGTGTTTTAAAGGTGCTAAATAACTTATGTGTGCAGTTTATACTGAAACTTAAGCTTCTCAGTGTGTGTGTTGTAGTAAGCAGTCTGTGTCTTACCCCTGAATTTTTCTTAGTGATTCTTTATTTTCTACTTCTCTTTGTGCATGTCAGTGTGATTTTTTTTTTAAAGTGCTTTAGTGCTTAACGGGAGTGATGTGAATAAGACTCCCTTATAGTGCTGAGTTGTGACACAGTTTTTTAATTATACCTCTTTGGACATATTGCACATATGCCCTTTTCTTGTATTGTGAATTGCTCCGTGATAGTGGCTCTTAATTGCACTGCTCTTGCTCTGATATTATTACCCCAATAGCTATAACATTTATATTTCTAAATGCAGTCTTATTGGGGAGTTTCTCTTAATTCTGTCAATCCCTTATACTTATATTAATCATTCGTTACCTCTGCCTGCTTTTAGCTATCTCTTTGTTGCGTTTGTTAGACCATGCTTCTCTGTATTAGCTTGTTTGGCTACTTTGTCTACTAAGCATTCGTGGCTCAGTCCAGTAAGGACCACCCCATTAAATAAATACACTAAAACTCCAAGATGGGTATAAACAGGCCACAGCTTTATTTTGTAAACATATTAAACATTACAATCGGAGGTAGCTGCATCCCCTGGATTAAGGAGCTCAACCCCCTTCCACAGGCCCAGTGGAACCCCGTGCCCATGAGACCTCTGGGACCAACCACAACCTATAGCTGTGACAACCATCAAATATTTCAACAAGAGAATTGGGGAGGGCGGGTGGGAGATCCTTCCTCTTCTTGTTCCCAGCGTTAACTGATGGGAGGCACCACCTCCACCATCTTGGGCTTCTGCTGCACCCTGCTTGCTGCTCCACAGGGCCGGCCTGCCACAGGTATGTCGCCGTCTTCCTCAACTTGCCTCACGAAGATCCTCCATCCTCCATCCACCCCTGTGCAGGGGCTCCAGTCTCCCTCTTGGTTTACTCCAGCTTCTCCTTCATCTAGGGGTCGTCACCTCTGGACTCAAACACTCTGGGGGGTGCAATCTGCGCACCGGACGCCCAGTCCAGGGCCTCACTGCAGGCTCCTGTGCTCCCTGCTGCTCGCTCCTCGCCGCATCCTCCTGGATGGTTGCCACTGTTGCAGCCAGCCATTCCTGCCCATGCACAGATACTTGCGCCTTCAACTGGGAAATGAGTTGGTCCACTATAGGCAAAGCCATGGGTGGTATGGGGAAGATCCTTCCTCTTCTTCTACCTGGCGTTAACTGATGGGAGGCAGTAAGAACCTCCCCTCATCCTCCCACTATCTCCACCCCAGCCTTAACTAAACCACTCTCTACCCTGCACTAAGCCCTGTCAATTGCCCCCTCGTCCCACTCTGTCTACAGGGGCATTCTTCCTGGTTGTGACAATTTTTGGTAAGTGAACTGCCAGGTTTAACCAGTTTGATCAAATAAATTGTCTTAACCTTTTTACAAGAAAATTGATACTATATAAATATCACAAAGTAGAAGAGCAAAAAGATTTTGAAAAAAAAGGAATTAATAGAAATTAAATTAATTGGATTTTAAAAAAGAACAGTTAAAAGAGCACCTAAGAAAAACAACAATTTGAAATAACTATTAAACCTTCTGACAAAGGAGGTAATGTAGTAATTTTAAACACCTCTGACTACATTAAAAAAACACAAAAACTTCTCAATGATAAAGGCTGTTACAGAAAATTAACATCAGATCCTACAAATGCTTGTGTAATGGAGTTACAGGAAATAGTGGAAAGAGCAGTAAATGAAGAACTAATAACAAAAGCTGAATCAAGATTCCTGATAAATCTCAAACCTACAATTTTCACCTATCATACAATACCAAAAATTCATAAAAACCCTGAAAAACAACCTGGCAGACCCATCATGTCCAGTATTAATAGTGTAACCCAAAACCAAAGCAAATATGTTGATGAAATATTAAAGACATTAAACCTAAGAAGGTAAAAAAGTGGTCATTAGAAAAAGATAGCTAGCAATAATACATTTCAAATAAGAGCTTGATGTAGATAACCTTGAGCCTAATTCAATTGATGCATCGGGAGATCCGGGCTTCAGAATGGAGCCAGTAACTTATTTTGCTATTCAGTTGACATCTTTTTGCGGGCTCTGATCGGGTTATAGGCTCTGTCCTTCGATTCATTGCGATGGTTAACATCGCAAGTTAATGCCCCTCCAAGCCTTTTATCTTGCACGGCCGCAAGAATTCTGCACACTAAAATAACAAATCGCTATTCAATTGCTCTGAGTTCCCCTCGCTAAGCAAGATGTCAAGGCCACAAATGGCAAAAGTTGGACCACAAGTTACGGGTTCTAAGGAGGACTTTTAAAGAGCTTAAGGACATGTCCAGAGCACTTTATATACAAATAAATCAATACTGTACTTCAAAATACAGGGAAAGCGATGAATGACATTAGAATGAATTGCACAACAGTCTCAAGCCCGCAAATGTCAGTCAAAAATCATTTATTTTTCTGTTTCAATTCGGGGTTAGATCGATCTCATACATTTTTATTCATTTGTACATTGCGGGTTTGTGGGTCCGATCGCATTTCAGACCCCGAATCGCTAGTTGATTGAAATGTCAACTCCATGTTTTACGGCCTTGCTTCAGTGATCATGTTCAAGCTTGCAAATGCTACATACGATAGCATGGTTTACTATTTAGCCGGGACTTGCGGGCATGGCCAATTGAATAACACCGTAAGTCATGGATGCTGCTGGCCCGCAGCAGGCCCGCAGACTTATGGCCTACATCCCGCAACTTGCGGGCTTGGAATTGAATGAGGCTCCTTATCTTTGACCTGAGATCAGGTCTAAAGTCCATTAGAACTAAAAGCTAGGGAGGGCAAGCAAAATGCTATAGAAACCAGGAGCCCGATTCAATTGAGCTTTTGCAAGTTACTGTAGACTGTATTTAATTGGCGTTTTTTGCGGGCTCTGAATGGGTTACAAGTTATGGCCTTGAAAACTTTACAATGATTAAACCCATAACTTACAGCCTCCCAAAGCCTTTGATCTTTCACGTTCGCAAGAGTTACGATGGCTAAAATCTGGCGCAAATCTCTATTTAATTGCTCCAATTCCCCAAATGTTTTCACACCCGTAAATGGCAAATGAAGGAGAAAATCCTACGAGTGCTAGAGAGGATCCGCAAGGGGGTTAAACACCTGTTCAGAACACTGTAAATGCAAATAAAAAATCAATACTGCACTGTAAATAACAGGGAAAGACATTAGAATTAATTGCACAACAGTCTGAAGCTCGCAAATCGTTCGTATATAAGATTTATTTTTAGGTTTCATTTCGGGGTTAAATCGATACTGGGTATCAATGAGTTAATACATATTAGGCCACCCACATTGACTAGAACAATATTGGCATTGATTTTCATAATTCTATATTTTGCGGGTTTGCAAATCTGATCGCATATTAGATCCCCGAACCTAATTGACATGTAACCTCCTTGTTTTACTGCCGTAATAAGGACGTTCTCATTCCCTATTGGCTGATTCGAAATGGGAGGTTGCAGTCTTGCTTAATTGATCATATTCCCGCCCTGAACTGCTACAAACCAGTGCATGGTTTACAGAGTCGGCTTTGGGCCAGTAACTTGAGGGCTTGAGCAATTGAATAACTCCAGAATCTGAGACAAACGTGAGCCCGCCACACACCCGCAGACATACGACGTACACCGTGCAAGTTGCAGAGTTGCAATTGAAACGGGCCCCAGGGCTGCAAAACTTTAATAAAATGGTGAGCACAACATTAACAATAATAGGAACAGGCTGAGAGACAAACAGTGGAATGCAGATAAATGCTTAATACAGGTAGCAATGTCTCCAATATGTGATCAGGGCCAAAACAACAGTCCATTAGATTCAAAAGCCAGGTAAGACAGTCCATTTAGTCAGTAATTGCACTTTTTACCCATTGCCCTGCTTTCACGATCCAATGTCAGTGAAAGTACCAGCAGGAATAGTGTAGCAAGGAACTTGTTTTGGATCTGGTAGTCCCATGGCAGAGTAACAGCCTGCACAACCAACTGCATTGTTTGGTCCAAGCTAATGCGGAGGGTACTTGGTATGATGAGATTTAGGAAAACTAGAGCACCTCTAGGACCCTCAGAGTACAAAGCTGATCAAAGCTGTGGCTGCAACTTCTCAGTGTGGGAGCACAGGGACACATCACCCTGCAGAGAGGAATCCAGGGCCACTGCTGTAATGGTGGAGCAGCCATGTGACTGACTCTGATCACAGATCAAGTTAGAAGGTGAGACTGGATCCTGTTTAAAATCTGCTGCATCATCACCCAGTTGATCCATCTTCATGTTTGCTGATAATTCTGTATCTGATTCCATGTTATCATGCTGCTCCATGTGTGTCCAGCTTGGGCTGATAGCAGGATGTTGCTTCTGTTTATCATGCCAACTGAAAATACTTACTTAATTACTTTTATGATAGAGCTGAGTGCTGTATAAAAATGTCAGGTTGACAGCATACATGACCAGTAGAGCTGCAGCTTATCCCAGAATTAAGAAGTCCTTTTTCTGCCATGCTGGTAGAGATTAGCTAGGCCTCAACTTTGACCAAAATTGCTTGTATTATTGAAATATATTGGTATGGATCAGATCTAGGCAGTGTCAGGAAACCTCCTGTCTCGACAATATTGCTGGATGGCTCAAATAGAAGCTGATTTTATGTGGGTTACGAGCAGCCCTCTTGGAGCTAAAATATAACTCAGTTTTCCAGCATGGCAGTTGGCTCCACCCCCAAGATCAGTCATCTTTTCATGCCGGAGAGTGTAGCTTAACATAGAGAAGTATTATTAGACAAGTATCTAAAGCTGTACGTAAAATAATATTCATTTAAAACAATAACCGACTTAAAGTAATAATTCAAGGACACATGTAGTCTAGGTATTTTAAGCATAAATTACATTTAATTCTACTAATGACTTTATCTTGCATGATTAATTATCCCTCACAGCAGGGGGGTGATAAACAACAGGCCTGCTTGGTTTACATTAGAATAATCATAAGACTTATCATTATCCAACTGGGCATGTTCTTATAAAGTATCACTTCCCACAGCGCATCTTTTGTTGTAAATTATGCTTAATATACATTTAAAGCTTAACACTTTCACTTGAAATAACAAATAATTGTAATTATATGTCTATATGTTTAATTTCTACAAACACTGGTTCTTCTGATGCATCTGTTTATGTATATTAATATGCAAACCATAATACATACCTGTGGATATAAAAATACATAATTAAAGGGGCCTTATGCCGACATTTTTTAAAGAATGTAAAATAATTATTTAGATAAGCTGGGGATGTACAAATAAACCTGAGTGAGTGGTCTTGTCCCTGCACTGACTGAAGTTGAGTGTGTCCTCTCCTAATAGCACCACCATGAAGTTATCAAAACTCCTTGGGGTTTTTCTAAGCACCTTGCTGACCGCTGCAGGATTTCTTCACCTGGTAAGTATCAAACTCCTGTCTGACAATAGGTTATGTGTCTCTGCTCTTCTAATGGTTTACTACTTTTCATAGATTTAATGTATATCATATTATTATAAAATATATTTTAGGGGATCACTACAGTGCCCTAACAAGAAAAGCTAGATGTTTTAATTAGGTATTGATCATTAATAATAATTATATTTAATGATTTAAAAAAGCAACGTTCAATATTACAACGTATTGCTAAAGGTCAGACCTAGATGTTGTTGGTATCTACCCACTATAAGGTCAGTGGGGCAGGTGGCTTTGTCTAGCAGGCAGCTGCTTAATTTTCAGACACAAAATGTATCAACACAATAACTCTTGGCTGGAGGCTTTTTGTGTTAGAGGATTTATTTGGCAGGGAGCTCTTGCTGTGGAGGCAGCCTATGAATCATTGTTAATAATGTTATCAGATCTGATTGTTCTTAAAACCCTTTAGACATGTATCTCAGCCAACCTCCCTCCCCATTATGACTGTATTACTGTGGAGACAAACAGCTGGATGATGGTAACATAACCTGTGTATACATTTTCATTTAATATAAGCGTCCCTCTTGGGCCATTTGAAATGCTGTAAGATTTGCAAATATATTTATGCTTAAGGAGGTAGTTTAGGAGAGAGTATATCTTGAGGATAGTCGCCTCCACAAAAAAATTAGGGGTGTCCCAGTTCGGTCCTGTTGGGCCGCACACAGGCCTGGATTTGTGGATTTCCACAGATGAGTCAATTAGGATGACTGAGGAAATTATAGTCTCACCTGGGTGCAGCAGGGCTATCCTCAAATCCAGGCCTGTGCGCGGCCCAACAGGATCGAACTTAGACACCCCTGCTTTAAATGATGACAGCAACAGTTAAAGGACTACTGCAGTTAAATAAAATAGTCACTTGCTTGTCAACAACATATCAAATTAACAATATTAGTGGCTATGTGAGCCACAGAGAGAAATTATTTTTTGGCAAGATCTACATTTTTGAAGAATCTGAGTATAGAAATTGATATCAAACTATTTCCACATCAATGGCCCAGAAGCAAACTCCTTGATTCAGGAAATGCAACCATATCTCTCCAGAATTGTATTTGATGGGATGGTCCAACCTGAGTTATGCAGAACAACTGAAAATAATCTAAATGGTTTAAAGGTCCACTATGGTCATTTTTTCTATATAGTCTTTTGAATAATCTTGATATTGGTGAAAATGTTTTAGAAAGCAAAACAAATAAACATAACCTTTACATTTTCACTTTTCTATGCAAGCATCCTTTACTGCAGGCTATTTTCTTTACTGAGCCTGCTGCTTGCACCTTCTGTCTAATAGGGTGTGTTCTTTTAACTCATGAACATTCCATTAGATCTATTGAATGCAATGGCAGATGTTTATGTCATATTCTCATTGATATAAACTTACTGTGTATTCAAAGTATCCTCCCAACTCAGGAAGTAGTACAGTACTAAAATGGACAGCAGCATAATGACACATAAAAGTAATAAACAGCAACTTTTTTTTAATTTACATTCTAAAAACATGGTGACTATTTTCTAATATAGTTCTTCAAAGTGGAATATTTAAAAATTATACAACAGTGTCCCTTTAAATATTGTCTGGTATCAATGAAACACTTGCAAAAACACCCTCTATCCATGACTGCTGTATTGTTGGAGCACCTGAAAACCTCCTTAAGACACTGATATTAGAATATCTTTATGTAATGATAAGGTATAAATTTCAAACAGGCATAAAAAAAATAGAGATACAGCACAACTGAAGTCTCATAATAGCTTTATTGATGAAATTGTCTTGATAGCGGCCATGATGTTTTCAGAAAGTAAAATAAATAAAAATTGCAGCATTTAGAGGGACACTGTATTCTTATATTGTCAGTGCTTTACTTGAAAGAACTAGAATTAATAATGGGCAAAATGTTTAAAAAAAATAAAAATGACTTTTAATTTACTACCAGTTATACGCAATTATATTTTATCCAAGCTATCTCCATTCTTGTTTCATAAAGACTTACTCTCGTCTGCTATGTCTCAACTTCCAAGGCAATTTCCAGCTCGAAAGGCAGATAATCAATGTCAGTTGTCTGTGGTATAAAATGGCCAAAGAGGGACACATATTATTGAACAATGATGCACTATTAGGTTGTTACCGTCATTCTGTACAATGGGTACACTAAGTTTTAGACATACACTCAATATGTGCACAATGCCCTATACACGTACATATTCTGTAGAGGTGACCTTCAGGCTGCTATCTTCCTTCTACACATTGAGAGAACACAGGACGAACCAGAGAAAGTGGGACATGGTCAGGGGTGAAACAGATGGACCCTTAGGAGGTTAAAAAGGACCAGAGGATGTTCCCTGAAAAAAGGGCCAGTCCCTTCAAAAGATGGACAGTTGGGACATTTGTAATAAACTACCAGACAGAAAAATATTCTTATAGACAGGGCAGGTATTAGAAGATAACAAAAGAGGTCGTCAGCACCAAATACAGTTGCATAAAGATAATACATTTAAATGTTGTTTTTATTTATTTTTGCTAAGACATTTTTGCCACTTAACAATACTCGTTCTTTATAAAAGTTAATTAAAAATATCAGACTACATTGCATAGTATAAATATTTTATAATATTACTTTTTATGTTATTCTGTTGATCTGTTTTATCAAGTAAGGGGAAACCTTTGGACACTTTTAACATAATAGTATATTAAACTAATAGCCGGGGCCCCTACTCCTCCTGTGTCAGCATTTGCTACTATCTGATTATGTGTCACATACTCAATGTATTCAACTTATTTTTACATTGGTAAAATGTTGGTGCTTTTATAAATATAATAATAGTACACAATTTAAATGGACTCTTTAAATCATTTTTATATAATTTTTTTAACCTGGTGACTTAATTTATTTTTCCCACCTTAATTTTGATTTAAAAATGTACACTTCATTTACTTCTAAGAAGTCCCAAGAAAAACAGATTCTTTCCTCTGGAGCCTCACTCTTTCTTCCTGTTCTCCCTCATGAGAGCTGTCATCTTGCACAGCTGTGAACAACAGCCATGCACACAAGGGAGTAACTTCAGCAACAGAAGCAGACAGTAGCATGTTGTGTCTGAGCAGCATGAGACATTAGTAGTGTGAAACTCTGTGTGGATGTATCCTTTTCACAGCTGTGAAAATGGCAGCATACATGAAAGAGAACAGAAAGAAAAGAAGAGAACAGAATCTGTTAATCTGTTACTCTGAGGGCTTCTTAGAACTCAGTGAAGTGTACATTTTATATAATAATTACATTACGGAGAAAAAAATAAATTAGGTAACCTAGTTAAAATGCTTATTTAAAAAAAAATACCTGTAGAGTCACTTTAATTAATTACATGTTAATGAAATACAACAAATAACCCCACTGTATTGTAAGATTGGTCAGATATTATTGTCTGTAAGACCCCATTGTCTTAAATAGACTGACATCTTGTCCATGCTATATCTATAACCCCTTTTTAAGTAGCTTGAGAATACAGGAGACCCATGGAAGGAACATCAGATCAGACAACATCTGAGCTATTTTGAGTCCATCTATCAGATCATGGTGACTATGTCAACTGTTGGCTATGGAGATATTACACCAAAAACAGCATTGGGCCGCATCTTTGTGATATTCTTCATTGCCGTTGGTATGGTAAGACATTTTTTGTACTTAAAGGGTTTAAGATGAAGGGGGAGAATTTTTATTGAAGAAAATTATCCATGGACAAGAGTCTTCTCTGGTTATTTGGCTAATGAGGCTAAAGCACCACTGTAATGCCTAAACAGGAGGAGGTAGTTATTTTAATAACGTATTAAAGGATGGGGGTTCAGAGACGCGACAATGCAGTTAAATTGTCTAAAACTTCTAACATTGCTTAATTACTATGGTGGCTGTTGCCAAAAAACTGTTGAATATTTGCTGTTGTTTTAGTCATTGAGTCATGTCCAACTCCCTGTGACTCTTATCAGCCGCAGCACATAAGACACATCTGTCAGCCACTGCCATCTGCACTCCATCAATCTCAGGGGATTTTTGTGTGTGTAAACTTGGTAATTTGGACTTAAATTGAGGTGTAACTTCACTTGCAGAGGTCCTGGGTGGCCCCCTTGCTGTGGGTAAGGTTTTTTTTCCCACGGCTCGTATTTTTCTAGTGTGAGTCCGTAATTTTTTCTTTCTAAGTCCCACAGCTCATTTTTTTTTAAATCCGTATTTAGTCATTGCGTGTTAGATCTATTTTTTCAAAGTCCCGCTTCTGTGGGTTTTTGTAACAGCTTGTGAGGCGCCTTACAGCCTTCACCTCCGCAAATGCAGCCCCTCGCTTTGCAAGGGTCCGCATTTGCAGCCTGCACTGAGCGTTCGGCTCATTGCAGCTGACGTTGGAACCTCCACATTCCACAAATGCGTCCCGCACTGCGTCCCTCGCTTCACGAGAGACGCAGTTCTTGCAAGCCCGCTTTGCGAGCTCGCAAAGTGTGATGACAATTCGTAGTTTGGCAACTATTATATGTGATATATATATATATATATATATATATATATAGGCAAAAACAGAATGAAAGTAAAATCCCTCTCTCCCCAAAGGTTTTTCTGATGACATCATTCATGCCATCATCAATGGCATTGGGCGACATCATTAATGACGTCACAAATGATATAAATTACATCAGCTATGCCATCACTCTTGACATTACATATAATATGAAAAATTGCACCATCCATGATATACTGATGACATCACATTGCAAGCCTGCCACTTAACACCCACTGACTTTCCACTCCAAACAACAAAATGAAATGTACATATATTGTTATGCAAATAAGGTGCTCTCTCAGGGAGGTGCCCCTAGGCGGATGCCTTGTTTGCCTAATGAGAAGTCAAGCCAGTGGAAATTTCATTTTTAAAACAACATTGAAGAGAGTCTGTCTCTCAGCGAGAGTGTGGGACAGGAGAAGAGCCACTGACCAGCTGGTGCCTTGCTAGAGATCATGGTCCTAAGGACTAGAGAACTGTGACACTCCCACCATCTTAATTGCACCATAAGGCCTGCAATGGTGACATAGCACTACATGGTATATATATCTGCTTTTAAGGAAGTTCATTAATGCTTTCTGTGGCATAGCTATAAATCATGAATCTATTAATCATTTGGAATTGTTTTCCTCTTCACCCTGATATGTGGACACTATACAGTCTATGCCTCTTCTTTTCTAGCAACACACAGCATCCTTTGCCCTTATTGTGAAGAGGGTACTAAATAAATTGGAGACTGATTAGATGCAGCTATTTTTGTATGGTCTAAGGACTGACTTGATTGTAATTCTTCATATTCATTATATGAGTGGATATATAAAAAGCAGTGAATGCAAGATGTACGTTCTCTAATGCAGCTGTCTTTTGAGAAAATGGGAAAGGCAAAATGGTGAAAGTTGAACCCACTCACCAATGAGGCAAGAAATCAGCCATATCCATCACTGGATAGGAGCGAAAATGGCAGATCATACCTGCTCATGCTTTCTAGGGATCAAATATGAAAGCCCATAGCCAAAGCAGTATCTGCTAAAAGTATGATTTTCTGTAAAAAAAATATTGTATGCTCATGGCTTAAATTGCTGCTAATTTCTATATATCATGTCTCATAATATAGGTTTTGTTTGCCAGGAACATTCCAGAAATCATTACCATTGTATCGAGTTACAAAAAGTATGATGGATCCCATAAAGTAGTAGGAGGAAAGAAGTAAGTATGTTTTGGATACTTGTTATACTTGATTATTGTTATGCCTTTATCTATCCAACATGAGAGAGCTGAGTGTTGAGTACTTGGCAAAAAGCAAATATTCCCAAACAAAAAGGAAATACTGAGATGGGGGGACATACCAGACCAGGGGTAATTTCAATTTAATGCGAAATTCTAAGCCTATTGCTAAGAAATGGATTTGTAACTCTTTGAATAACTTGTTTCAAGTCAGTAACCTAAAAAGTATCTGGTAAAAGAACCCTAGCTTCTGTCCTTAGACAGCCATAGAAGGAAATGGTATGCTTTATAAAACAGCAGATTTGGCAGAAAAAGGCATCCAACAGTTTTGTGCCTATACATGCTAATAGGGCCTATATTCCTTTTCCATCTGTATTAAGAATCAAAAATGTTAGTGCAAATATTACTTTTAGTAGAATCTACTTTTATGAACATCCTTATGCCCTGGAGCCTCAGGGGCATGCTCTGCCAATGTATTGTTCTAACTAGAATTGGGGGTGGCAAATGTGTGAGTGAGTTTAGCCCATGGGTGTCTGCAGAACTTTTTTGCCCATGCTATTATTTGTATGCATACATAAAAACATTGTGCTCGGGTCATTCTCTCGTGACGAGGGACCAATGCTTAGAGAGCTTAGAGAGCCATAAAGTCATGGTAGAGAAAAATGCATTTCCTTGGTTGTGGTCAAGGACGCATGGTTCCATGGGGTCTTAGACAAGACAGGGTAGTGACGCGGTCAAGCAAAATGAGGGCAGAAAAGCGTCTATGATCGTAATGACATATGAATGCGACTTGGTATTTAAGATTGGGTAGAAACTGTGAATGACGTATGAATGCAACTGGGTTTTCAAAGCAGGGTAGTGACTATGACATGGGAGACAGCGGTGGTACTGACTAGGCCATGTGAAATAAGGGGCTAAAATGTCTATGGTCGTTATGACATATGAAAGAAGTACCAGGGGTATGAATGCGACTTGGGGTAGCAACTATGAATGCAACTGGGTTTTCAAGACGGGGTAGCGACTATGACATGGGAGACAGTGGTGGTAGTGACTAGTCCGTGTGAAATGAGGGCTGAAAATCTATGGTTGTAATGATGTAGGAAAGAGGTACCAGGGGTGTGAAGCCACTGAGTTGAGGCAACATTAGGCTTGATAGGACCCCAAAAAAATACTGGGAAAGTGATTAAAAGAAATAATTGCACAAAAGTCTCAAGCTTGCAAATGTTTTATTTCCATTTTATATCGATCCCAGGAATCAAAGAGTTAATGCATACTGTATAATGGAACCCGCATGGACTAGTACAGTTGCTTTATTGTTTATTATTAATTTCTACACTTCTGGATTGCAGATGGTACTTTTAAACACTAACAGCCTTATTAAATTGCGATTCGGTCAATTGAATAGGGCTCTATATAAGCACAGAGCATATATTTTTTACAGAAGTTTTTAGTTAGTGAACTTCTATCCAAAAGCAAGGTCTTCACTAACTAAAAATGTCTGTAAAATAAATATGCTCTGTGCTTATATAGAGCCCTATTCAATTGGCCAAATCGCAATTTAATAAGGCTGTAAGGGCCTCATTTGATTGAGCAATAGTAAGTTACTGGAGCCCGTAAACTAATTTGCTATTTAATTGGCGTATTTTTGCGAGCCGCAAATGGCCTATGGATTAGTAGTACTATTTTACTACGTGTTATCTGGCACTACCCTAACCCTAATTACCTAAACGCTAACAATAATCTCTCACCCCTAACACTGCATCGGCCAGCAGGTGGCACGCCTGTGGAGGGCTAATAACCGGAAAGATGTTACATGATTTATACAAAGTATATTGATAAGCTGTTTATCATACTGTAGACTGCATAGTATCTGTTCAGTTGCATCCGTTTTAGTCTCGTTCAATACAAAGAGATATGTGGAAAACAGGGAAAAACATTTATGATTTTTTTTATAATTGACACAGACAGTCCTAACTAACAGCTATGTTTAGCTTTCTATATTCTACCAAAATCACAAGCACAATCAAATGGCAATACAGATTGTTTGCAACCAAAACTACCAGTTTATTCATTTGGATTATTGAGGAAGTAATAAAATTTACTACTGCCGCAAAGAGAGTATTTATGCATTTAGAGTGAGCTGTTGATTTATTGTCTCTTCAGGACCGGACAACCATAATTAGCACAGTAAATGCTGAGGTGTAGCTGAGTCCCACTAATACTTGAAGTACCGTATATGTCGGCGTATAAGACAACTTTTTTGCCCTGAAAAACATGCGTCCAAGTGGGGGGGTTGTCTTATACGCCGGGTGCACTTTGTCTACGCAGAGCTCGTGCCGGTCACACGGAGATGCAGGGGCGGGCCGGAGGCGCTGCAGTCGTGCCGTCACAGGGAAATGCAGGGGCGAGCCGGAGGCGCTGCGGTCGTGCCTGTCACAGGGAGATGCAAGGGCGGGCCTGAGGCGCTGCGGTCGCGTTGCAGGGGTGGGCCAGAGGTGCTGCGGGCCGGAGGCGCTGCGGTCGCGTTGCAGGTGCAGGCTGGAGGCGCTGCAGTCGCGTTGCAGGTGCGGGCCAGAGGCGCTGCGGTCACTTTGCAGGGGCGGGCTTGGGGCGCTGCGGTCGCGTTGCAGGGGCGGGCCGGAGGCGCTGCAGTCACGTATCAAACTCTATATTTTGAGTGGCAATGTTGGGGGGTCGTCTTATACGCCCAGTCGCCTTATACGCTGGCAAATACGGTAAATAAACAGTTTGAGTGTTGTAAAAGTTAACATTGCAACATTTATACAATTATAAAACAGTGAAACTGAAACAATTTTTACACATTTTCTACTTGATTTGTCTGCTCTAGTGCAGGGCAGTGTCCATAAGTTCATGAGTTTGCTTGGTGTTCTCCAGGCACATTGTGGCATGTGGAAACGTAACCGTGGACAGTGTGACGTCAGTCCTCAAATACTTCCTTCAAAAGGACAGAGGGGGGAACAGCATAGAGATTCTCTTCATGGATGAGTGAGTTCAAACAAAATGGTTCCCAACTATGTACATTTATCTTCATGCTCTTGTATTCAAGATGATGAAAGCTTGTGGAGGTACAGTATGTGAGAGGGTAAACAGCTAACGCTCTCTATTGCAATAATCAACTCATTATGATATATTGGGTATATGTATTGGATAGAGTAGAAATGTGGTGAAGTTATACATTTTATTTGCAGAAGTCTTCAGACAAATACTCTTTGTCATATGTATTGATGGTTTTTGAGCTGGACAAGTCTGAGAACCCACTTGCTATCATCATGATTAGAAAAAACGTCATATGTTTGAGTGGTATGTAACAAAATAATAACACAGGCATCATTTTAGTTTTAGGTTATAGAATCTGTTTCTTGGATCTGACATGCAAGTTATTAACCCTATAGAGCATATGAGGCGGGCTAATACAGAGGAGAATAATAATTATGTAGTGTGTGCGGCTGTTTCTGGGCATGTGTGGGGAGGGGGATTTCAAATGCTAATTCTTAAACACATTCCCCAATAGGGCCACAAACCCCCTTCCCACAACAATACAATAAATCCTCACCTGCCCCCAGGTCCCAGGCCAGCAAGTCATTCTCTAGAGGTATAAAATGGAAGCCCATAGGTACATGCAGTGTTTGCTAAAAGTTTAATTTCATCTAATAATGCTTCAGTACTCAAGTTTTTTTCTCAGCTGCTAATGCCTTTAATTTGTTACATATGCAAGTTTTTTTCCCCCAAACTACAGTGTAGCATTACAGGAAATAATTTAAAAGTATATTCGCTCACCAGAGGGGGCGAAAAAATGACTGATATGGAAAATGTTTGCCATTACAAGTGAGCATTGTAACCAATTTTATAATAAAAATTTCACGAATGTAAATTTGTTTGTTATCACATTCAAGCACATATATTGTTTTAATTAATGTTAAATATAAAATACTGTTACTAGAAATTAACATTCACTTGCCGTTACAGGTGAGCAAAGGTTTGCATTATAGATCTCTTTGCCTTCAAATGTATCAAACAGCTATCGAATGTTCAACAGGGTAATACCATACATAAAAAAAAGGTATATAACAATAACTGGTCTTCATTTTGTGCTTATTTTGTAAGGTACTACAGTTCTACATATCTGCAACTGTCTTCCAGTGCATCTTTGAAATGTAAGGCTCCATGCCATAAGTTTATCCTCAAATTAAATTAACCCCAACTTCAACCTCCAGACGGTCACTTTGTTTCTTGACTGTAGCCATATCTATTTTCTATGATGAACAAAAATAAAAAATACTCATTCATTAGGCAGGAGTCACCACCAATCAAGATTTAAAAAAAAAAAAAAAACAGTATTTATTTTAAACAAGTTTAATTAAAGCACATATCAGTTGTTTAACAATGCATATTACTTGATACATACATTGACACAATTTATTTTTCTGAGTGCTTCTTTAATAGCACTCAGTGTGTTACAAGCAATTGTTATAAGTACACTGTTTACTTTTTTAACATTACAAATACATACATGATATGTATACATAATATCAAACACAATTTAAAAAAAATCTAGATGCTCTGTTTAAGGCTTCACAAAGACCTGTTGGTGGAAAAACACTACCTGCATATCTACATATCATTCATGACATCACATATAATATGAAAAATGACATAATGCATGATATTAATGATAAAAAAAATATATTATATGTATTACATGAATGATGTCAGCCAATGTCATAGATGATGTCATGAACTAAGGCTAAAATGTGTCTGTGTATGTTTTTAGCTTGTGTGAGTGAAAATATTAAATTTTGATTTTATGACTTTTTTTGCCAAGCATTGTTGTCTTTTGCTGATCCATATTAATGTTTTCAATTGTGTAGTGATTGTTTTCAATTGTAGGCTTATTGATAGAGCAATAGCCAGCTTGTGGGACACACCATAGCTCAGGAGGTCTCTGTGATTAGACATATGACTCTTATACTATCTTTGTGATGTTTAAATACAGGGCCTCTACCCAACTTGTGGGGCACATCTTGTCCCTTTAGTCAGGAGGTCTCCATAGTGAGACATAGGGCATTGTTTGTTTACCACACGATAAGGACTTATAATTGACTCCAAAGGGGAAAAGTATTATCTCCCCTACTTTAATGCAATTTGTATAAGTATACTGATGTAGAAGGGATAAGGACTTTGTTCTCATGAAATCTCCCAATATCTTATCAGGGTAGACTTCTAGCAAAACTTCACCTCCAGTTGTAATGGATATCTGAGAAAAAAATGCAACTAATCAAAATCCCATCCTTGCTGGATAGAGTAATTTGAAAGAGGCAGTAGCCTAGAAAGTAGAGGAAACATGCAAAGCCCTAAGTTCACTTTAACCCTAGGAGGGTGCAACAAAGCATAGTACAATTCTCAATGTCCTAATGCATGCCTATGTTTCCTTAGAATCACACCTAACCTTGAACTGGAAGCCATTTTCACATACCATAACATCCAGACAGCCTTCTTTCGTGGATCTGTACTAAACTACAAAGACTTGAAAAGAGTTAAGGTAAGTGTCACTGGAAGGACCAAATCATTTTAGCACTAATTAAACACCAAGTCAGAAGTGAAAATGAATGGGTGCAATTTAAATATGACTTAATTTTAACAATAAAGTCAACCACACCACTTCTAGATAAATTACAGTAGATAACAACAGTTAATAACCCAACCATGGAACTAACCACAACTCTTATCTGCAGAGCAACCTTTAAATATTAAAATATACCTAAACCAATCACCTAAAATCCCTAATGCTAAAATATCCTTCACCACTTTATGTACAACAAACAACCAATGGTACGACAACTGTCTAGAGAATCAGTGGTCCCAGATTTAGTGGAAGGTAAGAATGGGTGTTAACTGTTTAGCAGAGGAGGGGTTAAATTAGAAACAAAATATTCAAAGGCCTCTTTACTCATGGGTCAGCATACAAAGGGTTTTTGAAGCCTTGTCTGGGACCTACACCCTTACTCAATGCACCAAACTATACCAATATGATAGTGTTAGCAATGGCTACTAATGGGGATCTGAAAATAATTAACAGCTCCAAGTGAAAACATTTATTCAGTCTAAAGTAATAACAATAGTGTGGATAATTGATACTAATGTGAAGTAAATATAAAATACCTGGCATTACTGATGCAATCAGGCCCTAGGTTTGTAATGATGATCTGTAAATAATTAACAACTCCAAGTGAAAACATTTATTCAGTCTAAAGTAATAACAATAGTGTGGATAAATTATACTAATGTGATGTAAATATAAAATACCTGGCATTACTGATGCAATCAGGCCCTAGGTTTGTAATGAGGATCTGTAAATAATTAACAACTCCAAGTGAAAACATTTATCCAATGTAAAGTAATAATAATAGTGTATGCAAATGATACTGGTGTGAGGCAAATATTATAGACTTGGCAATACTGATGCAATGAAGCCCAAGGTTTGTAAAAGAGTCAAGAGTCAAGTTAGCCATATTATTTACCAAGGGAGCAAGATTGTTGTTTTGATCTCCTGAGCAGGACAAAGGGAACAGTTTGGGGTAGTCTTAGAGATAAGCTTAGAGATATAGGGGTACAATGGTATTCAGGCCTTTATATGTTCGGGTTAATACTTGAATTATTTTAGGGTATGATAAAAAAATTAACTTGGTGGGTTCTCCCTTATTTTGCCATGTTTCTGAAATGTTAGTTTATCCCAGTGGTATAGGTAGCAACATGATTACAAGGGTACTATTATCAAAATTAGCCAATCACTGTATAACAGTAGACTAAAGTGAAATATATTTATATACTATAATTCAGCTCCATATCCAGGTAATTGCATCCAAGAAGTAAAATCAGGCCTACATGTGATTGCAGTTGACAAGCTTTGCAAACTGAATACAGTGTGAATAACCAAGCTTTTTGTGCCTCGGTAATAGATGGAGTTTGCAGACGCCTGCCTGGTGTTAGCGGACAAGCATTGTTCAAACTCAGAACATGAAGATTTTTCAAATATCATGAGGTCAGTGTCTCTGGCAAAACCTAGAACTGTCTGTATACATATAGCCTCTGAGGAAACCACCACAATGGTGAAACGGCTGTTAGGCTTTTCACAAAATAAGATACTCTAGCAAGTTCGGTTATTATTGATACAATAGATATACTAGTGAGGTTCCCAGGGGGGCATTAGGAAGGGCTAAGCAATACCATTCCTGAGTGTTACAGCCTGCAAGACATGTATTTATGTATTGAAAACTAACAGCAGAGCACTTCCAAACATATTATATGTGTAGACAAATTCTTTGATTTTAACCCATGCTATTTTCCCTATCCTTTTCAATGAAAGGAATTTCAAAAACACTCATACATCCATTTTTTTATAGTAGGGTATTTAGTATGTTTTAAGGCTTCTGTTAGAGTATCTTCCAGGCAGGAGGATCCAGAGACATCATAGGACTTACTGTATCTTCTATGCTATCCCTTGCCATAGGCTCCCTCCTATTCCCCATTTTTTCTTGTGAGTTTAAATGTCTGTTTTGCGTTAAAGTCCACAATTTTATTATGTTTTTTAAGGAATATATTTTTAAAAGTGCTGTGGTTCAAATTCAAATTAAATTAGATAAAGTGACTTTTTAGGTCTCATTTTTGTTTGTTCAGATAGTTTATCTAGACGGGTATTAAGCATCTAGCAATCACTATAATAGTTGTGGATCTACGAATGTTGGGAACATTTGCGGTGTTGGTCACGCTTTGTAGGGACGTAACAGCGAGCCTCGCAAAGCGAGGCAAGCAGTTAAGGCCCCCAACTGGCTGGCCCAACAGGGCTGGCAATGAGCGTCGCAGGCGCTAATCTCAAGGTCCGTGGCCGTCTGCACATGGTTGCAATGGGCACCGTAGGCACTGTGTGAAATCCTCTACCTGTCTCTCTCATCTCCCCTCTGGACTGGAAGGAGCGCCAATGGCTGTCCATCACGTCTCCTCCCTCCTTCCCCCTTATCCTCCTCCTTCTCCCCTTATCCTCCTCCTCCCTTTCCCCCTCTCCAATTAACTCCCTATCCCATTTCCCCTCTCTGCTTACTAAGATACGATGAGCTCCTGCTGCTGTTCCCTCCCCTGCAGCGCATTTTTGGCCTGTGACCGGAACTGGCATTTTCTAATAACATGACATCACATGCGCGTCACGTCATTAGCATATGCCGGTCCAGTCACAGCCAGAACACTTATCACAGACAGAACATAAGCAGGAGCTTATCGGATCTTAGTAAGCAGAGAGGGGAAAGGGAGAAGGAGGATAAGGGGGAAGGAGGGAGGAGGAGAATGAGTGGAAGGAGGGAGGAGGATAATGAGGAGGATAAGGGACAAGGAGGGAGGAGGATATATAGGAAGGGGAGAAAGAGGGGAGGCTTAAAGAGACACGGGATGGAGAGGGGGCAAAGAGACACACGGGAAGACATAAGAGGGGTGAAAAGAGACAAAGGTGGGTAGGGAGGGGGAAAGAGACAGAGGGGAGGGAGATGGAGGAAAGAGTCACAGCGGGGAAAAGAGACACAGGGGAGGGAGGGAGTGAAAAGAGACACAGGGGAGGGAGAGAGGGGGAAAGAGCCACAGGGGGGGGAGAGACACAGGGGAGGGGGAAAGAGACACAGGGGAGGGAAAGGGGGAAAGAGACACAGGGGAGGGGGCAGGCACAGGGGAGAGAGAGGGGGAAGATACACAGGGGGAGAGGGGGAAGAGACACAGGGGAGGGAAAGAGGGGCAAAAGAGACACACGGGAGGGGGTAGAGACACAGGGGAGGAAGAGGGGAAAGACACAGGGGAGGGGGGGAGACATAGGGGAGGGAGAGGAGGAACAGACACAGAGGAGGGGGGAACAGACACAGGGGAGGGAGGGAGGAAAGAGACACGGGGGAGAGGGGGAAAGAGACAGAGGGGAGGGAGGAAGAGACACAGAGGAGGGGGAAGAGACACAGGGGAGGGAGCGGGAAGGGAAGAGACACAAGGGAGGGAGAGGGGGGATGAGACACAGGGGAGGGAGAGGGGGGAAAGAGACGGGAGGGAGAGGGGGAGAGAGATGGGAGGGAGGTGTGAGAAACACAGGGGAGGGAGATGGGGGAAAAGGAGGCACAGGAGAGGTGTAAGGAGACACAAGGGAGGGAGAGGAGGGGGGAAATGAGACACAAGGGAGGAAGTAGACAGGGGGCTTGCAATGAGCGCCAAAGGTGCTCACATTGGGTGGCACACAGCATTGCCAAACTTAAAAAAAATTCTAGTAGGAAAATAATTGCTCAAAAACTAGAACTTTCCATAAAAAAATCCACAGTTTAATGTTAATTATATGGAAGATGACAACAACGCAGCTGGTAATAATAATAAAAATAATTACTTGTAATAAGTTAATAAATTAGAGGACAGTAATTTAAACAGATCCAGTAATAAACACCAGTATAAACAGTTTTTATATTAATTTTATTTTTAAGGTATTTAGTGAGAAAATAACTTTTCTACTTCATTGTGAATGTACTGCTACTATTGTATTTTGCATGCTCATTACTGCTGGTGGCAGAGTGTGATAAAACGACTCTTGACAAATTCAAGAGGGACATTTTCATTTACTTCAATACAATTTGAAAGGAACTTTAACTCTGAAATATCATCAAACCATTGATAAAATGGCAATGTAGCCTAGGCAGGGCTGAATAGATGAACACGTTGACAATGTAATACACTTGATTTTTCCATAACTTAATAGAATGCTTTGGATGCTCAAAAAGTTTATTCTTTTATATTCTTTGCTGTGACAAACTCTTACCAAGTGCACCCAAAACTTCCCGTTGGAGATCCATATGCTACACTGTTGCCTCCTTCCCATCATATTCTGTGGACCCTATCATGTGACCCTGTCATGTTTGTACACAATATATGTTTACTAAATGGTTGTCATGCTATTAATATGATTTTTCGATCTAGGGTCAGAATTTAAAACATAAGCTACAAGAAAAAACTTAGAAGTGGTCGTTTTCAATAGATCTTTTCTTTAAATTGAAAGTTCAACACAAAAATGATGACTAAAGGGCTACTGTAACAGTCCAGCTTTCATGATGTTTTAGTAATATAGATAAATATAAACAAATATTCAGTTTATTATGATTGAAAAAAATATGTTTAGTGTAAAAAAAAACTTACACTGAAAACTACTGGTTTCCCTTGATTTTAAAGCTGGAACTTCTCTTATATTTTGATCTTCTCATTAATCAACCTGGGATTCCTTTTAAAATAAACCCCCAAAACCATCAAACAATCCTATTAAATAAAGAGCAAAAGACTTATGAAATATTAGGCCACAGCTTCTTTAATGAGTTAAATAAGAAAAACGAATATACAGTAGACTTTCAGTTAACATGAACTCAAGAAACCAGGAGAAAAAAATAGATTATTAAACGGTAAATAAAAAAATAAAAAATCAGGGCTCAACAAATGTCAAGAGCCAGGTTGTCATGCCACAAAATGCCTACAGGAACCTAGATTTCATCCACTGTATATCTCTTCAATTACATTTTACAGGCATGAGTGACAAAGCCAGTGCAATGTTTGCGTTACATTCCACAGGTTCAGCAATGCACCGTCCAGCCAAACGTACCTGTGTGTAAGTGAGGAGTGAAAGCTGCTGCTGCCAGAACAGCCCTCACTGACAAATATACTTAGCAGAGCATCCTATTCATAGCTAATCTAGGCCTCTTTGGATACTAACTCTCAAGCAAACAGAAACTAAATTTTTCCGGCATCTATCAATCCCCATGGGTGCCGAATAACTAAGAGTCTACTGTAGAACTTAGTGCTTGTTCATATTAAGGTAAACACACACCCTCTCAGAGGCCCTCGGGCTCCTAGTGGCTAACGCACATGTATCAATGAAAGGCCAAGCACTATCGCCAAAAGGGCACGCTATAGGTGCGCTTCGCCAAAGAAGCTTTGACCTGTGATATTCCTTCCCATAAGGAGAAATTAAAAACCTCTGTTGAGATGTACCTCATGCTCCAGAAAATAAGTGCCAGGACAGGATTGTTTGAAATTGGTGTATCTAATTGAGAAACCTCTCCTCTGCCGTACAAAACTAGCCAATGCCCTGTTTACTTTCTTCCAGCACTTTTCCATAATGGATATGTCAATTTCCGTGCTCCATTTATGGAGTGGCACTAGTTCTGACCAGATGATGACTCCCTTTGGGTATATTGTTAATAACCTCTGGAGGTCACGTTTCATAGCGCCAATTAACTCTTTAGTGGCCTGAAACCAAGGTCATTCCTCCCTGCATGTAACAAAAGTAAATCAGATGGTGAGAACAAACGTGTATAAACTCACAGTTGTAGCCAAAACCTGGTCCCACCACATGCCCCTGACCCCCAGCCAGCAAAACGAAACTTGGTGTGCTCGGAAACCCAATCGTCGACCATCATCCTTAGTATCAGCATCACTTCTCGCCCAGTATATGTTTGAATGGCCGATAAGCCAGAGGTGTAGTGGGGGCCCTTCAAATAAAAGGAAAAAGAACAATCATCAATTAGTGTTTAACTTTGGTCTGACATATGTTTTAAATCTATTAGAGCTCCATTTAACCAATCCTTTTTATCCAATCATCTAACCTAGCGACCTCCATTGCTGCTCCTATCCTAAACGAATGGGAACCAAATTGGAGTGGATTAAGTCCAATGTTACCCAAAGCCAAACGTAAAACAGTGATAAATTTATATTTTGGCAATGGCACCCATTCCTGATGTAGCAATAATGAACATTGGCAATTCAGACAAAATAAAAGATGTTGAACTAAAGCATATGGACACTGTGGCTCTGGCATAGGGTATAAGAATATGGAAATACCTTTTCAAAATCTATCAGTTTTTGACTTGCATAAGCAAATGGATACAACCCCATTACCCTTTTACTGGGACTGACTAACTCCAACACCCTGAAGGATCCAAAGAAGGCCAGGGAAAAAGCTGTTTAAAAAAGAGTGACCCCGTAAGGAGAGTCACATATACTGGATAACTGATGGCACAAATTATTTAGAATTGGGAATGATATTGGTCTTCTAGTGTGTTTATTATTCCACCCTTTTTTAAGACCCTTCATGGCTTGTCTAATCATAAAAATCCTTGTGTGATCTTGTTTTCCGTGAACCTGTGTACCACTTCTGATGTGGATAGGCCCTTCTCCTGACACTAAAGCACAAATGCCACCAAAAAAACGAAATCATCCTCCATTTCAAAATTTCTGACTTGGGATAACCCAACTTTAAAGTATTCCTGACTTGGGATAAATCAACTTTAAAGTACCAGTATTTTTTGCCAAACTTTCCTGTAGGCATTGCACATTGCTGGTGCTAAGGATGCCTTAATGAGTGCTTCACAGTAACAATGATAAGAAAAAGTTCTAAAAAGGCTAAGTTTTTGCACTCGGGAAGCCTTCTCTTGGCTCCAAGCCAAGGCTCCCTGCAGCATCTGTAAAGTGTTGTAATTCACTGTTCAGAGCCAGTGTTGCAGGAATGATAGCGTGTCCATTAAAATTATCTCAGGAAATCATGCCACACCCTAAGATCTTCCTTCATGTTGGTCGATAGCCTAATGAAATGGTGAGGGAGCTTCATGCCAGCTGTTGCCAGTGAGTGGTGCCTGGCAAAAATCCTCCCCATAGGATTAAACCTGCAAGCAAAATTCAACTTACCCAGTAGCTACTGAAGGTCTCTAAGAGTGATTTTTTTTGGTCAACAACTCTGCTGCAATATTCTGCCGAAGATCACGTACCTTATCTTCGGGAAGGCAACATTCTTACTTTGAGGAATCAATAGTGGCATGTCAGCAAGTTAAAAGGGTTGAGAAAAATTAAATCATCCAGATAATGAGTGGATGATTTGATCCCTCAACTAGTTTCCAAAACCCATTGAATGAAGCAGTTAAGCGTCTCAAAGTAGGCACAATTGATAGAGCAACCCATTGGTAAGCAGAGGTCCAGAAAACATTCCTGATGGAAGCGGTATCCTAGGAGATGTTGACATACTGGGTTAGCTAGAAGCGGTCGGAATGCACACTCAGTTTCAACCTTTGCTAACAAGGCACTCCTACCTGCTTTGTGCACTAAACCAATAGACCAGCAACAGTTCTTTATCAATGCCTTCGTTAACAGAGTTACCTCTTGTGAATGATAGATGGTGAACGAGCCTCTATTTTCCCGGGTTCCTTTTTTTGTGGCCAACCCCAGTGAGGAAACACAAACTGGGAAAGGGGGGATTCTTGAAAGGTCCTGCCATTCTGCTTATGGCGATTTATTTGGCCAATTTTTCCTTAACAACCACCGAATAATGTCTAGACGATCTTAAGTTAGGTGGAACAGCGGGTGAGGAGTTGGAGTGTTTGAAGGGGATAAAAAAAACATTGTAAAAACCTGAGCATAAGATAAGAGCTTCATAAAAACAATACGGGCATCTAGCGTATCGAGCAAGCCAGGGTAACATCCTTTTTACCTGTACTGGGGCCATAGTCCTTGGCAGTATCAGCTTGGGAAGAGTTAGCTCATAACCTTTTGAAACATTGGAAGAGAGGATGTGGGTGAGCACACTCAGAGCACTCATGCTTGAACTTGCATGTGGATCCCCACAAACTTTTTGTTGAAAATGAAGCAGAAACCTCTTTGTAGCACTTGGCATGTTATGCTGGCTAGCACTAGAGGCCCGAAAGGAAGAAAAAGAGCTAAGCGGGGTGACTATCTTCATCCAGATGCTCACATCTCTATCATCCCATCACATGTCCTCCCGCACAACCATCCTTCACCTGTTTGACTGTTCATCGTAGGCCTACCAGGCCATACCTCCATACGTCTTATGTATGTGATCAATCTTATCCTAATAGCAGAACAGAGAGGAGCAGAATTCTGGATGCTTTTCTCAAATAATACTAGCTAAGATTGAAAAAGCCTACAGCCAATTGGAAGAAGATTTTGGGATACGCCTATATATATGTGTTTCCTCTCTTCCTCCCCTTCTTTATTCTCATTCTTTTTACTATCTTCGTTCAACTCAAAATATTGTTCTAACGGGAGTAGGGCAAGTAGCTCTATAAATTATGTTTTACCTTTAGGTCCTGAGTTACATACACGCCTTGTGGACCAATACGACATAATGTTGGAGATGCTAAAGCTGTATCAGCTAGAACCAAATGTGTTACCTGATCTGATTTATTAGCTCTAGATGCAGGACTATCTTTTTCAGTAGGTGGAACTATTCCTGATGGAGAAATAATAGGAGTGACCCATGCCTGAGCTACTGCAGAACCAGCTAGACTTTCTCCCTCTAACTTCGCCAGGTTATCCCTAAAACACTTTAACAAAGATTCATTGGTGAAATTACCATAACCCCTTGTCCCTGTGTAACAGATAAGCCTGTGCTTGATAGAGGTATAGCAGTGTGTTGCGTAGTGTGTAATTGTGGAGGTGCATTACATGATGTTAGCTCACAATGCAGCCCGGGAGCAGTAGCTTGCATAGTATCCTTGTTGCTGGCTGCTGGTGTCCACTGAAGTGACACCACAACCTTTTGTGCCCGGAGAAGTTACGTCACCAGCACCGACTGGAGCAACGTGCCTGGATCCTGTCACTGGAGATCTCTAAATCTCCTATCCTGTTGGGAAGATCCTCTGTGACTTGCTCTATCAGCGAACCTATCTGCATTGTGATGCTGCATAACTTACCAGGGTTCCCCTTCTAAGCTCTTAACCTTATTGCTGTCTACACGATGAGCATCCTTGATATCTGCTCCTGCTATGCTGTAGACTTCTGGGGAGCGGGGTGTCACCCATGGCACCAGTGCCCCAGCTTGAAGGGGATGATGAGCCAGTTCTAGCCTGTTGGTAACCTGTGGAAGAAAATTGGACGGCACTATTGGCAAATTGGAATGCATGATGCTCTATTGGCCATCTAGCAGTAGAAGGACCTACCCCAGGGTCACAGTCACAGTCAGGGTGATCAATTGCTGATAACGCACATATACCCTCCATCACAGAAGTATGCCTGTTATCTTCCAGTAAAGTAGTAAAGGATAGGCTACCTGATTGAGGCTTAACAGTCTCAGCGGACTTGTACTTGGCCTTAGCCCTTCTAGTAGTTCCAGATGGGACAGATGCTGATAGATTCTCCAGCCCTCTAGCTGTAGGGAGTTGAGATGCTTCCTGTGGGATGGGATTGTTAATACCTCCTGATAGGTGGTCCAGTGTCTCTGTCCCTAGCTCCCGCAGACCCCAGCCCCAGGGTGCTTTTTTCCTGTTGCTGACCTCTTAAACCAGCTTGTGAGGGGTTAATCTGGTACAGGTCCCTTTCACCAGAAGCCAAATCATGGGCACCCCATGCTCCCCCTGTTTCTGATGTACATGGCCTCCTTTATCCTACATGGAGGTCCACCAGAGCAGCCAACAATGTCGCTTTTGGTCCCGCCATGTGTTCTTCCAGTTGGCACAGTGTGGTTGGCCATTCTTCTGGTCATAGGCCTAGGCGAAGGAGGCAGCATGGAAAGCCTAACGGAAAGTGGTGGTGGCTGGGAGCCTGCAGTCACTTGGGAATGCCTCCCAATCGCCCTGCCACTAGCAAGTTGTTTTGAACGGGATGTAGAAGACATTCTTTTCCTTGAAGCAGTTGGGGGTCCAGGACCTCCTAACTGGAGGCCTGGATATCATGAGAGGGGGCGACTGGCAGCTGCAGAAGCAGTTACGGGGTGGAAGAGGAAAGGGGGAATGAAGAGGGCTAATGGAGAGGGGGAGAAGGACTACAGGTGAGGGAAGGAAATGTGAATGAAAGGGAGCTCAGAGAAGGGAGACAAGTGGCCACAAGCTGGGAAAGCCAAGCATTGCCATTAGTAATGCCAGCTTCTTTTAGCTGAGCCATAAAGGCAACAATGTGGCCTCTGCTTAACCTCCCCAAGCAAACAATTAATTTAAATCATACATTCTATGTTCCTCCCTAGAGTCAAAGCTCACTCCCCCTCCACTTTACTCCGCCATGGGCATCTTTCAGGCTGTAGCAAAAAAAAATAAGAATCACAATTGCTCCAGTACAGCTGAGCTATGAGTTTGCTTGTGTTTGAATTGAATTATACATATTTTTACTTTACTTAAAATGTATGAAAGCTGGGACCATTTAGAGATCCTTTTTATTGAATCAGTAGTGAACAATGATACAGATATAACAGATATTAAAGCACCTTGTAGATGCCAATATAGTAAATACTACAAGGCCTAAACAAAAACATAAATTATTTGAGCTTTTGTTATTGATTATTTTCAGGCATTTTGACGTAGATCCGTTGGTTTGTTTCACACATTTTGACAATAGTCAAGTAACTATTTAATAGATCTGGTTGTCCATTGCTTTTCAGCCTAGGAAATAAATCAGTTCAAGAAGTGGCATCATTAATTTTCTTTGTTTGCTTTTAGGGTGATATCAATCAAAAATTACAATCCTCGGGTCAAAGTGATTATACAGATTCTGCAGTCCCACAGCAAGGTAAAATGCATGAATGAAAATCATTGGAAAATTGCAATTTATTCCCTTTAATTTGACTTCTTTTGAAGCAAGCTTTTTAGGATGTTATGTAAGTTGTTGATATTGTGTGTAGCCTTTTAATTTACACTAGCGACTTGCCCGTCAAAAATGACGGCAATTAAATTTAAAGCCTTGCAATGCTGTTTGCCACACAATGTGAAGCTCTCCCCCTTCTAACTTGCGGGCCTCGGAAAGAGAGCCTTCGGCGCTAATTGCGAGCCTCTCCCCTCCTCCTCTACTTTCCAGGCCTCGCGATGAGCGGCTTTGCCTGCTCATTGCAGGCGTCAGACAACGTAAAACTTTCGGGTTTCGCAATGAGCGCCTTCAGGGCTCATTGCAGCCCCGTCAAGTCAGTCACGTACGTGCCTGACGATGAGCGCCTTCAGAGCTCATTGCAGCCCCGTCACACTAGTCACATACAGGCCTTCCAATGAGCACATTTGGTGCTCATCGCGACCCCCGCAATGAGCTCCTTCGGCGCTCATTGCAGCCTTTCGGTGCTCATTGCGCATGCGCAAGAGCGTATCTTTTAACATTGCATGACCAACACACGCAATTACGACAACTATATATGAGTGATATTATAACAACACTCTAGGACTAGCAAGTACATGTACTGAGCAATTAGGCTGTAATATGAGGCCTGGAAATAAATAATATTACTAGTGGCCATACTATGGAAGACATTGATGGGACTATATAAGAACGAAAGAATGAAAGAAAGAAAGAAAGAAAGAAAGAAGGAAAGAAAGAAAGAAAGGATGGTTAACAGGAAGAGAGAAGGGGACATAGGGAGGCAACATTTAGATTTGAGGAGAGGATCAATGTCAGGCAGACGTTAGAACATGGTGAGAGAGAAGGGGAGCAAAGAAAGTATGGTCTAAGGAAAGAGTAAAAGAACAAAAACGACATCAAGAAAGAAGAGAATGAAGAGGTAATATAGACTTGAAAGGAGGTGATACATGGAGGAGACAAGTTGCCTGTCTCTCCTTAATGTATTGCTGTCCTATGCCAATGTTTTTTCAGGAAATCTGGCACTAAAATAGCCACTTAATTTATAGTGCATTCTACAGAGTAGTAAGAGAAAGCAAATTAGGTTAACAAAGGGAAGAATGGTAAATAAATGGGAGTAGTAAAGGGGAGAGATATGAAGTTGGGAGCCCTGTTACACATTACTCTGTAAAGCATTACTGCCCTAAACCATGGCTTTGTTGCTCTATTTGGCCCTAAATATAGCCATTACAGACAATGTGGTATTCAGTTGACTCCTAAAACATGGATTAGATTAACCAATACTAGTATGTGTGCTATTTAACTGTTTGCTAACTGCTTACCTGGAGCATGCTCACTTAGGACCGGAGGAGATTTGGGGTTGCAGCCTTAACTCATTCACTTCTTCTATAGAGCATGCTCCATGTTGTCTGGTCTGCATAATTAATTCAATCTATGTTGATTGTTATTGTCCAGATAACAGGGGAAGAGTGCAGCAGCAGCCAGGATGGAGGGGGACAATGCTTTTATATGATTTTTTTTCCTGCAAAAGTTTTCTTTGCTGCTGTGTGCACATGTATTTTTGGTGAGAGTTAATGGCAAACTAATAAATAGATTTATCTTTAAAAGTGTTTGCAATGGCTCTTTAGAGGGGCCAGTCCTTTAATTCAAACATGCAAAAATGTACCATCCCTCTGTCTCCTTTCCCAACCCTACCCTCCACTACTAAATAATTATGCCAGACAAGATGGAGACCTCTTGTATTAAAAAAGTTTAAAAAATGGCCTCACAATGCTTTATAGGATTTTTTTTTAACAGCGCAAAATGGTAAACTCGCTGAAGAAAAGGTATTAATTGGCAATAGAGGTACAGATAATGGGAAGTATTTAGAAGCACAATTGGTTATTTTTGCTAGTTTTAAAGATATAAATTAGATTGTGTATTGTTGAAGATGGGCATGCTCTTCCAATGCAGACCAGGTTGGGGCCAACATGGGAAGTGACTGAGGGGCTCATGCAGAACGCAAGCCGCTTGCTGTACATAACTGCTATAGACTATAGCGTATAGAATACCCATGGACTTTTAATTGATTGTTTAAATGCTGGCAAATGCTGTAATCTCTATGTTTGATCATAGCCAGCAACTTAGCAGGAGATGAGAGTTAATGATTAGTTGGCATCGGCTCCATAGACAGCACATCTGTCCACCAGCACAGGGCTGCCAAAGGAACTATCACCAGCACATCTGTCAGTGCTGTGAGTGTGTGAGTCCCTCAAAGTGATAGTGTTTGATCTCATGCTCGGGTCATGATCCATGCCAGGCACCAGGCATTTAAAGAGATTATCAAACAATACATTTCATTATCAAATATTGGCAAGTGCAGACAAATTCCAGTTTAATTCACCATTTAAAGCAACAAAACTTTAAAACACCATTGTAGTTAGATATTTTAAAGAACTATACTTAAAAATGTGCACCCTTCAGTTTATTATGCCATAATAGAAGTTGCAACCCAATTTAGTTTCCACTGAAACTAATTATACATATGAAGCTTCTATTGAGACACTGGAAACGTAGCAGCTAGGACTTTCAAAGCTTTTATTAGGAGTAGTAGAAAGCTCATTAGTTTACAAGGAGATGCCTTCCCCAAATAGAAGCTGCAAAAGCAGCCTAGAAAAAAAAATTGAACCTTGTAAAAAAAAAAAAAAAGTAAAGGCTAAATGTGACCATGGCATTTTTAAAGTGAATTTAAACAATTTATATAATAAACCGTAGTACTAATTAGTGGACACCGGATGGCAGCAAAGGCTTATGTATTGTTTAATTCTATACTGCAGCGCAAACTGATTGTGCTTTCTTACCTTCTGTGTTAGTCTTACCTGCAGAATATCCCCAGCTGGGACTGGAGGAGAGGAGACAGCATCATCTGCCTAGCAGAACTCAAACTGGGCTTCATGGCTCAGAGCTGCTTGGTTCCTGGACTCTCCACTTTGCTCATCAATCTGTGCTCAATGAAATCTGATGTGCAGGTGAGACAATGATTATAATTGTACACACTTATGTAAAATAAAAATATATCATTGTACAGTGATTACTTTTTTATTGTGCAAACATTTCATTTACAGTGACAAGCTTTGGAGAGATGAAACCCTCTTTCCAAAGTCATAAGCAATACTGAGTAGATATTACAAATAATGGGCCCTATTCTATTGCCCAATTTGTAAACTTATACACACTTAAAACTGCTCTTAATATTGCCACATATTCTATTAGCTACTCGCAATCTGATTAGGAGTTCCCCACCCACAATCACTACAGGCAAGCCAGACGCAAATTTGGCCTTAGAACTCCATTGCTTGAATATTACGAGTTCCAATTAATTAAAGTTAAACAAAATCGATATTCTATTGGACCCGCAGCTCGCAAAAAAAATCTGACTCGCAACTGAAAAAAGTATCAAGTTTCCGTCAAAAATATTATGGGTACTAAATAGAACTCGCAAGGTTTTTTTGTTGTTTTTTTTTTAAAAAACACTTATTATAGCTGTAACAGCAATTAAACATACAACAGTGTACTTTAAAAGCATGGGAAGGCATGGAAAGACATTATAATTAATTGCACAACCCACGAATATGCAATAATTTTTTTTTATGTTATTTATGAGTAATATCAAACCCGGGACTCAATAATTAATACATATCATAATACCCACATGGACTAAAACAGATGATCTAATGCATTTTATAGATTGCTAGATTACTAAATAATATATATAAAACATAATACATTTTAAAAATTATTTTGAATTACAATAAACATTAGTGAATATATATATTGATATTCTTTCCCCAATTTATGTTATATTCTGATGCAATTTGTTAGAAATTCTGCTTGCCATTTGGCTGAGCTATAGGAACAGATTTTACATAAGCTCTGAGGAGACTTGGGAGGGATTATATCAGATATAGTGTACAGCAGCTCATAAGTGCCATATCTTCCTTATCTTGTATGCTGAGACAACTAAGCCCCTCTCTGTGATTATTAGTATAATTTTGCATTTAATGATATTTACAGGGGAAAGAATATTGATATATATTCACAGATGGTGGCACTTTCAAAAGTGCAGTTCTTATTTTTGCAAAAGTTAAGTTCTAATTAAATTTTTGGGGTCACTAACTTGGAAATCTTTGTGGGAGGTATGCTGTCAGACCTGCCTTTTTTGAATACTTTTAGTATTTTCTTGAAGAACTTGACATGATAATGTACATACTGTTTTAAAAAGTCTAAAATACATAACTATAGCCTTTACTTTTTAACTTTTGTATCCAATTTTGATGAAATGATGACATACATTTTATCATTTTTCTTGAATAAATTAGAAATCTAGGAGGAATGAGAGGAACAGTGGGTTTAGATCTACATTCAGTCTGTTGAAAGGCTGCTACTTCATAAAGCTCATTGCCAATAAAACTACCGTATTTATCGGCGTATAACACGAACCGGCGTATAACACGCACCTCATTTTAAGAAGGAAATTTCAGGAAAAGAAACTTAAATTTCAAATAAAAAACTTTGAAGCAAAATAAGGGTAGCTTAGAACTTTTTTTTATTAATATTATTAACACTTATAAGGTAAATAACGTAAAATGACAGTAAAAGCAACTGTTTTAACAAGGAAACTTGGATATTATATGTTTTTACAAAAGTTTACTCAGAAATCGCTGCTCCTCCTCAACCCCCTCCTCAACCCCCCCATCCTCAACCCCCTCCTCAACCCCCCCATCCTCAACCCCAACCTCAACCCCCCTACTCATCCTCAACCTCCCTCCTCATCCTCAACCCCCTCTTCAACCTCCCTCCTCAACCCCCTCCTCAACCTCCCTCCTCAAACCCCCTCCTCAACCCCCTCATCCTCCTTCCTCAACCCCCCTATCCTCAACCCCCTCCTCAACCCCAACCCCCCTCCTCAACCTCAACCCCTCTCCTCAACCTCCCTCCACATCCTCAACCCCACATCCTCAACCCCCCCATCCTCAACCCCCCTCCTCAACCCCCTCCTCATCCTCAACCCCCCTCCTCATCCTCAACCTCCCTCCTCAACCTAAAACCCCCTCCTCAACCTAAACCCCCCTAAATACCTCCCCCTCTCCCTTTCCCCTCACTTACCTGCTCCGGCCTCCACTCCTTCTTGACCCGGTCTCTGAGTCTGACCACAGTTATATATACCCCTAATCCACATGTTCCATGTATTATTGCAGGTAAACAAGGATAGCTGGCAGTGGAATTTCCTGCATGGAATGGAGAATCACCTAATGACACAGACTCTGTCCAATGATTTTGTGGGGATGACCTTCTATGAGGCGTGCAGGTACAAGATATAACATGTCCACAACTGGAAGCAGATTATGATGAAAATATATGTTTTGCCTTTGGTATAGGTTTGATTTCATGCAATGATATTTAATTGCTATACTAGTAATATGATAACTCACTATTAGATGTTTAATTTTGTTTTTATTTTTTTGAGTAATTCTTAGCCACCAGTTGTCCTGAAATTATTTATTCATTCATTTTTAAATAAAAGTTAAGTTTTAATCGTTTTAAAGCGATTGTAAAATTGTTTGGCCACCAGGGTATGCTTTGAGGGTTGTCTTTTTAGACCTCTATCGTTAAACAATTTGGGCAACCGGCAATAGATGGACCTCTGATTATTGGGGTTGACTGTGTTTTACTATTCACAGACATTTTGGTTCTCATTGCAATTGCTTGACCTACAGAGCCCTAAAGTGTGTAAGCCTGAAAAAGAGATTAATGGAATACTTTCAGCTTTGTGAATATGGCCCTTTGTCTATTACTGATGGGTATAGAGCTTTACAGGACCACTATATAAACAAATATTTTAATCTAATGGTATAATTAGGCATTTGAATTGTCATAAAGCTAATTTTTAATTAGATACAAACTAAAGTTGATGTATTGTTGATGTCTTTGCTGGACCCTAGAGGCATCCATTATAATTTGGGAATTATTGCAGATATGAGGAGCCTTTACATTTCCGCAGGACTTAGAATTACAGTCATACTTACAACCTGTTTGCACCTGAGCATGTGAACATAATGGAGTGTCAAATACTAAAAGCTCCAACAGCATTTCATTTCAAATTCCCTCTCAATATTCCCTTCATAAGAAATAAGTTGACTACAAACCTTCAGACTCAGGATCTTATAAAGGGTTAAAGCAAGGCAAGATTTATCATTTTATACACAACTAGAGTTTTCAAAGATTAAGATTTTATGTAAAATGTTTGTTTTTATGCTCATAGTTTACGTATCTGCTAATATTTTTAGTATTACAGTGGTCCTACTAATGCAGTAGTGTCTGCATCCCCCTTTCTGCCCTGAATCACTCACCTGAATGAATTTCATTCTCAGGTTGTGCTTTGTGAAAATGAACATTGTCCTTATTGCGATTGAATACAGATCCCCCATGGGAAGCAGGTAGGTACAATATATACATTATTTGTGATGTTGAATTTAAATCGAGCCCTATAAAAGCATGGAACTCCCAAATCATACATCATGCATTAAAAAGAGAAGGTTTTAAACAATTTTATGTTTAAAAAGCAGTGGCGAAACTAGAGAATGGAGGGCCCTGGTGCAAAAAAATGTTTGGGCCCCTCCTCTGAGGGGTTGTAAAAAAATGTTTGTGCTGTGCCCGGTCAAAACCAACTCACTTAGTGCTCCTCCCCCAGACCCCTTCCCATACCTGCTCCCCTCCCGAAGACCTTCCCTTAAAAGCAAACCTTGCCAGACCCTTACCCATGCTCCACCCCAAGAACCCTTTCCAATATATATATATTTATATATATACATCACAGCACCCACTCCCCGTCCTTGTCAGCAGCCATCCTCAATCAGCATTCATCCATGCACAGCACCCAACCCCTCAGCACCAATTCCTATCTCCTTTCTTCCTCCCTATACTTTGCTGCCACTTTGTAGCCCTTGCGTTCCCACCTTCTTTCCTAGCATGCTGAACTGCTCCACATTACCACCTCATGGAGTTTTGGTAAAAATGCTCTTATTTAAACAGGCACACACCAATTTCAGACAGAGGCAGGGGGTGTGCACCACTGGTACATCTGCCCCTGTTTTAAAGGTTATACAAAGGTGTATTTTGCAAATGCCAGAATCTCTAGTCCTTACACCTCATATTGTTGCATGTCATGTAGACCAGCAGGCTATAACTTAGGTTTAACACTATGTGAACACCGGAGGAGCAATTGCCTTATCTACACCACCACCACAATGGATTTGAAATGAAACTAGCAAGATGTGCAGACTTTCAGCTTTAATTTGAGGATATTTACATCCAAATCAGGTGAACGGTGTAGGAATTACAACAGTTTGTATATGTGCCTCCCACTTTTTAAGGGACCAAAAGTAATGGGACAATTGGCTGCTCAGCTGTTCTATGGCCAGGTGTGTGTTATTCCCTCATTATCCCATTTACAAAGAGCAGATACAAGCTCCAGTGTTCATTTCAAGTGTGCTATTTGCATTTGTTGCTGTTAACTCTCAATATGAGATCCAAAGAGCTGTCACTATCAGTGAAGCAAGCCATCATTAGGCTGAAAAAACAAAACAAACCCATCAGAGAGATAGCAAAAACATTAGGTGTGGCCAAATCAACTGTTTGGAACATACATAAAAAGAAAGATTGCACCGGTGAGCTCAGCAACACCAAAAGACCCGGAAGACCACAGAAAACAACTGTGGTGGATGACCGAAGAATTATTTCCCTGGTGAAGAAAACACCCTTCACAACAGTTGGCCAGATCAAGAACACTCTCCAGGTGGTAGGTGTATGTGTGTCAAAGTCAACAATTAAGAGAAGACTTCACCAGAGTAAATACAGAGGGTTCACCACAAGATGTAAACCATTGGTGAGCCTCAAAAACAGTAAGGCCAGATTAGAGTTTTCCAAACAACACCTAAAAAAGCCTTCACAGTTCTGGAACAACATCCTATGGACAGATGAGACTAAGATCAACTTGTACCAGAGTGATGGGAAGAGAAGAGTATGGAGACGGAAAGGAACTGCTCATGATCCAAAGCTTACCACCTCATCAGTGAAGCATGGTGGTGGTAGTGTCATGGCGTGGGCATGTATGGCTGCCAATGGAACTGGTTCTCTTGTATTTATTGATGATGTGACTGCTGACAAAAGCAGCATGATGAATTCTGAAGTGTTTCGGGCAATATTATCTGCTCATATTCAGCCAAATGCTTCAGAACTCATTGGACGGCGCTTCACAGTGCAGATGGACAATGACCCGAAGCTTACTGCAAAAGCAACCAAAGAGTTTTTTAAGGGAAAGAAGTGGAATGTTATGCAATGGCCAAGTCAATCACCTGATCTGAATCCGATTGAGCATGCATTTCACTTGCTGAAGACAAAACTGAAGGGAAAATGCCCCAAGAACAAGCAGGAACTGAAGACAGTTGCAATAGAGGTCTGGCAGAGCATTACCAGGGATGAAACCCAGCGTCTGGTGATGTCTATGCTTTCCAGACTTCAGGCTGTAATTGACTGCAAAGGATTTGCAACCAAGTATTAAAAAGTGAAAGTTTGTTTTATGACTGTTAATCTGTCCCATTACTTTTGATCCCTTAAAAAGTGGGAGGCACATATACAAACTGTTGTAATTCCTACACTGTTCACCTGATTTGGATGTAAATACCCTCAAATTAAAGCAGTTAAAGCACATCTTGTTTGTTTAATTTCAAATCCATTGTGGTGGTGTATAGAGCCAAAAAGATTAGAATTATGTCGATGTCCCAATATTTATGGACCTGACTGTATATTTAAACAGAGTTATATCTAAATCATTGCCTGTCTGGTGGGTCTTGAGGAGAGGTTTGAGAACTGCTGGTGTAGTTAATTGTTTCCAAAAGAGCTAAATAGTCCAATCAAGTTATTTAACCCATGGATTAAAGCTAAACTCTTGCACATGGATTATGTTTTTAAACTTTGCAGAACTAATATTTCATGGAAAATATGTTCTTTTTCTATTGTTTTAAATGCATGAGGGAAAATAACATAATTTACAATCACCCTCTAAAAACATATAAAATCTCTTCACTGCAATAATACATTCAGTATTTTTCCCTTTAAAGTCAATCAGCCTTATTAAATTGTGATACAGCAAATTTAAAAGGGCTCTATATAAGCACACAGCATATTTTTTTTTACAGAAGTATTTAGTTAGTGAAGATCTTGCTTTTGGATAGAAGTTCACTAACTAAAAACTTCTGTAAAAAAAATATGCTCTGTGCTTAAATAGAGCCCTTTTAAATTTGCTGAATCGCAATTTAATAAGGCTGAATATGTCTGGAGAAACCAAACAAAAAAGCTGATTTTTTGGGGTTGTAACAAACAAAGTGCATAATCATTTGCATGGACCTTGTGTTCATTTGTCCTTTCATGACCTACAGACACAGGGCCTTATTCTATTAGCGGCCGTAAATCGGCCGTAAGGCTGCGATTCCTTGCGGGGGTTCTGTTAACTCGCGATTCTATTATACGGCCCCGCAAGGATCTCCTCTTACGGCCGGCCGCATATCTTGGAACCGGCCGTAAGCTGTGAAATCTAAAAACTCAAAAATAAATTCAAACCTGCACTGTACAGCTCTGTAAATGCTAGGGATCATATTGGGGGACATGAGGATTAAAAGTAACCCACTCTCAAGCTTGCACATCAGCCCAAACCCAAGTTCAAATTAACTGTTTATTTTCCGGCTGCGGCGTGGGTGTGTCTGAGGTGCTCCAAGCCCTATGGACTTTTTACATGGATATTTTACGGATATTAAAAATAAAATATTTTACGGATTTGAGTATAGGATAATTATGTGCTATTTTTGCTAACACCTAAAATCACTTTATAGTCTTCTCAAAGTGCAGGAGGGCTTTATTTGAGCTATTTTATGTGCTTAATTGGTGCTAGCGGGACCTCTTTCCTGCAAGTAAGCAGAGGCTCGTTTTTAGCCTTGCAGAGAGGGTTCCCGGAGCAATTGAATTGCAAATAGGAATTTCTTACGGCCGAAACTCTTGCGGCCGTTTTAGATCGAAGGCTTTCCTCCGGCGCGAGCGGCCGCAAGGGATAGCAAGGCGCCGGCCGCAAGCCTGCCGGAGCCCCCGGCCGGAAGGGAATAGAATAGCCGAATAGCTTGCGGCCGGTCCTTGCGGCCCCGCAATGGCTGCGGCTGCTAATAGAATGAGGCCCTTATTCTACATGCTGCAATAGAGTGGAGGGCTTCTAAATTAATAACTGGGTTATATAAAACACTTTTAAAACATCTAAAAGTTTTTTCATCTAGTTTTCCGTGATCTGATGTAGTACAATAGTGATACATTCCATGTCACTTTAACCATAGATTTTGGAAAGGTCCATAAACTAGCAATAATTTACTGGTATCAATGTGATCTGGCCCTGAGCCATTCATTCACCTTCTAGACAGAGTTCATTTATTATTAGTTATTTATTTGTTTATGAGAATGGATGCACCTTTCTATGCATTGTTGAGTTTTGTGAAAAGTTGGTGAAAGTTTGAGATGGTGAAGTAAATAATACCTTATAGTTTGAAGTAAAAAATAAATGATGGATGATGGTCATAAGTCATGGGTAGAGTTCAGATACTATTTAGAGATCAGCAGCCTTATTAAATTGTGATTTGGCCAATGGAATAGGGCTCTATATAAGCACAGGGCATACTTTTTTTTTACAGAAGTTTTTAGTTAGTGAAGACCTTGCTTTTGGACAGAAGTTCACTAACTAAAAACCTTTGTTAAAAAATATGCTCTTTGCTTATATAGAGCCCTATTCAATTGGCCAAATCGCAATTTAATAAGGCTGCAGATGTGAGATGTAGGAAGAAGATATATAATTATTATTATTATTATTATCTTTATTTATATCTCGCCAACATATTCCGTAGCGCTGTACAGGGGTTTAGCACATGGCAAAAAAACAAACTTAACACCTTATAAAGAATGGAGGGCCATGTTTTTGAAGTTTTAATAAAATGTACATAGTGCTTGTTTCTAAGGCACGGACACAAGATTGAAAACTCACAAACGTGCAATCTACGGCCCTCATTCAATTGCAATTTGGCCAATTGAATAGGGCTCTAAATAAGCACATAGCATATTATTTTTAATGACGTTTTTAGTTAGGGAAAACCTTGCTTTTGGATAGATGTTTACTAACTAAAAACTTATTTAAAAAAAATATGTTATGTGCTTATTTAGAGCCCTATTCAATTGGCAAAATTGCAATTGAATGAGGGCCTAAGGGTTTAGGTGTGATACAAGAGGGTGACAAATGCAAGATGGCAGTGTGAAAGCAATTTGCTTAGTCAAGTGGAAGTGTCTGTGTGTTGTACTGTAGATTGTGGGTGTTATTAAGGTGTGGAGTGTGCAGTTGTAATTATTAATGCTGAAGGTGATAATATTTTTTAAACAGGTGTGTTTTTAGTATTTTTTAAGGGCTTTGTATGGATCAAGACCTTGAATTAATCTTGAAGGATATGGAAAGTCAGTGTGAAGGTATTGTCTGAGTGGTACAGTGGTACATGTGATATGTTAGTTTGGATGGATAAGCCTAGTTGCCCCTCACCTGCTGATGTACTGCGCCAATAACTCAGTATGCTAGATATTTGTATAGCATTTTTTAAGCACTTTCCTACAAAAAATATATTTAAATGTATGTTGTAGATTTTGTTTTTTATGTAGATTACAAAAAAGGGGTTCCTTTAAAAAAACGTAAATGTGCACAAGATTTGGCAGTTCCATATTTAAAGGGACACAGAAAATAAGAATTTCCAGGTCTGTGTCCTGAATTACTTCTCCTTGTTAAGTGTATTAGTGGCTGTTGCACATGCTCTAAAGCACCACAGCATCTTTATTACTCTGCTTTGACTTATAAAGCACTATTCTCAGAGTAAAGGTTAGTCAGTATCAACATCAAAAAAGCTGGTATACTCAACTTAGTATCATACAAGAGGATCTAGAAAATAGATCTTGTATGTCAAACATTTGCATACGTAATTTATCAGTGCAAGACCTACCTCTATACATGAAAGATTTATGTGCCAAGCTTCTACCAGATCTAAGTGAAGAAGATCTTAGAATGGACAGGATTCATAGAGTCCTAAGAGCGCCACAATCCTCCAATGAGAGACGAAGAGATGTCATTGTCAGATTCCATTATTTTTCTACAAACGTCTTATTCATGAAAGCAGCAAGATATGGTGTTCCTAGAATTGAAGGAGGTCAACCAGCTATCTTCTCGGACTTATCACCCACTACCTTATACAAAAGGAAACTCCTGAAACCCTTTTTAGGGGTGATTACAGAGCATGGATACAAGTATACTTGGGGCTTTCTTTTTAGACTTATTATGAAGGGAGACATCACACATTCATACTCCTGAGGAGGGTGAAGCGATGCTCCATTTGTGGAACTTACCAATTCCAGAAAACCTGGGATAAAAACTACATTTTCTAATACAAATTAGACCAAGATGCCATCCATACTCAAAAAACAGAAGAGACACCAGATGAGAAGTAAATGAAGAAGAAAGTTCCACACCACAATGGAAATAGAATTGGCAGAAAACCTCTTGGACTCTTATAAGTGATAAGCTGAACCATGGGCTTCCTCTGTAAAACTGTTGAAAATATTATTATGCCATTACTTTTAAAAATGTTAAGTTTTATTTTTACTCCCCCAAAATATTTTCTATGCGCTAATTGGTCCAAACGCTAATCAGGTGAACAGCCTCTGTATCCAATTTGAGGATACAATCTGGCTCACCAAAAAAAAAGAGGACATTGATTGCTCTCCTCTCAACTGATGTTATTATTTCCATATGTTAAAACTATGCTAAAGTAAAATAGAGAGTTTAATACCTTTCACAAAAGTAATTAAGAAAAAGGAGAATTAAAAAATGTTTATGAATAATATGTTATTTACTTACTATATAAAATGTTTACAATATTAGACTTAATATTTTGTTTTGCTACGTAAAATATCTGACATAAAAAGCAGAAGAAAAAGATAAATACAGTTCTGAGAAATATTATTCATTTACTATGTAAAATGTTTATGATCATAGATGTGTTATTGTTAGAATTAAGAAAAGGTGAAAAAAGAAACAAAGAGAAAAGTAAAATGATATAATAATATATATATAATAATAGGAAAATGTTATGTTCTAAAAATGTAATTGTGTGTTTTTTTTACTGTTATCATTTATACTGAAATATATTTACAACTCTGGTGTTGTTTATTTGTATTCTGTTTTTCACAATAAATTTTTTTAAAAATTTTTTTACATGCTGGTATACTATTGAGGGTCAGGGCATGTGAGACCCCACACCGACTGAAAGCAATCAGCAGGGAAAATGCCTATTTTGGCCTATATTTTAAATGTATCAATTAATTATTTTGTTCTGTATCTCTTTAAAGGACCACAATAGGGTTTAATTTGATTATTTAAAAAATGATTAGCAATACAATCATAATTTTAAGAAAATCAGCTTAGTATTTTAAACCTACATCTCTACCTTAGTGTTTCAATGAATAGCAAAGCACCTCCTCTCCACCCCCATTAGGTGTCCAGGCGTAAGGGGAGAAATCTATCCAGGAGTCTGTCCTAAATTTTCTACTAGACAGTCCAACGAGTGCTAGAGAGGACCCGCAAAGGGGTTAAACACCTATTCGTAGCACTGTAAATGCAAATAAAAAATAAATCCTGCATTTTAAATAACTGGGAAAGCGATGAAAGACATTAGAATTAATTGCACAACAGCCTCAAGCTCGCAAATCAACAAGAAATTAGATTGATTTTTTATGTTTCATTTCGGGGTTAAATTGATCTTGGGTATCAATGAATTAATACATATCAGGTCACCCATATGGACTTGAACAGTATTGGCATTCATTTTCATAATTCTTTATTTTGCAGGTTTGTGAGTCTGATCGCATATCGGACCCCGAACCTAATTGATTGACATGTAACCTCCATGTTTTACTGTCGTAATAAGTCTTATTTTCAAAATGTTTTTCTATTCGAAATTGGAGGTTACGGGCTTGCTTAATTGATCATGTTCCCGCCCTGAACTGCTCTGAACCAGTGCATGGTTTACGGTTTTCACTTGGGGCTCGCAACTTGCGGGCTTGAGCATTTGAATAGCATCACAATCAGAGACGAACGGGAGCCCCCAACACACTTGCAGACATGCGGCTGACTGCAATCGAGTTGCGGGCTTCAAATTGAATGTGGCCCCTAGCATGTGGAGAAGAGCACATATTATAGATAAAGCTAGAAAGTAAGTTTTAAACGTTGCATTTAATGGGCCACTGTAGCCCAAAAGTTTAAAAGATCACATTTTACATATTATAATTTTCTTGTACTAAAAGAAATTGATCTATAGTGTAGAAAAAATGCAATAAGTATAGAAAGTATGGAAATATTTTTCCTCCTCTGTCCTGATATGTTACAAGAAATAGAGAGGTAGTGAGCCTTATGGATGTCTGAACTGCAAAATATTGTGCCTTTGTTCCCGTTTGGTTTTAAACTAAAACAGATAAGAAAACTCCAGTGCCTCTTTACGCTTCTTCTTAACTCATTGGTTCAAAAAAATTGTAATATATAAAGCATGGACTTTTATATTTATGGCAGAACATTTTGGAGCTATTGTTAATCGGAAATTAAAAAATTAGAAACAAAAAATTATACCGTATTAACCACTACAGTGTTGGCTGTACAACTCTCAACTACTGTAAGGTGTATGTAGGTTAATTGCCGTAATTAAATAAAGCTAGTATATATAGCTCAGGTCCAAAGATCATAATGTCATAAAATGGTAGAAAGTTATGTTTTTTTGTGTTTTTCTCCTGTACACGGCGCTAAGTAAAATGGTGCTTTATAAATAAATATGATTAATAATAATAATAATATGTGGATCTTTCAGTATATTAGTGAACCCGTCTGCTCAGATAACACTGCATGAAAACACTCTTGGATTCTTCATTGCAAGATCTGTGACACAAGTAAAAAGGTTAGTGTGTGATACATAATACATATGGTGTATACCCTCCGCCAAATGAAAGGGCCACTGTGGACACAAATGGTAAATAGCCTCCATTGAAGAACTACATTTGAAAAAAAAAAACATCATCTTTTTACAATATATAAAAAAGCCTCAAATGTATTACTTTTGTATGCAATTTTGCTGCAATGGAATCTATTTCCTGAGGTGGGAGGAGACGTTCAATACTGTCATGCAATCTGGATATGTCACAAATATTACAATGTATAGATTAATATATTTTATTGAGTTCAGTTATCTATTTATAGACAAGGGATGTGCAACCAAGGAGGCAGGGGGGACAAAGGGGGCTGAGTTGGGATGGGCCAGGGTGGCAGTAAAAAATTTTTTTTTTAATCTTTTATAGATTAATATATTTTATTGAGTTTGGTTATCAATTTGTAGACAAGTTTGTGCAGCCAAGGTGGCAGGGGGGACAAGGGGGGCTGAGTTGGGGTTAAGAAATAAATAAATATGCAAATGTGTATTCTATAACTTCACATATATTTAAGTGCACTTTCTGCTATGATTTTCACTGATTTCCATTCCAGCTCAATATCCCTGTGACCCCTGTGTTAAACCGGAATAATGTAATGCACTGCGCGACTGAGCTGAACAGCTTGTTTGTGGCATATGTGTATGGTGCTTTTGGCCATAGAAATGTGTATTTAATGACTTCTTATTGTGCTACACATATATTTAAATGCACTTTCTGTAATGATGTTCACTGATTTCCATTCCAGCTCAATAACCCTGTGTTCCCTGTGTTAATCTGGGAAAATGCAATGCACAGCGCTACTGAGTAATAAGTTATGTGGTCACAGAGACATTGAGCTGAAAATCAGTGAAAATCATGACAGAAAGTGCACTTAAATATATGTGTAGCACAATAAGAAGTTATAGAATGCACATTTCTATGGACACAAGCACTGTAATAATAACCAATGCATTTCCAATACATGTGATCTTTTCTCCTCCCTTACAACTGCCACAGCTTGCAGTATTGCGGCTGTGCTGTATTCCATGTATAAGATGACCCCCCGATTTTAAACTTCAAAATTTTGGCAAAAAATACTGTCTTATACACAGAAAATTACAAAAAAAAATTGCACAACCCTGGGCAGAACAGAGTTTATTGAAACAATAGCAGAACCAAGAATAAACAATTGGATGTATCAAAACATGTGAAAACAATCTATTCAAAGATAGCTCACAATATAAAATCAGGAAACCATACACAAAATCAATTGAATTGATTTAAAAAAAAATAACAACAATCTATTTCCAGCAAAACATGTGAAATCAATCTATTATAAGATAGATCACAATATAAAATCAGGAAACCATATACAAAATCATTTGAACTGATTTTACAACAAACAATTTAAAAGAGCACAAAATCTTATCAAACTGGAATAACAATTAGATACCTATCCCACAGAATATATTTGGTATTTACATTCAGAGATAAGGCAGGTTCATAGAGCAGTAATTAACATCTCTAAATGCTCAGATTTATTAGAAGATGACTTATGTTATAATGTAAAAATCACATATCCAATCCACAGAAACATATTATGCATTAATATTCAGTGATATGGTACTTTGCTCTATGAATACAGTAAATAATAAAATCAGGTATAAAGCTCAATGGCAGCTAGAATATAGAAATATATATACTGAAATAATATAAGCTACCTAGGTTATAAATAGCATACTAAATAACTTTTGTATATAGGTATTAGAGTATTTAACCTTCCTGACGGTATGATTATTTCAGTATTTAGAATGTTAAAGCGGTACATAAAATACTGACATAATCATAACACCTTTAGAGACCATTCCCCCTTCCCCCTCTCCTCATCCCTTTCTCCTTCTCCTCCTTCTCCTCCTCCCTTTCCCCCCTCTCCCCCCTTATCCGCCCGCCTCCATTTTCCCCCTTATCCGCCCCCCTTTCCCCCCTCATCCACTTCATTCCCCTTATCCTCTTGATCCTCCCCCTTATCCTCATCTTCCCCTTCATCCTTCTCCCCCCTTATCCTCCTTTACCCCTCATCCTCCTCCTTTCCCCCTCATATTCCTCTTCCCCCTCCTCCTCCTTTCCCCCTCATCCTCCTCTTCCCCCTCATCCTCCTCCTTTCCCCCCTCATCCTCCTCCTTTCCCCCCTCATCCTCCTCCTTTCCCCCTCATCCTTCTCTCCTCCTCATCCTCCCCCTCTTCCCCCCCTCCCCCCTCCTCTTCCCCCTCTTTCTCCCTCACCCTCCTCTTCCCCCTCTTTCCCCCTCACCATCCTCTTCCCCCTCACCCTCCTCTTCCCCCCTCACCCTCCTCTTCCCCCTCACAATCCTCTTCCCCCCTCACCTTCTCTTCCCCCCTCACCTTCTCTTCCCCCTCCATCATCCGCTTCCCCCTAGTCCTCCTCTTCCTCCCCTTATCCTCCTCCTCTTCCCTCTTTCCTTCCTCCTTCCCCCCTCTCTTCTTATTAGCCTCCGATCAGCTCCTGCTGCTGATCGGAGCCCTGCAGCGTGTCTTATGCCTGTCTCTTGAACCGGCATATGCTAATGACGTGATGCGCTTGTGACGTCATTAGCATATGCCGGTTCCAGTGAAAGGCATAAGACACACTGCGGGGCTCCGATCAGCAGCAGGGGCTGATCGGAGGCTAATAAGAAGATGTGAGAGGTGAGAGGGGGGAAAGAGGAAGGGTAAGGAGGGAAGAGCAAGATGGGGAGGAGGAGGAGGAAGATGGGGAGGAGGAATGGTGTGCTGAGGGGGCCCAGGCAAACTCGGCAGCACTGGGCCCCCTCCACATCCTCTCTGCGGATCCCCGAGTGTGGCTCGGGGTTACAGATTTAGGAAGAGAAGATTAACCCCGTGTCACCCTCGGGATTACCGCTAGGAAGCTTAATAAGGTTTTTTATAACAGAATTGATTTAACTTAATTTATCAAAGCAATCAGTCTGTTTTTAATAGAATGGACCAAAGTGGAAAACAATCAAGGTTTGGGGCTCAGGTCTGGACCTATACCCCCAAAGCCTTATTTCATGTTGTATCTACTCTATCAATCGTAAACAAAAGATTGTATCAAGACTATTTATATTGTAACTATACTTTACCCAATATGAAGTTAGCAGGGAAACCCTTGCTAGATAGTACTGCTCCTTAACTTGTTTAGATGTAATCCCCTTTTAGTATTCTTTTCAGGAATAATTAGTAGTATAGATCGATATCTGAGAGGAAAAACCAGAGGCAGAAGTTTATGACAGAGAGTCCCGGACAGCCACCTTGATCTTCCCTTTATCCTAATAGATAAACCCTTTCCTTTTTCATCCACTCCCTGTCACAGGGCTCAGGTCAACTAATTGCAATAGCCTCCTGCCATGTTTGTATGTACATGCATAATTATAATGTATATATATGGTGGAATGTGTGTAACGTTCTGCACGCAAAAGAGCAGTCTCATTCCATGTTTTAAAATTAATTATTATGGTCTAGGTATTTCGGCTTCATGTTTTGGGGTATTGAATTGTCCATTATGTCTGCATCTACACCTATTTGATAACACTCCGTGAAAACAATGAAGACAATACAAGTGTGTAAGCATGAGCAAATCTTTCTTGAGACATTTCTATGTCCCTTTCCAGCAGATAAGGTCTCAGGGACCTGCACATGTCCCAGGAATGGCTGGTAAAAATCATGTGTTTATATTATACTGTAAATTATTCAGATCCTTTAAAAACAAACAAATTGTCTTATTTTCGCAACCCACAATCTATTTGCGGGTTACAGGTTGAAAATCCCTATTGGCTGTCAAAATCGTAACTCCGACCCAGCTAGACCTTTGATCTTTCAAGCTTGCAAATGTTACAATCGCTAAAATCGCAAATCACTATTATATTGCTACAATTCCTCAAGCCCGCAATTGCATTCACACACATAAATGGCAAATGTAGCCTAAAATCCTACGAGTACTAGACAGGACTTGCAGGGGCTTAAACATCTGTTCGTAGCACTATAAAAGCAAATAAAAACTCAATACTGCACTTTAAAATACTGGGAAAACTCCCAAATCTGCATTCACATGTTTTTTATGTGCTATTTCTGTGTTATACCGATCCCAGCAATCAATGGGTTAATACATATCCTTGAACTTTCATGGACTTGAATAGTAGATTTATTGATTTTTTTATATTGCAACATTTTTGGATTGTGGTTTAAACGCCATGTTTTACTGGTGTCATGATGACGGTCTCATTTACTATTTGCTGTTCTAAATTGTAATTTACGGGCTTGCTTAATTGATCATGATCATGCCCTGAAATGCTACATATGGATGCATGGTTTACGATTTTGAGGCTTCGGCCCAGTACTTGCGGCCTTGTTGAATTTAATCGATCTGTAACAGCTGCAAATTTCAAGCCCGCAGTTGCCTTCATACAGCAGTAAGTCTGCTTGAAATGTGCAGCAATTACAGATTGATTTAATGAGGCCCATAGATTTTACAATTGCAATATCTTTTATACATCTTTTATACAATTTTTAAGTTTTTGCAATGAATATAAGTGATTTAAAGGCTAAAATTGTCTTGTTTTGCAGCACAAACATTTATTTTTAAGTATTGTTCCACACCTTTCCTGTTTCCTAATTTGGACATGACTGCGCTAAACTCCTCCCCACAGGAGTGGTTGACCTGCAAAAATAAACTGCCATTGGTGCAAATAAATGCATATTTAAAAAAAACTTAGATCACTCATTCATGCAAAAAGACTTATGTTTTACATTTTCTTGTTTCAATGTAACTCATAACAGGGAAATATTCCATTGCATTTAAAGGGTTAATATGTTTGAGAAATTGTTCTGAAGATCACAGAAACCTGAAGGTTAATGTTTTACATATATCCCCCTGTAGGGCGTCCCTGTACTGCAAAGACTGCCACACTAACATTACGATCCCATCACTCATCAAGAAATGCACCTGCAGACATAAAGTCACTCATCATCCAATACCAGGTATGATTACATGATCTATTATAGTCCCAGAAGTATCTATCTTTCATTTAAAAGAGCATGTTACATTACAAAATGTTAATTTTTGCATGGAAAATTAATTATATTGAAGGGACCAATTTAGCAAATAATCCTTATATTCAGGACACATGTAGCAAACAAACAACATAAAGATAATTTTGCAGACTTTGTGTACAGAATGTTTCATATTGTCTGACTTGTCAGGGGAATAGGGATTTGTTAAATAATTTGAGCTTTTACAATTTGACACTTACCCGCTTGCAAGTATAACTGCAAGCCCTGCTCCTGATGCAATGTAAACTCTCCATACATGCAATCTTTATGAAAATGTTATGGATACCTCAATGGACCAGCTGATGGGAAAACATTATTTTCTCTAATTAAAGCTAGCCTTTGAGAGTCTGCAATCTGCATCGTTTCATCTAAATTTGTAGTCAAAAGAATGAGGATAAAAGCTCAATGTTATTGCAGTCCAGAGATTTACACCACTCTCTGCTTCAATATTTCTTATAACATAAGGACAAACAGGGAAAACAACCATGTCTCACTTTATAGAATATTCCTACACTATAGACCAATCACATATATAGTTGTGAGCGTACGGGTCGTTGCTCACGCTTGCGGGCTCGCGTAGCGAGCCCGCGGCCCTCGCGTAGCGAGGTCACTGGGCAAGGGCCTCAGTTGCTGGCATGGAGCGCCGAAGGCGCTCCATGCCAGCAACTGAGGCCCCTCGCGAAGCGAGGGCCTCAGTTGCTGGCGAGGTCACTGGGCACGGGCCTCAGTTGCTGGCATGGAGCGCCGAAGGCGCTCCATGCCAGCAACTGAGGCCCCTCGCGAAGCGAGGGCCTCAGTTGCTGGCGAGGCCACTGGGCAAGGGCCTCAGTTGCTGGCATGGAGCGCCGAAGGCGCTCCATGCCAGCAACTGAGGCCCCTCGCGAAGCGAGGGACTCAGTTGCTGGCGAGGTCACTGCGTGTATATATATATATATATATATATGTGTGTTTTTATATATATATTTATATATAGTGTGTGTGTATATATATATACAACACGAAACAGAAACTGCGACCCTCACAAACTTTACCTCGCAACGCAAACAACATACGAGACACGTTACCACTCATTACGACCTCGCACAAATCGCCCGCAACCCGCGACCATGAACAAATTCAAAACACAATAAATAAACACAGCACATACATAAAAAGCTTACCTACAGCAAGAGGGAGCATCCAGGACCTCAAAAAAGCAACTTACACCTTCATTTAACTAAAAATAAAACACTTTAGACACTCGAAAATTATCTAAGCGAGAGAAAAAATGGCCGCCGAACAAAACGAAAACGAGGCTACAGCACTCGAAACACGCAGAACACCACAAGAAACTCGCAAAACACCACAAAACACCTACGGATATTCCGCTAAGACGCACACCACACACTACCCGCCATTTTACGCCAATGCGGAAGTACACAGCTACGCTAACGGTTTGGTCTTGCGCACGCACACTATTACACTGCACACATTCATCACGCTTACACAGCAGCTCCACACCACAAATGCTGCAGCAACATCAAAACACATTGTCAGCTCTTCAAAACAATGCTTCAAAATACGTAAAGTATATTCATTTATTAATGTATTATATATTTATTATTATACACCAAACAGCATTAGCTAACTTACAATTTCATTGCCGTCATTTTTTGACGGGCAATTCGCTAGTTATTTTTCATATTAATCATAATGTTTAAAACACAATCCTTTCAATACATGAGAAAAAAAAGTTTTTTCCTAGAAAACATAATTGATTTATAGTTTACAACATTTACAGCTTGGGATTGTTTTCCCATCCATGGCACTGTTTATTTACAGGAAACAGAGAGGCAGTGAGCCTTATGTATGTCTGAACTGCAAAATATCAGGCTTTTGTTCCTATTGTTTTTTAATGTAAATAGGATAAGAAAGTACAACTGGGTCTCCACAAGTCCATATTTACACAGACTCTTAACTCACTTGTAAGATAAAGGCTGATCACCCCACTTTTAAATGTATGACAGAAGGTTTTGTGGCCCTTTAAGTACAGTAGTAACAAATTACAGCTGTATAATAATGCAGGTTCCTGCTGTTGGGACAAAAGATTAATTAATTGTCAGTTAAGTCGAAACAACACAACATGTATCCATAATCAGCGCAAACATGTCATTATGGAGATTTTCCATTGGAGGTCGCCCAAGTTCCATTACAAACAAAAATTCATTTTTTTGCTGACAGTGCGTAAGATCCATTCACCATGCGTGAGTGTATATTTATTAAACGCTCAAATATATGCAACTTTCTACACAAACACACATCTACCTGTCTCTATCTATCTATCTATCATAACATTTCCAGAAATATTTATATATTGTATCCTTAAAAACAAATATGTGTTTCATTTTGAACCTTTCCATGAAATTATCAACATATTGTGTGCTGCATATTGTTTTAATTGATGTCTTATTTATCTCATTGCAATTACATTTAATTTGTTTTTCATTATCGTTTTATGTTTTTTTCCTAAATCAGTTGCATTTATTTGCATATGTATTTCTTTTTTACTCTGTTATTTTATTGTCTTTATTACTAGCTATGTTTTTTGTTCATGTTTTATTTATTTTTTGCTGTGCTGCTGCTCTTTATAGTATTTTCATTCATCTTGCTTTTTATATTTTATTCATTATATTTTCTTTTTCTTTATATATGTTTTTTTGCTTGCTTACTTTATATTTTTTATTATTGTGCCAGATCTTCATTTGCAGTTACCTATGAAGTCCAGATCTCTAGGGGTTCTCCCTCCTACTTTTGAAGACGGGTGAGATAAACACTATTTCAAATCTATTAATTAAAATGATTGTAAGCTCTTCAGGGCAAATATATCACTTCATTTCTATTTGTATTAAAAGTAGGCAAATAATGCAAGACATGTGCAAGGAAAACAGGGGTAGTAATGACATTCTGTAGATCCCTCACCAGACAACACTTAGAATGCTATGTCCAGTTCTGGAAACATTATGTTCAAAGCTATATCAATAATTCAGAAACAATTCAAGGAGGGCAACTAAAATAGTGCATGCTCTAAAGACAAAGGGCCTCATTCTATTACGGCCGCAGCCGCTGCGGGGCCGCAAGGACCGGCCGCAAGCTTTACGGCTATTCTATTCCCCTACGGCCAAGGGTTCCGGCAGGCTTGCGGCTGGCGCCTTGCTATCTCTTGCGGCCGATCGCGCCGGAGGAAAGCCTTTGATCTAAAACGGCCGCAAGGAAATCGGCCGTAAGAAAAGCCTGGTTGTGATTCTATTGCACCGGGAACCCTGTCTGCAAGTCTAAAAACGAGCCGCAGCTTACTTGCATCAAAGAGGTCTCGCTAGCACCAATTAAGCACATAAAATAGCTCAAATAAAGCCATCCTGCACTTTGAGAAGACTATAAAGGGATTTTAGGTGTTAGAAAAAATAGCACATAATTATCCTATACTCAAATCCGTAAAATATTTTATTTTTAATATCCGTAAAATATCCATGTAAAAAGTCCAGAGTGCTTGGAGCACTTCAGACACGCCCACGCCGCAGCCGGAAAATAAACAGTTAATTTGAACTCGGGTTTGGGCAGATGTGCAAGCTTGAGAGTGGGTTCCTTTTAATCCTCATGTCCCCCAATATGATCCCTAGCATTTACAGAGCTGTACAGTGCAGGCTTGAATTTATTTTTGCGTTTTTATATTTCTGAGCTTACGGCCGGTTCCAAGATATGCGGCCGGCCGTAAGGGGAGATCCTTGCGGGGCCGTATAATAGAATCGCGAGCAAACAGAACCCCCGCAAGGAATCGCAGCCTTACGGCCGATTTACGGCCGATAATAGAATGAGGCCCAAAACATATAAGGAAACACATCCTGACTGATATAGGTATAGCTTAGAAGACAGAAGGGAGAGCGGTGATATGCAAGAACAATAGGTTGTGATTAAAGGGATATGTAAGTGAATGCATCTGATAGAGGAGAATTAGTAGTGTATGAAAATAATTGCATGAAAATATCCAAAAAAAAACATTAATTAGCTTACCTTAAAGTTAGCCCATTTTCCTATGTTTTTTGGCATTTGCATTTGATAGTTTACGCCCCTAGAAAATCCCACATGAATTAGCATAACATTAAAATTGAGAATCATGCTAATACATTGTATAATTCTTCACCTCAGTGGCTTCTTGTATGCTCAGTACAAGAACTGCAACAGTTACTTCCTGTGCTCTGTACCAGAAAGGTCAAAATATGTACCCTGCTGTATTTCCTGTGTGTACCAGGCTTACGTAAGCGTCCTGTGGGTGTGAACAGCTGGATTTGACTTTTGTGCAAATAACTTTGTAAGTAAATTGAACTTTTCTATATAACACATGTTTTCTTACACGATTAATTCTCCTCTATCAGATGCATCCATTATCCAGCTCACTTACATATACATTTAAATGTTGCAAGATGGAAGATTTAGGGGTAATATATGTAAAAGTACCACTTTACAGAAAGGGTAGATGATAAGTGGAACCGCCCCCCAGTAGATTAAGGGATACACAGTAAAATAATTCACACCTGTCTAGGTTATGTATATACCCATTTTAAGTAAGAAAATATTTTGGTCCTTTTCTGCTGTCAAATCTAGGCTTCCACTTTTTTAAACTGCACTTAAATTCTCTCAGAACTTTTCACATTAACTTTATAAATCATATTTTTAGAAATGGCACAAATAAAGATGAATTGCATTACAATTAATTAAAAGTCTATTTTCTGTTTGCTTGGAAATAGGCCAGATTAAAGGGATTTGCTAGCCCTCTAAAAATACATACCAATGAATAGAGAGTGTTTGTGCAATCTAATATACAGGTAGGACACCAATTATCCGGCATTGGGTAATTTGTATTCCAGCAGTCTCCTCCCTGCTCTGAACAGACCCCGATCACAGACTCACACACAGCCTCACGCTGAATTATCTATTGTTGTAGTCTTGTGTAATTACTGTATGCTAGAATATCCCTATTTTTAAGAACTTTGGACAAAAGCTGTATATAAATATAGATGAAGCTATATGACCAGTGATGAAGCAACTTTTTATATGGACACTTTAGAATCCCTTAAAACATTACTTTAGAGGTAAAACAAGTCATGGACTTATTTATAAGTTGCATCTGGCATAACAAAAGCCCTATTAGAAAAAATATATTAAGAACTGTTACTATTTTTTATTTTGCTCTTCTTACTCTAGGAGGTTGCCATTTTGACCTTTCTCCCTCCTCCCATTTCTGAGGGCATGTTACTCCATGCAGTGGGCGTGTAGCAAGATTCTGAATTTAAATGCCTAACTCTCCTCTGATCTCCATCTTCTATAGCAAACACTGTGTGGCCAGCAGTTCCATAGAGGCAAAAAGAAGGAAATTGAAAAATATAAATAATCATAGTAATAGCTCTATTTAATAGGGCTAGAAGGCCTTTCATTATCTTTGGGCAACCTATACTGTTAAAGAGCCATCAATTGTTTTCTAAAGCACCCCTTTAATCATGTGTGGTTTGTATGGGCTCTCATTAATCAAGTCAATGCCTAAACAAAAATACTGTGTACTTATTAATTTGTATATAGCACAAACAAACGAAAACAATTGCATCAAGAGAGAAGTGTAGTTACTCCAATACTTTTGGATACAACCTCTAAACACAGTATCTAACAAGGCAGTTATTAATGGTGCTATTGGTGTTGGTACCAATATTCACAAATAGTATTTTTTTATATATATTTTCTTTGAAATACTTTTTTTTCTACTGGTTAGCACAGTGGTGGGCAACAAGTGGCACAGGGCCCTCATGCATCCTTTAGACCCTTTCCATGCCGCCCAAGCATATTCTCTTGAGTGGCAGAGCATGTCGCTCTACAACAATACATATTACGTTTTATCTTTCCACAACTAGAAAATCACTCTCTCGTGCACTTGAAAACACATGTTCTCATTATCTATACCTCTATTACCAATTAATCCACTTCTACATTGTTTACTATTTTTACTAGTTGTAAAACAAAATGCTAAAAGATTGCCAGTCACTGCAAGGTTTAGCACAGTATGGAAGCCTCTCAGTGTTTTCTAGATTGCTTGTCAAGTAACATACAAGGACAATCTCGATGACTTCAATTATAATATTTATGAAAAAACTACAATGATGTCTGATTAGCTCATATACACATTAACAACCTCTATGGCATCACTCTGCTGTAGAACATAATGCCGGTCCTTACTTTTGCAATTATATACAATTCTATATAAATCTGTCATCTTTGTAGAAGGGATTGGGTCATGCTATACAAAAATATAATCAGCAATCGCTCACTAATTCTTGCTGATGTAATCTTCAAAATAACTACAACATATGTTATTTTCCTCTATAAGACACAACTGAAATCATAATTCACTCAATTAGCATCCTCAGTCGACTCTCCCCAATCCTTGTTAAATGCTTTGCTAATCATCTCACAAGTCATTTCTCATCTGTTGTTCCACTCTGCCAATCTCTTTCTTCATCAACATCCAATATTCCCCTGGATAATTTCAACATCTTGACCGTAATCTACAAAACTCAATGATTCAGCACCTGCCTATATCTCTCATCTGATCTCCAAATACTCCTCTAATGGCAGCCTCTAACAACTTAAGCATCTCTTCACCCTTCTACTGAAATAGTCCCATATTGACACATCACTATGAAATTCCCTGGCTATGTCAGACCATTGCTCACAGCTTCAAATACTCTATGAAAACTCATCTATTCAGACAATCTTACCTCCATGCTTCCTAATTCCACTAAACAAACTCTCTCACAAGAGGCAATAAAGTCCTCCTTTTTCAAAAATTCTGCTGCCTGAAAAGACCTTAATCAATCATTATTATTTTTTCTGTAATTTCCTCTAGACGCACTTAGACCTACTTCCTTTTTCACTGCTATTTACTCTTCTTCTTGTCTGTCTTATGTGATTATGTATATGCCTGTACTTATTGCGATGGATCAAACGTTATTTTCTGTGCTTATTATGTTTGTTTTTTTTCCATTTTTTTCTAATTTAATTTAGTGAAAGCAGTTGCACATTGCACTGCAATCCATGTGTGGTTGCTTTCAATGTGGCTGCTGTTCAATATGGTTACTCTTCAAATAACTGTCAGCATACCATCCAAGATGGCTGCCATTCAAACACATAGAAGCAATACAGCCATAAGAAAATACTAAAACATCTTAAAGAACCATTGTATGATGTAAAAATATATAACCTTAGAAACATTTAGTCATCATAATATCATAACTAGGCAGGAAAAATGTAATAAAATTAGTTTTTAATAAGAAAATAAAATATTGAAGGCTCCAATGATACTGTGTTGAAGATTGAATATGTGAGAGAGGCATTTACATTTTTGAAGGTAAGAGCTGACATTTATTAGGGCAACCTGCCTGTCTATAAGCATGTGCGAAAGAAGGCAGTAGGAACCAGATTCCAAAAGGTTCAACAATTTAACAAATCCCCTCTCCATAATCACTCCCTCCACTGTTTAAAATATAAAATTGCCCTCTTGCTTAAAGATATCAGGATGTACTTAAGACAATATGGATGTGTTCCATATGCTAATCTTCAAAATTGTATATTTTCTCTAACAGTGGCATTCTGTTCATGGTTTAAACAATTACTATGTTTCTTAGTTGGTTGCTTACTTTAAATATGTGAGTTTTTCATTACAGTTATATAGAAGGTTTCTGGATTTTACTAGGTATGTAATATACCAATGTATTTATTTACCTTGTTTTATTAAGAATCACTTAAAAGCTCTGTTTTTACTGCCCCAAAACAAACAAATATGGGTCTGCCCACAGCAGAGTATGCCGACATAGGGCCTCGCAAATGCCTCAAACTCATAAATTTGGTTGCAGGTGTTTCTTCTTTATAAATGTTTAGATGTATACTATTGAATCCAACTTTCAAATTCCGACCTCAAGGCTGATCTTGTAAACCCTGACTTTTTAAGACTGATTTCAGGGGTTGTGATCATATGATCTGACAATATTTAAGCAAGCCCGTAATTTACTTCGTAGACACAGCCAATAGTAATTGAGACTGTCATCATGGCGTCAGTAAAACATGGAAGTTACACGCAATCTGCAATCAGAAGCTAAGAATTAATTAGTGCCAATAAGTAGTATTTGCCGATCGGGCTCGCAATCAAGCAATCTATAAAATGCATTAGATCATCTGTTTTCGTTCATGTGAGTTTCATGATATGTATAAATCCCTTGAGTCCAGGGATCAATATTACTCAGAAATAACAGTTAAAAAGAATAGTTTTTAATTGCATATTTGTGGGTGTGAGACTGTGCAATTCATTCTAATGTGTTTCCATGCCTTCCCCTGCATTTATAGTACAGTATTGTGTTTGAAAAAGCCCTTGCGAGTCCTATTTAGTACTCGTAATATTTTTGACAGAAACTTGATACTTTTTTTAGTTGCCAGTTAGACATTATTTGCAAGCTAGAGCTACGGGTTTAATTATTTAGAGCTCTTAATATTCCAGCTGTGCTAAAACCAGTGGAGTTCTTAGGTCAGTTTTGTGGGTTTGGCTGGCCGGTAGTGATTGTAGGCGGGTAACTCCTAATCGGATTGCGAATAGCTAATAGAATCTGTTTTAACTTTATTGTATACATTTACAAATTGGGCAATATAATAGGGCCCATAGACTCTGTGGTGCTGAATGTGCAGTGTAGTGTACTAGCGTATCAGGTCCTGGGTCTCACCAGCATGTAGCAGCATGTTTTCTGAGACATGGTCTCTGATAGGCTAGGATACTTCACTGCACATCCAACCCTGCATAGTCTGTGTTTGCATATGCTGCAGTGGGCAGACCAATACAGGGACTATTGATTTTAGGCAGTAAAAATAAGCACTTCTTAATAAAACAAAGTACATGAAAGTAAAAAAATAAAGGTACTCTTATAGTGTCAAACAGTGCAACTATTTTCTTAATATATCACAAGGCCTTTGAGTCAGTGCAGGTGCAGCAGAAGGATTTCCAATATAAATCAGTCCCTCCTGCACCGCTAGGACTATACACCCAACAGTAAATATTAGAAGAGCTGTTTGAACACACTGTAAACACAGAGTCTTAATGCTGACTTAATTTGACTGGAAATGTCACTGGGTTTATAACACTTTATTTTACTGGCATCATTTTGTGAGGGGTGGTGGGTGTGGGGGCTGGAGAAGGGGGAGTTGGGAAGAGAGCAGATTCTGCTGAAATATCATTATTAAAAAGCCACGCTGAAAAGTCAAGTAGGCCAGAGGGAGGTATTTAATGAAAGTGAGGTGCTGTATTTTGCAACGGTGCCGTGGGGAGGCTGAATTCCTTATTTATTTGGCCTGCACGCTTAGCAATCGTTAGCAATGCATCTGTTAAAGCTCCACGTCTTAAATAGCACTTTTTTTATTTGCTGGAAAAGACAAAAAGGCAGCTGTATAGGTCTCATTGTGCTGTTTACTCAGCAACCTTTAGCAGGGTGAACATGCAATATGTTGTAGTCCTCACTTGGACCCACTCTCAGGCGTGTCAGAGGTTAAACATACAGTCTCTGAGGTAAATCCGCACAGAGATTGCACCATCTGAAGAAAAATAGCTGTTAAATAATGAATTACATATAAATACTCGTAAGTAATTCTATTTTTAACAGTAGTAAAAGCAAGAGGAGATAAACTGCCAACTTAAATAAGAGATATAAGCTATGGGGTAGATCATTAATTTCTATAGAAGTCGCCAAGATCCAAATATCATTGTAAAAATTAAGTTAAATTGTGTCATCTATACTAGATTTTATATAGAGAAACAGAGAAATAATGGAAGGTAGTTTTGATTAAAAATAAAAACCAAAAGGTCCATCTAGGCTGTCCATTCTATCTACCTAAAAAAATATGACTTAACTACACCTCAGGATAGGCTTATCCTAGGCATGCTTAAATTACTTGTATTTCACCTTACCGCTCCCACTGGAAGGATGTTCACATATCTACTACCCTTTCTGTATACATCCAATTTTGACTACTAACTGCCCATATATAAGTGAATTGAGTTCTTTCCTGTTATCTGCCTGCCACACACCACGGTCCTTTGTTGCATTTGTTTTCATGGTTAGGAGTTTAAGGTTTATGGTTAGGGTTTACGTCTAGAGTAGTAGCAGATGATAAGCTTTACATAGTAAAATAGTAGCACCTTACCCTAAATCTAAACTTTAACCCTAAGGACAAATTCAACAAAGTATTGTCGTGCCTCTGATGCACCATATGCTGGCTGATGCACACCACTGTGCTGGCATGCAGATAACAGGAAAGGTCTGTTAGTTGTATTGTACTGCATTGTTTTGTTACCTAAACAAAGGTAATAGATACATGATGCAACCTTCCAGCAGAAGGACAAATACAGGAAGCAAATTACATACAAGCTGTCATTTTTTCCCCAAACTGGCCTTGAATAATTTTGAGGCCTTTTATAACATGGGGTACCTGTGTTGCTTTGAGATATATTATGACTTTGAGTCTTAATATATCTTTGAGGCCTAAAAAAACTTATGACGTCAGTGAAGCTTTTAGTATAAATTTAAGGCCTACTACGATTTTGAAGCCTAGTATAACACATGCCAGTGTTGCTTTGAGGCCTAGTATAACTTTGATGCCAGTCTAGATTTGATACCTGTATACGGTAACTTTGAGGCATATTATCACATTGAGGTCTAATATAACGTTGATGGCAGTGTAGTTTTTAGACCTAGAATGACTCTGAGGCCTAGTGTATCTTTGAAGCCAGTGTAGTATTTAGGCCTAGTATAACTTGGAGACCTAGTATTACATTTAATGCCAGTGTAGCTGTGATGCCTAGTACCATGGATTATCTCCTTCTGGGTCGCTACTTTGTCGTGGTGAAGGGGCTTGTGTACTTCAATGAAGCTGTGAGCTATACCATGCAGGGATACCTAAGATGGGAAGGTCATAGCAGAGAGGTCAGACAAATCACAATCCACTGGAGAAGGAACTGGCAACCCAATCCAGTATCTTTGCCATGAAAACCTTATGGATTGGCACACCCAAACATAAAATGTGCCTGGCGTGCTGCGGGCCATAGGGTTACGGAGAGTCAGACACGACTGAAGGACTGAATATACGTCACAGGCTGTATTTGGAATTCTTTAGTGGCTCTGTTCCCCAGATTTATAAACTACAGACTTTAATTTAAACACCACTGGATCTGTATGTTTCCCCAGAGAGTGCTATTATAAAGCCAAAGGTCTCTTAGGATGAGCTGCACTGGGATCATGGACCCGGAGAGCACAGTATGTTTTCTTTATGGAACTTAATATATTTTTAACACCAGGAAAGTCTGTGCCATATTGGCAAGTAACTAAACCGGTTTGGTGCATGTCATTATATGGAGTGCCTCTACAGTCATTTTGACGTAGCCATCTGTGTTTTGTCTTTACCATTTCTGGGAGACTGACCCCAATGAGTCCTGCACATTCTGCATAGCATGTACTTTCAAAGTGTGATAGCAGAGACCTCTCTCTGGAACACAAATATGCTACGAAGTGAAATTAGTCAGCCATGTAGCATTGGTTTTATTATTTCCAAGTTTCCTTTATTTTGCAATATGCGAGTATGAGTGTTTATTTTTATGGCCCCACAAGGTACAGAACAATGAGAGAATGAATATTTCATATGGACTGTGCAACAAAACAAAGAGAAAGGAATCCCCGTAGAGAGAGGGACGGATAAAAACATAGGGCAAAATATTTTTGTACGGAACAATTTTTCTGGACCATAGATTGGGTCACATATATGCGATTTTCTCAGCCGCAGTAATGAAGAATAACTAACACAACCTTAAAGTACACACACCAATATTTTTTCCAAATTTTGTAAAGGCAGTGCACACATCACAATTTTTATTAAAATATAGTATATCTCCCACTTTACTTTCACAGTATCCCGTTATAATTCTCTGTCCTCCTGAATGACCTCCACGCACATCTGCGATACAAGCGTCAACCATCTTGAGTATAGTTCACCATTGCACATTGATGCCTATAAGGGGAGTGAGGGCTCAAAAATGGGGAGTTTTGTAGGGCTCCGTAGACCACCCAGACCTTCTGGGTTGAGGGAAGGTGTCCTTGACCCGACAGGACCGGGAGTAGGTTAATGGGATGAGGCTAGCTGGAGGGTGCCATCAGCGCCATTATGTCCGAAGCTAGCCATGAGTGAAGATACCCACCAGTCCCCAAAAATAACAATGTGGAGGTCTGCTTATAAGTAAAATGATATTAGGTGATTGTTTGTTCTATGTATTATGATTTATGGTGTATATATGTTATCTATATATGTATTATGTTTTGCCACAGCGGTGGATGGTGAGGGGAGTCGCCGGGCCAGTGGTGAAGTGAGTGAGATCCTATCCTACGGTGGTTCGGCTGTTCCATCACAGTAGGCCCTGGACGAGGATTCAGGGCGTAAGGGGTACTGTCTCTGGCCAGGCTCCTCCCCTCATGTATTCATTGGTTCATTTGTTTACTGTTTATTGATTATGGTTATTATGTAATTTATGTTTACCAATAAACGCTATGGCCTGTTTTATGACAGTATGTCTTTTGTGTCTAATCATTATCTCCAATACGTGATCTGGGTCTAATTATTATGGTTTAACATACCAACTGAGCTATACTTGGGTCAAGCACTTTATCAATATTTGTAAAAAGTAACAGTAGGATAGAAGTGAAATAATCACAAAATTAAACAGTTCTGCAAAAACTGGGGCATTTGTTTGGTATATTAACAGGTCTAGATATCCTTGCTTCATCACTGTTTCATTAATCAGATAATCACAATGGTCAGTGTGAAGAAAATTTTTGTAGTGAGGCTTGAGGGAGGAATATGTGAAACAAAGATATAAAACAACTGTACTTTCAAAAACATATTTTAGTCCCAGGTTTTGAGGACATTAGCTTAGCTTTATATAGTACTAGCGAATTGCCCGTCAAAAAATGACGGCAATAAAATTGTAAGACAGGTAATGCTGTTTGCCACGCAAGGTAAGTCTTTTGGTCGTGTCAGTACCTTCAGGGCTCATTGCGAGCCTCTCGGTTGGTGTATGTTTGGTTATCAGAGGCCCTTTGGCGGTCATTGCAAGGTCTGCGTTGATTGCCTTTTGGCGCTCATTGCGAGCTTCTCCCCTGGTGTACTTTTGCTCCTCTGAGCACCCTTGGCGCTCATTGTGAGCCGCGCACTTAACTCCTTTGGCGTTTGTTGCGATCCTGTCGTCTATTCCTTTTTCTTTCTCTATATGTATTTTTTAATGTTAATTAATTAATAAAATCATAAATTAATATACTTTACCTATTTGTAATTAATATATGCAGCAAGCAATATCCTGAAGAGCTAACAATCTTTTTTGATGTTCCTGCAGCATACAATGTACATTTGCACTGTTGTTGAGCTGAGGTGTAAGTGTCAGCAATGTGTGAAGTGTGTAGTGTAAATAGGCTGCGTGCGTGAGGGGAAACTGTTTAGTTGTGTAATTCTGCATTTTGGATTTGTAATGTTATTAGTTGCAAGTTAGTGTTGTAAAATGGCGGCGATTGTCTATGTGTTAGGCGGTTGTGGAGCATGTTGTGTCCTCCCTAATAGTGTATTTTATACCCCGTACGGTCTTGTCTAGAAGTCTTATGTGTGTGGAGTGTTTATTGGTCATGTAGCCTTGTTTTCGTTTTTTTCGGCCGCCATTTTTTGTGACGCTTAGAAGATTTTCGTGTGTGTAAACTCTGCAAATTGTGCTTCAATTGTCGTGCAACTCGACTCCCAGATGTCGTGGCTGTCCCCCCTTGCTGCAAATGATGTTTTTTTTTTGTTTTGTTTTTTTAATTTTGGTGTTTGTATTTTTTGGACCTCGTATTTGTATTTTTTTTTTAAGTGCTGCGTGTCGTATTTTTTTGGTGTAAGTCTAGCTTTCCTTGTTGCAAGTGTTACGGACCGTAATTTTTTAATGCAATTTTTTTCAAACTGTTACGGATGTCGTTTTGTGAATTGTGTAATTGAGTTTTGTGTTGATGTGTAGTTCTGCGAATCTCCACCAGCGCAAGGATCTCCTTTGGCGCTCCTTGTCAGCAACTGCGGCCCTCGCAAGCGTTAGCAACAACCCGTATTGCTGAGAACTATGTATGTGAGATATATCACATATTATAATTGTCTTACTGCGAGTTGTCGTCACGCTTTGCGGCCCTCGCAAAGGAAGGGCCGCAACTGACGACAACTCGCAGTTTCACCATGGCTCCCATCAGCCCTACAGCAGGCGTGCACGGGTAGCCGGCAAGCGTGCGCGCGCGCGCACACGCGAAGACGTCGCGTGCGCGGGTAGCCGGGCAGACAAGCGTGCGCGCGCACGCAAAGACGTCACATAAGCGTGCGCGCGCGCGCGCATCTACAGCAATGAGGTGAGGGAGAGAGACACAGGGAAGAGTGACAAGGAGGGGAAAAGCAGGGGAAGAGATACATGAGGGAGGCAGAGGAGGAGGGGAATAGAGACACGAGAGGAGGGGGAAGAGAGACACAGGGGAAGTGAGATACAGGGGAGGGGAAGAGAGACACAGGGGACAGGGGGAGTGAGATACAGGGGAGGGGAAGAGAGACACAGGGGACAGGGGGAGTGAGATACAGGGGAGGGGAAGAGAGACACGGGGGGGGAGTGAGATACAGGGGAGGGGAAGTGAGATACAGGGGAGGGGAAGAGAGACACAGGGAAGGGGGAAGAGAGGCACAGGGGAGCGAGAAGAGGAGGGGGAAGAGAGACACAGGGGATGGAGAGGAGGGGGAAGAGAGACACAGGGGATGGAGAGGAGGGGAGGAAGAGAAACGGTAGGGGAGGAAGAGAAACGGGAGGGAGAGGAGGGGAGGAATAGACATGGGGGAGGAGACACAGCGGAGGGGGGAAAAGATGAGGGTCAGGGGGTGGAGAGACACAGGGGAGGGATGAGGGGGCAGAGACACAGGGGAGGGTGACGGGGTGAAGAGACACAGGGGAGGGAGAAAGACACAGGAGTGGGAGAGGGGGAAGAGACACAGGGGAGGGAGAGGGGGGAAGGAGAAACAAGGAAGGGAGAGGGGGGAAAGAGACACAGGGGAGGGAGAGGGGGGAAAGAGACACAGGGGAGGGAGAGGGGGGAAGAGACACAGGGGAGGGAGAGGGGAAAGAGACACAGGGGAGGGAGAGGGGGAAAGAGACACAGGGGAGGGAGAGGAAGTAGAGGGCGGGAGAGGCTCACAATGAGTTCCAAAGCCACTCATTGCAAGGCCCGAGATGAGCTCTGAAGGAGCTTATCGCAAGGCTAGTAAAGTACAGGGGGGAGAGGTTCGCAATGAGCCTCTCCCGTCAAGTAGAGGGGTAGAGAGGCTCGCAATGAGCGCCGAAGGCGCTCATTGCGAGGCCCGTGATTAGCGTCAAAGGCGCTCATCGCGAGGCCAATAAAGTAGAGGGGGGGAGAGGCTCGCAGTGTGTGACAAACACCATTGCCAGGCTTCAATTTATTGCCGTCATTTTTGACGGGCAAGTCGCTAGTATATATATATTTCTTTAGATTGTAATTTTCAAAGTTTTAATCTTGCAAAATGCTGTAAGGAAAGCACTATACACGGCAGATTTTAAGCTAAAAGACAGGGCCCTCCACTGGTCTGCAGTGTATTACTATTGTTTCAGCCTGGGCAGGGCTGCGGAATATCTTGGCATGTTACAAATCAAGGATAATTATAATAAGAAATAACATATATATATATATATATATATATATATATATATATATATATATATATATATATAAATATGTTGTTGTTGTTGAGTCCTTCCTTTTTGGGATATTGTGTACTCACATTATCACGTGTAGTATTGCTACAGATTATGTCGTCATTTAACAAATAAAACATAATAATAATGTCCTTGGGCACAGGTGTATACTTAATATCACTATGCCACATCAACTCATTTTAAAAATGGAGTTTATTATCCTGAATAAGTGTGCAAATCATAAAAATAATAAACTACCAACTACACATCTGCGTTGAAAAGACGAAAAGGTCATAGTATTTTATATATTGTAACTCACCCCCCTTCTCCCCTCCCTCAGTTTTAAATCCTGAGGCGGAAGGGGGGAGGCGAGTGGAGATTTACATTTTCGCTTTGGTAACGTATAGCGGGGATTAAGGGAGAGGCGGAAAGCACTGTGTAATATTTCTCTGCTGACTTGTTTTATTAGCTTGCTTTAAACATGTAACATTATTGCATTTACTTGAATTGGCAGCCTGATAAATACCTCTCCTGGTCAGAATTGCGATTGCTCTGGGCATTAATATTATTAAATTCTGTCAGTGGGAACCGTCTGAGGGATGACTTACTGTAAAGATTACACACTGAAATAAATCAGGCTTCGCTCTTTGTTAGCGTTTATGGCCTCTTGGAATGGAGTCAATCTCTTTTTAAGTTGCGTTTTCTATTTTTTTTCCCTTACACTCAGCCTGTTACATTATGTATCGCTGTCAGATTGGAACAGATGAGGTGTCAAACACAGAGCTTTTTGAATAATTTCCACCCTCGGGTTGTTTTTATGAAGGACAAGTACAAAACCGCGGAAGGCATTAGGAAGAAGGGGGGTTACTCAGCTGATACGACTGGATATGGGTCAGGGGTGGCCTGAGAACAGTTTACACATATACGATTATTCAGTTGTGCTTGGTAATAGTTTCCAGACTTGCAACCTTAACTAGTTGGATATTCGCTAGTGTTATCATTGTTACTGATTCAAGAAACACAGCAGAGGCCCAAATGTGGTAGAAACGACGACTAACAGGCCATATTTAAACCTGTTTGGTTTGTTTTGCGTCATTTCCGAATCTTCGTGAACTGGTGGGTTATCTTTATATCCATGGCCATGCTGATCAACTGGGTGTTTATGGCAGAGATACTGGAGAGGGTAACCAGTTCCTTCTCCAGTGGGCCACAGCATACAGCTCCTGATATTCCTCAGTGGTCTCCCACCCAAGTACTGACCAGGCCCAACCCTGCTCTGCTTCAGGGCGGTGTGACCTCTTGGTTCCCTGACTGGAATCAAACCCAGGTCGCAGCATTGAAAGCACTAAATCCTAACCACTGGACCACCAGAGAACCTGTTCGTGCACAGTTAATTAATCAACCAAGCGTATACTGTTATCTCATTTTTCAGGGTGGTGATTGTCAATAATTACGATCTAAGTTATGCCTGCATTATTTTGAGTTCAAGTCCATCTGACACTGAGAAGAATTAGTGCATGCAGTCCCCAGGGAATAATTAGACATAAAAGGAAGTTGAATTTAAAAATATCCAAGAGAGCTGTCAAGGATGACTCTTTTGTTGTTGTTTGCAAAATGTAAGTTATCTAATTTTTTAAACTTGTTTAGTTTAAATAACATCATATAACTTTAAAACCCCATTCTACCCATTTGTATGTTTGTAGAAAACCCAAATCTGTTTAAAGAACCACTGCACACTAATGGCATAATGAAGCAGTTTTTAATTATAAAAAATATTTTTTGCGGGGCCTTTAAGAATCCATAATACATACGTAGAATTTGTTTATGCAAGAGATCATTTACATTTCTGGAGCGATATGGTTGCATTTCCTGAAGCAAGGACTCTGGGCTTCTGGGCCAGTGAGGGAGAAGGGGTGTCAATATCAATATTATCTAATTATCTTAACAAAGGCTCTCTGTTCCCTTCTTCCACACTCTTCACTGCACTGATAGCCAAAGCACCCCTCATAATCCAGCATATCATCACCAGATATCATCAAAGTCAAAGAGCGAGAGTGAGGTTCAGAGAAAGACTAAAGACAAGCAGTTCTGCTTGTGCTAGGTGAAGTTTAGAGGGTGGCTCTCAACCTTTTTTTGACCTGGGGACTGGCTTGCTACCTTCCAATTCTCATGGGCCCTGCCTTTGATATCCAGATCACGTATTAGGTGATACTACAGGTGACACACCACATTTTAATTTAAGTTTACAATTAACATTATATTAAAAAAAATGCAGATACATTTTTAAATATCTATCTATAACAATGACTAATGCCAGTAATGTTATAAGTGTTAGGCTCTCCTCATCCCTCTTTGTTGCTGAGAACCAGCAGATAAGGCCTCAAGTTCTGACACCAGTACTAGGACTTTCAGTTGAGAACCACTCAATAATATAGTGTGGTATTCCTTAAGGAGCATGTACAGTCCACAATCAAAAAAACTGCATCACAAATCATTTCTCGACTGCTTGTATAGAAATATTTTATAATAGCTAGATATTTAAAAAAAAAAACTGATTTTAATTAATCTCATTGAAATTAATTTTTCCCTGACAAATGTTAGGTGATTTTCGTTTGACTTTTTATTAAGTCCTTATTTGTAAACAAAGTGCTTATTTCAGCATACGAATAGTGATTCTCTTCTGATTACACTTAACATTTTGGTTCTCTTTTGCTGCTTCTTGCATTTTCATGTTTTATTCAGGCTATCCGGTGTCTGAACCAATATGTTGCTCCACTTGGCAAGAAATAAATAGAAATACTACGATAGTTGGACAAATATTGTCTCAGGCAATCACAACCCCAGATAGTTCTGTTGTTGCCCTTTGGACAGAGCTACACAATATGCTGGATCCTTATAAAGATAATCATTATGTATTATTTCCTTTATTTGTAATGAGCCAACATATTCCGTAACGCTATCACATATATAGTTGTGAGCATTGCGGGTTGTTGCTAATGCTTGTGGGCTCGCACAGCGAGCCCGCAGCAATTGCGGCCCTTGCCATAGGCGCTCATCCCTACGACCCCGTACTACTTAGGCAGTCTGCGCCAAAGGCACTCACTCTCCCTACGACCTGCAGGACTACAGATCAACAGAAATCGACCCCTAACCACACAAAACACCGCCAGGCACATAAGACTTTCACCCAGGAACGTACAAGGTAAAAAATACACTATTAAGAAGTACGGAAAATGCTCCAGACCCGCGTAACACATAGACAATCGCAGCCATTTCACAACACTAACTTGCAACTAATAACATTACAATTCTAAAATTGCGATTTACACAACTAAACATTTACACCTCAGGTTAGCAACAGTCCAAATAGACATTGTATGCTGCAGGAAAAGCAAAACAGATTGTTAGCTCCTCAGGATATTGATTGCTGCATATATTTATTACAAATGGGTAAAGTATATACATTTATTATTTAATTAATTAATTATTTTTACAATTTTATGGCCGTCATTTTTTGACTGGCAATTCACTAGTTAATAATAATAATAATAATAATAATAATAATAAATCATTACATATTTGCACATGTGTTTATCTTTATAAACATTACAAATGCTGACTGTAATTTAAATGAAGAAAAACTAAGTTTCTCAACAGGTCAAGGACCCTTCTGGTTCAGTCAATGGGTCAAAAGGTTCTCAGACTATCCTCCTCATTTTCTCCACATTATGTCTCCAACACCATTACCATCTCTCCTTCCCTACTTTCCTCCCCTCTGCGCTGCTCCCACAAGGTCCTCTCCTTCCTCCAATTACTATTTAATTCATGTTCTAAAGCCCATAAGCAGAAATGCTTCTTCAAGTCCTACTCTTATCTCATCTCCCTGCTTATTTTGCTACTGGAGTTATATCTCCTAACCCTGACCCCTCACTGAGTCCCACCTCACATCTATCATACTCAGCCCCAGGGCTGCTAACTCTGTCCTTAATCCCTGTGTTTAAATTTTGCTCCTCTATGTCTAAAATGTACCCTCCACCACTCTGTAAAACCAACCCTTTCCAAGTTTACACATCTTCCCACCTAAGCAAACTTTCACCTTCTTCCTGATCCTTGCTATTCCTTACCTTTTCTTCCCCAGACTTCTGCCTCTTCCATTCCCTTTAGATTGTAAGTAGCAAGTTTCCAGTCTTGTAGGGCATTTTGTGAAAAAGCACTTTCTACAAAGATTCTAAGCTCAAAACAGGGCCCTCCATTTTCTTCAGTTGTTAATATTGTATTTTCCCTGTTCTCTCCGCTTGTACAGCACTAGGGAATATGTTGGCACGTTACAAATAAATGGTAATAATAATAATAATAATAATGTTATTCTGGCAAGAAAAGGTTAACCTTTTCCAATTCAACTTTTATTTAAACTTTACTCTCTTGAAGTACTAGACGTGAAAATATGCAACATGTTTTCTTAATGTTAAAAAGCAATATAGCTTCTAATTTATTATTAACTTTTAAATGAAATGATGCTGCTGTAGAATCTACCATTTTGGTTTCAGCAGAACAACTAAGGAGGGAGGAGACATTGAATACACAGGAAGTTCATATCTGCAAAAATGGAAGTGGCAGATTCTACTGACAGTGCTCTTCTCAAAGGGAAGTTCTTTAGATTACAAAGACACACCTTCCTGAGATAGTAACAGACAGCAACAGACAACAAAACAAAATGAAAGCCTGCAGTAAAGGATAATTGCATGGAAAGCTAAGAATGTAAATATCAATCAGTGTTCAAGTTCATCACAGGAAGTAGTTTTTTTTTCTTTAAAGGTATAGGGAGGTTTCCCTGTTTTTAACATTTTCTAATCTAACACATGCTGCTTATATCAGACACACACATAACCTTGTGTCATTCTATACAGATTTATTTTATTTAAAAACAAAATGGGTTTCCACACCCCCAGAGGTGCCTACATAGGCATCTGGCACTAACTAATAGAAAGACTGCATTCAAGTATGCTTTTAACCCTATACTAACCTTCCAGCCAGTAGCAGTACAGTGCAGAGATCCTGCCTGAGTTGCTTCATTCCAGGGAAGAGAGAGAGGGGTGTGGTGGAAACAAAAGACTACAGATTCCATGATACTTTGCTGCAGAGACTGCATCCCCATACTTTGCTATAATGTTATAGCTGCCTCTGATTGACTACACCAAATTATGAATTTTGCTGTAATTTAACTTGGATTTTCAGGCAATCCTTCTCAAAATCAACTGCCAGAAATCTAAAGAAAATGTGTAAACTCTAGGGTAAGTTTATTAATGTTTATTTTGGGATTTGTTTTCATGCAAAAAATGTTTTCATACATTACTTTTTCTCCTCTATGAGATGCATAATCCACACAATAGAAAGTAGAGGTTTTTAACTACAACTTTCATCAAAATAACCTGTTTTTTTTATTCATAATAATAAATGAACTTTGCTGAATATACATAAATTATTGTTATCAGCCACATTAAATTCCAGCCCCCTGAGTGCAACTTGATACCAGCAACGGCTGCAAACTTGAAGAGTTGCGGATTTACGGTGTTATTAAATTAAAAGGGGCTGCGAGTTACAAGCTGGAGACGCAAACCCGTAACTCATTAATCGAACGTTGGATTTGCGGCCCTGCCCTGTTAGTCAACCCCGTAGTTACGGGTTTAGACGGAGCCAATGGTAAAAGAGATTGTCATCATTACGTCACTGAAAAAGGGGAGGTTAGATTTCAAAGTGTTATGGGCTACAATTACGAATTGCGATCGGACCCACATTCCAGAATAATATTCTATTACATGCATGTTACAGTATATGTATTAACACACCAATTGCTGGGATTGATATATAACACAAAAGTTAAAGTATTTTTTCTGGCCGATTTGCGGGCTTGGCAATGTTGTGCTATTAGTTCTAAGACCTAACATCTCTTTCCCTTTTAATATTAGTACAGTAGTGTGTTTTTATTTGCATCACAAGTGCTGCGTCCTCTCCAGCATTCATTGGGCTTTGGGCTCCATTTGCGTGTTTTGGGCTTGCTCACGAGTGACTTTGTTGCAATGTAATAGCATGATTGGAATTGTAGTGGTTACGGGCTTGACAGATCAAGAAGTTCACTGTTGCTCATCCCATAGGCTTTTTTCGGCCTTTACTGCGTTTTAACGCGCAAGTTGTCTGCAGGTTGCTTTAAGAGGCTAATCTAATAGCCTTAAGTCTTGCGAGCTACGTTACAAGCTATGACTAAAATAAATAAATAAAATAGTAGCAATTTAATGTATGTCCTGGGAGTCTTCATGCATTATTTTTTTTCTTAAATTATTTTTAGTCTTTGAGAAATTTGAGCGTATGCAACCACCATGGGAGTAATTAAATGGTGCTTAGACTAAAATCAATGCATACAGACTCCCAACAATAATTAGCAATAATTTGCAGTCATAACAATGTATAAATAGATAACATCACAAGCTTAGTTGACAGATCAGAAAAGGGTGATTGAGAGGTAAACATTACAAACTTTAATGTACGTTTACTGTAAGAAAATGCATTTTTTTTATAAGTGACTCCAATAGATAAAGTACTTGTTATCATCTATAGTTTTAATCTGTGACATAAGCGGCATCTCCACTGGATCAATGGAATGCATTGATGACTTTGCATACAAGTATATATATGACATTCAGATTACAGTGTGGTTGTATTGCGTCCTTAAGCTGTTGAGATGATGGGGGCTCCATGTGGTTTCCATTTCCCACCCCTGACAAACATGAAATCCGTTCTTGCACATACAATGTCAAACACAATATCCATCTCAGCTGGGGCCAGATCTGTTATTCCAACCAAATCTAATTTAATCTTTGTTTGTCGGAGAGAGGTGAGCTAGATTGGACATGAGTTGTTTCTCTCTTTTGCAAAGTAATAGTGGAATTCTTGCTCTTTCCTCCAGATTCAGCCTTTCTACATATTATAAATAGGTATAAGAGGCCACTGTAATTCAAGAAAAACAGCAGTTGTTTGTGATGTATGTCACAGACTAACATTAGCAGCTGTTAATGCCATGCACAAAAAATCATGTTTAGAGAAAACCAGCGTCTACAAAGGCTCTGTTTAAGAATTGACGATTCTACTTCTCTTTTTTGCATCACTACTAGAGGACTCAATATTTTAGGGGTATGTTTTTTATCTATCAGTGGAGGGAGGGCTAGGGGATTTGTTAGATGACTGAATTTAACTTAAATTGATGCTAGACAGGCTAGTACCGATCTTTCCGTTTTGCTGGCTGCACGCAGTGGCGACCATCGACCACTAGGTTGTGCAGCATCAAGTGAATTTCTTGTAAATCCTATTATCTGCCAGTACCCTAAACCTAAACCTTAACCCTAGGACATCCCATCTAACAGGAAAGGTCCGCTAGTACTGCTCTCCAGCAATGTTAATGTCCCTCTTACATACACGTCTTCCACCAAAGTATCATGGATGCCTCCATGGAACAGCAGATGTATCACAAATGTTCTAATTATAATCAACATTTTAATGTTATCCCTGAGTAATTATGTTATTAGTGAGACTCAAAGTTTAAATATATGTTCACTATAGAGTGATCCTTGTAACCTTCATTTCGATAGTAGTTGATATATAATTAATAACGGTACAAAAATATTACCTAGAGCCTGCGATCTTTCTTTGTTTAGCAATATCTATATAATTTATAATTGTTCAGGTGCAGTTTTTTTCTATTTGATCTTTTCAATAACTAAACTTGAAATGGACAAAATGTTTTTAGAAAGCAAAAAAAAGAAACAAATACAGCTTTAAATATTTAACTTTTATAAATGATTATTTAGTGTGTGATTCTGTTTCCTTTACTTAGCTGCTACATTCAGCTTCTGAGAGTGGTTTTGCTGAAAGCACTGGCAGCCTTACGTACCACATTACCATTGTGCAGTTAGAATCTTTATTGCCCTCAAAGTATCCATCCACCTATGAAGTTGGTTGGCAAAAACAAAAATGGTAGACCTCACTGTAACATAATTGGAAAGTTAAAGGCTGTATTGTTTTTTTTATGTTCTAGTTTAGTGTAATCCTTCATAAGAGTATTTTTTTTTTTTTTTTATATCGGGCTACAGTGATCATTTAAAAGAACATGGAACTCACTTATTTGTCTGTAGACATATAAAAGAGCAGATTTTAAACAATTATTATTTTGTTTTTAAAAAATGTTCCATACAATAGTTTGAAAAACTAGCAGTCCAATGCGGCATCCCCATGATACAAGCAGCATCAGCTAAATATAAGATTTTATCTCAAATGTGGTATGCTCATAGTCAAAATACTGCTTATGTTTTTAGTTTTGTCACCCCTATGGTGATAGGGGGCTCCAGACATGGACCCCTTGCTCACTGGGCCTTAGGGAGTTCATCCTCACCTGATGAGGCCCAAGAGAGGTTGAAACGTACATCTGGGGTTTTCTGTTTCTCTTGTCAGGGTAGATTTGCCTGTTATTTCGGGGCTGAATCACATCATTTGAGTGAGACCAGACTGATATACTACAGGATATTTCTCCCTGTGAAGGGCACACGTGATCTAAAAGAGGTTGCTCTCTGAGTAGGTAACCAGACCTAGAGAACAAACCTACTTGGGTATGTTCATTGTTTGTTCTGAGATTGAGTACCTCTGATTCTGTTTTTGTTTAGTTTTTCTCACCTTTTGGGTGATAGGGAGCTCCAAATGTGGAGTCCTTACTCACTTTGCCTTAGAGAGTACAGCTGCACCTCACTGATGAGGCCCACAGAGGCCGAAACGTACGTCTGGGGTTTACTGTTTCTCCTGGTATTTCAGGGCTGGACCAGACTGATATTTCTCCCTGTTAAGGGCACAAATGAGCTTAAAGAGGTTGCTCTCTAAGTAGGTTTCCAGACCTAGAGAACAAACTGAATTCTGTACCTCTAGCGACCTCCAAAATGATACAAAGTTTAAACGTTCTTGCCAAATGGTTGTTAGGCCAGTTAGGAGTATTTACATAGCCAAATGAGCAAATATGTCCCTAATTTAATGGCTAAACTATTTAAGCAAAGCAATTATTTTTCTCTGTATATAAACGATAGTCTTTTAATCGTAGATGCCTCGAGGCGGAAATAATAAACCAGAACTGAAATCGAGGAGGGGGTTGCTGGTTTATTGTAAATTATCAAAGGTCACAGAGGGATCCCAGACTTCAGCTGAGAACTATCTGCTTCTGGCAGCTTAGCATTTTAAACATTCTGCCACAACTCCTCCTGACTGCCTTGCATCCCAGAACACAGCTTGTTTCCAGCAATAATTTATTAATCTCCGAAGGAGTGTCAGAGCTTTGCAGAAAATATGGTCCATGTGCAAACCAGATGGGGGGAATTGTGTATTTGTCAAAGTCCAAGAGCCCAAGTTACATTCATTTCCACTTTGGCAATGTCATCAGGTGGATGCCTTTGCGATGAAGTGTGTCTGCTGCAACCTTTGCTGTTGACGCAACTGGTTGTACAGGTGTTTCCTCCAAAGCCTTGTCTGTTTCCCATAACATTAGGACGGAGTTATGCGGGGCTGACAGCAAGAGGACTTGCATCATGCTTTTTATTACGAAAGAAAAAACGTATGCTGATTGATTTGCTATGGTCTATATACATCAAGAAGCAGAGTAAATTTATTGGCTTCTACTCACTGGATATACTATTCCAATGTGTCTGCCATTCATCAAGCCTGTGATTGAAGCTTCATCTGCAAGACACATGCCACCCCTCTATGGGATCCAGATGGCAAGTAGGGAGGAAGGGGGAGTACTGAGCTCTGTACATAGCATGGCTATTAATTACTGATTAAGGGCGGCTTGATGTTTGGTTGGTATGTTTGTGTCTTTTCACTATAATTATATTAAATATGGTCATAATTCATCTTCATATTACCAAGAGACTGAATATAGTACAACTGGTTTTCTAGTAGAAGAAAGTACTCACTGCCACATGACAAAACTGAATCTGAGAAAAGCAGAACAGGGGGATACTTTATCTTGTATTAAAGGATCATGTATTTCAATAGAAATTGCATGTTTACATTTGCTGACTTTATGAAGAACTTATGTTTTTTTTTTTACAGAATATACTCTCTTAGTTTCATCACCCCTGCTTCAGCATGATGGTGTGTTTTTATCAATGCATAGAAGGGTAGGTGAGGAGGGATAGGTGAGAAGGATTTTAAGAGAGCTTTTAGCAATAGATGAAAGCCCTACTCCTCTAGAAATGTAAAACCCCTCTCAAACATTAAACCTTCACCAGGTCCAGCAGAGGCATAATAGTTTTCTTTTCTAATTAAATACTAGGTTTATGACATTTTGCCTGGAAATTCTGCATGTCAGACTGAAGCTAACATAAATGTTACACCATGTGATGATCCTGATTGCCAAGTGCTCATGTGACTACATGGACTGTTATGCTGGGCTTTATATATATATATGCCATTAATAAGTTTGTTTGTTTTTGCTTTGTTCAGTCGTTTCCAACTCTGTATGACCACATGGACCATAACATCTTTATATCTATGCTGATCCACTTGGTATTCATGTGAGAGATACTGGAGTGGGTTGCCAGTTCCTTCTCCATTACTAGGTGGCATACAGCTCCTGGCATTACTAGGTGGTCTCCCATCCAAGTACCGACCAGCCCCAACCTAGCTCAGCTAAAGGGTTGCCTGACTTGGAATTGAACCCAGGTTGCAGTGGTGAAGGCACCAAATCCTAAACACTGGACCACCAGGGAACATTAATATGTTAGCTGTTAGCAATTTTGTATGCAGCCTGCTTATCAATTAAGCCAAACTTGTACCCTTCTTGATAGATAGGCTCAATTGTAAACATAGGAAGTGGAGTTATTAACAACATCTTATGTAGCCACACTTTGTTATGCTATAAGATAAATAGAAAACTTGAGTAGCCTGAGATGTGTCTGAGAGTTTAAATTAGGCTATATGGTATAGATGGGTTATCGCTTACTCTGCATATTAATTTGGATTAAGTGAACAACGTTTTATTTAATTTCCATACAAGTCAGCAGAGCTACCCATCACATTGAGGTATCTTAATGCAGAAAAATACAGAGTAAGTTTTTATCCATCTGCATCCCAGGCTAGTATTGAGCCATGCATAGGCAATGCTGCTCTAAAGACATGCTTCTTTAATGACAGATAAGGGTGTAGATTCTTCCACCTAACAATGTGAAATGATCTTACAGAAATTACTATACCTATTATAACCATATCACTTGGAGACGTCATCCTATTGTACTTACTAAGGGACTTTATTGCCTATTATATTTGACAGAGTACATTCTAAATATTTAATTGTATGTACTTCAATATTAGTTTTCATGTTTGTTTCTGTGTTGGTCGAAAAAAGAGGTCTTACAGACCGTCCACAGTCCAGGAAAATACAGATAATTTAGCTGCATGCCACTCACACCTACCATGTCATCCTTGTACTAAACGATTTGCTTCCTTTATTATTATAGCTCATTTATAACGTGCAGGCATATTCCATATTGCTGTATATAAGTTAAGTTCAGACAAAGATAAATACAAATTAACAAATAGCAAAGCAAGGAGGGCCCTGTCTTTGAGCTAGGAATCCAATGTCGATGGTGCATTCCCAAAGTACTTGGGATAGAAACTCACAGACTTACAATCTAAGGTAAAGTGAGTGGTAAAATAATTGCATCAATTCTGGCCATCCTAGATGTATGCACTGCACCTCCTCCCATGGCAATAAGAGAGAGCTCCTGAAACTTATGAAGTCAGCATCATCTGTGGAGCAAAACCAGGGCAGCTAGAAAATGGCATCAGTCTGAACCTCTCATGGCCAAGCAAGGAGTTATACTCCTGTGATGATTTTCATTATTTGTACTGGATTTCAGGAACTGACCTTGGATATCCTTTTGATCTTCTGATTGTCTTATTGTTTCTCCACCTGCCTTGATCATTTGCCAATACCCCCCGACAATGATATTCGCTGCAAGTTCCTGGACATGAATCACACATCTTCTGTTCTCCATTTAATCAGACCTGATCAGCCTACAATCTCTTCTTTAGTCCTGGGGTTACATCTTCAGCCATTACAGACACCTAAGGCACCTATCTAGTCCATTCATATTGCCTTGGTCTATTGTGTTGTAGATCATGCAGACTCTATATATATATATATATATATATATATATATATATATATATATATATATATATATATATATACACATCTTCTTTACTGCATCTGCCTGCTTTTCTAATCTCAGATTCCCAACCTTGGTCTCTCTCCGTGGCACACGATTTTTTTCAGGAATACTTTAAAAACACAAAACTCAACACTTTTTAGATAAGTATAGCAACACATCCAAAGCACATGACTCTATCCCCTGTCTATATACAGTGTCTGGAACCCTGAAAATTTGGATAGAGACTAAAGTGAAAAAGCTATCACTATAATAGTTGTGGATCTGCGGGGTTGTTCGGAACGCTTACAATTTTAGTAGCGCTTTGCGATCCTCCCGAAGCAAAGTGAGCCATCGACCCTGGACTTAGGCTGCAATGAGCGCGGGGCTTGCAATGAGCACCGAAGGGGCACAGAGGGGCCATATCCTCGCATTGTGTGGCAAAAAGCATTGCCAGCCTTACAGTTTTACTCCCGTAATTTTTGACGGGCAATTTCCTAGTACATATGTATGGACCAAAGTTTGCTCTCTGGGTTTCTACTTGTCATACTGGGTTATGTGAAAAAAAATTCCATTCAAGTCACTGGAGACCTATCACGTTGAGATACCATATTTCATAACACATGCAGAATAATATTTAACTTATCTGTTGTAAGAGACATCTTGCGTCTGCACTATATACACACTATATTACACAACATGATCTTTTATTACTTTGTAACATATAATCCACATATCTGAGCAGCTTTGGTTCTCTTCCATCATCATACTTAGTTTGCTTTTGTGTACAACAGTTTATTTATTTTTTTATAGATTTAAACGACAAACAAGTAATGAATGGATTGTGTCAAAGTCTATGTTTTTCACCTGTTCTTGTTTCTTAGTGATGTCCTATCCATAACTTTTAAGAAAGATAAAAAGGAGAAGTCTTTAATTAATTCCTATCTTTATTTCATTAAGCTGTAAAATCAACAATGTAAAAGTAAATATAGTTCTATGCATTTTTTTTCTATTTGTCACGGTATTAACTTTTTGAAAAAACTTTTAAACAAATGTATAAATCAGAGAACAAATAGTGTGAAAAGAACATTATAAATGAAAAAAAAAACAATAAATGAATAAACAATAAAAATCTTTATAAAGTAATTGTTAATGTTATTTCACTGTCTGCATTGTGCTGAGAGATAATATAATTCCTTGATCTGCACATTGCATACCTACTATGCAAAAGTCTTGGGGCCTCATTCAATTGAGATGTGGGCAATTGAATAGGGCCCTAAAGAAGCACATAGCATATTTTTATTAAAGAAGTTTTTAGTTAGTGAAAACCTTTCTTTTGGATAGATGCTTGCTAACAAAAAACTTCTTTAAAAAATATATGTTATGTGCTTATTTAGGGCCCTATTCAATTGGGCAAATTGCAATTGAATGAGGGCCTTGGTATATAAAAAGGCTATGTGTTCCAGTGAGGTATAATTTGTAAAATGAACGTGCAGTCTATCCATGTTTCTCTCTTTTCCCTCTCTCTCCATTCCATTTTCACTCCCTTTTTCTCCCTAGTTTCCCTTTCCACTCAGTCCTCTTTTGTTCTTTTTACTCCCTCATTTCTCTAGTGCATCTCTGCTCTCTCTAACCTTTTCCTCTATGTTCTCTCTCCCTATCCTACCTATTGCATCTCTCTATCCACTTTCTTTCCCCCTCATTGTACTATATAAGTCCTTGATCTCTTTCCTCTGTACTCTCTCTTCTCTTTCTGTTTCATTTTGATCTGCCATGTCTCTTTTTCTCCTTAGTGTTGCCTCTTTCTGAATCTTCTTACCTCATACTTCCTATTATCTCTCTAAAGCATCTCTATCATACAAATAACTTACAAATGACTATTTCAAATGTACATAATAACTGCATTGCTCCATTTGATCTAGAGTAATACCCTTGAGTTGCATTTTGTGTGCCCAAAGGTTCTAAAGACAAATATACTCCAAATATTCATCTTCGTGGTTCCTTAAGAAGGTTCTGGAGATGGTTTGTGAAGGAAAAAGACCACTTAGTGTGTTGAAGAGATGTTTTGGGCCCTAGAAATCTATTCTGTGGTATTGGGTTGGCCTTGTAACGTTAGACTGGAGCCACGTCTGGAGCTATATGGGTATTTGAATACTTTAAGAGCTTAAAAATGGTTCAGTCATGAGATTACTTGGAAACACTATTCTAGAAACTTGAATTAGTATAATTTACAAACAGAATGTGATCTTTGTCTACCCTTCCATTTTTGTAGATCATTCTCAAGTAAGCCAGAAGCTATCAGCCATCCAATTCTGGACTCCACAGGCATGTTCCACTGGTGTAATGCGGTGCCACTAGAGCAAGCTACTCTGGTGAGTCTATCAGGAAAACAGATTTAATTGTGTCAGCCCAGTGGTTCCCAAACCTCTCCTTAGGGATTTCAATGTAACACTAAACCCAGACACTGGGTTATAATTATCAAGTGAGAATAAAGATAAAATATCCCAATTTACTTTATTTTTATAGGGGTTATTTATCAGAGTAAGATTTTATCCTTGAATGAATAAAAACATAGGAAATTGAGATATTTTACATTTTAACTTTGCTTATTCTAATGTTTATTGCTGATTGATAAATATTTATAACTATACCCCTTTTAGTCTCTGTGTTGCTGTTCCCTACCACTAGCCAACCATGAAACAAACAAAGGCATATGCTATATGTTCATGGTCGTAGGAGCCCAAACAATCTGGGGGGATACAGCTTAAAGAGAAAAAAACTGTGTCCCTGAGTGGTGCAAGTTAACTCCCATCCCAGGACAGGCAGCAGGGGTGGATCTACCACAAGTGCACTTGATGCAATGCACCGGGGCCCTGCTGCAGTGCCCCTCAAAACCTTTTTTATTTCTTTGTTTAAATTCTCAATGTCCCTGGGCCCCACACATTGACACCCCACCTGTCCCCAATATAATTACAAATCATATATATAATTACTTAAGTTATTACATATAAATTATGGGTCAAAGCTTCCATGGGAAAGAAATACTTCTTCATAGCGCTCCAGTGGCCAAATCGGGTAATGCATGATCAAGTTTCATTTTGCTTTTTTGTGTCCCCTGTTCATATAATCTGGGGTGGGATTTGTTCCCAATACCACCCCAGTTCCTTCACCTCTGTATATCTTAGATCTTTTATTTCAGTTGATGACTGTGTTCATTAAAAGGAGCATCATAGCATTAAAACAAGTTATGGCTCTTTCAAAGTATAGATTGCACCTGTCATGATGAAAGCTCTATTAACCTAATTATATAGGGTTATGAATTAGTATTTTTTTATCTTTCTCTATTTAATCTTTCTTCGGTGCCTGCCATTTTAGCTTCTCCACCTCCTCCCATGTCTTAGCGTGTATGAGCTAGGTAGGCAGCAAGCTATGAAGCCCAATATTGTCCCTTCAGATAATGATTTTGTTATGATCAGAGTTTAACAGCTCCAGGCTTTACCCTTCCAACTTTTCCAAGCCAAATTGCTTTGGAATATCATAACCCACCAATTTAAAAACAGAGAATTTGGAGCCCAAAAACAGCCAAGTTGCATAGTCCTAATTTTATTATTATCTACAGTATTGATCTGAAATGTACCATATGGTTGGTTCCCAGTCAGAGACCTTTAACTCCCATTCATTAGATGGACACGGTAACAGTCTTTGCCTTGTAGTATGTTTTGACCTCTGCGAGGGACCATTTACATTATCCTGTTACATTCATTTCACAGAAATCACACTTTAGTGAGAATGTGGCAGAGAAAAGCTAGTTAATTATCTGCAAGCAATCAATTTGTGTCAAATTAATGAAATCCAATTAGCTTCCACACAGCCACATTTATTTTATTATTAAATTAATGTACTGCTGTGTCTTGTACAATTTTTGATATAAACGTCTTCCTCGCCATATGCCAATATACATGTCTCTCTCCTCTATGTACTCGCACATAAAATAAACACACATACACACACCCACACTCATACACCTACACACACACATGTTCATATGACCAATATATACACAAACATACACAGGTGCACACATACATGCCAGAGAATGTGTTTGTGGGAAAATTTCACTATACTTCACTGTGGATGCAAAGGGCTTTAAAAAAAGGTTATAATGGGAAAAAACAACATTGTAGCCCCAGTAAATGACTTTACAGGCCTTAAAAAACTTTAATAATTTAGTAATATTTCAACAATTTTCTTTGCTTTTTATTTTATTTTAGTTTTTTCTCTTGTATCAAGCATGTACGCACAATCATGTATTCTTTAAAGGACCACTGTAATGGACTTACAGCAGGAGCTAGATATTTTTGTAATTAGGTGTTCATATGTAATAAAAAAATTCTATTAAATTATGAACATGATCTCACTTTCGACCAAAAACTGTTATATGATAAAGTCACATATATAATCAACCAATTGCAAAATTATGTTTTTGTTCAAAAATATTTTTGTATGCTCATTGAGAGAACCTATATCAACATGATTTATATTTATGTAACAGTATTGCAAAATGGAGGGAGGAAAAAAAACAATAAAAAAAAAAAACAATATTTCACTGTTTTATAATGTGACTTGATCTATGAAATACTCGTGTTCAGTCGTTCAGTTGTGTCTGATTCTCCGTAACCCTATGGGACACATCACGGCATATCTTGAGACTTCTTGTGCTCATCCATAAGGGTTTCATGGCAAAAATACTGGAGTTCCTCCTCCAGTGGACCACTATATGTCTGACCTCTCTCCTATGACCTGATCATCTTCAGTGACCCTACATGGTATAGCTCACAGCTCCACTGCGGTACACATGCCCCTTCACCACGACAAGGTAGCGATCCAGAAGGGGGTGAAAAGCTTATGTTTTACTAAATATGTCATAAATCAATCAAATAAATTAATGATAAAAAATGATATTCAATGATTTAGAACGTCAGCTTCACATACATCAACTTCATATACATACATACAGTTCAGATGCTTTTCTCCGCCATTATGAGGTATAAGGGATAGGAGTAACTCTGACTGGGATACAGTCCTAAAGGACAACAAACTAGTAATATTAGCACTATGTAAGCTTGAGATAAAACACATTTTACAGAAAATGTTGTGTAATAGGGGCTTCCATCTATAGAATTTGTAATTATATTGAGGCGGGTGGATGTGTGGGGCCCAGGGGCATTGAGAATTTCAACAAAGAATTAAAAAAGGTTTTTAAGGCGCACTGCAGCACTGCCCCCCTTCCCCCCCAGAGCAGGGCACCGGTGCGATGCCCTAGGTGCCCCGGGGCTAGATCCACCCCTGCTGCCTGTCCTGGGAGTAGATTTGAATTGCATCAGTCAAGGCCACATTTTTTTTCTCTCTAAGCTGTATCCCGCCCCCCAAGCCACCCGCCCCACACAATATTTTTTTTGGCTCCTAAGCCCATGACTGTAGAGAATGTTTGTGATTTTTTTCAATAGGGACAAACATTGTAGAAATTCATAGTATCATTGCATGTATTTACACCCATATTTGGTACATCTCACGTTTAAAGGGACTAAATATGGATCAGGAACTACTTTCAAATTATATAAAGGGAGAGAACAAGAGAACATCATTTGTTACAGTTGTCCTGACATTTTCTCAAGTTGGAAAGCATGTTGTTGGGTTCTGATTTTTGCATAAATCTAAACTCTGTATGACCAGCTCTAGTCTTTCTGGCGTGTTGGTCAGCGTGTTAATGGTGTAGTATGTGTTTACAGCACTAAATGATTCCTATCATGGATTTGTAATTCTCAAAAGAGAAATTCAGACTCCTCGGCTCTATGAGCAATACTTGTAATGAAATATCTTCTGCCGAAATCTAAACATTATGCTAAGCAAGTAGAACAAACAGCCTCAAAACCCAGTTAATTATCAATGAGGCTTAATTCTCATCACTCATATTAATTGTGGAATTATACCTTTTCTCCGAGAGGCCCAGGCTAATAATCAATCCATTTGTCTCTTTTAAGATAAGCTTCGTTTTACTGAGCAGTCTGTCTCATTCAGGAGATGAATGGTTGGACTTGGGGCCAATGAGATTAAAGGCTTGATAGGAATTCATTAGTCAACGGTAATGAAACAGGTTCAATCGAAGAAGATCTTTTAATATGTGTTATTTGTATTCATGGTTAAATGATGTTGTAAATAAGATACCTTCAGAGCTTTGCTGATGATCTAAAATGCAAGACGTTTAACTGCTTCCTAGCTCCTTCCCAACAGATGGTCTATTGTCTAAACTCCTTGTCAAGTTGCATAGATAAAGTGGGGATGTATTTTCATATAAATCAAAATACCAAACATTGTCTAGAACATTGGTTGGTACATTATATTAAGTGATTTTTATGTAGCCCCCAGTGAAGAGAATTACCATGGCATGCAATGGAATGATCATTCTGTAGCATTGAAGAGGCTACAGTCATATTTTCTTGCATCCAGTTTTTAGCATGACCCAGACACTGTACTTGAGGTGAGCTGTACAAATGTAGGTGTGCAGAGTTCTATGCCCACAATGATGTCATAGTCATCATTTTTTGTGAGTAGGAATATGAATAAAATAATATATTTATTTAACAAATAGTACATAACAACACCAGGCTAAAATATATATAAAAATAGTAGAAGTCACCCAGAGAAATTGAATCAACAGTACACTCTCTCTATATATATATATTTGTTCTAAATAGAGAGGGGGAACTGACACTATGACCCCGAGGGTGTACCTCGTCACTGAAAGGTGTCAGGAAAAGCATCTACCCTAAAACTAGCTTTGTCCCATATTTGCCTCATTTTGTGTACATATTGTGTATCTGTGCATGTTCTTTGTTGATGTCTATGTGAGAATGTAGTGTGCCCTGTTGTTGATTCAATTTCTCTGGGTGACTTCTACGTATATATGCTTTCTATTTTTTCTATATTTTTTAGCCTAGCGTCATTGTTATGTATAATTTGTAAAAAAAAAAAAAAAAAAGATCATTATTTACAGTGGGCTCTCAGTTAAACGGCATCCATGGGGACTGGTAGATGCCGGATAAATGTAGTCTCTGGTTGCTTGAGAGTTACTTTTAAAAGTGACCTAGATTAGCTGCACATAGGATGCTCTGCTAAGTATATTTGTCAGTGAGGGCTGTTCTAGCTGCAGCAGCTTTCACTCCTCACTTACAGACAGGTATGTTCGGCTGGAGGGTTCGGTGCTGAACCCGGGGAATGTAACGCCAACACTGCACTGGCTCAGTCCCTCATGCCTGTCTGCTTCCAGGTAACACTGATTTGCTGAGACATACAGTGGATGAAATCTAGGTGCCTGCAAGCATTTTGTGACATGACAACCTGGCTCCTGGCATTTGTTGAGCCCTGTAAAATATCATTTTTATTTAAAGTACGGTATTCAATTTTTTTTCTGGTTGCTCAAGAGTTCTGGTTGCTTGTGTTCCGGTTAACTGAGAGTCAACTGTATTTATGTTCCTACCCACATACTTTATGAATATATTGTCAATAATTGTAAAGAACTTTGGAACTCAAATTTCATATCCTACTCTTTAGAAATGTTATCTAGGGCTTGATCACAATAGACACATTAAGGTAAAATATCTCATGTTAAAATAATGTTTCCTTATATTATTTTGCTGCTACTTAAATTTCACATACATTTGACATTAATACCCTTTTACACATGAAATTATTAATATTGGTGATAGTGTCCCTTTGAAAGCTCTGTTTTAGTACATAGATATTGAACTATATGGCCCATTCTTGACTGTGTACTTGGATTGTCTTTCCGTGTTAGCATCTGCCAACTCCACTGGGGGCATTTTCCATAAGCCCACTACTTTTTCTTCACGAAGTATTTCTCCTTATGTTCTTTGAACTTTATATATAGAATGATAATCAAATCTGACTATATATGGTGATTATAGAGACAACAGTGAGCAGTGCTCCATTAGAAACACTTTAAACATATGGCAACAAACATGTGAGTTCTTTACTAAAAATGTTGTTTGAGAGTTACACTTAATGGATCAGAGGAGGGAGGTGTTTATGCCCCATAAAATCTACCCATAAAACAGTAAGAGCAGCGGGAGGGACCAATGAAACATGGCCTTCTGGGCCACTAAATCAATTAAACCGAATGTAAAGGAAACATGCACTCAGAAACATGCAATAGAGATATCATTGTCTGTCCTGAGCAAGCTGTTACTGACAGCAATAATCTAGTGCTGATTTATATACCCCTAAACAGGACAACGATTGTTGGGTTTGTATCCATCATGAGGTGAAAGGTCAGATGACTCATCAGTCCCACTATACTTAATTGGTCCCATTGGATCATCCAGACAACTCTCACCAGCCGACCATTAACAGTGCTATGAAACTATCATCTTTAAGAATAATGGTGAGAGCTTTTTGTGTGTTAGGTTTTGCTGAGACAGAATTCGAGCAATATGTTCATCAGGATTGACCAGGGGTTTGAAAGTATATCTTTAATTTATTAATCCTAATCCAATAATATGATTGAATAAATAATATATATATATATATATATATAGACATGTTGGTACTACAGAATATATATATGTTTTCTAGATTTAAGGGGCCACATTAGTCCTAGGCCTACTGTTAAAATCTTCTAATTTTAAGATTTACACTTGAAAATATGCAACAGGATTTTGAAAAATGATAGTATCTAATGTATTACCTTTTATATGATTATGCTGTGGAATGTACTTCCTGGGGTTGGAGAAGATTTTGAATGCATAGGAAGTTTAAATCCACACAACTAGAATATTGCATCTAAAACTGCCAATTATTTTTTTAGGTCTAGTGATAAAGCCATTATTTTACAAAGCCCCCCCTCCGAGAAATTAATGAACAGAAACACGTCAGAATAAAAATGGAACCCTTCGGTAAAGATTAAAAATCCTTTTTCTATATATCGATCTATCTATCTATTGATCTATCTATCTATCTAATCTACAAACAGTTCCATCTTTTGGAAGTGTATCTTTTAAGCGAAAATACCCTTGTCCTTCCTAGTCCCCTAAATGACCCTCTTTTTAAGGGACAGTTCTATTTTTCAAGACAAATCTCCGGAGAGTTGATGCAATGCCAGAGGCTAGCAGCAAGATTCAACATTGGGACAGGAATATCCAATAAACAAGTAGAATGACAAGAATGGCCAAGGTCTCTATCCAAGGTCAAGTCTACAAAATCCACACCAGAAGCACAAACTTGGCCCTTGCTAAGGCACAATTGGATTACATGTCCTTTTATAGTTGAGCACCTTTCGCTTCTTGATTGGCACAGTTGTGTCACAAACCCTTACACACTCTAGATAAGGATAACAACTCAAAAATTCAATTATATTTTAATTAGAGGAATAAGATATTTTCTAGAGAAATTGATGCCCTTAAGTAAATATGAAAGTAAGTTAGGAATCAAATAGTTATCACAGTGTTACAGCAGTTCTTTAAGGTAAATATTACCTAATGCTTCTTATATGCTGTTACATTAAGTTATTTTGATGCTTTGCTTTACACATAATAATGTCATCACCTGCATTTGTAAAGTCTGAAGTGACATAAAAAATAGATTTCTCTAAACATTATACAATCTAATAACTGAAGACAGACATGAAAAACAGCATAGATTTCTAGGGTGACCATTGAGTGGTCCCTCATGGAAACTGTGATGATATCTATCTCTGGCAGGGGGTGTATGAGTGTAAATATTTTATTATTTTTAAATGTACCTTTACTTTTTTAGACCCATAAAGATGCAGCACAAGCAGATTTCCACAATCACATTGTTGTCTGTATCTTTGGCGACGCTGATTGCCCATTGGTCGGGCTACGGGATTTTGTCATGCCTCTGCGGACCAGCAATTTAAACTATGAGGAGCTCAAGCAGATAATATTCCTTGGGCCACTCAAGTATCTGAGGAGGGAGTGGAAAACCATCCGCAATTTTCCCAAGCTGTTCGTATTTCCAGTAAGTTATTCTTTCGTCTGTCAATGTCACACTGGAGTTACCGAGATGGACCGTCATCTGCAAGTTTAATATAATACACTCTGCTTTTTGTTTTGGGTACTAATCCTTTAAAGGAGCAGAATTTATATATTTCAAAATGTTGTCTTTTGCCTGATAGTCTTTTGGAAACTGTACTTCACTCTGAGAGACTCTCATTAGAGCATTGCACCATCAGAGTTATGGATCTTTATGGAGAAACAATTTACGGTACTCTCTCTAGACATTTTGGCAGCAACTGACTCTCCAATATTTTAATTTGTCTTAAAACAGTCCTGATACTGCTGCAATGTTGCATTTGCATTGTTGTTTTAACTTTTGAACTACTAAAGTCAGCTATTTTACATTAGAGATAAGTATGTTCTGTGTCCATTTAAAAGACCCCTGTAGTCAAATAGTTAAAATCTACACAAATATACACAGAGGGTCACTATTTTACTGTCTAAAGCTTTTAATCTGCCACTACCCTAACCCCTAAATCTAACCCTAATCCTAGGAAATTGAACAAATTTCATGCCACCTAGTGGCCACTGGCCACCTCTGGTGGCGGACAGATAACAGATAATTAACAAGGGTATCGCAATGATATATAACAATAGAAGAAGCCTTACTATCGTTCCAGTGCTTAACACTTAACCAACAATGGAATACAAAAAAATTTAAAAACAGGAACTTTATTAGAAATTCTTAAAAAAATATATGTACACAATGAAGACCCTAAAAGGTGCCAACAACTGGACTGGTCTTAAAATATGGTACAACAACCAAGAAAAAATATATAATTATATTTATATAAGGTAGGTCAATACAAAGCAGTCCCTGTGTCTCATTATCATATCGTATTGCAATGATACCTTATTTATTGGAGAAAGTGATGAGCTTTTGAGAGATGCAGGGTTTTTCTTACATCTAAAGCAATTCGGATTAAATGTTACAACTGATGTCTATTCACAAGTGAAAGAGGTTAAAAACAGCCCTAAATAACAGATACATTGGGACAGAATAGTCATGGCAGCGGGCACCCTAAAGGCAAGGCATGTGGTGTTTAGGTAATTTCCATTATATAATTTCTATATTATTCTGATTTAAATGCTGCTGGGTATGTGTAAAAATGCTTCCTAAATGGTTCTCTCTTGCAGGGCTCTGGGCTCTCTTGTTCTAACCTAAGATCTGTGAGCATACACAAATGTTCAATGTCCGTCATACTTTCTTCGAACCAGATCTACAATGAGAAGAAATACTTGGAGGATACTGAGTGTATATTGGCCACACTTAACATGAGGTCCATGAAGTCCATTGATACATCTTTCGGTGCAGGTGAGACACTCATTCTGGGCTCTGTAAACCAGGTAGGCCAGAAGATTTTAGCTCCTACGATTTTTAGATATTCTACATACACACATATACATATACCCTTTCCTTGGATCCGACAAATATCATGGTGGCTCAGAAATGTAATATAAGATTGTCAATCCCTGCTCTAATAACACCATTAAAGTGACTCTTTATAAAGTGACATGCTTTGTGTCTGAGCAGCATGAGACACTGGTAGCGTGGATCCATTCTCTTGTGGGCATGGCTCTAGGTCACAGCTGTGCAAGAGGGCCACTCTCAAAAACAGGAAATAAGAGGAAAGTAAGAACCTTGTTCTCACTGGGATTCTTAGAATTAATTGAAGTATACATTTTGTTTCTAGTTAAAACATTTATGGAAAACAAGCACATTTTGCCTAATGATTCTTCCAAATAAAAGATTGTCCTACATCCACAATGCTAGTTGGTTTCCACTTTTCATTTGACATTTAAATTTCATTTTGAGGAACCCAACCATCCCCTCTAACTTGAAAGGTTATACAGCAACACAATAAATTATCAAACGTGGGGTTATGTGAGGTTAAGTGGCATTACAAATATAAATATCCCATCTATGTTTTCTATGGAGCCTGTTTATGAATCACGGATAAGCTTGAGTCCAATTGGATAAATAGACTCCATGAAAAGCATAGGAAATAGGGATACTGGTAAGTACTGAGTTTCCAGTCTTGTAGGGTGCTTTGGGAAAAAAGCACTTTCTACAAAGACTCTAAGCTCAAAACAGGGCCCACCATTTTTTTTTTAGTTGCTAATATTGTATTTTTTCCTGTTCTCTCCCCTTGTATATGTCAGCGTGTTACAAATAAATAATAATAATAATACTGGGGTATGTTTTGCAGACAAGTTTTACTTGCAGATAAGTGCTGTTACCAGGTTTAGATGGGGGTTAAAGGACTGCTGGTGGTTATATTTATATGTTCTTATGAGGAACTTAACTGTGTAACAATAATGAATCAGTTTATCCAATTTTACTTAATGGTAGCATCCATTTGTTCTTGTTGCTCAGAAGAACAGGAATTCAGATGATATCTCAGTTCTGTTGAAATGCTGCCATTATGAATGGTGGGTGATAAAATAACTAAATAGAGGAGAAGGTCCCATTCGAATAACATTCACCCTCCTGCTACAGGCAGACTATGATAGAAGTGCCCATGAGTCAGCTTAATTTATTTTCTCTAAAATGCATGTATCCTCATGGTTTACATTGGTAATAATGCTTATAGCAGGAAGTGCATGCCTGCACATTAGGAATCTGACAGTTACAACTACCAGTGATCCCCGCAGGTCTACTGGGCACACTAGTTTAAACGACACATCCTCCTGAGTAAGAGCTTTTTGCAATGTCCTGGACAAGCTAAAGGGTGAAGTGACCAAGGCCTCCTACAATCCTATGCTTAAATTTATTATATTTATACATGTATAAAGCCGCAACTAAACTTTACGCTGGTAGGGAATAAAATAAGTCATTTTATACTGCTAAGGTGAAATCTATCTTGTTCTAAAAAAAGGACATTTCTCAACGAATATTCCAGGAAATGACCAAAGTCAATTCTCAACATAAATTTGTTAAATTATATTATTATCACTTGTCTATGAAGTGGGAGGACTTGATTGTAGATCCCAGTGCTGACTCTGTGTAACCTTGCTTATATTCTCATTAATTCTAGAAATGAAGATGCATTAAAAGCTCCTCTTTGCATAAACCTTGCAATATTATATATAAATTATTTGCAGCGAGAAGTGATTATTTGGCGATGCAGAACATATCATAGACTTGTGGGGGAGCAGGATTAATAGACCGTGGGTAGTTTCCCTCTACCTCAATCAATAAGCTTCTACATGTGTATTTTAGCCGAGATTTGCTTCTTGTGACCTATACTCAGTTCCAGCAAACGCCTTTACTTATGATAATAAACGCTAATGGCTCTCTGCTGTCCCTGGAATTCCCTGTAAATCTCACAGCGGTTCTAATTGAATAGCTAAGGATTTATGAGCTAATAAGTTGCAGATACTTTGTACTTATCTGAGGATATTAGGCATGTCAGTGCCAGACTCAAAGCCATTTCTCTGACTTGTCAGATGACTAAATTAATGGCTTTCCAGGGCAGGATTTGCACGTGTTTGATGACCTCACCTTGTAAAATGCCACATGATGCCAACCTGACTCCATGATCTCATGGGATTGGAATTCAGTTCAGGTTTTTCCAATATAAATCAGTTTTTAAATAACCAGAATGACTGAATATTACTCAAGGACACAGAAGACAGGAACAAGTCCCACAATGGTATCTGGGCCATATCTTACAATATCATGCTGGACTGAAGAACCCAAAGCCTTTGATCGACCACTGACTTGGTTATACAAAAATAAATAGTTAAAACGGATTCAAGGAAGTGTACAGGACTCAATAACATACAAGGGCCCCATTACATAAACAGAATCAAGAACACATACAAGATATATGGTTTAAGAAGATGCTTGGCTATATTCTTGTGGGACTAAACGGCATGTACCTAGTTTACTAAATTGGTACAGATCCAATAGCAGGACCAAATATCAGCTATAGCACTCATGGAGGATTCAAGGATATATATAGGTTGCAAAGACATTTATAGAACCTAATAACATGCACGTGTGATTGATATGCTCAAAATTGCAACATGAAATGTACTGAACTTTATAGCACATATAAATTCAAGTACATTTATATGGATGCATATAGGACTCAAGGCCCCAAGGGCACATTCATGACCCAAGAACAATTACAGGATTCAATCAAATTTAAAAGACACAATGACACATAGAGAACTCAAGTATACAACTAGAACAAAAATGCATTCAGGATACAAAGATGGAACCACATTTACAAGGCTCAAGAGAACTTCCAGGATCCAAGGTTATAATCAGAAAACATTCTTGACCCAAGTTTCCTTACAGTGTAAGTGCCCCAGGGCACATTCAGAACACATGAAAATGTGCAGGAGCCAATAGCATATTCAATGCCTGGTAACAGAACCAGTATAGACATTTCAATGATATATGTTGTACTTGAAGACGTGTACTTTTTCTATTAAGATGATAGAGGCCAACCTCTGAAACTTAATCTACAGTACTCAAAGACACGTAAACTTTACACATACATTTACAAAACATAAAATTGCATGTGTGGTGTGTATGTCCCAAAAAGCTACAGGGTACAGGAAAAGTATAATAGCAGATATAGCATTTAAGAACACAGGGAGGATCCAAGGGCACGTTGAGGACCCTATCATATTTGCAAGAAGCAAGGGCACGTTCACAACCAAGGACAAAATTAATTAATTCATTCAAAATCTGTGCATATGTTCAGAACTAAAGCAGAACATATCGAGACTTTCATAACCCAAGAATACATTGAGGACTCCAGGACAATCCTTAAAAAACACTTTTAATGGAAAATATCATATACCAACTTCTACCAGTTTTATGACTGTAACATTTTCTTTCACCTCTTGTCTCAAATTGAATGATATAAATAAACAAATGCATTTGTAAACGGTATTGCTCAGTCATGTCCAACTCTCTGTGACCTCATGGACAACACACCATGCGGATCCACTTGGTTTTCATGGCAGAAGTACTGGAGTAGGTTGCCAGTTCCTTCTCCAGTGGGCCTCAGCATACAGCCCCTGGTTTTCCATCCAAGTACTGACTAGTGTGACCTCTTGGTTCCCTGGCTGGATTTGAACTTAGGATGTAGTGGTGAAAGCACTTGCATCTTAACCACTGCACCACCAGGGAATCTTGCAATGCATTTAGTATACTCTAAATCAGGGGTGTAGGAGCCAGAATAATTCTGGGGGGGCGGGGGGGGGGGGGATACAGCTCATTGTAAACACAGGCCATAAAATAGCATATATCTACATACATACAAACATAGAAAAATCCTGGGGTGGAAGGATTTGTCCCCCATCCTCCCCAGTTCCTACACCCATGATAAATCCATGTACACTTCATTGAATACAATATTTGGCACTATATAAATACTAGTGATAATATTTATCACTTGTAAAACTTCACTAATCCCCCCAATATTTTTGTGACAAACCAGCAATAAAACCCCAGTTGGGTGCCTACCCTCTTTTATGCATTTTGAAGTCTTTCTCTGCCCATTCCTGACATCAGCCCAGACTTTGTAGAGAGAAAATGCAATATTAAGCATTCTCCCAGTCTCCCGTAGTAATGTAATTCTTTGTAATTGAATGCGAGTTTTATTAAACACCTCTCGGGATGAACACTTTCCCTGTTCTCTGTATCCAAACCTTCACTTTCAATTACTCGCCTTATGTTGGCAGCTTTTAAAAAAAAAAAAATTTAACTACATTACCAAAAAACTAAATTACCATCCCTCAGGAATCAAAGCCAGTCAGTGAAGTACTGCAGATTTTTATTTAACTCTTTCAACTCCGAAGCTGTTTACCCATAGAGTGATTCTAAAATTGCCCTGTTAAAGTCATTTTTGTTTATAAAACAACATCAGTAATATCCTTCTGTGTATTCACTTCACAGTAAACCAAAAAATAATAACTTATGGTGGGCAAAAGAGCGATAGAAGCCCTCCACCGTACTGTAGTACAGTAAATAAATATTATATTTGTGTTCACATTTGAATGTATAAAAATAAATTAAAGAACATATTTCCTGCTCAGAATTCCGAGAATTACAGTAAGTGCAGTAAGTGGGAAGGTTAATAGCTTTAACGTAAAATCTAAAGCACGGGTTCGGAACCAGACCCACACTGATGAGATCCACTAAACATTGAAACAATGGCGCCTGTGGGTAGCCTCCTAACTCATGCAAAATCCATCCCATGCTTGATGAGATCCATTAAACATCGAAACAATGGCGTCTGTGGGTAGCTTCCTAACTCATGCATAATCCGTCCCATGCTTGATGAGATCCATTAAACATCGAAACAATGGCGTCTGTGGGTAGCCTCCTAACTCATGCATAATCCATCCCATGCTTGATGAGATCCATTAAACATCGAAACAATGGCGCCTGTGGGTAGCCTCCTAACTCATGCATAATCCGTCCCATGCTTGATGAGATCCATTAAACATCGAAACAATGGCGTCTGTGGGTAGCCTCCTAACTCATGCATAATCCGTCCCATGCTTGATGAGATCCATTAAACATCGAAACAATGGCGCCTGTGGGTAGCCTCCTAACTCATGCATAATCCGTCCCAAGCTTGATGAGACCCATTAAACATTGAAACAATGGCGTCTGTGGGTAGCCTCCTAACTCATGCATAATCCGTCCCTTTGCTTGATGAGATCCATTAAACATCGAAAACAATGGCGTCTGTGGGTAGCCTCCTAACTCATGCATAATCCGTCCCATGCTTAATGAGATCCATTAAACATCGAAACAATGGCGTCTGTGGGTAGGTCTCCTAACTCATGCATAATCCGTCCCATGCTTGATGAAATCCATTAAACATTGAAACAATGGCGTCTGTGGGAAGGTCTCCTAACTCATGCATAATCCGTCCCATGCTATGCTTTAAAGCTGTGTAATACATGCCAAAATGTAGCCATGTATAAAATGGTATTGGAATAAAGAGTGAACATGCATTGTGGACTCATTTGCATGTCCCGCCCAGTTTCCAAAAGTTCAGTACAATTCTGTATTTCTATTAATTCTGAGGAGGGAAAATAAGAAAACTTATGAACACAAATGTACTATTCACTCTATTTACTTCTCAGTAAAGTAATAGCAAGCTTCTAAGAAACTTGCATGTTACCAGTGAAGTGCCTGTAACACCTTACATTCATATAAGCACTTTGCAGTATATTACAAATCATGGGCCTAATACATATTTCCTGAAATGTTGTTTGTATCATAATGTTAAATTTGAATAAACAATTACAAAATATTATCCTAAGATTACTAATTTCTTCTGTAATAATACAAAGCACTAATATAGTTGCACATGCACTCAGGAGATTTGCAGCGGACCCATACTTTGCATCATGGGTGTAGTTGCCAAAATAATTCTGAGGGGGATACAACTCATTGTATACATAAATGTACAACAGCTTCTCTATACATATACACACATTGAAAAATGCTTTCCATAAAAGTGCAATTCTTATATTATCGTTATGGGAGTAGAAATCATCTGGAGAACCTTGCTGCCCTTCATGACTTCTATTGCAATACAGATATAATGAGATGAAGTGCTACTTTACAGAAAGAGTAGTAGATAAGTGGAACAACCTTCCAGCAGTCCAATTTTTATCCCTGCCAGTGTTTGCTTATTCTATCGGTTTCTTGCAATTTATAATCAGTCCAGCACCCAATATTCTGCCTTTACAGATATCTCCTTTTAAATTTATAGAGCTGCTTCTGACACATTAACTTAAATGAAGTGTTATTGTAAAGGGGTTAGATATATTTCTGAATAAAGAGGGCATTCAAGGCTATCCTAGATAACTAGCGAAGGAATATTGATCCAGGGAGAAATTTGATCGCCAGTTTCTGGGGTCAGGAAGGAATTTTGCTTTTTTTCCCCCTTATGAGACAATTGGCAAAGTTTCAATGGGGTTTTTTTTATGTTTGCCTTCCTCTGGATCAATTAACAATAATTAACAATTAACAATAATAATAAATAGTCCAAATTAAAAAGATCAATAGAGATCTAAAAAGGTTGAACTTGATGGACTAACTCTTTATTCATTCTCCAATACTATACTATTAATAATTATTTAATCAATAATTTAATTAATAACTAATCCGCATATTGCAGATCAGAGGAGATCTTAACAGGTTGAACTTGATGGACTGAAAGTCTTTTTTCAACCTTAATTACTATGTAACTACTATGTAACTATGTTACCTCCTAGTTTTTCAAAAATTCACATTAATGGCTATTTTGATTAAAAAACATAAATAAATAAAACAATATATATATATATATATATATATATATATATATTCAGCACTACTATATATATACAGCACTACAATCTTGCCCTTTGGCAGTTTCCTAATTAAAGTCATGCAATTTAAAGCAATCTCTGTTACCTGTTAATTATGTGTAATTAGAGAGTGTCTCGTACATCCCAAGACTTGTCCCTTGTACATGGGAACATGATGTCCCTATTACTATTAATACTAATAAAATATGAGATGCACATATTGCAAAATAAATTGAAGGTTAAAAATGGTAGAAGACGTTTGTTACAGGAGCACTGTAGTTAGTTGTGTGTTTCTCCCTAGGTCCACCAGGTTCAGGCCTAGGGCAGCACATTTTCAGGGGGTAGCAGGCTGCTAGAAGATGTTAGTGCTGTACAGTGAAGTCTTTTTGTATATGGACAGAGATGTGTATATAAAGAGATATTTCTGTCTGTAAGATACTTATACTCATGCACTTTCTGAAATACCATATTTAACCCTAACTGGACCTATTTAATCCTAACTGGACCTTTTAAACCCTAACTGGACCTATTTAACCCTAACTGGACCAAGTAAACCCCTATCCTATTAACCCCCTACTACCCTATCCTATTAACCCCCCTACCCTATCCTATCCTAATAACACCTATACTACCTAGCTAACCCCCTATTAAACTCATCTAACATTACTAATTAGAAAAAATAAAAAAAACACTAATTACAAAAAAAAAAAAAACTCTTACTACAGAAAATAACTACAGAAAATAAAAAATATTACAGAAAACAAAAAATTTTAATTACACAGAAAATAAAAAAGCATTACACATTGGAAAAAAAAACACTATCAAAATAAAAAAAAGCAACTCACAACCTGTAAAAACAGAAAGGGTTAATAAGACCACTGACCTGGCCAAAATGCCCCTCCAATGGTGTTTAGTAAAGCCCTGGTCTTCTGTCCCAGGAAAGGCCCCTCCAAAAATGTACAGACGTCCTGTCCCACCTAAAAAAAAAAGAAAAATTACAGTCAATACACAAATACTTACAACCTGTAATAAAAGAACATGTTAATGGTCTACTTACCTGGCCAAAATTCCCCTCCAACAAAGTCCCGACGTCCTGTCACACCTAAAATAAAGCATAACATTACAGTCAATACACATAAAACGACAACCTGTAATAAAAGAAAGGGTTAATAGTCTACTTACCTGGCAAAAATGCCCCTCCAGCCATGTCCAGCGATGCCCCGTTCCGGCCCAGGCACGGGCCGTCCAAAAAAAACCTGACATTCTTAAAAAATATATATATATTAACGGAGCTCCTCCCATGAGGAGCTCCCAGCCGCAAATGGAGGTTACTGAGTATGCTCCGATATTATAAAACAAAATTACGCCTTCTGATTGACTGAAATCACTGTCAATCAGATTTCAGCCAATCAGAAGGCGCAAATGGTGTGAGCCAATCAAAATGGGATACACCCCTGTAGTTCATTCTGATTTGCTGATCAATCATATTTTAGCCAATCATGGGTGTGTCCCATTCTGATTGGCTGAAAGCAATAGCGCCTTCTGATTGGAATATATATGATTGTCAGTTACCCCCTGTAAGTACCCCCATGACAGGGGTCAACTATTTGTGTGCCGCGGGCCTTTAAGGACCTGCGGCGGGAAATTAGAATTTTAAATGCAGCGGGGGGCCCGATTGATATGTATCGACAATGCGGTGGTCCAGATGGGGACCCCCAGTATAGGGGGGGTAATTTTGGGTGCTGGGGGGGTACTTAGAGTACACCCCACTGCAGGGGTTAACTGTTTCAATGCTGCGGGGGTCCTGATCTATTATTTTGGGAGCATGGAAGAAGTTTAGGGGTCGGGGTGGTCCCTTTTGGGGATTTGTAGCAATTTAATAGTCAAATTGAAACGTAACGGTTATGGGTTTGACATATTAAAGGGTTGCGAGCTGCAAAACAAAGCACGTCCCATAGGCATTTTTCATCCGTCCTGCGTTTTAACCCGCAAGTCGTTGGTGGGTCGGTTTACGAGGCTAATTTAATTAATAATTTAAAGTCCTACTTTCTACAATATGGGTTACGTTCCCAATTTAATGAGGCTGCTGATCAGCACAGTGGCTGAAGAGTTGCTGTTTTGAAGCAATTTCCCTTGGCAACAAGCTTTTGCTGTGGGGCAACTATGTCGTCTCTTACCCAATCAGATTGTTGTTAAAGGGCCACTATAATGCTCATATAATATATATTTATGTGTTATTTAGTTACTTGTTAGCAATAAAAGGTATGTGTATATCATATGTTTATTCACGGGTACGCGTATATACTGTGAACGTAGTCCTAGCTGTGTAGAGTATATCATTATATTATATGCTAGTCATTAGCTGGTCAGTTCTTGGATGGTAGACCTCCTAAGAATCCCAGGCCCCCCGTAGAGGTAACTGGCTCTTCCTACAGTATATCTGCTGTCTCAGATCTATAGGTCCCGTAGAGTTAGGCATGGCGGTATTACGCTTAGGAGAATTGGGCAGGGACATATAAATATATATCCTTTCAAACCTGGTATCAGGAGTCTGCCTTCAATGTAATAGGTTTAAAAAAAAAAAAAAGTCTCAGAACTGATTTTAATGTTTGGTAGTGTCAGTCTGTCCTTGTACACCCGCTGCCTGAGCAGGCATGCATTGCAGGTACCAATGGGGCAACATGCAGTTAGGGTTAGTTAGCTTAGGCAGAAGCCCATGATCCCCAGGCCAAAGTTAGTACCACGCCCAGTCACAGTAAGGTAGCACGTAAGCGACATGGCGTGTCCCGTTTCAACGTCGGGCTTCTAATCTGCCATTGTTAGTTGCTTGTGATTGAAGTATAGATTACAGGTTAAAGTATCAACTAGCCTCCTAAAATTGAGCCGTAGCGGTCGGGACGTCTGCGGGCCTCCAAATTTATCCTTGTTTAGAGCTAGTGTATTTTATGCCGCGTGTTAGGGTCAGCCCATAATCTTCTAGCACAGCACTTTTAGCCAGTAAGCTTTGAGACAGCGGTATGTGGACAGGTTTCCCACCTGGGGTATAATCCAACTTTGGTTTTGCAGGGAAGCTGTGTAATACAGCAGGCATACGCTAAAAGGAAGCCAGTTAAGATGGGGCTAAGGTTGGAAGAGTGAGGCATCTGTGGGCACATCGTTCCTTCATGAACTGCGCATCAGTCCCATAAAAATTAAGTACTGGTAGTCAGGAGGGGACCCGCAACGGCTTCAGGCTTAGAAAAGGGCCTGAGTTACGGTGTTTTAAAAGAAAACAGTTACGAGCTGGTGTAGCGCGAGTTACGAGCCGGAGGAGAAAGCCAGTAGTCCAAGCGGGGCAGCTCATAATTCCAAGTCTATGGGCGTAAGTACGGGGTGTGACTGGGCCCACGTTAGACGTGCTGGCTAACGGCTCGCGTCTGGCTGGTGGGCCAATGCCCTTACATATTTCAATGTCGGGTTCGCTGGCCGGTCCTATGGTGTTAATGTTTCCGGTCTCCGACATGTCCTCGGAGGGTCAATCAAGTATAGTGTCGAGTCAGTGGTGGAAATCTGTTGTCTAGTCGGAGGGTAGACCTTTCTTCATATTACTAATTTCATGTTTCAGTAAGGGATAGTCGTCAGACATTGTTGGTGTTATTCAGCGTTCGTGGTGGTGGTATTCACATGGTAAGGAATTCGCCTTGGACCCGGCTGGAGAGGGTCAGGCGGTGGGTTCCTTATTCGGGACATTTTTTCCCGGGTTGGTCGAGTATCCCTCGGAGCATGGCATGCAAGGGGGGAAGTCAATTTTTATCCACGTTCCAGGGTTTTACATAATGGAGGCTCGATGGCCTGCCCAGGGTGCCAAGGTTGGTTACGCTTGGACGCAGTACCAGTAATGGAGCTTATGGTTTAAAAGAAAAAAGATACCGGGTTTCAGGACAGGTGGCTGACTGGTCCTTTTAGTTGCACAAGTAAAATTGATGGCCTTACGGGAAGAACTTTTTGGTTCCACCGGCGCGCGCGGTGGTCCGCGAGTGGAACAGGCAAGGTTGAGGTTTCTCGGTTAAGGACGGGAGGAGGGTTCCCCGAAGGTGGGACTTTGAGTAGGTGCCGCAGCCTTTCAAAACGGGCCGGGCCAAAGGACCTGACGTAGGAAGTATCGGTATTGCAAGTGGAGCTGGGTGTCACAGGAGGTATGGCAAGGGGATGGAAGGCAAGTGGTAGCCTTTCCCAAGGGCCAGAGATACCACTGTGGGGAAAGAGGTCTGTGGAAAGCATGAGGCCTTGTGGTTTTGTACAGCCATCTCTCTTTTCGGCACGTAATCTGGTGGCGAGAGGTTGGCTTAAACAGACAAGGCGATGGGGACCTCAGGTGTTTGGTGATCAGGTAACCATGTGGCAGTGGTCCGTGGGGAACCAGGTGGAAAAGGGAGGTAGTTACAGTGTCCAAGGTACACTGATCGCTCTCCTTTTGTGGTAATACTGTTCTTGGACCTCAACGGATGAGTTGGTTGGTGTTGCTCCTTAGGGGGAAAAGGTGGTTCTCTATGACGATAATTCTGCAACTTGGTGACATGTGATCAGAGCTGGGTACACTCCGTGGTGGAACATGGTACCCAATGGCTTTGTGCATGAACAGACACAGTAACAGCCTGACGGGCCGTGTTGCACCAGGGCTTGGAGAAGGGAAAGTCGTAGTTATTGGTGGATATTCAGACACCGGGCCAAGGTGGCGCTTCGCCTCAGGTGCCGATCTATGGCCCCAGCTTGGGCATGTGGCCCAGGTCAGATGGAAGTACGACCCATCTGTTATTGAGATGGGAATGGAAGTGCTCCATGTGGTGGTAACATCCCTGGTAATACACCCGGGTAACCGTGGGTTTTATCAAGGTTAGAAAAGGATCAAGCTTGGTAACAGCTGCCAAATGGGCTAGCTTAGAAGATTGGTTGGTGAAGGGCCAAGTAAGGCCCATAGGAGAAGTAAATAGGCAAGCCCAGAAGTAGTTTGCTGGAATAATGATAAGCTAAGGGCTTCCGTCTTAATTATTCATGATTTTAGTTGGTCGAGGTCACGAGTAGGTGGAGTTTTAGTGTTAGGGGCTAGGGAGGAAGGCGGCTGGCCATGGGGTTTTTTGGGGGAGTCGTATGCCGCAAAGGTATTCTGCGGCCTTGTCCATGGCTGGTGGTGAGGGGAGTCGCTGGGACAGTGGTAAAGTGGGTGTGATCCTATCCTACGGGGGTACGGATGGTCCATCACAGTAGGCCTTGGACGAGGGTTCAGGGTGGAGAGTGTACTGTCTCGGGTCAGGCTCCTCCCCTCACTTGTTTATGTTTACTTAATGGTATTGTTAATATGTGATTTTGGGTTTACCAATAAATGCTGTGGCCAGTATGTTATCCCATAAAGTGGTTGTGTCTAATCATTTACTTAGAAGGCTCAGGATGTGTTTTGTGCCTAATTAATTATTCAAGGAGCAAGTTGTGCCCAAAGTGTTAGACGGACATACCCACTGGACTGTGCTCAGGTCATGTTTTGGGGCATCAAACAGGTTGAGCCTTCCAGCTAGAAGGATCCCTTGGGTATCATAGACCTTCTTCTCCAAATCTATCAGTGATTGTGTTTATCATTGTTGTACGAAAGTGTTGTGGCTTATTGGTTATCCTGAGAACCATAAATTTGACGACTGATAATCCCCTGATGGGTATTTGTCCTGGTTTTAAATGCGGCTTTGTTACATTTTGTGAGCATCGATAACGTTTTTTTCCAGTTTTATATTTATTGGTGCAATTATTTAAAAGTTACATTGATTTGTGTTTCTACAAATGCTGATTTCTATGGCTAATCAGTGACTAAACAAACAGATGAAACTCTATTGTATGAACATTGGCTCATTAACACCCTTTAGACCTGCCTCTTAGTCAACCCCCTCCTTCCCTTTGATGACTCTGTCAGGGTGGAGGCAAATAGTTCAACTGGATTTAGAAACGCTAAGCTTTGAAAATTAAATGTAATACTGAATATTGCTATTATAAGTCACTGAATACTAATTTTATTAACGATCAGTGCATAATTAAACAAATAGTTCCTCTTGTTAGAGCATTATGGTGGAACTTTAAATGACTTTTCTTCCAAACCTTACGCCTCAATTGAAAAGTGCATTTTCTAATCCTTCACATAAGGCTTAATGCTTTCTCCATGGAAAAGTTGAACTGTCTCTCTATTGCATGTCAGTTAGCAGAGTGACAGCGCACGGCAGACGCGTGTTAGCAAACACGGCCTGTGATTGAAATAGATTGTGACATAATCCAAACATGTAATAATAATTAATGCTGACACCTTAATCTGCCACTGAAATTTGAATGTACAGTATTAATCTACAATTAAGCAACTCTGGCATAATAAACCGGTGACTTTATGCTGGGAAAATATTGACATAAGAACAAGGGTTAAACTGGGCAGCTGGTTTGATTTTTCTTCCCCTTAATTTATTTTAATTCCATTCTGAAACAGACAGAAGTGCATTGTGGGTAATAGGTCAACAGTACAGACATTTAAAACTCAGTAGACTTATGATGATTGTTCAATATAGACATTAACAGCTTAAAGGGCCACTGTAGTCATATATTAAAAATATACGTATTTGAAGTTACACTTGAAAAATGTTTTTAGAAAGTGAAATGTAATACAATCTTCTGTATGTTATATTTTACATGTAACTGTGTTGTCATGAGACTGCAATGTTGTGTAGATAGATAGACAGACGGATAGATAGATAGATAGATAGATAGATAGATAGATAGATAGATAGATAGATAGATAGATAGATAGATCCGAAGATAGATAGATACAAAGATAGATAGATAGATACATAGATACATAGATAGATACATAGATGGATAAATAGATAGATTAGATAGATAGATAGATAGATAGATAGATAGATAGATAGATAGATACAAAGATAGATAGATAGATACATAGATAGATACATAGATGGATAAATACATAGATAGATAGAGAGAGAGAGATAGATAGATAGATAGATAGATAGATAGATAGATAGATAGATAGAGATAGATAGATAGATAGATAGATAGATCCGAAGATAGATAGATAGATAGATAGATAGATAGATAGATAGATACATAGATAGATACATAGATGGATAAATAGGTAGATAGATAGATAGATAGATAGATAGATAGATAGATAGATAGATACGAAGATAGATAGATACAAAGATAGATAGATAGATAGATAGATAGATAGATAGATAGATAGATAGATACATAGATAGATACATAGATGGATAAATAGATAGATAGATACATAGATACATAGATACATAGATGGATAAATACATAGATAGATAGATAGATAGATAGATAGATAGATAGATAGATAGATAGATAGATAGATACATAGATACATAGATACATAGATAGATACATAGATGGATAAAAAAATAGATAGATAGATAGATAGATAGATAGATAGATAGATAGATAGATAGATAGATAGATAGATAGATAGATAGATACATAGATACATAGATGGATAAATAGATAGATAGGTAGATAGATAGATAGATAGATAGATAGATAGATAGATAGATAGATAGATGGATATATAGATAGATAGACAGATAGATAGATACATAGATACATATATATATATATATATATATAAATATATATATATATATATATATATATATATATATATAGATAGATAGATACATAGATACATAGATAGATACATAGATGGATAAATACATAGATAGATAGATAGATAGATAGATAGATAGATAGATAGATAGATAGATAGATAGATGGATATATAGATGGATATATAGATAGATAGATAGACAGATAGATACATATATATATATATATATAGATAGATAGATAGATAGATAGATAGATAGATAGATAGATAGATAGATAGATAGACAGATAGATGGATAAATGGATAGATACTGTAGACAGATAAATTATATTCCTTTTTCTTTATTATTGAAATAACTATGGCATTCTTTGTGGACAAAGAGGCACTGCTTCTTAGATTCAATGAAGTTAAAACACTTTTAAATATGTCCATGTCTCTTTAATTAACCACTAAAGAAAGATTTGTTTAGAAGTTAAAAAAAAATGGAATTAGACATTTATCAAAAGGTTAGTACGTTAATGGAATGGCCTCCAGGAAGAGGAGGTTTATACAATAAAGGCCATGTAAAAGCATGTTGTCTAGACTTAAGGTTACATTCCAAATATAAAATATAAGTACAATATTTTTTTTCTGCAGTTAGATTCTGCTTGCAAAAACCAGCCATTTTCAACCTCAAATCTCCCATTCAGTTTAATGCCGTTAAAGTTTAATTATAGTGGAGATACCAAGGTGTTTTGGCAGGAACATGGTATAATTCTTTCTTGTCCTTCTTACAAACCTTTGTCTGTGTCTCTGTTTGGCCCCACACAGCTGCCCTGCGCCTCTTGGATGATAAGAAGGAACACGCTTCCAGACTTCCCGTTATCACAGAGCTGAGTAAGTCCTTTTGTGGGCAGTAAATTCACAGGAGTAAATCTGCTCACTGCATTATTAATAGGGTTGAATTTGAAAGTTCCTCTCAGAAGCTGAGCTAGCTCAATTTCCCAGTGCTGAGTAAACACGAAGAGGCGGACTGGACCAGTCCCAGATGTAGTTACCCGTAGGTCAAAGGTGAAGATTGGCTAAGATGCTAATGTTCAGATAAATCTCTGTCTCATTTGAGAATAAAGAAAAACCATGCTGCTTGAGAAGCGAGCATCCAGTGAGTGTTGGCATCTCTGACAGTATAGGGGTTAAGTGCTTAGATGTTTGTACAGTTCAGACATCTATGCCATCAAACAAAATGCTACTAGTAGTCATTGATTGGCCTTCTGACAAGAAAAGGGATTATGTTTCAGTTACAGATGTAAAAACACAGAATATAGATACATACATTTAGCTTATCACCTTCATCCTTAATGCTCAATGTATCTATCACCCTTCTGTTTCACGACCAAATACTTTAGATTGTAAGTTTTTTAATCATATAGGATGCTTAAAAAAGCACTTTATACGCTAGATTCTAAGCTCAAAGACAGGATTCTCTATCTCTTTGTTTAATTTGTATTGAAATGATGCTCGTCCTATGTATGGTGCTAAGCAACATGTTGGCGCATTATAAATTTAAGATGATAATAATAATAATCACATATAATAGTTGTCAAACTGAGATTTGTCGTCACGCTTGCGAGCCTCAGAGGGCGCAACTACAAGCTTCGCAAAGCAAGGCGAGCAGTTGAGGCATTGAAGCATGCAGGACTTGGGCTGAAATGAGCGCCAAAGGCGCTCCTGTGAGCTTTGCAAAGGCACGCAGGACTTTGGCTGTAAGCAGTTGAGGAACGCGGGACTTACTTAGGCTGCAAGCAGTTGAGGAACACAGGACTTAGATAAAAAAAATCCAACCTCAGAATCGCGGGGGCAAAAAATCCGACCTCGGAAAAATACGAAGTTAACGGCCGAACCGCAGAAATCCAAAAAGACAAAAAACAAGAACAATAATAAAAAATAAATTAAAACACACTCACACACAGCACAGGGGGAGAACCAGGAAGCCTGGGAGTGAGGTTTCAAGCAATTTTGAGCCTTATTTGCCGTGTTTCATCACTCGAAAATCGACTAAGCAAGAAAAAAAATGTCGAACGAAAACCGTAAAAAAATCTGAAACTGGATGAAAACGGGGCTGAGCAAAGCAAGGCAGGCGGGACTTAGAAAATACCCAACGGCAAAGACAGTAACACTTACACGAACAACGCCAGCCACTCGGGGCTCGCGATGAGTGCCGAAGGTGCTCAGAGTAGAAAAAGCCTCACATTGTGTGGCAAACAGCATTGCCTGGCTTTTATTGCCGTCATTTTTTGACGGGCAATTCGCTAGTAATAATAATACTTGTACAGTGTAATGTAATACATCTAAAAACTGTAATAGATTAAACGCTTATAGTTGTATAGCATTATATTATTACTAGGAAATTGTCCGTCAAAAATTGCAGGAGTAAAATTGAAAGCCTGGCAATACTGTTTGCCACACAATGCAAGGCTATAGACCCTCTGCGCACCTTTGGCGCTCATCACGAGCCGCAACTTTCCTGCATTGCAATGATCACCTTCGGCGCTCATTGCAAGCCTCTCCCCCTGTGTCGTTTATAGGCCTCGTCCTTAAGTGTTACTGTGTTTGGTTGTGTTAGTGCCTTGGGTTAAGTGTTAGTGGCTTGGATTAAGTGTTACTGGCTTCCGTTAAGTGTTACTGCCTAGGGCTCATTCTTATGTCCTTTGGGTTAGTTTTATGTCCTTCGGGCTAGTTTTCCGTCCTTCTGCCTCGTTTTCGTCGTGTTGCTTTTTTTTTCCGGCAGCCATTTTATTCCTCGCTTAGGCGATTTTCGGTGATGAAAAAGATTGCAAATATGCCTCAAATTAACTTGCAACCTCACTCACAGGCTTCCTGGCTCTCCCCCTGTGCTGTGAGTGATTGTTTAAGTGAATTTGAGGCATATTTGTTGTTTTTTTAGGTCTTTCCAGTTCCGTGGTTCTCCCTGTGCGAAGTGCACAGTGTATGTACGGGTCGTAAGTCCTGCGGCACCTTTGGCACTCATTGCAGCCTGTCCCGGGTGCTGCAGACGTCAGCGTGATCAACGGCCCATATATCCACAACTATTATATGTGATTATTATCCTTTATTTGTAACGCGCCAACATATTCTGTAGCGCTTTACAGGGGTTAAGTACATGGCAAAAACATATCAACACGCTGCAAAGAATGGGAGAGCTCAGAAATCGAAGATACATAGTGCTTGTTTCCAAAGCACCTTACAGGATGGAAAGCTTGCAAACTTACAACCTAAAGGATAGTGTAGTAGTGACATCACAGTTATAGATCAGATAGCTTTGCAATCTGTTCTTTTGTATGTAAGAGACATAAACCACCATCTGAATCTAAAACTAATTATACACAGACACGTGTATATATATATATATATATATATATATATATATATATAGTAAAAAAACAGAGGACTAATGTGGTGGGATTGTTTCAGGTCACTGGCAGATGTAGCTGCCATTTGGGAAACATGCAGAATTTGAATATTGCTTATTTTATATTGATACATCTTCCTCCACTTCATTTGTTTATCTCTGGAACAATTGCTAAGTTCTAATGGTGTATCTTTTACTTAAAGCTAAAAGCAGAAAAATAAGCTGTGGCAAGGGATATCATAGAAGACAAGGTAAAGGCTGTGTGTTTCATTATACACACAGCCTTTTGAGGAAGCTGCCAGAGCAGCGAAACGGCCGTTTGGCTTCATGTAGGGGAGAGAAATTCTCTGAAAGCGTAGTTATTAATGAAAATTTGATAAACTTGTTAGGAAAAGAACAATAATAGCCCTTCCTAAATGTTACAGCCTGTAAGTAGATTATTTATTGATAACAGAGCGCTCCCTGAACATGATAGAAAGTGTGTTGTTTTTCTTTTTATTGTGCTTATATGTGCTTATGCGTGAATATTCAGAAAATCTGACCCTTAAGGACTGGAGTTTACAAGGTATTAGATGGTTTAACTAATTACATGTGCATTTAAAAAATGTGCCCCTACCACCCTATACATATCCATGAATCCACTAGTACTCATACAAAAACTGACATTGAGCTGGATGCTTGTTTTTAGCTGATAATAGCTTTTCGTTTTACAATGAATTACCCCTGTATTTGCAGCACATTCCCTGTTGTATTATAATTTGTGCTTCGCTCCTCCATGCGCAGGATGGCGCCTTGTACAGACTGACAGATCCCTCCATCTACAGTACAGTAGTCGTACATGTCTGTCTGTGACCTGGCAAATGTACGCTTGTTATTTTAGCATTTCTCTTTGCGTGTTACCAACGGCGCTGCTGCTAAATGCAGCTAATCAGCACACATGCCACTAATTAAATCATCTTGTGTGTATTAGTAATGAAACCACCTCACAAATAAAAGCGACGGGTGTCTACGGTTTAATTAGGAGTCCTCCAAAGGTTCCAGCACGCTGGGAGGTGATGCTTGTCAAATTAATGTTACATGGCATAGCCTGTTATCTGAGAGCACAAGGAGGCTCCCTCACATTGCAACCAAAGCTAATCCGACAGTTCTACCGACAGCACAAGGGCTGTATGAGACCAATATCATGTATGTTACTGTTAGACGCAAGGTCAGGGCAACTGCAATCTATAGCCTCATTTTTTAATATTGCGTCTTAGAGGGGGTATCTAAAAACATAGAGTATATTATATTTTTAATGAAGTGATGAATATACAACTTTGAATATAATTTAGGCATTGGTGCGTTTCTGCCTCGGCTAATGAGGCCTAGGACTAGGGCAGCAGATTTACACGGGGCAGCAGTCTGCATCAAGTTGCCAATTAAATTGTAATGAATGTGTGCGCAGATACATATAAATATCAGATATGTCTGTCTGGCAATTTCCGATACACCTTATAGACACATACACACTTGCATTTTTATATATTATAATCTTAGGATGGGTAAAGGAGGAGTGGTAAAGGAGGAGTGGTAAAGGATACTTGGGCGGGAAGCACAAGTACTTGAATGGACCAAGGATAGCATAACATTTATATGCCCCTCTCAATTTAGGAACCTCTCCCTATTAATTATCATTAATACAACATTATTCATTTTGCAAAGTGATATTATTACATTAAATGATTAAAGAATCACTTTAATCTTATAGGAAACTGAACTGTGAACTACATGTGGAAAAATGGCAATTTGTTTTAAAGAGTCCATTTAATGTGCATTATCTAAAACGCAGATACCGTAAAAAAGTTTAAAACATAATTGGGTAACTATAGGGAAGAGGTTTGTTCCATGTGTCCCCTACTCTTTTGCTTCAAAATAGTCCACTGTGGTCTACAAATGTATTATTATTATTATTTGTGGATAGTAATAAATATGACATGATCATCGTTCTAGCAGACTGACATTCATGGATTATTTCTCCTTGCCCTCCTAACAGAACAAACATCAAACATCAGATTTATCCAACAAGCCGAATCCATCCACCATACATGCCCAAAGATAAAAGCCTGCATGACCACCATGTTTGCTTCTGGATCTGTCTTCTCTGGATGTTTTTTAGACTCTCTAATGGCAATGGTAAGAAATTCTACACCAACACCAACTTTATTATGAGCTGTATGATACCAAATATGGAACATCCCACTCAGGAGGCCTAGAGATTTCAATGGAGCATATATATAAGAGATAATAAGATTCTTATAAAGGACAAGGGACGTGCCATATTTATAGTATATTCTTATGAAAATACTTGACTTGATAATCAGAAAAATGTAAGTTTAAAATAATAAATACAGCTTTTGTATTCAGGTTTGCTTTATTGGCAACAGTTATTTTGTTCTTGTTCCTAACATAAGTAGAAACCTGAGAGGTATAGTGCATTCAGCTAACATCTCTATTGAGTTGTTTTGCAAAGTCTGCCACTCTGCGTAGCTACTTCACAAACTAAATAGAGTGTAGCCACTGTAGAATAACACTTTCACTCAAGCTACAGGCATTGTAGAAGTTCAGGATGGAATTTGCCAATGCCCAAATTGGTTCTTCTGAATAAAAGATTCCCTCCAAACTACAGTGGTCTTTTAAAAATATATATTAATCTATTGCTCTAAACCTGTTATAAGAGAGGCAGGCAAAATCATTCCTCAAGTGTAATGCCCAGGCCAGGATTTTAGGATTGTTGTGTTAGGAATTGGAAATCCTAAAATCCAGGTATTTGTGTGGCACAGGTGTATTGCATTTTGATACATGCATGATAAATGTACATTGACGTTTGCAATGTTTACACGTCATTCAACTCTTCTTATTCCCCTAAGAACATATGTATCTCTTGCAGATCATTAACAATAATTAGTGGTTGTCTCCTGGAGCTCTGAATGTATTGTCTTTAGTTTAAGTTCCATGTAAAACAAAATACTGGGCATACTCATGGCCAGATTTCTCAGACCAACAAGGCAGCCACCTAGGGGTGCTTCCCTGCAGGGGGTGCCTCATTTCACACTTCAAAATGTTCCTTAGCATAAAAAACTGAAATACTGAATTCAGTCTCACTGCTAGCTGGCCATCGTCTGGGACTAGAGAGTTACAATACGGAGGGAGCTGCTGTGCTTAAGGGTGTCTGAGGTATACATCCGGCCCTGGGTATGCTCAGACCCCAGAAAACTAGGCTTATTCAAAAAATATGTTTTCCATATAACTTACACCAAAGACTATACATCCAGAGCCACAATAGCCAATTATTGGTAACAATCTGCAATTAACATGTTTTGATGTTATTGTAGAAAATGAGTGGACAATGTCAGATCTAGAGTGCAGGTCAGAATTTCAGGATTTACCCACTGTGCAAAAGAGAGTTTATCACTGTTTCAGCCATTCTTATTAATCATACTCACCAAGGAAGTCCTAAATTCCTCGGACTGTTTGCCACACAAGGACTGCCATTGTGTACCAAGAGAACACATATTACTTCTAAAACCTCAAAAAAAGTGATTCACATAGCCAGAATGTTTTTTTGTTTGGGGTATTCCTATCTAAATAACCAAATGACTTGGGCTCTAATTTATCTCACTAGTGATCAATAAGACTTAGATTCTGATTGGCTGAACATTATGGAAACCTTTTGGATGTGGAGTCAACAGTCTATGGTACAGAATAATAATTAGCATAACTAAAAACATTTAGAAAGTCTAAAATATGTTGTTTATATGTGTGATAGAAAATATTGTATTTTGCTGTCCCTTTGCCTGATTTTATAAAGTGAACTTAAAGCCAAAATGTTAAAAGCATATGAGAATTGAATGGCAACTACATAAGGATCTTTAAATGTAAAGTATACAGGTACAATGCAGATATGAACAGACACTATGGTAGGTCACTAAACTTTTGTCTTGTTTTTATTTATTTATTCTTTATAAAATATGAAAAGGTTTATAGCACAGACCGAAAAAGTACATCAAATATACAACAACATGAGAGCCGTGTCACAGTGACCTGAAACATGGCCTTGGGGCATCTCCATGCATTCTCAGTACTGCACTTGTCATCGATTTTTATGAGTTTATAGAATTTAGAATATATAGACTCGATTTAAAAAAATAAATATCGGTTTAAAAGGACAGAAGCTTACCGAGTATTCTATAAAATAATATATTTTAAATATAATAAAAAATAGATCTTTGCACGATAAGCAAGTGTTTGAATTCATGTTAACTTACCCAAATAATGCTAAACTCTTCTCCATAGACCAGCATTGGCCCATGAGCTCCATGCAGGTGCTCCACAAACCAACTGTGATTGCTAAAAATAGATAAAAAATTTAAAATATACCCCTTAATTAACAAAAATGCACAACTAGCCTGGTGGACTCGTCACAAGATAACAATAGTCAGCACGTCGGACTTTAGTGCAAGTCATCCATTACCCAACAAAGAATGTCTTAAAATTTAATTATTTATAATTGATATACGCAGCGAGCAATAGGCTGAAGAGCTAACAATCTTATAAAGTGTAATGAATGTTTAAAGTGTGCATTCTAAATAGGCTGCGTGCGCGAGGTAAAGCCGTTGGTTTATTGTGTAAAACGGCATTGTATAGTTGTAATGTTATTAATGTGGTACGCGTCTCGTGAGCATTTTCCGGCTTTTGTAATAGTGTATTTTGTAGGTCGTAGTGTGATGTATAAAGTGCTCCGCGTTTGGCAGTGTTTTGCGCGGTCCGTGGTCATGTAGACTCATTTTTCATTTTTTTTCAGCGGCCATTTTTTTTCTTGCTTAGGCGATTTTTGAGTGGTGAAAATCATCTAAATCGAGTTAAATTAGCGTTCTAGCTCACTCACAGTCGTCCTGGCTGTTGCCCCGTGCTCTCTGTGATTTTTTTTGTAACTTTTTGGGGTGTATTTTGTGCGTTTTTATTGTTTTTTGATTTTCGTCGTTCGGCCTCTAATCTCATAAATTTTTGCGTCTTGAATTCTTTTTTTCTAAGTCCTGCGGTTGTGACCCGCTTGCACGGCAAGGCGATCCCCCGTTTATGAAGTGTTTTTCGGCTAAGTCTCGTGCTTTTAGTGGTTTAATGACTCGCCTCGCTAGGCAAGGCTCGCAAGCAATGAGCGCAAGGCTCGCAGGCGATGAGCTCACTTCGCGAGGCTCGCAGCGATGAGCGTCTTGGGCACTCATTGGCTAAGTGCTGCGGTTTAACGGCTCGTCTCACTTAGCGAGGCTCACAGCGATGAACGCCTTTGGCGCTCATCGGCTAAGTCCGACGCGTTTACGTCTCGCCTCGCTTCGCAACTCTCGCAAGCAATGAGCGCCGCAGTCGTACGCACATCGAAAAGCGTGACGATGTCTCACAGTTTGACAACAATTATATGTGATTCGGACAAATTCCAAAAGATATCAAACTAGCCAGCAAAATCTCCTTTGTACAGTGTTGTTTACATAATTTGAAAGGTAAAAAAATATTGCTGCCACTCGTAACACTTTGACATATAGAACCTCTTGTGAGGCTGAACTTAATGTTAGCCTAGATGAAGAACAATGGGGTCAAAAACGCAGCAAATTCCTCCCTAAACTTTATATTGCAAGAAAATGCATACAAAACAGTCATGAGATGGTAGCTTACCCCAGTTAGACTCCGACTTTCAAATCACATATCAGATGGAAATTGCTCCAGAGGGTGCAACACCTTAGGTACTCTAAAACATATGTTATGGGATTGTCCCAAAATTACACATATTTAGAATGCTACTTATAATATTCTTGAGACACTTTGGGATATGATTATCCCTCAAAAACCAGAGGAAGCATTATTAGGCTTAACGCTTCCAGGATTGTCAAAAATGGCCCAATTTTTATTGAATCAGATATTAATTGCAAAACATTGGAAAAAAACATTCCAGCCTATGAGGAAGTTTTACGCAAAATTAAATTAATTAATTCCATGAGTATATAACTACTGAGATGGATACAGAAGATTGGCCTCCTGTTGGGATGTTTTAGAGCCTTTCTTTTGAGGTTAGTAGGGGTGAGGTCCGGGAACTGGATATCTCTTCCTTTCTTACTTCTTTTTTTTTTTCTCTCTTTGATACTTTTATTTTACTTGTTAGATTTCTGTTAAATTTGCTATAGATATTTGCTATAGATATATATACCGTATATAGTTATAGATATTTTGTACAAAAATCTAAAATCGAGAAAAGGTTGCAGAAAATGTGTTTATTACAAGTTGTAATATGCAATTGTATACTGACATGTTTTCATTATCTTGTACTATGTGAAGTTGTATAAAAATTAATTTAAAAAAATGAAAATGTAATAAAAATGTGTGAGATTTTGTGCAGCTTTATTATCCAGCCAGTTAGCTTCTGTACAATTCAATGTTCAGTACATTTCTTAGAATATTGGTGAAGAAGACAAACCACTCTTATGAGAAATGAGAAGGTTGGATCATTTCCTACTTCTGTCAGATACACTATGCATGTAATATAACTATGTACAGTGCCTTGCAAAAGTATTCACCCCACTTGGAATTTTTTGTGTTTTGTTGCCTCACAACCTGGAATTAATATGGATTGTTTGAGGATTTGCATAATTAAATTTACAGAACATGTCCACAACTTTGAAGATGTTTTTTTATTGTAAAGCAAACACCAAATAGGACAAAATAACAGAAAAAGTCAATGTGCATAACTATTCACCCCCCCCCCTAAAGTCAATACTTTGTAGAGCCACCTTTTGCGGCAATCACAGCTCCAAGTTGCTATGAGCTTGCCACATCGTACCACTGGGATTTTTCCCCATTCCTCTTTGCAAAACTGCTCCAGCTCCTTCAAGTTGCAATCTTTAAGTCCGACCACAGATTTTCTATTGGATTGAGATCTGGGCTTTGACTAGGCCATTCCAACACATTTACATGTTTTCCCTAAAACCACTCAAGTGTTGCTTTAGCAGTGTGTTTGGCTTCATTGTCCTGCTGGAAGATGAACCTCTGTCCTAGCCTCAAATCACGCACCTGGTATAGGTTTTGTTCAGGAATATCCCTGTATTTAGCACCATCCATCTTTCCCTCAACCCTGACCAGTTTCCCAGTCCCCGCTGCTGAAAAACATCCCCATAGCATGATGCTGCCCCAACCATGTTTCATTGTGTGGATGGTGTTCTTTGGGTGATGTGATGTGTTGGGTTTGCACCTGACATAGCGTTTTCTTTGATGGCCGGAAAGTTTAATTTTAGCCGGAAAGTTTAAGTTTAATCAGACCAGAGCACCTTCCTCCATACATTTTGGGAGTCTCCCACATGCCTTTTCGCAAACTCAAAACCTGCCATTTTGTTTTTTGCTGAAAGTAATGGCTTTCTTCTGGCCACTCTGCCATAAACCCCAACTCTATGGAGCGTACCGCTTATTGTCGTCCTATGTACAGATACTCCAGTCTCTGCTGTGGAACTCTGCAGCTCCTCCAGAGTTACCTTAGGTCTCTGTGCTGCCTCTCTAATTAATGCCCTCCTTGCCCAGTCCCTTAATTTTGGTGGGCGGACATCTCTTGGCAGGTTTGCTGTTGTGCCATATTCTTTCCATTTGGTTATGATAGATTTGATGGTGCTCCTGGGGATCATCAAATATTTGGATATTTTTTGATAACCTAACCCTGACTTGTACTTCTCAGCAACATTGTCCCTTACTTATTTGGAAGAGTTCCTTGGTCTTCATGGCAGTGTTTGGTTAGTGGTGCCTCTTGCTTAGGCATTGCAGCCTCTGGGCCCTTTCAGAAAAGGTGTGTATATGTAATGACAGATCATGTGACACTTAGATTGCACACAGGTGGACATCATTTCACTAATTATGTGACTTCTGAAGGTAATTGTTGCACCAGAGCTTTTTATGGGTTTCATAACAAAGGGAGTGAATACATACGCACATGACAATTTTCTGTTTTATATTTCTACAAAATAGTTTTATGTATATATATTTCTCATTTCACTTCCCCAACTTGGACTATTGTGTTCTGATCCATCACATAAAATTCAGATTAACAAAACATTGAACTTAAGGCTGTAATGTAACAACATAGGTAAAAAGTCAAGGGGGTGAATACTTTTGCAAGGCACTGTATTTATTTACTTTTATGTACTTTCTTTAATCAAGAAGCACTTAAAAGCTCTGTTTTTACTGCCTAAAATCAAACATATCGTCACTGTATGAGTCTGCTCACTATAGCATAAGCAGACACAGACTCTGCAGGGCTTGATGAGCAGTGTAAATAAAAGTGACCAAACCACACAGGTCATAGCTAAAGGGAAATGTAAGAATATAGCTATTTATTTGTGTCTTGGGACCTCTCCGAGCGATTTGCAGTCTCAGACTCGTGTCTCCATTTTGAACGGTATGGTACTTCACGCTCCCCTGTGTCTCAAACCTTTGAAGGCCTGTGAAGTCTTTCCTTCCTCACAAGTTCAGCAAGTCTGTAAATAACGCTGACAGGGACACAAGTGGTCAGAAATAAATGGATGTCCCATTACTCAGGAAGTGATGTGAACATGGCAGCAAGCTTTTAGTCTCCATTATGTCTGCTGGGACTGCATGTTTCAAAGGACTGTACAAAAGATATTAGCTTTGAAACACAAAGTAATAGAGGAAGGGTTTGAGGGTTGAAATTTTGCGCGTAAATAACAGATTCGTTGGATAGTATCACATACCTGTTAATATTCCATTACTTTATCTTTTAATAATTTACAAAAAAAATGACCTCAAAATGTATATATATATATTTCTGAAGTTGACCGCTTCATAATAAATAAGTATAATATTTCATTACTTTATCTTTTAATAATTTACAAAAAAAAATGACCTCAAAATGTATATATATATTTATGAAGTTGACCGCTTCATAATAAATATATATATATATTAATATATATCAATATATTTTTAAAAGCCTGGTTGAGTCACATTTTTATGACCACCGGCTAATATCAGGAATAACTGCAGTGTGCAGCATGGACAGCAGCTAGACAGCATGGTAATGAGTCAATAAGAAGGTGTAAGGTTGGCAACGGTATCTGGAGCCATGCAGACTGCAGTTCATCTGACAGCTGCTGATGAGTGTGTGGCAGAAGATCCATATAGCGAACATGGCGATCAAGGTGGTCCTACAAGTGGTCGATGGGGTTCAAGTTCAGGGAATTGGTAGGCTAGGGCAGTACTTGGAAGTGTTCATCGTGCTCCTCCATCCACTCCCGGACAATTCTGGCCATATGACATGTTGCATTGTCCTTCTGGAAGATCCCATCCACTCCAGGGAAGACAGTCAACATGTATGAGTGTACTTGATCTGCAAGGATGTATAAATAGCTCAACCAGTTGAGAGTGCATTCCAAAAGTATGAGTGGACCCAGACAAAGCCAAGCAGATATTCCCCAGACCATAGCCCTGCCACCACCAGCTTGTGTTCTTCCAACAATGGTCGCAGTGTTTGTTCTCAGAGGTTTCGCGCCTGACACTCCAACGTTCGTCCAGTCGATGGAGCAGAAAACATGACCCATCAGAGAAGGCAACCATTTGCTAATTAGAAGATGTCCAATTTTGGTATTGTTGTGTTGTGCAAATTGAAGCAGTTTCTGACGATGAACCCATGTCCGCATGTATGCAGTGACCAGCCGTTTGCTTCGGAGCAGCATACGCAACTGTCATTTTAGACACACATTTGGTAGCCCCCTGGTTGATTTGGATGATGAGTTACTCAACTGTATTGTGTCGGTTGACCCTCACACACTTTCACAGCCGACGTTCATCTCTGACATGCTGTTGAAATGGTGCCATTTGTCCAGTCACGGTACACTTTAACTACAGCAGCACACGAACAGTTCACAAACTGCACTGTTTCAGAAATACTTCCACCCTGGGCCCAACAGCCAGTGATCATCCCCCTTTCAGAATGGAATAAATTGTATGTTTTACCCATGACAGCGATGGTTGATATGTTTCCAAACCAGCTCACAACATGTGCCGTATTTCTTTGTCTGACGTCAAAAGTAGGTGGTGGTCATAATAATGTGGCTCGACCCTGTACATGCATACATACATATACTATCTCTACATAGCAGCCAATCCCTCTCAGCAGCTATCTTCAAACAGCACCTAGTCCCTATCAACATCCATCCCCACACAGAACCCAACCCCTCTCAGCACCCACCTCACATAGCTCCCATCCCTATCACTTTTGCTCCCACCTCACAGAATCCATCCCCCTTTGCTCCCTCACCTCTTCCCTGATACATATCCCCAGCATGCTGAACCGCTTCATAGAGGTCATACTTTTACAGATGGAGATTCTATTTTGCTATTCTGCTGGGGAAAAAAATCATAATCTAGACATTTTTGGGTACAATAATATAATAGGTAAATTATCTTTACCCTCTATAGCTTTATTCTAATATTGGCCTTCTCAAAATGAGACCAGTAATAAATTAATGAAGGCTACAAAATCAAATCCCAGCTAAAATAAAGAAGGATTAACTAGCTGTGTGATGAAAACATTTTGCTTGAAACATTTGACTCTGGCAGAGCAAAATTAGGCAGACAAATGTAATTAAGCTAGCTTTTACTTAAGAAATACATTGTGATGATTCTACCAGTCCCTGGAAGCATCCATGGTACTTTGGTGAATGTTAAATATATAAGAGAAGCATTTGCAATTTTGCAGAAACCAGGCTTGCAGTTATGAGCTGTTTGCTTTTGAACATTTGCAGTGAAAGGCAGAGGTGTCAAATTCCAAAAGATCCTATTTTCCTCTCCCTCCTACCCCACACCTCCCTCCACTGTTCAATAGAATAGTACATATATAACATTTTACTTCAAAATAAAAATTGGGTGTTGAGATAAGAAAAGAAGGAATGAGCCAGGCATGGCTTACCTCTGACTGGTATCTTCTTGCTTTACAGGCATATTTCAACAGCCAATTATTGGACCTTTTACAGACACTAGCGACAGGAGGTAGGACCCCAGAACTGGAGGAACAGCTGGCTGAGGAGGATGCTCTTTCAAGGAATACAACTAACATTGGATATGCTGCTCCACGGGACCGCTCTAAACTTTCCCTCCTTCCCCTGACTGACCACCGGCTCTCAGCTCTCAGTGTAATATGGCATTTTAAAACTTTGGTTCTGCTATGTGTTTTGGAAATAACTTTGATAACACCATCACTTCATACACCAGAGAGCCCGTCCATAAACCTCTGTGAGGCTACCTCTTGTGGTAACAGGCTTAGATGGGGAGATGAGTACAAAATCGGTAGAGGAAAGACAGGATAGAGGAAAACATGATATATTGGGGTGGAGAAATGTAATCATAGGAAAGGCAGTGGGTGAACGTGAGATATTCTCCTGAGGTGAGTTGTAAGACTTGGGTATAGATGAAATCACAGAGGCGGGTATCAGTGAGAACAGACTTAGATTTGTTTAATTACATTTCACATCCATAGGCTTTATGTTGCTCTATCACCTCAGCCCAGTTGCTTATTTCCCATAATTATAATAAGACATGATCTTTACATATATTATATTGAATATGCTGTTTTTTGTTATATATTTCAGAGACATACATATGGAGAGTTGTTCTTCAATGCAATGACCTGCTTGGGAATCATTTGTATTGGGATTTATCGCCTCATGGACGAACCCAACCAAAGCCAAACCAGGTCAGTGTGCTTATCTGTGGTGAATTGTGCTACAGCAGTGGTTCAGTAGACTCCGTTTAAGGAACCAAAACAGGTCAAGATTTAGAAATAATTCTGTGTGAATTTAGTTGAGGCAGTTAGTAATTCAATGGTCTGAGAGCCTCTAATTGCCTTATTTTGATGCATATTTTTAAAACCTAAATCTTGATTTACCTAGGGCTGCCTGTGGAGAAGTTTGGGAATCACTGGGCTTGAGAATCCATAAAGAGAGGCTAATGTAATATTGAGTCTGGGATGTCAGAAGAACAACATAACATACTCCCTATATGTGACCAAAGGGAATTAAGCAAAAATAGTTCATAACTTGGCTAGTCGATTTTAATTTTCAACTTATATTAGTGAAAACACATCTATAAACATTATATATATATATATATATGTGTGAACAGGCCATAAGGTCAAAAAGCAGTGATACTTTATTAATCTTACCAAATTACCTGATACATTTTCGATAAGGCTAATACATTTATTTCCTAACCTATTAGTAAAATAATAGACCTGTCACAAGGTAATCTATGGTGGTTAGAAAGTTTTCTGAAATACTATCCACTATATATACAGTATGGTAAGTAAAAAGCCATTATAAGCATACTGGTATGTCCCACAGAATTGCTCAGTGAAAGAATGTCTCCACTCCTGTTAAAGATTCTGGGTAATGATATGCAAATGAGTCTCTAGCCCACTTAACATGATTTCCATTTGAGTGTTTATTCGTTGCTCTCAGGCAGCCTTCAGCACATAGCATTGGGTTGGCCATTGAGTAATTCTGTGGTAAAAACAGTTGTCCTAGCATATATGTATGGAGCTGTTCACCTTCTAAAATAGTAATAGTAAAACAGTGACCATATTGTTATAAACTTTTCCTCTGTTGTGCAGGTACGTGATCACCAATCCACACAAACACTTCCCTCTACTACAGACGGATATGTTATACTGTGTGGTTCCCCCAGATAGCAGTTATATGAATGGCAATCAAGGACATCAATGACAATTCATGAAAAGTGAAAATAATCAATTCAACTTCATGAAAAAAGGCATCTCCTCTTATACTGAAATTAGACTTATAGAAACACAACCTTGTAAAACAAAATGCTTGAACTTTTTTATTAAAGTATAACTTTTCTTACATGCTGTCTTTTGTTCAGACATTCGATGGGCCAGGGGACCACCTCAGCATGCAGTTGGGTTCGTGTTGTCTTTGCAGTTTGGGGGTGTAGCAGTACAAATGTTAAAGGGATTTTCTGTATTTTCGGATTTTTTAAGTGAGGGCCAAATGAGAGAATTTGAAGATATAGGATGGAAGAGAGATTAAAGAAGGAGGAGAACGGTAGGTTTTAGAATGTAAGTGATAATAAAAGAGGGTGGAGAATGGGAGGCTACAGAGTGGAGCAGAGAATAAAGAAGGGGAGAGAACAGAAGGATATTAAGTGGAAGTGGGAATAAAGTGGGGGAGAGACTGGGAGGACATAGAGTGTAATATATATTAAAGAGTGAAAGAGAACCGGATGATATTGACTGAAAGTGAAAATAAAGGGGGGTAGAACTGGACGATATAGAGTGGAGGTCAGAATAAAGAGTGGGAGCGAACAGGAGGTTATGGGGTGAGGCAGGGAATAAAGAGGGGAGAGAATGGGATATACAATGGAAAGAGAGAGAGAATGGGAGCGAGAAAAAGGGGAGAGAGAACATGGAAATATGGAGTGATTAAGAGAATAAAGAGGGATGATATAGAGTGCAGACAACAGAAGCAAGGGTTGAGAAAGGGAGGATATGGAACAGGAAGGAAAGTAGGGGAGGGAGATGGGAGTATATAGGTGGAGCAACACCTTAGAATAAAGAAATGGAGGGAAGGAGATGAAAGAAAGCGGTATAGAGGAAGCGTGAGAAGTAAAGCAGGATAATGGGCAATGTTGTAGGTGAGAGAGGCTAAATATAGAGAGTAAAAGTAAAAAACAATAGAATGTGGGTGATTGATAACGTGAACCCTTTATAGGGCTCTTTTATTTCTTGTCACCGTAGGCCTAGGATTCTTTTGAGAAATCAAACACAATCTCTCAGTCCCCTTCAGATGCAAATACCCACAAGCCACATTTCCTATGCCTTCCATATGGCAGTGGGAATTTCCAGCACAGCCTCCTTGATACTGCCCACCAGTGCCATGGGACGATCGGAGTCCATCAACAATTTTCTGACAGTCTCAGCAAAACAGCACACTAATAAGACATCATTATGCAGAGCGCGGGAATGGAGATCCTAATGAGATATCACAGACAGACATCTAGAGTGCGGCCTCCTACATTCAGCTGCCAGCAACACCTTGTTCCCATCCACTTTAAAGGCATGTAGGGGATGCCTGTAGGGGACTCGTCCCTGTCCCCTCCTCACAGCACTGTGCATAGAGGCCTACACAGAAAGCAAGCTGTCAATGACAAGCTGACTGTCTCTGCATTTATCTGTGACAGCCAGCATCCGCTGTGCACTCAATGAACATCCCACTGTCAACATCAAAAGCTGCATCCGTCCGAGTGGAGCAGCACATTCAGGTAGGATGAGACGCCTGCAGAGTCTGATGCCTGTCCAACATCAAACAGACAGGGACTGAAAGGCGAGGTATGGAGAGGCTTCTCAGCACCAATTTAACAGGATCATCTTTCACTCAAGTGGATAATTCAGATCTGCTAAAGCAGGCTAAGTCTAATAAGAGTTTTTATCCATTATTATCCCTGTCACCGATTGCTTAGCTCCGTATTGTCGGGCCCTGCAGCAGTAAAGGCTTATTATGTATTTTTACATAGCACTGGCTGCACTGTTTAATACCGTACTTCATAACAGTGTGGCTGCAGCCACTTGGGATGTTCTATTTTCCTATATGCAAATATGTAAGAAGGTCACTTCAAAGATAAGTCAGTGACACCAGTCAAGTCGCCTCAAGTGCCTTATATTGTCATAGTCCTCTTACATCATACATCTCAACTGTCCCTCTTTTGTGTGGACGGGAAAATGCTGCTGTCCCTCTAGCCTTCCAAATGACACTCTTTTGAAGAAAAGTCCCACATTTAAGTACAAACCCCTGTTTTCCAGCCATGACCATGTCCCGCCTTCTCTAGTTCCTCTTGTTGTTTTCTCTATTAGTCTTGAAACAAAAAAAGAAGCCTGGAGTGTCAATATTATTATTATCTTTATATATAGCGCGCCAACATATTCCGTAGCGCTGTACAGGGGTTTAGTACATGGAAAAAACAAAATGAACACCTTCTAAAGAATGGAGGGCCCTGGTTTTGAGCTTAGAATCAAATGCACATAGAGTTCTTTTACAAGGCACTGACACAAGATTGAAAACGTGCAAACTTTACAATATATATATGAGTATGGGGTATTGTGCACATACTAAGAATCCATCTCCAAAACTTAATTTACATACTACAGATTTGGGGTAACAGCCTAATAGTGAGTACTTTTTTCTAAAATGCGTCCCTTTATATTTTGTCATGCTCAACTCTGTGTGCATAAATATCACAGTTTTATTTAGGGTAATACCTTTTATAAAATAAATACATTATATAGGTGTACATGAATAATTCATAAATTAATCTGGCTAATATACTCTTATGTGACCAAACAATGGTGTATATTAATTCTGTAAAAGCATGATTTAAAATAAAAAATGCATAAGGCATGGCTGTACTCTCACAAACCAGTGGAAATCTTACACGTACGTAGAAGTTTCATGGATAATGAATACATCTGATAGAGGTGAATCAGTAGTGTATGCAAACATTTTTTGCATGAACAAAATCCCCAAATAAACATGAATAAACTCACCCTGACATTTGCAGACTTCTTCAGTTTTCTGGCGGTTGATTTTGAGAAGGCATGCCCCTGAAAATCAAAGCTAAATTAGCATATAATTAATGTTGGCCAATCATATGCAGCTATAACATTGTTGCAATGTTTGGAAAGTCAGTCTGTGCAGCATCATGGGATGTGTAGTCTTTTTTATCCACTGCAAGGAAGCAAGGAGGAGATCAGACATTGTTTTGTGTTTTTCTTCACTGTGCTGCTGTTGGATTGAAGTTTAGTATAGGGTTAAAAAAACGTACCTGAATGCAGTGTTTATATTGGTAAGTACCAGGTGCCTATGTAAGCAGCTCCGGGGGTGTGGAAAACAAGGTTTATATTTAAATAAAATAACTTTATGTGTATAGAATATCTCAATGTAATGTGTGTTTCCGATATAAGCAGCATGTGTTAGATTAGAAGCAGGTAAAAACAGGTATACTTAGATATACCTTTAATGCCTAAGTAATCCTGCAATAAGCATTTTTAATACACATCTCCTCTTAAAGAGGAAGTATAATCTTAATAATCTTCACCTATGTGTGTGTTGTTATCACTGGAGTGAAGTGTGGGAGAGGAGAGAAAAGGCAGAAGTCCAGAGCTTTTGTTTAATAACTGGATAAGACTGAAACTGGCGCCACACCCCTTCACTGGCCCAGTATCACAATTTTGCATCAAAGGGTGCAACCACAGCTCTCCAGAAATGTAACTTAATTAAAAACTAGCTGTATTACTTTTTTCTTGATTAATTATGCTCTAAGTCAGACAAAAAGTTTCCAAGCATATATTTGTGGTTGTGCAGTGGTCCTTTAAGAGAAGGGCATATCACTTGCACAGAGGCATTCTTCATCTGCGAAATTGCTACCCGGTCTCTGTCACCTGGAATTAGGAGCGGAGATGGGTGTCAGCATGCTGTGTTTTGACACTTGTGGTTTGCCAGGCTCCGGAGTGACAGATAGTCAATAGGATGTGATGAGATTTCTCTCCAGCGTGTTCATTTCCGATGATGAGGCAGGGGAGGCTTTAACAAACACCCAGGGTGGCTGAGAACAGTAAGTTTCATTAAAGTTAAGGATGCCAAGGAAGCAGAGCAGAATGACAACATACTTAATAAGATGTTATGAAGTCGCTTTGTCTATCACAAACACACACACTGTCTCATCTGTTTTTAGACAATCTGAATGCATTAGTAGAAAAGCCTTGTTATCATTTCCAGCAATCAGCAGGATGCAGAGATGGTCTGGAGGACGACGTCTTTAAGGGATCCACATACTTCAAATATAATGACACAGCAAAGATCCAATGAATAGCAGATACAAAAAATAAGCGTATAAACAAATATAAATGCAATCGTTATTAACATTTTTGAGAGTATTAGATAACTGATCTTGAAGGTTGGGTTTTTAATACAATTACTATATCCTCCCAGCGAAAGCTCCCATTTACAATAAGAATTCTTTGCTGGTTCTTTAGGATGTTTTTTTCTGTGTTAGATAACTGAGCTCGAAAGTTGGGTATTTTAATTATGCAAAATTCTATCTCCTCCCACTGACAGTTCTCCTTTACAATAAGAATCATGTGTAGGTTTTCAGGTATTCATGGGCTGGTTCCTGGAATGTTTTATCTCCATAATGATTGGCTGAGAAGTGGGATTATCAAACATAGTTAATGTAATTGAGGTAGAAAAAAGACTAGGGGCCTCATTCTATTAGCGGCCGTAAATCGTCCGTAAGGCTGCGATTCCTTGCGGGGGTTCAGTTAACTCGCGATTCTATTATACGGCCCCGCAAGGATCTCCTCTTACGGCCGGCCGCATATCTTGGAACCGGCCGTAAGCTGTGAAATATAAAAACGCAAAAATAAATTCAAGCCTGCACTGTACAGCTCTGTAAATGCTAGGGATCATATTGGGGGACATGAGGATTAAAAGGAACCCACTCTCAAGCTTGCACATCTGCCCAAACCCGAGTTCAAATTAACTGTTTATTTTCCGGCTGCGGCGTGGGTGTGTCTGAGGTGCTCCAAGCACTCTGGACTTTTTACATGGATATTTTACGGATATTAAAAATAAAATATTTTACGGATTTGAGTATAGGGTAATTATGTGCTATTTTTTCTAACACCTAAAATCCCTTTATAGTCTTCTCAAAGTGCAGGATGGCTTTATTTGAGCTATTTTATGTGCTTAATTGGTGCTAGCGAGACCTCTTTCCTGCAAGTAAGCTGCGGCTCGCTTTTAGCCTTGCAGAGAGGTTTCCCGGAGGAATTGAATTGCAAATCTCTTGCGGCCGTTTTAGATGAAAGGCTTTCCTCTGGCGCGAGCGGCCGCAAGAGATAGCAAGGCACCGGCCGCAAGCCTGCCGGAGCCTCCGGCCGTAAGGGAATAGAATAGCCGAATAGCTTGCGGCCGGTCCTTGCGGCCCCGCAACGGCTGCGGCCGCTAATAGAATGAGGCCCTAATAGTCCATCAAGTTCAACCTTTTGAGATGCTTTTAATATGTAAATTAATTGTAGATAAGAACAAGTAGGGGGGGGCATTTGTTTGTGTCTTCCTTGTGATCAGCCATTAAAAGCACTTTTTTTACACTACACTGTTCCTCCTTTTTGTATGTAGTCATATATAAAAAATACTCTTCCGAAGAACAAAACTGAAAAATAAATGACATGTTTTTAGAATGTAAAATAATAGTACAGCCTCTAATTTATTACCTTTTATATATGTGTACTTGTGAACGGAAAGGCTTTTCATTAGTCCTTTTGAAAGCACTGGTAGCTTTGGGCAGATTTCCTCAACATTATCAAAGTCTCCTCCCACCTCAGGATGTTGATCATCAGAAATCAAAATGGTAGATACCATTATAATTGTTTTACATTCTATTAACATTTTGCCAGTTTACAAATGTAGTTCTTCAAAAGAGTATATTTTAACTATAGGCGGAGTAACAGCCCTATTAAATTCCCTGAACGTGTAAAACCCAGACTTGCAGGGTGAGGGGCAAAAAAACTTAACTGTTGAAAACTTAACTCTGTTGCCCCAAATCCTTTGATCTGTCAAGCCTGTAACTGTTACGTTCGAAAATCGTTATTAAATTGCAGCAAGCTCACTGGCGTTCAACCCCGTAACCTGCAAATGGAGCCAAAGAGCCAACGGGTATTAGAGAAAACCAGCAAGGGGTTAGAGTCCTATCCGTGGCACTGTAAATGCAAATATAACACACTACTGTACTCATAATTAAAGGGAAAGTGATGTTAGGTATTAAAATTAATAGCACAACATTCTCAAGCTCGCAAATCTGCAATATAAAATACTTTTTTTTTATGTGTTATTTCTGTGTTATAAAGATCCCGGCTATCAATGTGTTAATACATATAATGGAACTCGCATGAACTAGAATATCATATTTTGACTTTGAAATCTATCCTCCATTTCATCAGTGACGTAATGATGACGATCTCTTTTGCCATTGGCTCTGTCTAAGCCCGCAACTACGGGTTTGACTACTAAAATCATGCTCATGGCCGCACATGCAACACGTGCAAAAATGGTTTACGGGCTTGTGTCTACGGCCCATAACTTGCGGCATGGTGGAATTTAATAGCTCTGTAACGCAGCCGAATTTCAAGCCTGCAGCCTTTGCGGGTGTGCAGATGCCACTACGGGTTTTGAATTTAATAGGGCTGTATAGCTACCTATTAAAGTGACAGACTAGAGGTTTTCTCATATTCTGACATATAGAGTAGTATAATACTGTTGTCTTATGATTATAGTATCTCTTCTAGATAGTTTTTTTCCCTAGTAACTTATGCAGATGTTCCAGTGTCCTCTAGTTGTAATTTATACAGGGGGCACCATCTAAGGCCTGGTTCAGGTCTCTGAACCAGTTTGAGCTGACCCTGTATGTGGTTTCCACTATATTGCTGCATATGTTACAATTCTGTGTTGTTTTTATATAATTTTAGGATGCTATACAAACCTGCTACGCGTTTCCTTTCTTCTTCTTCCAAAGAAAAGCCTTGTATCTCAACTATCTCCTGGCACCTGATGATACAGAGAGAAGAGATTTAATTAATCACAGGTGAAACGCTTTGGATCTCATCCAAGCCGATTTAACTGCCAAGCGCTGATCTTCATTTTCTTTTGCGATGAACCCCCTGAAGAAATTTACGATTAGGTAATTATCGGGATGAATAAAGAGGTACTTAAAAGGAGATGAGGGAGAGAAGGAGAAAGTTTAAAGTCTGATTCTCTTTGTGCAATCAGCCTATTTATCACTGAGCAAACATTTCACGGCAGAAAGTCACGGTGTTCCCCAGAGGAGCTTCAATTTTTCTTAAATCAATGTTTGTCATGGTAAAGGTGGAACTTGGAAACAAAGAAATCCAAGCAGGGTACTGTCAGGGTTGGCTCAAGCTGCTTCCATGCCAAGGTCATTAGCCTTAGATATTGTGCCCCAAATAAAATAGATGTACTAATGTCGCTTCTTAGTCAGACTTCACCAGGAATAGGTGTCTAGTTCTACATGTGATGCCATGTTTTCAGCATTGGTTCGCTCCCCTATACGGGCAGAGTGCATCTTGGCTTTGTCCACCGGACCATTAATGAGTTTACCTCTAATCTGGATCCCCCCACCAAAATGTATTTATTTTCACCCTATTAAAATGATTTTAATTTATTTTACAGTTTGGGCTTTGGCATGATCGTTTCCTTACTAACAGGTAGGGAAATTACCATTTATTTCTGATTGGCACTATATAAAGCCAATCAGTGTCAGACCTGTCATATTATTGTGTCTGGTTCTGGAGACTGGATCATCCAAAGGATATTAACGAATTAGTAACAATTTATTGGGGGCCAACTGACATGGTACATGGTATAAAAAGGAAAGACTTAATGACCTGAATATGTATAGACAGTGTCTGACCGAATTCATGGCCTGTCTGGTGGGTCTTGAGGAAGGGTTTGGGAACCACTGGACTAGAGGACAAAAGGGAAAGGGGGCATGATAGACACCTTCACATATATCAAAGGATTTAATATAATTCAAAAGGAAAGTGTCATCCAGAAAAAAAGGGGATCAATACAAAATAAGACAGTTTAAGGGTAATGTGAGAAAGAATAAGACTATACTGAGGCTTAAGTCATACCTTTAGGTAAGGCAGGCTAGATGGGCATTTTACATGTGTGATTTACATTCATGGTCAAGCTTTATTTTTTTAAGTGAATATACAGAGATCCTATAGTTTCTATAGATAGCAGCATTATGCTACTCTATACTTCAGTAACATATAGAAACAGAACTGAAGGTAAAGGTATAAGGTTGAATAGAACTAATTTCATTTTACTAAAATATTTTCCGGTTTTGACTTTTTCTTTGCAACGTCCTGTATTTATTTCTAGAAAAAAATAAATACCCTAACTCTTATACAAAGAAAACATTACTCCAGCGCTTGCATGGCTGCTCAGTATAGGGAGCTCAGTTTATACCTGAGGCCCAAGTTCTGTGCAAAGTTAAACTTCACTGGTGGTGCCCCAAATAAAATGGCACATTGGATGGATACCCACAGGGAAGAACCAGTCCTGGATATTGTTAAAAGATGTGTCTTATATATGTGACTTATAATTAAAAAAAAAAAGAACTAGGGCAGAGGTTACCAATGGCTGTAAGACTCAGTATAGTATTCCTTAGAAGTGTGGTTACACAGAGATTGAGCAAGAACAAGACCCTTTTTTTGCCAGACAACCAAGCAAGGATCAAAAACCTATGGCCCTAGTTCCACAAGGATTTGAGAAAGCTATGGTTTTAATTGAGGTTAGAGTGATACATATACTTTGATGTAATATGTATGTGTCATGACTGATTTTGGGACTACTCTGAGCCCATAAGCAACCCTTCTATTTGGCACTCTTGCACACTGGGTTGCTAATATCCAAGACTTAAGATTAAATTGACATGAAACTTGTTGTGGGGTGTGTGACATGATTGTTTTTGTGGGTAGTGTAATGCAGGCCACAATAATTAATGTTGGGGTTGCTATATTGCGTTGTGTGCACTGAAGTAGCGTTATGTTACCTGTAACAGATACACTTTTCCACCATGTTTCTAGTGTGACAACTAAGAGTTAACTCTTGAAGAATTGATATGGCCCACGATGTCACTTTACATTCATGTATCTCCTGTGTGAACAAATATAGACATCAAGTTGGAAGTTAGTTTATTGCACTCTGTAAAATCAGATCTAGAAACTAGTGATGGGGGTTGGTAACCCTAGTAATCGGGTGAGGAGCTCACAGTAGGAAGAGCAGACCCCTGAAACAGGGAGGGGTATTATGAGGTGTGTGTGTGGGTGAAATATTTTTGTGTTTGTGATATATTTTTATGCAAGTAGGAATAAAGTCTCAGTCTGTTTTCAATAAGCACAGGTGCGTGTGTTCTTCTTGTAATCTAACCAAAGGTATCTGATTGTGCCTGCCTCTTCAGGAATGATGTCCTGATCTGAATTGTTTGCCGAGCTCTGAGATATTGAACACAAAAGGCACAACCTAGAGGGAGAAATTGAGGTGCACGTGATCCCTCAACTCTAGGTCGTAACAGTATGTATAGGTTATTTGATGATGATGAGTGGGAGCGAATTTACATGACATCGAAATCGTCGATACTGCTCAAGATCATCAAGCAGAACACTAAAACTAAATGAAAAAAAAAAAAAAACACTTATTCATTAAGTTGCTCTGCCTCCCAATTTCCTGGACATTTTTGCCTCTAAAGGGACTGAACAAGTTGCTGCAAGTTTGCTGCAACAAGCAAAAATAGCTATTTCCTATGTTTTTTGAGACATACTAAGTCCAAAAAAGATTGCAGTGAATATAAACACTTACAAGGAACTTGAAATGTATGGTCCCTCCAGGACCTGAGAGCCTTTAACTTTCTCCCTCATACGTTTAATATGTTGATCATTATAGCTGAATAAGTTTTAACACCCAAACAAAACACTAGCAGTGCAACCTTTAAAAACACTAAACTAGTAAATAAAACAGCTGTATTACAGCTTCTCCATTTGATTCTGACTGCTCTACATGATGATACATAGCATTGTCCAAGAGTTCTGAGTGCATTTACAATAATTTAATATGATGGGATATACTGTAACTGAAGGGTCACTGTATGGCGAAAAATACATATGTTTGGAAAAAAATTGAGTTTGTCTAAGACGATAATTAAGCAGGAGAAAATCATAAAGCTATTTTTAATTAGAAAATAAATGTTGATGCATCTGCTTGACCCTGGAGGCATCCATCAATCATTTCTGTGAGTTGAGTGTTTATATGTCTGCAAGCAATGATTGTATCTGCTGATTGATGCAAGCTGCCTGCCTTTGAACCGGTAAGATGGAAGGGGGTGGTGTCAATTCAATCAGGTCCAATTAGCTCCCAATTAATCCTGATCTCTCCCTGTTCCCTTCTCTGCCACTCCGCCCTCCACTGATAGATAAAAAAAACAAGTAGATAGAGATAGATAGATAGAAGTAGATAAATACAGATAGAGAGAAGTAGATAAAAACAGATAGATAGAAGTAGATAGGCACATGGATAGATACAAATATAGATAGATAGATAGATAGATAGATAGATAGATAGATAGATAGATAGATAGATAGATAGATAGATATAATGGTGTATATATATATATAGTTCAGCTCTGTGTCTTGCACACGCACATACACACGTGTCATCATGTACCACACTAGTGTGTTCCTGCAGGATATTCTCCAGGGCTCTGTCCTTGTCTGTACCTCAAGGTGTAATTAGCAGTTCCTCACTTCACAGACACCAGCGTTGTGTTTGTAGAATACAGGTGCCCCCTGTCATGTACAACAAGAGGCTCAACATGAGCGCACAATGGCAGGACCTGCATCATTACCTCCTGTAACACAACATCTCTCTGCTCCCATGTAATTCTCAGTCATCACACTATATATCTCCACAACGTGTGATTGATGTCACGGACTAACATAATGTTGTACTTAAAGGGTCCCTGGAAATATAGATTTTTCTTCAAATTAAAGCAACTGAGAACCCATAAATTTGTCTAGTGTGCATTTAAAGGAGCTGGAATGAAGCATTATAACATTTTTATGCATTAGAAAAAAGCACTGCAAAAATTAGGAAATGTGACTTCATCGAAGTGCACACTGCATTTATAATGTTAGGACCTTGTCCTGCTAGAAAGGCGTGGGCAAGTTCGGTCCTGGAGGGCCACATACGGGCCGGGATTTGATTATATCCTTTCTGTGCACAGGTGAGTCAATAAGGATGACTTAAGAAATGATTCACTCACCTGTATGCAGCAGGGATACCATCAAATCCAGGTAAGTGTGTGGCCCTCCAGGACTGAACTTCCCCATCCCTGTTCTAGAGTCTAACTTAGTATGTGTTCAGACACTGCATCAGCTGAGTTATGAAGCTCTATGGAGAAATTATATGCAGGGACTAAATTAACTGTAACTGACCCTCAAATCAGAATGCAGGGATGGAGCTACTGCAGCAGATGCAAAGCACTGGGGCCCACTACGAGACAGGAGCCCACCACTACTGGCAACATCCTTGGATAAAAGGGGCTTCTTAATTTATTAGGGGAGTGGAATAGGTTGAAAATGAGTTCTATTTGTTGGTTGTTTTATTGCAACTACCATATAGATATATATATATATAGATAGATAGATAGATAGATAGATAGATAGATAGATAGATACTGTAGATAGATATAGAGTGAGGAGATGCAAGGGGACAGCAAAATTATTATCATAAACTACTGTTGTTTATTTTATTTTTTTAATCTTTGCAGAAATTTTTTATAAAAAAAAACTTTATGTAGTGATATGGAAAGTGTTCATTCTATATAACTAAAGAACAATTATATTCTAAAATTTTTGAAAGTGAAAATATTGAGCATGTACAGACATTTTTTTAATAACATTTAATTGTTATTACCTATATTTTCAAGTATATCATATTTTGAAACTCTGCAGTGGGCTTTTACAATGCTAATAATTCAAGCTACAGTTAGGATTGGGACTACAGAAATGTAACTGTTAATGGAACCATTTTACATTATTTAAGGTATGTATGATTTAAATCTAGAATTTGGGACTGTGTGGGACAGTAGTGGTCAGGACATGGGGAGGAGACAGTTAATATTACCAATGTATAATCAAGTTCTCCCAGTATTGGAGAATCACACCTTGGCTCTCTGCTCTCCTGTAGCCCGCTGGCTTTTGTCATTAAAGGTTCACACCTGGCCCCGTGTAAAGGCCGTTTCAATCAGCACACAAGTGGAAACTAAATTTACCATTGCCACCGTAAGCAGCTTTCTTCACAGCTCCTGTCGACACCATATAATGGCTCTTCAGAAAGGAGGGGATCATGTCACACAATGCTCTGTATGTTATTAGCTGAGTGATGGGACCATAAACTTATTTCTTTACATACTGGAAATGCTCATCCGCTTTACAACTTTTACAATTAAAAACAATTTTATCGTAGAAAGTTTAAGTGCAAAATTTTGTCCCACTCAGCCAATACATTCACTAGGTTCCCATATCCATTACAACAACACTGCACCCTCCTACATATCAGATCTAATCTCCAGATATTCCCTTAACCACTCCCTCTGCTTTTCCCATGAAGAAAGTGTATTTTTCCCCAATAACATGACCCAGCAAGATCCATTTCGTGCTAACTATTAGGGAATAACAAGACAGTACACCTGATGGGAGTACATCAAGCCACAGTGTTTATTGAGTATAATAAATTAAAAACAGTAACAACAAAAGGGGGAAGAGCCTCTTTATGGGGACCAGCTCCTAATTGTTACCCCAACGTGAATAAGGATAACACTCAGGCTCCCAAAACAGTGGGTGTACGTTTCCATAAGTCTAACCATCTGTGAACATCTCAGACCCCGGATACCAAACCACTGTACATGAATGTCTTTTCTTGGTACGCCTAGCTGCGGGTCATCTCGTGAAAAGGAGGCGGACCGCCGAGCCCAGTACAAATAGGAGTGGCCGACAATCGAGAGGTGCTTCCTCATTCCTGCAATGGTATAGGAACGCTTAGAAAACAGCAGCCGTAGGTCTCACATAAGTCTGAAAACGCTGCAACTCCAATCTTCCAATTGTCTTCACAACTTCCTCATGCAGGCCCAAATGTGCTGCCACGGTAGCGGCACCAATTTGGAATGAAAGGGTACAACAATCAACCTGGTCCAAACCAAGGCACTGCAAACACTTTTAAGACCTTAGAGAATGGGAAGTGGGTAAGGACAAGGCCATTCTCCAGCCGTTGCAGATAATATCTAACACAATCAAAGGGGCAGCAATCTGTACCTACTCTGTGAAGGGTAATTTATTTCCCCTTCCCCTCCTGATCAGTCTTGGACCTCCTGAGCCAGATGACTACACATTTACTATGTAAGCTAACATTACCCAACTGAATGCCTCCTGAACCTTGCTTGCAAGCCACAACCAGTTCACAAATTCTAAAGACTCCGAAAAAGACTAGGGAAAAGGCTGCACGGAAAAGCAAGTTTCGTAGGGTGAATGACAAACATCACCCAACATCGCTGCTAGGCATAGCAGTAATGGAAATGTGATTGACGCCTCCTATCCCGAACAGGCTCACCTTTAAACATGCACACGCCTGATGAAAAAAACCTTTGACAGGTCCTTTTGCAAAGCTGGCTTAAACATTAAAACTAGGACCACTACGTAACACCCAACAGATGCTACTGAATCACTATAATCCCTGCATCTGGGCAAATACCACAAGTTCACCAGCTCATGCCATTTCACCCAAATTTTCTTGTAATCGTTCCAGGTCGCAGGGGCCAAGGATCTATTATATTGGTAGAGTTATCTCTCTGCTCCAAATTCTTAAAGCTGTTCCAGGATACTGTTGCCCTATATCCTCGCCTCCGGGGCCAACAGCCTGAAGTGATCCCACTGGAAACAGGGCGTCAGCAATCCCGTTCCTGAACCCAGGTATGTTGCTTAACTCTTAACCACAAGTTCAAATGTAAGCATCGTAGAACCAGGTGACAAATTAAGCGTATAATCTGTATGGATAATGCCGTTGTATTATTTATAGTATGTACCACTGCCAAGTTGTCTGTGAAGAAAACAATCTGGCGGTCCCTTAGCCTGTCCCCCCATATGTGTACTGCGACCACTATGGAGAATATCTCCAGAAAGGTCAAATTCATAGTCAAACACGCTTCAACCCAATTTTCCAGCGGCTTAACAGCTCACAAACTACCCCCGAAATAAGCAATGTGTGCCCCTGAGGCGTCTGTGTAGAGTTGTAGGTCAGTATTGGTTAGCCTACGAGGGTGTATGAGGGTTTTACCATTGAAGGTGCTCAGAAAAGCCAACCAAACCCTGATATCATCCTTCATTGCGGAAGAAACCCCAATGAAATGATGTGGTTGCTTTATGCCTGTTGTAGCCAGAGCAAGCCTTTTGCTGAAGATCCTACCTATAGGCATTATGCGGCATGCAAAATTCAGTTTGCCCAGAATGGATTGAAGCCGTCGGAAGGTAACCCTTTTGGCCCCTACCAGGGCCACTAACTCCTCCAAATCTTCCACTTTTTCCGACAGCAAACTACATTCCGTGCATTTTGAATTGTTTTATATACTCAACAATGTAGTTGGGTCCTCTGTTTTTTTGTGAGGTAAAAGAACCCTTGAAATCTTTGGTCCAATTTATAAACATGTCCAATAGGAACCGGCAGGTATCGTGACTTGCTGGGCCTATGAATAAAAAAATTCTCCAAGTAATGGACCAGGCTGGAAAAAACGGATTCCTGACAAGTGACCCATTGCAAAAACGAACTTAACGTTTAAAAAAAACGCACATAATATGAAGCACCCCATTGATAAACAGAGGTACATATTGTTGAGATGGCATCCCAACAAATGGTGGCTAGAGGGGTTGACCTGCAAAAGGCAGAAAGCAGATTCTATATAAACTTTTGCCATCCAAGCACCACAACCTACTTTTCTCACGATTTCGGTAGCAGAATCAAATTATGCTTATGATACGGAAGATAATTCCTTATCAATACCATTGTTAACGAAGGGCCCCCTCGGATATGACAAGTGATGTATCAGACAGAACTTGCCCTACGCCTTTTGTCCCCAACCTCCCCACTGGTACAGATCTCACGTGAATCGACAAAACACAACAACGGAAGAGGCATGAAAATTTCAATAAACTCCCTACGCCATATACGCTCTTTTACCGCTTGTGAGAGAAGCACCCAGGAGGAGAGAGGCCCGTTAAATTTGACACTTCTGCACCACTGAAGGGGCATTAAGGTCTGTTTAGGAAACTCTAATCGCCTCAGCCCTACCAGGGACTACACTTTGGCTCCAATCCTTGCTTGCTAGGCCTACCACTCACTATCTGTTGGTTTTCTAAAATTCCCAGATAGGAATAGATGTTGACCCTGTCCCTGCTAATCCACATTAGTCACACTAGATGCATGTGCTACTTGGCTACCCCCCATCTCACCTGGATCAATGATGGTTGGTTTTTGTAGCAAGCCTTGTCCTCCATCCCTGTGGTCTTGATGGGATTTTTCCTGTTTGAATCTCTCACCTCTTGTCTCACAGTCAGAGCTGGAACATGTACACCTGCAATGACAAGACCTGCGGCTATGGGATCTCGACCGATCCCTTGTCCTCCCAGGAAGGCAAGAAGAACTTTTCCTAGTGCATCTCTGCCTGTGTCCCTGGGGTCATGTATACCTGACCGTCATCCTGGAAAGAATCACTCTCCTCCAAAACCAACTCCATGACCTTGTGCAAAACCAAACCTCCAACGTCAAGGCCTGCCGTGATGGCACTCGCAAATGTTGTCAGTTCTTTCTGTCCCAACTGCAAACCCTGTCTTAAACTGCATGTCTGTCCTCTTTTTGTGATTGCATAGCGATGTGGGCTGCTACCATTTTTTGTGTCTTATGAGTCATAGTGAAAGAGAGAGGACTATACCTAGTTGGCAGCCTTGGACGAGGGAGTCGGTTGGTGTGCGTAGGTGTGTCAGAGAGTATGGTCTGACCTAAAAGAGTATCAGAAAGTGCAAGCTGATTTGAGCAACCTGCACCTGTGTCACCTGCTTGCCCCCTCTCTTTGTGCTATAGGGGTATGCGTCCTCTCATCTCGCCCTTGCAGGCTGCAAGCAATGGAACTATGCTGCAGTGCAGACCTGCCAGACACGCAAGGTTTCCCAAAACCTCCCAGGCTGCCAGCCACATTAGACTATGTGTACACAGGCGTTCCTCAAGCCACTTCATTCCAAGGAGGTGCTCCAAATCTGCTGCCTCCACTGCATCCATGCTAGTGACTCAAAAATAGCTATATGGGTCACTATAGGGCTTAAGGGAGTGAGGAGACAGACATATAAAATAAGGGGGGTAACACTATCAGAATATGATCCTATAACCTAACGTCATATTATAAATACAGCAGAGAGATATAACAACAAGATGATAAAGAGGGGAGGGAATGACAAAAACCTAGATAAAACAAACACACAAACGAAGAAGAGACACATGCAGAAATAACCACATGCAGACACATACTTCTACACAAAAAGGAAGGCTAACAGTTGCAGGACAAGTTGCAGAATCTCAGGACATGTTGTAGAATTTCTCCATAGTATAAAATAATAAAAAGCCTTCCCTCTAAATTAAACACACCATGCATATGTGCCCCAAACAGAGCATAATCTTTATTTCTTGGTTCACATACTATTTATATATTTTTTTTACACAATACAATTATGGGTATTAGTAAACACAATTTAGCATATTTTGGCACTTTGGATTCCCCCATGTGGGCTTTTGGATCCAATCAGTGCTCATTATTTGATGGCACTACTGTGATTGGCTGGAAAAGCTGGCTTTGGGCCAATCAACATGTGAGGTGGTATGATCTGATTGGTAGGATTTCTAAGTATAAAAACTGTGAAGGGGCTAGGGACTTCCACAAAGGGGCACAGCGCAATCCTGTCTATCTCCCCATCTAGGTGCAGATGAGTCTACGACACCAAAAATGTCTGATACCACTGGTCGTTGTTTAGGCACACCAGGGGGGTTGCAGGTATGCTGTGAATATTGGAGACAGAGTGTTTAGGCAATGAGTAGGGGTTTAATCCAAGTGGTGAACCATCGATCCAGGATAGACAGGTTTATGCCCCGGGGGGAGAGGGACTTCCTCTAATCTGGGAACCCAGCACTTGTTAGAGGGCTCATGGTGCTCTGTAAGCAATGAAGTGGTGTCCTTCATGCCTAGTGTTAGTGGGGACAATGGAGTTTAGGTTTACCTGTTCCCTAGCTGACCTCCTCTGGGGTAGAAGTTATTGAGTCGAGGAGTTGAGGAGTTGGCTAAGAGAGTGAGATGACTCCAGGGTGTATTCACTTTTGGTGACCAACCAGACTTCCATAACATTTCTAACAAATCTGGCTCTCCATTAGATTGTATGGGTGTCAGGAACAATGGCTGGGCTTAAGTATATACCAATCAGGGGTAACCGCAAGACAATGGATCAAAGGGATATAACTTGCAAAGCACTTGACATCACTTTACCTTTGTCTATTGCAACAAAGTGTTTCAATTGTTGTCTGGCATCCTAGTTAATGATTCTTGATGGCTCAATCAGATCCATAGATCTCCCCATCGAAGTCTATGGAGCCCTTCTCACCACTACCAAGAGTTCAAATCTGGCCCTGGGACTTGGAGCAAATTGGGTATCGTAGTTAGCTACTGGAAGTGGCTATTGTTTGCCTTTAAAGTGATACTACCCTTAAAATATTTTTATTAACCCTATGTAGTGTACACACCCTGGTACACATAATATACTTATTGCAAATACCCAGAAATAGCAAAATTGACATAAAGTACTCTGTGCTTGGGTTACCTGGTGGAAGTGGTTCTTGGAGATCCAGTACATATAACCAGGGGCTTGGGGAATCATTAGGGCATACATTCATGTTAACAATTATATCTTGATGCTATACTCATATTAAAGTGATATAGTCTTTTATTAAAAATAGTTGCTCCCACCCCTGCATAATCTCATAGGGGCTTGAAAAAGTACTTCAACTAGAGGCTTAAAATTTGGTGTTTGAAAGTAAGTTTAATATTGAAAATTGCTATTCTAAATTATTGAAATTGTATTTTATTAACGATCAGTAACTAATTAAAGCACTAGCTCCTGCTGTTATGGCATTACAGCAGTCCTTTAAGATAGCCAAACAGCAACAGTATTCATACAGGAATGTGTCACTGAAAATTGAATATATCCCCTGCTGTGGCTGAGTGCCTGTGGGAATCTTGCATCCTTTGTGTCTAAATCTGCTTCACCAACATGTGAATACTTTCCACTTTACCTGTTTGTTTAGCCTAGTATACTTGGCAACAATTCACAAACAGCTTGGTAAACAATATAGTTTTATTTAAATCCAATGACTGAAGTAAAGTAAAACCTACAATTATGATTAAAGATATTAGCTGACATTTTGACAAATTGAAGGTTTTCTCTAGTTCACTTGTCTAAATTACACAAAGAGAAAAAAAGAAGCTGTTTTCTGCTTAACTTCCCTTTAAGAGAAAATTATCAGAAGAATTGCCTGGGGAACAATACTATTTTTTCTATTGTTTTTTTTATTTTTTATTATAAGCATATTTGTTTCTCTGTTACACGCCCTCCTTTTCTTTTCTTCCTGGAACATTCATCTCAAAGCTACTCATTCATGCCAAAGGGAAGAGATAGTTTGTTTTACTTCTTTTGTTGTGTTATAATGTGTAGAAGAAATAGGATGACTCAGAATGTGCTTAACTAATACAACTAACTGCAAACAAAAAAAGAGACTCTGCATAGGGAAGATTATGTGCTGTTTATTACTTGTCTTGATTCCAATAACAATACACACACATATATATTTACTGTATGCTATTTACTTTGAGGGACTGACTCTTTAGACATGTCATTACACTTTGATAGTGACTCCATAAATATGTCACTGTGTTGGTAATAAGTCAGTCATAAGAGGGAAAGAGGACATTACCCTATATACTTGATACTGACACTGGTATACTTTGGTCCTAGAAGGAATGACAGTTCATTGGCATTAGTGCATTTTGTTACTTGGAGAGACTGGCCCGATAGAAGTGACACTGCTCTTAGAACACTTTAGTCTTGAGACAAATGGCCCTATAGATATAATATTAAATAATAGTCTTAGAAGGTTATTCCCCTATTCACTTTGGTTCTGGGAGGGAATGATCCTATAAACAATTCACTGCCATTAGTGCACTTTAGCCATAGTATGGAATAACCCTATAAACATGATAATACCATTAGTACACTTTGGCCTCCATTCAATTGCAAGCCCGCAGTTACCTTCATACAGGCTGTAAGGGCTTGAAAATTGCAACAGATACGGATCGATTCAATTGAATAAGCCCGCAGCCACATGGCTGAAAAACCTAAACCATAAACTATGCGCCCGTAAATAGCATTTCCGGGCATGATCAATTAAGCAAGCCTGTAACTACCGATTTAGAAACCTCCAATAGTAAAAGGAGACCGTTATCATGGCGTCAGTAAAGTACGGAGTTAAACCACAATCAATTAGCATTTAGAAGTCCCATATGTGATCAGACTCACAATCCGGCAATGTACAAAATATCTAATCCATGTGGGTAGCCTGATATGTATTAATTCCTTGATTACCGAGATTGATATAACACGGAAATGTTTCTTGATCGAAGGACCCTATCGCCATGACATTACCTTTCGAGATCGTGCCTCTCTCTGTTGAGTCAAAAGCAAAACTAACACAACAAAGAGAGGAACGCTCTCGAAAGCTTGTCATGAAACATATGAATATGTTTGTCCAATAAAAAAAGGTATTACTATATACTGCAATACTCTGATTATTCACCTGGATTACTGGACAATCACAGCTACCTCAGTCTTCATATATATATATATATATATATACTGGCTTCCCTTAGCCTCCAGAATAAAATTTAAAATCATGACCCTAACTTACAAAGCCCTCCACAATTGCGCACCCCTTTACATCTATGCTCTCATCTCCAAATATTCCCCCAACCACCCTCTTCATTCTGCTAATTACCTTTTTATTTCTAAAACTCTTGTCACCTCCTCTCATTATTACCTTCAGTACTTGTGCTTGTGCTGCCCCTATTCTCTGGGACTCCTTGCCTTGCTCCACCAGATTATCCTCCTGTCTCAAAACATTCAAAACCTCCCTAAAAATGCATCTCTTTAAAGAAGCGTATCACCTTCCATCCTAACACGATCAGCACCTCTCTCTCTCTATTTTACCACACACAATACCTTTAGGTTGTAAGTCTGTGAGTTTCAATCCTTGAGGGTGCACCATGGACACTGGATTCGAGGCTCAAAGACAGGGCCCTCCTTGCTTTATGTTTTGATTTGTATTTACCTTTGCCTGGAACTTATCTTATGTACAGCGCTACGGAATATGTCGGCGCGTTATAAATAAACAATAATAATAATATATATTTATATATACAGTATATAATACTTTATTAGTAAACGTTGTTCTTTGGAGGAAAGGACCATGTAGAAATTACTCCTTGGTCTTCACTGACAGTTGTAAACTTTCCTTAGAAGGGATTCACCTAAAAATATCACACTACTGTTAGTAACCTTTGGTCCTAGGATAGAATGACCCTTTATACATGCCACTACTATTATTTCAGGCATGTCACTGTCATTATAACACCTAGGTCCAGAGACGATATAACACTTTATACATGACACTGCCATTAAGCTTTAGGTCTAGGAAGGAATGAGCCTATAGACATGTGATTTTATCATCACTGCATACTGGTCCTAGGAGAGTTTGATCTTATAGCCTCTACCCTGGCATTATAATGATTTGATTCTAAGAAGGAATGACACTGCATTAGTATGACTAAATGGGGTATATTTATCTCATGAGGTGGGGATAAGCAAAGAAATGCTGAGTTAAGTGTTGTGACAATATAAAATATCTACATTTTCTACATTCTCTCTTCATGGCACTCTCCTCAATACACTTTGTCTCTTAGATGGTAGGATAGGATACCATTCTAGCAGTTTGGCCCTTGGATGGCATGATTCTCTCTACATGGCACTGCCATTAATACACTTTGGCCACTGGATGGTAAGACTGTCTCTACAGGAAACTACCATTAATACACTGTCATTAGAATACTTTGTCCTTTAGATGGTATGATTCCTTCTATGTGGCACTGGCATTAATACACTTTGGCCCTTGGATAGTATGATTCTCTCTATGTGGCACTGGCATTAATACACTTTGGCCCTTGGATAGTATGATTCTCTCTATGTGGCACTGGCATTAATACACTTTGGCCCTTGGATAGTATGATTATCTCTATGTGGCACTGCCATTAATACACTTTGGCCCTTGGATAGTATGATTCTCTCTATGTGGCACTGCCATTAATACACTTTGGCCCTTGGATAGTATGATTCTCTCTATGTGGCACTGGCATTAATACACTTTGGCCCTTGGATAGTATGATTATCTCTATGTGGCACTGCCATTAATACACTTTGGCCCTTGGATAGTATGATTCTCTCTATGTGGCACTGCCATTAATACACTTTGGCCCTTGGATAGTATGATTATCTCTATGTGGCACTGGCATTAATACACTTTGTCCCTTGGATAGTATGATTATCTCTATGTGGCACTGCCATTAATACACTTTGGCCCTTGGATAGTATGATTCTCTCTATGTGGCACTGCCATTAATACACTTTGGCCCTTGGATAGTATGATTCTCTCTATGTGGCACTTCCATTAATACACTTTGGCCCTTGGATAGTATGATTCTCTCTACGTGGCACTGCCATGAATACATTTTGGCCCCTGGATGATACAACTCTCTATACATGACATTAATGCACTTTATACGGCCTGGCTCTTGGCTCCTTCTTGCTCTCTCTCATGTCTCTCCAATCCCTGCAGCCCTATGAAGGTGAAGTTGCCAGAACAGAGCCAGCATTGTGCTGCACTCATCACAATGTAATCCGCCTTCACAGATATGTTTGCTTTTTGTCTGATCAGGTCGGCGCTTTCCCCTTTCAACTCTCACAGGCCGACGAGTGACGTCTTCAAATGTGTCATGGCTGGGAATTAACTTTTCAGCAGCTTTGTTTGGCTCTAGTCTAGCAGCTGTCGCCATTTTCTCGCACACCATGTCATAAAGCACTCATCATGTCAACCAGGTGTAAAATACACTGCTGAAAGATGTTCGCTGGGCGTGCCCCTCGTGTCTCTCCAGGACAGGAGCTACCTGGTACAATACTGTAGAGGAGCAGCGAGCAGATCACCCAACCCTCAGTTCAGGTATGCGGATACACAGGGCCACAGCCATGTTATCTGTGACTGCAGGAATGTTGACCTGGGCTTAGCATTGTCTCAATGATATGTTATTCTTTGGGACTAAATGATCAGACAGTCAGTTGTTTTAGCCACTTCAGTGAATCAGCCCACAAGAATAACATAGCATTAAAGGGATTCTGACTAAAGTTTCCATCTAAATCCTTTTTTTGAATCATCGGTCACATGGTGAAAGTTTAACAGAGACAACTGTTGCAGTCCTATGTACTATCTATCTATCTATCTATCTATCTATCTATCTATCTATGAATAGTTATCTATATTTATCTATCTCTAAAAAATATATATCTATAATATATATCTATCTTCCATCTATAATATATATATAATATCTAACTATCTATCTATCACGAATATCTATCTATATTCTATCTATCTATCTATCTATCAATGTATCTATCTATATTTATCTATATCTATTTATAAAAAATATATATATCTATAATATCTATCTATAATATACTGTGTATATATCTATCTTCCATCTATAATATATATATATATATCTATCTTCCATCTATAATTATATATATATATATATATATATATATATATATATATATATATATATATATATATGTAAAGATCTAGACTTGATAATAAGTAAATTGTTTTAGAAAGTGAAAAAAAACAATACATCTTTTAATATATTACCATCTATATTCAACCATGTTGCAGTGGAATCTACCATTTTGGATTCAGCTGATCACCTTCCTCAAACGGGAGGAGACTTTGAATGCATGATAACACTTCTGTCTGCTCAGTGCGAATGTGGCACCAAAAACTGGCAATGCTTTTAAAAAGATTCTAGAAAATGTAACCTTTCAGCTATTAATACTTGAATATAAGATGTAATGTTTTGTTTGCCCTCTATCAAGTTTAGTTATTCAAAAGATTTGAGCCTTTAATGGACTCTTTTTCATGTTGAGAGATATCGAAAATTAATCTTCAGAATAACCTTACGCCGGTCCCATACTGAACATTTCCTTGACCTGGTAAGACCCAAAGTTCCTGACCCCCCAGAAAAGACACAACACAACTATTGGAGGTACAACTGGCCGCAACCTCTCACACGAGGCCAGCCCCCGCCTCCTCCGCCGGCACTTGGTTCCCCCAAGTTAAGGGACCTCCACTGCGGATACCAGCTCACTGGTTCCGCCCTGGGGGTCCTTCATGACCTGGTAAGACCCAGAGTTCCTGATCCCCCAGAAAAGACACAACACAACTATTGGAGGTACAACTGGCCACAGCGAGTTTTATTAACATAGTATGCAAAAGGCATGTGTAAATCCGCTACAACAGGGGAGGAGCCTCGGGCACAGAGGTTGACCTCTTGAGTGTGGGCTTACGATCAAGAGGTTAACCTCTGTGCCGTTGTCACCCCTACCCAGGGGTAGAGACGGCCCCTTCTCACCATTGGTCCGGGCAACTCCCCCACCCGCCACGGTGACTCCGGACGAATCCTCTACGGAGGCGCTAACACCCATCGCTAAGGCCTGTGGTACCCCTTCTATAAACTCCAACATAAGCAACTCCAAGCCTATTTCTGTCAGATGTACTCCATCTTTCAAGAAAAACGCATCCGCATTAGAGTCCTCCAGTTCATGATGGCGCAGAGATATCCATCCCATCTTTCTAATGAAGCTCGACATCAGCTTGTTTACTTTCTGCCTGGCCCTGCCCAGGCTACCTGGGTCCCTCGCATTTCTCCATGTCCTCCTTTTCACCATCTCTGACCATATAATGGTTATGCCTGGTCTGTCTTGGACCTCCTTAGTCATAACACTACCCTGTCACCTTGCACCCACACATCCTCCACTTGAATGCCTCCCGGGCCGTGTCTGCTAGCCGCAACCAGTTCGCCTAACCTGAATGCCACAAAGAAGGCTAGCAAAAAAGCTGTACGGAACAGCAACGCCTCGTAGGCCACGTGGCAAACCTCCTCCAGTGCCACCGAGATACACAACAACAGCAAAAATGTGACAGGGGGCGCCGCTTGTCCTTACGCGACTGGCCCTTAGCCAGCCCCTTCAGGACCTTCCACACCAGAAACTCCTTAGTCAAGTCCTTCTGCCCAGATAGCTTAAATATAAAAGCCAACAAAGTTACTTGACTGGACACTGATGCCGCCGACATCCCAGCATCCCTACATTGCAGTATGAACCACAGCAGTATGCTTAACCTCTGATCATCAGACTCCTCACCGCCTGCTGGCGCCACCAAGTCTGCCCACTTAAACCACACCTTCCTGTATGCCGACCATGTTGATGGCACCAATGAACTTCTGATTAGCGTCACTATCTCTCTGCTCTGAGCTCCCATAGCGTGAGCGAGAACTGCACCCCCGTCGCTGCCGCTCGGGGGGCCCAGCTGCCTGAAGCGCCCCCACTGAAAATGAGACAGGGCGTCACCTATCTCGTTATCCATGCCCGGAACATGCCTAGCTCTAAAACATATGTTCAGACGTAAGAAGGTTAGTACAAGGTGTCAAAGCAACCTGATGACCGGTACTGATGATGATGTGATGTTATTTACCGCGTGAACAACCGCCATGTTGTCTGAGGAGAAGATGACATGCCTATCCCGAAGGTCCGGTCCCCACAAACAGACCAAAATCACGATGGGGTATAGCTCAAGGAAGGCTAAGTTCTTGGATAGGCCAGCCTCAAACCATTTTTCCGGCCATGCCGCTGCGCACCATTTCCCCCGGAAATATGCACTGAATCCATGAGCCCCCGACGCATCCGTAAACAAAGCCAGCTCGATGTTAGACTGCCTACTTGTATGAATCAACGCCCGACCATTGAAGGATTCCAAGAACGCCACCCAAACTGCCACAATTTTTTTAATGGATGCTGATATCCTGTCGAAATGATGAGCTTGCTTGATACCGACCGTAGCCAACGCAATCCGGCGACAGAAGATCCTTCCCATGGGAATGATCCTACATGCGAACACCAGCTTACCAAGAATGGACTGGAGCCGACGAAGAGAAACCCGCCTAGAAACCCGCCTAGCACCCTCGACTTTTTCAGCTGGTAAACTGCACTCCATCATCAGGGAATTTATCATGATGCCCAAGAAGCTAAAGCAGGTGGTGGGACCCTCCATTGTTTGTTCTGCCAAAAGAACTCCAAAGGAACGCACCACTCTGGAGAACGTGGCCAGCAAGTGCGCACACACTTCTTGCCCGCCCGGGCCCACAAACAGGAAGTCGTCCAAATAATGAACTATGCTATGATATCCCGACTCCTGAACCGATACCCACTGCAGGAAACTGCTGAAGGTCTACAAATAGGCACACAACACCGAACAGCCCATGGGAAGGCATAGGTCCACAAAGTAGCTGCTCCCTAAACGACAGCCTAGCAGCCAATGGCTTGCCGGGTGAACTGGGAGCAAACGAAAAGCAGACTCTATGCCAACAGAGCCCCGATGCCAGCCCGACGAACAATGTCAATCACAGAGTCACACGACGCATATGAAACCGACAACAGATCCTTGTCGATACCATTGTTTACTGATTGACCGTTTGGGTATGACAGGTGGTGTATCAGCCTAAACGTTCCAACTTCTTTCTTCGGCACCACACCCAATGGAGATATCCGTAAACAGTGGAGAGGGGGTTCCGCAAATCCTGCCCAATTAGAATTCATTTTCAATTTTTTCTTCGGCTACACCTGGAAACTCTGCCACTGGTTTTAGGTTCGCGGGTTGTGCTGTAAAGGATTGATCCACCTTAGACGGAATAATAAAACTCTCACGAAAACCGTCGATCAGCAGCTTTGCTGCTTTCCCTTTACCTGGAACTTTACCGTAGCGTTTTTGCCACGGCAGCATTGCGTCCAGCGATACCGGCGTTGTGCCCTTTTCCAGAGGGCTCACCGCTTCTGCCGTTTTCCCTTGCTTTTCCACATCTGAGCACTGAGTGCTCACCTCCGCAGCTCGGTCAAACGTGCCTGCTGGTCCTCTGCTGTCAATAAGTTGGTCGTCTATGGCCACTGCCGCCCCAGCTGAGTTACCATCCGTCAATGCTTTTTGCACGGGTGGGTAGGCGGCCTGCTTCCTCCCAACTCAGGGCTGTACCTTGCTGTTGGTTTTCTTGTTCTCACAGGACGGGGTGATCTTCATGTTTCATCCCTCCTCATACTCTCAGCAACCATATCTCTCTCAACCTCATTTCTCTTCCTCCTTATTTGCGACAATTGGGATGGGACGTTATCACCACTCCCGCTTCCTATCAGTTCAGCTACAGGTTGAGGTGTCGTAAGCCCTGGTGGCACTCCTCTTGCTGTTACCCCTCTGGTTCTTCCGAACCCTAGACTCGCTCTGCGGTGGCCGCATGAGTAAAGAACCCCCCCTAGAGCGCCATGGGGGTTTGTTCTGAGGCTTGCTGGTTGGCCTAGAGCCACTGCCGGCAGCATGGCTGCGGCTGGTTTTCCTTACCTTCTCCCTCGGCTGGTTCTGAGGCCTAGAAAGCCCCTGTGTGATCCTGTGGGTAGGAATGCCGCTCCCAATGCCCTTGGGGGAAACAGCCACCACCGAATGCTCCCTCGCAGATAAAGGGGGTTCATCTGCCGTGATAGAATCAGCCACAGGTGCTGCAGCAGCCCAGACGGTCTTCCAGCCATCTCACTCCATGGCTGATGGCTCTTGACGGCACCACCGCCAAGATGCGCTCTTATCCCACTAACTCCCATACATCTATACCCACAAACATGGCACAAGACAGGACAATGAGGGATGATAAGTGAAAACACACACTCACTCAAACACACCCTATTGCTAAGCCAGGGGATATAACTGGGTATAGCCTGCTAAGCTACCGCTGCTACACAGAAAAGCTGGAAAGAAATACCCAGCTGCTATATGCTGCCCAGGCAACCTATATAATTATATGTATATATGGGAGCACTGCTCTAAGAAAAGAACACACACACAGACAGAAAGGACTGAGAAACAGACACTTCTAGGAACAGAACCCACGCTTCCAAAGCTGAGGATGCTACCACACTACTGATGCATTTATATGCCCATGCATCAAAACCACCACTTTGTTAACCATCCAGCTGCTCCTGCGCTCCTGATGCTGCCTGCCTGCTTCCCTACCTGCCGGAGTCAGGCAAGATGGCGCCCGCGCTAGCCTAGAGGGCGGGGCAACCGCAACCTCGAGCGCAATGCCCGCCCCCGCCTCCTCCGCCAGCACTTGGTTCCCCCAAGTCAAGGGACCCCCACTGTGGATACCATCTCACTGGTTCCGCCCTGGGGGTCCTTCAAAACTATAGATTTCTACTTTTTATGGGAAAAAAAATATGAATATATACATGGCATTTGGATTCAAAATCTATTCTCACTGGTTAGCATACAAAAAGAAACATGGCACTATGTCATTGTATATTGTAAAAACCTTCTTTTGTTTTACTTTGTCCTTCTTTAGGAAGTAAAACTTTTAAAACAAAAATATAAAACGGAACAAAAGAAGTGCATAGTTGTATAGGTCTTAATCCTTTTTTAAACTCAGGTACAGTAAAGTTTTGTAACGCATGGGAAGCTTTGTATTTCTTTACCAGCCTGGTCTTGATCTCGGAGATGTTGTACGTGGTATTATTCTGCTCCTCCAGTGGATTCCCACGTTTGAATTTATCAGCAAAATATCACAATATTTTTAAGAAACTCTGAGACTTTTTCAAGAATTTATGTAATTCTATTACATATACTAAACATTGTAAGGGGGGAAATTGCAGTTGCATTTTAGGAACAAAATATACATTTTTACACAATAAAAATGATAGAAATCAATGCTTTGGATATATGATTGGACTGAATTTAAACAAAATAAGTGTGGAAACATTCTGCAACATGCTGCTTGAGAGAGGTAACTGACAGGCTAATTTGAAATACTGCACTTCACTCTATGTATTCATGAGCTGCGTAAACTACAGAGAGCAGACCCAGACAGGTACAAATTGTATAATTTTAGGCAGAATAAAGCAGAGCTTTTATATATGTATCTATTTACTTTTATGTACTTTATTTTATGAAGAATTGCTTTTTTCTGCCTATAATCATAAAATTTGTACCTGTCTAGCAGCCCTATTAAATTCCCCCAACATGTAAAGTCATAGCCCAGAAACGAGCACGCAAGACTTACGCATAATCAGTTGACCTCTGAAAGTCTCTTACAGCTACCCGCAATCTGCAGGTTACAGGCGGAAAAAACCCTATGGGCTATCTATATCGGAACTCCGTTGCCGCAAAGCTGTTAATTGGTCAAGCCCACAAACGTTAAGTCCGCAAACCGCTATTAAATTGCTACGAATCCACTGGGGTTCAAACCCGTAACCTGCAAATGGAGCCAAAAAGCCAAAGGGTACTAGAGAGGACACGCAAGGGGGTTAAAGTCCTACCTGTAGCACTGTAAATGCAAATAAACACACACTACTGTGCTTAATATTAAAGGGAAGGTGATGTTAGGTATTAATATTAATAGCACAACATTCTCAACCTCCCAAATCTGCAATATAAAACTATTTTTTTAATGTTTAATTTCCGTGTTATATCAATGTGTTAATACATATAATGGAACTCGCATGGACTAGAATATCATATTTCCTGGTTTATTAATATTGCATTATTTCTGGAATGAGGGTTTGATCGAAACTCGTAATTTAAACCTGTGATTTAATGATGATAATCTCTTTTACCATTGGCTCTGTCTAAACCCGTAACCACGGGTTTGACTAATTGATCATGTTCACTTTTGGCGGGCTTGGCTAATTTAATAGCTCTGAAACTCCACCGAATTTCAATCGGGAATACCGGTGCCGCTACGGGCTTGGAATTTAATATGGCCCTAAGTCTCATGAATACATAGAGAGTGAAGTGCAGTATTTCAAATTAGCCTGTCAGTTACCTCTCTCAAGCAGCATGTTGCAGAATGTTTCCACGCCCTATTCTTGAAAGTGCACTGTCTTCACGAGCTGCAGAGGAGAGAAGCCAGTTATTTGTAAGATTTTAGGCAGAAAAACTGCTTTTAAGCACTTCTTAATAAAATAAAGTACATACAAGTAGATACATCATTTTATTATATTCCTAGTGAAATCCAGGAACTTTCCATGTCCCTTTAAATATGCCTTGATAATGACAAGATAAATGCACGGTCTGGAGAAGCCTGACTCACCTAAGCCTCATTAATACATAAATTAATTTGATCCTCATATTCTGAATTCATATTCACAAATCATTTCATTTACCAGCATGTTCCTGTGTATGTGGGTGTCCCCTGGGCGGATGCCGGGTTTGTCAAATCATTGACTGTAATAAGATTATTTGTTATTTCTCATATATTATGGCCCTCTCCTTTAATTACAGTGCAATTTAGGGACTCATTGCAAGAGGAATTATGAATAATGGGAATGATTTATGATTTTTGGAGACAGCAAGGTAGAGCATTAGACTTTATATCCAAAATGTAAGTACTCGTCACACATGCATAGTGTGATAAATTGAAGATTTTATTTAAAAGTTTCACCGAAAACTAAATTTCTTTTGAATTAAAGATCACTCTAATAGAAGATTAACTATCTATTTTAAAGTTATGGAACATGTCTAATTTGTCATTTATTCCTACATATTTGGAGCAGAACAGAAGCTGCTATTGTAATATATGTTTTTCCACTGACACAGAGCTCTGAAAAAAGTGGGTCAAAAGTTCAAGAGGCAGCTCAAGAACCAAGCAGCTGATTTCTAAGCTTGGACAATTTAAGTTCTGTAGTCTTGAGCAAAACTCACATTATCTAATATACTAGGATTTTGTAGCAATAAAAGGCAAGTGCTAACAGTTTCCCCGTTGGGATCTCTACCTTGTCGTGGTGAAAGGGCTTGTGTAACTCAATGAAGCTGTGAGCTATACAATGTAGTGTCACCCAAGCTGTCTCTTAAACATTTGACCCAATCAACTCAGCATTCTGTGAAAAAATATACTTAAGATGTTGGCTTCCAATCTCAACAAATATGGAGCAGTAACTGGCAAACTGGGCAAGTTCCATAACTTGTATATAGATAGTTAATCTTCTCAAGAGTGATCTGTAGTTTAAAAAAACAAACATCTGAAGGGCACTTACTATTTAAATTCTGGAATATTCACTTTTAAAGCCCTTAAAGTGTTTATTTACCTTGAGTGTTATCTGTAGTTCAGCTGCACCAGCAGATATTTTTGGGGGACCAAACAATACAGCTCCCTCTTGGGATTAGAAAGTCTGGAGAAATCAAAGAAACACATCTTACATTTTGTTGCAGTAAACTGAGTATAAATGACAGACCGACAGGCGGTAAGATAGACTGATAGTAAATAGATTCATAGTAAGATAGTAAGATACAGTGGCGGAGATAGAGAATGGAAGACCCTAGTGCAAAAAAGGTTTTAGGGGCCCTGCCCGAGTAGGGGTTGTAAACATTTGTTTTCACTGTTCCCCCCAGTACCAATTCACTCAGTGCCACCCTCCAAGACCTCTTCAAATAATAGAACCCCTACCCTCCCCAAGACTCTTTGTTATTGATGCTCCCCACCCCAAGACCCATTTCCATGGGTAAGAAAGTAAGATTGATTGATAGTAGGAAAATAAGATAGATTGATAGTAAGATAGAAAGATAGATTGATAGTAAATAGATTGATAGTAAGATAGTTTGATAATAAGATAGATTGATAGTAAGATAGATTGATAGCAAGAAAGTAAGATAGATTGATAGTAAAAAGATTGATAGTAAGATAGTTTGATAATAAGATAGATTGATAATAGGATAGATTTATAGTAAGAAAGTAAGATAGATAAATAGTAAGATAGAAGGATAGATTGATAGTAAGATAGAAGGATGGATTGATAGTAAGATAGATAGATTGATAGTAACTAGATTGATAGCAGGATAGAAAGATAGATTGATAGTAAGATAGAAGGATTGATTGATAGTAAGATAGAAGGATAGATTGATAGTAAGATAGTAAGATAGATTGATAGTAACTAGATTGATAGCAGGATAGAAAGATGGATTGATAGTAAGATAGAAGGATAGATTGATAGTAAAATAGAAGGATTGATTGATAGTAAGATAGAAGGATAGATTGATTATTATTATTATTATTATTATTATTATCGTTTATTTGTAACGCGCCAACATATTCCGTAGCGCTATACATAAGTTAAGTTACAGGCAATGACAAGTTAAAGATTCATACATTGCAAAGAGTGTATGGCCCTGTCTTTGAGCTTGGAATCCAGTGTCCATAGCGCTTTCCCTTAAGCACTGCGCAGGATTGAAACTCGCAGACTTACAATCTAAAGGTTACAGTTTTATGTGGTACAGTAGGGAGAGAGTAGTGCTGAGCATGTTAGGGAGGAAGGTTATAAGCTTCTTTAAAGAGGTGCGTTTTTATTGATGTTTTGAAGGATTTAAGGCAGGAGGATAGTCTGGTGAAGCGAGGCAGGGAGTTCCAGAGAATAGGGGCAGCGCGAGAAAAGTCCTGGAGGCGGGAGTGAGAGGAGGTTACAAGAGTGGTAGAAAGAAGAAGGTCGTTAGCAGAACGAAGAGGGCGTGTGGGGGAGTATTTGGAGATGAGAGCAGAGATGTATGGGGGTGTGCTGTTGTTGAGGGCTTTGTAAGTTAGGGTCAAGATTTTAAACTTTATTCTGGAGGCTAAGGGAAGCCAGTGAAGTGATTGACAAAGAGGAGCTGCCGACACTGAACGATGTGTACTGAAGATAAGTCTGGCGGAGGCATTTATTATGGATTGAAGTGGGGAGAGGCGAGTGATGGGCAGGCCAACAAGGAGCGAGTTGCAATAGTCAAGACGAGAAATGATGAGAGAGTGTATTAGAATCTTAGTAGTGTCTTGTGTAAGGTAATGGCGTATTTTGGATATGTTTTTTAGATGGAAAAGACAGGATTTGGTTAGAGACTGTATGTGTGGGATGAAAGAGAGGGCAGGGTCCATTAGAACCCCGAGACAACGGGCTTGGGAGGTGGGAGTGATGATGGCGTTGTTGACAGAGAGAGAGATGTGAGGAATTGAAGCTGTAGTAGAGGGTGGGAAGATTAGGAGTTCAGTCTTAGACATGTTGAGTTTCAGATGGTGGGAGGACATCCAAGAGGATATACTAGATTGATAGTAAGATAGATTGATAGTAACTAGATTGATAGCAGGATAGAAAGATAGATTGATAGTAAGATAGAAGGATAGATTGATAGTAAGATAGATTGGTAGTAAGATAGTAAGATAGATTGATAGTAAGATAGATTGGTAGTAAGATAGTAAGATAGATTGGTAGTAAGATAGTAAGATAGATTGATAGTAAGATTGATAGTAAGACAGAAGGATAGATTGATAGTAAAATAGTAAGATAGATTGATAGTAACTAGATTAATAGCAGGATAGAAAGATAGATTGATAGTAAATAGATTGATAGTAAGATAGTTTGATAATAAGATAGATTGGTAGTAAGATAGATTGATATTAACTAGATTGATAGCAGGTTAGAAAGATAGATTGATAGTAAATAGATTGATACTAAAATTGTTTTATAATAAGATAGATAGATATATAGATCGACACAAACTAACATGGACAGTTGGTTCTTACAGTCTAGTATACATAGTATACACATTAGTGTATTGTGTGCTATGTTGTGTCCTCAGAGACCCATAAGAGAGAGTGAGCTGCTGATCCTAATCTCTTGCTGTCACTGCACCCTCAGCCTCGCATGTACCTGGCCAGCCCGTCTTTCATCTGGTGTCAGTGATGTGTATAACACAGACAGGCCCTTGGCTCTAGTCTCAAAAGCTCTGTTGACAGACGGGTTCATGTACATCCCGTCCGCTCAGATTCCTGCACTGCAGCCTGCGTATAGAGTCACGGAGCCTGGGAGACACACCATCCCAAATAGACGCCACTGCCATCAGAATATGCTAGTGACCTATATCTAATAAGGTGAGAGCGTTCTCAATAGGCTTGTAGGCCCCTTCCTTTCATACTGTATATACAGTGGAGGATGTTTCAATTATTATTACTCTTTATTTATAAATCGGCAATATTTTCTGTAGCGTTGTTTACAAAGTAGACTAGAGTACAGTGGGTCCAATTAGAAAATCATAAAGGAATTGAAAAAATCTAAGGTAAGAAATACCAGTACAGGTTAAAACCAATACAAACATGTAACAAACTGGTCCCCAGACATCTTGCTACAGGAATGATTTCCCTGCTCCAAAGAGCTTGCAGTATAGAAGATAAGGTTGGGGTGTGATACTGAAGGGTGACAGATCCAAGATGCCATTGAATAACAGAAAGTGGATGTATATGGAGGTGGCTGTGTGTGACTCTGTAGATTGTTTCTATCACCTTTCTACCACAGAACCAGCCTCACACTGATGAGCACCATGAAAGGACGAAACAGCTAGCTGAGAGTGAGTTCTTGCACTGGACCCAAATCCAAGGTTCTGATGGGATCTCAGAACAGGTCCCAGAGCCTCAAATAGATCCCATGTTTAGTGGCCTAGAGGCAAAAGGTGGTACATTTTGAGCCTCATTTGCATGTAATTACCCAGGATTCTTAACTAGAGTGGAAATACAGCTCATTGGATAGTTATGAGGAAAACTATTTGAACATAAATAAAAAGTATAGAGCTTTGAGCACACTTAATTGTCACCTATCTCTGTGTTAAGAAACTTACTCATGTATACAAATTGTTTATTAAAATATACATGGTGGTGGGGGGTCATTTTAGGTTTCATGAGCATAACTGCACATTTTATTCCAGTTAAGTCTTATAATAAAGATAACTAAAGTACCCAATATGTTGCTCGTATTTGTAGCATATTACATTGAAGAACCATACATGTAATTGGTATAATATATTGCTATAGTTTATTGCAATGAGACCTGCCTAAAGCCCCAACTGAATATTGCACCCCTATTATATGCTGTATCCGGGGAACTCTTCTAACCTGTTATTCTGACTACTACTAACAGTTACAATACATTAGGATCCATATAGTTTAGGACTCCTAAACTGAAATTGGTGATTTAGTTTATCCACTTACACTCCATATCTAATTATTTCAGCACACATTGATTTATTTGGATTGATTGGTCTTCTCCCCCAGAGAGAACTCATAATATTAGAGTTTAATATCTAATTTATTGGATATGCAAGAAAAAAAAAAAAAAAAGGAAAATTCCTATTTTTTTCATAGGGAGAGCGAAGTGCTCCCAATAAAAACATAACATGTTTATCCAGAAAAGACTCCATCAGAGGCCAATGTGTGAATGCTTTTCTGGCTCTATACCCTAATTTAGTACTTATCCAGTGTGAAGGCTACCTGAGATCAGGGGTCATAATCCTAATTAGATCCCATGTTGTGTGGCCCATAGGCAAAAGGTGGTACATTTGGACTCTCATTTGCATATAACTACCCAGAATTCTAGAGAGGACATACTGCTCACTGAGCAGTTATATGGAAAACCACGATTCCTGACATGCTTGGAGCATGTAGATGAAATTAAGCACTTTTTCTCTGACTGCAAATCAATTATTGAGATTCACAATTTCTCAGCTGGTATTTTATGTAGATCCCTTAAAGGATTAGTTTAATTCCCAAATAACAAAGATTAATGTTTTACTTAGGCACTGATTATTAACATATTCAACTATTTAAAAACACTACCTCTCAACCAGCGTCCTTCCCACCTATTTGATGACATCATAGGGATGGAGACAAGCACCTCAACTGAAAGCTGAGAATCTTATACTTGTAAATAAGTTTAACATTGATTTTTTAAAATTAAATTTGTACATTTTTAATTAAAACATCCAGCTTCTGCTGTTAGGACAATACAGTAGACCTTTGTGGACCACTGAAGCCTTATATTTACAGTATGTTACTACACATCATAGTATTATTTTCAGAAATAAATATACATATAGCTTTACATTTATTAAATATTTGCAATTATACTATGCAGTGAGTAACCATTTTAATGTTAATCCTTTTTTTTACTGTAAGGAATGTATGTTTCTAAAACCATTTAGTATGGGCAAACTGTAAATATGGGACTTCAATGTTCATTAAAGGGCAAATTCCACTTAAACTCATTTTTTTTACATTAAATATCAGTTTTAGAGAAGATTAACTATCTATGTGAAGTTTAAGAGCCAGCTTAAAAGCCAACCAAACTGAATGCTCGGCTGTCACAGTGACATTCACGTTTTGTATTCTTCTGCATCTCACCTCACCTCCCCATACCATACAGAGGTTTTGTAGCTATAAAATGCACAGGATAAAATATTGACACATATATTTGAAGTTCCATAACTTTTCACATAAGCGCAACTTATGTTTGGGTATCATTATTATTACTAGCGACTTGCCCGTCAAAAATGACGGGGCAATAGAAGTGTTGAAATGCTGTTTGTCACACAATGTGAGTGTACTGTGTGCCTCAACTATATAGACCCCTATAACACACTAATGAAGGCATGTAATAACACTATAAGTGCCATGAGGGTCATCCAGGACCCTCATGACACAAAGTGTAAGCACTACACCATTTTAATCTGGTCTCTTATGGGGGTCTATACAAACCCTCATAAGCCTCTATTTAACCCCATTAGTCCCATAAGTGTATTTAAAGACCCTCATGTGACATTTAGAAGCCTAATGTGACGAAGTGCCCTTCGCCACTTTGTCTTGGAGAGGACTGTTTGCCAGCCTCCTGCCCTGCGACTATGGCCCTGGTACATATTGCCCTTCAAACACAGTATTCGGCCATACCAGAGTGTATGTCACTCATTCTGGCCCTTTACATACAGGGGGGTCATTCGGTACTTGCCCTGTGTGAACCATGATACCACAGAAAGCTATGCCATGGAGCCCATTCATATAATGAAAGACTATGGGAAAGACTTTAGCTCCATGGCAATTGAACTGTGTGAAAAGGATCTGAGCGCTATTCGGTAGTTTTATGCGCTCAGACCCCAGCTGTAACGGAACTCATCACTGTTTTACCCTGTTTTATGATTATTTAATTCTTGGTTAAAATATGATCACATTGCTGTACTGTAGATATGTTGTTTTATGTTCTACAGAATATATTGGCTCAGAATATTAGCCAGACTTTTGCAGACCTAGGCTAATAGATAATCCTATTACAGAGATTCAAGAGATAAGAAAGTTGTAAAGGATCCTTGCATTTTCCAAAGTGTTTTCATTCTCTGATAAGAACAAAGAAGAATGATCTAATTAATGTCTGATTGTATCCAAGTTGCCAGGGAGGTGTGACTCACCTATTGTCCTATATGTGTATTGTATGGGGGATATTTGCAATGTCTGTGTGTTATGTGAAAACATACTTTTACTAACTTTTGAACCCCTGGTCTGATTCATGCCATTTTTGTATATGTTGTTCCCCTGGGTGAGAGCTATTGAATGGTGCGGGACTTAAAGGTGTACCCCCTGTATTTGGGGTACATCCAGAATGTGGTTAAAATTGTGTCTGTTTTAATTGTGTTACCTGTTATCTGAGGGGAGGAGACGTGGGGGTTGAACCATGTAGATAATTGGCTGTTGTGATAATTATGTGGGTGTAGCCCTTCAGAGGGCACCATTGCATAAAAGGAGATTCCCTGTTATTAAAAAATAGTTCTACTTGACCCTTCAAAAGGTAGCCTCGTCTCGTTCTTAGAGGGGATCGCTATATCCTACTGGGGATTGCTATGCTTTTGCATACTCCCTTGAGCTGTAACTACTGAACGCTTGTTCCTGATGTACTATCCTTGGAGTCTGTGGTGGTTTTGGTGTCCGGTGCAGTGCTTGTAGGCCTCGACGCAAACTAGGACGCGTCCATCAACGGAGGTACCCGGTCGGGGTGCCAGGAGATCCGTTACATTGGTGGCAGTGGTGGGATGGCTTCCTAGTAAGAGGAAAAGCAGCACGGAGACACCGGTAACGTTTGGAGTTACAAATTGAGGGCAACGCTAGTATCCGTACAGCGCCCCTGGCTACAGCAGGATGGAACCGGCTAGTTTTCAGACAGCGTTTCATGATGAGGAGGAGGAGGCGGCCGCGGACTACAGGGATGCAGACAGAAAGGAACTCTGGTATGATGCCCTGGAAGATGCCCAATGGCGGCGAGGTGAGAGTCTCCCCAGTGATGAGCAGCGGCTACAGAAGCGTGTGGCGATGCGGATGTATCTATTGGGAGAGCAGCCCCTGGATGAGTGGGTGACAAGACTAGAGACCCTGGTATGGCGAGAGCTCTGGCTAGACAACATACCAGGCCCTCTGGCATACCGTTCGACTTACCCCCTGGACGTCTGAACACGACTTACCGGAGGGGGATGATTATGATGGCCCGGGTTTATTATGGGATGCCTTGGAGGACGATATTGATCTTGGCAGCACAGAGGGGTCTAGGTTTTGGGACATCTACGACTACCGGATGGGCATGTATGTCTGGGATGACGAAGGCGAGGTGAGCAAAGACATGACCCACCTGGTAACGAGAGAGTGGGAGCTGGAGCAGGACTACCAACACCTGCTCATCCTTGTGCAGCCCCAACCTACTCGACAAGCAGAACCAGACTTCATTGACTGGTCCTGGGATGACCTCCAGATGGCAGGTAGAGATGGGACCGAGGTCTCTCTACCGGCCCTACAGAGGGCAGAAGGTGTTGTCCTTGCCCCCCAGCGGCAGTGTGAACCCCAGGGGGCAGAAGGTGTCGTCCTCCCCCCCCAGCGGCAGTGTGAACCCCAGGGGGCAGAAGGTGTTGTCCTTCCCCCCCAGCGGCAGTGTGAACCCCAGGGGGCAGAAGGTGTCGTCCTTCCCCCCCAGCGGCAGTGTGAACCACAGGGGGCAGAAGGTGTCGTCCTTCCCCCCCCAGCGGCAGTGTGAACCCCATTGGGCAGAAGGTGTCATCCTTCCCCCCCAGCGGCAGTGTGAACCCCAGGGGGCAGAAGGTGTCGTCCTTTCCCCCCAGCGGCAGTGTGAACCCCAGGGGGCAGAAGGTGTCGTCCTTCCCCCCCATCGGCAGTGTGAACCACAGGGGGCAGAAGGTGTCGTCCTTCCTCCCCAGCGACAGTTTACCCTGACAAGGGGAGACACCAATCTCCCAGACGGTGCAGATGGGACCGTGGTCTCTGCGCCCACAGCCTGTACAGTAACAGATCCCCAACTACCCTCACTGGGACAACCGGAGGAGGGGGTAAGTACAAATTCCCCTCCCCAGCTAACTTCTAATGTGGCCCCAGGGTTAACAGAGGAAATGTTAACCCCCACTGACTCCCACGTTTCCCTGGCTACTGAGCCGGAATATGTCCCAAGTACCCCAGCAGAAGAGCTGACAGCGGGGCAGAGTGCAGTCGGCCTCTGCCCTCCCTTTGTCCCTTGTACAGAGCAGGATGTCCTGCAGGTTATACCAGCAGAAGAGCTGGCATCAGGGCAGAGTGCCGCTGGCCTCTGCCCCTCAAGTCCCCTCAGCGTGTTGCCCCATCACCACAGCGAAATATCCAGATGCCGTAACTGTTTGTTGTGGGTGGGCTGCTCTTGCACTTTGTTGTTGTGGGGGGGCTGCTCTAGCACTGGTTTATTGTGGGTTGGTGGATCGTCTAACGGAGGCACTGACCGGCAGAAGGTCAGGTGCCTGGTTAGACTTCCCCCCAAAGGGGAGATGTGTGACGAAGTGCCCTTCGCCACTTTGTCTTGGAGAGGACTGTTTGCCAGCCTCCTGCCCTGCGACTATGGCCCTGGTACATATTGCCCTTCAAACACAGTATTCGGCCATACCAGAGTGTATGTCACTCATTCTGGCCCTTTACATACAGGGGGGTCATTCGGTACTTGCCCTGTGTGAACCATGATACCACAGAAAGCTATGCCATGGAGCCCATTCATATAATGAAAGACTATGGGAAAGACTTTAGCTCCATGGCAATTGAACTGTGTGAAAAGGATCTGAGCGCTATTCGGTAGTTTTATGCGCTCAGACCCCAGCTGTAACGGAACTCATCACTGTTTTACCCTGTTTTATGATTATTTAATTCTTGGTTAAAATATGATCACATTGCTGTACTGTAGATATGTTGTTTTATGTTCTACAGAATATATTGGCTCAGAATATTAGCCAGACTTTTGCAGACCTAGGCTAATAGATAATCCTATTACAGAGATTCAAGAGATAAGAAAGTTGTAAAGGATCCTTGCATTTTCCAAAGTGTTTTCATTCTCTGATAAGAACAAAGAAGAATGATCTAATTAATGTCTGATTGTATCCAAGTTGCCAGGGAGGTGTGACTCACCTATTGTCCTATATGTGTATTGTATGGGGGATATTTGCAATGTCTGTGTGTTATGTGAAAACATACTTTTACTAACTTTTGAACCCCTGGTCTGATTCATGCCATTTTTATATATGTTGTTCCCCTGGGTGAGAGCTATTGAATGGTGTGGGACTTAAAGGTGTACCCCCTGTATTTGGGGTACATCCAGAATGTGGTTAAAATTGTGTCTGTTTTAATTGTGTTACCTGTTATCTGAGGGGAGGAGACGTGGGGGTTGATCCATGTAGATAATTGGCTGTTGTGATAATTATGTGGGTGTAGCCCTTCAGAGGGCACCATTGCATAAAAGGAGATTCCCTGTTATTAAAAAATAGTTCTACTTGACCCTTCAAAAGGTAGCCTCGTCTCGTTCTTAGAGGGGATCGCTATATCCTACTGGGGATTGCTATGCTTTTGCATACTCCCTTGAGCTGTAACTACTGAACGCTTGTTCCTGATGTACTATCCTTGGAGTCTGTGGTGGTTTTGGTGTCCGGTGCAGTGCTTGTAGGCCTCGACGCAAACTAGGACGCGTCCATCAACGGAGGTACCCGGTCGGTGTGCCAGGAGATCCGTTACACCTAACATTACTCCGTAAGTGCTATGAGGGTTCTCCAGTACATGACACTAAGTATAAACACTACACTGCATGAAACCCACCCAAATAAACCATTAAATCTAAACTAACACCTCTCTACACTAAACTATTAACACCTACACTACCTACCTAAACTACCTACCTACCCCCTAATCAACCCCCCACCACTCTAATTATAGAAAAGAAAAAAACCCAAGTCACCAAAATTAAAAAAATCTACATTACATAAAATAAAAAACCTAACTCACCAAAAAACAAAATCTACATTACAAAAAATAAAATAGGAACATTACAGAAAAAAAAGACATTACACCCACTCCCACTACAGAAAAAAATAAAAAATTACACACCTGAAAAGGAAATACATAGAATACATACAATACAACACAATACAATACAAATAAAATACAATACCCCCCTATGTAACATACAATCAATACAATCTATCTAAAATACATTCCCCAATCTATCTAATATACAATAAATCCTAACTATGTAAAATACATAACCCTATCTAACATACAGTACTATATAATATACAATACATCCTATCTATTTAAAATACATAACCCTATGTAACATACAATAAATACTCTATAATTTACAATAAATCCTAACTATCTAAAATACATACCCCTAACATACAATAAATCCTAACTATGTAAAATACATACCCCTATGTAACATACAATACTATATAATATACAATAAATCCTAACTATCTAAAATACATACCTCTAACATACAATAAATCCTAACTATCTAAAATACATACCCCTATGTAACATACTATAAATACTATCTACATATACAAACCCTAATTCTAAGCTAAAATAAAATAATTAAGACCACTTACCTTTGCAGATGTCCCTTCAGATCAGCAACCTAGGGGAAAAGAAAAAATAATTAGTACTACATTTACAGAAAATAAAGAAACATTCGAAATATTCTAAATATTCTACTCACCTTTCCAGCATGTCCCCGTCCTTCTCCTGTTAAAGAAAAACATTACATTACTACAACATACATATAAACCTAAAAAAAAGAAAAATAAACATAATATACATTGTACTTACCTCCCCGCGATGTCCCCGGCCTCCTACTCTTCTGCCCCGACTGGGCCCTGGAACAATCCGCTCTCTAAAAAAATAAATAAAAAAATAACAGAGATCCGCACTCGCAGACCTCCCCAACGCAAATCAGCCTCCTACAGAGTTTTCCAGAAGAAAATTGTCAATGGCGGCTTCTGATTGTCTGAAAACACTGTCAGCCAATTCAGCCAATCAGAAGGCGCCAATGTGTGAGGCAATCAGAAAGGGATACACCCCAAAATCCCACTCTGATTGCATAATGCACCTGTCAATCTTTATTTAAACCAATCAGAAGGCTTTATTGCCATCAGCCAATCACAATGGGATACATCCCATGAGGTGATTGGCTGAAGACATCTGCGCCTTCTCATTGGCTGTAATCCTGATTGACATTGACAACAGCCAATCAGAAGGCGCAAATGCCTTTAGCCAATCACTACGTGGGGGTGTATCCCATTGTGATTGGCTATTGTCACTGCAACCAATCAGAATGCGCAGATGCCTCCAGCCAATCACCCTGTGGGGGTATATCCCATTGTGATTGGCTGAAGGCATCTGCGCCTTGTGATTGGTTTAAATAAAGATTGACAGGTGCATTATCCAATCATAGTGGGATTTTGGGGTGTATCCCTTTCTGATTGGCTCACACATTGGCACCTTCTGATTGGTTGAATCTGATAGACAGCGTTTTCAGCCAATCAGAAGGCGCCATTGGCTCTTATCTTCCGGAAAAGTGTCTAGGAGGCTCATTAGCATCTTTTTTTTTTCTTTAGAGAACGGTTCCAGGGCGGGGCAGAAGAGAAGGAGGCCGGGGACATCGCGGGGAGGTAAGTACAATGTATATTCTGGGGGGGGGGGGGGTAATGTCTTTTTTTTCTGTAATGTTGCTTTTCTTATTTTTTGTGACTTAGGTTTTTTTATTTTCTGCAATGTAGATTTTTTTTGGGTGACTTGTTTTTTTTTTATATAATGTAGATTTTTTTATTTTGGTGACTTAGGTTTTTTTAATTTTCTGTAATTAGAGTGGTGGGGGGTTATTAGGGGGTAGCTAGTGTAGGTAGGTAGTGTAGGTGTTAATAGGTTAGTGGAGAGGGGTGTTAGTTTAGATTTAATGGTTTATTGGGGGGTATAGTGCAGTATAGTGTTTGTAGTTAGTGTCATGATGGCCCTTGAGGACTGTCATGGCACTTATGTGGTTAATGTCCCTTATGGCACTGATGGGGTTAAATAGAGGCTTATGAGGGTCTGTATTAACCCCCATGAGTGACAGGGTTAATTAAGTGCTTATGGGGGTCTGTATTGACCCCAGGAGTGACAGGGATAATTAAGGGTTTATGGGGGTCTGCATTGACCCCCATGAGTGACAGAGTTAATTAATGTATTATGGGGGTCTGTATTGACCCCCATGAGTGCCAGGGTTATTTATTGGCTTATGGGGGTCTGTATTGACCCCCATGAGTGATGGGGTTAATTAAGTCCTTATGGGGGTCTGTATTGACCCCCATGAGTGACAGGGTTAATTAAGTGTTTATGGGGGTCTGTATTGACTCCCATGAGTGACAGGGTTAATGAAGGGCTTATGGGGGTCTGTATTGACCCCCATGAGTGCCAGGGTTATTTATTGGCTTATGGGGGTCTGTATTGACCCCCATGAGTGACGGGGTTAATTAAGTCCTTATGGGGTCTGTATTGACCCCCATGAGTGACAGGGTAAATTAAGTGTTTATGGGGGTCTGTATTGACCCCCATGAGTGACAGGGTTAATGAAGGGCTTATGGGGGTCTGTATTTACCCCCATGAGTGACAGGATTAATTAAGGGTTTATGGGGGTCTGGATTGACCCCCATGAGTGACAGGGTTTTTTAGGGGTTAATGGGGCTCTGTCTAGAGCCCCATGAGTGATATATATTTTTTTTCAATTACGGGTTCTTTAAGGAATTTAGAATTTTCATTGCAGCAGGGGTCCCCGATCGCGTGCGATTGGGGACCCCCACAGCGAGGGTTAATGTGGGGTTAATGCGGGTTTCCGAGCTTATCTCGGATCCCGTTGGGTTAATGCAGGCTTTTGTACGTGGCTGGGCGGTCCGGTGTCGTGGAGCCTTGTTTTTGTTTTTTTCGGCCACCATTTTTTCTCTCGCTTTTCGAGTGGCTAAACTTTTCAAATTTGACAGAATTGGAGATTTGAGCAGTGTTGCAGAGGTCCTGGGTGTCCCCCCTTGGTGAGGGTAATGTTTTTATTTTATGCGACTAAGAACATTTCAGGAAAGACCAACTAGAACAGCTGAACTTTATTTGGGGTTAATCAGAGGCACTTTAAATGATGGCAGGTGTATGCTGACTCCTATTTAACACGATTTGTCAATCACTCCACTGGCTTCCCTTAGCCTCAAGAATAAAATTTAAAATCATGACCCTAACTTACAAAGCTAATGCTAATGACCTTCTTCTTTCTACGACTCTTGTCACCTCCTCTCACTCCCGCCTCACTCTCGTGCTGCCCCTAGTCTCTGGAACTCCTTGCCTCGCTCCACCAGATTATCCTCTTGCATCAAAACATTTAAAACCTCACTTAAAACGCATCTCTTTTGTGAAGCGTATCACCTTCCACCCTAACACACTTCTCTCCCTCTTTTACCACTCACTATCCCTTATATTGTAAGTCTGCGAGTTTCTATCCTAAGTACTTTGGGAATTCACCATGGACATTGGATTCCTAGCTCAAAGACAGGCCTGTCCTTCCTTTGCTAAATGTTAATCTGTATTTATCATTGTCTGAACCTAATTTATGTACAGCGCTACGGAATATGTTGGCGCATTATAAATAAACTGTAATGATAATAATAATATTGAACGCATCTGCTTGACTCATATACCACAACCAATGTACAGTGTCCACAGCTCTCTGTCAGGCACTCCACTGGCCTCTAGAACAACATTCAAAATCATGACCCTAACATATAAAGCCCTCAATAATAATGCACTCTCCTATATCTCTCCCTGGTCTCAAACTACTCTCCCACCCGCCCTCTGCATTCTGCTAATGACCTTCTTCTTTCCTCCTCTCCTATCACCTCCTCTCACTCCCATCTTCAGGACTTTTCTCGTGCTGCCCCTATTCCTTGGAACTCCTTGCCTTGTTTCACTAGCCTATCATCTTTAGCCTCTATATCCAAAATGCATCTGTCACTCTCCTGTACCTACCCATACCATTTAGAATGTAAGTTTATAAGTTTTCAATCTTAGGGGAAGCACTATGTTTGTTTGATTGAAAGCTCAATAACAGGGCCCTCCATTCCATTGCATTGTGTTTAGATTGTCTTTAACGTACTTAACCCCTGTATAGCACTAAGGAATATTTTGTCACGTTACAAATAAAGGATAATAATAATAATAATAATAATAATAATAATAATAATAATAATAATAATAAAATTGTTGGGAGGTATGCTTTGCTTGTCTCTTCATGACTGAAAACTAGCCAGATGGACAGAGGACAGATTAGGATGAAGTAATACAAGTAATACATGTCTGGGACTAGTTCTGGTTATGACCTTCAAGTCCTAGTAGATTTAAATCTAACACTATCACCCCCTTAAAGAAAGTTTTCTAGACACAGGTCCTGGCCTTGGTTCACTAGTGAGACCTGATGACAGCTCTTGCCTCATAGGATCAACCTTCAAAGAGTTCTTACAGTCATTCTTTGTTTAACACAGACCCTCTATGTTGTCCTTCACCTTTTGTAAAGCCTCCATGACCTCCCTGTACATAGTATCTAGCTTTGATGTACAGCTGTAGACCTCATTGGACGTATTTCTGTTGCCACATGAATAATATTATATAAAAACCTATGACTGTAGTTTGATTGATCTTTGGTTGGGTCAATAATATCTGTATCTGTTACAGAAACATACAAGTATATATGTAATGGCTGATAAAAACCAAAACCCCAAACTATTCTGCCTATTCTATGTATCTATGTATCTAGATAATCTTATGCTTGCCCAGACATGCCTGTAATCCTTAAATATTTGTCCCTACCACATCCACTGGAAGGCTGCTATATCTATTTAATTCCCTTTCTGTAAAGTAGTATTTTTACATTTACCCCTTCCACTTTTCAACTTCAAATCATGACCTCTTGTACATCTATTCCTTTTATTATGGACAATATTCACTCCTGAACCTGTTGGTATATTTGAAGATTGCTGTCATACTCCCTCTCCCTTCTGCCATATGGTATATACATATTCAGGTCATGAAGTCTATCTTTTTATGCTTGTCTTTTAGACCATGCACCATTTTATTTGCCCTCCTTTGAATAGTTTCTAATTTGTTAATGTCCCTTTTGAGACATGTTCTCCAGATATGGACAGTGTGTAGAAAAATAATCCACAGATCACATATATAGTTCTCAGCAGTGCGGGCTTTCCAAAAAACATTGGTAATGCCATGTTAAAACTGCGGGCTCGCAAAGCCAAAGGCGCTCCTCCGGGTGGAGATAAGCGCCATAGACGCTCATCCCTACGATCCCTACGACCCTGCATGCCTTAAGCATTATACCTACGACCCGCGGGACTACAGAACAACAGAAAACTAAAATACACAATTCACAGTGCGAGACCAGTAGCACTTTGAAAAAAATCGCCTGAAAAAATGACAACACTTTGAAAAGGGAACCGCCATTAGAGAAAAAAAATACGACCCACAAAAAATACGGCCGAACCGCGCACATCGAAAAACACAAAAAAAATGTACGTCGAATTTGCAGTGTTTCTCCACTCGAAAATCACCTAAGCGAGAGAAGAATTGGCCGACGAAAAAAAACGAAAACAAGGCTACATGACCCATAACCACGCAAAACACCGCCAGGCACATGCTACTTTTAGCCAGGAGCGTACAAGGTACAAAATACATTATTAGGAAGGACGCAGAAAGCTCGAGACCCGAGTAACACATACACACTCGCCGCCATTTTACAACACTACCTTAAAACAAATATCATTACCATTCTAAAATGCTGCTTTACACAACTAAACAAACGGTTTGGCCTTGCGCACGCAGCCTATTTACACTGCACACTTGCCACATTGCTGACACTTTCTCCTCACATCACCAACAGTCCAAATGTACATTGTATGCTGCAGGAAAAACAACAGATTGTTAGCTCTTCAGCATATTGATTCCTGGATATATTCATTACAAATATGTAAACTATATTAATTTATTATTTAATTAATTAATGAATTATTATAAAAATATATATTTATGTAAAAGAAAACAGAGCAGAGGAGAGACTCGCTTTGCCAGAGGTGCTCAGCGTGGAGCTCACAATGAGCACCGAGGGTGCTCAGAGGAACAAAAGTACATAAGGGGAGAGGCTCGTAATGAGCGCCGAAGGTACTCAGAGGACTAAAAGCCTTACATTCTGATCACCACCATTTTATGAATTTCTGAAAACAGGTATGACTGGAGCAAATCTACAAGGCACACACTGACTGCCCAACAATGGACGCTAGTCACTCAGACTGACCTACCCACTCCACAAGCTGGACTCAATGGCCACCATTCAATTGAGGTTTCGGAAGATCCGGTAGCCCGTAAGTGAGGTTGCAAGCTTATTTACTATTCGATTGGCGGCTTTTTGCAGACTCTGAACGGCTTCCGAGTTACAGACTTGAAAATTCTGAGATGGTTAAACTCGTAACTTACAGCCTCCAAAAGCATTTGATCTTTCACTTTCGGGTTTGCGTGTCTGATTGCATATTGGACCCCTGAAGCTAATTCATTGAAATGTAACCTCCATGTTTTACTGCCGTAATAATAACAGTCTCATTTTCTATTGGCTGATTCGAAATGGGAGGTTACGGGCTTGCCTAATTGATCATGTTCCCACCCTGAACTGCTCCAAACCAGTACATGGTTTACGGTTTCGGCTTTGGGACAGTAACTTGCGGGCTTGCAGAATTGAATAGCATTGTAATCTGAGACGAGCGGGAGCCTGTAACACACCCACAGACACACAGCTGTCTGTGATCGAGATGCGGGCTTCAAGTTGAATATGGCCTTTTTGTGCTAGCTACTGAGTGCACACAATGGTTATAACAGTGAAGAGTGTAATACCAGACAATACTTCAATACTTGTTGCCATTTTGTCTAGGCCAGTGGTTTCCAAACCTCTCCTCAAGGCTCCTCAGACAGGTCAGGATTTTAATGTAACACTGTGTAAACACAGGTGAGGGAATTAGAGGCTCCATTGCCCGTTGAATACTAATTCCCTCCCTTTGTTCAAATAGTGTTACATTGAAATCCCGACCTGTTGGGGAAGCCTTGAGGAGAGGTTTGGGAACCACTGCTCTAGGCCCATCATAGCTCAATTAGTTTTCCCTGCATCAGAGAATTGCTACCTCCAAAACTCAGCTAGATTTATTACATGCAATACTTTTTTTTACAATTCCACAATAAAAATAATAACAGCTAAATAACTTGGATGAAGAATATGTTAATTATATATCATTATATACAAAAACATAGGAACCTCATTTTGGATTCCCTAACTATTACGTCTTTACCATCTCTGCTTGTAAGCGATTCCAAGACTCTCCCACTCCTTCATAGCGCAACATTATTTCCCTCACATTCGTCCCCCCAACCTCAGAACACAACCTCTTGTTTCAAATCTTCTCTTTTAAAAAAATGATGCATCCCTCTTGCACCATATATAAAAACTACCTGTGCGAAAAGTTAGTTTAGTATTAAGAGGCCCTTAAAAAATAAAAATCTCACATTGCGCTTTTGGATTGTATATATTCTCCATAAATTAACGTAGTCTCATAAAACGCCTCCTTCTTACCTTACCGTGCATATTAAACCTTCATATAGGATCCCCAATGTCCTATTTAATAATAATTAAATTCGGTTTCAATAAAGTAACCCATTCTGATAATTAATTCCAAGGTTTGTTGCTAACGAGCACACTGCGAGGTAGTGGCCACTTGATTAATTTTACATTTTACATTTGCTAAGCAATGAATGCTTAATTGCACTTTTATCTCTAATGTTGCATTTTATGGCGGTGGAATATGAGGTCTTAACACAGCATCTGACAGTTTAAACAAGTTAGTGCCTTCTTTATTAACCTGCAGGATATATTCTATTAAATGGACAATTCGTTTTTTTTTTTGCTTTGATTTTAATGGACTGGTACAGTTTAACCCACTGCAAATGAGGTGGGCACTGTATAGAGAAATGTATAAGACTAGACTACAATGCAGTGATTTGTGAAGTATATAACAACGTAACAGCATTAGCAGTTGAGTTTGATTCCACTCAGGGGACCAAGAGTTCACACCACCCGGAAGCCAAGCAGGGTTGGGCCTGGTCAGTACTTGGATAAGAGACAACTGATCTATCCTGTTTTATGTGTGCATTTCTGGATGCGCTGGAAGAGTGCTGCTGCCAATTCTAGGGATGCAGCCGCACTTGGGTCCCCATGTAGCTGTCAAAAAAAGGTAGTACCCCCCAAGCCCCTAACCCTCACCCCCTAAACCTCACTTCCTAACCACTAACACTAACCCCCTAAACCTCACTTCCTAACCGTAACCCCTTAATCCTAATCCCCTAACCGACTAACCCCCTAACTGTAAGCATAACCCGAAACCCCTAACCACTTACCCAGCATGCTGGGATTGCGTCCCTAGAGCCGGCGGTGGCTCGCTTCCAGAAATGCGTACATAAAACAGGATAGGTCCGAGACAACCTAGGAATACCAGGAGATGTATGTTGTGGCTCACTGGAGAAGGAATTGGCATCCCACTCCAATATCTCTGCCATGAAATCCAAGTGGATCAGCATGGTGTGTTGTGGTCCATGAGGTCAGTTGTTTATGAATAGAGGTAGCTGATTTGTTTTTGTTGCATCACTGCCTGGATCATGAGGGTGTGCTTTTTATCCGTGGAGAGAGGTGGGAATAGGGAGAGATGAAGAGGATCTGACTAAAATTTACACCAACTCCCCTGTCACTGACTCAAAAGCATCAATAGATGCAACCACAGCTCCCCAGAAAAATAAACGCCCCTCTCACACACAACATGCACCAAAGTATCATGGATGCCTCCAGGGTTCAGCAAAGGGATTTGTTTTCTTCCTAACTAAAAAGTAGCTGTAAGACTCTGCTTTATTAAACTCTTAGACTCAACGTTTTTAAGCATATATTTTATATCATTGTACAGTTGTCCTATATACAAGGCAGAATGGGTATATGTGTTCACACTGATACATTTCATTGGCCAGTATTGTACAAGACCAACAGGGGTGCAATGATGGCTGAGTGTCTCAGAGCGTGGAGTCCAACCAGCCAAGTATCTATTCATGCTCAGACCAAACATAAATAGAGAAAATTACTGTTGCAGGGACAGAGAGGGGGTGCAAATGGCTAAAATGGCATTTTTTTCCCTATAGGCAATAGAACACATCACAGCCCCTCCGATGCTTAGTAAATATCCCTCTGCATATGTTATGGTGGATAGAAAACCGGCTGAAATACACTCCACTGTAAATATGAACAAGGAAAGAAAATCCATTTAAGTACACCTATATGTCACCAGGGATCCCTGGTGGCCCAGTGGTTAGCATGCAGGTTCTTTCGCCAAAGCATCCTGGGTTTGAATCCAGCCAGGGAATTTATCTGGTCAGTACTTGGATGGGAGACCACCTGGGAATACCAGGAGCTGTTTACTGTGGCCCACTGGAGAAGGAGCTGTCAACCCACTCCAGTATCTCTGCCATGAAAACCGAATAGATCAGCGTGATGTGTTGGCCATGAGGTCACAGAGAGTCGGACACAACCAAGCAATGTCATTTACATTTTTATGTGTCACAAATAGATAAGGTGGCCTGTTTTCCCACAGAATTACTCAGTAAATAGTAATTTCTCTATGGCTAAGGATTCTGGGTAGTGATATACAAATGAGTTACAATAGGCAGCTCTCACCAGGCTGATATGGGGGATAAACCATCCCTATCTTCCCTTCATATTAGAAGAATTAGGGAGGTAACATTGTGTATGTGTGTATATATCTGTGAGTGTGGGTATGTGTGATTGCGTGTGTATCTTTGAGTGTGTGTTGGTGTGAGTTTCTATATATGTGTATGGGTGTAGGTGTATGTGAGTGTTTATTATAATATATATAATTATATTTCCTCAGCATTAAATGGAAGTCCTATATCCCCTTCCACTTTACCAGGCAGTATCCAGATCCTCCCACAATTCCTCCTTTCTACTTCCAATTACATCTGGATCTTTTTTTCCAGATCCCTGGCTATGCTGACAGACAGTTCCTTCCCTTCCTGTACAACAAAAAGAATAAATAATGCCCTCTATCAGCCCTGTCACTCCAAAAGATGGATTGCTGCGTGTCCAGAACTGGGAATGACAGGGCAGTGCAGTTGCAGGCTTGTCCCTCTTTCATTCTGATTAATGATGGTGTCAGAGCCTGGATTCCACTGCCTTCCCAGATAATGAGTTAGGAATGTATTTCTACTGTCACAAACACAGGCACATGTCAGGAGCAGAGAGGCCTTGGAATGCCACAAATTATATACAGCTTTCTTATGTTCCCCTGACACAGCCAAAGGAGAGCACTAATTTATGGAGACAAAATGCAGGGTCTGGGGGGAGCAGCAAGGCCTGCGTCCTGCTAACTAACACACTGGGACTTGCCAGGATGTTTGGCACAAGGAAGAGAAACTGGTTTCCTTCAGAAATTACATTTACTATGTTGTTTTCAGCCTAGTTATGTTTTAGGTTGAATATCAAATATGACACAAGAAATACTTTATATAACAGAGTATTGCTCCTGACTTGACAAAGGTAGGTGCCACTAACAAGACTTGGATTATTTATCTTATTTATCAGACAAATAAAGGAGGATAGATAGATAGACAGGCAAACAAACAATAGATAACATATATAATAGAAAGGCAGTTTAATTATATAAAGATATATATATATATATATATATATATATATATATATATATATATATATATATATATATATATATACTGTATATATACACTTTAATCATCAATAGAAACACGGATAGATAGATAGATAGATAGATAGATAGATGGTTTGTTTAATGATAGAAGCATAGACAGCTGATAGATAGGCATTTTTATTATAGATATATTTATATTGAAATATAGACAATTGAATTATTAATAGATAGATACATGGGAGTAGGAACTCTACTCCCAGGACAGGAAGCAGAGGCGGATTTACCGCTGGTGCACTTCATGCAATGCACTGGGGCCCTGCTCTGGGGGGGGGGGGTTGGGGGTCACTGCGGCGCCCCTCAAAACCTTTTTGCAATGCCCCTCCCCCGAATATATAAAAAAAATTATAAAGTGTATGTGTATATGCCAACTTTTTATTTATATTTTTATATTTTATATATATATATATATATATATATATATATACAGCAATTGTTTCACACATGGTGGTCTAAGAGTGATAGAAGCCCTCCACCGTACAAAGTACAGTAGTACAAATAAGGAATAGTACATTAGTGGTTCTATTTGAATGTCTAAAAATAAGTTGATGAAAATGTATTTCCTGCTCAAATTTCTCAGAAATACAGTATATGCACTGCAGTCTGGGAAAACTGGGCGGGACATGCAAATGAGGCCACATAATGCACCATCACTCTGTCAATCCAAACCATTTTAAACAAGGCTCCTTTTAAGCATATGCTTACTGTATTTCACAGTTTTAGGCATAGCAACAGATGGATTTTTCACAAACCAGGTCACTTAACCACATACAGTACTGTTTCATGGTTACTGCAGATCCTCAGTATGGTGTGAGTGCCATATATATATATATATATATATATATATATATATATATATATATATATATATATATATATGATAAATTATGGCTCAAAGCTTTCATGGCCAAATGTAGTGGCCAAATCTGATAATGCGTAATTAAGTTTCATTTTGCTATTTTTGTGTCCCCTATTCATTTAACCTGCCCCCCCCCCCCCCCAGTTCCTACACCCCTAGATAGATAGAAAATAGATAACTTGTTTAAATATAGAAGCATAGACATGATAATTAGGCAGTTTACTTAAAGATATATTGAAATATAGACAGTTTAATCAATAATAGAAATAGATAGATAGATAAGGTAATAGTGCCTTGCAAAAGTATTCACCCCCCTTGGCATTTTTCGGGTTTTGTTGCCTCACAACCTGGAATTAACATGGATTGTTTAAGGATTTGCATCATTTAATTTACAGAACATGGCCACAACTTTGAAGATCTTTTTTTGATTATTATTTTCAAGCAAACAACAAAAAGGACAAAATAACAGAAAAAGTCAATGTGCATAACTATTCACCCCCCTCAAGTCAATACTTTGTAGAGCCAACTTTTGCGGCAATCACAGCTCCAAGTCACTTTGGATAAGTCTCTATGAGCTTGCCACATCTTACCATTGGGATTTGTGCCCATTCCTCCTTGCAAAACTGCTCCAGCTCCTTCAAGTTAGATGGTTTGCACTTGTGAACAGCAATCTTTAAGTCTGACCACAGATTGTCTATTGGATTGAGGTCTGGGCTTTGACTAGGCCATTCCAACACATTTACATGTTTCCCCTTAAACCACTCAAGTGTTGCTCTAGCAGTGTGTTTGGGGTCATTGTCCTGCTGGAAGGGGAACCTACATCCTAGCCTCAAATCACGCATATAGTGGTACAGGTTTTGCTCAAGAATATCCCTGTATTTAGCACCATCCATCTTTCCCTCAACTCTGACCAGTTTCCCAGTCCCGGCTGCTGAAAAACATCCCGACAACATGATGCTGCTCCCACCATGTTTCACTGTGGGGATGGTGTTCTCTGGGTGATGTGATGGGTTAGCGCCAGACATAGCGTTTTCTTTTATGGCCGAAAAGTTCAATTTTACTCTTATCAGACCAGAGCAACTTCCTCCATACATTTTGGGAGTCTCCCACATGCCTTTTTTTCAAAGTCAAAACGTGCCATTTTGTTTTTTGCTGAAAGTAATGGCTTTCCTCTGGCCACTCTGCCATAAAGCCCAACTCTATGGAGTGTACGGCTTATTGTCGTCCTATGTACAGGTACTCCAGTCTCTGCTGTGGAACTCTGCAGCTCCTCCAGGGTTACCTTAGGTCTTTGTGCTGCCTCTCTGATTAATGCCCTCTTTGCCCGGGCCGTGAGTTTTGGTGGGCGGCGTCTCTTGGCAGGTTTGCTGTTGTGCCATGTTCTTTCCATTTGGTTATGATAGATTAATGGTGCTCCTGGGATCATCAAAGATTTGGATATTTTTTTTATAACCTAACCCTGACTTGTACTTCTCCACAACACTGTCCCTTACTTGTTTGGAGAGTTCCTTGGTCTTCATGGCAGTGTTTAGTTAGTGGTGCCTCTTGCTTAGGTGTTGCAGCCTCTGGGGCCTTTCAAAAAAGGTGTGTATATGTAATGACAGGTCATGTGACACTTATATTGCACACAGGCGGACATCATTTCACTAATTATGTGTCTTCTGAAGGTAATTGGTTGCACCAGAGCTTTTTATGGGCTTCATAACAAAGGGGGTGAATACATACGCACATGCCAATTTTCTGTTTTCTATTTCTAAAAAATAGTTTTATGTATATTTTTTTCTCATTTCACTTCACCAACTTAGACTATTGTGTTCTGATCCATCACATAAAATTCAGATTAACAAAACATTGAACTTAAGGCTGTAGTGTAACAAAATAGGTAAAAAGTCAAGAGGGGTGAATACTTTTGCAAGGCACTGTAAATATTTTATACACTCACATATAGATATAGATAGATAGATAGATAAATAGATAGATAGATAGATGTGTCTGTTATATTTAAGAAACAATCTCATATAGTACATTGCTCACATAAGAAATATGCAGGTGTTTATTTTTGCTACATCTCCTATAATCAGGTTTGTAATATAATAAACACATATTTTTATAACCAGCAGAGACTGAAATTTACATGCAGTAAACTATGAGCTACTCACACAACTGAGGCAGTATATATGTAATACGGCCTCTGGAGAAGGACTGACAAGTCGCTTGGTTTATGTGCATAAAAGATTTTACTGCGTTGCAAATCAAGAAGATTCCTGAGATATTTTTATTTGTATTCACTTTTCATGTTTAGATCGTTAGTGTTACTGTGATTACGCTCTATTGTTTGAGATACCGTGTAAGATCAAAGAGCTGGCAGTACTACAGCATTACACATGGTGCTGAGAGATACTCTGATACCTGTGTGTTGCTGCACGTTCATTCTCTACACACCCTGTATTATTTAGCTGTGAATAATACAGAATTATCTTGAACTCTAAGTGACATCCAGAGGATCTGTAACTTGCCGTCTAGCTGTTCTGTAACTATCTCACTTTTCTCCTCCAGCTGTTCTGTCTCTCTCTTCCTCTCCTCCACTTGATCTGTAACATTCGCTCTTTCAGCTGTTCTTTATCTATCTCACTTTTCTTCAGCTGTCCTGTGACTCTCTCTCCTCCATTAGATCTGTAATATTATCTCTCTCTTCCAGCTGTTCTTCATCTATCTCACTCTTCTCCAGCTGTCCTGTAACTCTCTCTCCTCCACTAGATCTGTAACATTCTCTCTCTCTTCCAGCTGTTCTTTATCTATCTCACTCTTCTTCAGTTGAAACTCTCTCTCCTCCACTTGATCTGTAACATTCTCTCTCTCTTCTAGCTGTTCTTTATCTATCTCACTCTTCTTCAGTTGTAACTCTCTCTCCTCCACTTGATCTGTATCAATCTCTCTCTCTTTCAGCTGTTCTTTATCTATCTCACTCTTCTTCAGCTGTCCTGTAACTCTCTCTACTCCACTTGATCTGTATTATTCTCTCTCTCTTCCAGCTGTTCTTTATCTATCTCACTCTTCTTCAGTTGTAACTCTCTCTCCTCCACTTGATCTGTAACATTCTCTCTCTCTTCCAGCTGTTCTTTATCTATGTTACTCTTCTCCAGCTGCCCTGTAACTCTCTCTCTCCTTCACTTGATCTGTAACATTCGCTCTCTCTTCCAGCTGTTCTTGATCTATCTCTCTCTTCTCCAGCCGTCCTGTAACTCTCTCTCCTCCACTAGATCTGTAACATTCTCTCTCTCTTCCAGCTGTTCTTTATCTATCTCACTCTTCTTCAGCTGTCCTGTACCTCTCTCTCCTCCACTTGATCTGTAACATTCGCTCTCTCTTCCAGCTGTTCTTTATCTATCTCACTCTTCTTCAGCTGTCCTGTACCTCTCTCTCCTCCACTTGATCTGTAACATTCGCTCTCTCTTCCAGCTGTTCTTTATCTATCTCACTCTTCTTCAGCTGTCCTGTACCTCTCTCTCCTCCACTTGATCTGTAACATTCTCTCTCTCTTCCAGCTGTTGTTTATCTATCTCACTCTTCTTCAGCTGTCCTGTACCTCTCTCTCCCCCACTTGATCTGTAACATTCTCTCTCTCTTCCAGCTGTTCTTTATCTATCTCACTCTTCTTCAGCTGTCCTGTAACTCTCTCTCCTCCACTTGATCTGTAACATTCTCTCTCTCTTCCAGCTGTTCTTTATCTATCTCACTCTTCTTCAGCTGTCCTGTACCTCTCTCTCCTCCACTTGATCTGTAACATTCGCTCTCTCTTCCAGCTGTTCTTTATCTATCTCACTCTTCTTCAGCTGTCCTGTAACTCTCTCTCCTCCACTTGATCTGTAACATTCGCTCTCTCTTCCAGCTGTTCTTTATCTATCTCACTCTTCTTCAGCTGTCCTCTAACTCTCTCTCCTTCACTTGATCTGTAACATTCTCTCTCTCTTCCAGCTGTTGTTTATCTATCTCACTCTTCTTCAGCTGTCCTGTAACTCTCTCTCCTCCACTTGATCTGTAACATTCTCTCTCTTTTCCAGCTGTTCTTTATCTATCTCACTCTTCTTCAGCTGTCCTGTACCTCTCTCTCCTCCACTTGATCTGTAACATTCTCTCTCTCTTCCAGCTGTTCTTTATCTATCTCACTCTTCTTCAGCTGTCCTGTACCTCTCTCTCCTCCACTTGATCTGTAACATTCGCTCTCTCTTCCAGCTGTTCTTTATCTATCTCACTCTTCTTCAGCTGTCCTGTAACTCTCTCTCCTCCACTTGATCTGTAACATTCTCTCTCTCTTCCAGCTGTTCTTTATCTATCTCACTCTTCTTCAGCTGTCCTGTACCTCTCTCTCCTCCACTTGATCTGTAACATTCGCTCTCTCTTCCAGCTGTTCTTTATCTTTCTCACTCTTCTTCAGCTGTCCTGTACCTCTCTCTCCTCCACTTGATCTATAACATTCGCTCTCTCTTCCAGCTGTTGTTTATCTATCTCACTCTTCTTCAGCTGTCCTGTAACTCTCTCTCCTCCACTTGATCTGTAACATTCGCTCTCTCTTCCAGCTGTTCTTTATCTATCTCACTCTTCTTCAGCTGTCCTGTACCTCTCTCTCCTCCTCTTGATCTGTAACATTCTCTCTCTCTTCCAGCTGTTGTTTATCTATCTCACTCTTCTTCAGCTGTCCTGTAACTCTCTCTCCTCCACTTGATCTGTAACATTCTCTCTCTTTTCCAGCTGTTCTTTATCTATCTCACTCTTCTTCAGCTGTCCTGTACCTCTCTCTCCTCCACTTGATCTGTAACATTCTCTCTCTCTTCCAGCTGTTCTTTATCTACCGCACTCTCCTCCAGCTGTCCTGTACCTCTGTCTCTCTCCTCCAGATGTAACTCTGTCACTTCTCTTCCTCTCCCATCTCTCTCTCCTTCCTCTCTGCCTCTCTCGCTCTCTTTCCATCCCTCTGATTGCTGCCAGTTCCTATGATTGAAATCCTGCAGTGCTTAATCTGGGAGTGATTAAAGAGGCTCATTTCTCGGCAGGCTCAGCACCCATCTTCCCGTGTGATAAATGGGCCTCTAACATCCTCTGATCCCATTATATTGTGATTAATTGTGCCAGTTTAAGTCAATAATTCATTTGTTAAAAATAGGCCTGACATGGCACCATTTGTCTCAGGGGAGAGGGGAGAAAATGAACACTGGGCATTAACCCATTGCTTGTCAGAAGAAACCCAGCACCCCTCTATTAACCCATTCTTTACTCTGTTTACTAAGTCTTTATTGCACAGGGACATTAAATGAGCATTTTTCTAGTGCATGCCTGGGCTACAAATATTACTTTAAGTGTGTGTTTTTACTAATTGTATTGCAAGTGGAAGCACTGACTTAATATCTATGTAACGATTTATTTGCCATAAGAAGGGTACAGGATTTCGTTATTAGTTAAATAAGAAATCTGCAGTTCCTTTGCATTTCTATGGCGTTGTTTTACTAAACTATGAAACAATCATATTAAAGAGACTCTTTACACAAATGTTGTTTTATATAAATGTTTTAACTAGATAATTTGGACCTATCCTGTTTTGTATGCGCCGTTGTGGAAGTGCGCCATCGCCGACTCTTGGAATGCAGGCGCTCTCACATTGCTATTTAGTGTAACACCCTAACCCTCTATCCCTAACCCCCAAACTTCCTAACCCTAACCCCCTAACTCTAACCCCCTAACCCAAACCCTCTAACCCTAACCCTCTAACCCTAAACCCCTAACCCTAAACCCCTAACCACTTACCGGGCATAGTAGCTAACACTACATGGCGACGTAGGTGGCGGCGCGCATTTCCGGCGAACACAAAACAGGACAGGACCAATTATTTTTGTCCTCCTCAGTTTATTATGAAATATTCCCTTAATTTAATTTTACCCCCCTAGAATAACATTCTCACCTTCTTCCTGATCTCTCTCATGAAGGGTGTCATTTTTTCCCAGTTATTATTTTCCTAAGACTACACCCACAAGGGGTTCACACTACCAGTGTCTCATGCTGTTAGCAAATAGACAGTAAAATGCTATGTGTCTGAGTAGCATGAGACACTGGTAGTGTGAAGCTCCTCCCCTATGGGCATTGTTTTAGGTCACAGCTGTGAAGGAGAATATGAAAAAAGAGGAACGTTCCAGGAGGTGAAAATTTACTGCTCTGGGGGACTCTTCGTAATAGGTGGAATGTAAATTTTATATCACAATTACTTTGAGGAGATTAAAATTAATTAAGTAAAGCAGCACAAAAACAACAATTGCATAAAGAGTCTTTTTTTTTTTTTAAATAAGGATTAACTAAGGAGGTCTCACCTCTAACAAGAAAGCTAGAAGCCAGGCCTATAGTGTTCATTTGCAACTAAGATGAAAGTCTGGACGTCCCATTAAAGGGCCACTATGGTATTTTCTTCTCTCTATAAACTCTTTGGAACAACTAGCACTGATAAAGAGTAAAATGATTTTAGGAAGCAAAATTAATATAGAAATGATTGTTATAATTATATTTTATATGTAATGCGCCAACATACAGCAATATACATATCTGCTTGGCTTTCATGGCAGATATACTGGAGTGGGTTGCCAGTTCCTTCACCAGTGGCCACAACATACAGCTCCTGGTATTCATAGGTGGTCTCCCATCCAAGTACTGACCAGGCCCAACCCTGCATGGCTTTCGGGTGTTGTGACCTCTTAGTTCCCTGACTGGAATCAAGCCCAGGTTGCAGTGGTGAAAGCACCGAATCCTAACCACTGGACCACCAGGGACAGGTTACAAAGTACAAAACAAAATACAATACAATACAAATACATAGAATATAAACGGAACATAGATTACATTAATTGAAGAAAATTAACTTTAAAACAACAGACAGGCAGACAATAAACAGAAGTATAATAAGTTTGCATATGAGGACAGGGGAGGAGAAAACAATTTCGCACTGTCTATATTTAATGTGATTTTTTCCACACTACAGGTGAATTATTTTTCATATAAAATAAAATATTATTAATATTTTGAACATGGGGAATCGAACCCATGACTGACCAATGAACAAAAATCTTTAAAACTGAAACACTTCCCACTACACCACTTTTAAACACAGTGTAAATATAAATACAATGTGTAATAATTCTCTGTTCTTACATAGCAATATCCTGAAATATAGCCTGTTTTCAAATCCTCAAGAACTGGAGATGGACAAGATGGCAGACATTATTTATTGACTCGTTTGTCTATCTGTCTTGTAAACATGGTCACTTCCAGGGGCAATTACAGAGGCTTCAATTAGGGGAATATGTCATAAAGTGGGCATTCTGGGCTACCTTAAAGGACAACAGAAGTATCATATTTATAGTATGTACTTAAGAGGCATTTGACTTGGTTGTGGTTTTAAGAAAGATTAAAAAAACAAATACAGCTTTTAATGTTTAACTGTAATATTCAATTTTGCATTAGCAATCCTAACAGGTTTAGTCAAATAGGAGGAATTTGAGGACCTTGGATCCAGATAATATGTATAATATTCAGCTTATTACAAGACTGCTACTGTGAATAGCCACTTGACAGTACAAATGAACAGAACGGCAAGGTCCTAGTTATCTAAGATAGCTGCTCATAACACAAGCTAAGTAAAAATGTTCTCTAAAAATGCTTTTATGCTCATAGTTTACATACAGTCCCATTAAATTCGGGCTACGTGTAACACTGTAGCTCATATTGTAGACAGTAGGACTTACTGCTATTAAATTAGTCTATTAAAACAACCCGCAGACAACTTACGGGCTATGACGCAGAAAGGCTGAAAAAAGCCTACGGGACGTGGAACTTTGCGGGCATAAATCAAATGATCTGTCAAGCCCGTAACTACTACAATTCCAATGATGCTATTAAATTGCAACAAAGTCACTCACGAGCAAGTCTGTAACACGCAAATGTAGCCCAAAGCCCAACGAGTGATAGAGAGGACTCGCAAGGGGGATAAAGTCCAATACGTAGCACTGTAAATGCATATAAAAACACACTACTGTATTTTATTGAAATGAAAGTGATGTTAGGTTTTAGAATTAATAGCACAATATTGTCAAGCCCGCAAATCGACCAGAAAAAATACTTTATTTCATGTTTGATTTCCGTGTTATATCAATCCCGGCAATCAATGTGCTAATACATATAATGGAACATGTAATAGAATATCATATTTACGGCTTTATCAACATAGCATTAATCCGGAATGTGGGTCCGATCGTAACTCGTAATTGTAGCCCGTAGGACTTCGAAATCCAACCTCCCCTTTTTCAGTGACGTAATGATGATGATCTCTTTTACTATTGGCTCCATCTAAACCCGTAACTACGGGTTTGACTAATTGATCCTGCGCAGGGCCACAAATCCAACTGTCAACTAATGAGTTACGGGTTTGCGTCTCCAGCTCGTAACTCGCAGCTTGTTCTAATTTAAAAGCACCGTAACTGGGCCATATTTCAAGCCTGGGGCTCATGTTGCACTTACGGGGCTGGAATTTAATGCCGCTGATAGCTGTTAATAATTATATATTTTTTACATACTCCACAAACATGTGACATTTTTCCCAAATCTCGGTGGTCCCTTAAATAATATGTAATGCTTTATAATGTGCATTAGCTGTTCAGAATTGGGCAGTAACCTATTTACCATGCAACTGTGAATTTTTGACATTGATACAAACTTTTGCATGGTATAAATTGCCATTTTGAAACCTTCACCCTAAAGAAATCAAGAATAAAGGATACTAATTTGTATTTATTTACCGTTATGCTTTTCACAATGTAAGCAATTTAAAACATTTTCAATATGAAACTTGCTCTAACTATGATAGAGAAGCTGTTTCGTGGCTGACTGCTTTCATTTGCTTGCAGCATATGTTACTAAATAAAATCGTACCTGCAACTTATCTCAATTAAAGAAATAAGAAGCACATTGTGCATAATTACAAACGCCCGTTATGCTGCATAAATTAAACCTTCTAAAGCGCTGCTTGGGGAGAGGGTGTAATCATGTAATTGCATATATAGCATGGCTGGCCCTGCAGTATATACCAGCTGTGCAGCCTCATAGGGTGCCATGTTTTAGACACCCAATGGCCAGGTCTTTATTTACCCCCCAAACTATATAAAATATCAGTTTATGCTGCTATAATAGAAAAGGAGGGCAAGGCCTTCCAATTAAGAATCCATTGTGAGAACTCAACTGAGGCACATGCACATTGGACGTTATTTCCCAAACTGGTGTCCATGGAGTCCCTGGTGTGACCAGTGATTCTCCAATAAAAGTATCACAATTTATTTTGTTGCTTACATCTTGTGGAAAGAGATATCGGATCTATCCCTCTGTGCCTGCACATGTGTTCGGTAACACTGACAGCTGCAGTGCCAGCAAGTACCCGCTGGATGGCGCTGTCAGGTTTCAGGGAAGGCCAAGAACTATTCCCCCCTCCGACGTGGCGCAACTCGATGGTGCTGAATCAACAGCGAGGCCATCGCTATGTTCGGAACGGGCACTCGGCCCTCGGGTGCGCCTCTCATAGCTCAAAGCCTCTTCTGTCGGTGCGCCTTATATCAATGTGCAACTGTATCCGAAAATCGGCAGCCCCATCTATCGGTTGGCGGCGGAACTGCTGCTGTCAAATTTTGCCCAAGTGAAAAGGGAAAGGACCAAAATACCCAGTATATGAGATCTTGTAGAACATCATCCTAGGGAATTAATTTAGAGCTTTTTTTGGTGTCCAAGATTCCATTAAAGGTATGTTGAAGGTTCCTTTTCCAGTGGACCATGATTTGTATGACCTCTCTGCTATGACCTGCCCATCTTGGGTGATCCTGCATGGTATAGCTCACAGCTTTATTGAGATACACAAGCACCTTCACCACGACAAGGTAGCGATCCAGAAGGGGCGAGGGAAAAGCACTTACTATCTAAATGGAGAAGTCCTTACAATCTAGAAGGAAGTGCTTGCACTGTATATTCAGTTATAATGTGAGCTATATTTTTAAGACTGTAAATAATTCTTGAAAAAAACTAGAATTATAATCATGCAAACAGGCTATTTTTATTGCATTACATTAGTCAGTTTCACTTGCTTTATATGAGATATTAAGTGCTTTGTATAATATATGCAATACGTGCCTGCTTTATATGACATTTTTATTGTTTTGTATTAGCCAAGTGGGCATGCTTTATGTTATATTTTACAGAAAATTACCATTATTTTGAGTGCCAGATTTTTCTACTTTACAAGTGAAAAGGAGGATAGAGGTATACTTTTTTATTTTAGCTGGCTCTTAAAAAGACTTTTAAAGCTGTATGTATTTTGTAATCTCTGTTCATTATATAAAAAGAGAGGAATATGGGGACTGTTTAGTGAGCTTGTGGGGCTATATGCCTTCCAGATAGGAGGTTCCCTTTGAGGGATATAGGCTTCTCCTCATTTCTACTTTGTACACCTGAAATGGTACTGTTACCAGTGACTATATTTAAAGGGTAACTTACAGTTTATATATTCTGTTCTTTGAGTGGTCTCTAAAAGCTGTGTTTTTTCAATTTTATATTCATCTTAATAAAAGTTCAATTTTTTATTGTTTATATATCACATATAATAGTTGTCAAACTACAATTTGTCATCAAGCTTTGCAAGCTCGCGAAGCGAGCTCACAAGAACTGCATCCCTCGCGATGCCCTTCATTAACCCTGTCACTCATGGGGGTCAATACAGGCCCCCATAAGCACTTCATTAACCCTGTCACTCATGGGGGTAAATATAGACCCCCATAAGCCATTCATTAACCCTGTCACTCATGGGGGTCAATACAGACCCCCATAAAACCTTAATTAAACCTGTCACTCATGTGGTCAATACAGACCCCCATAAGCACTTCATTAACCCCCTCACTCATGGGGGTCAATATAGACCCCCATAAGCCCTTCGTTAACTCTGTCACTCATGGGGGTCAATACAGACCCCCATAACCCCTCATTAACCCCCTCACTCATGGGGGTCAATACAGACCCCCATAAACCCCTAGTTAACCCTGTCATTCATGGGGGTCAATATAGACCCCCATAAGCCCTTCATTAACCTTGTCACTCATGGGGGTCAATACAGACCCCCATAAGCCATTCATTAACTGTGTCACTCATGGGGGTCAATACAGACCCCCATAAGCAGTTCATTAACCCCCTCAGTCATAGGGGTCAATATAGACCCCCATAAGCCCTTCATTAACCTTTTCACTCATGGGGGTCAATACAGACCCCCATAAACCCCTAATTAACCCTGTCATTCATGGGGGTCAATATAGACCCCCATAAGCCCTTCATTAACCCTGTCACTCATGGGGGTCAATAGAGACCCCCATAAGCACTCAATTAACCCCCTCACTCATGGGGGTCAATACAGACCCCCATAAACCCTTAATTAATCCTGTCACTCAGGAGGGTCAATATAGCCCCCATAAGCCCTTAATTAACCCCCTCACTCATGGGGGTCAATACAGACCCCCATAAACCGCTAGTTAACCCTGTCACTCATGGCGTTCCATACAGACCCTCATAAGCCTTTATTTAACCCCATCAGTCCCATAATGGTATATTAAGACCATTATGGGCCTGTTACAACCCAACATTAACCACATAATTGCCATGACGGTCCTCAAGGACCATCATGACACTAAGTATAAACACTGCACTATACCCCCCCCAATAAAATATTAAATATCAACTAAAAACCCTCTACACTAACCTATTAACACCTACACTACCTACCTACCCCCTAATAACCCCCACCACTCTAATTACAGAAAATAAAAAAGCCTAAAGTCACAAAAAAATCTACATTACATAAAATAAAAAACCTAAGTCACAAAAATAATAATCTACATTACAGAAAATAAAAAAACCTAAGTCACAAAAAATAAAAAACGGAACATTACAGAAAAAAAAAACATTACAGCTCCCCCCCACTACAGAGAAAAATAATTACACACCTGAAAAGGAAATACATATAATACAAATACATACAATACAATACATACAATATAATACATACAATACATACAATATAATACAATACAATATAATACAATATAATACAAATACATACAATACAATACACCCCTATCTAATATAAAATACATTCTATCTATCTAATATACATACCCCAATCTATCTAAATAAATACCATAATCTAATATACATCCTATTTATATAATATACATCACACAATCTATCTAAATAAATAACACATCTAATATACAATACATGCTATGCTATCTATATAAAACACATACCCCTAGCTAACATACAATAAATGCTATCTATATATAAAATAATCTAATTCTAAGCTAAAATAAAATAATTAAGACCACTTACCTTTGCAGATGTCCATTCAGATCAGGCACCTAGGAAAACAAAAATAATAATAATTAGTGCAACAGTACATAAATAAATATTCTATACATTCTAAATATTCTACTCACCTTTCCGGCATTTCCCGTCCTTATTCTTTTAATCCTTCTCCGGCGCAGCACCTGTTAAAAAAAACATAACATTAATACACATACATAAACACAAAAATAAAATAAACATAATCTACATTGTACTTACCTCCCCGTGATGTCTCCGGCCTCCTCCTACTCCTCTTCTGCCACACCCTGTAAAAAAAAAAAAAAAAAAGTACTTACATCCGCACTCACGGACATCCCCGACGCTAATGAGGCTCCCGGAGACTTTTCCGGAAGAAAATAGGCAACGGCGCCTTTTGATTGGTTGAAAACGCTGTCTATCAAATTCACCCAATCAGGAGGCGCCAATGTGTGAGCCAATCAGAAAGGGATACACCCTAAAATCCCACTCTGTTTGGATAATGCACATGTCAATCTTTATTTAAACCAATCACAAGGCGCAGATGCCTTCAGCCAATCACAATGGAATACACCCCCACAGGGTGATTGGCTGGAGGCATCTGCGTATTCTGATTGGTTGCACTGACAATAGCCAATCACAATGGAATACATCCCCACGTACTGATTGGTGAAGGATTTGCTCCTTCTCATTGGCTATTGTCAATGTCAATCAGTATTACAGCCAATGGGAAGGCGCAGATGTCTTCACCAATCAGTACATGGGGGTGTATTCCATTGTGATTGGCTGATGGCAATAAAGCCTTCGGATTGGTTCAAATAAAGATTGACAGGTGCGTTATCCAATCAGCATGGGATTTTGGGGTGTATCCCTTTCTCATTGGTTCACAATTGGCGTCTTCTCATTGGCTGAATTTGATAGATAGCGTTTTCAGCCAATCAGAAGCTGCCATTGTCAATTTTATTCTGGAACACTCCGTAGGAAGCTCATTAGCGTCATCACCAGGGCGGATGTGTGTTGTTGTTTTTTTTTAAAGCGCGCGGATGCTTCTAGGGCCCATCCGGGGCAGAACACCAGGAGGCCGGAGACATTGCGGGGAGGTAAGTACAATGTAGATTGTGTTTATTTCACTTTGTTTTATGTTTATGTATGTGTACTAATCTAATGTTTTTTTTTTAACAGGTGCCGCGATGGAGAAGCAAAGATGGAGGACGTGACATGCTGGAACGGGACATGCTGGAAAGGTGAGTATAATATTTAGAATGTTTAGAATGTTTATTTATTTTATGTAAACATGTAGTAATTTTTTTTATCTTTTTTACCCTAGGTTGGTGATCTGAAGAAACATCTCAAAGGTAAGTGGTCTTAATTATTTTATTGTAGCTTAGAATTAGGGTTGCTATATAGAGATAGCATGTACTGTATATTAGATAGATTGGAGGATGTATAGTATATAAATAGTATTTATTGTATATTAGATGGGGGGATGTATAGTACATAGATAGTATTTATTGTATATTAGATAGATAGATAGATAGATAGATAGATAGATAGGGGCATGTATATTAGATAGATGGTATTGTATATTAGATAGGGGGATGTATATTAGATAGGGGGATGTATATTACATAGGGGGATGTATATCTGGTAGGGGGGTGTATATTAGATAGGGGTGTATTGTATTTAATTGTATTGTATTGCATTGTATTTAATTGTATTGTATTGAATGTATTATATGTATTTCCTTTTCAGGTGTGTATTTTTTTTTTACTGTAGTGGGGAAGGGGGGGTTGTAATGTATCTTTTTATTTTGTGTAATGTTCCTTTTTTTATTTTTTGTGACTTGACTTAGGTTTTTTCTGTAATGTACATTTTTTATTTTTGATGATTTTAGTTATTTTTATTTTATGTAATATAGATTTTTGATTTTTGATGACTTTAGTTTTTTGATTTCTGTAATTACAGTGGTGGGGAGGGGGTTATTAGGGGGTAGGTAGGTAGTGTAGATGTTAATAGGTTAGTGTAGAGAGTGTTTAGTTGATATTTAATATTTTATTGGGGGGGTATAGTGCAGTGTAGTGTTTATACTTAGTGTCATGATGGTCCTTGAGGACCGTCATGGCACTTATGTGGTTAATGTTGGGTTGTAACAGGCCAATAATGGTCATAATATACCCTTATGGGACTGATGGAGTTAAATAGAGGCTTATGAGGGTCTGGATAGACCGCCATAAGTGACCGGGTTAAAATGGTGTAGTGCTTACACTTTGGGTCATGAGGGTCCTGGATGACCCTCATGGCACTTATAGAGTTATTACATGCATTCATTACTGTGTTAGAGGGGTCTATATAGTTGAGGCACACAGTACACTCACATTGTGTGGCAAACAGCATTTCAACACTTTCTTTTATTGACCGTCATTTTTTGACGGGCAAGTCGCTAGTCACATATAATAGTTGTCAAACTACGAAACGTCCTCACGCTTTGCGAGGTGCCGCATTTACGGAAGGTGGAGGCTCCCACATCGGCTGCAATGAGCCGAAGGCTCGCGAGGGGCTGCATTTGCGGAAGGTGGAGGCTCCAACGTCAGCTGCAATGAGCCAAAGGCTCATTTCGCGAGGGGCAGCATTTGCGGAGGTGGAGGCTCTACGCCGCCTCACAAGCGGTTACAAATAACCACAGAAGCGGGACTTTGAAAAAAACTCTAGCACCCAATGACTAAATACAGACTTACACAAAAAAATATGAGCCGCGGGACTTAGAAAAAAAACATTCCGAACTCGCAAAAATACGACCTTAACGGCCAAACTGCGCACAGCGGAAAACATAAAAAAAAGACTAAATACACACAAAAAAAAGCTTACCCACAGCAAGGGGGGACACCCAGGACGTCTGGAAGGGAGGCTACACTACAATTTAAGTCCAATTTACCAAGTTTAGACACTCTAGAATTCCCTAAGCGAGAGAAAAAATGTCAGCCGAAAAAAAACTAAAACAAGGCTACACGACCCATAAAGCCGCAAAACACCACCAAGCACATACGACTTTTACAAAAAGCTGTATGAGGTACAAGATACACTGTTAGCAAGGACGCTAAATCATCCACACCCGCGTACCACATACACAATCGCCGCCATTTTACAACACTAACTTACAGAATGCGGAAGTACCCAGCTACACAAACGGCTTCCCCTCGAGCACGCAGCATATTTACACTACACACTGCACACATTGCAGACACTTACACCTCAGCTCAACAACACTGCAAACCTACATTGCATGCTGCAGGAACCTCAAAACAGATTGTCAGCTCTTCAGCACAATACTTTCTGCATATATTACTTACAAATAGGTAAAGTATAGTAATTTATGATTTCATTAAATAATTAATTATCATGAAAACCTACATATACACAAAAAAAAAACACTATCGCAATGAACGCCAAAGCCCTTCACTGCGCGCCTCACAAGGAGCCCCAATGGTGCTCATAGGACACAAACTACACCAGAGGACAGGCTTGCAATAAGCGCAAAAAGGAGATCAGCGCGGACCTTACAATGACAGCAAAAGCGCCTCTGATAACAAAAAAATCACCAACCAAGAGGCTTGCAATGAGTGCGAAAGGCGCTCAGCGCAAGGCTCGTAATGAGCGCCGAAGAATCTCAGACCACCAAAACACTTACTGTCTGTGGCAAACAGCATTACCTGCCTTACAATTTTATTGCCCCGTCATTTTTTACGGGCAAGTCGCTAGTTTTAAATAAATGACTTAAGTGGCTTTTTAAAGTATGATCAGTGCTCCTTATCTGCTGGTCCTCACCACTACGAGAAATGAGGAGAGCTTAACACTTAAACATACCATGGCCATCAGTCACAGTCATGGGCGGATTACCCATTAGGCCAACTAGGCAGCTGCTTAGGGGAGCTTACCTGTGAGGGGCGCCACTTAAATAAAAATGGTTCCTGGCTTAAAAAAAGGAAATGCTGCAGTTCATAGACAACTAGGGGGTTATTACCTAGAACAAGAGATTTACAACCGGAAAAGGAACACCCACACGAACAAAGGCAAAAATGGGTCTGTACATACCTTGCTTATTCACTCACATGGGCTCCTCTACTACACTGCCCAGGGGCTCCAAAAAAAGGTAGATCCACAGTTATACACAGATTATTGATGAATTTATCTGCAATGAAAATGTACTCTGTACAATTTAATATGCAACTATATGAACATTCAGTGTGTCATACTTAGAATTACCATATTAAAATGTTCTGGATCTCAGCTCTGATAGCAAGGGTGGAGCTATCAGTAGTGCATGTGGTGCAATGCACCAGAGCCCTCCTCTGAGTGGGGGGGCCCAGTTCTGTGTATTTTTTGTTTACATTTCATTTTTTTTTCTGTAGTGTATGGGACCCCCATTCCTCCCCCCAGGAGTCTTCGGGGATAGCGTTTATGGAAAAGGTTTTTGGGTGCAGTTATGGGAAAAGGTATTAGGGAGGGGTGCTGTTATAGGATGGGGTCTTGGGGAGGGGCAATGAGTGAGTTGGGACCTTGGGACCCAGAGCCAAACATTTTTTTACAACCCACATTTTATTTTTGCACTGGAGCCCTCCATTCTTCAGCTCCGCTATTGACTGAACCAGCCATCACCAGATTTAGAAGTTTCACATCCACTGCTTTAACATACACGTTACTATTTTGAAAAGCAACACTATATTTTATGCAGCATATTTATAGAACGTAAAATAATAATATAGTCTCTAATTTATTATCTTTTATAGGCAATGATGCTGCTGTAGAATCCACCGATTTGGCTCTATCTGCCCAATGGTAATGTGGCAGTTAGATCTTCCAGTGTTCTCAGAAGATCTACAGAGATGTACATTAGTTTACAAGCATATCCATCGGAGATTGCAGCTAGGAAGAAAGCAAGTAATGAATAATTGCATTCAAAAAAATGCAAAGTATGAATGCTGTATTTATTTAATGTTTGCTCTCTCAAAAAAAATATCTGTCTGTTGTCATGTTTAGTTTTTCGAAAAACAATATAGAAATGAGAAGAAATGGGTAATTTAAAATGTATAAATGGGGGTGTCATGGGGGTAGAGAAGCCCCTCTCTGCCAGTGCCCGCTCTACGCCGCTGACTCATAACACCACAGCGGGAGCTCCTGCAGTAATTTCATGACGTGTCCCATAATCATCCGCAGAGTTATGGGTCACTGACCCAATTAATGTTAAGCTCCAATTTTCATAAACTAATTTATTAGTGTAGGACAGTGACAGCCCCGCATGAGTTCTGACAGGGTATCAGTCATTGGGAATCTGGCAAACGGCAAGTGTCAAAACCCAGCAGGACGGCACCCATCTCTGCTGATAATTTCAGGTGACAGAAACGCCGGCCGCGCTGCATTGTGTGACGTCTCCAGTATTTCTGAGACTGGATTAGTATAAATGCACTTCAGTATATACAAAACTACTGAACTAAAGTAACTGTACTAAGGTAAGTTTGTGTATTTAAAAATGATATTCTTCTTGCTAAATGTTCATTGTATTGTAGGAAAACCATCACATGTTAATGTTCCCTGGTGGTCCAGTGGTTAGGATTCAGTACTTTCACCGATGCAACCTGGGTTTGATTCCAGTCAGGGAACCAAGAGGTCACACCACCCTGAAGCCATGCAGGGTTGGGCCTGGTTAGTACTTGGATGGAAGACCACCTAGGAATACCAGGAGATGTATGCTGTAGCCCACTGGAGAAGGAACTGACAACCCACTCCAGTATCTCTGCCAAATAGATCAGCATGACCATGGACATAAAGATGTGCCTGGTGCGTTATAGACATGGGGTTACAGAGAGTCGGAAAAGACTGAACAACGCAAAAAAAGATGTATGGTGAAAAAGACAAACCTTGTAAGAAAAGACTTCTGATTGTCCCTCTTTGTTCCTGAGAACCATCAGATAAGGTTTTAGGAACCAGCACCAGTCCCTGACTGGCTTAGAGGAAAGAAGATAGATGGTAATATGAAGGAAATATATCAAAGGATTTTATAACAAATTAAGCTGGATAGTATGCAAGAACAAAAGGTCTTGGGGGCAAGAAAATATAAGGGTAGATAAATCAAATATCCTTTTAGTGAAATTGTTAGGGGTAAAGGAATTAAAAAAACTTAAGCTTAAGGCATAGAGCGAGCCATAGTTTTATTAAGAAAAGCTTTTTATTTAGATACTGTAGCCTTTAGTTATAATATGTCACCATATCTATCTTTCTGCATTTCCTATTTTCTTCCCTCTTTGTACAGTAAGGGCCAGATTAAGAAAGATTATGTTGCATTGCATTTGATTATAATGCTGTAAGGACCTAGACTCTAAATGAGACACCACACTAAGGCCCCTTTTAAATTCCAAGCCCATAGCAGCTGTGGTACAGCCCGTAAGTCTGTGGACTTGAAATTTGTTGGAGTTAAAGAGCAATTAAATTGAACAAGGCCGCAACCAACGGGCCAGAGTTGCAAACCGTTCCCGCGGCCGCAAGCTGATAGGGGGCTGTAATAGATGCAGGCCGCATTTTCAATCCAAACCCGTAATCACGGAGTGCGACACCGGCCTCAGAGCCAATAGAAATCGGGGAACAGCAATTAACGCAGCAGAAAGGGGTTTTAAAGGGCGTGAAAATTGTAAATCATTGACTGTGCTGTAGCTGAGTAAGTGAACACACAGGTCTAGGTGTTGGTGGGTTTCTGAGCTTTGGAGAGAGAGGGAAGGAGCTGTTTTGTGAGTCTTTTGCTATTTTGACCACTAAGATATACCACAGCACATCTACACCCTTCATACGGCCCATCCCCCCATACAATTACTACAATATACATAATACACACATTCTTGTTTTACCTCATACACATACATGTATCCTTATATTTATTTCATAATTTCCAGGAGGGTAGAGGAGGGGAGAAGGAAAGTGAGGAGCGAAAGGAGAGAAGGAGAGAGTGAGGAACACCGGAGTGAGGAGAGGTAGAGGTACGGTGAAAGGGAGAGCCAGGTCAGGGAGGGGAGGTATAGTTGTAGGAGAGCAGGAGGGATGTGCCCCCAGATGTAGGCACACAAGGAGTAGGGGCAGAGGGCAGGGGCCTGATCTCAGAGGGGGAGGTAGTAGGAATGAGGGACTGGCCCCAGGGAGAGAACAGGGAGGCCAGGAACCCCAGGCACAGTTGAAAGGGCAAGTGGTTGTGCCAAAGTACAGGGCCCCCAATTATAGCACAGACGAGATAGACGTCCTCTTCAGGGAAATCCATGCCCGCCATAGCATCATACATGGTGGGAGGGATGTGAGGCCTAGGCAGAAGATACAGGCCTGCAGTGATATAGCTTCAGCTGTTGCTGCATTAGGTGTGGCAAACAGGGATGTCAAGTCTGTCAAACACAAGTTTGACGACAGCCGGCTGAAGGTGAAGAAGAAGATGGCAGAGGAGGCAAGAGCAGCACATGCAACTGGTGGTGGCCCACCAGCCAACATCACATACTGTGTATGGAAGCGTATCCTGAAGGTGTGGATTGAGACAGCGGCAGTAGTGGGCCTTCCAGGACAGGTCGACATGGGTGTGCCGAGAACCATGCAATGTGCGTATCATAAACACCATCACACCCTCATATGCACACACATGAACCCCACACACATGGGTGAATTAACTGCGGGGGGGGGGGGGACAAATAGCTGCACAGATTTTAAAATGTCTGTATGTATGTATAATTACGTTTTTTAATGGCTGCTGTATACAATGAGCTGTATCCCCCTAGAATTATTCTAGTTCCTACACCACTGCCCACACACATAGATAACAATAGCATTGTAAGCCCTATTGTTATGACTAAAGATATATGGGGCATCAATAACCATTTAAATCCTGGTAGCAAACATATCATTATCATAATTGTTATCAATGAAATGTCTGTCCAATACCTGCAGTTAAAACTGATTCTGGGTACAACTCACGATTAGATCAAGATTGAGTTGACATTCAAAGGAGAGTACATGTATGGGTGTGCATACGAGCCATGATTCCCAATGCTCATTCTGCAGGCGGTGGTTCAACTGTGTAACACAAGCATCACAGTCGATTACAAGTGACCATGATGTTAAGAATATGGAAACACATAGCTGTCAATTGTGTAGAGAAACCAACTCAAATATGTTTGTTCCTTCATTTCAGGCCCAGGAGGTCAAGGCCGAACACAGAGGCACAGGTGGAGGCTCCACTGGAGGTGGAACCAACTCCACCCCTGGAAGTGGTTGACGAAGAAGAGCAGAACATTTGAGAGGGCCCAGGACCATTCACAGAAGCAGGCCCTTCACAATCCAGACAGTCACCCTCATCTCAGGAGTGGGATTCACTGCCCGGGCCCTCAAACGCATCATCTAGCCATGCACAGCTGTTTGAGCCTCCTCCACCGGGCATGTCATGGAGCCAACAAACAACCACACCAAACCTAATGATGTTGTCCTGGCTCCAGCCATCATCACAGTCACCACTGCCACCTGCTACAACACCATTGCAGCCATGGAAGGGCACAACCACTCCCACACAATGTGGTTCCCCAACATGGCCTAACGCACCGGTCTTTCTGCCGACACCTTTTTCACAAAAACAGCCTCTTGCCCTTCCAGGATCCGCCCAAACCACACCCATGATATTAATGCACAGTCTTGAACATTTCTAAGTGTGCTCTGTATATGAAAAAAGCTTTGCTATACCGTTCTCACCATGTCAGTGTGTTTCAATATTTGAGGATTTTGGGACATCCGCATACATCACATTTGTGTCACATTCGTATATCAGTAAACTAATGAGCCATGGATACTATGCGGCACCCTGTTTTTCTGCGTGCAAACGCATGCGCGAACCGACGAGAGCATGGCTGTGCGCAGTCCAAGCTGAACTCTCCTTTTCCCTGCTACAATGTATCACCATCCAGTGCTGTGTATATGTGAGAGGCCACAATATAGTCCTACACTGTGTGTCAGAGAGGCCACCATCCAGGACAGTACCCCCTGTAAGTATGAGAGGCTACTACCCTCCCTGCACTGTGCATGTGTGAGCGAAACCACCATCTACCCTACACTGTATATGTGATGGAAGCCACCATCCATATCATCACCATTGCATACACATACACAGTGTGATAGTAACATTTATGGGCTTGACAGATCAAAGGCTTAGCTGGGACAGAGTTCAGATTTTCACGTACCATAGGGTTTTTCCGCCTGTAACCCGCAGATCATTTGCGGGTAGCTGAAATTTAATAGACGTCCCTCTTGCGGGCTCCTTTATCGGCTATAATTTCTAAAATCTTAGAAATTTAATAGGGGCATAAGATGACAATGAGACATCTGCACTGCTAAGTAGTATTTCACTTATACCTCACCATTGTGTGATGGCAGCACTACACGTTGCTTAGCACTGTTTTACATTTAGAGGAATTGTCCAATATTGAGTAAAGCTTTCCATTACTGAATGACGCCGTTCAATGCTGAGCAAAGATTTCTATTATTGAACCTGGTAACAATGAGTGGAGCTTGCCATTATTGAATGTAATATTGAGTTGCACTGTCAATACTGGGTAAAGATGTCCTATATTGAGTTAGGCTGTCCAATATTGATGGGAAATAATCAATACTGAGTGAAGCTGTCCAATATCAAGTGGCGTTGTTCAATACAGACAAAGACTGCCTTATACTATAACTGTTCACTTATTATCACACGTCGCAACATTTCAAATGGCCAGGGATGGACACTTACAGTCTAGAAAACATATGCAGTATTAGGTAGCGTTACCACCATTGTGTGCATTGTGTGAATGTTGTTATAGAGATACACTTAATTTGTGCAGGATGTGATGTAAAAAGCACAAAATGGATTCCTGTACTCAAAACTGTTTTTTTCCCCCAAAAAGGTTTTATGTTTTGTTTATGCAAATTACCCTTAGGGATTTGTCTTCCTAAGGGTGATGGGGGACTCCAGACATGGACCCCTTGCTCACTGTGCCTTAAGGCATTCAGCTATACCTCACTGATAAGGCCCAAAAGAGGCCGGAATGTATATCTGTGGGTTGCTGTTTCTCCGGTTCAGTGTAGAATTGCCTGGTATTTCAGGGCTGGATTACTCTAGTGAGTGGGACCAGATATACTACAGGATATTTCTCCCTGTGAAGGGCACAAGTGAGCTAAAAGAGGTTGCTCTCAGAGTGGGTGATCATGGCCATAGAACTAACCTATTAAGGTTAGTTTGTTCCCTGAGCACCTCTGACTTTGTTGTTAATTTTGGTATATATTTGACAAACAAGTGTCTTTTTTCTTAAACTGCAGTGGTCCTTTCAGCAGTATGATCACAACAAATCTGTCTGTACCATGTATCTGTATACAAGTTTATGTACTAATGACAAGAACAATGGGATAGTGCTTAAACCTTCTGCCAGGCCTTGTTTGGGTGAGCCGGGTGCTCTCCTCGTCACAGCACTGCCCTCCCATTAAGTGCAAGTCTTGTCCTCTGACAGGGAATCCATAACATACAATAGTGTTTGTAGCTGGACGTCTGTCAATCCTCGTCCAAGGAGATCTCAAAGAGACTTTGTTTGACTGACAGATTCAACGACCACAGCAGACAGAAGTCATGCACTGACTGAAAGGCGCTTATAATATATTGATTGTGAGATTACTGCTTGTATGTAGCTGCCAGCGCCGCATGAATTCCAGGCACATTCAAGAGGACAAAGGCACACAACAAAATATACAGAATAAATACTCCTATTTATACTAACTCCTGTCTATAGGTCTGATAGATATACATTTATCACATGGGTCATTCATAAAAGCTTACATAAAATAATGAATGTTACATTGTTAAGGTAATATATTTATTAAACCACTAGTACGTTGCCCGTCAAAATTGACAAGATATTTAATGTGTGTCTCCTCCACCCCTTCCCCTGTGTCTCTTTCCCCCTTTTCCCCCTCTGTCTCTTTCCTCCTCTCTCCCTCCCCTGTGTCTCTCCCCCTCTCCCTCCCCTGTGTCTCTTCACCCTCTCCCTCTCCTGTGTCTCTTCCCCCTCCCTCCCCTGTGCCTCTCTCCCACTCTCTCCCCTGTATCTCTTCTCCTGTGTCTCTTTCCCCCATGTCTCCCCCCTTCTCCTGTGTGTTTTCCCCCTGTGTCTCTACCCCTCCCCTGTGACTCTTCCCTCCCTCCTCCCTCTCCTGTGTCTCCCCCCCGCCCATGTCTCTCCCTCCCCCTTTACTCCCTCCCCTGTGTCTCTTCCCCCTACCCTGTGGCTCTTCCACCTTCAACCCCCCCTCCCCCCCCCCCCCCCCCCTGACTCTCCCCCCTCCCCCTGTCCCTTTCTCCATGATGTGCTGGTGACGCACTTTGTGCATGTCCGTACACTAGTTTCCTTAGTGCGCATGCGCTCCCACTGGAGCATTACACACTATGGAAAATATTATATGTGATTCTTTGTTATTTGATAAAGTCAGATCCAAAATATAAAAGTAAAGGAATATACTGTAGTCACATTGTTTCTCATACAAAATTTTATATATATATATATATATATATATATATATATATATATGCACACTTATACATAACAGTATTTCCTGGAATTCTGAGCAGGAAATAATTATTTTAACTTATTTTAAACAAATGTATTGTTTATTTACTGTACTACCACACGGTGGAGGGCTTCTATTGCTATTTTGCCCACCATAAATTAAATGGTGGTTGTGGTAAAATACCTCCCCACAAAATCTACTACACAAGCTAAGGAACCGGCCCCACGCTGATATAGGGCAGTAACTTCGAAACACTTGTCTTCGGGTAGGTTTCCTGGCTTATAAATAATCCATCCTGAGCTTTGCTTAAAGCTGTGTAATACAGTTGGGGCATATGCGTGAAATGGTATTGAATTACACAGCGAAACCTCTATTGGCACATTTGCATGTCCCTGCCCAGGTTCTCAGAATGCAGTGAAATAAGTATTTTAACTTATTTCAAACATTTACATGTGAGCACAAATGTACTAAGCTTGACGTTCTAACAGATATGTTTGTCCAGTAACAAAGGTATCACTATATACTGCAATACTCTGATTATTCATCTAGATTACTAGACACTCACGGCTACCTCACTCTTCATTATATATAAAGATATATAAATCGATGAATAATCAGAGTATTGCAGTATAAAACATTTTAGTTATATGTAGAGGGGGCTTGTTGAAAGCGAAGATGATGAAAAAAGGCGAGTCCTTGAATACTGAGAGAGTTGAAAGTGATCGAGGTAGCACCTAGCAAAGGGTGGCTTAGTACTTATGGAAAAGCCGAACGATGCAAAAAGGGGCCATAAAGCTGCACAAAGAGCCGCATGAAGAAGCCAAAAGACAAAACGAAACGCTTAGTAAAAGCTGATTAGGACTTATGGAAAGCCATAGCTCTCCAGCAATGTAAATGCCTTTACAGGCAGCTGAGAGGGACAAAAACCGACTTGAGGACCCACTGCCCCACTTACCTGCGGAAACAGTGAGACCCCCCACACACCCAGTTTTAAGTTAAATATCATAGATGCAGTGCCGGAGCTACTGCTGATCCAGCAGATGCAAAGCAGTGGGGCCCACTACAAGACTATTAGGGGAGGGGCCAGATAATTGTTTTTATAGAAAGGTGAACTGATTACCCTGGGGAAATCAGATCACTTACATCAATTGTTTGCCTTCTTTATTGATCCTCATGTCACCTACTTTGTTAAATATTCTGCACCAGGGCCCGCCAAACATTAGCTCTGCCACTGCTCAGATACCAGAGACTAACAGAGACATCAAAATGAGCCAATGAAGGGACTTAATGTTTATAATTAAATAAAAAATTTTTTTTATAAACACAGTAGAATCCCGGTTAACTGACACTCAACTAACCCGCACTCTCAAGCAACCGGCACCAGCATTAATTCCACAAATTCAATAAACTCCCACTGAACAGTCATAACCGGCACTATTCGGCAGTTCAAGACTGCAAACAAAATATACTAACTTTTTTTCTAATCATTTTTTACTGGGCCAAAATAGACCAGTTTATGTGCTAATGCTTTTTTAAAGACATTTTGAGTTTTTTGGGGGGGTTTAAGGGTCGTTTAGACGCTTAAATTTGGGGACTCACGATTAACCGGCAACTACAGTTATCCGGCAATAGGGAGTCCCCATAGGTGCTGGATAACGGTTGTTTTATAGTATCAGACTACATACTTTTACATACTTTTTGCACTTCCATATAGAATAAATTTGTGTTTATATATGAAGTCTGAAAAGATTTTAGGGATCATTGTAATATTCATTTTGTTGTTGTTTAGTCGTTCAATTGAGTCTGACTCTCCGTGACCGTGTAGACCGCAGTTTGTCTGACCTCTCTGCTATGACCTGCCCCCCTTGGGCACAGCTTTATTGAGACATACAAGACCCTTCACCACAAAATGGTATCAATCCAGAAGAGGAATATTCATTAAAAAGGACTTAATTTATTTAATAGAAGATTGTCAATAAAAGTCAAGTCATTAGCAGGTATGCTTCTCACCCCCCCCCCCCCTACCTATCAGGTGTCCAGAGGGAGTATCTGCTCAGGAGGATGTCCTGATAGGAGTCTTTATCTGCTCTCTATCCTGCTCTGGCCACTGCAGACAAACCAACTTCAACTGAAATAAATTAAAACAGCCTGCAAACTGCATTGCATTTACTATTTTTGTTATTCCTATTAAAAGCATTGGCATTTTAGATGCCGCATTCCCATTGTGCAGATAGAAGATTCCTGTACATTCAGAGTATATGCCCTCCTTTGAAAATCTGATCAGCTGATCAATAAAAAACAAAATATTCACATTAATATAATTGCATATTAAACTTGAGACTATTTCTTTTTTTAATTCTTAAAACATTTAGCCTATTTTTAAATGTAGTTCTTTAAAAGAGTAAAGTTTACAAATGTGGTGTGGAAGGGGTGACAGAGGATTTCCCCAGGAGTCTGTCCTGATAGGAGTATGTACTGGGTAAATGCAGATAGGGCAGAAAAAAGTAGAACAAGACATAGAGAGACAGAGGCAATGAGAGAGCCAGAGAGAGACCTAGAGCCATATTAAATTTGAACACCCACATTCCAGAAATAATGAAATATTAATAAACGCTAAATATTATATTCTACTCCATGCAAGTTACAGTATATGTATTAACACATTGATATAACACGGAAATTAAACATAAAAAAAGTATTTTATATTGCAGATTTGTGAGCTTAAGAATGTTGTGCTATTAATTTTAATACCTAACATCACTTTTACTTTAATTTTAAGTACAGTATTGTGTTGATATTTGCATTTACAGTGCTACGGATAGGACTTTAACCCCCATGCGGGTCCTCTCTAGTACTCGTAGGCTTTTTGGCTTTATTTGCAGGTTACGGTGTTGAACACCAGTGGATTTGTCGCAATTTAATAGTGATTTGCGAACGTAACATTTATGGGGTTGACGGATCAAAGGCTTTGCCGCAACGGAGTTCCGATTTCAACAGCTCGTGGTTTTTTTTCACCTGTAACCCGCAGATCGTTTGCAGGTAACTGTAAGAGGCCAATTTAATAGCCGTAAGTCTAGCGGGCTCCGTTACGGGCTACGGGTTTTCACGTTGGGGGAATTTAATAGGGCTGATAGACAATGCGACAGACAGTGACAATGAGACAGACAGTGAGAGACAGAGACAATAAGACAGATTGAGACAGAGACAATGAGACAGACAGATGAAGAGAAATTAAGAAAGGAGAGAAACGGTGAGAAAGTGACATACAGTGCCTTGCAAAAATATTCAACCCCTTGACTTTTTACCTAGTTTGTTACATTACAGCCATAAGTTCAATGTTTTGTTAATCTGAATTTTATGTGATGGATCAGAACACAATAGTCTAAGTTGGTGAAGTGAAATGAGAAAAATATATACATAAAACTATTTTTTAGAAATAGAAAACAGAAAATTGGCATGTGCGTATGTATTCACCCCCTTTGTTATGAAGCCCATAAAAAGCTCTGGTGCAAAAAATTACCTTCAGAAGTCACATAATTAGTGAAATGATGCCCACCTGTGTGCAATCTAAGTGTCACATGATCTGTCATTACATATACACACCTTTTTTTAAAGGCCCCAGAGGCTGCAACACCTAAGCAAAAGGCACCACTAACCAAACACTGCCACAAAGACCAAGGAACTCTCCAAACAAGTAAGGGACAATGTTGTTGAGAAGTACAAGTCAGGGTTAGGTTATTAAAAATATCCAAATCTTTGATGATCCCCAGGAGCACCATCAAATCTATCATAAACAAATGGAAAGAACATGGCACAACAGCAAACCTGCCAAGAGACGGCCGCCCACCAAAACTCACGGACCGGGCAAGGAGGGCATTAATCAGAGAGGTAGCACAGAGACCTAAGGTAACCCTGGAGGAGCTGCAGAGGTCCACAGCAGAGACTGGAGTATCTGTACATAGGATGACAATAAACTGTACGCTCCATAGAGATGGGCTTTATGGCAGAGTGGCCAGAAGAAAGCCATTACTTTCAACAAAAAACAAAATGGCACGTTTTGAATTCGCAAAAAGGCATGTGGGAGACTCCCAAAATGTATGGAGGAAGTTGCTCTGGTCTGATGAGACTAAAATTGAACTTTTCGGCCATCAAAGAAAACGCTATGTCTGGCGCAAACCCAACACATCACATCACCCAAAGAACACCATCCCCACAGTGAAACATGGTGGTGGCAGCATCATGCTGTGGGGGTGTTTTTCAGACTGGGAAACTGATTAGGGTTGAGGGAAAGATGGATGGTGCTAAATACAGGGATATTCTTGAGCAAAACCTGTACCACTCTGTGAATGATTTGAGGCTAGGATGGAGGTTCACCTTCCAGCAGGACAATGATCCCAAACACACTGCTAAAGCAACACTTGAGTGGTTTAAGGGGAAACATGTAAATGTGTTGGAATGGCCTAGTCAAAGCCCAGACCTACATCCAATAGAAAATCTGTGGTCTGACTTAAAGATTGCTGTTCACAAGCGCAAACCATACAACATCTTCAAAGTTGGGGGCATGTTCTATAAATTAAATGATGCAAATCCTCAAACAATCCATGTTAATTACAGGTTGCGAGGCAACAAAACACAAAAAATTCCAAGGGGGGTGAATACTTTTGCAAGGCACAGTAGAGAGAGAAACAAAGCAAAACAAAGGGAGACTAAGAAAGAGAGCCAGGACGAGAGAAAGAAAGAGCAAAAGTGGGAGACAGGGAGACAATAAGAGACACACACATAAAGAAGAAGATCAGGACAATGAGACAGACACAAATACAGAAACACTGCTGTACAAATGTAGATTTTAAAAGCTAAATTGTTTTTTTTTTTCTTCAAACACTGAATAAACAAATTAGACTATATTGTATTATAACTACCGGGCCTATTAATGCAAACAGATAATAAAATATTTAAAATTACACAAGTTATTTTATCAGGATGTTGTTGACCTGTCCTAATTATCTAAAATGATTGTATAGTGTGAAGACAAGACAAGATGATGCATGGAACAGAGAATAGTTCCTTTCCCTCTCTCTCTGGCTGTCATAAAGCCCCATCAATCCTTATTTATCGCCCCAGGAAATAGCACAATTATGGTAATAAATAATAATAGGATCCTGTATAACCTGAGTGATGAAGCTTCTCCAGCGTTCATTCCCACCGCTTTGTGTGGTAACAGCCGGCTCTTTAATGTAATGCCAAGCAAATCAGAGGCACTGAATGCTGAGAGACGACTGGCACACCGCACGGGCAATAAATCACGCTGGCACACATGCCATTCCTGACAGGCATGGCAGCAACGTGGTAATTGCCAGTAATGTATTAAAATGTCCCAGCTAAGACCATACTTAGCAATCTTTCATAAATCTGGAGGCTGTGCTGACTCCTGAAGAAAGATGAATGTTTTTGTAGATTAGGATGATTCATATCCTAGCTCTGCGCTAGACATGTCTCACTGCTTAGTATTGTGGTAAAGGCCTCATTAGGATATCATATGGATAATGAGAGAATACAATACATATAAACATAGATTTAAGAACCAAAAAGGCTTGTCTGATCCGCCAATTATATCTACATAAACCTTTGGCTTAATTAAGCCTCAATATATGTTCATGCTTATCCCAGGCATGCTTAAATTCCTTATGTTTGATCCTACCACTAGAAGGCTGTCTCAATTATCTACTACCCTTTCTGTAAAGTAGTACTTTCTCACATTACCCCTAAATTACTTCATACCATGACCTCTTGTTCTAGTTTTCCTCTTTTTCTCAAAGACACTTTATTAAATCCTGTGATATATTTGAATATTTTTTTTTTTTTTTTATATAAATGTATATTTTATTAAGAATACAAGGTTACTTCTATAACACAAGTGTTTTCAAAAAATAAAACATTAGTAACATAACCAAAACACTTAATAAATGACAATACATACATATAACCTTTTAAACCTAACATTTTTGTTATTTCTGTTTTAAGTTAAACGGAAAGCATATTTCACGCATATGTACGTGTTGAAGTAAAATCGTAAAGGCTGATAGCTTATAAGAGCACACAGAGAATAAAGAAGAAGAAATGGGGTAAAAGAGGGGCAAAAAGAGTTCAGTATTATGTTAGTTTTTAAAAGGGGCATCCTAAACTATTATCTTACTCTGCATATTTACCACCCAATCTTAAGGATCCAAGTGTCCCAACATGAGACCCATTTCCTATATGATTGGTCCAAGTTGGCTGAGATAAGCTCATGTTATATATGAATTTAAGTTTAATCAAAACTGCACTATATTCTGGTACTGCCGATTTCCATGTTTTGGCTAACATTATCCTCACTGCTAAAAACACTTGGTGTGATAAAAATTGAGCCTCTTTACTGAGACCCTCTATAGCAAGGGTGTCCAAACTCGGTCCTGGAGGGCCGCACCCAGGCCTGGATTTGTGGATATCCTTGCTGCAAGCAGGTGAGACTATTGCTTCTTCAATCTTCCTGATTGACTCACCTGTGCACAGAAAGGAAATCCTCAAATCCAGGCCTGGGTGCAGCCCTCCAGGATCGAGTTTGGACACCCCTGCTCTATAGGGAGGCCTAAGAGAGCTTCTTCTGGCCTTTAGGGAATCCTGTCCCCCATAGTCTCTCCAAAATATCATAGGTCTCCCACCAAATATGGGCGATCTTAGGGCCGTCCCAGAGAACATGTTTAAGGGTGCCCAGAGTGTGAAATCCCCTAAAACAGTTACCATCCACTGGCGGGTTAGAAAGCTGCATCCTAGCTGGTGTTAAGTACCACCTCAAAATGGTCTTATGTGCATTTTCCCTAAGTATAATATTTAGTGAGGAGCCTGTGGCCTGCCTATGTATCTTATTCCACTGTGCATCAGTTATATCAATGGCGAGTTTAGACTCCCAAGAATGTTGATGGTGGAGTTTGGACGGTGTGGTTAGGTCCATTAAGTAATTATAAATAATGGAGATATTAAGTTTGCCATTAGGGTTATTAGAACAGCATGTTTCGAATGGAGTGACCTTAGCAGAAGAGTTAAATTTTATTACCCCAGCTATATTAATATGTGTCTGGGATAAGTTAAGCCATTCCTTTTTTGGCAAATGATGTAGGTCTCTAAATGTGGTAGGGGACCATTGTCGAGTTTGCTTTAACAGATCAGCAGCAATCGTAAACTGATTATCTATCCACCATTTAAACTGTGAAAATCTATTTATTGATGCTGACTTCTAAAAAAACCACAGTGGGGTAAGCCAAGAACCTGCTTCTACAAGCGGAGTTCTCTTTTTCGTCTGAGTCAGAACTGCCAAAGACTGAACCATGCATTTGGGAAGGGAATTACTCAATTTAAAACCCAGGGAAAGCCATAATACTTGTCTAATGTGAAGGCAACTTTCTTCAAAGATATCTTTCTCTATCTCCACCCACACTGGTAGGTGTTCCTTACCAAACCACTTGGGCTAATCTGGCAGCTTTATAATACCTGAGTAAATCCGGCAGAGTCAACACTCCTTTAGCTTTAGATGCCATCATGACATTCTTATTTATTCTACTCCGTTTACGATCCCAAATGAAGTGAGAGATTGCCCCCTAAAGAACCGAGAGGTCCTTGCCTTGCCCCGAATAGCCGTGGGAATAGTGCGAAAAAGATACAGTAGCTTGGGCAAGATATTCATTTTAGTAGCGTGGATCCTCCCTAACCACATGATTTTGTAGGAGGACCACGTGTTAATGTCATTGAGTATTGAGTGCAGGGAAATTTGCTGAATACATTAGCCCAGATTGTGTAGGGATATAAACCCCTAAATATTTAAGATGGTGTGGAACCCATTTAAAGGAGAAATTCCCTGATAATTGGAATTCTAAATTCTTTGGTAAAGAAACATTTAACGCTTCGCTCTTGCTCGTATTAATTTAAAGCCAGAAATGCGGGCAAAAAGTCCAAGAGCATAAAATAGATTAGGGAGACTGGTCAGAGGCTCAGTAACAGTTAGCATAACATAATCCGCTAATAAGCTCAGTTTATGTTCTGTCTCCCTCATTCTAACTCCCTTTAAATTCGAGTTTTCCCTGATGGCTGACGCTAAGGGTTCAATGCACAGTGCAAAAACGAGAGGGGACAAAGGACAACCCTGGCGCGTCCCTCTTGTTATTTTAAAGAACTGTGATTTAAACCCCTGATATGCCACATATGCTGTTGGGGCCAAATACAGTGCTAAAATACCCTTCACAAGCTTATCGCTTAGGCCAAACTTATGTAAAGTCTCGCCATGTACACCCAGTCAGTCCTATCAAAAGCCTTTTCTGCATCGAGAGAAAGAAGCATCAAAGGTGTATTTTGAGCCAAAGCTACATCAAGCAAATTTAAAATACGTCTAGTGTTATCTGGCGCCTCACAACCCTGAATAAACCCTACTTGGATATTTGAATTTGAATTTCTATCACAAGGGATCCGCTTCTGGATCGCTACCTTGTTGTGGTGAAGAGGGTTGTGAAACTTCAATGATGCTGTGAGCTATACCATTTAGGATCACCCAAGATAGGCAAGTCATAGCAGAGAGGTCAGACAAATCATGGTCCACTGAAGGAGGAACTGGCAACCAGGTATCTTTGCCAGGAAAACCTTATGGATTAGCACAACCAGACACAAGATGGGTTACGTAGATTTGGACAACAATCATAATGTATAGCGTTATCCCATATATCCATCACCTAACATAATTAAAAAGTGGTGGATACATGTGATAACTTCCCAGGAGGGGTGTTAGCTTGCATTTACTATCATCTATTTATAAGATAATTTTTTTTAAACATAACAGAGTTTTTTTGGTTTTGTTACATGAACACAAGTGCTGTATAGGTTTAAAAAGTTTATTCTCAGACACAAGGCAACTTTAAGGATCCACTACTGATTAATGGCCCCATCTGGATCGCTACCTTGTCGAGGTGAAGGGACTTGTGTACCTCAATGAAGTTGGGAGCTATACCATGTAGGGTGACCCAAGATGGGCAGGTCATAGCAGAGATGTCAGACAAATCATGGTCCACAGGAGGAGGAACTGGCAACCCACGCCAGTACCTGCCAAGAAAACTTTATGGAACAGTACAAGCAGAGACATAACAATTGATGTGCCTGGCGTGCTGATTCCATATGGTACGTTTCTGCACTTCTTAGGCAAAAACCATACTTGCTATATGCAGCACATTTCATAAAAAGTTTTATTATTATTATTATCTAAAAATCCCTCTAATGATTATGTTGATGCCCCAAGGGGTGTTTACACACATACCTGTTTCCCCCCAATCAGCATGGAGCATTTGGGGACCAATGTTAACCTATTATTCGTCTGCTGTGTCTTCCTCAGCCAATAGGAGAGCACAGATGTCAGCCCTGAAGTCACTGCTTGGATGTGACCCATCCAGCTGTGCTGTGTGCCGGCCCTGAACCCCCCCCCCCCCCACAAGAGATCAGCACAGACCTTTTAACATGGTGCCACACTACATATCCCAGGCTACTTAGCAGCAAAGCTAGGAACCCCAGAGTTTAATAAAAATGTTTCCGCATTTGCTTACTCCTGATTGGCCAAAATGAATTATGAATTTTATACTAATTTAGCCTGGGTTTGACGGGGTTTTTATTTTTCAACTATCAGAAATTACAAAACATTGTATTTTTTCATTCGCTACTGATTCTCCTCTATCAGATTAATTAATAATCCAGGAAATTTAGATATACCTTTAATAAGGCCTTTTACACATATTCTACATAAGCTTAAACTCCCTTTTTGTGTTTTGTTCTTACCATATCCACTGGAAAGAAGATCTACCAACCTTACCAATGTATTGAGTTCCTAAACAAAGTCAGCTCTAGCTGAAGTAGATGAAATACCGTAATCTATCAATAGAACTAACATAACTCAGATGCTGCAGCCTGTAAATGGTTTCAGTTGATATTCCTAAACTTAAGTTTCACCAAAAGAGACGCAAAGATTTCCAAAAATGATTTTGCTCAGGAATTATGCCGGTGCAGGACTTATGAAAAGCCATTCTTTTCCAAGGATACTGCCTGAAGGAAGAAACTCAGTAAAATAAATGAAAATGCACCATAGAGAATAATTGCCTCTAAAAGTTAACTATTTAAAGGCTATATATTTATTTATTTAATTATTTTGAGACCTTTCCTGCTTTATACCCGTCAGCAGCGACCACTAGGTGGTGCCACAGTGGTTTGCAGAGACTTTGCTCAATTTGTTTTAGGGTTAGGTTCAGGGTTAGACTTAGCATTTAGGGATAGGAGTTAGGGTTAGGGCTTACGGTAGTGGCAGATGATAAGCTTTGCATAGTAGTGTAGTGGCGCAACACTATGTATAGCTTATCATCTGCCAATACCCTAACCCTGAACCATAACCCTAACCCTAACTCTAGCCCCCACTCTAAGTACAAATGGAACAAAGTCTCCACCATCGCACCATCTATTGGCCGCTGTGTGCCCCTGCTGGGGGGTACGAAACAAGAAATATCCATATTTTTGCTTTAAAAAAACATACAGCCATTGCAATTTAGTTGCTGAAAAGACCAAAACTGGTTCATGTTAAACAATTATGACATATGGTTATTGTTCCCATGTTATTCAGGTAAACAGAGAATTGGATGGAGCTGTATTCCCTGTGGTGGTTCCATTACATGACTAGCAAGGCCGGACAGCCAGCAGCACCTCTTATATAGGACAGAACAGTAATAAAAAATAATTATACATTTCTACAGACAAAATGCAGCCAGACTTTGCTAATAGTACAATTATATTCACTTAACAAGCAACAACATAAAAAGATAGATTTTAAAGACAGATGAGAACAATCCATGACCTGGAAAATATTTTTCTCTCACTGGCAAGAGAATGCAGTATAAAGAATTACTAAAGAATAAACAAAACAAAAACTTGTAAAAAGTATGGCTGTAAAGGAACACCAAAATCAAGTTATCCTTACTGAGCAAGAAAAGCTATATATATCATTTTATAAACATAACCAATCCTGAGATATATAGCATTGTTTATGTAGCTTTGTTTTGCTAATTAACCACTTCAATTTGCTAAATACAGTGCTGAGTCACATTATATGACCGCAGACTACTTTTGACTTCAGTGGCTCGTAGCCAATGAAATACGGTAGTGAGCTGGCTTGGTGGGTATATTAGGTGACATCTAGGCATTTTGCAAACCAATCAACCATCACTGTCATGGGTAAAATGTGCGATTTGTCAGACTTTGAAAAGGGGATGGTCATTCGCATTCGGGCGAAGGGTGGCAGAATTTCTGAAACAGCACAGCTAGTGAACTGTTAAAGTATACTTTGACTGGACAAATGGCACCACTGCAAATAATTGGCATGTCAAGTGCCATTGATGTAGGAGGTGCACGTCAGCTGCGAAGGTGTATGCGGGCCAACCGACAAGCTACAGTTGAGCAACTCACCATCCAAATGAACCAGGGGGCTACCAGGAATATGTCTGAAATGACATTACAGCGAATGGGGCTCCGAAACAAACAGCTGGTCATTGCACCCATGCTGACAAGTGTTCATCATCAGAACCAACTTTAATTTGCAAACAGTACCGAAAGTGGACCTCTTTTGATTGGCAAAGGGTTGCCTTCTCTTATGAGTCATGTTTTCTGCTCCATTGACTGGACGGACATTGGAGTGTCAGGCACAAAACCATTGTTGGGAGAACACAAGTTGATGGCTGCAATGTTTTTTTGGCATTGTCCCCTCATGCCTCTGGAAGGCACTCTCAACCGATTGGATTATCTACCCATCTTTGTAGATCAAGAAAAACATGATTTACTGCAGAGCAAAATGGCTAGTACAATGCATAGACACTTTTCAGTGCTCTTTAAGATTAAACCAACTTCTGGGCGCAGTTGCTCCACACATCCCAATGTGCATTTAACTATCCATCATCTTACTGTACCTCTTCTGGATCACTACCTTGTGAAGTGGCTTGTGTACCTCAATGAAGCTGTGAGCCACACCATGTAGGGTCACCCAAGATGGGCAGGCCATAGCAGAGAGGTCAGACAAATTGTAATCCACTGGAGAAGTAACTGGCAACCCACTCCGGTATCTTTCCAAGAAAACCATATGGATAAGTGTAACCAGAAACACAGATAGATGTGCCTCTATATGGTCACCGAGAGTCGGACTCGGATTATGAACCATAAATTACCATAAACTCCCTCTAAATCCTTATCTATTATAATCACTGCATTTATACATTACTCATTTTTCCCTTTGGGGTTAGAATGTGTAAATAACTTTAGTAATAAACATTTTTTGGTTGCAGCAAACAGAGTTTATTGTCCTTAGAGTATGCTTGTGATTTTCTTTTAGTACCTGCGAGTCTAGAAAGTTATTTCACTTGGATTACAGTTTTGTGATTGATGATGTAGAGCATGTATATATATATATATATATATATATATATATATATATATATATATATATATATATACTGTTTATACTCAGTATTCCAAGGAATACAATTATTGCACTGCACCCTGGGAAACTGGGCAGGGACATGCAAATGAGTCCACAATTCCACAATTCATTTTCACTCTATAATCCAATATGACTTTACACATAGATTTAAAAGCTTTAAAGCATTGCATAGGATATATATATATATATATATATATATATATATATATATATATATATATATATATATATATATATATTCTATCTTAGGTTTCTCTCATTTTAAACCTGCATTTTGGCTACTTGGGTGTATATTTTATTTTTTGGAAGAGCAGCTGATTCTCTTCACTCCACAGCATGGAAGCCATGAGCCAACTCAACACTAGAGGAAATGAGGTTTTGGGGGATATCGGGATTGTTTATTAGGTTCTCAGCATTAATTAGCCTTAAGTTCCATCATGTCAGGGTAGCTGCCATGTGCACTAAAGGCTGCCTGGCAGTTTTAGCCAGACTGACAGCCTAAATCAGAAACAGAAAAATCAACATGTAAATAATGGTTCTGGCCATGATGGATGTATTATGCAACATGCGGTGGGCTCTGGATTGCATTAAGTCTCAGCTCTGTGAGGAGAGCGATGCCTGGGCACGGCCTCAAAGGGAGAGCTGGAGGGTGACTTAACTGCTTCAGAGCTGCTGTAAACTGACGGGACACTGTAGTCCGAGATTTGTAATATGATTTTAGAGAGCTAGTACTGATAGTGAACAAAGCATTTTAATAAGGAAAACATGCATGCTTTACATTTATTATATATTTATAGATAATAATTCAGCCACCTCTTCTACCCACCATAGCACACAGACTCATTTCACAGTTATCACAGGCAAACTCACACTTATGAGTCCCATTTAATGGTGAAACAGCAGTCTGTGAGTGGGTTTCTGGCTCTATACCCTAGTCCAAAGCTGCCTGAGAGTAGCAGAGCATATAGTCCTAAATGGATCCCATGTTAAGTGGGACAGCATCAGAATGTGGTACATGTTGAACCTCATTTGCATATCATGACCCAGAAATGCTGTTGGAAAAACAGGTCTGTATGTATGTGTACGCAGAATGTTTTTTTCTTTCCTTATTAGATATACAGAGGAGGGTTTTTCAATAACCTTTCTACCCACCATATAATATTTATAGGCCCATTCCAATCTTTCACGCAGGCAGGTTATGGTGCAATTTCATAACAAACTTGCAAACCTATCTATTCCAATGCATCACATTTTCAGCTCTGCGTGAATGCAGCACCAAATAGGCTAAAATGAGCTGAGGAAGTATTATCAAGTTACTGTTAATTTACACTCAAAGCCTATTTCAAACACAGTTAACGTAAGTTACTGATTGTACTTAAGGCCTTACGTAGCTGATTTTTCTCTAAAAACGTATGTGTACTGAATACCACCCATAAAAATCCTAAAAAATCATGAATAATTATTAAGTTCAGAATAAATTTACATTAAACATTCTCATAGGCACATATGTTGCATTCTAAACTTAAAATTGCAAAGTATGATGCGTGAATCTGAATGCATCTGTAAACATCAACTATTGTCAATAATACACTCCAGAATAAGATATATCAACTGTAATTGTAGCACAAACTTCAGTACACAATACAAATCAGAAACCCCCATGACCTACAACAGGTGATGTGCCTATTTAAGGGCTACCCATACCGCAAACACTAGTCATTAACAGCATGGGCCCAGAGCACATCAGAGTACTGCGAGCTATCATGTATGTCATATCCCTGGGAAGGTATGCCATGCACACAATACCTTTGTGTATTAGATACCAGGGTGTGAGAACTCTCATAAGGGACAGCCTGATGCTTTAAACAGAGGAGTGGTTGGCACTGATGTGGGTGAATGTAGGCCTGCAATCCATCCTGGAGGTGAAAATCAACAGGTAAATTACAATATAGCACAGGCCATGCACAGGATTATGTCAGAGGAGAAGGTAAGGGACAGAGTTATAGAGGTACATGGACATAATGTGAAAGTACAATAGCTGTGATTTGTTAAAAACGCCTTCAGCGGAATGGTGATCCAAAACAGTGTTATGATGAAATGATTAAGTAGAATTACCTCCATAAATAAGTATCAATGCTGTTCATGTATAATGTAGAAATCTGTGCTAACAACATATAAACACTTTGGTCACGTTAGTGAACACAATTGATCACATTAATTCAGGTGACATGTTAACAACCACATTGTACTGTTATGGCCTGTACTGTTCATATGAACATGTTTTTGATAAGGCTAAATATATGATTATAATGCCACACTTAATGCATATTTCAGGCATTGTTTGCAACAATATGTGATTTGATGTTAACTTATGTTGATGTTAACATCATATTTAACATGGAAAGTGTAATGACTTATTACCAGACATATTTTATAATTATCCTTATTTGCTATATAAAATGATTATACTGTTATCCATATTTTATTAATCTCTTCATGCAGATGTTTTCTTAATATATGACTTATACACATCCACTTTACTTTTACACGGCATGGGTATACCTAAATTTGATATGGATACAAATATCAGATCATTAACTAAATGTAATGTGTGTTAATGTCACAAATCAGTAGCCATTAGAAATACATGGACACATGAATTACTGTATAATAAGAATATTAGTTTATTATATCCACAGAGCACAGTCTTAAATGTCGCAGACTGTGCATTAATATCAATGGTTTGGTGCAAAGGCTACCCAAGAGGACAGGAGGTCATGTAAAAATGTGATCATGTGTTGGCTGAAAGGTAACACTGTATAATGATAATGTATAATGATAATGCATAGCATTTGCAAGAGTCACATGTGGTCATTACACCGCAATAAAGATAATTAGATGAATATAAATATCAACATTAATCACTTCATATAATAGAAGAACCCATCATCACCCCCCATTCATGTGCTGAAACAGATGTAATAGCTCCTGGATTATGAAATAAATTACACACAGATAGTGTGCTTTTAATACCTTGGAAATAGATCTGAAATGATCAGTGTATAGTCATATTCAGAAAAGTGAGGAGAAATATTAGGAAGATCTGTATATACAGTGTAGTGCATCAATAAACTGACTTATAGATTCATGTACGAGCAGTGCAAACCATGCTGTATCTGTAATTAGTTGTCAGGACCAATTAAAGATATTTAGCAATGATGTGGGATCACACAAGGAATGTTTAGCTGTTGCCACAATCTGAAGGCCAGGAGCACTATCACTATATCTATATGATATTGCTTGGCCTCGCTGATAACTGGGTTTGTTATGCTATCATAATGTCTAAACATGTTGACATGATTATTGCTGATAAACAAAGGAAATCAGCTGTAATGTATTTTAATAAGTTCAGAAGCCTGATCTCATATTGTTAAGAAGGATGACAAGCTTAGCTCACGCATGTATAACTGCTAGGTTGATTAACATAGTATTGAATGATTGCATTTCCACAGCCATATGTGCCTTGGTACATGGTAAATGTAACATCAAAAAAGTATATATGTGTTCATTCATGAAGTGTGAGATCATTCTGCTGAGGGGATATCATCAATAGAATGGCTATAGGAAAGACACTGTATATAGGTTATTTATTGTATATTATTTATAAGTACTGCTTGCAGATGAACAAAATGCCTTAATAGATGTGAAATTTGCCTACAATAAAAAAAATTAGGTTAATCAGTAATAAATAAAATACTATGTAGGGACTACATCATCTCTTCTCAACTGCATTCCTCAGTGACCATCAATTTGTAAAAAGTTAACCACAACCATACCCTAACCATACGTGTCCACAGAAAAGATTATCATGGACTATATGATGGTGGCTAGCCACATGGTTACTATATATCACCATCACATACTCCATAATCATCTTCTCTGTAGAGAGGCATGCGCTTAAGGACTGCTCTGGAGCAGAGGATGCTGTGCTCGCCAGAGCCCTATGTTGAAGATCCATGTTAAGTTTTATGAGCAAACTCTGGTTGCTCTGTATATGTACCAGCCTGGTCAGATAGGTCTCCACTTGTGTATGGAGCCTCCTGATCTTTCTGAATATTTTGCTTTGTGTGCATGCTATAATTCTCTCAGATGTCTACAAGCTGGTGAGGAGGCTTATGATCATGGCCTCCTGTTTCTTCTGGAAGGGGGTGAGTTCAGCTATACTTGCCTTCAATAATGTTTCTGGGGGTTAGGAAATTGGAACTGCTGGTGGGAGCTGCAGAAGTGTCAGTGGTGGTGGCGGCATGGTAGAAAGGTGCTGGGTTAATGCTGGTGGTGGCACGGTGGAGCAGTGCTGGGGTGGTGGTGGCAGGAAGTGACCCTTGGAGGAGAGAGATAGAGGGAAGGGGCATGGCAGTAGCAGGGAGGAGGAGAAAGGGGGAGGGAGTTGAGGAGTCACATCTTGCGATGGGCATTTTTTGGTGTCAGGTTCCCAGAGAGGACGACCAGTGGACTTGGATGTTTGTGATGGCTTAAGTACCTCCACTTAAGTGGCTTAGTCCCTTTTCTGTTTAGTAGAAAAGTGAGGCCTCTCTCTGGTCAGTCCTAGGGGTGGGGACATCATGGCACCAAAAGTTGGTCATGTGACCTATGGTTGGTTGTGGCCTAATTTCTCCAAGTGATCCAGGTCATTTATTGGTGGGAGGCATAAGGGTGTGGTAAATGGACATTGGTATGGTTAGGAAGCCATTGAACTTACGATAATGCCAGGTCATGTCCTCAGCAAACAGTAGTTGGCATCCCTTAGCGGTTGAACACAGACCTGCCTAAGAACCATCAAGGTCATTATCTGCACCACTAATCCTACTTGCACATCATTCCCCAAGTTAACGACAAATATATTAGCACACCACCTTCAATGTTATCTCAGTTAGACATTTATGTAATATGGCCAAGTGTTATCACTTATTAGGTTAACATTTATGGTAATAGCACCAATTTATATAAACTTTTCTTTAGGTGCTATCAATATATAAAATCTGACTTAAAACAAATTACATTTAACACAAAATATTTTTGTTTTTCGATGTTAACTACCATGTTGTGGTATGATCACTACTGGCCACGACAATGACAGAATGTATTTTGAAATATTGTATGTATGCATATTAGTATACACTGTTTATACTGATTTCTATTTCAGTTCTTATATAGATTAGTGATTAATTTTGGACAACAAAATTGAAATCATGTACAGCTATACCCCATTTAATGCTGCAGATACACTCCTGGAAAATGGAGTGCTAAGGGAAACAGAGCTAAACGTGGTCATTTTAACTTAGGATTGATAGGCATAGGAAAACTCATGAAAAAAATACACAATTGCAATTGAAATTTAAACTTTTTGTGTTTTATTTGAACTTCAAACAGCCAACATAACACAAACACAAACTGAACAATAGCAGAAATATGAACTTTACATTTGTGATGTTGAAGCTTCTGCCTCATCCTGGATTCTGGGTTAGAGATGAACTCTTACAGTGACATTTCCCTTTTTGTCTTTCTTTCATCCAGCAGATGTTGGTAGCAAGAGATTGTACCCAAAATGCCTCCTCTTGCTTTTGTGCTCTTGCCAATGTCTGGATCATTTGGTATAAATTGATCAACAATGTAATGTATGGTCTTCAAACTTCAATCTTTTAGCAAAGAAATCTGTTCTGCAAATTCTTTGGGTTCCGTGATGTTTGAATCACTGTTTTCTGGGTCTGCCTGAATACCTTGCTCTGCCAGTTCTTGCAGGTTGTTGTTGGTGTGGCCTGGGCCTTGTCTCAAGGAATCCAGTGGCTTGAGCAACGTCTCCTATAGGAGACAATGAAGATGCTCCTCAACGTGGGGAAGTGGTGTCTGCCCTGGTTGAAATAAGCATCCTTTTCTCTGCGGTCCTTAGCTGTTGCATGGCTTGATATCATCACATGGCACAGTGAGTCTGGTGGATCATTGGATATATAGTTCTCCCTACATCATGTGATGTGTGGTTCTCCAGCGCAGGGAGAGTGCTGGAAGCCTGCTGGCAGAACTTGTATTATATATTCAGTTAAATGAAAAACTAGAAACAGCCCCCCCCCCCAGGATGGGGCCCCTTAAAAATAGCCAGCTGCTGGCCCCTCTGGCACTAGAAAGAGTGTGGTGCAGAAGAGCAAAGCTAGGATGCCAATCCTTAGAGAACAAAGGCTGCAAATACAGCAGGCGATGCTGTTGGATGATGACTGGTGAATTGAGGAGGTACAGTCTGATCCAGAAGACCCACCACTTAGACGCACACACCTTTTGAGGTCCAGAAAATTGTCATCCAGGTATAGACCTCTCCGTTTTGTGGCCTCTAATTCAAAAGCGCATAGTTTCCATGGCTCGATTAGCACACCAAAGCCTCAACATGGGCAGGTATTGGATGAGTACAGGAAAGAGTGAGATGAGGTCCCATCAGTGCAGGTATTATTGATCATTTGGAGTCTTAACGCTGGCATTTGTAGTCAAGCAGACGAGTCTGGGAGACTATTGGAGGCAGTCAGAGGTGCTACGGCCTTTACTGAGCATGTAGCACCATCAGTCAATACCCGAGCATAGACTAATTTAGCAATGGGAGGATCTGACAGAGACATATAACAAGGTCAAAGTTATTATTATTATTATTATGCTTTATTTGTAACACTCCAACATATTCAGGGGTAAAGTACAAGGCAAAACAATATTAACACATTCCAAAAGAATAGAGGGTCCTATCTTCGACCTTAAATTCAAAAATACATAGTGCGTTTCCCAAAGTACCTTACAAGATTGAAAACTCTCAAACTTTACTGTAATTTGTTGGGTAAGGCGGTGTTGGCTAAATTGCTTCTGGAGGAGTTTAGTTTAGGTTTAGTGCAGGGGTTTTACATATTGTGCTCCTATTTCAAAACATTCCTTGAGTGGGTGGTCCACTGCGAGTCAGGGTATGTTTCTATCATTTGGTATTTAGAAGACTTCTCGTTTTGTAGGCCCAGCCAGTCAGGAGATTTGTTGGCATATCATGTCCATTCTCTAGTTATTGACAAAAGAATTTGGGGTCTTATTAGCAGATGACAAAACAGATGGCCCTACAGCTAAATTGAGTTCCCTGGGTATCAAGTTTGATTCTGTGAAGATAGAGTGTTTTTTGCCAACAGATAAGCTGGCAGTGTTCAGAGCTGATCACTCTAAGGACTGCTAAGTGGGTGTCTTTTCGGTATCTGCCATCGCTGTTAGGCAAGCTTTGCTTGTCAAATCATTTGCATGGGAAGGTGACAGCTTTGCCTTTTTTCTTTAATCTAGCTGGGTTTAATCCCTCTTTCTGTCGGTGTCTTCTGTATCTCTCTGTGCCCTCTCTGAGCTCTGTGTGCTCTCTTTCTCTTTCCCTCCTCCTCTTCTCTCTCCCTCCCTGGCTCCCTCCCTCTCTGCCTCCCTTCCTCTTTCTCTCTCTCCCCCCTCTCTGACTCCCTCCCTCTCTCTTCCTCCCTCCCTCCCTCTCTCTTTCTCCATCTCTCTCTTACTGCCTCTCTCTCTGCCTCCCACTCCCTCCCTCTCTCTCTCTCCCTCTCCCTCCCTCACTCTCCCTGCCTCCTTGCCTCCCTCTCTCTCCCTGCAGTTGCTACGGCACAAGATAGCCGCAACTATGCATGTACGACTATGTTGTGCATGCGCAGTTGATTCGGCCTGAATTGAACGCAACTGCACATGCACATTTGCTACAGCACAAGAGGACGTAGCTGCGCATGAGCGACTTTGTCACGTATGAGCAGTTGTGCAATTTGCAGCTATTTAGCGGTAGTAGCTTGTGGGTAACGCCTGCTTAGAACGCCTCACGCAGGCGTTACTCATAAGCTCATAACTATTATAGAGCATTATTATGATTATGTAATTGTGCTTACTAATAATTGTGGCCTGTTTTTCTGTTGTCAGGGTCTAATTATTGTTGAACACACCATCTGAGCCATGCTCGGGTAATAGAAGGCTCTGGAGACCAAGCATGATTTCCTGGGTTGGTGGCAAGAGCAGGATGGGGCATAATAAAGGAAGAGATAGAGCCGCTTATAAGGCTCTGACTGCGCCTTCAGCACCATTGCGCCCCCAGCTAGCCATGTGTCAGGATAATAAAAAAAAGAAAAAAAAGAATGGGGGTGATGTTAAAATGTTGAGTATGTATTATGTGGTTTTTGGTTACTTTTTATGACAATTTCATGCTTATTAGTTTGTGTTTTATGTTAATTAAAATGTATTTATATATTGTCACAGCGGAGGATGATGAGGTGAGTCCATACCCTACAGTGGTGAAGGCTATGTCTTATTTTACCATTATAGTGCTCCTTTAAGATAAAACTTATGTTTGGTATGAACTTTAATCTTATGTTGATAGCTAAAGTAGTTATTAAAGAGTCAATATACAGGTATAATAATCATGTTTTACTTAAATTTTGTTTTAAAACTAAATGGCAGCCATTTTGAAGTTTTCTACATGTCATCTATGACGGTTTCCTCAAATGCTGGCCTAAACCATCTCTTTTGAAGTCAAATCAATGTATAATTCCTTCCAAATATTTTATTTCTGTGTGAGGCCTTTCCAGCTGGGAATCCATCAGAAGTTTATAACACGTTGCCTCTCCCTTGGTCTGTACTGTTGTGAAGATAACACAGAGAACAAGGAAATTAATTTATAATGGTTTGAAAGATTAGGGAATGAAATTTCCTTTCATTCCTCTAACCTAGCTTTGTTTCTGCGGCACCCATTGTCCAGCAATGTCATATAAAGAATAACAAGCGATGTTCATAAGGCCTACACTTTAGGCCTCACCAATTTCTCTTGTAAAGCAATTAATATCTGTGCATAATTGATGCAGTGGCAGACCTAATGAATGGAGGGCCCCAGTGCAAAATAATTTGACCCCCCCCCCTTGCAACTTCTATACAAAGTACATACAGGTAGGTGTCAATAAAACAGCAAAAATACATTTAAATATATGTAGATAGTTAATTCTCCCCTAGATAAAAAATAATTATCCATACTTGTCCCCCATAAGGTAAGAGACACCCCTTTCTCCCAGTAGCAGAGGGCACTTATGTTTGCACCTGCTGCACCAGCAGTAGCTCCAAAGCAGAATTGAGGTAGCAACTGCGGGTGCAGCAGGTGATAAAGCACCAGGGCCCATAATTGGGCAGGGCCCTCTGGTACTAACAGCAGAGGTCTGGAGTAAAGGTGGTGTCTTAATTGTACAGAGAAGATGGTGACCTACATATATTCTTTATAAAGAAGTTGGAAAGGGCCCCCCCAAATTATTTTGAATTCGGGTCCTCCATTCACTAGCTCCGCCATTGGCACTTCCTGGTTGTCTCAATGGCGTTTAAACAGAATTTTCTTAATATGTGTTCCTGTAAGACACAACATTGGTGCTGTTTAAAGCATGCTCTTTTAAATACATGAAAAAATGTGTTCCATGTCGCTTAAAATATCTACCCTGTTCAGAAAAAAAGCTATCACTATATACTACAGTACTCTTAATTTTCATCTTTTCAGAGGTGACATAGCCCTCCCCCTTCAGATTCCTTACACCATATGCTTCCACCACATGAGGTGGGGTCTCATTAAAGCATCCCATGCCCCCACATTTGCTGTGCCCATTAGATCAGGGCGGGCATCTGGGGAGCCGCAGCTCTGACCTCTTGTATTAGTGTTCTGTAGCTGAGCCTTTTTTCAAACGCCCTCCCTCATCTCCTCACTGCTCTGACCTTTAAAAAGCCTTGGTCGAGCCCTCCCCTCCATCCATCTCACAGTCCCCTGTCTGCACCGCTGAACTCCTGCTGTGAGATTAATTGTTCCCATCACCCCTAATCCATCACACTTCCCCAAGATTGTTTTGACATTTAGTTAATTTTTTGGCTGATGATTTATCAAATTCTTATTACCATGCTCTGAAGGGGTTCATTTATTGTGTTGATTCATGGTAATGCTAAAAGTGGAAGCCTCTGGAATTTTAAATACTTTCTGCTGCCTGTCTAAGGCCCGTAGTGGGGGAAAAAAATACTGAGATAATGTGGATGTCTGAAACGGATGAAAAAGCATGGAAAATACAAACTAAAAGAATAAATACACTGTAGAAAAGTCATTAGATGTGACAGAGAAGGGTTTAGCACAGAAGAATGCATTCTTGTTACACAAAACAGGTTCTAAATATTACCTTATCTACAATATGTGTGTATGCTTGTGTAATATGTAAATATTTTACACACACATATATATTTTAAATCTCTATCTAAATAAATATATATATATATATATATATATATATATATATATATATATATATATATATGTTTTACTTAAGCACATATATATTTTAAATCTCTCTCTCTTTCTATATATATATATATATATATATATATATATATATATATATATATATAAATAAGTTTCCATTGGCACAATAGGAATGTGCTATCTACAATTGTCAATGCGTTCATTCGATCTAATGGTCACACACAATTCTGATAGAGTAACATATATGATCAGCTGATAAAAGAAAATGTATCTCTGCAGGAATAAATAATTAGGTATACAGGATTAACATGTAAAGAGTTACCACAGTGATAATTTAAACATTAGTATTCATATTTCTTTTCTAGAATTTTTTTTTTTTTTTAGAAGCTTTACATGGCCCTTGAAGACTTTCCATGTGGATTTCCATCCTATTCTCTGGAGTGGGATGTCCTGCATGTCTGTTACTGCACACCGTACATTTTCTCCCTCCTCTAACAGAATATACCCTGTCCCTTAAAGTATTAAAAATATACAAGTGGTCAAGTCAAAGGTCACAGTTCAAAGAACTAAACCACAAACTTCAAATTGCCTGAGGACATTTTTGTTAAAACTTGGCAAAAAAATGGCCTTGGATAACTGTCAAAACTGAAAAAAAAAACGAATGAATTAAAAGATTTGGGATTAGTAATAAAAACAGCCTAATAGAAGAAGCTTTATTATTATTATTATTATTATTATTATTATTATTATTATTATTATTATTATCATTATTATTATTGTTGTTTATTTATAATGCGCCAACATATTCCATAGCGCTGTACATGGGTTAAGTTCCAGGTAAAACAATATTAACACATTGCAAAGAATGGAGGTCCCTGTCTTTGAGCTTAGATCCAGTGTCCATGGTGCTCTCTCCAAAGCACATTGCAAGACTGAAAACTCGCAAACTTACAATCTAAAGGCCCAAATCCCTAATTTATATAGTGAGTAGTGTCCTATCTGCTCTGAGAGTTCAGTGTAAATACGTGTATATGCACCATCTTTCTCTCATTATAATGAAATGATTGTAATTTCTACCTACACAATATAAGGCAATGATGAGTATGTGTGGCCCCTTAAGGCTTTCCATATGGACCCCATCCTATTATCTGGAGTGGGAAGTCACGCTCTTCTTTTATTGCACACTTCACAATTTCTCCCATTTTTAACAATTCTCTTTAATACGATATCAATCTCCCTCAAAATATTTTAAAAAAATATACTAATGCCCATTAAAGGCAAGTTAAAGGTCAGAGTTCAAAGCACCAAAACACAAGCTTGAAATTGCCTGAGGAGATTTAGATTAAAACGTGACACAAAGTTTTTAGTCAAACAAAAAAAAACACAGATTATTGTTCAAGTGGGTAAAACAAATAATTTACATCATTGGTCTGTAGGTTATTATTTAAATATCTTAAATACAAGAAGTTTTCGACCTAAATCCTTAGTTTAAATAAGATGGGGCTGACGTTCACAATAGAATAATTGACCCGTTCCAAGTTTGAATGCTCTGGCAGGGCATGAGTTAAAGAAAGATCAATACCCAAGCTTGGTTTGCAATTAAGGCCACATAATAATTAGCTCTGCCGCTGAGTGACAGCGCCTCTACATGATTGCTGCCGTTCCTCACATCCACCTATAGTTAGTGTCAACGGCGGTGACAGGTAGAAAGCCGAGCTTTCTCAGAAATATTAAGGGCCCCCAAATATTACCAAATGATCACAGGAGAGGAAGACACAAAGCGCAGGCAGGAAGTGTTTGATCTCCTCCATGTCTTCCTGTCACTGCAGTTTGATTTCACAGAAAGAAAAATCAAAGATTTCTATTTTTTTTGTCTATATTTTTTTCAATTTCTGACATGTATTTCTACCTAATAAAATTGCATAGTCTTACACACAAAAGGATATATTCTCTAAATTAGATTTTTTTCCCCCCCATCGAGGTGAGACAGCTGCAATTGCTATTTTATGTGCATGGAAAGTTAATTATGCAAAGGTTAAAAAGTTGACTGGAAAAATGCAGCTCTGCAGCATTGTCAGGATATGATATCAATTTTAGATTTGGTCAGATAATTACAAGTTAAAAAACAAACAAACATACATCTATATATAGAGCATGTTGCTTATAGCATGATTATTATTATGATTTATTATTGTTTATTTGTAACGTTCCAGCTCATTATACAGCGCTATTCAAGGGTTAAGTTGAAGGCAAAAACAATTCTAACACATTGCAAAGAATGGAGAGCCATGTCTTTGAGCTTAGAATCCAGTATGCAATTTAACTTTCCTAAATCATCGTACAATATTGAAAACTCGCAAACTTACGGTCTAAAGCATGATCATAAAATATATAGGAATGTATGGTTCAGAATATTTTGTCACATCCACTCAGGATAAACCTCCATTAACTGCTATCTAATAACACGCCTAGCTACTTAATCTGACATCACTGACATTTCTGGGTAACAAATGTAACCTAGAAAAAAGATTCACAGGCAACTATCAATTGGGTACAGGATGTATTAGTGTATGGAAACCCTGATTTGTTTCATGCATGTGTAACTAATCTCAATATGCACATGTAACCTATCTCAACAGGTTATTGAGATGGGTTTCAAAATTGTGACATGCTCAGGCTCCTTTTTCCCCCCATGAACTCGTGTTAGCAACATGCACTGCCTGCCTAGGATACAAGATAAGGTTTACAACAGATGTAGAAATTATTTATAATACTTTGTGGCTATACATACCATTGCTATTATATATATATATTTTTTTTTTTCTTCATTAAACATAATCAGAGTCAAAAGTGCGTGTTTAGGAGTCCCTAGCTGTTTTGTTCTGGGCCCTGCGTTTTGTGATGATGGCTCTGCCAGATACTCTCCCCTGAAAATGTCGCCATCTTATAACCCTAGTTAAGACGCAATAAGGCGAAAGTGAACTTGGACCCAAAATGGCAGCAATCTGTACAGTTGGGAAATGTGGATAAAAGCACTAATAAATACTACAAGTTTTTCTGTTTCCACCTTACTTAGTGGATACACTACTTCTTCCTCCTGTATAAGTGAGGTCACATTAAGTATGTGAAGGACATTAGAAAGATAAAAGGTCAGCGTTAGACCCTTCTATCTAATAACTGCAGAGCATGTGGACATCACATCCATCACCAGCTCTATTACTCCATTAGGCCTCCGCACATGAAATATGTCCTGCTTTGAAAGCACAGGCCATACATCTCCAGTCTAGACACCTTCCCGTTGTGTGAAGATCGATGTGGCCTCCTCATGCATCATGTGCCTTCCAGGATCCCTCACTGTAATAATCTTGTCTATTCTCCAGTCAGCAGTATAAATTATGGCAATATGAGAGTGCTATATTATTCAGGAGCTTGGCCGCTAATGGATGAGCTGTTTATTGGCCGATAATGCGCATTCATTTAGCTAGCTCCTTATATATGACCTGTATTTCTGTTAAAGCTCCCTGTGTTCACTTGCAGAATCCTAAATTCCAGACTGCATTAAAGCTACGGTTCAGATGTGTTAAATGTGCTGGTATCATAGCATTCTATAAGCACAGGTGATAACTCAACTTTACCCACAATCCTTAGCTTCAGTGGACGTGCTCTATATCCATGGTTCACAAAAAACATCCTCAAGAACAAGGGATGAGTAGAACCTAACAGTTTAAGCATACATACTTGTATCATTAGATTGATCATATATTGATTATAATATCCATTTTGGCCTGAGACTTACAGGCTACCTTACAATGCAGATAATCAATAATTATTGATTATCTGCGTTGTAAGGTAGCCTGTAAGTCTCAGGCCAAAATGGCTGAGTCACCCCTCTATACTACATTTATTTATTGATGAAATAGCCTTGTTGACCTGCTGTTTTTCGTCCTTAGAAATGTGTAACCTTCACATTATTTCTTACTTTTGTATAATACCTTAGAAAAATAGGGTGGAAAATAGAGGAACAGATTTTGGAAATATTCTGTGGGGCAAGAAAGTATGATATGCTATTTGTGGGAGAAGAAAATGGGATGAGGAGTGTAATTTTCCATTCCAGGAAACAGAAACGAAAGGGTCTGAGAAATATAAATATTTTAGCCATTTATCACCCAAGTTACAATATATATCTGTCCAAAATATGTCCCATCCCAAATATATATTATCTGTCAGGTTAACTGCACACGTCAGAGATTCTGTAATCATATTTTCTCCATAAAGTCAGCAAAATAATCTTTAAGTATGTAGAGGAACCACTGTACCAAAGAAAAAAAGAATGTTTGGATAAACGTTTAAAACTCAACAAAACCAAAATAAAAAACAACAGGTCAACTTGCTAGCTTTATCTATGAGAATTATGAGAAAATGCAAGGTATATTGAAATCCATCCTATGCTATGCATGAAAGCGTGAAATTATGTTGTGGTTAGTAGCCTTCCCACAAATCTATAGCATGTGTTAGGTAGCAGGCCCACACTGATGAGATGCATTTAAAGATTGAAACAGTGACTGTCTGTGGATAAGTCTCCTAACTTTTGAAAACAACTGTATTTCTCAGAATTCAGATGTCAAAACGTGAACACAAATGTGCTATTAATTTACTATATATGTTTGTTTTCTTTGTTTAACAAAATCACATATTTGTAAATCCTCATACGCAGTGACTAAAAAGAAACTAATAAAAGGTTGCAAAGGCTGCACTGACTATCCCATATCTGCTGAAGCCATTGATCAAATCAGAATGCATCATTGCTGGTTGTTCTAAACACACCCATTTTCGTAACCTATTCATAAGACATTTATTCTCCTCCTATGTTAGCACTTTCATAGGCTGGTTGGTCACCTAAGCTGTTTTTGTTGTTGCTATATCAGTGTTTGGTATGTTTGCTTTTTATTATTTACTACTAGCGACTTGCCCGTCAAAAATGATGGGGCAATAAAATTGTAAGGCAGGTAATGCTATTTGCCACAGACAGTAAGTGTTTTGGTAGGCTGAGATCCTTTGGCACTCATTGCGAGCCTCGCACTGACTGCTTTTCACGCTCATTGCGAGCCTCTCGGTTGGTGTATTTTTTGTTATCAGAGCTGCTCATTGTAAAGTCCACGCTGACCTCCTTTTGTCGCTTATTGCAAGCCTCTCCCCTGGTGTAGTTTGTGTCCTATGAGCACCGTTGGCGCTCCTTGTGAGGCGCGCGATGAAGGCCTTTGTCGTTTATTGCGATACTGTGTTGTTGTTTTTTTTCTGCATATGTATTTTTTCATGATAATTAATTAATGAAATCATAAATTAATATACTTTACCTATTTGTAATTAATATATGTAGCAAGCATTGTGCTGAAGAGCTGACAATCTGTTTCAATGTTCCTGCAGTATACAATGTAGGTTTGCACTGTTGTTGAGCTGAGGTGTAAGTGTCAGCAATGTGTGCAGTGTGTAGTGTAAATAGGCTGCGTGCGCGAGGGAAAGCCGTTAGGGTAGCTGTGTACTTCCGCATTCTGTAAGGTAGTTTTGTAAAATGGAGGCGGGTGTGGATGATTTAGCGTCCTTGTTAATAGTGTATCTTGTACCTCGTACCGCTTTTTGTAAAAGTCGTATGTGCTTGGTGGTGTTTTGCGGCTTTAGGGGCCGTGTAGCCTCGTTTTTGTTTTTTTCGGCGGCCATTTCACGTAGGAAATTTTCATGTGTCTAAACTCGGTAAATTGGACTTAAATTGAGGTGTAACCTCACTCCCATACATCCTGGGTGTCCCCCCTTGCTGTGGGTATGGGTTTTATTTAATTTTTGTGTGTATTTAGTGTTTTTTCATGTTTTCCGCTGTGCGCGGTTCGCCCGTTTAGGTTGTATTTTTGTAATGTTTTTTTTTTTATAAGTCCCAGACTCGTATTTTTGTTGTGTAAGTCCATATTTTTTTTTTTCAAAGTCCCGCGGCTCCTATTTTTTTGTGTAAGTCCGTATTAAGTCATTGCGTGTTAGAGTTTTTTTTCCAAAGTTTGTAACCGCTTGTGAGGCGGCGTAGAGCTTCCACCTCCACCAATAGGGCCCCTCGCTTTGCCAGGGTGAGCATTTGCAGCCTTCAGCTCATTGCAGCCGATGTTGGAGCCTCCACCTTCTGCAATTCTGCAGCCCGACCTGCGGCTCGCTTCGTGAGGGACGCAGTTCTTGCGAGCTCGATTCGCGAGCTTGCAAAGCATGACAACGTTTCATAGTTTGACAACTATTATATGTGATGTATTCACATGCACATTTTGACCAATGTCTTCAGCAAAAAGGGGATATGCCCATACAATATTTTCAAGTGTCGAATACAATGGGCGGAGACAGAAACTCTTCCTACCATGCCTTCTATGTATTTCAAAACCAATTATTTAATAAATCTGCTTGATTTTAAAAAATACGTGTACTAAAATAATATATACAGTGTATATATATATATATATATATATATATATATATATGTATATATATATATATATATATATATATATATATAGTAATTTAGTAATTATTAATCTATATAATGTTAATGTCCTTCATCAGATACCTTGTCATTTATTCATCAATGTTAATATCTGATAAATTTATATGTTATTTCAAAGAGACTTTGTCACCCCCAATAACATAAAAACTATACACAGTATTTGCCATTTCTCTCAAAATTAAATTATTCAGTAGAGACTGTGCAGCTCCTTTATGCTCCTGTAAGTACCTCCTTGATTTCCCCCAACTAAAGTATAACCTTGGGGAACCCCAATGGCACATAAATATAGCCTTTTACCATAGGGGTCGCTATGGACCTCCATAAGCATCTAAAGTATAACCATGGGGGTCCCTATGGACCCCCCTGGTACCTAATATATTTCACTATACTATGAGGATTCCTACAGATTCCCATGGTATACTAACCTATTACCATGGGGGTCCTTATGAAACTCCATGGCACCTAAAGTGAATCTCTATACAATAAGGCCATTCAAGGACCCCCATGGTACCCATCCTACCAGCACAGGGATCCATTCAGGACCCCTATGGACCCAACCCCCATACAAACTCCTTAATACTATGTACATAAAAAAAAACATTACATTTAATAAAAAAATATATACACATAAGGGGGGAAATATACATTATGATCATCAGTGCCAAAGTTCCTCACTCTTTAGCTATTGATAAGCAGGTACTTCCATGTCGATTGAAGGACCCATTCTCTTCTTCCCTGATTGAAGCCCTTGTTCTTCATCTTCAACCATTGGAAAAAACTCTACTGCTCTATAAATCAATTGAATCTAGCAGAGCTCCTCCTCTAAGAAGCTCCCTTGCCGACTAGCGTTTTTTTTAACTTTCTGGTGGGTTAGGCTTTTAACCAATCAGATAAGGGGTGGGAGCAATTCAAATACTTGATTCAGGTGACTTAAATATGATTGACCCATATTTCATCCAACCAGAATATGCAAAAAATAGTATAAAGGCAAGGGCCTTGTCAAAAAAACTTTAGTGGGCGTGGAAACTAATTGAAGGAGGAGCTTCATTAGATGAAGTTTTTGTTTTGTATAAAGTAGCAGGATTTTTTGGTGGACATCCACTTCCAATTGCCGCAGATGAGGAACAATGGGCTTCAATCTAGAAAGAAGAGGACAGATTTCCAATCAACAAGTGCCTGCTTATCCAAGGCTGCAGATTTAGGAATATGGGCATCGATGATCGTTGCTGTAGGGCGCTATAAGTATAGCCATTTTTTTAATGTAGTATTTTTTATATATTTAGTGTTAGGGACTATGAGAGTCCTTATGGACCCCCATGGAGATTTAGGCCCATTGGTGCTGTAATATGGTCCCCTGTGTTGGTAGGAAGAGTGCCATGGGGGGCCTTGAGGACTCCCATGGTATAGGGGTTCACTTTTGGTGCCATGGAGTATAGCTTAGCATACCATGGTTATAAATTAGATTACCATGGGGGTATGTGATATCAGTTTTTAGTGACTGGACAGGTTCTCGGGGGTTACTATATTAGTGACATTTCAAACACTCGGATGGCATTTCTTGGAGGTTAGATTAACATGTGTGATTTGATAGCTTGGTAGTGATATACAAGTGAACTTCACTTGGTCCTTATCTTATAAGAGCCATCAAATTAAGGCCTGTGTGTTTTACATTGGGTTTTTTCTTTATAACATATATTTAGCTTTTCAATCATTTTTCTACTCATAGATATATATTTGTGTCACATACATTAGGCCATTTGATACATATATATCAGTGTGTATTTCCCAATTTTAAGATAAAATCAGATGCAGGGAATGGATCTAGGGCCAGTGCTTACAAAGATCTCCTAGGTAGGCAATTTTATTGGGTCTAATCAGCAAGATAATTGTTTCAGGCAGTTTGTCACAGAGGAATGAAGAGGGGGCACAGCACAGAGAAGCCATCATAAATCACCCGGCACAGGCAGAGCGAGGCAGGAAATAAAAAGAGTGTGAGGAGATAGTGACTTCATTAGGGATTATGTATTGTGTCATTAAACTGCTGCGGGGGTCACCTTTCATGTCACAGAATACCAATCTGATGTATTGCCTGTGTCTGCTGCTGACAAAATTAAAAAACACACACAGGGGGTGAGGATGATCCCCCCCCGGGGGGCTGCACCAGGCCTCCAAAATCATATGGGCATTGTGCTGAAAAAAAGATCAGCTGGGTATTTAACACATTCACTGCTAGAAATGCTAATACGTTGTTGCTTAGTCCAGACTAAAGAATTAACATACCATGGCATTTATGTTATTTATTTAATTGACTTAATTCATATTCCTCCCCAAGGTAATATGAAATTTACTTCTAAGAAGCCAGCCAAGAAACAGTTTCTGGAACCTCACCCTGTCTTTATGTTCTCTCTCAGATAGGGTGCCATGTTTCACATCTGTGACCTAAAACCACTCCCAAAGGGGAGAACCTTCACCCTACCAGAGTCTCATATTGCTCTGCTGCAAGCAGTGACATGCTGTGTGTCTGAGCATCAGCCTGTATCTACCTGCTTATAAAGATGCAATTGTGAGAGATGGAGAGTTATAGTGTTTACCTGAAACTGAATAAAAATATTTTGAATATTTAAACTTTCTTTAAACGGACACACATGACTCATACAGGTCACTTCCTACAGATTGGCTGATGACAAATCCCAAAGGCAATTGCGCATTCAAAGCATTTTATTCTGCTGCAGGACCTACATTTTCAACAATGAAACATTATTGAAAGCCCTCTTTGAGATGCAATAAAAGGATAAAATGGTTTCCAAGGTCATTTGAAATATTAATACAGGAGTATTTTAAATGATTTTAATAACATTTTTGTTGTACACAAGGACATATAATACATCTTCAAATCTAAGCTACTATGTAATAAATAATAATGCAGGAAATTACCAAACGAGTTTACAATCTAGAGTCATCCCCAGCTGCCTGCGGACCAATTTGTTTCATATTTGTATTGCACTGTACAGTGGACCCTTGGTACTCATCATTAATTGGTTCTAGAGGCACGATGAGTGGAGAAAACGATGAGTACCAAACTCCCATAAGGAGTAATGTAAATTGGTTTTCGCAAAATAGAGCGACAAATACCAAGGATTTTTTGCTTATCCAGGTGCGTTGAGTACCGAAATCAATGAGTATGGAGGTAGTCGTGTACCAAGCGTCCACTGTACCTGTACTTGTATTTCTACTCACCTTAGAATTTGTTTATACCTTTGTAATTTGCTAATTACATACTGCACTATATTCTGCTTTGTAAAAAGGCTCTATGGAAAATGTTGGCGCTTTAGAAATAAATAGTAATAATAATAATATATTTATTAGGACAAAAAAAAGATAACACATTCAATGTCTGTATTTTTGTAGTACTAAGAAAATGTTGTTCAGTAGAAGGTATTTACTCAGTTTATATATATTGATCTGAAATCGCAAAATGCTGTGCAGAAAAATAAAACTGGAACGAAAGAGAATAAAATCAAGTCCCAAGCCCTGTATAACTGCTGCTTCGGATTTTACTGCTACATATTCTAGGCAACGACTCAAAGACACTTATACTTGTCTGAGTTCCTTTCAAAAGCCATCAGTTTAATTTACCCAATTAGACTCGTCACTGAGCTTAGTTAATGCTGGCTCTTAAAAAATTGCATATTTAAGGTAAAAGTATAATATTTATAGAAGATAATTATTTAAACTTACACAACTGGCTCCAGATGCACTTGACCTCCTTGACTTGCACTGTTTAAATAATTCAAGTCTACTCCTACTGTGCTTGTCTGTAATTGTATCTAATTAGATTGTGAGGTCCTTGGGGCAAGGTCTCTTATTATGTTATTATATTAAAAGGTCTTGGGGGCAGGGTCTCCCACTATGCCATTCTCCTATACCAAAACGAGTCAACCTTGCTGAAGTGGGGTGCCAAATCTTCTTTAATTAACTCTAATTTAAGATATTGAGTGCTAGTAATATATTTTAACGTTTAGAAGTTATTTTCCTGTATGTGACTAAACTATTGCTATATGTAAAGTAAATACAAGCATAAAATCTTATATAAAAAGAAATGAAATGCATATTTTACCCTTTAGCTTGATCCATGAGCTTACTTTTCCTTACCGGGGGTTACCAATGTACAGAACATACTTTAAGTTGATACTTTAAGTTGCTAAGATGCCATCTCATCCTAACCAATCAAATTCCCAACATTACAAACCAATTTCACTAAGTTCCCCACATTATATTTCTTCTAACCCCCAATTCATCATATCAGACGTATCCCATAAACCACTACCCAACTTTATCTAATCTTCAAAATACATATCATACATATCATCAGCTTCAACATGTCCCCCATTTCTTACTCTTTATCCCATTCCTATCAAATCACCTACATTATATTCAAATTGTATTAAATAACATAATCAACCCATAACTCTCGACTAGACCACAGTATTGGCTCCTTACCGAAGTGCCACTCATTTATAGGAGGGTGTGTACATGTAAAGAAATTAGATTTAATTGGTTCCATTAAATGCCATATTGCTGCTGTGCTGCTCAAAGCTTCCTCTGTGTTCAAAATGTTCTGCCCCCCCCCCCCCAGGAAGTACATCAGCAGAAATTAAAACCTGTAGATTCCACTATTCTCCTACAGCAGGGAAGTGATTACTAAATAATAAAAAATAATGTGGGGGGTTTATGACCCGTCACCCTATGCCTTACTGCACCCTGATCCTTATAATGTGCTTTTGAGTGGGGGCATTAACCACTGATTAACCCCCTTACCTACCTAAATAAATAATAAGTGATGCATGGGAGTCCCAATGAATCTCCATAGTAGGTGACCCCTATGAGAGTTCCTAAGAACTCCCAAGGGCCCTATCTCTATCTCTATGAAGGTCCATAGGGACCTCATGATAACTCATATTAGCTCCCCACTATGGTATAATATGGGGGCCCTTTGGACCACACCACAATGATATGCTAACTTTAAACCATAGGGGTCCCATAGCACCCTAAAACCCCTTCCCATAGGGGTTCTTATGAACCTCCATGGTCTCTGCTCCCACATGAGAAACCAAAAGCATCCTCATAGTCCCTGACACTAACCCCCCTCCCTAACCTACCTACCCTAAACTATGCACAAAAAATAAAAAAAACTTTTTAAAATGTTAAATATTGCAGTAAAAAAGGATTACAAAAAAAACATTACATGCTAAAATAATACAATAATTTAAAATTAAAATGAACAAAATGATAATACTGACAATAATAAAAAATGGAAATTGCAGGGGGAAATGGTGTTAATTAATACATTACCTATTCATGGAAGACTCTCCATCGACGATCCACAAGGCCCTGGTACTAATTTTTCGGTGTGGATAAGCAACCACTGAAATCTTGATTGAAGCTATCAGTCTTCATCTTCTAGCCCTCCTAAAAAAGGACTTTTATTTTTTCCTTGAAGACCATTGCGTCCTCTGTTCTCCAGCCAGCAGAAAGGGCCATGCATCAATCATTTGTTTGGGTTTATATAGTTGTTATGTTTTATATTTGTTACTGGCCGCATGTAATAGCTATGTTAGGGCTTATGTGGGATTCTTATTCGACATATTTCTTATGGGAGCCATGTAATTCCATATAAAAAGTTAGATTAGTGTGTGCTTATTTATTTGCTTTTTAAAAAAAACAACACATTTGTTTCGTTAATAAATAGTTCAAAAGCCATATTCTGTCAACAGTAGTGCATTGTAGTGCAACTGTACTCCAGTACTCCACATACAGCAAGTTAAACAACTTTGCAATATACTCTGACATGTTTTATATCATTTACTTATATTAAAGGACCAATGCATTTCAAGAAAAAAGGTACTTGTTTTTGAAGTATGAAACAAACTAACAGCATTAGCAGCTGTGTAAGACATGAACATAACATAATTTTTGGAGGTAAAATCTGAATTTTAAAGTATCTATTTATCTATTTTGTGTTTATTACATCACTTCCTGAAAGCTGTATCCTGAAGGTGTGTTTAATTATCAATCAGTGGCGGGAAGGTTGCCCATCTCACTTCACTCTCCAAGATGTCTGGCTCCAGCTCATTGGACAAATTATTGTGGTCATCACTGCTGTTAAGATCCTTCCTGTATAGATCTTTAGTGTATTCCTGTCACCTCTTCTTTATCTGATCTTCTTCTGTCCCTACCATTTTTGTCTTTTATCAAGCTCACTTTGGCATAAAAGGTGCCTTTGAGATCCCCAAATTTCTTGAATAGATCTCTTGATTTACCCATTAGATTATCTTCTTCAATGTCTTTACATCGCTCATTGTAGAATGTCTCCTTGTCTCTTCTTGCTATCCTCTGAAATTCTGCATTCAGCTGGACAAATCTTTTCTTATCTCCACTACCTTTCTCTTTCCTTCTTTCCTGGGATTTTCAAAGCCTCATCAGACAGCCAGTTTGACTTCTTACTTTTCTTTCTTTTAGGGATATTCTTTGTTGCTATTTCCTAGATAATGTTGCAATCTTCAGTCCAAGTTCAGCCCTCCAATGCATATTCACAAGGGATATTATTTATTTTGTCTACTTGGTCTGATGATTTTCCCTCTCTTCTTCAGTTTAATTCTGAACTTTGCAATAAGAAGCTCATGGTCTGAGCCGCAGTCAGCTTCGACCAAAGAATTATCTTGACAGAATTCTACTCTCTGACCAACTTCATTTTGTACCATTAAGCCAAACTTATTTATTATTTTATACTAGCGAATTGCCTGTCAAAAAATGACGGCAATAAAATTGTAAGTGAGCTAATGCTGTTTGGTGTATTGTAATCAAATAAATAATACATTAATAAAGTAATGTACTTTACCTATTTTCAAGTAATATATGCAGGAAGCATTGTGTTGAAGAGCTGGCAATCTGTTCTGATGTTGCTGCAGCATCAGTGCTGTGGAGCTGCTGTGTAAGCGTGATGAATGTGTGGAGTGTAATAGTGTGCGTGCGCGAGGCAAATCCGTTAGCGTAGCTGTTTACTTCCGCATTGTATAAGTTATTGTTCTAAAATGGCGGCTAATGTGTGGTATGCGGCTGTGGCTGATTTAGCGTCCTTCGTTTTGTATGTCGTATGCCTTTTGCGGAATATTCATAGCTGTTTGGTGGTGTTTTGCGTGTTTATCATGGTGTTTTGCGTGTTTAGGGTACTTTAGCCCCATTTTTTGTTCGGCAGCCATTTTTTCTCTTGCCTAAGTGATTTTCTCTGTACTTAAATCGAGGAGTAACTTGACTTCCAGAGGTCCTGGGTGCACCACCTTGCTGTGGGTAAGCTTTTTATGTGTTTGTTGTGTGTATTTATTGTGGTTGTAATGTTTTTGGGGTTGCACGGGTTGCGTCCTTGTTTTCCAATCTCGTACGTCTTTTTCGGGAAATACGTAGGTGTTAGGTGGTGTTTTGCGTCTTTAGATTGCTGTAGCCTTGTTTTCGTTTTTTCGGTGGCCATTTTTTTTTGAGTGTCTAAACTCTTTTATTTTAAGTTAAATTGAGGTGTAACTTCAGTTTTCGATGTCCTGGGTGCTCTCTCTTCCTGTAGGTAAGCTTTTTATGTATTTGTTGTGTGTATTTATTGTGTTTTTCATGTTTTTATGTGTGCGTGTTTCGGACGATTTTTAAGAGGTCGTAATGGGTCGTAACGTGTCTCGTATTTTACTTTTGTAACTACGTAAATGTTGCAAGATCTGCAGTTGCTGGCAAAGCGGCGAATGCCTATAGAAAGGTTTGGTTATGGTGGAACAAGTTGTTTGAGTTAGCCGGAGGCGCCGACTCAGAGGAAAAAAGGGACTGGTATCCTGCTGTGGTTCCTGCTCAGTAGTAAGAGCGAGGGTTGCTCCAAGGCCATGGTTGAGTGGCAGGTGGTGGCCTTGGCCTTTATGTTTAAACTGGCTGGGCAGCAGGATTTGACCAAGGTCTTTGTCTTAAAGTGGGTGGTATGTGGCATGTTTAAAGGTCAGCCCATACCTGACAAAGGCACCCAATCACGTTTGGACTGCTACTAAGGTGAGCAGGAATGCTAGAGGAGGTTTGTAATTCCAGTACGAGACCTTGCTTTTCCGGACTGCCTATTCCCTTGGGTTTTTTGGTGAATTTAGGATCAGGGAGCTGGTTGCGGCTTGGAAGCAAGGTACAGGGGGAATTCAGTTGGTGGATGTCAGATGTCACAAGGATTGTGTGGTGATATAGCTGGGAAGGTCCAAGACGGATCAGGAGGGCAGGGGTAAGGAGGTTACCCTGCATAGAATCGGTACAAACTGTTCCCCGGTGGAATGTGTGGAAAAATACATGCGGCATCGGCCGAGTGGTTATGGGCCGCTCTTGGTGCACGAGGGCGGTCTCGCTCTTTCCTAGTTCCACTTCTCTAAAGTTTTAAAGTTATGTATAAATTGCCTTGGTTTGAATGGGACTCATTCTTTCCGCATTGGGGCAGAAACAGTGGCTTCCGGCTTGAGCTTAGAGAATTGGGAGATGGAAATCAAAGCGCTTTCAGAGCTATGTGAGGCCTTTGGTTGCCATGTACTAATTGTCCCTTATACTTTGCAGGTTCCAAAAAGCAGATTTGGATCATTGGGCACAGCGGTTCGCTTCAGATTCGCTTGATGGCCTGCAACTGGGCGTGCCACGTTTTGGTAACCCCTCCATTGTATTGATTTATGCTGGGGGTGATGACCTAGGGGTGGTACCCATGAAGCGGCTAGTGAGGGATATGAAAAGGGATATTGCAGGGTGGAAAGATAAGTTCCCAGGAGCGGTGATAATATGGTCTCAGAATTTTAGGAGGAGGGTGTGGCATGGACGCTGCGCCAGCTTTCTTAATAAGAAAGGATGCCTGATACTTCGCTATAGGGAATTTGAGGATTAGTCTGAGGATTCCTGGTTCCTGCCCGATGGCGTTCACCTGACCGAAATCGGGCTGGAACTTATGATGCTCAATTTTAAGCAAGGTATTAAGTGCGCCTGAGCTCTGTTGGGGGTATCGAACCTTAGTAAGAGGTTTCGTCTCTGCTCTGTGGCGGGTACGTGAGTTGCCCGAGCCAGGGGTAAACAACAAGATGCTTGCTTCTACCTCATGGTCGTGTTGCTGTAATGAGTAGGTGGGGCCCATGGGCGCGTGCCCAGGGGTGGAGGTTACTGCCACTGGCAGGGCTCCTCCCATAATGTTTTGATCATTATTGTTGGTAAATATGTTTAAATAAGAGCTGTGGCCCGTTGTTTCCCCATTCTGGTGTTCAGTTTCAGTGATTGTATGTTTGTTGCACTGTATGGATCCTGCTAGGGACATGCTTTCCCTCCAAAGAGACTTACATAACTTAGAAGAAAGGGCAGCTAAACTGCACAAAAAATAACAAATTGTTCATTGGGGAAGGAAAATAAGCATGTGATATATATTCTAAGCAGAACAAATGTATGGTTATCAGAGACAGAAGGGGATTTGGGAGTGCTTGTGGACAACCACCTACGTAAACAGTGTTCAATGTCAGGTAGCAGCAGCAAAACCAATACAATATTAGCATGTAGTAAAAGGGGTATTGAAGCAATGGAAGCAAATATAATTTTTGCACTATATAAATCTATGGCAAGACCTTGTATGGAACATGGAGTACAATTTTGGGCACCACTTCAGAAAAAGAAAACTGTAAAAAAAAGATGCTAACAAGGTGATTTCTATAAATGCATTCAGGTTCGGCGTAAAAGCTTTGTCAAGTGAACTTTGCTTGTCAAGAAACTTATAGTTGACAAGAGGTCACTCATTGATGCTAGATGAAAACAAATTTTACCTTAAAGAAAGAAAAGAGTTTTTCACAAGGGAGGACATATTGTGGAACTCACTACCAAAGAAGGTTGTGACAGCAGATTCAAATGATAACTTTAAAAAGGGGTGTAAAGCATTGTTTATTTAAAAAAATGTTTTGGACTCCCTAAGGCACAAAGAGCCCACATCTTGAACATCCTATCACCCTTTGGGAGAATAAGCCATAAGAGTAATTTGAAGAAACAAACAAAAACAAATTAGAGATGCTCAATCAGAAAACGAGCCAACCTTAATAGGTGAATTTTATGGACATGATAACCCACTATGACAGGATATTTATCCAGGATAAAATCTGATTGCCAGTTTTTGAAATCAGGCGGAACTTTCCCCCCTAATGAAACAATTAACAGTATTTCGAAAGTTTTCTTTATTTGCCTTCCCTTGGATCAATTAACAATTCACAAAATATAAAAATCTAAAAAGGTTGAACTTGACAAAAAGTATTTTTTTCAACCTTAATCGTTATGTTTCTATGTTAATATTTATGTGTAACGGAACCCATCACGGTTTTACCCTGTTTTATGGTTATTTAATTACTATGGTTAAAATATGATCACATTGCTGTACTGTAGATATGTTGTTTTATGTTCTACAGAATATATTGGCTCAGAATATTACAGCTACTAGGCTAATAGATAATTCTATTACAGAGAATCCTGTTACAGATAAGGAAGTCGATTGTATAAAGTGTTTTCATTCTCAGACATAAGAAAAAAGAAGGCTGATTTAATCAATGTCTGATTATATCAAAGTTGCCAGGGAGCCTCAGGGAGGTGTGACTCACCTATTGTCCCTCTATGTGTATTGTGTGGCCAACTATGAGGGATGTGTATTGCCTGTGAAATGTCTGTGTGTTATGGGTAAAAGATACTTTTACTAACTTTTGAACCCCTGGTCTGATTCATGCCATTTTTTAATATATTGTTTCCCTGGGTGAGAGCTATTGAACGGTGCTGGACTTAAAGGTGTACCCCCTGTTTTTGGGGTACATCCAGAATGTGGTTAAAATTGTGTCTGTTTTAATTGTGTTACCTGTTATCTGAGGGGAGGAGACGTGGGGGTTGAACCATGTATATAATTGGCTGTTGTGATAATTATGTGGGTGTAGCCCTTCAGAGGGCACCATTGCATAAAAGGAGATTCCCTGTCATTAAAGAGTAGTTCTGCTCCTGAAACTCTGTGTCGTCCAGTTATTGGGATTGCGGTTGGGATATTAATATTATTTTACCTGTTGGAAACCTTGCCTGTGGATTTACCAGTTACTTGTTCCTGAGCCTCACTGGGATTATAAGCGGAGATAACCTGGGGAATATTGCCTCTCCGCTACAATATGTTATAAACTCAATGTTGAATGTTTTTTTGATTTTACCCACCAAATATTTGAATGACAGGACAATACGCTTCAGTATAATATTCTTACAATGCGCACAGTTAACAGGAGATTAGGAAAGATAGACAGGGATTAATAGTAGAGTTTAATGCAAGAACTTGTGGTTATGTTCATTTACTTCTCACTCGGTAAGCAAGATTTATGAGTTTGTATAAGCCATAATTTAATGTTGAATTGTTTATTACTGTTACTTGTTGTGAGATGTAAATAAATGTGACCTTTAAATACAAAATTACGTCTTGTCTTTTTATTACAAATCTCCAAGGGATAAAAGTGGTGAATTGGTGTTCCGAAAAGTTAAAGTTTTAAGTACAATATTAAAGTTTCATTGTTCATAGCATTGACCAGAGCAGCTAAGTCTGGATATTTTTATACAATTTATTAATGTCATTATTACTTTCACAGGTTCTAGCAAATATTAACCCTGTGTCTGCCTGACGTTTATTTTAAATGTGACTGGGCTGTTTTTATTCATTCATTTACTAAAAAATAGACACACAACATTTAGATAAACGTAATCTTCACTGCAGTGCAGCGGAGTCATTTCGCACAAACTGAAGATTTAAGTGGAGCATAGATATATATCAGGCAGATTAGATAGGTAGATAGATAGATAGATAGATAGATAGATAGGTAGGTAGATAGATAGATAGATAGATAGATAGATAGATAGATAGATAGATATATAGATAGACTCACAGTTAACCAGAACCCAAGCAACCAGAACTCTTAATCAATTAGAAAAAAAATTGAATACTGTCCTTTAAATAAAAATAACAATTTACTGGGCTCAACAATGTCATCCACTGTACGTCTCTGCAGTTCAGTTTTACCTGGAAGCAGACAGGCATGAGTGACTAAGCCAGGACAGTGTTGGCGTAACATTCCTCCGGTTCAGCACTGCACCCTCCAGCAGAACGTACCTGTGTGTAAGTGAGGAGTGAAAGCTGCTGCTGCTAGAACAGCCCTCACAGACAAATATACTTAGCAGAGCATCCTATGTGCAGCTAATCTAGGCCTCTTTTATATGTAACTCTCAAGAAACCGGAAACTACATTTATCCGGCATCTACCAATCCCCATGGGTGACGGTTAACTGAGAGTCTATGGTATAGATAGATAGTTAGATAGGTAGGTAGATAGATAGATAGATAAATAAATAGAGGAAAGATAGATAGATAGATAGATAGATAGATAGATAGAAAGGTAGGTAGATCAAGTGGCATCTGAAGATTATAATTTAATTTAAAGAGTAAACATGTATTTTTTCCTTTAAAATGGATTTATATTTGCACACAGTTGACTACACATACTGAATGTCGGCCATTTTTACTAGCTTTATTGCTAGAGAATCATAGATGTAAAGCACAGAACCAGATTAACATATGGATTGCAAGGAAATTGCAGGGATTGTGATATACAAATACCTCAAAGAAATAGTTTTCAAAAGATCTGAACCCTTTAAAAGAGGCCTAAATAGAAAAAAATACAAACTGTGAGGTAACGGACAACTCTTGTCATAAGAAGTTGTAATAAGATGCAAGCTTTCTTCCCACGGAAACATCCTGTAATTTCCTTGATAACAACTGAAATAAGTGATTGAAAAAGATGTGCTGAAAGACAAGGTCGTTGGAAAGGGATTTAGTGAGAACATTTGAATTCCCCAAATTAGTGGATGTGTCTGGTTTAATTTCTAACAGCAGCTGAAACATGATGGGAAAAAGGATGGAAAAACTTTGTGAAAAAAAATAATAATTTGGAACAGATGTCAAGCGAGCTCACTTCCTGTCCACAGCTTATAACGGCAAAGAACAGAACCCGTCCAGCCAAGCGGCACAGGCCAGTTCAGGAACGATCAAAAACAAATGGGTTGGGGGGGAAATAATAACTTGTAATTGCACCCTCCAATGACACCCCAGGGAGCTGTGTTTGATGGTCAAATAGTCTGTAACATACTTAAGAGCAGTTCCCAGGCCTAAACTCAGATTTTCCATAAGACTTGTGCTCAATTCCCCAAGGTAATTACTGGGTCTTTTGAAGGAGTGTGGTTCATTTGGAAACAACTTCCACAGACATGTCAAGAACACAGGGCCTGCATCAAAGCCTTGCCAAAAGGACTGTGGGGAGTTTCCAGTCTCTGGAGCCCAGAGAAGAAGAAGACTCAGTTTTCGTATACAAGGCCTAGTTTGAGCTGCTCACTCAATCTACTAATTCAGTATAATTGCATTACTGTTATACTTTAGGTTAGTAGGGAACATAAAGCATGATTACTTTTAGATTGTAAATCTGCGAGTCTTCAATCTTGCATGGCGCTTTGGGGAAAGCACTATGGACACTGGATTCTAAGCTTAAAGACAGGGCCCTCAATTTTTTGCAATGTGTTAATATTGACTATGTTTTTGCCTGCAAATTAAATTATGTAAAGCGTTACGGAATATGTTGGCGCGTTACAAATAAACGATAATAATAATACGTGACTTGCCACAACAATATCCCATAGCATATAGATTTTCCAGAGAATATGGACAATAACATGTAAAAGAGAAATCTCAACTCCATTGTATGCAGATTCATGAATGCAAATGGTTGTTGTATTAAACCATAACATGGACACACAGACAACATTTGAGTTGCTATTAAACATGATGTAATGGTGAATCCTAGTTGGAAGATAAATGTGTGGCCCTAGTGAAAAAGAAAAGGATATAATGAGTGTGCCAAACTGTTCCAAATTTGGAAAACTCGCTTTGAAACAGTGGCATATGTCTTAATACCGTATTTATCGGCGTATAACACGCACTTTTTCTCCCTGAAAATAGGGGGCAAATGATGTGTGCGTGTTATACGCCGATGTGCGTGTTATACGCCGTGTCTCTTTCCCTCCCCCTCCTCATCCTCAACCGCCTCCTCAACCTCCCTCCTCAACCCCCCTCCTCAACCTAAACCCCCCTCCTCATTCTAAACCCCCCTCCTCATTCTAAATCCCCCTAAATACCTCCCCCTCTCCCTTTCCCCTCACTTACCTGCTTCTGCTCTGGCCTCCGCTCCTTCTTGACCCGGCGCGCATGTGACGTCACATGCGCGCCACGTCATTAGCATATACCGGGTGCCGGCACCCGGTATATGCTAATGGCGTTACGTCACATGCGCGCCAAGCCATTAGCATATACCGGGTGCCGGGGGTTGAGGAGGGGGTTGAGGATGGGAGGTTGAGGATGGGGGGGTTGAGGATGAGGAGGGAGGTTGAGGATGAGGAGGGAGGTTGAGGAGGGAGGTTGAGGATGAGGAGGGAGGTTGAGGAGGGGGGTTGAGGTGCGTGTTATACGCCGGTGCGTGTTATACGCCAATAAATACGGTACTTGTCTTGCTTAATGTTTTAAAGGGCAACTGAAGTGACTATTTGTTCTTTTCACTAGGACATAAAAGGTGGAAAGGCATAATTCTAAACTGATGGAGTTTACTGGTGTTTCAATTGATACTGAAAGTTGGATCCCTCCCATTATATATATATATATATCACATATTATAATTGTCTAACTACGATTCGTCGTCACGCTGCGTTGCGTAGTACGTACGACTTAGCAATGAGCGACGCAGGCGCTCATCGGACGGCGTGCCGTTAAACCGCTCTGTTACGTAGTGCGTACGATTTAGCGATGAGCGCCGCAGGCGCTCATCGCCCGGCGAGCGTCGCGCAGCGAGGCGAGCCGTTAAATCGCAGCACTTTGGCAATGAGCGCCGCAGGCGCTCATTGCAGGCGAGCCTCTCGTAGCGAGGCGAGCCGTTATGTTAAACCGTAGCACTTTGGCAATGAGCGCCACAGGCGCTCATTGCAGGCGAGCCTTGCGTAGCGAAGCGAGCCGTTAAACCGTAGCACTTAGAAAAAAAATACGAGATGAAAAAAATTACGAGATAAGCGGCGGAACCAAAACACTAAAAAAAACACTAAATACACACTAAAAAAATAAAATAAAGGTCACTTACAGCATGGGGAACCAGGCAGGACGTCTGGAAGTGAGTTGGAACTGCAATTTAGATCGATTTAGCCAAGTTACAAACATCGAAAATCGGCTAAGCGAGAAAAAAATGACCGCCGAAAAAAATGAAAATGAGGCTATACTACTACGAACTGCGTAAAACACAGCCACAGAAGTATGTGTTTGAAAAACAACGAGATAAAGGATGCGGATTAACCGCGCAATGAGTAAAAAGACAGTAGCGAGTACATTTTACGAAACCCAATTACAGATTTACACATTAACACAGATTTAACGCCTTTGTCTCGCGCAACATCAGATTTCCCGCCTAAACCAACGCATTTGATGAAATATAAGTTGCAAGTTACAAAAAAAATAAATAAATTTTTATTTATTTTAAGAAACAAAAAAGGGACAAATGTAGCGTCATGTTGTGTGGCAAACAAATTTCACAACATATAATTTTTGACCGTTTTACCATATTTACTGTTAAACCGTAGTACTTTAGCGGGCTTAGTGATGAGCGCCGCAGGCGATCATCGCCCGGCGAGCCTCGCACAGCGAGGCGAGCCGTTAAACCGTAGTACTTTGGCAAGGAGCGCCGCAGGAAAAATGCCGGAACAACAAAACGAAAATGAGGCTACAGCACTATAAACACGGAAAACACGTACCGATAATCCGCTAAGACGCATACCACACATTATCCGCCATTTAAGGATAATGCGAAAGTACACAGCTACGTTTCGGATCGCGCACGCACACTATTACACTGCACAGGTTCATCACGCTTACACAGCACCTCCACACCACTAATGCTGCAGCAACATCAACACAGATTGCCAGCTCTTCAACACAATGCATACAAATACGTAAATTCATTTATTAATTTGATTTCTATATTTCAGTAGTACACAGAAAACAACATTAGCTACCTTACAATTCCATATGTATATTAATAACTAAACAACTTTTAAAACATACACATCTGATTGCCGTCATTTTTTGACGGGCAATACGCTAGTATATATATAAATGAGGTGGCATCATCAGAGCCACTGAAATCTGCTGTGCACAGTTTAGGAATTAATTTGTTGATATTTAATGTTTAGACTCAGTATATGTCACCTGCCACATCTTTTCGCCATTATCGGGGAATATGTTTTTTTAGGCAGGAAGCCCACAGCTGTCCGGAATTTAGGAAAGTGTTTTTTTTTTAGTTTATTAATATTCTTTCTATTGATATTAGGGTTGGCTATTGAGAAGGGGGCAACCTAACCTTTGCGCGCAGGAGAATTGCACCGACATCAGCGCACTGGTAAAAAATCATTGAGAAATGCGCTCCGTTAATAGAGTGCAAGGATAGAATATGTGTATACCCTAACACTCTGAACCCCTCTAACCCTAAGACACATCAGCCTAACCCTAACCCCTAGACCCCTTAGCCTAACCCTAATCCTAAGACCCCTAAGCCTAACCCTTTGACCTCTAGGCCTAACCCTAAACCTTAGACCCCTTAGCCTAACCCTTTGACCTCTAGGCCTAACCCTAAACCTTAGACCCATAAGCCTAACCCTAACCCTTTAACCTCTAAGCCTAACGCTAACCCTTAGACCCCTAAGTCTAACCCTAACCCTTTAACCTCTAAGCTTAACCCTTAGACCCCTAAGCCTAACCCCCGTAAGCCCACCTTAGCATCAGTCCGGCGCGCAGTTGTCGGGCACGCAATTTTTGGGCGCGCATTTATTGGCGCGCTTTTGACGGTGTGCATTTGACAGACGCACAGAGGTTGTGCCACGGGGATATATAAGGCTTTCTCCCCTCCCAGTGTAAGTCGGTTCCAAACATCAGATCACACTTTTCTGGATTCTGATCTGATCACGTTGATAGGATTCTGCAGCTCTTTCCAAAGATGTGGTCAGAGATGGTTTGTCACCTTAAATGGTGCCCTCTCATTCACAATGATGTCATGGCAAATTCAAGAAAAGAATTAAAGACAATGGCCAGTATATCAGAAAGAGATGTTGGTCATCCCTTCACCACACTGATCTAGAAGGTCCTGAGGTGAGTACATCATTCTATTCAAAGGACGTGGGCCACTTAAATGAACTGGAGCTTCCCCTTTTTAACTTTGTCATTAAAGAGAGCATTCTTGCGGCCATGGCATCCTTGTAGATGGCTTGGAGCGCACTTCGTTTAGGTAGTGTATTTTTTCTATTGGTGAGCGTGTGCACTGAGTTAGGGTGGTGCGCCTGTGGCACGGGTCCTTGCCCCAGTTGGTTATTCAGCAGCATGGTGTGTTCATTCTGGTTGTACTTCTTGGGCATGTGATCCCCTGGAGCTTATATGTGTGGGTGGGCACGCACCTCTCGTTCCATTATATTTTATATGTTATTATTTAAATAAACAGGGCTGTAGCCTTTTACCACCATCCGATGCATTGGATCTTTTATTCCTGGGTTTACCCATATTGACAATGCACCGGTCAAGGATGATATGGTTTTCAGAGTCGTTAGCTTTATAATATTAATAGAGGGAGTTAATCACATTGGCATTTCATCTTGAAATGATCTTCTTTATTTTTGATTGAAATTATCTGACGTTCAGAAGATCATTCGAACTTACTAAGGGAACTAGTAGTTTAAAAAGTTGAGTTTTTACTTTATTTGATTCTATGGAGCCTATTTGTAACATTTACTGAAAATGTACAGCTTTTGGTAATTTGTTATTTAACTCTGCCTTTTAACTTCAACAGATTCTCTATTTTATGTACAGAAAACAGCAACCTGAAGGTCTGTTAGATTTACCTTTGTGAACACTTACAGTATATTGGTCCTTTTTAGGTGTCTGGTTTCTGTACTCTTCAGGTAATCCCACTTTGAAGCCAGACTACCAGCACTCAATCAAGGTTTTATTCCTTCAGAGGATGAACATTTGTCATGACGGAAATCAGCAGAAGGAACTTGTCAACACATACATGTGAAGTTGTCAATCTTTCTCGGACTGTAAAGTAGTCCTTCTTCAATAGAGCAAACACCACAACTCTGTTTATGGCCGTCGCCATTTCTGAACTATGGTAAACACTCAATGCGACAGTAGGGCTATCTGTGGTCAATTTCAAAACTAAGGCCTATATTTATTTAATAAGAAATTTTACAGCACAGGAGAAACAATCAATCAATATACATTATTACAATTGGATAATTTGATAAGCAGTCTAATAAAACTAAACAAGTTTCCAGGACAGATCATTTATCACATATTTATTATAATTCTTTGATAGTGTTTTAACAGTTATTAAATTGTATTATATTGTATTTTGTGTCAGGTAAAATGTCAGTTTCTAAACATAATTCTTAGATTTCTTATCATCTAGTATACACGGGGATGTGCGGTCCCAGTAGATGAGTAAAGTTGCCCTAGTTGAAAAGTAGAGTATCAGGATGAGAGTGAAGTGAGAACCGGAAAATGAGAAGAGACGGAAGGAGTCATTTGGAAGAAGATAATTAATTTGTGGTTTGCACAAATCTATAGATAGGTATTTAGGTTGGTAAATCTTTATATTAGACTTAAACTAGAAACAAAGGTTTTTAATTTTTTCTATGTCTTCTATGTTCCTGCCATCTGAACTTCACCTTTTCTTTCCCTGACATGCCTGGATTATTGGTTGTTGCACTTCATTCTAGATGCCATTCATATATTACATCCATCGCAATTAGCCACCCTTTGAAAAGAGTATTACTCTTTTCGGTGGAAATCATCATGTCCCACCTATCCTTCAAAATGTCACTCTTTTGTAGGAAAGACCCACATATACAGTAGCCCTAACCATGTCCAACGTTCTCTGGTTCCTTCTGTTGTTCTCTCTGTCCAAGTCTAAGAAGACAGAAGCCTGAAGTGTTAGTTCTACAGAATATGTATGTTTGCAGAGCATTGTATACATATTAATTGTCTATATCGCTAAAGCTCAGCTAACAACTCATACTTAATGGAGGTAACATGGCCTAATAGCGCTTAATTTCCAAAAGCATAATTGTTGGCTTCTGAAATGTTGGGAGGTATGCAGATCCCTCCAACTAATTAATAATCTTTCTTACTATCACTTCTTCCTGACCCCTGTTATTCCTTATCTGTTACTCTGCCCTGTTCATTCCCTTTAGATTGTAAGTAGCGAGTTTCCAGTCGTGTAGGGTGCTTTGGAAAAAGGCATCTCAAAACAGGGCCCCTCATTTTCTCATTTTGTCAATATTGTATTTTCCTTGTTCTTATCCCCTGTTCAGAGCTACAGAATATGTTGGCGTGATAAAAACAAATTAATAATAATAATAATAATAATAATAATAATAATAAAAATTGTTCATATGTTTTTCTGCCTGGTTAAATAACCTTTCAATGGTTAGCAGGATGGCACAAATTGCTGGTACGGTGCAACAGAATATTTCTATATATATAGAAATGTATATATGCAGTGACATTGATAGTGTATCTAACACACATGAACTTAATGCTCAATGTATATACGACTAGGGCATAGGGCCCCCAGGTGTACATTTCAGCCTTGATTGGGCCTCGTCAGTGAGGTGTAGCTGATAACTCCTTAAGGCACAGTGAGCAAGGGGTCCACGTCTAGAGCCCCTATCACCATGGAGACTAATCCCTAAGGGACACTTGAACAAATAAAAAAAAAAAAACAGAGGAGCTCAATCAGAGAACAAATTAACCTTAATAGGTTAGTTATATGGACATAATAACCCACTCTGAGAGCAGCCTCTTTTAGCTCACTTGTGCCCTTCACAGGGAGAAATATCCTGTAGTATATCAGGCTGGTCCCACTCACTAGAGTGACCCAGCCCCGAAATACCAGGCAATTCTACCCTGAACAGGAGAAACAGCAAAACCTTAGACGTGTGTGTGTGTGTATATATATATATATATATATATATATATATATATATATACTTCACTGCAGTCCACTTCCTGGGGTGAGGAGGGGCCGTGGCAGGCCAGAGAGCCGAGGGGGGAGCCACAGAGGTCCAAGGGGCAGCAGAGGTCTCCGGGGGGCCACAGGGGCCCGCAAGAACAGATGGGTCCACAAAGGGCAGAGGGAGGCCACAGGTAGCTGAGGGGGGGGGGGGGGGGCACAGGGGGCTGAGGGAAGCCACAGAGGTTCGTGAGAAGCCACAGGAGGCTGCTGGGGAACACAGGGGGTTGAGGGCGGCTGCAGGGCCTGCAGTGGTGGGAACAGAGGACCAGGGGGCCACAGGGGACCAGTGGAGGGCACGGAGAGCCCCAAAGGACTTGCAATGGGCACAGGGGGCCCCTTGGGCCTGTGGGAACCACAGTGGGCAATAAGGGGCTGCAGGGGTCACAGGAGACCCACGGGAGGTCTGCAGTTGACATAAGGGGCCACAGAGACCTCAGAAAGGCCATAGGATGCCCTTGGGGTCACAAGGACCCCAAATTAGTAGTAATTTGAAAGATAATACAGTAATATACTTGATTTGGCCTAGGGCAACAGAAACATTAACAGCCTTATTAAATTGCGATTCGGCCAATTGAATAGGGCTCTATATAAGCACATATTTTTTTACAGAAGTGTTTAGTTAGTGAACTTCTATCCAAAAGCAAGGTCTTCACTAACTAAAAGCTTCTGTAAAAAAATATTTGCTTATATAGAGCCCTATTCAATTGGCCGAATCGCAATTCAATAAGGCTGTAAGTATTTATTTGCACTATATATGCTGTTATATATACAAAATGTGATCATGACTAGAAATGGTTGAGTGGAAAATGATGGTATGATTGACAGGCTTATTGCAGAGTTAAAATGTATGTTTATACATGTTTACAACCCTCATTTCTATTTAAAAAATATTTTGAGACATATATGTAGTTGATATATCTAATGGTATGATCTTAATTTGGGATTTCTTTGTCCCTTTAATATAAAATGTTGATGTAGTTTCAAAATGTGCTTTTTATAAACCTTAATCTTAATTTAATTACATGTTGTCAATATTTCAGACCACAGATAGATAAATTTTCTTAGTTCTGAATGTAATATATGACATGTTGACAGCGTTAAAGACTTGGCAAGTACAGGCTTTATTAATGGAAATCATGTTTTGCTCTATACAGATTTTCCTTCAGGATTCCTGTGTATTATAATAAATGAAAACCAAAAAGGCATATATTTGAAAATAGATTTTTCACTTTTATAGTTCTGATGTTTAGATCTTGCGTGCAACAATTCTTTTACTTAATGGAATGAAAATTAAAAGTAAATCCAGTTTTTTTTCTATATGGTCTTTTGAATAATTTAACTTCAATACAGGCCAAATGTTTTTAGAAAGCAAAAAAAAAAAGCAAAAAAAAAACATATGCTTTATATATTGTATTTTTATTTGCAATTTATATGCTGGGTTTTGTTTCTTTCTGCTACTTTCTTATGAGAGTGTGTCCTTGTAAACTAGTCATGGTGAAAGCACTGACAGTTTTAGCTGCCACATTTGCATCCTCTAAATTCAAAGTCTCTCACCGCAGGAAGCCAAAATTGTAAGTTTCACTACAACATAATTGTTTATAAAAGGAAATACCGTATATACTCGAGTATAAGCCGACCCGAGTATAAGCCAAGGCACCTATTTTACCACAAAATACTGGGAAAACTTAGTGACTCGAGTATAAGCCGATAGTGGGAAATGTGCTGCCCCCTGTGTCCCTCTTGTGCCTTCTGTGTTCCCCTCTTGTGTGCCCTCTGTGCCCTTTCTTGTCCCCCCTCTCCCCTGTGTCTCTTCCCCCCTCTCCCTCCCCTGTGTCTCTCCCCCCCTTTCCCTCCCATATCTCTCCCCCTCCTCTCCTTCCCCTGTGTTTTCCCTCTCCGTTCCCTGTGTCTCTTTCCCTCCCTTCCCTGTGTCTCTTTCCCTCCCTCTCCTCAAGCTCCCTCCTCAAGCTCCCTCCTCAAGCTCCCTCCTCAACCCCCTCCTCATCCTCAACCCCCCTCCTCAACCTCCCTCCTCATCCCCCCTCCTCATCTTCAACCTCCCTCCTCAACCCCCTTCCTCAACCCCCCTCCTCATCCTCAACCCCCCTCGTCAACCCCCCTCCTCATCCTCAACCTCCCTCTTCAACGCCCTCCTCAACCTCCCTCCTCAGACCCCCTCCTCAACCTCCCTCATCAACCCCCCTCCTCAACCTCAACTCCTCATCCTCAACCCCCCTCCTCATCCTCAATCCCCTCCTCAACCTCCCTCCTCAACCTCCCTCCTCAACCACCCTCCTCAACCCCCCTCCTCAACCCGCCTCCTCAACCTCCCTCCTCAACCCCCCTCCTTAACCTCAACCCCCCCATCCTCATCCTCAACCGCCCCATCCTCAAACCCCCTCCTCATCCTCACCCCCATCCTCACCCTAAACCCCCCTCCTCATCCTAAACCCCCCTCCTCACTTTACCATTCTAATTACCTCCCCCTCTCCCTTTCCCCTCAATTACCTTCCATCTGCAGCTGCTCCTCCGCTCCTCCGCACTCCTTCCGCCTGCGTCTTGACCCGGCCAATGCTAATGAAGTGGTGGGCATGTGACGTCATGTCATTAGCATATGCCAGGTCCCGACGCAGAGTTTGCCCACAAGGTATGGTGCCCGCAAGGGGTCCTAAAGCCTATACGCGCGGAATCGGAGTAGCCCAACACTGCCGTTTGAGGCTCCCCCTGCTCCCTAAACATATCCCCATGCTGCAGGGGTCCCTATCGAGACCCCTGCAGCCTTCCCACATTAACCCCTATATTCAACTCACATATTGAATATAATGATTAGTCACAGACCACTTATTGGAGGGAAACCAGCCACAGCGTTTATTGGTAAACACAAATAACGTAATAACCATAACAATAATAAATGAACAATGTCCAAATGAGGGGAGGAGCCTAGCCAGAGACAGTACCCCCTACGCCCTGAACACTCGTCCAGGGCCTACCATGATGCAAGACCGTACCACCGTAGGGTAGGCTCTCACCCACTTTACCACTGTCCCAGCAACTCCCCTCACCACAGAGAAGGCCACAGAGAAGACCACAGAATACCTTATGCGGTCTCAACCCCCCAAAAAATGCCATGGCCTACTGCTTACCCTCCTAAACACCAGCACTATGAGCTTAATATCTGCTTATGAAGTTGGGCCCAGACATGAGAATACAGCACTTCATTTTTTTTTAAGACCTTTTGGACCAGATAACAGACAGATAAAGCAAGTTGCAACCATGCCTGATATATTCTGCATTCCATGAACCCGCTGCCTGACGGGTTTATTATCCTTCTACCATCTGGATCAATACAAGGTAGGAAGTAGGAAGTGCCATTCGCTACCTGCTCCTTTGTCTGGTGTTATTACATATCTCTGGAACAAAATGATTGCAAGGCCCTACCCCAGCTGAAACCATGATTGCCACTGAGGCGAAGAGCCCGTAGGATCAGATATACAAATGGACAATAATCTTTCACCGAAGTACCTGACCTTCCAATTCTCCAAACCACCTTCTCCGGAAAGCCCACTGGGCTGCTACAGTGGCTGCTTTCTCTTAAAATGAGTGGGTACCATGTTCTGATGCCGAACAAGCCCAACCGCTGCCCATGCGTCACCCATGTTTGAAGAATCATAAGTATAGAAAAAACAATCCTATCTGAGTAAGGAAAGGTGCAAAACAAGCTAGGCGCTTGCTCCCAAGCAAGCCGTAATACCAACGAATGGGTTGAGGTCACTGTATGCCTGGTAAACAGCCAACTTTCTCCCTTTACCAACCTGGTCAATGTTGGACAGTCACAGCCACCTCGACACATGATCACCATGGATCCCAGAACCAAGTACCTGAAGTCACCATACCTTGTCTGTTTACCAACCACTCTCTCGCTCCAAGCAGACCCACAGGGAAGGGAGATGGCCGTACAGAACCACAAAGCTTCACCATAACACAGACCTCTTTCCATAACAGTGGTATATCGGCTCCCTGGAAAAGGCTACCAGTTACCTGCTATCCCTTTTTGCAATATCTCCTGTTAAACCTTGAGCCACTTACTTTAACCATCAATCATTCATCAGGTACTTTAACACGGCTAGCTTTAGAAAATCTAAGGCTGCTACCTGACGCCCTACCTTCGGGGGAATAACCTCTCCGGGCCACTGGTTACTGTAGAACTTCAGCTTTATACCCCTCCTCATGCATCCATGACCACTCCACTTTGTGTGGAAACTTACCAGAACTGCCCATCCTCACACTATGGCCAGCAGCTTGAGGTGTGCATCTTAAAAGCACCAGTCAGCAAACTTGTACATGGGACCTGGTACCTGCTTCCCCTTACACTCTATATTCCCATGTCGGCACTGAGCCCATGTGTTTTAGTATCTCAGTACTGCGAGGGATGATGCTAACCGGGAGTTAATAGCCTGCACTATGGCTGTATTGACTGAATGAAATTTATTTTCTTATTCTGCAAGCTGCCCCACCGACTAAACAGTGCGGAAAAATTGTAAGATCTCCAAAGCTAGGTTCCTTGTAACACTAGACCTGGCCCGCTTGTACTCCTATATTTGCGAATAAACAACCTCAACGTAGGACCCTAAACCAGAATCACTCTGTAGTAAAACCACCATCATATTTGCTGGTAACAATACCTCATCTTCCATAATTAATCTCACTCCTAGAAAACAGTTTAGTGTTATTCTACACTGGGACCCCAATGGCAGGAAAGAACAATAAAATAACCACCATTCAATACCTAACCTCTGCCAAACTACCAGAAGAATGTGCTGAATGATGAAGATGGGCACCATGAGGCACAGGACAGCTTAGAATCTGCTCTCCTAGCAATGGCAGGCATAAACAGATCATTGTACCTGTACAAGAATCCGCAAGGGGCAGAATAGCGATATACATATGCCACAGATGGACTAATCGTCAAATCTATAAGTTAAACACATAAAAACATATAAAAAAAGAGGAGGCGTCTGGAATAAAAAATTAGGGAAGACAGTGTAAACCAACTATGGAAAAGATGGAACCCCTGATCATAGAAGAAAAAAATTGCCAGCAAACCTGATACACTAGGAAAAAACTTGGGAGAACACTGTATGAAACTGATAAGCTGACTATTGGAAAAAAAACTGACTCTGAAGTGTCGGTCGAATCCCTCATATGTTTGAAGCATCGCATAGAAACACATACACCCATGGAAACATCTACACCTGGAGGAAAACCTGTATGGGGATCGAACCCATGACCTTGGCATATTAGCACTACGCTCAAACCAACTGAGCAAACCGGGAATTAGAACATACTACATAAGAGGACCCGCCATAACGAAATAATAAGAAAACGTATCCAAACCACACTACCAGACAAACCGAAGCCATCATATAATGTATAACAGGGAAAAAAACTATACATAGAAAAAAGGGCAGATATAACCAAATTATGAAAAACAGAAGATGGGGAGATAGATGGAATAAATAACATAACATGAAAATCCCCTACTCCTAAACAACCCACACATCACATAACCCATTCTGATAAAAAAAAAAAAACATAGGTCGTGGGTCCAAGAGTCCCGAGTATGGGATCCCCACTAAACTGTGACAGGAGAAGTGTCCGCGATCAATGCCAACATAGGCCAGAGGCCTCTCCTCCAGGAACGCTCACCAGGATGGAACGTTGCTACTATTCTACAAAGAATTATCCTTCCAACTCCCTATACCGATGTTGCGTTGCTGCAACAAAGCCACTAATGTATGATTCCCAATCTGACAATGCTCTATTTCTGATGGACCATACTACCCTAAGTCCCCAGATTGCAAAACCCCACTAAGTAAGGAAAATACCAGCTCACCTATGACTGTAGCAACCTGTGGCATTCTACAGCAGAATAAAAGATAAGAAGGTCGCCCGAATCTTCTTGGCAGGACTCTGACACCCTGCACGCTCTCCAGTGACACTACTGCCCTTTGCGGCACAGGAAGCAAGAACATTTAAATGTATATTGAAGTGAGCTGGGTTATTAATGCATCTGATAGAGAACGTATAGTGTCTGCAAACATTTTTTTTGCATGAAAAGAAATTGGGGAGGGATCTGTGTACCCATGATGGCAGCTTACGGCAGCCGCTGAAGCAACTGGAGAAGCTGCTAGGGGTGTAAACATCACCCCCAGCACATTTTTTATTTTTTTGCAAAAACGGTTTGCATGTTTTCATGCAAACCTTTTTGCTAGGTGGGTTATGATGCATTCTACAGAATGCATTCATAACTCACCTCACTTTAATATACCTTTAAGCCTGTTACCACATCTTACTGTGACGACCTGCTAAAGTAAGAGGAACAGTTACAATCCGCACCCTTGCCTGTAGCTTCACTCTTGTAATCCATTACCATTTTAAACATGGCTTCCTTTAAGCATCTGCCTGTTATATTACACAGTTTGATTAAAGATCAAGATGGGTGATACACAGGCCAGGAGTCCTACCCATGTACAGCTGTTTCAAGGTTACTGCCTCTAATCAGCGTGAGGGGCGGATCCCCCAGTGTACCAGTGTAACTCCTTGTAATCCATCATTAACTAAAGCGACTATCCTTAGGTCAGCTGCTCCCTTGGCGCCGCTGTAACCCATCGGAGGCTGTAGTATGTTGAAATGTGTCTATTGACCCATAAGACACATCTGTCTAACCAATGCCAGTAGAATGACCTATACTGGGCAAGGCTGCCTGTATTAATAGGTCCTATATCCCTACTTATCTAAAACCCATCTAAATATTTACAGCTATTTTCTAACCTTTTGAAACACTATTTTTAATGCTTTTGTAATGTTTAAAATATGCTTTTTTAAGTATAATACAGCATTTGTAAGTATTTCTGTATTAGTCTGACTGGCACAGGGCTTCCTCAGAAATACATTTATTATAATGCATTTGTTTTTTTCATATTTAATTAATTGAATGAGCACATTTTCAAACATCTTTTCCACAATGCATTTGGTTCTTTGCAATTAAATTGAAAACAAATGTTATGTGATGGAGCCAGGGGCGTAGGAACCAAAAATATCTGATAGTTTATATACACAAACATATATATAAAATAGCGACTTACGTGTCAAAAAATGACGGCAATAAAATTTGAAGCCATGGCAATGTTGTTTGCCACAAAATGTAAGACTTTTGCTTTTGGAGCTCATTGCAAGTCTCTCCCCTTGTATACTTTTGCTCCTCTGAGCACCTTCCGCGCTCATTGTGAGCCTCTCCCCTCGTGTACTTCAAATTATATAAGTGCAGTATAAAATGTAAAATTTTTAAGTGCAGTGGAAATGATACATTTTTATTTTCCATTACTAATTAATAATTATAAAATTAATGTACGTTAATAATTAATTATTAATAAATAAATGTATTAGGAAGTGTGAAGCATTAATGTATTCATGAAGTAACGGCAGTATAAAATATGCTATTTAGCGTATTTTGAGATATATATATATATATATATATATATATATATATATAATAAATTAATATACTTTACCTATTTCTAATTAATATATCCAGCAATCAATATCCTGAAGAGCTAACAATCTCTTTTTAGATTTTCCGGCAGCATACAATGTACATTTGGACTGTTGCTGACCTGAGGAGAAAGTGTCAGCAATGTGGCAAGTGTGCAGTGTAAATAGGCTGCATGCGCGCGGCCAAACCGTTTGTTTAGTCGGGTAAATCGACATTTTAGAATCATAATGTTATTAGTTGCAAGTTAGTTTTGTAAAATGGAGGCGATTGTCTATATGTTATGCAGCTCTCAAGCATTTTCCGTCCTTCCTATTAGTGTATTTTGTACCTTGTATGTTCCTGGGTAAAAGTCGTACGTGCCTGGCGGTGTTTTGCGTGGCTAGGGGTCGTGTAGCCTCTTTTTCGTTTTTTTCGGCCGCCATTTTTTTTCTTGCTTAGGTGATCTTCGAGTGCCGAAACTCGGCAAATTCGGCTTAAATTTGCGTGCAACCTCACTCCCGGATGTCCTGGCTGTCCCTCCGTGCTGTGGGTGATGTTTTTTTTTTCTTTCTTGTTTCCCTTTTCTTGTGTTTTTTGATTTGCGTGGTTCGGATGTTAAATTTGTAATTTGCGGGGGGCCGGATTTTTTGCGGGGTCCGGTGTTACAGGCCGTAATTTTTTAACACAATTTTTTCAAACTGCTATGGGGCTCACACTGTGAATTGGATAATTGAGATTTCTGTTGATCTGTAGTCCCGCGGGTTGTAGGGATGATCTACCACGGCGCTCACTGCCTAAGTCTTTGGCGCTCATCTTCACCAGCGCAGTGAGCACCTTCGTCACTTACTGCCTAAGTCGTGCAGGGTTGTAGGGATAAGCGCCTATGGCGCTCATCTCCACTAGCGCAATGAGTGCCTTCGGCGCACATTGCCCTAAACTGCGGTCCATTGCTTTGAGTGCTGCCGCCACTGGGGACCTATAGTTTATTGAGGAAGCATGGATGCCAACATGTACTGTGAAAAAACTGAAGCAGTTTATGATCCCCTTCCTTCGGAGACTGGGCCGCAGGGCAGTATTCCAACATGATAACAACCCCAAACACACCTCCAAGACGACCACTGCCTTGCTAAAGAAGCTGAAGGTAAAGGTGATGGACTGGTCAAGCATGTCACCAGACATAAACCCTATTGAGCATCTGTGGGGCTTCCTCAAATGGAAGGTGGGGGAGTGCAAGGTCTCTAACATCCACCAGCTCTGTGATGTCATCATGGAGGAGTGGTAGAGGACTCCAGTGGCAACCCATGAAGCTCTGGTGAACTCCATGCCCATGAGGGTTAAGGCAGTGCTGGAAAATAATGGTGGCCACACAAAATATTTACACTTTGGGCCCAATTTGGACATTTCCACTTAGGGAGGTACTCACTTTTGTTGCCAACCGTTTAGACATTAATGGCTGTGTGTTGAGTCTTTTTGAGGGTACAGCAAATGGTACACTGTTATACAGGCTGCACACTTACTACTTTAGTTTGTAGCAGAGTGTCATTTCTTCAGTGTTGTCACATGAAAAGATATAATAAAATATTTACAAAAATGTGAGGGGTGTACTCACTTTTGTGAGATACTGTATATATATATTTATTTAATATAATACATTATAGAGTGATAGGGATCAATGGAGAAATGATAAAAACAGATGCAGATAGATGATAGATGGACAGATGATAGATCCATGTTTCCAGTTTCCAGCTGTACATACAGATACTTCAAATTTGTTGACCATGTCTAAACATGTCAAGCATTGTAAATGCCCAACTATACATTGGATCCACATATACACTGATACAGTAACACGTGAAGAATCTGAGCCAATGATTGAATAAAAATTACTGTTGTCTTACAATCATGTTTTTATATATGTACCATGTACACATTCAACACATTTTCAATTTATTAACATTTCATATGCATTATTCCTTTCAGATTTCACTATCCATTCACTATGGGATGATTCTATATTTAAAAATATATTTAATGACCAGATAACACAATGTGCATTTGTTATTGTAAAAGGGCCACTGTGCTCCTATATTTAAAATCTGTTTTCAAGAAGTACAATTTTAGAATAGCTCTAAGTGGCCCTAAGTGTAGGCATAACAAGGCATATACATGGACCAGTTTATTATGACACACATTGTTCTCATCATTACTTGGCTTTTGGTAATTCATTATTACATGTTGTCCCACTGCTCAAGGGTGTATAAACATATTGTATTATATGTCCAGCAATTCATTCTCTACAGGAGTTTTCAACAGTCTCTTTAATTTATTACCCAACACAATAACTAACATTTACAGCCCGCAGAGACATTTTTCAGGCACATAAGTATATATTTAAGTGTCATCCTCATTTCCTCCTGACCCTGGAAAATAAAGAAGAAGAAATAATTCATTGAAATGTTATTTAAACCTTACAATGTGATTGATTATGCAAAATACTTGTATATTTTATTCCTAGCTATAAAACAGATGTCTCCAGGCTTGGAGGAGATGAGGTTCCTAACTAAAAAGTCTCTTGTGAAAGATTGAAGAGTTTGCTGTCCAGCTGAGAAAAACCAGAATACATGTGATGTAAGAATATTCACAGTGTCAGAGACGAGATCCAGCCAACGCCAAGTTTGTATTTAATGGAGAAAACATCTGCTCGACCAATGGGTCGTCCATTAATCTGAACTTATGTCCCTTCCAACAAACAATCAAAATGTCCTATGCCACAAAAAGATGTTTTTCCTACATATAGCCTGGGTTTTATTTTGATTTACTTTACTTACTTTCATTTATATAGCACTTTTATCCAAAGAGTTTTACAAACTTGCAAAATAGTGCAAAATTGCAAAAAAATTGTCATATTACAAACGTACCATAGCAGTACAGTTGTTTCAAGCTGATCAGGTGCTCTTAGTTGATCATGATCCACAGACATCTTAGATTATAAACTCTCCTAAAAATAGGGACATTATCTCCTCATGTAACACTGTGTATGTAAAAATTTGCTGTCTTGTCTTTTTTTTTCTTTGCATCGTTCAGTAGTTTCTGACTCTTTATGACCTCATGTCCATTTCCGAGTTTTGACTCAATAAAATGAACTTAAACCAGGCTTTGTGGGGCAAAGTAATTTTTTTGTGTCCAGTCATCTCCGACTCTTTGTCACCTAATAGACAGTAACAAACCAGGACATCTTTATGTCCATGCTCATGCTGATCCACTTGGTATTCATGTCAGAGATACTGGAATGGATTACCAGTTCCTTCTCCAGTGGGCCACAGCATACAGCTTCTGGTATTCATATGTGGTTTTCCATGTACTGACCAGGTCCGGATTCAGGGTGCTTGGATTCAGGTGTGACCTCTTGGTTTCCTGACTTGGGATTGAACCCAGGTCGGAGTGGTGAATGCACCGAATCCTAACCACTGGACTGTTTTTACTGCCTTCTAATGTAATGTAAATGTCTGTCTACTGTTTATTGCATTTCTATACAATCTGCTTGTGCTCTAAAATGAAAATCACATATAATAGTTGTCAAACTAAGAAACGTCTTCACGCAAAGCGAGGGGCCGCATATGCAGAAGGTGGAGGCTCCAACGTCGGCTGCAATGAGCCAAGGGCTCATTGAAGGCCTCAAATACGGACCCTCACGAAGCGAGGGGCCACATTTGCGGAGGTGGAGGCTCTACGGAGCCTCACAAGCGGTTACAAACAGCCACAGAAGCGGGACAATCAAACAAAACATCTAACACTCAATGACTAAATACGGACAAAAAAATACAATCCGCGGGACTTAGAAAGAAAAACATTACGAACTTGCAAAAATACGACCTTAACGGCCGACCCGCGCTCAGCGGAAAACATTAAAAAAACACTAAATACACACAAAAATCTTATAAAAACCTTACCTGGGACGTCTGGAAGTGAGTTTACACCTCAATTTAAGTCCAATTTCCCGAGTTTAGAAACTCGAAAATCACCTAAGCGAGAGAAAAATGGCCGCCGAAAAAAATCCAAAACGAGGCTACACGACCCCTAAAGCCGCAAAACACCACCAAGCACATACGACTTTTCCAACAACCTGTATGAGTTACAAGATACACTATTAGCAAGGACGCTAAATCATCGACAACTGCGTACCACATCCACATTCGCCGCTATTTTACAACACTAACTTACACAATGCGGAAGTACACAGCTACACTAATGGCTTCCTCTCACGCACGCAGCCTATTTACATTACACACTGCACACATTGCTGACACTTACACCTCAACTCAACAACACTGCAAATCTACATTGCTGCTGCAGCAACATCAAAACAGATTTTTAGTTCTTCAGTACACTGAATTACAAATAGGTAAAGTATATTAATTTATAAAAAAATTTAATTAATTAATTATCATAAAAAAAGACATATACCCCCCAAAAAAATAACACTATCACAATAAACGCAAAAGCCCTTCACCGCGCGCCTCAAAACGTGCGCAACGGTGCTCATAGCACACAAAATACACCAGCGGACAGCCTTGCAATAAGCGCAAAAAGAACATCAGCGCGGACCTTACAATGGCAGCAAAAGCGCCTCTGATAACAAAATATACACCAACTAAGAGGCTCGCAATGAGCCCCAAAAGCGATGAGCGTGAGGCTCACAATGAGCGCCGAAGGATTTCAGACCACCAAAACACTTACTGTCTGTCACAAACAGCATTACCTGCCTTACAATTTTATTGCCCCGTCATTTTTGACGGGCAAGTCGCTAGTATAATAATAATAATAATAATAATAATATATGCTGCTTACTGTTTCAAGAAGCTTATAATTTAATGCACAGGTATGGTAAATACATCATCAAACAAGCCAATATTATATTTAATGGATCACTAAAGGTAGAATTAATGTGGTAGTATAATCACTCTTCAGCCCACCATATGTGAAACAATTGCTGTAGTGAACTACTCTTTACAAAAGTCCACCACACAAACCAGGCACTCACCACGCACTGATGAACGTCAGTAATCGTGAAACAGTTCTATAAGTGACCTGGTTTATGAATAATCCATCCATTGCTGTGCCTAAAACTGTGAAATACAGTAAGCATAAGCTTAAAAGGAGCCATGTATATAGTGGTTATGTATCAACATAGTGAGTGCAATGCATCAAATGTATTTCAGAGAAAAGATGGGTATTCCAGCCTTACAATGACCCAAAACACACAGCCAAGGCAACAAAGGAGTGGCTCAAGAAGAAGCACATTAAGGTCCTGGAGTGGCCTAGCCAGTCTCCAGACCTTAATCCCTTTGAAAATCTACGGAGGGAGCTGAAGGTTCGACTTGTCAAACATCAGCCTCAAAACCTTAATGACTTGGAGAGGATCGATAAAGAGGAGTGGGACAAAATCCCTCATGACATGTGTGCAAACCTGGTGGACAACTACAAGAAACGTCTGACCTCTGTGATTGCCAACAAGGGTTTTGCCACCAAGTGCTAAGTTGAAGGGGTCAAATGCTTATTTCATTCATTGACCTGCAAATCCATTTATTACTTTATTGACATGCGTTTTTCTGGATGCTTTATTTTGTAATTCTGTCTCTCACTGTTAAAATACACCTACCATTAAAATTATAGACTGATCATTTCTTTGTCAGTGGACAAACATTCAAAATCAGCGGGGGATCAAATACTTTTTCCCCCTCACTGTTTATATATATATATATATATATATATATATATATATATACCGTATATATATACTGTATATATATACCGTATATATATATATATATATATATATATATATATATATATATATATATATATATATATATATATATATATATATATCACAAACCGGTACACAATGACCAGATATCTGCTTGTTTGTGATCCATAGGACATCTCATTAAGAAGTGTCATGACTGCCAAAAAGTATTGCCAGTGGGCTTTCCATATTTACTTTTACTACATACCTCTTATGTAGAGGTGATAGAATATGAGATTAATTATATTTTGTTCATTTTCATCAATATACCATTAAAGCAATATTTCACTAGAAAAGGGTCTCTGTGATTTTGTGCTCTTTTGTTTTTCTTTATAGAATATATAAATATATATATATATATATATATATATATATATATATATACAGTATATAGCAAGATCAGCAGAGCTATTGAAGCAGAATTTCATTTATAAACTAATCAGAGGTTAAAGGTGAAACACTGTTTTTGTAAATTGTATATAACTGTATGGTATATTTCTAGAACAAATATTTGGATTGTGTGTGCACTTTCTCCCAGTTTTCTGACATTGATTTCCACATCTTTGGCCTGTTCCTGCACCCATCTGTCACAGACTTCCACTTGCCAGCAGTACACATTAATCACACCCTGGCCTCTCTGTACCCTCAATTCATTTCTGTATTGCCTTTTAGCAGTACAAGGGTTAAAAGAAAGAGAGCCTGATCTGGTAAGAAAGCCGCATCCGTCAAGTGAGCTTAGCTAGGTTTTTCTACGCTCGGAAAGATCTATTCATCAACCTTCTCCAAAAATATGTGGTTTTCTGGCCGTGCAGTTACTGTGAGATCAATCTCGTCCAACCGATCAATAAAACTCACTTTCCTAATCTTATTTTTTCCTGTTTCTCAGATTTTGTTGCAGCTCGATTCTACGGTTTCTATGATTCTTGGTAAAGATAAGATAGGCCCTGTGAAGAATGCTTTTCCAATCAAAATACAAACACATCTTTTTATTTAAAATTCTATGATTGTTAAAAAATATTAAGAATCCAACAGAGTTGTAAAAGTAGCTACTTGGTTATACCATGTGATAGCATTGTTGCTATATATTTTAATATCATACATTAAAAAGGTGCTGTTGTATGGATTGCCATTGAGGCTTATATAAAAACAGTCTTTGAGGATTGTTACCACAGTCCTTAAGTAGTCAGTTTGTTTATCCAGTTGGTAGTTGTTTGCTGAAGCACTCTAATCCTGTTGTGGTTCTAGATAAGGTGGCATAGCAATGTGATGACTTGGTGTAAGGAGACACAGTAGTAGCAATGTATCATTGGTGTTATGAGAGACAGCAGTGGCAATGACTGTGGCAATGCGTTTCATCCACTATAGGGCTTTTTCATGTCATCACCTGATCTGGAAGAGCAGTGGGAATCAAAAGCTGCAGCTAACAATAAAATACTTAGAGGGACTAGACAGGGATTTCCCCTTTCCCCTCTACTTTTTGCCCTATGCATTGAATCCCTATCCATAACCTTAAGAGACAGTCAAAATGTAAAGGGTATCCGATTAGAGGACAACAAATAAAAACTAAGCCTATTTGCTGATGACATCATGCTTACCATCACAGAACTATTAACAAGCCTACCCAACATGTTTCATTTTCTAGAACAATTTAGCAGCATTTCAGGTTTCAAAGTAAACTCCAGTAAAAGCGAAGCACTAAATGTCTCTTTGCCAAAAAACTTAGAAAGCTATTATTAACAATTTTTTCTATTAAATGGGTTCAACAATATATCAAATACCTAGGCGTCAATATTCCCAAGCAATCTCATTTGTCATACAAAGCAAATTACTCCATGATTATAAAAAAATACTATATAAATATATCAACACTTGGTCATCACACAAAATTTCATGTGTGGGAAAGATCCATGCTATAAAAATGAACACACTTCCCAAGCTGTTATACCTCTTTCGCAGAATACTGGCAGCGATTAACACAAAAGACATTCAAATTATCCAGAGGGCAATCTCCTGCTTTGTCTGGGACCACAAAAAGCTGATAATAAATAAAACCACCATGATTACCCCTAAAAGTAAAGGGGGCCTAGCCCTACCAGACTTAGTAGAATACTTTAAACTTCCAGACTTGCGCAACTCTCCAAGTGGTTCATTAAAGAATACACACCTGTGTGGGTAGAAATTGAAAACTACATCCTTAAGGAACAGAATCTCATAACTAGTCAGCTGCTTTGGCTAAGCCTGCACCATTCCCTCCTTCCTAGCAGTGTGGCTAATTAACCTAACCCTATGGACTCAAATGAATAAGAGGAAGACTCTAGTAGAGACAGGATTATGGCTCACTCCTTTATGGTTACCCCAAAGAGACACTTCAATTAACAGAATTTCCCAGCTAGCATGGTGGATAGATCCAAAATTAACTATCGCCACTGACATATTAAGTGTAAATCAGCATTGGTCCCCCTCGACTTTTAGTGAACAGAACCACCTACCCCTTAAAGGATGGCTCAATGTAGCACAAATCAATTAAAATCTATCCAACATACTAAAAATGAACAAATCGGCCTGCAAAACCCCATTTGAAAAATGCTGCATATATAACTCAAATGGTAATAAAAACATTCCCATCATCTACAATTACCTGTTAGACCAGGTCACACCACCTAAGCTTCACCACCAATCCTCATGGGAAACAGAACTTAACATCACCTTAGATAGCTTTCAATGGAGTAAAAAACATAAAAATGCAACAAACTCCTCCCTTAACATAATCTTAAGAGAGAATTCCTACAAAACCATCATGAGGTGGTTCCTGACCCCTGCAAGACTAAAGCTCTCTAATCCTTTTCTAGATGGCAACTGTTTTAGAGGTAATTCCACTGGTACACTAAGCCACATACTATGGGACTGCCCTAAAATAGCCCACATCTGGACAGAAACCTATGACACCCTAGAGAAGCAATGGGGACACAGAATACCTCAAAAACCAGAGGAAGCTTTTTTAGGTCTCCCTATCACCTGCCTTTCCAAAGAGGCTCAACTTCTCTCAAACCAAATCTATTTAGCAGTCAGGAACACTATTGCTAAAACTTGGAAGATGTCCATTCCTGTGTTTGGGGAAGTACTGAAAAAACTTAAATACATACATTCAATGAGCTTGATCTCTGCCAAACTAGATGACAACTATAAAAAGTGGGCTTCCTGTTGGGACGTTTTGGAAACTACGAATTGGATGGTAGCATAAAAAACAATGTAATATATATACATACCTCAGAGACGATATTATACTAAGCTTCCCCCATCCCATCTTCTCCCACCCTATTTCCTTTCTTTCTCTTTTCTATATATTTTTTTTATTTTCTTTTAATTAGTACTGGCATAATATGCCATATTTAATTGTAATTTATGCAACAAAACAAAAAAAAAATGGGAAAAGTAGACACAAGTTTTTTTCTGGTGTCATTTGAATACAATATATGTTGTTCTAACTCTGTTCTAACTTTTATTCCCATTTAAAAAAAAGCTGCATCTAACAACTGGATGAACTAAAGACACTTTTAATATATATACCTTGTTGATAACTAAGGCATTGACGAGATGCAGTTATCTTGTACCTCACTTCCACCCTAGCTCAGTTACCTATGTAATTATATTTTGTAAAGGATATATTTCCTTAAAAGATTGAAACCATATGTTTTCCCATTCCAGTGATTTCTCCATGCATAGAGGATCAGATATTTCCATATCTGTGCAATCTTGGTTGTCCCTGTGTTCAAAAATGTATATATAATCCAGAAATGTTGGTGCAAGGTTTAGATAAAATACAGCTGTATGAGACAAAGAACTCCTTTCCCGGTCCTTTCTATGACTTGGGTCTCCTATACTTAAAGAACTTCACCCCAGCAGGATCCATTCTGCTCATTCCCACAATCACTAACAATGAAAAAACAGTATGGGTAAACCAACGGGCCACAGACAATTTATTTAAACAAACATATATATGTACCAACATGGTATAATAAATGGGCGGAGCCCGACCAGGGGCAACAACCTCATGACCCTGGGTGCGCGCCCATGTGTCCACCTACTTTTGCTCTGCACCCGCCCATAAAGTAGGGGCAAGTCCCTTTTTAATTATACCCCTGGCCCGGGCAACTCCCCATCCCACCACTAAGCAGTGCAAGAAACAAAACGCTTACTGAACTGCGCTCCCCCTCAAAACAGCACAGGCCCGTTGCACCCCCTCCTTGCATTCAAACATAAGCATTTCCATCCCAATTTCGGTCAAATGAACGCAATCAGACAGGAACCATTCCTCCTCTGCATTACCCTCAACCTCAGGAATCCCATCTTGTTGCAAAAACTAGCCAACAATTTATTGACTTTGATCCGAGCACCACTCAAACGGACAGGATCCCTGGCATTTCGCCACAACCTCCTCCTCACTATGTCTGACCAGATGACTACCACTACCGCAAACCTCTCCTTCCATGAAGCTATCTCTCTTTTCATATCCCTGACCAAGCGTTTAATGGGCACTACACCTAAATCGTTCCCCCTAGCATGGATTATAATTACAAATAGCAACCAAAACGAGAGGGCACGTAAATCAACCAACTCACTGACAACTTTTCATCTCAACCCCTGAATGCCAGCCCATCGCACCAGTAGATCCTCCTTTAGTAAGCCAAGTTGCAGGCCGGTTGGCAAAACTATAGCAAACTGTTCTGCCCAATAAATATACGAATGGCAAAGTATCCAGCGCCTGTAACAGATATGACAAGGTTAGCCGATAGCAGCTGAAGGTCTTACATAACTCCGCCAACGCCTTGATTCCCACCTTCCAATTCTCTTGATCACCTCCTCTGGCAGCCCAACACTTGTCACCACTGTGGCTGCCCCAATACGGAAGGAGTGGGTACCAAAATCTGCCACCTCCAAACACAGGTAGTGTAAGCAGATTTTAAGCACCTTGGAGAATTGGAACAGAGAAAGCGCAAGCCCATTCTCATGTATTAAGAGTAGCCCCGGATAATCCGGTCTTACTTGCAGATAACTAGTCACACACCCCAGAGGACAACAATCAGTACCTGTCTTACTTAATACAAGCTCTCTCCCTTTTCCTGCTTGGTCGGTTTTGGACCTACTCAGCCACAATGACACACAGCCTTCCGGTAAGCTAACGTCTACCCACTGCTAGGCGCAACCAGTTCCCCGACTCTAAATGCTCCGAAAAAGGCCAGGGCAAAGGCTGTACAGAACAGCGAAGTCTTGTAAGGGGAGCAACACACCTCCGTCAGCACCTCCGATATGCAAAGCAGCAGCGAGAACGTTATAGGTCGCCTCCTATCCTGGGTCTGCCTGTTTTTGAACATGCCACACACAACCCACTTGATGATAAAGACCTTAGTCAGCTCCCGCTGTCCGACTAGCTTAAACATAAATGCTAAAGCTGCTATTTGCTGCACCACCGCAACAAAAACCACGGCAGGACACCCGTCCTCCTTTCTTCGGAGTCAGCACGCCTAGCCAACTGCACCAATTCCCGCCACCTCTGCCAACCATGTATTTGGTGCCAATGAGTACCTTACCAGTTGCGCTTCCTCAGCGCTTCATGCTCCCAAACTTCCTCCCGGATGCTGAAGCCCTGTTGCTTCGACCCTGGTGCCAGTAGCCTGAAGGATTCCCACTGGAAATGAGAAAGGGCATAAGCAATACCACTACGCATTCCAGGCCTGTGCTTAGCCAGGAACCTAAACGTTCCAATGCAAGCAACACAACACCAACTATCGCATCAAACGTATAACCAGCACTGCTGTTGACTTGGTACCATTGATGGCATGTACAACCACTATACTGTCTGACTGGTACACCACCTGCTGATCCCTCAGCCCTGAAGTTCTCAAAACAGCCCTTCATCAGTTAAACCCGCCTCAGTCCACTCCACAGGCCAATGAGCCGCGCCCCACTTCCCATCACGCGTTGGTGAACAGCTGGATATCTCTGTAAGATACCGCCGTGGATGGATAAGTGTTATCTCATTGAACGTAATTAAAAAGAGTACCTATACTCGCACATCCTCCCTCAGAGCCGCAAACATACTGATGAAATGATGAGGGCGTTTTACACCCATCGTGGCTAGAAAGCGTCTACAAAATATCCTACCCGTGGGTTGGATCCGACAAGCAAAGGCTAACATCCCCAAAATGGACTGTAGCCTCCTGAGAGAGACCCTGGGGCCTAACAGAGCCTCCAACTCTGACCGTGAATCTATAACCTTGTCCATCGAAAGGCTACCCGCCATCCTGACCGTGCCACAGGGGAATTCCAAATTATTTCGCCAATGTTTGGAAAGCATCTAACAGTTCCTGACATGCGCTGCTGTCCGCTGTGTCCACGAACATAAAGTCATCCAGATAGTGAACCATACTGGAATGACCTGCCAACCCCCTTGTGACCCACTGTAAAAATGTACTAAACGTCTCAAAGTAGACGCATGAAATGGAACATCCAATGGGTAGGCAGAGGTCCAAGTAGTATTCCCCGCCAAAATGACCTCTCAGCAAATATTGGCTGGATGGGTGCACCGGCAGAAGGCAAAAAGCCGATTCCACATTGACCATCGCCATCTACGCCCCAAGGCCCGCATCTCGCACTAACCGCGCTGTGGAGTCAAAAGACACATATGAGACTGATGACTGATCCTTGTCAATCCGGTCATTCACAGAAGCACCTTCCGGGTACGATAAGTGGTGGATGAGTCTAAACTTGCCTGGCTCTTTCTTTGGAACTACCCCCAGCTGTGACACATGCAAACGTTCTATTGGCGGTACCAGGAATGGCCCCGCCATTCTACCCACGCTCACTTCCTTTGCAATCTTTTCCCACAAAACTGGCAGGAGAGAGAAAATATCAATAAATTTGCTTCTCCATATATGCTCTTTGACATCTAGGGACAGATGCGCCCCCAGATTGTCCAGTGTGAAGACAGCAGTAGCTTTCAGGGACTCATCAGAGTCCCTAGGAACCTCCTGCGGTGCAGGCACCCCCGATTGCTTGACTGCGCAGGTAACGGCCACCGTAGATCGACCCTCGCATGGTGCAGACTAGCTAAGGGAGGTCATGCCCTCGCTGCCAACCCTGCTACCCATTCCTCTACTTCCTTATCTGACAGAGCTACTCCATGACCCCTCAACAAAGCTTTAAGCCCCGTTACTAATTGTCCCATGCTCCTGACCCCCATAATGTGTATGTGTTGGTTGTAAACTCTCACCTTGCGACTGTGTCAACGGTTCTGGGGGGCCTGCCCCTGCTCAGAAGCCATCCTAGTAGGCCTCCCCTTTCCTGGCTCACAATCAGAGCTGGAACCATTGCAGCTGCAGGATCTGTGATTGATAGACCGCGACCGCTCTCTAGAATTTCTGAAAAGGCAAAAGGAACTTTGACTATCCTGTCTGCGCCTGCAAGATGAGGTCCTGACAGCATCCACGTCATCCATGGAAGATTCACTCTCAACCCCCACTGACCCTAATGGTTTGCCTAGGCTCCCCACACCCTGTCCCTGTATAACAAGGTCATTGATTCTGAAACCATCAGCAGAAGGCAGAGGAGTTAGTCCCGTACTAGGACCCTGTTTGTCGCTGTCATCTACAGTCTGGTGTTGTTAAAGGGCAGCAGGAATGCCTGTACCGCCCCTGCATTCGTTCTAGGAGTGGTCAAAGCAAAAGAAAAAGGACTGTACCTTGTAGTCGCCTTCCTGGCTCTCACTGGGCAAGCTGCCCTGGCTCTCTTGACAACTTCGAGGTGGCTCGCCTCACTGTTGTCTCGCATCATGTCTTTTACGATGTCCATGCGTGTCTTCCTCAGAGTGGACGCTCCGGCCCAAGGGCCGTTGGCACCCTGTGGCAAACTTTGAAAGACAGAATCAGACTACACAGTGGCAACGGGGACTAGCCCTGACGCTAAATCCCCCCTAGGAACTGCTGGCTTCTTAGTTGCTCCTTTTGCCCTTGCAGGACCCTTACCACCCTTTTTGCGAGGGTGCGAGTCTGGTGGAGTGGGGGTGTCGGAGAGAATGAGTTGACTCAGTGGTGCCTCTGAAGGGTTTACACCTGCAACACCTGTGTCACTCTCTCTCGCATTGCTATAAGGCAAGGGCTGGTGGACTATGCCCTGGCCTGCCACACCAACGAAAGTGCCCCCACCCTATGGCAAGTTGCCCCGGAATAAGATGCTCAGCCTGCCTGCCAGAGGGGCCTAGGTCTCCAAAGTCGCCAAAGCTGCAAGCCACAGCAGACTGCGCTTGGGGAAATGCAGGGGAAGAGGCTGAGGCACCCGCAGGAGTGCCTATGCGGTCCTCTAGCCACCTAACTCCGTAGCATAGGACCTGAGAGTGGATCACCCCTAGCAGGTGATCTAGCTCTGCAGTGGTCTGGGCATACATCTAAGGATGTAACACAAACATTAACGGGGGACAAATAAAAAGGACTGGTCCTGCAGCAGGAAGTACAGACTGCAGAATGGGCTACTATAACCCAGCACACACAAAGCACACCACCCACACAACACACAAAAAATACAATACATCACTTAATTGGGACCCCACACAGCCACCGATGCTGCTCTGGCCTCAAGGAGAATGTGATCCGAATGCTGGCTAGATGCAGAGTGAGCAAAATGGCACCGAACGTGCACCAACACCCTTCCCAGCTCCTACCCAACCAATCAGTGTACTACGGGGCCTCCAGGGTTGCAATTTGTGAAAACTTGGGAGAAGCATGAGGCTTAATATCTTTAGACAGAATATTTTATAACAATTTTCAAGTTAGGTACAGGAAATGAGACATGCAATATTTTCAGAATTTTAAATATATAAAAAAGTGGCTCAGAATGATGACATCATAGGTTCAATTCACTTAAGATTGGCTTCAGTGCTACTGCTGTGTTTTGGGCATCAGATGCAGGTAAATTATAGACATTTGATATACAGTAAATAAACCCTTTCAAATAAATACACATTTTTTATTAAACTGGTGCAGCATGATGACATCATAGATATGTTTCTCTGATAAATGACTAGGCTAACTGGCAAACTGGTTCACAACAAGCATGAAATAAGCTGCACACCATTATATCTGACTGGATTTCAGGCATACTATAATTTTAACATTTGAGATAATTAAGAATTTTTGTTAAAGTGCCATGGAATGATGACATCATAGGTATATTTCTCTATAAATGATTAGGCTGACTGGCAAACTGGTTCACAGAAAACATGAAATAAGCAGCACACCATTATATACTAACCCGGCTCTATCTAAGACTCCAACTGGCCGACACACAGCCTGAGACAAGTCAATAACAGCATGGAAATATTTTCTAACAGAACCTTTCATCAGCTCGGCCATAAAAGGTCAGCACAAGACGGAGCTCCGATAGATCCTCTCTCTCTGCTGTCCTAATGTTATTAGCAATGACTGTTTCCTGCTCAATCACGCTCCCAAAGGATTTCCAATAAAGTTTTTATGTGCCATAACTGTTACATTAAATAAAACTGAAAAGTATTGAGCAGAGCTCTGAGTAAATCACTTTGCAAGCCGGGCAATTGAGTTAGGAGTGAGAATTATGGATCTAAGGCAGCAATTTTATTTATTTTTTTAGCTGAGAAACAGCAATTTTCATTGAAGGTTTTTAATTATCTTCATGGGATGTAACTGGTTTACCCTTCAATAAAGAACCTGTAGGCGTGAAAGATGGTGGTGATAAAGGGCTGGGGGATTTATCCTGAGACTCCTGAACATGGAATGTTTGTAAGAAGCTGATAGGTATCGAACCAACAACCTTGAGACTACACAAGCTGTGAGCATCCAATGCAAGAATTGTTCTAGTGCTGAGATAGGCATGCATTTGGATGCAAATGCTTAACTGGTCAAGGTAGTGGTCATACAATAGAGTGTTGTGCGTTTAGTTATTAACTAATTGGCAGTCAAATTAGTATTTGCAGAAAATAAATTAATGTTGATTTCAAAAATCACATTTCTATTCCAGTGTTTAGGAGTATAGCAGGGCTGTTTCCGAGTATCGGCACAAGAAGCTGTCCTAAAATTTCTATTAGACGGACTTGTTTGCTTGCAGTAGCCACCACAGGGTAATAGGCAGACAAAGACTCCTATGATACAATATCTGGGGCATATATTCTACCATGACCAGACACCTGATAGGAACTAGAGAGAAATCTGCAGAAGTATAAAGTTCAAATGTAAGTCAAGAGAATGTGTAGCTAACAAGGCTACAGGGTTCTCACCCACACTGTATCCTGCTACCATCCACCATTTAAAAAGAGGTACATTGCTTCTATCAACATGCATATTTTGTCATACTTCCTTTTTAATTTGTTTAAACTGTCCTTAAACCATGTGTTTGAAATTTGCCACTTTGCTATGTATGTATATATATATATATATATATATATATATATATATACCCTCCGCAATCTGTAAAGCTAAACCCCTCCCTCACTTCCTACCCAGCTAATCATTTGTCTCTCCATTTCAAACCTCAGAGGCCTTCAAACAGCTACTGGCTCCTTCAACCAATTCCCACCCACCTCTAATTGTTGCAGCTATATAGTAATCAAATTACTATCATTTGTATATATATATTATATTATCTGAACACTAGGGGCAAATAACAGGTAACATACTACAGCCACTCACCTGTATTGACTTTTCAACTGGCAGCTCCCTCTCCCACTAAATGAAAAACCTTTCTACCTTTGTACACCCACCTACCCAAGTAAACTTCCACTTCCTTCCTGAGCCCTGTTGTTCCTTATCTTTTCTTCCCCAGGTTTCTGTCTCTTCCATTCCCTTTAGATTGTAAGTGTTGCGAGTTTCAATCTGCTTGGACGCTTTGGAAAAAAGCACTTTCTACAAAGATTTTAAGATCAAAACAGGGCCCTTCATTTTCTGCAGTTGTTAATACTATATTGTTCCCTGTTCTCTTCCTCTGTACAGCGCTATGGAATATGTTGGAGCAATACAAATAAAGGTTAATTATAATACAAAGTTAATAATAATAGGAATGCTGTAAATGAGTAACTTGTTTCATTTTGCTACAATCATATCTAGAACTAGGAGCACCATCAAGGATTGTGTCAAGATTTTGAAAGCTGGTCCACCAGTAAGACAACAGGTCATAGAGTGAAGGAATATTGCTGTCAGTTCAGTGCTTAGTTATAAGTTGTAATTGCTTATCTTGAAAGGTTGGATGATTAAGATGAACTTTCTCAACAAATGTAGTTAGTTGGCTTCTGGTAATATGTATACATGTAAGGGGTAATGATGCTGGGAAGAAGCAAAACAACATATATGCTTCTTAGGTAGGGCCTATTCTGCAATGCATTTTATTTGAACCACCATACTAAATTCCTCTGTTTTGACAGATGTCATGGATGGTCATGATGACTATTTTGTTATAGACATCAGCCATTTTGCTGATTTATTTTACTTGGAACCTATACTAGCCAATGAGGAGATTAATCAAACATATTGCTTGTTCAGATTTGATGGCTATACAAGTCAATAAACCTACATTTTGTCTTCCAACCATTAAACTGCTAGTAACACAAAAATTGTTGTGAAATTGTCAGATACAGAGTTGTTTGCTTAGCATTTCTGTTTGAACTCCGTGAAAGAATTGGCCGGCATAGAAAGAAGATGACTAATACACGCAGTGGTTTTGCTGACTTCTTCCAATGATGGGGATACCAACCTTAAATCCCCCAAAAATTAGAGTGGCATGTAACACTGCTAGTTTGTTTATTTGGGAATTAGCCATTGCTATGTCTGTGAATTTGTAGAGTGGGGTCACTGGTTCCTATCTTCCTGAAGTGTCCCATTTAGAAAAGGCTAGAATTGAGTATTTTTCTATAGCTCTAAGATTTAAGGAAAAGTAGTTGCTTTTGACTAATAACTAATGAGGTTCTCATATTTGTGGCAGGATTCATTCTCCCCTTTTCCTTGCCACCTTCATAAAATGATTTCTCATTATAGCTCTTTTTTGAATAATGTTAATAGACCGGCACACAATTATTGCTCATGACAACAAATCAGTGACATCGGACCAATTCAGTTGGACACTAAAAGATGGTACGTATTAGAGGAAATGAAATCCACAGCCTTGATCTCCTTTCTGTAGCAGAAAGAACATAGTAATTAATTACTAAATTCAATGGATAATTTTCATGGCTTAGTAATTAGCCTGTTATTAAAACATCAGAAATTAGCAATTTTGTCAGTAACTGGTTGTTAATTACCAGTTCATCATAACCTCTGACAGGCAAAGGCCCTTAGAGGAAAGGGCTGTTTAATGATACTCCTGCAGAGCAGAGTAAGACTTCAATGGACCAGACGTATCCATCTTCATTATGTTTCAATATTCCACAACCGTCACCAACTCCATAAATACAGTACATTTCCCTGTAACTAAAGGGATTAAACATCAAGGTCAAATGTGCGTTGAGTGGATTCATTACTGTTTTATAAGATGTTCCCCAAATGTGTCCTTTTCTGTTTTGTCAAATAAGATGGGGGATTGGCTATACAAATCAACATAATTATGTGTACTGTGCAACCTTATCGAGTTAATATCCATCATAGCCACCAAACATAAAAATGCAGATAATCACACAGATAAGGGAGCAAGCGACCCACCTAAAATTGCGCATAATAAGTGTTAATAAGTGTTTTTATTTTTGACTTTCCAAAACATTTTACCTATGACAAATATACTTCTTTAATACAGCCTATTTTAAATAATATCCTTTAACCTTAGGATTGTCCGCAGTGGGGTTATCATAGAGGTGCAATATTTCTTCTAGGGCCACCTCTCCCTCTTCTCAGTAGCGCCAAACGGTGCCTTTGCTACTGCAGGGACATGCCTGTGAAGTCAGCATTCAGCAAATATTGATCCTTCAGAGCCAATCACTGTGATTTATGGAGCCAGAAGGTAAACATTGACCTTAGCAGAGCCAAACTCAATATTTACCTTTAAGGACAATCTATCCTGGTATGCTCTGTACAGAAGTCAATACCTGTTCTGCTACCTACTCTGCTTTTCTCGTTAAACAGGTTCCTCTCTAGAGACGGCTGTTTCTGTCAGCAGCTCTTGTTTGGGATGTGACAGTCTCCATGCAGAATGCATAATATACAATAATACAGAGCACGACTGCAGATCCTTTCACGTCATGTACAATGGATTTTTTGTTATGTTTTTCACCATGAATCGTAAAGGGCTCCTCATATTTTCATCATGATACACAATTCAGACACAGCGGGCTAAACCCAATAAGCAGAAAGATGAGAGGTCTTCTATATGCTGACCAGATTTTTTAAAATGAAATCCCAGTGGTGAATTGGAAGGAAAGGTTAATACAGATACATACATATCAATAACTAACCTAAAATGTCATGGTAGATAATATTCTATCATTTGTAAACAATTGTTGTGCTATTACCTGAATGTACATGAAACCTTAGAGCTGTTTTGACATGTACACATGAGAGTGTAGAGACCAATGCGTGAACCATGGTCCAAGATTGATCAGTTTGAGGCTAGTCAAATTCCACTCTAAGGTTCTAGCAGTAGGTATGCAAGGCGAGGTCAAAGCCTAAAGGTCAAAAGCCAAGGTCAGGTTCTGGATATTTGAAACAACAACAGAAAGATACTATAGGTACTTGAGTCCGTGCTTGGGCCCTTTAGTATTTGCTCTTTTCCTAGAGCTATTGACATCAACTGAGTCAGTTGTGTTTATCTTAACCTGAGATGATGCACCATGTGCCAATGTCACACTGAATAACATGAGATTGATGCCCAAAGTGGGCAACTCAAGTGCGGATGCAAAGAACTACATACAGGGATGACACTGATAGGTCGATGGACCCTACTAAAGCTGACATTCAATTTATATACAGTATCTCCTTCCTAATTCTACCAAACCTCTCTGCTGCCTTTCTTCTCCAGCTCTGTACTTCTTTCACAGGGTTAAAGTCCTCATTTCGGACATTTAGCATCTCCTCCACTGGCACCTGTGTTGCACCACAACTGTACCCTACCTACACGTCATCTCTTAGCACCAAAGTATACCTTTTTGGATTACAAAAATCTAAACACTTCAAACAATATTACTGTCTGCTTATGCTGCTAACCAGGGGTATTAGGCAAACATTATCTGGAAGCTATCCACTGAAAACTGGGACATATGGTTATATTAGTCATGGAGGGAACTCTCTTATTTCAATGATATCATATGGATCTTCTTTTTATGTTGGGAAGATCAACCCTTCTAATCTGGCTACAGGGATCCTAGTCCCACAGCATAACATAGGATCTATTATCTACTATTAATATTATCTTTTTTTTTGTTGAAGCGCCAACTTATTCTATAGCGCTGTTCATAAGTTAAGTTCCAGACAAAGATAAATACAAATTAACACATAGCAAAGCAAGGAGGGCCTGTCTTTGAGCCTCAAATCCAGTGTCCATGGTGCTTTCCCCAAAGTACATTGCAGGATTGAAACTCGCAGACTTACATCCTAAAGGTATTGTGAGTGGTAAATAAGGAAGAGAGAGGTGATGAGCGTGTTAGCTTGTTAGGGTGGAAGATGAGATGGGTTTTTAGTGAGGCTTTGATTGTTTTGAGGCAGGAGGATAATCTGGTGGAGTGAGGCAAGGAGTTCCAGAGAATAGGGGCAGCACAAGCAAAGTCCTGAATGCGAGAGTGAGAGGAGGTGACAATAGTTGCAGATAGAAGAAGGTCATTATCAGAATGAAGAGGGTGGTTGGGGGAATATTTGGAGATTAGACCAGAGATGTACGTGGGTGCGCTATTGTTGAGGGCTTTGTAAGTTAGGGTCATGATTTGAAATGTTATTCTAGAGGCTAAGGGAAGCCAGTGGAGTAATTTACAGAGAGGTGATGCCGACACTGAATGTTGTGTATGGAAGTTGAGTCTAGCAGAGGAATTCATAAGGGATTAAAGTGGAGATAGTCGGGTGGTGGGTAGGCCAACAAGAAGCGAGTTGCAGTAGTTGAGTCGAGAGATGATGAGAGAGTGTATTAGGATTTTAGTTGTGTCTTGTGTAAGATAGTGACGAATTCTGGAGATGTTTAGGCTTAAAAGACACACTAGTCTGTTGCCAAACTTACACATTCCCAAATTTAGGAGGCATACAATGTAGAGAAAATCCATTCCAAAGTATACTCATATGTAAGATCTTGCTCATCTTACAAACTGCCCTTTCCCATATATGAAATATGTTCAAGCAGTTTGACACTTTCTTTCTTGTTATTCCATAAGTACATTTTCATCTGCACTTGCAAGCATGGGATTTTGTCCTATATGCCAATATAAAGGGGAACATGCAAGTTTGTATGAGCGTGACAGTACTTTGTACTGGGGGGTAGCCTTCTGACACTAACAGGAGCAGATTTCCCAATATCTCTTGTGAAACTGGTGGAGTATGGCTCCCAGGTGTTTACTACTCTTTCAAACTCTTCCAGGCATCCAAACAAAAATATCTTCTCCCCTTTACCCTATAATTGAGAATATAAAGCACCTTATACTCAGGATTCTTATTCACAGTGCAAAGAAGATGTGGTCAATGTGGTCAGGGACTGGGTTAGCTATCAATGAGTATAGAAACCTGGAAGACAGAGTGAATGTGAAAAAGGAAGGACGTTTTAAGGAGACCAATGATAGGATTTAGCATTTCTGTAATGAGGGAGAGTCCTAAGAATAAGACCTCAAGTTTTTTTAAAGGATAGGACTTAAATGTTTCTTTCACAAAGCCAAATTTATTTTTACTGCCGTTCTTATATGATCAAGTCTATACAAGTAGCTTATGAGTACATCAGATATTAATTCAATATGTTTGTTTGTAATCTGGATTTATTCTTGATTGTCTGGAACAGAGGAGTCTGTGGGCACTCAAAGTATAGCAGTGGGGTTGTAAACATAGTTGGCGAAAATATGGTACACCCTATAGAGTTATGTTGAGGGTTGTTAAATTGCTGACAATTGTCCATATTCAATTCCAAGTCCGCAAATCGACCGCAGAAAGCCGAATGTCTGCAGGTGTGTTGCGGCCTCCCATTGGTCTCCAATTGCGATGCTATTTAATTGCTCAAGGCCACAAGTTACGGGCCCCAAGCTAAAACCATAAACCATGCACTGGTTCGGAGTTCAGGGAGGGAACATCATCAATTAAGCAAGCCTGTAACCTCCCATTTCAAATCAACCAATAGAAAATGAGACTGTCATTATTACGGCAGCAAAACATGGAGGTTACATGTCAATCAATTAGGTTCGGGGTTCCGATATGCGATCAGACCCTCAAAATAGTGAATTATGAATATGAATGCCAATACTGTTCTAGTCCATATGGGTGGCCTGATTTGTATTAACTCATTGATACCTGAGATCGATTTAACCCGAAATGACACCTAAAAACAAATATTATTTCCTGCTGATTTGCGAGTTTCAGACTGTTGTGCAATTAATTCTAATATCAATCATCGCTTTCCCCGTTATTTAAAGTGCAGTATTGATCTATTATTTACAGTGCTATGAATAGGTGCTTAACCCCCTTGCAGTTCATCTATAGCACTCGTAGGATTTTCTCCTTCATTTGCCATTTATGGGTGTGAATACATTTGCGGGCTTGGAGAAATTGAGCAATTGAATAGCGATTTGCGATTCTAGCCTTGCGAAAGTGAAAGATCAAAGGCTTCTGGAGGCTGTAAGTTACTAGTTTAACCATTACCATTTTTTTAAGCCCGTAACTTGGAAGTTGATCGGAGCAAGCAAAAATACTCCAATTGAATAGCAAATTTACTTGCAACGTCACTTACGGGCTCCTGGATTTCTTGAAAGCTCATTTGAATAGGGCTCTATGTATTTTGGGCACAGCAATGGTTGTATTCAAATAGTTGTCAAGATAGTTCAACAATGGCTTCAATTGTTACAGTTTCAGATCAGGAGGAAGACCAATATAATTTAGATCAGTTATCCATAATGCTTTCTATGAGTGAAGCATTTCCATACTATTTGTCTGTACCCATGTACTGTGTATACAACTTAGCCTAACCCTAACACCAACACCAACTCTAACTATAATACTCAGCCTCTAATGTTAAATATATCAAATCTAGCAAAATCCTTTCCTTTCATTCAACCATCTTATCAGACTTGGGAGACCAAAATTAACTAAATCATAGCATCCCCAAAACTGAAAATGAATACTGTTTAATTACAGGCATTTATGCAAACAAATCTAAATAATAAGAGATAATAGATGGAAGTAATTGTTGGTTAGTAGTAAAGAGGCTATTGCTGGTGTAGATATAATTGAACTAGTAAACACGTATGAAATGTGTATTAAACAGTACTTCTCAATATCTTGAAAATGTACTGGATGACGCTTATACTAAAATGGAAGGTTTAATCATGACTTTAGATAACACACTCTCCATTTGGCTTGTCAATATCAAAGCAAAGGATTTTCTGTGACTCGTTGCTGCACGTCTACATATACAATTGTCTGTTCTACTCAAGGTCCCCATGTAGTAAAATACCTGTCAATAATTTTGTCAATACAGACAACGTAGTATTGAGTAGCCTAGGACATAGGGTCAACAAGTTACTAGCTTGTCTAGTTCAATGAGATTGCAATTGATGGCTCTCAACCAAGTTGGTGGAGCGAGGATCTCTTTGGAGGACAATACAGCTCAATTTCACTTGTCGATAGTCTTTGGACTGAAGGTTGTGAAGAACTTCAGACAAGAAATTGCCGATGGGAATTGCTCAGGGAAGAAAGGGAATAACGTCATTTTCCCTGAACATAGAGCTACTGGTTTCTCACACATTGTACTTGTAACTAAATCAGCACAACATGACTTGTTGGTGTCTTGGCCACTATACATATAAAAAGCCACATGTGTAATTTAAATTGTTCTGGGACACCAAATTTTTAAACAAATCTCCATCTGTACACAAGGTGGCTGACAAATTGGGTATATAACAAGCTTTACTGATTTTGACATGCTTTAAAAAAATATATTTTAGAATAAATAAAGCCATTTAACAGGGTCCGTAATTCACTATTGCATTTTATTTAGGATTTGCCTATATATGATTGTAAGAACGCCACTCTCTATTCAGACTTCTTTCATCCTACTTCCTTGCAGGCTGTTTGGGGGTTTACAATAGAGCCAGTCACTGATACCTGAACTGAGACATATTTGGCTTTAGACCACAAGTTGCAGTTGCCTGGTCTAGAGCGAGTACATCATTTTGTCCATAGAACTTCATAACTCTGTTGATGGAGCACAATGACACCCCCTAAGTAGAGTTGACCAAAAAGAGATATTTACAGATGGCAATTATTGTTAATTTCATGTTTTAAAGGATTACTATAGTTTGGGATAAATGTTATGTGTTTGTGAAGTATCTAAAAAACAACAACATTACATTTTAAACAGGTTTTACTTAATAGCTTTTCATGCACAACTTTGTTAATGTTTAAAGCATGCTCTTTTACATGGTTGGATAAAATAACTGTGTCCCATGCCCCCTTAAGTTGCCTGATATACAGTAAATAAATAGTTTGTTATGTGAACAGTGTATCTTTTAAAGAACTATGATAAAACCTGTTAAGCATACCAGGAAGGAATTAGAGAAATGTTATGTGTTTGTGAAGTATCTGAAAAACAACAACATTAAGTTTTGAGCTTAGATGCATATGTAGAGAAAATCTTACATTTAGCTGCTTATATCATGGGGGCTTCCATATTGGAATGCTAGTTTGCCTTTACCCTTATAGGGTGGTATATAATATGTAGGATTGCTCTTCAATGTCGATCTGTTGTTATGTGGCTGCTTTCCATTTCCACCAGACATCTAATCCTGTTATGGAAAAAAAAAATCCATTAAAAGTAATTGCATTCATAAAAACAAACAGTGAGACACTTGTTAGTTCGGGCCAGGCCTTAGGGCCTGGTATAGATTGATATGCTACAGGAGAGTTATGCTCAGTAATGTCACACAATACTATTCTCAGGTGTGTGTCTCACATTTTGCACATTATAATAACAAGCTCTTGGTAAGAGCATGACCCATGCATGATCCATTTAGGCTAAGATGATGAATAAAGGACACGACGACTGAAATGGGAGAACAACGGGCCACAGCTTTATTTATAAATGATTGTATATAACGACACATAACTTTATTTACACAAAATACCCCAATACTTTTTCCGGGGGAGGAGCCCGGCCATGGACAGTGACCTCACACTTTGGGCCCTGCCCAAAGCCCCAATGCTTATATTAAACACGCCCTGTGAGGTAGGGCCAATGCCCACTTAGGCCAGTGGGCCGGGCAACTCACCTTCCGCCAAGCCATAAAACATAGCAAAATACACAAAATTGCCACTTCTCCACAAATTCTTTGAATACAAAAACCTCTTTTTTTTTTTTTTTATATATAAATATTTACATTTTTCATTTTTACAGACAACCAAATTAACAGTGTGGGTGGGTGAGATTTCAGTCGGGAGACAGCGCTGCTGTGACAAACGGCGCGAAACGCGGATGCACGACACGCCCCCGACGCTGCTGATTGGCTGACGGCCTCACAGGCTCCGCTGGGTCACGCGACGCTACGTGCTGACCCAGGAAGCCTGTGCAGCTTCCGCGTCAGACATAATGTTCATAATCCTTGGTGTTTACACAAAAGGGTCATTGGCCACTCCAGTGTCATCAATAGCCTTACCACCTGTGGGCATCACCGATGGGATGAAAACAATGGATGTGGGAAGCCCTTCCTATTTTTCTGCTGTTCCATTTGTTTTTTTAAGAATAAAGTCATGCAGTTTAGCTGCTCCCGACATGCACTTATGATTAAGTTGAAATAAAACTCATACTTTCAGTGTCCCTTTAAGTCAAGTATGTTTGCCAGACAGCCACTGTCACATTACTGTGTACATCATTCTGTTCAAAGCGCGCTGTCTTGCACCTCTCTAAGTGCCTGCTCTTAAACTGCATCTTCCTTGCATATCATTGCCAGTCTGAGTCTCATTTGCACAGGGGGAGTAAATAAAATCTGTCAGCCGATCACTTCTCTGAAACTTCCTTTTATATATCACTTTCTAGACAAGTTGTTGGAAGTTGTGATATCGCAGACAGATAACAAATCACAATCTGAGCATCAGTGTAACATGCTATTTTTAAGGACAGAGTTTTTCCTATATTTTTTGGGCTTTTCTTTGTAAGTGAATAGAATTATACATTTATTACTGTTGTAAGGTGTTGGCAAGTCATTTTCACATAATAAAGGAGACAGACCCAGACTTTAAAGGAACACTGTCACCCCGACAAGCTGGGTTCATTTTCAAGAGCATTGAAAACTGTCTCTCCTTTTTTCTAGCTGCTTTTCTCTACAGTAAATCCTATCTGAGATATTCAGCATTGTATGTGTTGCTTATTTATGCTAATGTGTGGCTTCACATGTTAATTTTTGAGTGTGGGAAAATTGTGGGCATTTGCATTTGTCTATCCCATTTGTCTATCCCACTATCAGTATATTAAAAGGGCCACTGAAATCACCATATATGCTCTTCATTATGTGGAATAGTACTTTCTTTTTTTAAATTGCTGCTATATTAATTAGGTCATGAGTTTCTAAAGGCCTTGGTTTTAAGCTGCTTCTAATCTTCCTTTGCATTGTCAGGACACTTGAGGTGCTGTACTAATTAGACTCAGTTGTGCAGGTTGTGGAAGGAACTGTTACATTTGCAATGTTGGCTCTTTTAATGGATATATTGTTCTTTTTCACTACTTATGAAGTATGCTGACACATAGCATAGTGGTTAAGATCCTGGATTGTGAATGGGGCAAATGTAGGCTCAAGTGTTAACACAAGGTTGTCTTCTTTTTTTTTCAAGCTAAAACTGAATATATATATATTTTTCTATAAAGGGGTGATTTGAGACAAATTATTTCAACTAAAAATGTATAAAAATAGAGCTAATAGAGCTGCCCACTGCACTACATCTAAGCCTACTAAGCATTGACTATATAAAATCATGCCATAAATGAAACCAGTGTAACAGTTTTGGACCTCACTGTTTCTGCAGATTCTTGTGGGATTTCATTATGTGCTATACAAACAGTAACTAAAAATGGCAATATCTAGTCAATTGACATTCAATGTGCTTTTCCACTTTCTGTATGACACTGCAAAGCACATGCTGACTTCAGAGTTCCTTTAGCCACTGTGTTTCTATATTAACAATACAATTATTTAACAACAACTGAAAATAAGCAATAGATAAAAATGAATACACCCTTTAATTTATTACCTTTTATATGAAACTAGCTACTTATCTGTCAAAAATGATGGGGCAATAAAAAAGTGTTGAAATGCTGTTTGTCACACAATGGGAGTCTACTGCGTGAATCAACTGCTAGCCTTTGGCGCTCATTGCACCCTAAGTCCTTCATGTTGCCTCGCTTTGTGAGGCAACGGCTCGCCTCGCTTTGCGATGTTCGCATTTGTGAGGCTCGCAGTTGCAGGCCTATGGGCCGCCAACAGCGATCACTGCATGCCTCAACTGCTTGCCTTCGGCGCTCATTGCACCGTAAGTCCTGCATGTCGACACTTTGTCCAATGATCGCCTTCGCATCTCGCATAGAGAGCCTTTGACCCACATGTGGGCTCGCGAAAATGTTTAAGGTGTCAGACCATAATAAAGTGATTTAAATATTTAACTGCTTTGAGTGTCCTATCCCTGTCAGCCAATGAGAATTATTCATAAAGTAAGGGCAGTGTAAAATAGATGGTTTTTTTTGTAATAATTAATTAATAAAGGAATATACCTTGCTATAATTAAATAATACATTAATATACGTTACCTATTTGTACTTAATAAGCAGCAATCAATATCCTGAAGAGCTAACAATCTTTTTGGTGGATTTTTTAAAATATACAGGGAGACTGTTGATCATCTGAGGAGAAAGCCTAAGTCCCACGTTTTTCAATGCCTCAACTGCTCACCTCGCTTCACGAGGCTCGCAGGCAATGAGCGCCTTTCTGCGAGTTTCAATGCCTCAACTTCTCTCTTCTCTATGCGAGGCTCGCAAGCAATGAGTGCCTTTGGCGCTCATCGCCTAAGTCGTGCGAGGTCGGAGGACTTCTGTGCCTCAACGGCTCACCTTGCTACGCAAGGCTCGCAAACGTGACAATGAATCGCACAATTTTGGTTTCTGCTGACTGCCTTGCTAAGATGAAAGGAGAATTTTAAAGTAGAGGAAGCATCTATCTGCACAATGGGAATGTAATAGCTAAAACTTCCAGTACTAGTGGAAAGCTAATTAGTTTACCAGTGCACCCCTTCCAGACATAGTAAAGATTAATTGTATTTAAAAGTTACAAAATGTGAAGCATGAAAGCTCTAAGTTGGATGAAACACATTGGATGATTGTGGGCACCAATACCATTTCCAAATACAGCCTTGCTGTTGGGCAGTTCCAAAGGGACAATACTATTTTCCAACAAAATTGAAGATCCTCAGTGATGAAAGGGATGGTTGGGTTATATATTTTGTTGGGTTATTGGCTATGTTAAGAATGGTGTTTATTTTACACTGCCACTTGCCCGTCAAAAATGTTGGCAAAAAAAATTGAATCCTCGCAATGCCCGTAAGTGAGGTTGCAAGCTCATTTTCTATTCAACTGAAGTCTTCTGTCGGCCTCCCAATGGCTTCCGAGTTACGGGCTGGAAAAAAATAGCAGTGGTTCAAAATTAGTTACGGGCTTGAAGGAAATGGCGGCCTCCGAACAGCTTCGGAGTTACTAGGCTTGAAAATAAAAAGCGGCAATTTAAAACGAGTTACGGGCTTGAAGGAAATGGGGACACCATTTTTTTTTCAAGCCCGAAACTCTATGTAAACTGACAATTTTTTTTAATTCAAACCCGTAACTCGATTGCGGGACTGGCGCTGAGCGCCTTTGGCGCTCATTGCGAGCCTCCCCCCCCCTCTACCTTATGGGCCTTTGGCACTCATTGCTGACCTCTGCAAACCGTAACTTTCGGACCTCGCGATGAGCACCTTTGGCGTTCATAACGAGGCCCGCAATGAGCGACTTTGGCGCACATTGCGCATGTGCATGCCCGTAGCTTTTAACATATCGTTACTGACAAACTCACAATTATGACAACTATATATGTGATGCTACACTATAAGACATTTTTGTTATTGTTTCTTCTGATTTGTTTTCACTAGAGTTCCATTAGGTTTGAGTTCTCCTATATTAACTACAAGCAGCATAAGAATGTGATCCCTGATTGAGAGAAGTGGAATAGGATAATCATCAGAAGTGTTTTGGAGAAACTTCAGGAAAATTCTTCCTCATCACATACAATAAAATATAAAATCATTTTCAGTATATTATTGTTTATGGAGTAAATATATTTATTCGATTTACTTCTTTAAGTTACATATTTATTTATCTGATTATTTTTTTATTTTAGCCATTTTGCCAATTTCTTCCTATTAGAGCTCCTTATTTATTTGTGTTCAATGACACGTTCCTCAAGTCTTGAAGGGAGACCTGAGACAGATCTATGAATATAGACTACTGGCAGGTTACTATTGAGAACATAGGATAAATAGTGGCATGTTCCTCATTAATAGAGACCGGTGTTGGGTTCCTCATGGAGGAAGATCAGCGTTAGGTTCATTATGAGTAGAGATCAGTGACAAGTTCACCATGAGAAGAGACTAAGTAAAAGGATCCTCACGTTGAAAAACCATTTGTAGGTATTTCATGGGCAGAAACCAATGTCACATTCCTCCTGAGAAAGACCAGTTGAAGGATCCTGAATTGGTGAAACCATTGGCAGGTTGTTCATGGGAGAGAACTGTAACAGGTTCATCATGGGAAAAGACTAGTTGAAGGATCCTAAATTGGACAAAAACATTTGTAAGTTCTTCATGGCGAGAGACCAATTACACAATCCTCCTGAGAAAGACCAGTTGAAGGAGCCTGAATTGGTGAAACCCTTGGCAGGCTATTCATGGGAGAGAACTGTGGCAGGTTCATCATGGGAAAAGACTAGTTGAAGGATCCTCAAGCTGAGAAAAACATTTTCTTCATGGGGAGAGACTAATGACATGTTCCTCCTGAGAAAAGACCAGTTCAATAATCCTGAATTGAAGTATCCTCAAGTGGTGAAACCATTGGCAGGCTGTTCATGGGTAAATAACTGTTACAGTCATGAGAGAAGACCAGCTTAAGGATTCTGAAGTGGAGGAACCATTGGTATGTTCTTCATGAGGAGAGACCACTGGCTCCTGATAAGAAAAGACCTGTGGAATAATCCTTAAGTAGAGGGATTAGTGGTAGGTTCCTTAAGGACAGAGACTAGCTCTAGATTATGTATCAGCAATGACCAGTGTCAGATTTATCATGAAAAGAGTGGAACGTCCTACAAGGACCTCTTTCACAGCATCATCGTACATACTTGCATTATGTACCCAAGTGCCGGTAGCTCTATCATCTCAGTACCTGTAATCAGCAACAGTTATCATCATGGTAAGCACATCAGTCTGTTCAACTCTGAGTGTCATGGGAGACAGAGGGAACAGGAATAATTAGACGTCTTTCTGACTTCAAAGATTATGTATGCCGCTACCTGTTACATTTTTCATTCCTTTGACATGAATGTGCCAAATTCATGGTATTATTTCAACTTAGAAGGCAATATTTTTATTAATAACAGACACACAGAGCTACACAAAGGAGGGTAACAAATTAACCCCATGAATCCCAGACAAGTCGGGTAATGCCAATATTGTACCAGAAATGTCTTTCAGGAAGATTGTTAATCAGAGTTGTTGTAAGAGGACGTTTTCCTATTTAAATTATATCTTTCAAATATTGTCTTGCAGTTAGATTTTATATATGGCAAGTAATAAACAAGAAAATTCTACACTGCAAGAAAAGTTTTACACTGTTATACAAATGTGTGAGAAGGAGAAAAGACATACTTGAAGATAGTGTAGAGGTGCATGGGGTTCAATAAAAATCACAAGGATGTACAGGCATACGCATTAGTCCATAGTACAGAGTTAGTTAATAAACCCCATGGCTCTAAAGTGCCACTGTAGTTTTGGAAAAGCTTCACATGTTTCTGAAGAACCGAATAAACTAACAACATTTATAGCTATATAACTCATGAGCATAAACTCATTCATAGAGATAATTTACAAAAAGCAGACTGTCCTTTTGCTATGAGGACTACCATTTTGGGCTGTTAATCTAGCTTTAGCTTCAGTGAGAGGGATATCCCTCTTATCCTACTACAAGGGGGAGTTGACCTTGAGTGCTGAGAAGCATTTAGCTGTATTTAGTTGATATACTGTAATCCATAGTGTTAATCCTCTCAGACTACTGGAAATCTCATCACCAGCACAATCAAGCAGCTGAAACAAGGGGTTGGTATTTCATTGTGAATATAAATAAATAAATATATAGTAGACTCTCAGGTAACCTGCACCCATGGGGATTGGTAGATACCGGATACATGTTGTTTCTGGTTGCTTGATAGTTACTATTAAAAGAGGCTAAGATTAGCTGCACATAGGATGCTCTGCTAAGTATATTTGTCAGTGAGGGCTGTTCTAGCAGCAGCAGCTTTCACTCATCACTTATACACATGGAAGGTTGGGCTGGAGGGTGCAGTGCTGAACCAGGAGAATGTAACGAAAACACTGCCCTGGCTCAGTCCCTCAGGCCTGTCTGCTTCCAGGTAACATTGAAAATTGCAGAGACGTGGAAGCAATCTGGGTGCCTGTAAGCATTTTGTGGCATGACAACCTGGCTCCTGGCATTTGTTGAGCCCGGAAATTTTTAATTGTTATTTAAAGTACAATATTAAACAGTTATACATGTAAAAGATGTGTTTATTTTTTGCTTATGCACAATATAGATAAAAAATGACCACAGTGTTTGTGACAGAAACTATACAGGTGTCCACCTAACATTGGCATGCAGGTAAAAGGGTTACTCACAAATCAGCTTATCTAAACAAAAACAAAAAAATCATTTATCTGTCACCTTCACCCCAAAATCAATAATCTAACACTTCCACCACCAAGGCAATTTAAGATGTAATAATCTATGGGAGCCTTATTTTACCCTGAATCATAAAAAATATATAAAAGGCAGTTTGATTAAGGGAAAAGTTAACCCTTTTATACATTATAAAACATCTCTACTGTAACATGACATTTTTAAGCAACATAACTTAATAAATAATTATATATGTAATTATAAGTAAACATTACATATGAACAAAAGAAATACAAAGGGATATACAATGATATTTAGTACAACTCATTATTTGTAAAATAAATCAGGAATAACAATCAAAATCCTGTAGTTCAGTTTTAGTTACTAGGAAGGTTATTTGATTCTGTAGATGGATTTTTGGGGAATTCATTCAGTCTGTTCATGCCCATAAATCCCTGCAAGCAAGAGAAAAGTATAAACCTTCTTGTAAGGTTTTAAAATGATTTTGGGAGCAGACTCTCTCTCTTTCCCCTGTTACTTAGATGTCAGATATGCATTAGTTTTCTTGTTAGTCTTTATGAAAAGCACTATGTACTTTTGATTTTACGCTAAAAGACAGGGCTCTCCATTCGTTTGCATGGTGTTAAAATTGATTTTTACTTACCCTGTATATTGCTGAGGAATATGTTGGCTCATTAAAAATGAAGGATGATAATAATAATAATAATAATAATATGCATAAATCACACAAGAAGAGGACCTCCATATCATCAAGGACTAGGCACCTACACATACCACGTACATTTCCTTATTGACAAAGAACAGAAAATGGATTGTAACGTGTACCCTCTTTACTGCCCCACTTCAGCAAGGTTTTACATCGGAAAGCGAGTGTTCGATAACATTGTGGGTGTACCACAGTATGTTTTCTTTTTCAAATGAGGCTCTCAAGCAGAAAAAAAATGGATTCAAATGTTTAATTGATCTTAGGGGCTTGCCACAGCTAGCCAATGAGCATAGGTAGATGACTTGTTTGACAATACACATAGGCCCCTCCTACTTCCTGTTAATTTCAATACATTTTAAACAGGTTTTACTTAATAGCTTTTCATGCACAACTTTGTTAATGTTTAAAGCAAGCTCTTTTACATGTTTGGGTAAAATAATTGTGTTCCATGCCCCCTTACATTGCCTGATATACACTAATAAATAGTTTGTTATGTGAACAGTATATCTTTCAAAGAATTATGATAAAACCTGTTTAGTATACCAGGAAGGAATGAGAGAAAATAAAACCGGTTTTATTTTATTGCTCTTTCAGGTTAACTTACATTGTATTTAAATATGAATGTATTTGTTTAATTTTTATTGCACCACGTTAATGTAGTAAAAGGACAGTTTTACGGCGCATTAAAACAGCATATGTTAAACATTGTTTTTCATGTAATAAAATAAGCCATCTAAACTTTAGCAACCTTACTTGTTATTATGCAGCACAAGCACAGGGCAGATGTACTAAAAGGCAAAGTGTTGGAGAGCGTCTCCATTCCTGTCTTATTCTATGGGGCATATGACATCTCCAGAAAATACACTCCACTATATATTCCCCTTTCGAGTCTCACAATGAGGACTTGGCAATATAATTGGCAATATTGCACCAAAAACTTGTTCTCGTGTCCTGACTGGCTGGACAGAATAGATATTTTATACTTTGAACATGGATGTAGCTATAGACCGCAGATAAATGCAAAAAGCTTAAAAGTTATGTTACTCTTTAGTCACTCTAACTGCCATCAGTAACCCTTTTAATTTAAGGCTTGATCTTGGAAATTAGTCAATTATTATCGTTTATTTGTAACGCGCCAAAATATTACGTAGGGCTATACATATGTTGTGATCAAGGCAAAACAATATTAACACATTATAAAACATGATGTATTACATAGAAAATAACAATCAAAGTATTGTTGACCACAGGGGTGTAAGTGCCTGAATAAATCTGGGGCGGATACAGCTTATGGTATATAAATAGATTATTTATACATACAAACATAGCAAAATCTGGGGGGGGGGTCGGGTCCCCCCCCCCCCCCCCCAGTTCCTTTACACATGGATGAGCATATTTACTTTAGGAACCCAGCAAACATCAAATATAACCATCTTAGTCCTATAATTACAATATTCTCTTTAGAATGACTATTCTCAGGGCTGCATTAACCAATAAGCAAAATAAGCATATGCTTAGGGAATTAAGGAAAGGGGAGCACAACAGAAAGTTTCCATTGCTGGATTTACCATGGACCATATGGTGCAAATCTGCAAATGTTGCAGCTGAACCAGATTCTACAAAAAGGGCTCCCACAATAAATAAATAAATATATACTGTATATCCCGAGGTTTAGAAGCCTCGCGATGACGTCATCAACTTGCGTGCAAGGGTCTGATAAAATCTAGAAACGTGCGTCGGGACAGACACAGGAGCACGCAGGTTGATGACATCATCGCGAGGCTTCTAAACCTCGTGGCACACAGTATATATTTATTTATTTATTGTGGGAGCCCTTTTTGTGTGTATACCATGATAGGAGCCTCTTTAGTCGCTTTAGCTATTCAGCAATAACACTATAATTATCTAAGCCTCGGGAAATATATATATAAAAAAATGAAGCTCCGATTCCAATATTACAGTTTTTAAAAATACTGAGGATTGCAAAGATATAAAGCTTATGTAGCTGTCACTTTGCCACTGTCTAAACTGCCCCATAGATAGGGGACACCTTAGGATAAACCGAGGAAGTGGCACACTATTAAACTCCAGATATAAGGGAATTTATATCCTTGTACTACCTATTAACTATTTTCTTAGCTAACAGGATCTCACTCAAGCACTTTAATAGAACCTAGGTTTTTTTGGTTCTATATATTTATGCAGTAGCACTTATATAGCACTTTTCATTTAGCACCTTTAACATAATTTTTATAGTGATATATTTATGTTCTTGGCATTAACTCCTTATATATTATCTGGATTTATTATTTGATACTCAAGCGACTTATAATTGAACACCCTGCCTCTGCTTATTTTAAAATATTTTTTATAAATAATTTATTAAAGGCTAAGTTTTAATCTTATACTACTTTTTAGCTCTCTTTTTGAGTTAATATAGGTGTGCACAATAATGGGTAATATATATATTAAAAAGAATAATAAAATAATAATCAAATATGTTGATTATTGTTTATAATTTGAATTATATATATATGGACACACCAGAATCTTTTAAGTGCTTAGGGCCTCTAATCCAGCCCTGACTATCCTTGATACTTAATAAGCCTAACTCATCCACCCCAGTTTCTTAATGTCATCTATTACTATTGATATATATATTACAGTATCACTCCATAAAGAATTTGCAGAGCTAGCACATACGCATAGTGAATTGTGCAATTGACTGCAAGGGTTTGGGAGGCTTTCTCTTCCAGTTGTTTAAATCACTTTGAGCATGTGCTAACTCTTCAGGCAATCATAATGCATATAAGTAATGGGGAATATGCAGTCAGGGGAATTCTTCTAAGTTGAAGTACACTCAGTAATTAACATTTGATTTTAAAACTTTACAGTTTTCAAGTATTCCAGGCAACAATTTCCTGTTTCCTTTTAAAGCAACTCTGACCCGAAAATCAAGTTGATTTTAAGTTATTCTAAAACAGCACAAAAACCGACTGCACATTATACTAGCTATTCTAAACATAAACATTAGTATATAATAAGTATTGTTTGTGTTGCATTAGTATGGCTCATTTTGTGCACTATCCCCTCATTGAAGTTACTTCCCCTCCTTTTCTTCTTTGCTGTATGAATGTATATGTATATACAGTAGTCAGAAAATCTTGGATACATTTATTGACTGAAATGGTAATGAGTATAGAAATATTTGTTCCTATTATTCTATGACACTGCACAGGCAATTTGAGCCAGACCCTGAAAATGTGCGGTCTTAGGCATGGGCCTTGTAAGCCTCACCCGAAAAAACATTGGGCACACGTTCTGATACCAGGACTTTTTTGCTTGTACTGCTAAAATATGACTTTAGCAAGTTAGCAGATCTTGGTGCTGGCTCCCTCTGTTTTCTGGAAAACTTTTTGTTCTTTTCTCCTTTTCCATTGCCAATCTGTAACCACCAAGGAACACCGTTTAATCATGCTGTCCGTGAGAAGGAAAATCAGAACCCAGCAGGCTTCTCTATCGCATGCAGCCAGCGCCCCTAATTCTTCTGGTAAAGTATGAAATCATTCTTCCACTGATCTCACTTGTGGTCAGGCCTTAGAATAGGACTATCCGTCAATGCGCTGATTTGGTTCAGCAGGTGTTGGCTGTGCAATCGTTCATTCCAGGCTAATCTGCTAGCGGCTGTCAAGGGTTATAGAGTATATATTGAGTTTGTGTCAGCCCGGGATGACCAATAGCTCCCAGCCGCGGAATGTGCTCTGACATTGATGATATTACTGAATTAAATCGGGTGATGGATGTCCCAGAGCCCAGCAAACAAAGAGACCTTGAACTGTCTCAAAAAAAACAAGACCATCCATTTTACTTGATGGAGCCGCCCTTAAATAATAACAACATAAATATATATTGGAACAGGCAGGCCCAGAGTGTCCTGGCTCTGCAGGGAGAGGATGGAATGAACGGCATCGAGTAAGCTATTAGTAACAAGCAGGGCTAAGCTGCAGGTCTTTAAAAAACAAGAAGCCCATGTTCACTAAGGAGTCATCGGCATCTTAGAACTATCATAGGATACTGACTGGGATATGCTCAGTAAAATAACTACTATGGTCAGTGTTTTCTTTATAAATAAAGAGGATAATATAAGCAAGCAACTAAACACAACCGTTACATTTTTACTTTTTATATACATTTTTTTTATTACTGTGGGGTTCCATTCTTTCTAAACTATTTCTGTCTGCTATTTTCTTGTAAACTAATGACTATTCCAATAATTCTCTCATGTAGTACTGTTTAATAAAACAATATAAAAATGCACTCACATACATATGGGGTATGTACAGCTCGCGAATCATGATTACTCACTATCTCCTTCAGATAGTTCTAACTATGGAACTTTGTTGTAATATCTTTACTTTTTAATAGCTTGTTCAGACTTGCCATAGCTTTCCTCTGCAGAGATCTTAGAGCCCCAAAAAATAAAACCTGTCACTGCCTCCACTTCTTCCCCTTCTTTTTTCCAGGAACTTAGAATGCGGTTGGCCATGATATTTGTCTTTTTAACACTGGCAGGCCAGCTTTTGCACGCTCTTCTTTCACTAATAAAAGTACATGGAAGGACAGATAGTGTCTAAAATGTCTTGCTTCAATACGGTTCCTAGTAAACAAAGGGAACAGACTAACGCGTTTCACAATGGTTACAATTCTTCCTCAGCGGCATCAGCTTTAGATGCCACATTCCCACTTTACAGATAGAAACTTCCTTGCCCATTCAAAGTCTTCTTTCGTGCCAGGAAATTAATCAAAGAAATGCTGCTTTCCACATAAAACCAATAATATAGTTGTCAGTGTGTGTAACGTTTGCATTGTTGGCCATGCTGTTGTGGCCCGCAGCAGTTGAGGGCCACGGGACTTCGCCTAAGGGACTTAGCCTGCAGTGAGGGCCGCAATCCTCCTCCTCCCTCCTAACCCATTTATCCTCCCTCCTTCCCCCCTCTCCAAAAACCTCCCTATCCCCTTTCTCCTCTCTTCTTACCTTGATCTGATGAGCTCCTGCTACTGTTCTCTCCCCTGCAGTGCGTCTTCTTGCTGTGACCATACCGGCATATGCTAATGCCTTGATGTCAAATGCACGTCACGCCAGACACAGGCAGAAGACGCGCTGCAGCAGCAGGAGCTCAGCGGATCAAGGTAAGAAGAGAGGAGAGAGGGGAAAGTGGATAGGGAGGTTTTTGGAGAGAGGAGAAGGAGGGAGGATAAGGAAAGGGAGGAGGAGGTTTAGACACAAGAGAGGGAGAGGAGGGGGCAATTGGAGACACAAGGGAGGGAGAGGAGGGGGAAAGGAGACACAAGGGAGGCAGAGGAGGAGGGAAAGGAGACACAAGGGAGGCATAGGAGGGGAAAAGGAGACACAAGGGAGGCAGAGGAGGGGAAAAGGAGAAACAAGGGAGGCAGAGTAGGGAGAAAAGGAGACACAAGGGAGGGGGAGAGGAGGGGGAAATGAGACACAAGGGAGGGAGAAGGGGGAAATGAGACACAAGAGTTGGAGAGGGGGGATGAGACACAAGGGAGGGAGAGTAGGGAAATGAGACACAAGGGAGGACGCAGATGAGTGCCGAAGGTGCTCACATTGGGTGGCAAACAGCATTGTCAGACTTAAAATGTTATTCCCGTAATTTCTGCCGGGCAATTTCCTAGTTATATTATAAAAGTTAAATCACATTGACTGTATCACGCAGGTACCATAGCTATATAAATAAATTTACCATCATATAAATGTACCCCGGTTGAAATTCAGAAGTGTTTGTACCATAAATGCTAAATTGAGAACTCAGAACTTCCTTAATCCCAACCTGATCCATAAATCCTAATATGAAGTTAACCAGTTTGATCCACAACACTGTAAAATAAAAAAAAATGTTTTTTATTCTCCGATATAAAACAAATGAACTTGTCGTATAAAATAATAAAATTACATTAGGTCCCCCAATAGTGTAGTAAATAGGTAAATACAAATATCAATAACAATATAGATATATACAGCTGGTTGCAATCTCATGAATGATAGAGGCAGAATTATCAGAGATTATATATATAGTAATGGAATACAGGGAATTAATTAAATCCCCATAACAAATAATCTATCATCATAATCAAATAATTAATCTTTACATATAAACATCCACAGTGTGACTTTTATGTGCAGCGCTATTTAAATATCCAAATATACAATAAAGTGAAATAATAAAGTACAATAATGAAGTGCAATAAAAAAGACCAGCATTCAACTGCTCCGATTTTGAGATCCGGGCTCGCAAGTGAAAGTCGCAAGTTATATTGCTATTCAATTGGCAAATAGTTGTGGCCTCGAGTTACTGGCTCCGACCTGCGATTCATAGTGATCTATTGCCATTTGTCAAATGGCAATTTAATGCCCCTCCAAGCCTCTGATCTTTCACGGCCGCAAGAGTCCCCAACGCTAAAATCGCAAATCGCTATTCAATTGCTCTGATTCCCCCTTCCTAATCACTCCGTCGAACCCGCAAACGGCAAAAATCAAACCACAAGTTAATGGTACCAATGAGGTCTCGCAAGGGCTTGGAAAGCCCTTATGTATGCTCCCCCTAAATGTCCCCACTGCTCCTAACCCCCCCACTCCTAAACTAAACCACCATAATGCAGGGGTCCCCATTAAGACTCCCGCAGGGTCCCCACATTAACCCCATGCTGCGGGGATCCTGGTACCACCGCAGCATTTACAAATTTTAAATTCCCGCCGCGGGTCCTTAAAGGGCCAGCTTCTCACAAATAGTTAACCCCCGCAGAATTTAAACATTTAAAATTCCTGCGATACTATTCAAATCAACCCCCATCACTCATGGGGCTCACTATCAATCAGATTTCATCCAATCAGAAGGGGCTATTGCTTTAAGCCAATCAGAATGGGATACACGCCTGATTGGCTCCAAGCATCTGCACATCCTGATTGGCTGAAATATGATTGACAGTTACATCAGCCAATCAGAATGGGATACAGGGGTGTACCCCATTTTGTTTGGCTCACACCATTTGCGCTTCCGATTGGCTGAAATAAGATTGACGGTTATAGCAGCCAATCAGAACGTGCAAATGGGTTTGTTTTCTTGTTGTTTTTTTTAACATTGATTTTTATTAATGGCATAATATAATTATTATTATCTTTTATTTGTGTCGCGCCAACAGGGGTACAGGGTAGAAGAACAAGGAAATATACAATTGACAACTGCAGAAAATGACCTTCGCCAGTTACAATCTAAAGGATTGTATATAGCATTGTACTTTACAATAAAAGCGTCAGATAAGTTATATTGCCTTCTTCAATAAAGCTTATACTGATAATGTATTTTCTTTTTAAATTTTTAATTATAAGTATAACCAAAAACGTAGAGGAGAAAATTGTAGAGAATAACAATTATATATTAGAAGTATGGTAAAAAAAACAAACAAGAAAAAAATTAGAAAGAAAACAAACCACTTAAAACAAAAAATCAACACGTGGAGAGTTGCAAAAAGAAAAAAGCTTAAGGGTATAAGTACCTTATATAGAGTCCCCAGGCCTACCTGACGGATCCAGAACCAGGTCTTCTCCGCCTCGAACAATACTCCCAATGTCAGAGCAATTTAAATTAAGAGTAAAGTCAAAGAGGTACTGAATGGGGAATCCAGCCAAGGGTCACAGATTTTCAGGAACTGGGGAATTCTATCTAAAATGCTATGGATTAATCGCCCATATATGAGCAAATAATTTAACTTTCTAATTACGTCCTGAAGATTCAGTGTCAGTGTTTTCCAGCTACTGGCTATATGAGACTTGACCGCAATCACCATAAGCTGAAATAATTTGTTTTGAGGGGAAGATAGGTTATCAATATGTATCCCCAGAAGGCAGGACTCCATCTTAGTTAGAATTACTACGGTATCTTAAAGAGTTTGGCAGCAAGTTAATTTCCCCCATATACCTTGGGCTATTCGGCATAACCACCAAGTGTCGATATGATCACCTATTGTTTGACAGCGTCTAAAGTATTTATTACTCTCTCGATTGTTAATCTTTTGCATTTTATCTGGGTACAGTAGGTTCCTTGAAGAAACTTAATGAACGTTTGCAAATGTTTTTTTTATATCGGAGCATGCGTGGGTACCACCATTTGCGGTGGGGAGCTCCTCGGGAGGAGCTCCATTAGTAGTGTTTTTTTTAGAACATCTGCTGGGTCATGCCTGGGTCGAAGGACTGAAGACCAGGGCACTGCTGGACACCGCTGGAGGGGCATTTTGGCAATGGCAGTAGACTATTACCCTTTTTTTAATTACAGATTGTCAGTATATGTTTATTTACTGTAATGTTTATTTTTTTGTACGTGTAACAGGACGTAGCGACATTGTTGGAGGGGCCCTTCCTGACACAGAAGACTGAAGACCAGGGCATCGCTGGACAACGCTGGTGGCGCATTTTGGCCAGGTCAGTTGACTGATTAACTCTTTCCTTTTAACAGGTTGTAAGTTTTTTTTATTTTGATAGTGTTTTTTTTATGTGTAATTATTTATTATTTTATGTATAATTTTATTTTTCATTTTCTTTAGTGCTTTTTTATTTTCTGTAGTTAGTCTTTTGTTATTTTTTGTAACTAGTGTTTTTTTTTTTCCTGTAATGAGGGTGTTTTTATTTTTTTTTAATTAGTGGGATGTTGGGGAGTTTAATATGGGATTAGCTAGGTAGTGTCTGGGTTAATAGGATAGGGTAGAGGAGGGTCAATAGGATAGGGTAGAGGGGGTGACTAGGATTGGGGATTTACTGGGTCAACTTAGGGTTAAATAGGTCCAGTTAGGGTTAAATAGGTACAGTTATGGTTAATTAGGTCCAGTTAGGTTTACATTGATCCAGTTAGGGTTAAAGCAGACTAGATATGGATAACTGGGTCTAGATAGGGTTAAGTAGTTAGTGATAGGGTTAATTAGGTATGGTGATTGTTAAATAGGGTTAATTAGAGGGTAGTGTAGGATAGTGCTTAGCCTTAGTGTTATGAGGGTCCTGGAGGACCCTCATGGCACTTATAGTGTTAATGTGAGGGTTAACCGTCTATATAGACAATTATGGGACTAATGGGGTTAATTAGAGGCTCATGGTGGTCTATATAGAGCCCCAAGAGTGATGGGGTTAATTAGAATTGTAGCGCGGGTCCTTTGAGGACCTTTAAGGACCCGCTGTCATGCTCAGGGCCTGACTGGACTTTTTTACACTATGGCCTGGGCCTGACTGGCCAGAGTTACCCTGTTTTTATTATTATGGTTATGTATTTCTTAGTGCTTATGTTTAAAATATGATTGCACTGTTATACTGTATGTATGTTGGTTTATGTATTATGTTTCATGTTATAGGAATTAAAAAAGAAAACACATATTAGATATTCTGCAGGCTATTGCATCGGCCAAACGCCCAAGACCGTAGTCTCATAGATAATCCTGGTACACACACTTCAAGATTACAGCAAATGGTTATCGTCAATACAATCACCAGGATGAGATTAAGACCTGAGCTCATCAGATGTACATGGTTTCCTAGTAAGCAGGGGCAGCCTATTATTCAGGGATTGTGCTTACTGTGGTTGGCTAGCCTGTGTGCCAGAAAATTGTATAAAATGTGACAATTAATAAAGGTATGGCAGTTGTGTCTGTACTTACATAAACAAGGTTTAAATGTCAGTCTGTGAATTAATACTAATTCTAAGGAAATATATGGTGTTCCTAATATCCTGGTCTGTGGAAGCAATCTCCTGGACGTGGTTCCTGTGTTTGGTCCATCTTCTGCTATCAGCGGTGTACAAGGACCTCACGATTCTGCTGGAAAGGTTTGAACCAGATTCTTACCAAGTCCAATTGAAGTAGCAGATCATGACACCTGTGGTGGGAAATTTGAATTTTTTAATGTTGCGGGGGTCCTGATACTCCCATTTATCAAAGAAGAGTCCATAACAAAATATTTACCAGAATAGCATTTAATAAATAAATCAATATAAGACAAGATCAGTGAAAAACAATTTAAAGATAGATTAATATAGTGACGCTTTAATTCTCTATAGTAAGCAAATCTGTTAAACAATAGATGAAGTGCACATGATGAAATAATAATATAAATATAGGATAAGAAAAAAAGAGAACAAACCCTATAACTATTCTGTGTAGTGGTACTGGAGCCCACCACAAACTCCCACAGCACAAACTCCATCAGCCCAGGAAGAAGCAGTCACGTAAAACACGCACTTCATCTGGAGTCTGTATTTGGTCCCCCGATGATGACATCATGGCCAGTTGTCGATGGTAGACCCTGAATGAAGGGAAGAGCCTTTCTGATGCCTGCACCATTATTTTTTGTGTGGCACCACTGTGTAGGTAGTCAGGACCTTAAGGGGGTAAGTGGTGAAACCCCTGTAACACCACAATATTTAGTGATTGAGGGGTAGCTCTACTCATATATAGGGTTATCATAGTCAGTGTAGTTTATGTTATGGGAGCAGGTAGTCACAAGAAAAACTGCAAATTTCTACTTTCACTGCTGAGAAAGTTCCCCTCATGCTATGGGCAAGAAGAATTAATGTCATGGCTGTTTCTATGATTCTCTGGTTTTGGCTTATTCTACTACTAATGTAAGTTACATATTTCACAATCATGTGAAGGTTTTTTAAACTACAATGCTCTTTAAATAATGTCTCAAGAAGAAACTAGATATATGATCTGTACAATAGCAATTTCCAGGTAGAATGGGTTTTAAGAACAGTCTAATAAATAAGAAGTCAAGTAATGATTCAAACACTGGCACTGCTCATACAGGAAAAGCTTATTTTCGAGGGAAAACACTTTAACACAACAAGTCTATAGCCAATGGCGAATGTTGTGTTTATTTAAACTTGTGTTTGAAAATTTTGCACTGCCTGCTGGATAAAACAACCTTCTCTCATTCACCAGCAGCTGCTAAATCTGAAAGTAAGTTGTTTTTTTTCTTAGTGACCGAATATGCATTTTATTAATGATCAAAACCTAATTTAAAAATCTAGCTCATGTTTAAGGCTATTGGCAAACTGAAGCCATTCATTGATAAAAGTGAAAAACGGAAGTGCAAAAGCTGGCCTGCTGCACAACATTAAAAAGACGAAGATCATGGCAAACAGCAATCTCAGTTCCTGCCAAATAGAAGGGGAAGAAGTGGAGGCCGTGACAGATTTTATTTGCTTGGGCTCCAAGTTCTCTGCAGATAGTAACTGCAATTATGAAAATAAAAATATGTTTGCATCTGAGGAGGAAAGCTATGGCAAGTCTGAACAAGCTATCAAAAAGTAAATATGCTACACTTTCAATAAAGGTCCATAGTTAGTTCGAACTAACTTATTACCAGTAGTAAAATATATGTGTTGTGTATATGTCACTATATCTAACTACATAGAAATGCAAGTATGACTGAATTATTAATAATCAGGTAAGCAAAAAGGTTACTGTATAATAACTTGAGTTTGAAGGGGATGTGTAGTCAGAGTTTGGATTACCCCTTACCCAAACCACTCAGTTGCTCTCTACTCTGTAGTTAATTGGTTCTGCATTAGAATTAGCAAGTACTATTCTCTTAGGCTCTCTAGCCTGATCATGTGACATTACCATGTAGGCTGCGTGCACGCATCACAACGTCCTGGCGCACTTTTTCACTTAAAGTTTTAACTGCGCCTTTGGCGCTCCTTGCAAGCAACTGCGATCCTCGCTTTGCGAGGGCCGCGTCTCGCTACGCGAGTGCGCAAGCGTTAGCAACAATTCGGTTTGCAACCTATACAACCTGGTTTGCTACCATAACTTCCTGTACTACCCTACTACCTTCTAGCATGTGTGATGGAGTGCCACCAGGGGTCAGAAGAGAGCTCATCAAGACTTCTCTCCTGGGAGGTGAAAGAGATAAGCCTTCTACAACAGACTAATAAAGCCCAGCTACATTCTGCCTTAAAAGGACTACTGAGCACTCAGCAGGGTGTGGCTGATTAGGCTCTGGCCTAAGTGCTGTGAGGAGTCTGTGTGGAGCTGCAGTCTATGGGAGAAGCTGTGAGATGAGACAGTCAGGAAGACTGGATCCTGAGAGCTGAGCTGATTTAAGCCCTGAAGTAAGACAGTCAGGAAGACTGCTTATATTACTGATTGAAAGACTGAGAGACACTGGCAAGTGAGTGAGGATTGTCTGGAGTGTACATCCAGCATACTAACAAGAGACACAGAGTGTTTAGCGTGACCTGAGAGGAGAAAGAGACACAGCTCCTGATCAGGACCTGGTGGGACTTACAGTGTGGGTGCCAGAGCAGCATTGGAAGCTGCCATTATAGAATCAGTCGGCGTGACTGCGACAAAGTTACAAGAGAGACTGTTTACTGCAAGAGGAGTAGATTTGCAGAGGATCCATTGCAGCTGAGAAGCTGAGAGAGACTGGACTTAAAGGTACCACCCCTCTGTGTGAAAAGGTACTGTTTTACCTGCAGACCGAGAAGCGGTTTCTGGGCTAGTCAGGGTGTTCCTGAAAATTAGCAAGCCCGTTTCTGTAGATGTTTATTTTATGCTGAAGTTAAGCTATTGTTTGTTTTTGAATGCCTTGATTAAAGTAAAGACAAAAGTATATCACAGGAGCAACAGTAGCCAAAGTCCGGCCCTGTCACACATGGTAAACTGCACTCGAATGACACCAAATCAATGTGTATACCCAAAAACTGCAATGCCTGACTTAGACCAACTGACTTTTCCTCCACCAATGGAATCTCAAACTTCCCCGCTAATACCTGAAACTCTTGAAGAAACCTTGAACAGCCTCTGGGAATCATATGAACCTATGAATAAAAAATCAGACAGATAATGTACTACTGCATGCAATCCTGTCCTGGTACAAATTACCCAATGGAGAAAAGTGCTGAATTTCTCAAAATATGAACATGATATTGCACAACCCATCAGTAAACATAAATCCACAAAGTACTGATTTATAACATGACACCCCAAGAGATGATGCGAGTCTGGATGCACTGGTAGCAACCTAAATGCTGATTTTATGTCCACCTTGACTAACCAAGCGCCTCTACCAGCACCCCTAATCAACTTAACTGCCTGCTTAACTGATGAGTACTTAACTGACACCGAATCCTTGTCAATACCATCATTTACCGACATGCCCCTTGGATATGACAAACAGCAGCTGGTGAACCTAAATTCACCAATCTCTTTCTTGGGGACTAAGCCTAACGGGGAAATCCTCAAATTATGCAAGGACCCGCCATTCTACCTTTTAGAACCTCCCCCAACAACTTGTCCCAAACCAACTGCGGCTGCTCCCTTGCAAATTTTAAGTTAGGCGGCTTCCCCAACGGCTCAATGCCCATTGCCGGAATCTCAAACCCTTTTTCTAATAACCTTGCATCCTCCTCTCTCCTAGGCATACTAGCGTATAGCTTTAGCCACCCCACCATCTTTTTTAGCTGCACCGGACTCCTCGCCTTTTCCAGCCTGCTCCTCTCCTTTCTGACTCCTATTCTTTTTGAAGCACCGAAAAAGAGGATGTCCTCCCACACATTCAGAGCATTCATGTTTAAACTTACACAAACTCCCCCTAGAACATGTCCCTTCCCCATAAGTGAAGCAAAACCCTTTTTTAATTCCTGCCTCCTGCCCTACCTTCGGAGCCATGGCCCCTCCTGGACATAACATGGTAACCACCTTAAGAAAATGCCCCATGTCCCTATCATCCCACTGCATGCTAGGCCTAACCGCCATCCCCTGCCTGAACTTCTTGTCATATTGCCACCACGCTAAACCCCCTTACGTCCTGTATATGCCCTTGATCTCATCTAGATAAAAGAACAAGAAAGAGCAACACTCAGGACATTTTTCACCTACTATACTTGCAAATATGACATACACCTGCAACGAGTTACCAAACATTTTTGGGATTTTCCTATATCTCCTCCTTCTTTCCTCCTCCTTTTTTTTTTGCATTATCTTTCTTATCATCTTGTTTAAACTCAATGAAACTGTCTAAAGGGAGCAACAAAAATATTTCTATAAACTCCCGGTTCCATATCTTCTTTTTGATTTCTTTTGATACATGCTTCCCAATCGAGCCAATAGAGCATACTGATGACTTTTGCCTTGCTGTATCTGCCACTTTCCACACTGATGCCTGAACACTCCCCCCCTCGGAGGCCTTGCCCACTTCAACGTCCTTGCTCCCTAATTCCCCACTCGGCTCACCTCCTTCCCCAGTGGGTAAAGACCCATGAACTATACTCTGTCTACCCAGCTGAGTGTTGTTCCTTCCTGCTTCCAGTCCCACCCAAGCACTGCCTGGACCCAAGTCCTTACTACTTGCAAATTTAGACAACAATCCTGTTAAACCTGCGACTAACTCCTGAACCCTACCCACATCCATGACATTACCCTGTGTGTTTTCTTCACACTCACCGCTATACCTCCTGTCAGTAGATAACGAAGGGGCAGTAACACCTGCGGCCGCTCCACTCCTATTGTCATCCAGCCCTCCCCTTGAGGACGGACGCGTTCCGTTCCTTTTGCCGATCCCCTTCTCATCCAATCCTCTGCCTGAGGATGGACGCCCTCCGATCCCGCTGCCGGTCTCTTTGTCCGCCTGCCCTCTTCCACCGCCAGGACGTCCCCTGCTCCTGTTGCCGGACTCTCCACCATCCTTTTCTCTGAGGTTGGACGCCCTCTGCTCCTGCTGCCGCCGTCTCTGTTATCCTTTCCTCCAACCGAGGATGGACGCCTTCCGCTCCTGCCGCCATCTCTCTCCTCCCTTCCTCTCCTGGACGAAATTTGTACCCTCATGTCTCCACCAGAAAGCAGTGCCTGCTCCCTACGACTCCCCTCTCCAGGCCGATTTCTGTAACGACTAACACATCTCTCTCTGTGAGGAATTGACTCTGCTGGGTTTTGAACCCTGGTCGCCAGGGTGATATACCTACCACTGCGCCACCCTGCCTTTTGTGAATTTCATTCAGATCTGATAAGCTTGACTCTGCTAGCAATAGTATCAGTACCTAAGTCTCTTCAGCTGTGTCCTTGGCCTATATAAGGCACTTCCTGTCAAATGTACCTTGCCAGATTATTGTGTGGTTCCTAATCACTTCAATAAAGCTTGTTCCTGTTTCACCTACAAATTGCTGAACTGGATTATTGCTGACCTTGGCTGCTGGTCTCCACAACCTTGTGATTCCATATCATTACAGAATAATCTGGCCCTTTCATGGAGACCGCCGGGTCAGATTCTGCATTGGCCCAGCAGGTTGCTTTATTTGCATGAACTGTGCAGACCCAGGCACAGACCATTCACGTGCTGCAGGACCAGGTAGCTGAACTGCAGGCCCAACAGGTTGCTTTTACTGCAAGAAATGTGCAGACCCAGGCACAGACCATTCAAGTGCTGCAGGACCAGATAGATGAACTGCAAAATAAAATTCAGTCAATGCACAGTGAGTATACCAGCTACAGGGCACGAGATGTTGCGGCTGCTACTGTTACACCTGCACAAGATGCCCGCTTGCCCCTACCAGAAAAGTTTGGAGGAGATCGCAAAAAATGTAGGGGTTTCCTAAATCAATGCCGTTTGCACTTCATGATGTTACCTCAACGATTTCCATCTGAAAGAGAGAAGGTGGGATTTATTTTTTCCTTATTCAAAGATGAAGCCCTGGCTTGGGGCTCCCCTCTTCTGGAACAGGACAGTCCAGTCTTGGGTAATCTAAATGACTTTCTTGAGGCCATGTGCCTAGTTTTTGATGACCCAAATCGATGTGCTATAGCAGAAGCCACTCTCCTTCATTTGCATCAAGGGAGGCGCTCGGTGGCTGAATATGCTGCTGAATTCAGACAGTGGGTTGCTGATACTACCTGGAACCAATCAGCCCAGAGGTTCCACTTCAGAAAAGGTCTCTCAGAAGCTATAAAAGATGAGCTAGCTTGTGTTGATCTTCCTGCTGACTTTGATGCATTTGTGCGTTTGGCTATTCGTATTGATCGGAGACTTTCTGAAAGAAGATTGGAAAGACAGGGCTCTTTTAGACCAAGTACTACTCCAATTTCCTATTCAAGAACTTCGACTCCGATCCCACAAACACCTACAGACTCTGAGCCAGAGGCTATGCAGGTAAATCTAATAAGAGGGTCATTATCCAACAAAGAAAAACAGTGGCGACGCACTCACAATTTATGCCTGTATTGTGGTAGTGCAGGGCACTATGCCATCAATTGCCCTAGCAAATCCAAAAGAACAATAGCTATGGCGGCTGAGGGTGCACAGATTCGACACCAATCCCAGATTTCAGATCAACTGGATTCTGTCACACAACCCTTGTTTTCTCTGGCTCATGGTGAAGAGGGTATGTTGACTCAATATCCTCATTTTGTGGTGCCTATCACGTTGCAATGTGGTGATCGTAAAATTTCAACTACAGCTATGATAGATTCTGGAGCAGGCAGAAACTTTATGGACATTAAATTTGCAGCAGGAAATAGAATTCAGTCTATCCCTAATTCTTCACCTGTGTTAATGGAGACAGTTGACGGTTCTCCACTTACGTCAGGCCCGGTTACACATGAGACTGTGCCCTTAATGTTGACTGTGGAAGTGAATCACCATGAGGCTATCTCTTTCCACCTAATTTCCTCAACACAGTTTCCAGTGATTTTGGGGGTACCTTGGCTTGCTCTGCATAACCCACAGATTGATTGGAAGATCAGAACTTTGTCCTTTCCTTCAGAACACTGCTTAATGAATTGTCAACCCTCTAAGGTAACACCTGTTGCCACAACAATTAATGAAATGGTTGCTACAAACTTGACTAAGCTTCCTCTACAATATCGGGATTTTGCAGATGTCTGTGATAAGAAGAATGCTGATCAGCTTCCACCACACAGGCCTTATGATTGCCCAATAGAGCTGTTGCCTGGGGCTGCTATCCCATTTGGCCGGATATATTCCCTTTCTGAGCCTGAATTGAAAGCTCTTCGTGAATACCTACAAGAAAATCTTGCCAAAGGCTTTATTCGACCATCTACTTCTCCAGCAGGAGCTCCTATTTTCTTTGTAGAAAAGAAAGATGGCAGCCTACGGCCATGCGTTGATTACAGGGACATTAATAACATCACTGTTAAAAACCGCTACCCCTTGCCTCTCATTCCTGAACTTTTGGAGAGACTTCACTCAGCTAAAATATTTACGAAGCTTGATCTTCGGGGGGCATATAATCTGGTTCGCATAAGACCCAATGATGAATGGAAAACAGCTTTCAGAACCAGGTACGGGCATTACGAATATCTAGTAATGCCTTTTGGGCTGTGTAATACCCCTGCAACTTTCCAGCATCTTATCAATGATGTATTACGAGATCTCCTGGATCAGTTTGTTGTGGCATATTTGGATGATATCCTAATATTCTCTGATAATCTTGAAAACCACAGAAAACAGGTCCGTATAGTTCTAGAGCGCCTTCGTACCCACCGCCTATACATTAAACTAGAAAAATGTGAGTTTGAACAAACAGAAATTCAATTCCTGGGGTATGTAATAACTCCCAAAGGTTTAAGTATGGACGCAAGTAAAATTAAAGCTGTGCTGGACTGGCCCATCCCCAAGAATGAAAAAGATGTTCAGAGATTTGTGGGGTTTGCCAATTTTTACAGGCGTTTCATTAAGAATTTCTCTGCCGTTATTACACCGATCACTGAACTCACACGTAAAGGGACTCCTTTTCAGTGGTCCGATAAGGCGGATACCGCATTTTCCCGATTGAAGACTCTGTTTACCTCTGCCCCTGTCCTGGTACATCCTCAGCCGGAATTACCATTTATTGTGGAAGTTGATGCTTCTGATTCAGCTGTTGGTGCTATACTGTCTCAAAGGACTGGACCTAAGATGCTGTTACATCCGTGTGCCTTCTATTCCCGCCAGATGGTGCCAGTAGAAAGAAACTATGACATAGGGAATAAAGAACTATTGGCTATAAAAACTGCCTTCACCGAATGGAGACATCTCTTGGAGGGAGCTACCCATCCAATTACTGTCCTCACAGATCACAAAAATCTGGAATGTATTCGATCAGAAAAGAGACTGTCAGCCAGACAAGCACGCTGGTCCCTATTCTTCTCGAGGTTTAATTTTTTGGTTACATACCGTCCTGGCTCCAAGAATGGTAAGGCGGATGCCTTGTCTAGAATAGCTGACCCCCTCCATACTACCGTAACCAAGACCACCATCTTGCCGGAAGATATATTTATAGGAGTTACATTTCCTTCTGATCTGATGTCTCGCATTAAAAAGGGCTACGCTGAAGACCCAGTTCTTCGTGATCCTCCTCGTGACCTCCATATGACGATGCTTAATGGGTTTTGGATTTTTCAACAACGTCTGTTTGCTCCGGAGTCAGTGCGACTGGACCTTTTAAGTCTCTACCATGACTCAAAACCAGCAGGTCATCCAGGAGTCCGAAAGACACAAGAGCTACTTGCCCGATCCTTTTGGTGGCCGAAGTATCATGAGGATGTTAAGAAGTATGTGTCCTCTTGTGATGTATGTGGCAGACATAAGACTCCTCGCTCATCCCCTGTTGGCTTGCTTCAGCCTCTTCCAATTCCTCATCGTCCCTGGGGATCTATATCCATGGACTTTATTGTGGAACTACCTCCCTCTAAGGAACACACTACCATTCTTGTTGTTGTGGACAGGTTAACTAAGAAGGGTCATTTCATACCAGCTCGTGGTCTCCCTTCAGCTAAACAGACGGCTGACCTGCTTATTCAGGAAATATTTCGCTTGCATGGAGTGCCTGATGAAGTAGTTTCTGACAGGGGAGTGCAGTTTACATCTCGTTTTTGGAAACATTTTTGTTCTAATCTAGGTATTAATGTAAATCTGTCGTCAGCTTTTCATCCACAAAGTAATGGACAGACTGAGCGAACCAACCAGACTTTGGAGCAATATTTGCGGTGCTATATTAGTTACCTGCAGGATGACTGGCTGGATTTTCTACCCACGGCGGAGTTTGCCTATAACAATGCCCAGCACTGCTCCACTTCTTCGAGCCCATTTTTTGCCAACTATGGTTACCATCCGACCTTTCTAGTCAGTCTCCCAATTACTACTTCCATTCCTGCTGTCACTGACCGGTTAACCGCCTTACGTGATTCCCAAGCACTGTTGAAAGAGACTCTTTTGGAGGCTCAGGAATGTTACAAAAGAGCTGCTGATAGGCATAGAAAGGAGTCCCCAGTCTATCACGTTGGTGACAAGGTGTGGCTGTCAACAAAGAATCTTATGCTTCGGATTCCTTCTCATAAATTGGGTCAAAGGTTCATGGGACCTTTTGAGATCATTGCTCAGATCAATGCTGTCACTTTCCGTTTGCAACTCCCGAATTCCATGAAAATACATCCAGTGTTTCACATTGCACTGCTTAAACCTTTTCATGAAAATACTTTCCCTGGCCGAGCCCTGCCTGCCCCACCTCCAGTCCTCGTGGATGGTGAGGATGAGTACGAAGTGGAAAAAATTCTTGACTCCAGGATCTTCCGTAACAAGCTTCAGTATCTGGTTCGCTGGAAAGGCTATGGTGAGGAGGAGAGTTCGTGGGAACCAGTGGACAATATTCACGCTCCTGATCTCCTTCTGTCTTTTCATGTGCAGTACCCTGCTAAACCAGGTAATAGGGCATCCAGAGGCTGCACCTATAGAGGAGGGGGTAATGTGAGGAATTGACTCTGCTGGGTTTTGAAACCTGGTCCCCAGGCTGCTATACCTCTTCCCTACCACTGTGCCACCGTGCCTTTTGAGAATTTCATTGAGATCTGATAAGCTTGACTCTGCTAGCAATAGTATCAGTACCTAAGTCTCTTCAGCTGTCTCTGGTCCTTGGCCTATATAAGGCACTTCCTGTCAAATGTACCTTGCCAGATTATTGTGTGATTCCTGATCACTTAAATAAAGCTTGTTCCTGTTTCACCTACAAATTGCTGAACTGGATTATTGCTGACCTTGGCTGCTGGTCTCCACAACCTTGTGATTCCATATCATTACACTCTCTCTTCTCCTATGTCTACGCTCATGCTCACCGTAAGCCTGCCTGTGCTCCGTCTTCTGGACCTTGACCTCCGATCTGGGGCTGGTGTACGCCTATGCCTGCATATCTGGCGTTCTGTCTCGCCTTGCCTGTCCCCTGCACCTGTAAGCATAAACTTATGCCTCTATCCTTTCCTTACCACGTCTGCCGACATTCTCCTCTACCTCCAAAGGCCTGTAATCCCTGCGACCAGATTCCTTGTCTTCTGGCCAGCGAGCTTCCTGTAGACGAGCTGTCCTGTAGACGCCTCCTGCCGACCACTCCTTGGCCCTTGATCTGCCCTGTCAGAAGTTCCTTCACAAAGGGAAGACACGGAGCAGCACACAGACATCCTATCATCTGCCTCCCCTACTGTCACCATACGGATCTTCCCCCTTTCAACCTCTGATGCCCTGCGCCCCTGACCTTGACACATGAGCTTGCTCAGCCTCTGCCTCATTCCTCCTACCACTATCCTGCTCCTGAACTGCTGGGCCATCAACGTCTTGCTCCCCTTGCTGCATCTTTCTGCCCTTCTTCCTGTTACCCCCTTGTCCCCTTCCTGGCATCACTGCCTGCACCCCTTTCTGACTACCCCTAGCAGGCCCTGACTCCTTTTCTTCCTGGGGGTAGCTATCGTTGCACTCAGTCTCGCCGGGGGTCTCTTCTTCCTGGATGGAAGGTTCCCATGTCCCTGTCATCCCAGATCAAAATAGAAATTAAGGTTCTGTGGCTAAGGCGGAACGCTAGCCGCCCTGGCTGCTCTGTAAAGGCAAGCATGCTATTAGGAAGTATCAGTTCTAATTTTTTTTTTATTTTTTCTTTATCCTTTTCTAAGTTTTGTTGTCCAGCAAATTTGATCTATGCTAGGCAGTACCCAGAGGTAGTTTATGAGAAACTTCAAAAGAGGTATCTTTGAGTCTCCTTTGCACATCCACACGTGGAGGGTTTATGTCTATCACCTTTAGGTGTGGTTCCCAAAAAGGAACCTGGTAAGTTTAGGCTTATTCATCTTTTTTATCTTAAATGGGGGTCAGTAACTGATGAAATTTAGAAGGGCTGGTCTTCCAGCCCATTTCTAACTATTGAGTCCATCCTCAATCTCATCCTCTTCTAGGGTGTACAGCTTTTACAGATTATATAGGAATCATGGGTTTTTGGAGCATATTTTCAAGGGCAGTAGTGCACTGCTCGGTGGCCTCAGGAATAAGCTGGGGCATGTTTGTTAAAGAACATTACTTTTCTAGAGCTTTTTCCTATCCTTGTTATGGTTAATACTTGATGTGATCGACATTGCAGACGCATTATCAAAGGAACAATAGCAGACATTCAAAGATACAGCTCCATGTTCTATGCAGAAGATCGACGTCTTTCCTGGAGGAACGTTGGCATTTAGGCTTAACGCTGTCTGGACAAACTTTGGCACCTGGAGGATGCTTGTTTCAGTCTGGTGCTACCATGCACTATGTTACTATTATGTGTTACTAGTGGTCTGATTGAGACTATATATATATATATATATATATATATATATACACATATTCATAAAAAAAAGTCTGTTAAAAATTATGTAAGCAATGTCTGAACACTTGCACCCACCTCTCCTCATCCACTGTAAGGTTACCCCATTTAATTCCTGTTTATATTAGTTGTGATTTGCGTTAGGTTCAATTTATTTACATATTCAATTTGATCTGCAGGTGCTTTGCCCAAAAAGTTTGGATTATGGGCCATTGATATATATATACTGGACCCGAAGGATGGATATTAAAAAATATCAATATGTTGTTTTCAATTGTGAAAACATGTTGGCAGTGATAACAATTCATAATCTAACATCATCATCATTGCCAGTAGTATGCTTACTTAGGTGAATGGTGATGGGTTGCCTGGAGAAGAATATGTTGTGTTGAATAGTGCACGTTCCAGGATACAAAAACGTTATTGCTGATGATCTCTCTAGGAGGCAATGGCAGCGATTCAGGGAAAGTGCTCCAGGAGCCACTGCATATTACTGAGCTGGTTGTATATACCGCAAGAAGAAGGGGATGGGACGTATGTCATGTTTATCTAATTTTACATGTGTTGTTGTACCTATGAAAGATAACGAGCCATTCATATACAATCTTGGGTTGGAGGAAGGAATCAGTAAGGCCATTGTATTGAAGGAGGGGCGGAGTGCATTGTGTTAGAGGCGTGCATCCGCGGGGTGTACAACTACTGCATATGTGTTGGAGCATGGCTCAAGGGAGGGTCGGAAAGCATTGTGCTAGAGGCATGCTTCCGTGGGGTGTAGAAGTTGTTGTTTGGATGAATAGACATGGGAGGGAGAGAGTGCATAGTGATAGAGGCGTGCCTTTGCGGGGTGTAGAGGCAATTGTAAGTTTGGTTTTCCCTGGGAATTTGCTCATTTGGGCGGAGCGCAAATAGTTGGGTTTGAGCTTATGGTGGGGGTGCTTGCCCACAGTGGGTATAGGCATCAGTATCAGCTCTTTGTGGTATCAGGACACATGGGGCACGGGGTTCCCTTGAGTCATTTAAGGGTGGGCAAGCACCTCTTGTATTTTTCCATAACATTTTCAATAAAAACCGTGGCTGTTTAAAATCCCAACTATGTGTAAGTGTATTTTATTGTGTGGTGTCCTTTTATTGGGAATCTGTATTGACTATGCAACGGTAATGTCTTTGAAATTTGTTTCCACACAAAGAAGATTGAGGAAGAGCCAATACGAAGAGGCTTAAAGGCATAGCTAAGTGAGCTGGATTAATACATTTCTGTACTACTTAAGCAAAAAGCAGCTTATTTGTATGCAGAACATCTCATAAAACATTTTTTTTTTTTAATATATAAAAATCCCTCTAATGATTATGTTGGCACCTCCAGGGGGTGTCTAAACAGGTATCTGATCCCCCCCAATTAGCATGCATCATCAGGTGAGCAATATTAAGCCACTATTTACCTGATGTTGCTTCCTCAGCCAATCTCCTTGCAGCTTCCTCCTTGCAGCGTCATGCCACATATCAGCGATACACTACATTTCCCAGGGTGCTTTGCACCACAAACAGGAACCCTGAGTTAATTTAAAAGTTTCAGCTCACCTGATTGTCCAAAACAAATAAATATAACATAAATATGAGGCTAATTTAGCCTAGGTTTGGAGGGTGTTAACCCTAATTTGCAGCTGTCAGAAATTACAAGAGATTTTGCTGACTTCAATGTAAGTGTTTAAATATTTATTTTGGGATGTTTTAATGCAAACACTGTTTGCATACACTACTAATTCTCCTCAATCAGATGCATTCATAATACGGCTCACTTAGATCTCACTTTAAGGATTCATATGGATTCTTATAGCAAAGGACAGTATATACTGTATGCATGCAATCACCATATAGTGACAAAGTTTTAGTTAAATAACTTTTCTTTGCTGTGCTACTTTCAAAGCCTCATCAGACAGCCAGTTTGCCTTTTTGGTATTCTTTTTAAAATATTCTTTATTGCTGTTTTCTGGAAAATGTCACAAAAATCGGTTCGAAATTCTTCAGGCATTCTATCTTTCATTTGTAGTACCTTAAACGTATTCTCTACCTCCACTGCATATTCACAGAGGATATTTTTTTTTGTATCTACTTGGTCTGATGATTGTCCTTCATTCCTCAGTTTAATTCTATACTTTGCAGTAAGAAACTCATGATCTGAGACACAATCATCTCCTGGTCTTGATTTGCTCACTGTATAGGGCTCCTCCATCTTTGGCTACAAAGTACAAATTAAATATGATTTCTATAGTGTCTATCTGGTGATGTCCATGTGTAGAGTCATCCTGGAGACTGTTGGAAGAGGGTGTTTGCTATGATCAATGATTTATCTTGGCAGAATGGTATTAAAACTGCTTCATTATGTACTTCAACGCAAAACTTGCCCGCTATTCCAGGTATCTTTTGAATCCCTACCTTAGCAACCCAGTCTTCTATGATGATAACTTTTCTTGACGTTTGTCACGGACCCCTTTCCAGGGCCTGGATCCTGGTGCATTGAGCCACTATAGAGGATATACCGCCCCATTGGAAAATGGGTTGGGGAATCATATTGCCACATGGGAAATGTGAGCAGGTAGGTGGTTGGGTGAATAGCCCCAAAACATAGGGCCATAGTGTAACTCCATGCTTCATATTATGGCATATGTCTTTGCCCTTTCCTGTATACTATATGTAATTCCCCATGTTATATTACTGCGTTCTTATGTTTAAATTGTAACTATATAGTCATGAAACAGTTAGACAGCAAGGAACCAGTTATTGTATTGTAATCTGTTTTGGCCCATTGATTGCCAGATAAGCTAATGACATCCCTGATTAGGCATTATGTGTATTAGGAGATTGGCATATTGTTTACAGGTGCCAGACTGTTAGACCCAATGTGGAGTCCATCTCCTGTATTTGTCTGCCATTCTCTGTCATTGTGGTGCTGTATACACCCCCCCGTATCTAACCATATAAGTATTGTTGACTTTTCAAAAATAAATCAGTTCACTTCTGAGACATACAGAAATGGTATGTTCTCTGATTTGCTCCTGGTGGCTGCAATACTGATCCTGTCTCCACGCGGCAAGTAACCTGTCCTGATCACCACCACAGGAAGGTTACCGAGACTCCTGGAAGTGCTGATTTCTGATGGAGAACCCTGACTGATACAGAAGCCAGATATCAGGGTGCTGTGCTGGTGTCGAGATTTCCAAGAACCCTTGTGGCTAGTTAACCTGTAGTCTATAGCAGGTGGCCCTGGGCAGTAATACCCCCAGATGGTCACAATGTTATACCTAGGAAATGTTAAATATCCTAATTGAATTGGACATTTTCAGCCTCTTCAGCATTCATGGTTGAAGCATAGACTTGGATAACTCTGATGTTAAATGAGTTGCCTTGAATTAGATTTTAAATCATTCTGTCATTTATTGGGTTGTAACTGAGCACTGCTTTGGCCACCCTTTATTTGATTATGAAGGCTACTCCATTTCTTCTTCGGGTTTCTTGACCACAGTAGAAGATCTGGTTGTTGTCTGATATGAAATGTCCTATTCCAGTCCATTTGAGTTCACTAATTCCCAGAATATCCATTTTTAATCTTGACATCTAACTTTTAACCACATCCAGTTTACCTTGGTTAATAGTTCAAACATTCCAGGTCCCCCCAATGAATTGTTCGGAATTTCCATTCCCCTCTAGACACATTAGCAGCAGGGCATCCTCTTGCCTTTGGCGCAAAAACGTCATATCTTCTGCCGCCACATGTACTTGCCCTCTACACTTCCCCAGTAATGTGGTAGGAGCCTTCTGGCCTATGGGGCTCATCTTCTGGTGACATACCATTCAGGCTTTGGTTGTGCTTATCCATAATGTTTGATTGGGTGGAGTGGGTGGCCAGTTTCTTGTCTAGTGGACCGTGAATTGCTCACCTCTCTGCTATGACCTGCGGATGTTGTTTGATCATACATGATATAGTTCACAGCTCATTGAAGTACACAAGCCCCACACCATGTGTAATGATATGGAATCACAAGGTTGTGGAGACCAGCAGCCAAGGTCAACAATAATCCAGTTCAGCAATTTGTAGGTGAAACAGGAACAAGCTTTATTGAAGTGATCAGGAACCACACAATAATCTGGCAAGGTACATTTGACAGGAAGTGCCTTATATAGGCCAAGGACCAGACACCTGACCAGACACAGCTGAAGAGACTTAGGTACTGATACTATTGCTAGCAGAGTCAAGCTTATCAGATCTCAATGAAATTCACAAAAGGCAGGCTGGCGCAGTGGTAGGGAAGAGGTATAGCAGCCTGGGGACCAGGGTTCAAAACCCAGCAGAGTCAATTCCTCACACCATGACAAGATAGAGAACAAGAAGGGGATGAGGAAATTAGCTACTAATCATACTGATTAGAGAATCTCTTGAGCTGTGGAAGACAATCTGTAGAAGAATCAAAGCAGTTGTTTCATTACCAAAGTGTATTAAATAACTTCTAGTTGCAAATATTTATAGTATTATTGATACTTCACTATAATACCAAAATTGGGACCTCTGTTATGGCCCTTCTAGTTATAAATCTCAATCTACTACATAACTGAAAGAATTCACTCAGCCTATAACTGCACGGAATACAAATTACAGCTAAGCATGTTTAATTTGAATACTGTGCCACTAATTTAAATATTGTGTCACATATTGATTGCAGCATAATTGCCTATAAAAGGTAACAAATTAAAGATTGTGTTTTTTTATATTTTTTTACTTTCTAAAAAAATAGATTATAGGGTTGCAGTGCTTATGTAATAATGCTGGATTTATAATGGAGAGTGGCTGCACGATTGCACACTTAATTATAATACAATATTATTGTGATTACACCTAGGGCAAGTGCCTTTTCTCTCAGTGAATCAAACCCTATATAATATCACCAACAATAAAAATTGGAATATACAGTTATGCTCAAAGGTTTGCATACCCTGGTAGAAATTGGGAAATGTTGGCATTTATTTAGAAAATATCACTGATCATGCAATCATGAAATCACCCAAATGGCCCTGATCAAAAGTTTATATCTCCTTGGTTCATAATACTGCGTATTACCCCCTTTAGCATCAATGACAGCGTGCAGTCTTTTGTAATAGTTGTCTATGTTAATTCTTGCAGATGGTATAGCTGCCCATTCATCTTGGCCTCCAGGTCAAGCAAAGTCTTTGGTCATCTTGCATGAACCGCACATTTGAGATCTCCCCAGAGTGTTATGGCCACTCCACAACCTTCACCTTTTTCTTGTGCTTAGGGTCATTGTTATGCTGGAAAGTCCAAGAGCGTCCCCTGTGCAGCCTTCGTGAAGAAGAATGAAAATTGTCTGCCAGTATTTTCTGATAACATGCTGCATTCATCTTGCCATAAATTTTCACAAGATTCCCTGTGCCTTTAGAGCTCCCGGAACATCAGTGAGCCACCACCATGATTAACTTCACAGTGGGGATGGTATTATTTTCACTATAGGCCTTGTTGACCCCTCCCCAAACATAGCACTTATGGTTGTGACCATAAAGCTCCATTTTGGTCTCATCACTCCAAATTACAGTGTGCCAGAAGCTGTGAGGCATGTCAAGGTGTTGAAGGGCATGTTGGAACCTGTCTTTTTGTGGCATTGGTGCAGTAAAGGCTTCTTTCTGGAATCTTGACCATGCAGCTCATTTTTGTTCAAGTATCATTGTATTGTGCTCCTTGAAATAACCACACCGTCTTTTTTCAGAGCAGCCTGTATTTTTCCTGAGGTTACCTGTGGGTTTTGCTTTTTATTCCGAACAATTCTTCTGGCAGTTGTGGCTGAAATCTTTCTTGGTCTACCTGACCTTGGCTTGGTATCAAGAGATCCCCAAATTTTCCACTTCTTAATAAGTGATTGAACAGTACTGACTTGCATTTTCAAGGCTTTGGATATCTTTTTTTTTTTTTTTTTTTTTAACATTCAGTTTTATTAGGCATGGGTGTAATACATTACAAACATTAATCCATCATATCCGGAAAGTATACCATTCATATAAACAATTTCTTCATGCTCTTTGTATCCTGCAAAGCTAGTCCTGAATTGTAATGGATCTAAATGTTAGAGTGTTATTTTTTTTAATAGTACCTTCCCCGGAAAGCCATTTACCACTGCCTGTTTTTCAACTTTTTTTTTTTTTTCCTCCTCTCTCCCCCCCAACCCACAATGTTGATAAAATCTAATTTCCCAACTAGGGAAGATAGTAAGAAGGAAGTAAGAAAGAGAAGAAGGGAAAAAACAAACCAGAGTAAAAATAGAAATTAACAATAACTAAATTATAGAACTGTTCCTTTCCGTTCCACTAGTTTGAAGCGTTTCTTACCTCCATCCACCTCCTCCGGTGCCACATGTTCCCCCCCCCCCCCCTACCATGGTTCAATGGTTTATTTTGAGTTCTAAAGATATGCTATCGGGTTCCATTAGCCACGGAGACCACACATCCATAAATCTCCCAAGCGGTGGGTTATTCGTTCATTTATTAAAATATAATTTAATTTGTTTTTCACTGCCTGTATGCTCACATTTAAGGATTTCCACTGCTGAGCAACATGGCTTTTTGTGGCCAGCATCAGGTACTGTAGTAACTTATTTTGATGGGATGTCAATAGTGAGTTGGAGAGGCCTAAAAGGCCAATTTCAATAGATTCATGTATTTTGGTTTTAAACATTTTCGAAGCTAACTCGAATACTTCTGCCCATAGTCCTTTCACAGTTTGGCATGTCCACCATGTGTGCAAGAATGTCCCCGAGTCTCCACATCCTCTGAAGCATTTATCATCTTGGGTTAATCCCCATTTAAAAAGTTTAGCTGGTGTATGATAGATTCTATGTAGGACTTTTATCGATGTCTCCAAAACACTATAGTTTAGGGACCCTCTACTTAGGCTGCGCCAGCTCTGTTTCCAGATTGTTTGGTCTAGCGTGTATCCCAGGTCCTTTTCCCATTGCTGTATGAATTTAATTTTTTGTGACTCCGGTGATTCATTAAATATGTTATAAAATAAGCTTATCATATTGCTCGACAGTGGAAGATCTCTACAAATTCTGACTAGCCAATTGGTTTCCTGTGCTCCTAGCGCAGTTATAGTGGAATTTACAAAATGTCTTATTCTACAGAATGTATAGTACTCCATTAAAGGTAGATTGTAAGTAGTCTTTATGTAGTCATATGTGGCTAATGCCCCTTCTTGATACCAAGCCCCAAAAGTCAACAGGCCCTTGGATTTTCACCAATGTTTAGACATTGGAGATAGTTGCATTGTCAGTAGGGGGTTTGGAATAATCGGAGAAATGCTAGCTAATGGAGGGGCTATATGATGGTGCTGGGTTGCCCATGACCATATCCCCACAGAGTGTCTGGTTATAGGGTTCTTTACTTTTCCCCTTAAATTGTTTGACTTGGGAAGCCATATGATGGTGTCCCATGTGTATGGGGGCATTTGTATATTTTCTATAAAGACCCACAGGGGTTGATGACTGGAGGAGTGCGCCATGGGGATAAACGAGAGTTGTGCTGCTTTATAGTACAGTTTGAGGTTGGGGCAAGAGAGACCTCCTTTAGTCTTAGATATATACATGGTAGATTTGGAAATCCTTGCAGATTTGTGATTCCAAATAAATTTAAAGATTTGATTTTGGAACCTTTCTAGATCCTTGTAAATTATTGGGGTCGGAAGTGTTCGAAATAAGTATAGTAGCTGGGGGAGAATATTCATTTTAACTGCATGTATCCTGCCTAGCCATGTGATTCTATTTTTCGACCATCTCTGTAAGTCTAACATTAACTCTTTGAATAGGGGTATATAATTAGCTTTATATATATATCTGTTACTCTTTTGGTTATGTATACCCCTAAATAATTAATGTGTGATTTAGGCCAGGAAAAATTAAAGTTTTGTTTAAGATATTGTGTCTCTGATTGAGTAAGAGCTATACCTAGTGCTTCCGACTTTGCTACATTTATAGTGAGCCCCGAGAAGCTTCCAAAGTGGTCAAGGGTATGAATAAGTTCTGGGATAGAAGTGGCTGGGCTTGTGAGTGAGCCCAGGAAGTCGTCCGCAAAGAGACTACACTTAAAGTGGTGGTTGCCTATCTGGATCCCTTGAATTTTTGAATTAGCTCTTATTGACTGCGCAAGTGGCTCTATTGCTAAAGCAAAAAGTAAGAGCGAGAGGGGGCATCCCTGTCTGGTTCCCCTTTGTACTTCAATTTGCGCCATAGTGTCGCCTGGTAATTTCAATCTGGCCTTGGGAGATCTATAGTAGGTTTCAATTAGGTCCATAAATTTCCCTCCAAAACCAAATTTGAGTAATACCGCTTTTAGATAGGACCATTCTACGGTATCGAAAGCTTTTTCTATGTCTAAGGCTACTAAACAGGTTGGGGTGTGATTTCCACGATATCAGGTTTAAGGTGCGTCTGATGTTATCCCCTGTTTGTCTGTAAGGGACAAATCCCGTTTGGTCCTTATGGATAAGTCTGGGGAGAAATTGGCCGATTCTATTGGCCATCAGTTTTGCTAAAATTTTTATGTCCCCATTAAGGAGTGAAATTGGGCGATAATTTTTGACTTCTAGGGGGTCTCGACCATCTTTGTGGAAGAATATCAAGTCCGCCTGGTTTAATTCTTGGGGCATTTGATGACCCTCTAAGATCTGGTTGAATAGAGTAGTAAGGTGTGGGGTAAGAGTGTCTATATATTTCTTATAGTATAAGTTGGTGAATCCATCCGGGCCCGGTGCTTTCCCACCCTTCAGACTATTAATGTTTTTTCTAACTTCGGCTTCCCCCACTTTTGAATTAAGGAGCTCCGTTTCCTCCCCAGATAAAGTGGGCAGATCACATGACTCCAAAAACCCATGCCGTTTTTGCTCTTGCTGAGTGTGGTGTTGCCCAGATGAATACATTTTCTGGAAATAGTCCAGGAAGGTTTTTTGTATAAGATTTGGGCTGGTAGTGACCTCCCCAGCAGAGGTTCATATTTTATAGATTTTTGACTGCGAGATTTTGTTTCTAAGTTTTTTTGCCAGTAACTTATCTGGTTTGTTAGCTTTGATATAGAATCTGTGACCTGTCCACTTCATCGCTTTTTCCGTGCGGTTAGATAACAGTAGATCTAACTCCGATCTGATTTTATCTATTCTTTTACGTAAACGGTTGGAGGTGTTTTGTTGATTTAATTTTTCTAACTCCCTCAAGTCCCTCTCCAAGGTTTCCTCTTTTAATTTAGCTTGTTTTTTGAGTCCGCTTGCGATTTTGATAAGAGAGCCCCTAATGAAGGCCTTTTGGGCCACCCATGTCCACCCCATGTCCGACTCTGGGTGATGTTGGTCGAAAAGAATAGTTCCAGATCTTTGGCTATTTGTTCATTCACTGTTGGGTTTGATAAGATGTTTTCATTGAGTCTCCAGCTATAAGGGGGTCTGCTCTTTAGGCCTATATCTATGGAGGCACTAACCTGAGAGTGGTCGGACCACGGGCACGGATGGATTTCTGCCCTAACTACATTATCGGAGAATGATGAGTCTACTAAAATAGTGTCTATTCGGGAATATGTGCCATGTACAGGTGAATAGAAGGTGTACCCCCTCTCACCCTTATGGAGCAGTCTCCAAGCATCTGTTAGATGCAGGTCATTGAGCAAAGAGTTAATTTGTTTCAATTTATTTGAGTATTTACCCCCACCATCGTAGTTTGATCTATCTAGGTTAGGATCCAGCACTAGATTGAGATCTCCCCCCAACACTATCCTCCCGACATCAACCGATTTTAGATATTTGAGGAGTCTTATCAATGATTTGTGTGGTGAGGATGTTTGCGCATAGAATGAAACTAGGGATAGTTTTGTTCCCCATAATGTACCTGTCAGTACTACAAAGTTCCCACCCGAATCTATTTTTCGATGCTCTATAATGAATGGGAAATGCTGATGTAGCAGGATAGCCACTCCCCCTTTTTTTGTAGGCTGGGTGGAAGCGACAAATACCGGATAATTATTGTGTAGATATTGAGGGAGCTTGCGGTGTGCAAAATGCGTTTCCTGCAAGAATATTACATCTGGGCGTAGTGGTTTATAAGATAGAAAGGCTTTGCGCCGTTTAAATTGGGAATTAAATCCTCGGACGTTGTGTGAGACAAAAACAAATGTGGTGTCTGTCATGGTACCTCTATAACACTGTCGAGATTGTGCCTATCCTGGGCATTACCCTCGTCATCCCCTGTCGTTCCCTGTACATGGGTTTTGAAGGTATGTGAGGATGACACCGGAGAAGGTGGTGGAATCGCCTCACAAAGTTTGATATTTGAAACTGTGAAGGTGGGAAAGAAAAAACATAACAAAATTAACCAAACCGTAAAAACACAAAAACATAGATTTTTCCTCAGGTAATTACACAAGGCATGTTCGTGCCAGGGATTTAGTGATCCAGCTGTAGGATGGTATAATGTACATATATAGTCATATCCCTTAGCCTCTTTTTTCAAAGGTTCTCAGCTAAAATGATTTCAGTTCTCCGATGCTTTCGTGGGCTAAAGGAGGCTTGGGCTTAATGTCCAGAATGTCCCTCAATTCTATTGCTCTGGTCGCTCCTGGTATATATCTCTATGACCCCTTTTTTTTTTTTGTCCACCACTATCTTAGCATGTGTGGCCTGTTTAGATTTTCACTGAGGATCCTGGTGACGATGTAGCAGATTCCACTGCTGGATCGGATTGCTTGCTCTGTTGTTTTGACCGTTGGATCTCTGTCCATTGTCTTGCCAGTCTCAGCGGTGGATTTTGATCTTGAGTAGGTTCTAAAGTGCCTTCTCTGGGCAAAAGATTCAAATCTGCAAGGACGGCATTGCAATTCGGTCAGAGTGTGGATTGTGTGATTTGTCGTCCCTACTTGAAACGACAGGCTGAAGGGGAACCCCCACCTGTACTTAATACCTTTTTGGATCAGGATTGCTAAGGCTGGTTTTAGTTGTTTTCGTTTTATAAGAGTGGAGGGAGCTATGTCCGCATAAATTTGAATCTGGGCTCCATCCGGGCCAACTATAGATTTCGTCTTTCGAGATGTTGCCAGTAATACATCTCTTGTTCCTTGACGAAGAAAACGAGCTATGACGTCTTTCGGTTGCTCTGGTGTATTTGTGCCGCCTAAGGCCCTATGCGCTCTTTCAATTTCCCAGGCGTTTTGAGGGAGATCAGGCAGTAAGCTATGGACAATTGCATTTAAATATAGTTTCAGGTCTCCCACTGCTTTAGGTATCCCTCTGAATCTTATATTATTGCCTCTGGACCTATTTTCTAGGTCCTCCAGCTTATTCTCTAGCACCTCAATATGTGCCCAATTTTGGGTTATGTCCAGACGGTCTTTTTGCTGGGTGTCCACTATCTGATCTGTTATTGTTTCCAGTATGTGGGTCCGATGCCCAAGGTCTTGCAAATCTTGTCTGATCTCCCCCACTGCCTTATCAAAATGAGAACCAAGCAGGTTATTGAAGTCCGTCAATTAGATGTCTGACAGTTTCATAGGTTGTTTTGTGTGAGAGGACTCTTCTTCCACGTCTGAGCCTTCTGATGAGCCTACTGCAGATATTTGCGGGGAGGCACCCGCTTGTTGTTGTGTTTTATAGTGGTCCTGGATGCTCTTTGAGGGTATATTCCGTTTTGATTTACCCATGGCTGAGTTCCAACCTGTAATGCAATCCAGCACGTTATAAAGGTATGATTTGGAGGTTATAATCTCTTCAAGAGATATCAATAATGTAAGGTATCTATTCCAGGGTGGGGTATCTCCTCCAGCTCTAGCCTCTTAATTCCCCGCATCTAGGGGGTCAATTGGCCGGTCTTAGAGACTCGTTTGGGGGCTACAATTTAGGAACTTTCATTGTCAGGAAACCTTTGCTTTGTCATGGCCGCGTTTTCCTGCATGTGATCAGTGATGTAAGTTCGTGAGAAATATTCGAGTATATTTACCTAGTTCCTCTCTTGTTTTAATTAATTAACTTTAGCTGCTTTTCCTGCTTTAACTGTACAGAGTTTAATGAGGTGTGCTTATATTCATGCAGTTTTCCTGCCCTTATTTGATGTGGGGTTGGTTGTACAACCAAGCTTATATTGAGCTTTTGTATATATTCTATAGGGAATCCTGTCCCTGTATTCCTTGCAAATGTTTGTTTGTTTTATTAGCAGGTTTAGACACCCACAGGTCCAGTGCTTTATGTCAGTAAAGCAATTATCTGTATAATGGTGCAGCAAGTGTTGTCCTAGGGCATATGTTGTAGATAAATCTTACTTTGTCCAAAGCAAGCTTTGCAGTCTATGCGCATATCCCCCTGTCTTGCAAGACCAAAATGGCCTCCCTCCTTCATGGGGGTGCTTTTTGGCGCTAAACAAACCATAAATGGCCGCTCTGTACTGGGACACGGGGATAGCCTCCCTGCTGCTCTCTTGCCCCTTTGTAAGTCTTTCTGTTCTTTTGGCACTTGTAGTAGGGCTCTTGTATTAGGGCTGTTGTGTGCAGGGTAGTGCAGCCCTGGTTGTCACACAGAGCTGTGGGGCAATGGCTGCGCTGTCTGTGAGCCTGGGTGTGGGATGCGCTTTGGGATGTGTGCCAGATCCACTTGTTGGGGGTGAGGTATGGCAGGCTGCGGGTCTGTATAACCCTCCGGGCCTCTTTTATTAATAGTGCTGCCTCACCGCCTCTCTGGGGCATCCGCACCCTTTCCCTCACTCACCCTCCTCGGCGGTTCCACCGACCCGCGAACTCCTCCACTGAGCTGCTCCCCGGGTAGGGCGCCCCACTGGCCGTTCGTCTCCCTCTGAGACAGCCGGCCTCTGGGCTGTCGCTCCTTGTGCCTCTCTCCGGTGTCAGCTCAGATCGTATCGGGCCGTCTGCGCCGGTGTAGGTGACAGGAGAGACCTGGATATCTTTTTATATCCTTTTCCATCTTTATGAAGTTCCATTACCTTGTTATGCAGGACTTTTCACAGTTCTTCTCTGCTCCCCATGGCTCAGTATCTAGCCTGCACAGCCTGATCATGCAAAAAAAAAGTCTTTAATTGAAGGATAGTGATCATATGAAGCCATTTATTATCACAAAGTTGTTTGGCTCCTTTTTAAATCATAATGATAACAGAAATCACCCAGATGGCCCTGATTAAAAGTTTACATACCCTTGAATGTTTGGCCTTGTTACAGACACCCAAGGTGACACACACAGGTTAAAATGGCAATTAAAGGTTAATTTCCCACAACTGCGGCATTTTAAATTGCAATTAGTGTCTGTGTATAAATAGTCAATGAGTTTATGATCACTATCCTTCAATTAAAGACTTTTTTTTTGCATGATCAGTCATATTTTCAAAGTAAATGCCAAAATGTCCCAATTTCTACCAGGGTATGGAAACTTTTGAGCACAACTGTATTTGCTCTTCAAATACAAAATTTTACTGGAAAGTACATTGACACTTGTAATGATTTAAATGTACCGCAGACATAAATTTATGTTTGTTTCTGCCATCAATAAAAATGTGTACTATTATTGATGTACTATATATTCAAAACAAAATGGATCTATTACCTTCCGGCAATTCATTATTGACTTTAAAAATGATATTAATGGTTGGTTTTGTTACATTTGTTATTTTTTTTCTTTTTACAAATTATAGATACACTTTGCAGCAATACAGTTATAATAAGTAGTAGATACCTTTGTTGTAACTGAAAAGGTAACAAGTTATCATTATTATAATTATTATTACATTGTATTCTTATGATAATAAATAGATTTTTCGGTAGACATTTTCCTTTTTTTGTTGATTTTTATGATATGGTTAGTAAATGACATAAAATACACTTGGTTATCCCCCAATGATATATATGTGTTAAAACTTTAACAATTGCAGGGGTTAAAAAAAACAATACAATAAAATGTAATAACATTAGGGTTATGGACATAGCATAGATTAGTTGAATTAGGGTAGGAGCAGATCTTAAGGGAGAGGGAGGAGTTAAGTACTGGTGAGGTAAGTAGGTCAAATTGAAGGGATATCAAACAAGATTAATTTAATATTATGTGTTTTACAAATTATATATTGTGTATACATGTAAAATAATTCTCCCCCCATTTCCACATATGATAATTTGTTTTATACCATTACCCTACTCTATAATTATAAATCCCATTGTATACATCCACATATCAAAATATGCATCCTCACTAAAACCTTTGGGCCAAATTAAATTTCAAGCCATTAAATCCACTGTGAATCTCGTAACGGCTGCATACTTGAAATTTGGCCGAGTTACGGTGCTATTAAATTACAAAGGCTGCGAGCTGGAGATGGAAAACCGTAAACCATGTTTCGGCCCGGCAGCTTTGCGGGCTAGAACGCAATCAATTAAGCAAGCCCGTAGTTACAGGTTTAGATGAAGCCAATGGAAACAGAGATTGTCAGCATTGCGTCAGAAGAAATTATAGGATTGATTTCAAAGTCTTACGGGGTTCAATTACGATCTACGAGTGAACCCACATTCCAGTCAAAATGAAATATTAATAAAGCCGCAAATATGATATTCTATCTCATGCGAGTTACAGTATATGTATTAACACATTGATTGCTTGGATTGATTTAACACAACAAATATACATGAAATTAAGTACTTTTCTGAGTTGATTTACAGGCATGAGAATGTTGTGCTATTAACTCTAAGACCTAACATCACTTTCACTATTAATAAAAGTAGTGTGTTTTTATTTGCATTACAAGTGCTACGTATTGGGCTTTACCCCCCTTGCGGGTCCTTTCGAGTACACGTTGGGCTTTGGGCTCCATTTGCATGTTATGGGCTTGCTCAGGAGTGACTTTGTTGCAATTTAATAAATTGAAGACTTAGCGGTTACGGGCTTGACAGATCAAAGGATTTACCACCGTGAAGATCTACATTGCTCAACACGTAGGCTTTTCTCAGCCTTGCTGCATGTTAACCAGCAAGTCGTCTGTGGGCTGCGTTACGGGGCTAATTTAATATCAAATATCTCTAAGATCTACGTTATGGGCTACATTTGAACACGTAGCCCAAATTTAATGTGGCTGTTTGTCAGAGGCAGAGCTAGTCTCATTAAGGCAGTGTAATTTGAGCCCCTCGGCAACTTCTCCCTATATTTATATGGTTAATATCCACCTGCAGTAACTCCACTTCTGATCTATGTTAGGTTTCAATGGCCGGTATCCCACCAGATTTTAAGGATGTTTGTTCAATGTAGGTGGTCATATTGATTTACATACCTCATACAGTAATAGTCTTAAAAGTTACCCTGGCTCTAGTTCTCAAGGACTTGAGCTAGACAAGTAAGATCTATATAGATTAATAAACAAATACACACATATATATATATATATATATATATATATATATATATATATATATATAGATACATATATAGCATAATACATAAATTAAAATATAGAAACAAAGATATAATAATATCTGTGAGTTTACACCAACAGAAGTAACATTTAGCACAATAAAATTGTTTATATATATATATATATATATATATATATATATATATAATTGAAGAGTGAAGCAGCCGTGAATGTCCAGTAATCTAGTAATTTAGTAATTATTAATCCATATAAATATAGATTAATAATGAGTATTGCAATATAATTTGATACCTTTTGTATTGGACAAACGTTATATTTATAATGACGAGCTTTCGAGAGGCTTAACCTCCCTTTATCAAGTCTCAAGCAATACTCTATACAGTATATAAAAAAGATATTATAAAAACGATAAAAATAATAGTAATATTTGGATAATAATAAAGAAAAACAGAATTGTTAAAGAAAATTAAATATGTAAATTATTAATTAATATAATCACATATAATAGAGTTGTCGACACGCAATGTTAAAAGTTACGGGCTTGTGCATACGCAATAAGGGCCGAAGGCACTCTTTGCGAGGCCCGAAAGTTACGGGTTTGACAGGGGCTGCAATGAGCGCCAAAGGCACTCATCGCAAGGCCCGTACATGACTGGCTTGAGGGGGAGCTCCAAATGGCTTACGAGTTACAGGCTTAAAAAAAATTACAGCTTTAACGGACGCCATTTTTTCCAAGCCCAAAACTCGGAATTTGTCGGAAGACCCCCAAAAGACGCCAATTAATTAAAAAATTAACTCACACACAGCACAGGGGGAGAGGCAGCTAGCCTGTAAATGAGGTTGCAAGCTAATTTGATATTTAAATGGCGTTTTTGGGAGGTCTGAGAGACGGAAAAAAAGAAGGGAGAGGGGGGAGAACGACACAGGGAGTGAGTGGGGGGAGAGGGTGGAAAGAGACACAGGGAAGGGAGTAGGGGAGGGAATCCGAGGGGAGGGAGAGGGGGCAAAGAGACACAGTAGGGAGAGAGTGGGGAGAGGCTCGCGATGAGCGCCAAAGGCTCTCATTGGGAGGCCCGAGAGTTGCAGGATGACCGACGCCTGCAATGAGCGGTGAAGCTGCTAACTGTGGGGCTCTCGATGAGCGCCGAAGGCGTTCATCGTGAGGCCCGTAAAGTAGAGGGGCAGAGGCTTGCAATGAGGCCCCCAATGAGCGCTAAAGGCGCTCATCGTGAGGCCCGCAAGTTAGAAGGGGGAGAGCCTCGTATTATGTGGCAAACAGCATTGCCAGGCTTGAAATTTTATTGCCATCATTTTTGACAGGCAAGTCGCTAGTATCATTTAATTATCCAAAGTAATAATTAGAAGGAAGTGTCTGGCATATTTTGAATTCAATCCTTGGCAACCAAATGTATATATTTTTTTCTATTTGATCTTTTAGATCGATAGATAGATAGATAGATAGATAGATGAATAATAGTTTGAATATAGATGCAATTTAACTCTTATTAGTACGTGCTCACTTTCTAGTGTTTCAAAAGGTATTGAACATACTGTTTGTGAGAAGAGCTTTATCTTTTTTGCCTATATGTCCTCCACCTGTTCCAGGCACATCCCTAACTGTCAGAAACAAAACATCTGTCTGGTCATTACTGCAATATTTATAACCCACTCATTTATTTATTCTCTTCTTTGCTCATTGCTACATTTGTCAGCCAATCTGACACTAAAACAATCTATAATTGCCTAATCTTCATGAGTCTGCAGCCAGGAACAGTAAAGTACTTTAAGAGAAATCAATCATTTAAAATCACAGAGCGACATTTTGGCAATGGTTCTCATTCTCTTCTCTCCCCACCAGCTGAGAAAATGACGAGAAGTCATCAGTCTTTAGGAGGGCTCCCGGTGTCTTTGGATCTCAGGAATGGGAGATCCAGTATTGGTCTGTTTCTGCTGCAGATAATCGCCTATTAATGTCAGAGGGGCTCGTTTTTCAGTTGGATTAAAAAAAAATTTAAGTTTTTCATGGGACGCCAGTAAACTAGACACAGATTTGATGAGAGCAGCTGAAGTTGGGAGCTCTTAGCAGCTGATATAATAAGATGGATGGATATTTGATGGATGGCTTCCTCTTACTTGTACAAGCCATGCAATACATCATGATGAAGCTTTAAGGAAATTCCTATTGAATATTTTTGGAAGCTAAACAAGTGACAAGTATTCAACTAGTCATTTTCAACCACAGTTTGAAGGTCTGTTATTTAAACAGTGTGAGATACTACTTAAGATTTATGGCAGTGTGACCATAACTATATTCAGTTCCAAAGTAATACTGTGTATGTGAATGATATTAAATACAATGATGACAGTTATTATTATTGTTAGTCTTCAATCTTAAAGGACCACTGAACTATGGATTTTTTTAAATTGAATCAAAATCAATCTCTTCAATACTTAGCTCTAGTTTTGGGTCGGGTATGTATCTAGCATAGCAGTGGTTTTCCGTCGTTCAAGGGTTTTTATGCTATGGACGGGTGTTTTATTAGGTGAAGCTGATAAGGCTGCTTTGATTCTGAAGGAGTAGCCTGAGTAGTGAAATGGTTATGGCCTAGGTGGGCGAGGACTAGTCTGATGTAGTGGGTGAATGTGGGTGTAGATAGTGGTTGGCTTGAGATGCTTAGTAATGGGTGAAGGCTTGGTTTGTGGTGTAATATTGAATGAGATGGCGAAGAGTGATGACTGGGCACCATGGGTTTGCGGTAGGATAGTAGGTTATGGTTACTGGAGTGCAGCTAGTTTTAGTGGATGATAGGGTGATTTGGCATGTGTCTGATGAATGAGTTATCCTGTTTGGTAAGATATACGGATTGAGATTGGGATGTTGTGAATTCGCTTGGACATAGGAATCTAAGAAAGGCCATTATTGTGGCGGCTGAGATAGAAAGTGATATGACTTTGACGAATAGGTTTGTAGAAAGGTAGGTACTTATTTACTTGGAAAGGTAGCTATCGATGGGGAGATGTGAGGGTTTGGTAGGTTTTGAGGTTCTAGTGAGGCCTTAAGAAAGATTTTGACTGTGGAGAGGATAGGAGAGAATGGTGGAGGAGGTGAGATTGGGAGAGGTGGAATTGGACTCCTGTGGGATAGGTTTAAATTGTAGATGGGTGAAGGTGTAGGTTGATTTGGTAGGGTCAAAGGCCACAAAGGTGGTTAGTACATGAGGAGCGGCTGGTGTGGAGCGACTGGTGTGGAGCGAATGGTGCAAAGGCCAAAAAGGTGGTTAGTACATGGATGAGGCGAGGGATGGCATGAGCGACAGGTGTGCAGTGACTGGTGTGGAGCGACTGGTATAGAGCGATTGGTGAGAGAGCAACTGGGGTAGAGCGACTGGTGTAGAGCGACTGGTGAGAGAGCGAATGGTGAGAGAGCGACTGGGTGGGGCGCCGAAACTGAGCATCTGGTTAGAGCGACTGGTAAGGTACCGAGATTGAGCGCCAAGGCTGAGCATCTGGGTAGAGCGACTGGGTAGGGCACCGAGACTGACCGCCAAGACTGAGCATCTGGTTAGAGCGACTGGGTAGAGCACCAAGACTGACCATTTGGGTAGAGAGATTGGGTAGGGCGCCGAGACAGGGCGCCTGGTTAGAGCTACTGGTTAGAGCAACTGGGTAGGGCACAGAGACTGAGCACCGAGACTGAGCGACTGGTTGGAGTGACTGGGTAGGGGGTTGAGAGAGTGCAGAGACTGAGCATCTGGTAGAGCGACTGGGTAGGGCGCCAAGGCTGAGCGCCAAGACTAAGCATCTCGTTAGAGTTACTGGTAGGGCGCCGAGGGCCGGCGCTGACAATGAGCATCTGGTTGGAGCGACTAGATGGAGCGCCTGGATAGAGCGCCAAGACTGATCGACTGGATAGAGAGCCGAGACTGAGCGGCTGGATAGAGCGCAGAGACTGAGCGACTGGGTAGAGCGCTTGGAGAAAGTGTCTGGAGACAGTGCCGAGACTGAGAGACTGGATAGAGCGCCAAGACTGAGCATCTGGGTAGGGCGCCAAGGCTGAGCACCGAGACAGAGCAACTGGATAGAGCACCTGGAGAGAGCGTTTGGAGAGAGTGCCGAGACTGAGCGATTGAATAGATTGCTGAGACTGAGCTACTGGATAGAGCGCTGAGACTGGGCGTCTGGATAAAGCACATGGATAGAGCGCCGAAACTGGGCGCCTGGATAGAGCACCTTGACTGAGCGACTGGATAGAGCGCCTGAATAGAGCGCAGAGACTGAGAATCTGGTTAGATCGACTGGGTAGGGTGCCGAGAGACAGCCAAGACTGAGCATCTGGTTAGAGTGACTGGTAGGGTGTCAAGGCTGAGTGACTGGATACAGCGCCGAGACTGAATACAGTTATTGCACTTCATTCTGGAAACCTGGGCAGGGACATATATATATATATATATATGATGCACGGTTATGTGTATATATATATTTTTTTTGTGTTTTGTTTGTTTTTTGTTTAGAGGGAGATAGGGGAAATATGCAGAAGCAGAAAAGGAGAAGCAGCTAGGATTTGATTATTTTGTATGCATTGCACCTTTATAGTCCTTTCAGGACCTGTAGAGCTCAGTGACTGGTAGAGACTGTCTGTGTGAGACAGTTACCTGCTGCATGTAACAAAGATTTGCAGGGACAGGGGTAGGAGAGCCCGGGACCATGCTCTATGCTGTGTACATGTAGCAGCAGTGGAAGCTCTAGAGGCTGGGGACAAAGACAAGAGGTTTATGAACGAAGCTGGGAAACTGTACCCAAGCAGGGAGACCAAGGGTAAGAAATAGAGCAGACACACTGGTAGATGTATACCAGATATATACATACAGGATGTACCCGACCTGTTTCTGGGCAGGTGTGTTACATCATCCCGCAGTAGGGCACGATGTCACAAGTGTGTCAGGAGATGGGCAGAGGGTAATACATCTGGGACCCTCACATGACATGCAGCATCACCACCATAGGTGTGAGAGAGAGCAATAGATGAAAGGATACACGCAAAGATGCCACATAATATAAGGTACAGATGTGCACAATACACGCAGACCTGACATTGCAGAGCCCATGGCAGTACTCACAGTGTGCGTCCTCATGTCCCCCGCCACAACCTCGGCCTGCCCTCTCCTGATGACCAGGTCCGCCCATTGCCTGTAACAGTCCTGGCAATGGCTGCTCTACCAGGTCTATAATGTCACTAGCAGTGTGACATGGAGGGAATGTATATGTGTACATACACACACAGAGGGGCCGTGTGAGGGGACACATTGTGGGTATAATGTCACCAGCAGTGTGACATGGAGGGAATGTTTATGTGTACATACACACACACACACAAGGGCTGTTTGAGGGGACACATAGTGTGTAGGGAGGAATGGCTTGCAGCGGGAGAGCATGCAGGTGAAGTGTAGGGGCAGGAATAGAAGAGGAGCAGCGAGTGTAGGAGAGCGGGGAGGAAGAGATGGGGGACGGGGTGCAGAAGTAAGAGTGTAAGTTGAGTGAGAGGGGCGAGCGGCGAAGTAGGCATAGAGTAGAGCCAGAGGGTAGGTGCGGCAGACAGGAGCTCTCTGTGGGAAAGGGCGGGTGGACAGCTGCCGGGAGACTTGGTGGGCAGCGGGAGCGAGATGAGACAGGGTAGTAGAGGGAGGAAAGGCAGGTAGACGGGGATGCAGGGACTTACTGAGCCGCGAGAAGCACCAGGATTCGCAGGGAGGACAGGAGACAACGAGAGAGCAGACCGGCAGAGGTTCCCTGGACGAATTGACTGTCTTGATAATGACAGGTGAGTGGGGTTTAAATAGGTGGCGTGGGAAGAGGGACCCTTCCACAATTTCAGGTGTTCACCTGATTATATATATATATATATATATATTGTGACATATATGAGAGGTGCTCCATTTTAGGACAGCCACTTTCCCCATCACACTCTCCCTCTCTTATATCCTGCTCCACCTCATTTAGTTGGTGTTAGCAATAGAATAAGTAAAAACAATGTCCATGTTGATGGTGGAGCCATCCACACAGCTGGGCAGGGCCCACTTATAATATGACAGGGGAAAACAATATAGCTGCTGATTCCTTCCCCTATCAGGGAAGGGGCACTAGTGACAAAAACTTGTGGTAAAAACCATTCCAGAAAAAAGGAGCAACACAGAAGAGCAAATTGTGTTATTCAGAGAAAGAAACAGAAGCTTCTCATCTCCTCTCCCTGCTTATTTTGCCAGCTCCTGGAGATATATCTTCCAACCCTGACCCCTGACTCATTTCCTCCTCTCATCCGCCATGCACAGGCCCCAGGGCTGCTAACTCTGTCCTGACCCCATGTGTTTGTATTCTGCCCCTCTATGTCAAAATGTACCCTCTACCACTCTGTAAAGGTAACCTCCGACTTTCCCATGTGCAGGCTATATTATCTGACCACTAGGGGCAGATAACATAATACATACTAGAGCCAGTCACCTCAAATGACTCTCTATGAGATACCTTCCCTCTACCAGTAAATGAAAAAACCTTTCCAAGTTTTCACACCGTCCCACCTAAACAAGCTTTCACCACATTCCTGACCCTGCTATTCCTTATCTTTTTCCCCAGGTTTCTGCCTCTTCCATCCCCTTTAGATTGTAAGTAGCCAGTTTCCTATCTTGTATGGTGCTTTGGGAAAAAGCACCTTCTACAAAGATTCTAAGCTCAAAACAGGGCCCTCCATTTTCTTCAGCTGTTAATATTGTATTTTTTCCGATCTCTTCCCCTCTACAGCGCTACGGAATATGTTGGCGCGTTACAAATAATAGTTAATAATAATAATAGGGGTGTGGGGGGAGAGAATAAAACATTGATAGAGTCTAGTATGCTGTTTATTCATTTTGAAAAATATTTAGGAGCCAGCAGTACAAATTCTAGGAGCCTGGCTCCTGTGAAGTTTCTAAATGTGCAATACATATATATATATATATATATATATATATATATATATATATATACAGTATATATATATATATATATATATATATATATATATAGTTATGAAGAGTGAGGTAGCCATGAATATCCAGTAATCCAGTTGAATAATCAGAGTATTGCAGTGAATAGTGATACCTTTTTTATTGGACAAACGTATAATAAAGAGACAAGCTTTCGAAAGATAATGCCTCTCTTTATCAAGTCAAAAAGTGATACTGATACAAGTATGAACTAAAAATAGTAAACAGAAGAGATGGGGGAAAAAATAATTGGAAAAACTAGAAAGGCAAAATTCATTGGCCAGAGTTAAGTGAGAAATAGACCAGCATTGTGAATAATGTCCTGATAGATAGGTAAGTAAGTCTATAGATCAGGTTGTAGATAAGAACACAGCAGAGTCGCTTTATTATGAATACGTTTGTCCAATAAAAAAGGTATCACTATTCACTGCAATACTCTGATTATTCTACTATATATATATATATATATATATATATATATAGTATATATTTGTGGCCATATTTGTGTGTCCCAGCTCAACTTCCCAGAATGCAGTGTAATACCTTTTTTTCTCGGAACTCTGAGCTGGAAGCAGGTTTTTTAACTTGCTTTAGACATTCAAATGTGAACACAGATGTACTTTTTATTTACTATATATATATATATATATAACACAACAACCATTTACTGTATGGTGAGCAAAAGAAGCCCTCCCCCGTACAGAGTACAGAAACAAATAATACATTTGTAAGCCCATCTGCAAGTCTAAAAATAAGTTTAACAACTTATTAACTGCTCTGGATTCCCAGAAATACAGTTATTATACTGCATTCTGAGACACAGGGCGGGGACATGCCAATGAGCAGACAATGCATTCATGCTCTTAAATCCAAAATTCTACTTTATACATAGCTCCTTCAAATGCATATGCCCGCTGTACCACAGCTTTAAAGCAAAGCAAAGGATTGGATTTGGTGACATACAGACATGTCATGCCTGATAAGCATGAGGTGTTGACATGACACTGCCCCCACACATTTGCCTCAGTTAATACTACATTTGTGTTCACATTTGGACTTCTAAAAACAAGCTAACAATTTTTTTCTACTTGTTTTTAGACGTCCACATGTGAACACAAAAAGGTGAATGTCAAGTTGACATTGGAGCAGCTTTAAATTTGTCAACTTCTACAATAATAACAATTTTGAAAAACAAGGACAAAATAAAGTCTTTGGCAACCGCAACCACAAAGTATTCTGTCACAAAGATAGCCCGATCCAGAAGCTATGCCTTAGAGGAAATGAAGAAACATCTTTCCATTTGGATTGATGATGAAACTGAACGCAACATGCCATTAAGTCAGACAATGATCATAGAAAATGCTAGAAGTATCTTTAGTCATATTCAAAGACAAACACTGGATACAAGCGCAAACTTTGCAGCTAACTGAGGTTGGTTCCATAAATTTAAAAAAAGAAGCAACCTGTTTAATATTCAAATCACCAGAGAAGCAATGAGTGCGGATACTGAAGACACAGCCCATCCATTGACTTTAAAAGCCATAATTGAAAGACGGAGTTATCCTCCCAAACTAGTTTCCAATGTGGATGAAACTGGACTTTTCTGGAACAGAATGCCAAAGCGCACCTTTAAATCAGTCAAACAAAAACAAGCACAAAGATTCAATCCTGCGAAAGACCGTTTAACCCTTCTTCTGGTAGGTAACGCCATTGGGGTTTTCAGGATAAAATTGTTGCTTGTGCATCATTCCAAAACACCAAGTGCCAGTGAAAGGAATTCAAAAATCAAGTTTACATGTCATTTGGGAATTTAATCGGAAATCTTGGATCACTATGGACATTTTTGAAAATTGGCTTACCTTACATTTTTGTCCAACCGTAAAACATTACTGTAAGCGTAAGAAAATTTAACCTAAATCGATATTACTAATGGATAATACTCCAAACCATCCTTCAAACTTGTCTGACTTAGACTGCTGAATTCCGGCTGAAGTAGTTTTCCAGCCAGTGGATTAGGGAGTCATTTAAACTTTTAAAGAGCTTTATCTTAGTTGCACTTTTCAGCAACTTATTGATAATACCTACAGCAAAAGTAAAGAATCAATGATGCAATTCCGGAAAAAATATAACATCATGGACTCCGTAAGCAACATCAAATTCTCTTGGAAAGAAGGATTGTGGAAAAATATATGGCCAGAGCTATCCAACAATTTTCAACCAGAAGAGACCATTGTTGACTAAATTGTCGACCTACAGCCCTATTAAATTCAAAGCCCATATTGGCACACCTACAAAGGCTGCGGGCTTGAAATTCGGATCATGCCGCAAGTTACTAGCTTGAGAAGCAAACCCGTAAACCATTCTTGCGCGCGTTGGATGTGCGGCCGTGAGCATTATCAATTAGTCAAACCCATAGATACTCTTTAGAGGGAGCCAAGGGCAAAAGAGATCATCATCACTACGTCACTGAAAAATGGAGGTTAGATTTCAAAGCCTTAGGGGTTTCAATTACGAGATTCGATCGGACCCGCATTCTAGAAATAATGCAATATTAATAAATCAGTAAATATCATATTCTAGTCCATGCAAATTCCATTATATGTATTAACACATTGATTGCTGGGATTGATATAACAAGGATATTAAACTGAATTTTTTATATTTTATATTGCAGACTTGCAAGCTTGAGAATGTTGTGCTATTAATTTTAATACCTATCATCACTTTCCCTTTAATTATAAGTACAGTAGTGAGTGTATATTTGCATTTACAGTGCTACGGATAGGACTTAAACCCCCTTGCAGGTATTCTCTAGTACCGATTGGCTTTTTGGCTCCATTTGCGGGTTACGGGTTTGAACGCCAGTGGATTTGTTGCATTTTATTAGCGATTTTCGGGCTTGACAGAACAAAGGATTTGCGCTATAGAGTTCAATTTTCGACATCCCATAGCGTTTTTTCACCCAAACACAGCAAGTCGTTGGCGGGTTGCTTTATGGGGCCAATTTAATAGCCGCAAGTCTGACAGGCTACATTACGGGCTACAGTTTTACACATTGAGGTAATTTAATAGAACTGTAGGAGATGCTGATGTGCAGGATTTTGATATTTTCAAGAACTGGCAAAGCAAGATGTTCAGGCAGAACCCACAAATAGTGATTCAGACAATAAGGAGCCCAAAGAACTTGCTATAGATTTCCTCGCTAAAAGTTTGAAGATGATCCCATTTGTATTGGACAAACGTCTTATTTATATTGATGAGCTTTCGAGAGATTTAAACTCTCTTTATCAGACACAGCTAGTGAGAAATCCGGCAATGTCCGTTAAGGGTCACTGTATTGTTCTAGCTGTCTTATTTTTTTAAGCAGTAGGCAACAGTATAAACCAGCATTTTCAGACATTTTTGGTCTAGGGACCTACTGGTTACCTTCCAAAGCACAAGGGGAATGTTTTTTTACTGATTTGAATAGAATACATTATAACTGCAGATACATTCTATAATCTCTCTATACATATGATTAATGGTGTTGGTATGTATAAATTAAGTTCCTTTCATCCCTAAGGACTGGTTGATAAGGTCTCAAGGTCCAGCACCAGAAATAGGACCAGTTGTTGAGAACCTCTGCTATAAACAGCTCTTCTGTTTATGGTGATTAAAAAATGAGAAAATGGTTGAGTCAAATAAAAAGTAAACATATTTGCTACAATATAGTGGCCCTTTAAAACATAGCATTACTGCTGTACTGGGTTTGAGTTTCTGACTGGCACAAGAAATGAGAGCCTGTTGTAAATACGTTGTAGATTGTTAACAATTAAGATCACATATATAATTTTTAGATTTAAGCTTGAATAGAATCAGAGCATGACAATAAATAAAAAGCCGCATATTGAAACCATGTGTACATCTTTCCACACGTACACTTATATGTTTTTGCTTTTTCTCCATAACTCTGATCTTGCACTTCTTAAAAATAAGATGGATAAATCTATTTGTAGATAGCTATGCACACATGGTTTCAATATATGAGGTATTTTTGGGGCATGCTCTCATTTTAAAGTTTAAAAATATAGATGAATCTTATTGTCCATATTATTCATAGGATGTTATGTTAGGCCTTTCTCAGGCCTGAGGCAGACATAGGCCTCAAAGCAGCACAGAGGCCAATGGTTATGGGACCAATGCAGTCAGTTTATTCCTACTGTATGTGAAAGTTTGAATACAATTGATAAATGTCGATATAAAGAAAAAATTATAAATACAACCTTTACATTTTCAACTGTTGTATGCAATTATTCTTTACTGAATGCCTCCATTTAATTTTTTTCACCTGATCCTGTCTGCTAATCCTGTTAAAAGCACTGGTAGTTTTAACTGCCACAGCTTGTAGATATAAACTTCCTGATTATTCAAAGAACTATTTTCCCCTCAGACATGGCGCAACTCGACGACAGAATCAACAGCGAGGCCATCGCTATATTCGGCGCTGGCACTCGGCCGCCCAGGGCCTCTGGTGCACCTCTCATAGCTCAAGGCCTTCTCTATCAGTGCGCCTTATATGCTAAAATCGGCAGCGACATCTGTCGGACGGAGGTGGAACTGCAGCTGTCAGATTTTGAGATGGTGAAGAGGGAAAGGACCGGCAGATCTCTGAATAGGTTACTATACCTATAGAACAAGTATTTTCTCAGATCGAGCACCTCTGCCAGAGCTTCATACTGCAGGGGAGGGAAATGTCTAATGATGTCACCTGACCCTGCAGTACGAAGCTCCATCAAGGGAAGGATACTCAACCTCTGAGCAATGGGATCCGGCACAAGGACTGCTAGGCACAAGTAAGAGGAGGGGGGTGAATGAAGTGCACAAGGCTTGACGGGGGTGAATAGTGTGAAAAGGGGTCCCTGGGGGTTTTGAGGAGGAGAATTATGCTCCTGAGGGGGGCCTGGGTAGTGATTATGGCTGCTAAGGGGGCCATGGGGGTGATTATGGTTGCAAAGGGGGCCCTGGGGGTTGAATGGTGCTCCTGAGGAGTGCCTGGGGGGTTGGGGACGGAATATTGCTCCTGAGGGGGGCCTGGGTGGTTTGGGGGATGAATATGGCATCTGAGGGTGTTGGGGGGTGAATGGTTAAAGCTGTGGGTGTTGGGGGTGAATATGGCTGCTGAGGGGCTTGGGAGAGTGAATGGTGCAACAAGGGGGCCCTGTTTTTTTGGGGGGGGGGGAGGTGAATGATGTTGCTATGGAGGCCCTGGGGGTTTTGGGGGTGAATGGTGCTCCTGAAAGGCCCAGGGAAAGGGGGGTGGGGTTGAGTAGTGAATATTGCTGCCAAGGGGGGTGAATATGGCTGCTGAATGGGTTGGGGGGTGAGTGGTCCTGCTGAGGGGCCCTCTGGGGTGATTATTGCTGCTGAGGGGGTTGGGGGTGAATGGTGCTGCTGAGGGTGGGGGTGTTGGGGTTGAATGGTCCTGCTGATGGGGCCTGTGGGTGTGAATATTGCTGATGGCGGGGTTGGGGTGAATGGTGCTGCTGAGGGGGGCCTAGGGGGGTTGCGGTGAATGGTGCTGCTGTGGGGGGCCTGGGGGTCCACTGCACTACATGAAGGAACATTTTCACACAAAAAAATTTTTTACAAGAGAATTTAGTTTATATATATAGATATATACAGGGGGGGGGGGGGGGGGGCAAACATTTTTCGGCACCAGGGCCCTCCATTCACTAGCTCCGCCACTGGTTGTGTTCACTGTTTCCCAAAGGTTGCCTCATTTCAACATTTTATACTATATCAATATTATTTGTGATGACTAAATCCAATATAGCCTCATTTCTATTAGGTGCTTGTATAACCTGGGCCAGATAATGATCCCTGAGTGTACTCAAGAACCTGCTCACCTTAGCTGAACTGCTGGTCTCATTTATTAAGTTTATTTCAGGGTAATTACAATCTCCCATTATTAGAACTTGCCCGTGCTTATCTGCATTTCCAATCTGTAACAATAATTGCAGTTCCTCACTTTCAGTTATATTTGAGGGTTTTAGCATGCTCATACCAATATTCTTTTGGAATTTGCTGCTCTGTGATTTAACTCTACCCACAAACATTCAACATTATCACTAGTTCCACAATAAATATCTTCTCTGACTATAGGCTTAAATTCAGGATTAACATACAGACAAATCTGTCCTCCACTTTTACCATTTCCTGTATCTTTCATAAATAGGTTATAACTATCCAGATTAACAGTCCAGTCATGACGTTTCAGTAATGCCTATTAAATCCCATTTCTCGTTAACTGCTAATAATTCTAACTCTCCCATTTTTCCTGGCAAGCTTCTGGCATTAGCAAGCATACACTTTATGTTATGAGTCTGTAATTCTGAAGTGCCTGCCACTGTACTTGAGTTACCTAACAATACCTCCCTATTGACTATATTAACTCTCCCCCATCTCCTCCCCCTTGACTAGTTATTTTGTTTCTTACCCCCTCTATACTTTCTACCCCATTACTTATATCAAGTCCCTCCCCCCACCTACTAGTTTAAAAACTACCCCAGCTGTTCTACCATCCTTTCCCCTGGCACACCAGCTCCCTCTTCATTAAGGTGCAATTCATTGCTGCTATAGAGATTGTACCCAAGTGAGAAGTGAGACCAGTGCTCTAAAAACCCAAACCCCTCCTTAATGCACCACTTTTTTAGCAATGCATTAACCTCCCTAAGCTCCTTCTCTCTCCTTGGGCTAGCACGCGCCACAGGTAGTATCTCGGAAAATACTACCTTGGAGGTCCTTGCCTTAAGCTTATTATCTAGTTCTATGAAATCATTCTTTAGGACTCTCCATCTTCCACTAACTTTGTCATTGGTACCAATATGTACCAAGACCGCCGGTTCATTTCCAGCCCCTCCCAATAATTGATCTACCCAGTCCACAACATGCCGAACCCGAGCACCCGGGAGACAGCAAACTGTTTGATTGCTGGGATCTGAAAGTTCCAGCATTCATGACTAAAGCAACTATCTTGGATGTCAGCTTAGTAATATTGGTAATAACAGGTTTAAGTTGTCTAGACTAGTGGTTCTCAGCAGGGGGTTCTAGTACTAGCGCCAGTCCCGGAGACCTTATACGCTGGTCTTCGTGGATGAGAGTCTAACACTTTAAACAAACCACTAACATCATTCATAGTTATAAATAGACTATTAATGAACATATCTGCACTTAAAATGCACTCTACCTAAATTAGTGCACCATGTTGCAATGTTTTGGGTCTCAATAGTTGTCACTTGGATAATTGGAAAATAACCAGCAGGACTCCAGATCAAAAGTATTGGTAATCACTGGTCTATACTCCCTATTACATGCTAACAGTAATGGCGGACACCTCTTTAAATCCTCTGTCGCTCTTACACTCACGATTAGTAAATGGCAGTGACATTTTAGAGCAGATGTGTCCAAACTCGGTCCTGGAGGGCCACACACATGCCTGGATATGATGATAACTCTTCTGTGCACAGGTGAGTCAATCACTTCTTCAGTTATCCTGATTGACTCACCTGTGCACAGAAAGGATATATTCAAATCCAGGCCTGGGTGCGGCCCTCCAGGACTGAGTTTGGACACCCCTGTTTTAGAGGGTCTGTAGTCTTCTGAGAACAACGTATAAAAGGTCAATATCATCTGGACTCCATTAGGTAAAGTAACAAAGATATGGTGATCTGACCGGAGATTTGGGTGGGACATTACTTAACTTTCTCTATGTGTTTGCTGTACAGTTTGGCATAGACAGGCTCCGTCTCTCTCCCTCTTTTTAAAGGACCATTGTAGTTCTAGAAAAACTGCACATTTGTGAGATTTGTAATTAAAAAAGAGAAGTACATCTCTGGAAAGCTTGTCACGGTAAATACAATGTTTGTCTGAAGTATGTAACAAATTAACAACATTTATCTTATCTAGCTTATTAAATAATTTTAGATATTCTTTCAAGATTTCGTTTATGTCCAGAATATTGCCTGGTTTCTCCACTGATATTACGGGGGGGGGGTTTCTATGTATCATGGATCTTACTGAATTTGACTTGTACCCTCTTCTCAGGAACAGGCTCAGAAGCAGACATCTTGCAATAATAGCATTAAGACATGTAAATGCCCCTATCTCTCTCACACACATCTTCAACAAAATATCATGGCTGACAAAAAAAATACAGGTGCTCAATCAGGAAACAATCTAACCTTAATAGGTTAGTTCTATGGACATGATAATCCACTCTGAGAGTAGCCTTGTTTAGCTCACTTGTGCCCTTCACAGGGAGAAATATCCTGTAGTATATCAGTCTGGTCTCATTCTGAACAGGAGAAATAGCAAACCCCAGACATATGTTTCGGCCTCTGTGGTCCTCCTCAGTAAAGTATAGCTGATAACTACCCAAGACACAGTGAGCAAGGAGTCCACATCTGGAGCCCCCTTTCATCTTTAGGGAGACTAAACGTAAGGGTCATTTGCATATGCAACAAACAAAAATAGAGGTGCTTAGTCAAAGAACCAACTAACCTTAATAGGTTAGTTCTATGGACATGATAATCCACTCTGAGAGCAGCCTCTTTTAGCTCACTTATGCCCTTCAAGGGAAGAAATAACCTGTAGTATATTAGTGTGGCCTCACTCAAAAGAGTGATCCAGCCCCGAATTACCAGGCAATTCTACCCTGAACAGGAGAAACAACAAACCCCAGACATACGTTCTGAATGAGCTCCTCTATTCTTGTTTGGTGGAAAATATCATGGTTACCTTCAGGAACCAGCAGATGCAACAAAATGTATTTTTTATTTCAATGAAAGCTAGTTTTATGACCTTTTCCTTGCATAATTATGCTATTACACATTGATTGTTGGTCCTTCACATGGCATCAACAATATGTTCTTTCTAAAGAAATGAAAGCAGCCAGATCTTTGCTTTTAGCCTAGTTAGATTTGTGAAGGAATCCAATTAATGAGATCACTGCATTTGTTAGGAAATACGTCTTTGTTATTTTGTCCGACTACATTTAATAAGGATGCTGTTTGACAGTCACTCTTATAAAACACTTGGGTTTTAAATGTCTAAGTGTTGAGAAACTACACATTGTTCTTGCACGCAGGGCCGTCCTACACCACTCAGCCAGCCTGACAGCTTTCCCACTGATTAATTGACAGGTTAAAAAGATTGATTCCACATGTCAGGCCTGTAACCCGACCAGGACAATGCTGCTGTCATCCGGCCTGTAAAACAGACGCTTCCATTAGCAGCCGTGACAGAGGTACCCTGTGAGTGTGGGCACCTGCCATTAAGGAGAGCTGCAGTGTGCCGGACATCCCCTGATTAATCATCTTGAAAGTTAATCCTTACAACATCAAAGGCTTTAATAGGCCAAGCAGGGAATTGGCAGTCTCATCACTTACAGAGGGGTGCCCACTGGGCATGGTTAAGGTGGCACTGACAATCCTGGATACATCTGTCTGAGAGCTATGTAGATGGCATGCCATGACAATCCAGACTTAATGCGCGTAATGCACCAAGTCCACCCATTTATTTTTTGTCCCTACCACTTAGTTGGAAGGCTATTCTGCTTTTCTACTACGTTTTCAAATAAGTACTTTCACACATTACCCCTAAATATTCTACTGTCTTATTTCAAATCCTGACCTCTTATTCTTGCTCTGCTCTTTTACGGAAAACTACTCTCTTCTTGAACTCTATGAAATTCCTTTAAAGAACTGTTGAAGTTTGGGCAAGAAAATTCACGTTTCTGACATATGTAACAAACTAAAACTATAGTTACGTAAACCATGAGCATAAAAGCATTGTTAGGGAAAATCTTAATTACATTAAGCAAATTACTTATGTCACATGGTCTTTCATCTTTGTCTGCTAGGCTGGATATCCTGCTAGGACTGTGTCCTATTACTATGATGGATGTAGGAACCGTGGTGGGTGAGGGGGACCTTTTCCCCCCGATTTTCAATGTGTGTATGTATGTGTAGAGAAACTGTTGTGCCGTCTTTGTATACCATGAGCTGTACCCCCCCCCCCCCCCAAATTATTGTGGCTCCTACACCCAGGCTTTCAATAGAATTGAATAAGAAAATAATCTGCAACTGAGTTTCTTACCATTCCTCACAGATATCTAATATTGTTACGAACATAAGCAAATGTCTCAAACTATTAAGGCATAATTTGAATACAATAGTTAAAAACTAAATTATGTGTTTATATATTACTGAAAATATTTTCCACATTATCAAGTCAAGTTCTTAGAATACAATAAATATGTTTCTTACACAGCAAATAATTATATTTTATAAAGCAATTATTAAACATTGTGATAACAGATCATGGGCCCTAAATGGCCAGAAATATATAGCTTTATGCATGAATATAGGGGTAAAAGAGCCTTGTATGAACCCATTGTTTAATCCATATACGGATCCAGAAAGAAGGTGACGGGATTATGGTTTCTGAATGCGTCATCGATCCAAGGCTTGGGGTGGACGTACCTGGAGGTTATTGGAGGTTGGATACAGCATTACAAGTACATGAGTACAAGCACCTCATTGAGGTGTCTACATGTGAGTGTGATACTGCACCCGTTTGTATCACCTATTCATCTGTACACCGATTGCAGATATATCGGTTGCACTTCTTAGACTGGTTGCACTTCTTTCTTCCTTTCTGTTTTGGATTATATTCTTCTTTTTACATATCTTGAATATGGTATTTGGTTATGTCACTGTATATGGCCATACTCTAGTGGGATGAGACCTATATAGACCTATATAATACTTGTGCTATTTTATGTAGCATTTGTGAAAATATCTCTCCAGCTTAATCAAGAGACTCTGTGGGAATAGTATAGGAATTGGAGTAGACTTACTTCACCAGTGAGCAAACTCTCATTTAAGTGAATAATGCTTCTTGAGGCTGAAATTGAGGAAACATTATTGATAATTTTAGCAGATGTGTTAACTGCACTTGAAAGTGAGATATTTTAAGCAAAAAATGCTTAGCGCAGGTTGCCCACGGCGCCATGTCCCTAAATTTAACGAACTACAACTTAATTGCATAGCTGAAGAGGCAGATGACACGTGATTTCTGCACAAACACTCAATAACTCAAATCTGAGGTTGTCAGGGAGGTGGTCCTTATATATTCAAATTGTTAAACAGCTTTTGCACATTTTAAATTGTTTTAAAACAACAGGCTTTTCTTGTCAGCCCATTTTATCTACCCAGAGCTTAGATGAATAAATTGCCATTTACCTCACTATAAGTGCTCTTCATGGTGTGAAAGAGCACAAGATTGTATGTTAACATGACCTATTTTTTTTTTTATTATTGCAATAATAACAGCTAAAAAATCTCAAGTTTTAGGTCTGTTTACAAACACAGTCTGTCCAGTCTATTGGCAGTTTTCTGATTAATAATGGACAGCGGAGCCGAGCGATGAGAACACTGATTGATAACAGTTTCTCCCTGAACTCAGGAATGCACTCAAAAGTTAACCCACAACTGATCTGCACTGACTGAATTGTTGAGGGTTAACTTTTTTTTTTCTTTTGCTCACTACATGGATCTGAAACTGCATGTCTGGGAATGGGCACTTAAGTAAATGTGACTTAAGTAAAATCAGACTTTACTTTATTGAATTCTCAGTGGAAAATGCATGTATATAAAAAATTCAAAAAGTATTTCAACACGCTTTTAGGCGATCTTTACAGTGATGTGTTCCAAATTGTGCTGAATTAAGCAGCCCTTTAAATGTACAGTTTAAAAAATATGTAAATGCATTAATAGAAATGTAGAAGTTCCACATACCTTTTAAGGAAACATTTTTTTTTATTACAAAGTGTTGTAACTTGCTCAGTGACCTACTACCCACTGCCATCCTGTCCAGCAGCACACGGGTTAATATGACAATTTATTGTTGGCCTGGGCACTTCTGCCAGTTAAACAAACTTTTGGCTGGCACTTCATCATCTCTAATGCTAGAGAAGAGAAGCCATATTTACTTTGTAATGACATCAATTGGCCATAAATATTCGCGCTCTCAGACTGTTTGCAGCTGAAGAGAGGCCTTCATCTGACATTTAACTGTTTGCAAAGCTCCTTGCACTGTTTGCTTGTGGTTTTTCTCATTTATCGCCTGTCAGCGCAGGATTTTGCTTTCTTTGCTGTGAAATGAAGGTGGGAGGTATGCAGGATGTCAGATGAGAGTGCGATTACAGAGGAATAAACTGGGCTCATCTTGGTTACCCAAAATGATCTGTAATCTAAAACTTACTAGTACAGCTAACATATTTTTTATTGAATATCTCTGCTCAGTCATGGTTCACTGAATAACCAATCTTTGTTCAGGCAGGATATCCTTGGACTGGACTTTAACCCTCCCCCTTTCCACATCCTAGTGTTTATTTGGGCACCAAATGGCTTCACAGAACTAAGATCTTGTACCCACTCTCTCAATGAGGTCACATTTTATGTTGCCATATGCAATCTTATTAGTTCTATTCAAGTTCAACATGAAAAAAGTATATTTTTCTTTATTTAGTTAGCATCCATCCAATATATATAATCTTCATGTTGCTAGATTCAACAGGCAAACAGTTTGAGTGGGCATACTACTGTAACAACCAATAAGTGTATGAAATTGCAAGGCTAGGGAAGTTAAGTGCATACTTTCACTTCTAGGCTACTTCATAAAAAGTGATACTTTAGCGTGTAGTCTACCCATTAGGCTTCCCTATGGAGGACACCCCTTTTTTTGCTTAGAAAAATATAAATATTATGGCCTACTTTAAAATACATTCAATAAACAAGTAATTGCTTGGTATGTGTATGAGAAGCTGTGTTGTTAAAATGGCTGTTATGGGGAAATGTCTGGGATTTGCTCACACAGCAAGAGAGCGATGTACATGCACAAAAAAGGGAAAAATGGGTACATGCATACCTTGCACACGCACTCGCAGGGGCTCCTCCAATTCCCTGCCTAGGGGGTCTAAAAAAGTATATCCGGCCCTGGTTCTACCTGGACTGTTCTACTTTAGCGTATGGTCTACCTTAAATTTTACACTATAGCATACCCTAACCTAGTAAACCGCATGCTATAGTGTAAAATTTAGGGTAGACCACATGCTGAAGTAGAAGTTATTATTATTATATTTTATTTGTAACTCACCAACATATTCCGTAGCGCTATACAGGGGTTAAGTACATGGTAAAAACAAAATGAATACATTGCAAAGAATGGAGGGCCCTATTATTGAGCTTAAAATAAAACGTACATAGTGCTTGTTTCCAAAGCACCGACACAAAATTGAAAACTCGCAAACTTAAAATCTAAAGGCCTCATTCAACTGCTATTTGGCCAATTGAATAGGGCTCTATATAAGCACATATTTTTTGTACAGGAGTTTTTAGCTAGTGAATTCAATCCAAAAGCAAGGTCTTCACTAACTAAAAACTTCTGTAAAAAATATGCTTTGTGCTTATATAGAGCCCTATTCAATTGGACAAATCACAATTGAATGAGGCCCTAACAGTTCAGATAGACCCCACTCTAAATTAGCACCAAAAAATGAATCCTTAATACTAGATGTTTTTGCTTTAAAGCAACTTTATTACCACAAAATCAATGTGTTTTTTTTTAAGTTAGTCTTAAAGAACTAGCTATTTATTGTACTAGTCATTTAATTCTAAAGTGATTGATAATTAAATAATACATTTTTCTGTTGTATTCTTATGCAAAAAAAGTATCTCCCGAATACTACTTAGCTGATTTGATGTGTTAATTAGGATTACAACTAGTGATGTCGCAAACATGAAATTTTCGGTTCGTGAACCGCGAACGCGAACCACCGCAAATGTTCGCGAACCGGCGAACCACCATAGACTTCAATGGGCAGGCGGATTTTAAAACCCACAAGGACTCTTTCTGGCCACAATAGTGATTGAAAAGTTGTTTTAAGGGGACTAACACCTGGACTGTGGCATGCAGGAGGGGGATCCATGGCAAAACTCCAACGGAAAATTACATAGTTGATGCAGAGTCTGGTTTTAATCCATAAAGGGCATAAATAACCTAACATCCCCCTCCATCATCATCCTCCCCTGTATCTCTTTACCCCCTCTCTCATCATCCTCCCCTGTGTCTCTTTCCCCCCTTCCTCATCACCCTCCCCTGTGTCTCATCCCCCCTCCCTCATCATCCTCCCACCTCCCTCATCATCCTCCCCTGTATCTCTCTACACCCTCTCCCTCATCATCATCCCCTGTGTCTCTTCCCACCTCCATCATCATCCTCCCCTGTGTCTCTTTCCCCCCTCCCTCATCATCCTCCTCTGTGTCTCTTTCCCCCCTTCCTCATCACCCTCCCCTGTATCTCTTTACCCCTCCCTCATCATCCTCCCCTGTGTCTGTTTCCCCCGTCCCTCATCATCCTCCCCTGTGTCTCTTCCCCCCTCCCTCATCATCCTCCCCCCTCCCTTGATGATAAGGGGGGGAAGAGACACAGGGATAAGTGTGAGGGGTGTTAGGGTAAGGGGTGTTAGGGATAAGGGTGAGGGGGTTAGGTGTTAGGGTGAGGGGTGTTAGGGCTAAGTGTGAGGGGTGTTAGGGTGAGGGGTGTTAGGGATAAGTGTAAGGGGTGTTAGGGTGAGGCATGTTAGGAATAAGTGTGAGGGGTGTTAGGTCTTAGGGATAAGTGTGAGAATGTTAGGGTTAGGTGTTAGGTTGATGGGTGTTATGGATAAGTATGAGGGGTGTTAGGGTTAGGGTAAGGGGTGTTAGGAATAAGTGTGATGGGTGTTAGGGTAAGGGATGTTAGGGTTAGGTGTTAGGGTAAGGGCTGTTAGGGATAAGTGTAAGGGGGTATTAGGGTTAGGTGTTAGAGTAAGGGCTGTTAGGGATAAGTGTAAGGGGGTATTAGGGTTAGGTGTTAGGGTGAGGGGTGTTAGGGATAAGTGTGGGGGTGTTAGGGTGAGGGCTGGTAGGGTTAGGTGTTAGGGATAAGTGTGAGGGGTGTTAGCGTTAGGGGTGTTAGGGATAAGTGTGAGGGGTGTTAGGGTTAGGTGTTAGGGTGAGGGGTGTTAGGGATAAGTGTGAGGGTGTTAGGGTTAGGTGTTACGGGGAGGGGTGTTAGGGATACGTGTGATGGGTGTTAGGGTAAGGGATGTTAGGGTTAGGTGTTAGGGTGAGGGGTGTTAGGGATAAGTGTGAGGGGGTGTTAGTGTAAGGGGTGTTATGGATAAGTTTGAGGGGTGTTAGGGTTAGGTGTTAGGGTGAGGGGTGTTAGGGATAAGTGTAAGGGATGTTAGGGTTAGGTGTTAGGGATAAGTGTGAGGGGTGTTAGGGTTAGGGTAAGGGGTGTTACGGATAAGTGTGAGGGGTGTTAGGGTTAGGTGTTAGGGATAAGTGTGAGGGGTGTTAGGGTTAGGGTGAGGGGTGTTAGGGATAAGTGTGAGGGGTGTTAGGCTTAGGTGTTAGGGTGAGGGGTGTTAGGGATAAGTGTAAGGGGTGTTAGGGTTAGGTGTTAGGGTGAGGGATGTTAGGGTTAGGTGTTAGGGATAAGTGTGAGGGGTGTTAGGGTTAGGGTAAGGGGTGTTAGGGATAAGTGTGAGGGGTGTTAGGGTTAGGGTGAGGGGTGTTAGGGATAAGTGTGAGGGGTGTTAGGGTTAGGTGTTAGGGATAAGTGTGAGGGGTGTTAGGGTTAGGGTAAGGGGTGTTAGGGATAAGTGTGAGGGGTGTTAGGGTTAGGTGTTAGGGTGAGGGGTGTTAAGGATAAGTGTAAGTGGTGTTAGGGTGAGGCATGTTAGGAATAAGTGTGAGGGGTGTTAGGTCTTAGGGATAAGTGTGAGGGGTGTTAGGGTTAGGTGTTAGGTTGATGGTTGTTATGGATAAGTGTGAGGGGTGTTAGGGTTGGGTGCTAAGGTGAGGGGAGGATGATGATAAGGGGGGGAAGAGACACAGGGGTGTCCTTGCAGCAGAGATCAAAAGAGTCCTTCAGGACTGTCATTATTAAATAATACATTTTTCTGTTGTATTCTTATGCAAAAAAGTATCTCCCGAATACGACTTAGCTGATTTGATGTGTTAATTAGGATTACAACTAGTGATGTCGCAAACATAAAATTTTCGGTTCGCGAACCGCGAACGCGAACCGCCGCAAATGTTCGCGAACCGGCGAACCACCATAGACTTCAATGGGCAGGCAGATTTTAAAACCCACAGGGACTCTTTCTGGCCACAATAGTGATGGAAAAGTTGTTCTAAGGGGACTAACACCTGGACTGTGGCATGCAGGAGGGGTATCCATGTCAAAACTCCCACGGAAAATTACATAGTTGATGCAGAGTCTGGTTTTAATCCATAAAGGGCATAAATAACCTAACATCCCCCTCCATCATCATCCTCTTCTGTATCTCTTTACCCCCTCTCTCATCATTCTCCCCTGTGTCTCTTTCCCCCCTTCCTCATCACCCTCCCCTGTGTCTCATCCCCCTCCCTCATTATCCTCCCACCTCCCTCATCATCCTCCCCTGTATCTCTTTACCCTCTCCCTCATCATCCTCCCCTGTGTCTCTTCCCACCTCCATCATCATCCTCCCCTGTGTCTCTTTCCCCCCTCCCTCATCATCCTCCCCTGTGTCTCTTTTCCCCCTCCCTCATCATCTTCCCCTTTGTCTCTTACCCCCCTCCCTCATCATCCTCCTCTGTGTCTCTTTCCCCCCTTCCTCATCACCCTCCCCTGTATCTTTTTACCCCCTCCCTCATCATACTCCCCTGTGTCTCTTCCCCCCTCCCTCATCATCCTCCCCCCTCCCTTGATCATAAGGGGGGGAAGAGACACAGGGATAAGTGTGAGGGGTGTTAGGGTAAGGGGTGTTAGGGATAAGGGTGATGGGGTTAGGTGTTAGGGTGAGGGGTGTTAGGGCTATGTGTGAGGGGTGTTAGGGTGAGGGGTGTTAGGGATAAGTGTAAGGGGTGTTAGGGTGAGGCATGTTAGGAATAAGTGTGAGGGGTGTTAGGTCTTAGGGATAAGTGTGAGAATGTTAGGGTTAGGTGTTAGGTTGATGGGTGTTATGGATAAGTGTGAGGGGTGTTAGGGTTAGGGTAAGGGGTGTTAGGGATAAGTGTGATGGGTGTTAGGGTAAGGGATGTTAGGGTTAGGTGTTAGGGTAAGGGCTGTTAGGGATAAGTGTAAGGGGGTATTAGGGTTAGGTGTTAGAGTAAGGGCTGTTAGGGATAAGTGTAAGGGGGTATTAGGGTTAGGTGTTAGGGTGAGGGGTGTTAGGGATAAGTGTGGGGGCGTTAGTGTGAGGGCTGTTAGTTATAAGTGTGAGGGGGTATTAGGGTTAGGTGTTAGGGTGAGGGGTGTTAGGGAGAAGTGTGGGGGGTGTTAGGGTGAGGGATGTTAGGGTTAGGTGTTAGGGATAAGTGTGAGGGGTGTTAGGGTTAGGGGTGTTAGGGATAAGTGTGAGGGGTGTTAGGGTTAGGTGTTAGGGTGAGGGGTGTTAGGGATAAGTGTGACGGTTGTTAGGGTTAGATGTTACGGGGAGGGGTGTTAGGGATACGTGTGATGGATGTTAGGGTAAGGGATGTTAGGGTTAGGTGTTAGGGTAAGGGCTGTTAGGAATAAGTGTAAGGGGGTATTAGGGTTAGGTGTTAGGGTGAGGGGTGTTAGGGATAAGTGTGAGGGGGTGTTAGTGTAAGGGGTGTTAGGGATAAGTGTGAGGGGTGTTAGGGTTAGGTGTTAGGGTGAGGGGTGTTAGGGATAAGTGTAAGGGATGTTAGGGTTAGGTGTTAGGGATAAGTGTGAGGGGTGTTAGGGATAAGTGTAAGGGGTGTTAGGGTGAGGCATGTTAGGAATAAGTGTGAGGGGTGTTAGGTCTTAGGGATAAGTGTGAGAATGTTAGGGTTAGGTGTTAGGTTGATGGGTGTTATGGATAAGTGTGAGGGGTGTTAGGGTTAGGGTAAGGGGTGTTAGGGATAAGTGTGATGGGTGTTAGGGTAAGGGATGTTAGGGTTAGGGTAAGGGCTGTGAGGGATAAATGTAAGGGGGTATTAGGGTTAGGTGTTAGAGTAAGGGCTGTTAGGGATAAGTGTAAGGGGGTATTAGGGTTAGGTGTTAGGGTGAGGGGTGTTAGGGATAAGTGTGGGGGGTTTTATGGTGAGGGGTGTTAGGGATAAGTGTGATGGGTGTTAGGGTAAGGGATGTTAAGGTTAGGTGTTAGGGTAAGGGCTGTTAATGATAAGTGTGAGGGGGTATTAGGGTTAGGTGTTAGGGTGAGGGGTGTTAGGGATAAGTGTGGGGGGTGTTAGGGTGAGGGATGTTAGGGTTAGGTGTCAGGGGTATGTTTGAGTGGTGTTATGCTTATGTGTTAGGGTGAGAGATGTTAGGGTTAGGTGTTAGGGATAAGTGTGAGGGATGTTAGGGTAACGGGTGTTAGGGATAAGTGTAAGGGGTGTTAGGGTTAGGGTAAAGGGTGTTAGGATAAGTGTGAGGGGTGTTAGGGTTAGGGTGAGGGGTGTTAGGGATAAGTGTGAGGGGTGTTAGGGTTAGGTGTTAGGGATAAGTGTGAGGGGTGTTAGGGTTAGGGTAAGGGGTGTAAGGGAGAAGTGTGAGGGGTGTTAGGGTTCGGTGTTAGGGTGAGGGGTGTTAAGGATAAGTGTAAGGGGTGTTAGGGTGAGGCATGTTAGGAATAAGTGTGAGGGGTGTTAGGTCTTAGGGATAAGTGTGAGGGGTGTTAGGGTTAGGTGTTAGGTTGATGAGTGTTATGGATAAGTGTGAGGGGTGATAGGGTTGGGTGCTAAGGTGAGAGGAGGATGATGATAAGGGGGGGAAGAGACACAGGGGTGTCCTTGCAGCAGAGATCAAAAGAGTCCTTCAGGACTGTATTGCACACTGTGTACAGTAGCCTAGCTATGGTTTTCCCTATTGATGCAGTATCACCTACACTCAGCCTCCTCTCAGTAAGACTGCAAGTTAGTTATGATTCCAAAATTGCTGCTGTCCATGAGTTAGAAGAGTCTGGAACGCAGGGTATGATGCTGATTGACTGGAATGTGTCTGCTGACTGTGAGTTGCAGGGTCAAAGTTTGCTCAATGATAAAGTGTAGGGGGCAGATCGAACATCGCATATGTTCACAGTTCGCCGCGAACGTGATCATGCTATGTTCGCCGGGAACAGTCCGCTGGCGAACTATTCGCGACATCTCTAATTACAACCTGTTTGTCTCTTTAATTGCAACATAATGCCCCCATGGTTATCATGCAGATAGATTTCTTTCACCAACCATATAAATCACTCTGATCCACAAATATTGACAAGCACATTAGAAAAATGAGCCATGCAATCAATGTTGAATATTTAATTAATCGTTTATTGTAGAGAGAAAGAGCTAGTACAATGTATTGACATTGTAATAATTGATTATAATGGGGTAGGTCATTCTTAGTCAACACTGAACCTAATTAGCACAACACTGAACCTAAAAGGCACCAATAACTATTTTGCTTGGAGAGCACAATGAATAGTCTACACAGATTTAAAAGAATCAGAAATAAGACGTTAATGGGTGGATGCAAGATTTAATCTCAAACATAAACCTGACCAAAATGAAAGATTAGTAATCACAGTTTTAGTACACATGCATTGTTCAGTCATGTCCTACTCTCTGTGATCCTATGGACCACAGCACTCCAAGCACATCTTGTGTCTGGTTGTGCATATCCATAAGGTTTACAATGCAAATATGCAATTTGCCTGGCCTCTCTGCTATGACCTGCCCATCTTGAGGGAGCCTACATGGTATAGCTCACAGCTTTATTGAGGTGTACAAGCCCCTTCTCCACAACAAGGTAGTGATCCAGAAGGCTATGCTTCTCTGTTCACCATTTTCACATTTTGACAACAAGACTACACTACAGGGCCTGATTGGTTGATAACAATAAGCCCCTCTCTATACAAATTAAGAAAATAATCAAGGGTGGAGCAATATTGAATAAATATATTTTATAGGCTTTGGAACATTCATATAAAATGTATTGTGTTTACAACTTCCTGAAGATTTTGCTATACCTGTATTTAATTTTTGTATGGCTCTAATATATTAATTAAAGGATATGTTTTATTGAGCCCCATTTTTGGCAAGAGAAGTATAAAGCTATAAAATGAAGCTAAACATGGATGTGCCCTCTTATGCCCACAGGCATCCAATTCCAGCCAAAAAGAACTAGTTTAAAAGTACAGGAAAGTCTTACATTTATTGTCAAGCATATAAAAAAGGATGGTTATAAGTTTAGAATTTTCTTTACAGTCTGTAAATACTTTAAGACATTAAAATGTCCCAGAATCTCAAAAGAACAAAGAGCATAAACTGTATCTGCGTGGAAATCAGTGAATATGTATGTTACATGATATTAGAATAAGCAGGCAATTTTCTAGTCAATAAAACTGAAGGTTTATTTGTAAATCTATAAATCTATCTTAAAAGGACATGGAAGGTTTTTGGATTTCACTTGTACGTGGCGAGTTTCCAATCTTGTAGGGTACTTTGGGAAAAATCCCTTTCTACACTTTTTTTTGTTTTTACTATATTTGCCCTATTCTTAACCCCTGTATAGCGTTACGGAATATGTTGGCACATTATTAATAAAAGTTAATAATAAAAACGTTCATAATAATTACTTCAAATTGTAGGTATGGTGCGAATTTACTCCATAAACATAGCTGTTATTTTATTTGCTGTTGAAGGTTGGAGCTTCTGAAGGCCACAAGGCAGAGGAAGCTCAGGGAAGTTCTTAAATAACCTCTCAGCTTCTCCTTCCTCCTACTTGCTCCCCCTTTCAGCTTAGGTTATGCCTCGTTCTGTCCATTTTGTCCTGCGGGGGTCGTTTTCTCTTTAATGCAGACAAACTGGGGTGCAAAGGGGTTGTCTAGAAAAAAACTGGTTGTCTAGAACCAGTCCTGCCTCCTAATAAAAATAGCAGGGAAATATTATGATACTGCTCCATGTTTTTATAGCCATATTTTCTTTTATTTGGAGAAACTAACATATAAATATTATCTGTGCAAGGAAGGGGTTATTTCTTGTTTTTCTCAAGCACGCAATTAGTAATATATACTTGTAATCTCTTTCTCCCTTAACATGGAGCTGCCAGATTTATAAGACAGAAAGATGGAGCGAGGAGGATGAGCTTAACTTGTATATTAAAGAGAAGAAAACACACTTGGAAAATCTGGGCACCACATTAAAGCAAAATGAAGTCCATTAACCAACGTGAGTATGATACGCTTTTAACTTTTTTTTTTATGGTTCGTGTGAGTGACTGGACGAGTTGGCAGCTGGGAGAAGAGGTTGAAGCTTTTGTGTAACAAGCTATTAAAATTGTTGAGTGCCTGGGTACTCTGTCAAGATTGAAAGTCTGAAGCAACCTCATATCACCCCTGAGAAGGGAGCTGGCAGGGCGCCCACTTCATGCATTAACCCGAACACGGTCCTATTACACCGTCCTTATTTATTAGGTATAGTGCTGTGCTGGGTTCCTGTGTTCAGTGCTTAGCCAGGAACTCATTTTACTGGTGTGTGTTTCAGTAAAGGGCAACCAAATTATCATTCGCCTGAAACTTCTAGTAAGAGATATCAACTATCCAATTAAAAAGCACATGCTGATTGGGGATTTCCCTGCTTATCCCTGTTTGTAAGTATTATATTTACTGTACTCTGCACTGACACAAATGTTGAGGCCTTTGTAGATGTGACTGAGCAGTATTGCCAACAAGGAATCAAACTTAAAAAGGGACATGGAACAAAATTCTTTTTTATTCATGTATTGTAAAGAACTTCCTGTACCAAAGCTGTGTTTTGCTTAAAAAATATGATATAAAACCTGATTAAATGTCATTGTAACTAACAGGAAGTGCATAAAGCATCCATATGTCTGTAGATTTCATTGGCACACAAGTATGAGTCATACTGTTTGACACGGAGGCTGCACAGGCTTCCTGGGTCAGCACGTAGCGTTGCGTGACCCAGTGGAGCCTGTGAGGCCGTTCAACCAATCGGGAGCGTCGGGGGCGTGTCTTGCGTCCCCGTTTTGGCGCCGTCAACAGTGCAGTGCGGTCTCCCTACTGAAATCCCACCCACCCACCCTGTCATTTGGTCAAGTGTTAAAAGAATAAAAATATGTATATGAAAAAAAATTGCAAATATAAAAAAAAATGTTTCAAGAAATTAGTGGAGAAGTGGCATTTTGTTGTGTATTTTATTAAGTTTGTGGTTTGGCGGGAGGTGAGTTGCCCGGCCCACTGGCCCAAGTGGGCATTGGCCCTACCTCACAGGGCGTGCTTAATATAAGCATTGGGGCTTTGGGCAGGGCCCAAGGGCGTGAGGTCACTGTCCGTGGCCGGGCTCCTCGCCCGGAAAAAGTATGGCGGTATTTTGTGTACATAAAGTTATGTTTTGTTATCTAATTGTTTATAAATAAAAGCTGTTTCTCCCAATCAGTCGTCGTGTCGGTTATTCATCATCTAAGCCTAAATGGATCATGCATTGGTCGAGCTATATTACGGTTTACTGGCTGGCTGACAAGGACAAGCCCCCAGATCAGTTCAACGTTTGAACCATTTTTTTCTGCTTCGGGAGCTTCATTTGAAAATAGAAAACACACAGCTGTACATTATCAACCACTCTCTTTAGGATTAGAAAATAAAAATGCTCAGTATCCATTTAATAAGCATAAACACACGCTGTTCTGTGCCACTGCACTTGCAACTTCAGACAGCCTGCTTCCCCTGAAAATATGCTACGCTAGGCCTTGGCCATATAGACCTATAGCCTTATTAAATTGTGATTCGGCCAATAGAATAGGGCTCTATATAAGCACAGAGCATATTTTTTTAGAGAAGTTTTTAGTTTGTGAAGACCTTGCTTTTGGATAGAAGTTCACTAACTAAAAACTTCTGTAAAAAAATATGCTCTGTGCTTATATAGAGCCCTATTTAATTGGCCGAATCGCAATTTAATATACACCACTGAAAAAACTTAAATGTCCCACTTTTCAACCCCATACATAAAACACTCCGTAGCGCTGCACTAAAGCCTACCTTTAAAGGAACACTTTGGTTCATATTATACTATTGTGTGTTTAAAGGGTATTATTTAAACATTATAGATTTTTTTTTTGCATTCAAAATAGCTGATCTACAGTTTAGAAAATGGATATTAACGTGCTGGATGAAGATTTGCCTGTTAATGATAAAAAAGTAGGAAAAACTTCAGGGAAGGATCACACTATTCTGGATGATTACCATTGTTTTTAAATGCACTACTGGTTAAGAAATCAGAGCCAATTGATTTACAATAGCTTGACAAGGCTTATTCACAACATTGTTTTATTTAAAGGGTCAAACTCAATAAGAAGCAATCACTTTACAACATCCTGACCTGGGTCACATGATCAGCCTACACTGATGTAGAGATGGCATTTATTCGTTTAATGTTAGGTGCTTATTTAGAATTGATAGTTTGTTTATGGAATAGATGCAAAGGTATTTGGTCTTAGCTTAGCCTTTATCCCAAAATGCAGTGCCGTCACATCTCAGAAATGAGGGTTGGCAGCATTCATGGGAGTAAACAGGAAGAAAGGGGTGGTTCAAAAACCGACAATATTTAGCCTGTTGGTTTCTAAAATTTTAAGTGAAATATAAAAATTACGTTAAGGTGGAAAAATATTTAAATGCAATTAGTAAAAAGATTTATATAAATAAAAAACATTTCAGAAGAGTCCCTTTTAAGTAGTGGAGTATAACACACCTTGCTCTGAAGCTATTTTGTGTGGCTTTAGCGTTAGTTTGCTAGATTTATAATTATTAATTTTATGTTTTGTGATGTTTAAAATTTGATTATTTTAAACACATGATAAAACATTTAATTAAACAGGCATTTCTGGAGATATTGCACAGTAGATCAATGAGAAGAGATATCTACCTCCTTAGCAGCGGGAATACCCTCCTACTCATTGCTCATAGTTATCAGTGATTTACGTCTTCTAAGGAACTGGAGATATAGGTAGCTGAAGCTCCAGCTGACACCATGAATCTACTGATATGGACCAACATGTATATTCATTTCTCCAACACCCAACTGACAAGAGCTTCACATTCTTCTCTGCTGACTTCTAGTGATAAGACCTTGATCCTCTTACATCCACATTCTGTGTGGGCCAAGTCAATTAGAATTCCAGGGCAAGACTTCCTGAAGAACTCGCTAAATAATGTTTTCCATTCCTTCTGCCTCCAACCCACCCACCATAGACCTCTGACCTCTACTGAAACATTAAGGCTAATAAATCAAATGTGACAGACAAGGTCTGAAAAGTTGACTCATTTGTTTAGGTTTTCCTTGGCTTAACTATCTTTGTTGCAAGTGGAGAGCTCAGGTATCTTAAAACCTCTTAGTGTGTCAGTGATACTATATGGAGGCAACTTCATGATGTGCTGTATAGTTTTGTTTTTTAATTATTTATACTTTTGAAGTATGAATATAAAAATCATTTAGATTTGGTATTTTTCTGCATAAATATAACTTACTTTTAAAAGTTACTGGTATTATCTTCATTATGTGAAGCTGCTTTGCTACAGAGGCTTATGCTTTTTCTGGGTTACTGGTATTATCTTCATTATGTGAAGCTGCTTTGCTACAGAGGCTTATGCTTTTTCTGGGGAAATTAGATAGGAACTATTTTTGAGATTGCAGGCAGAAAACAGAGCTTATAAGCACTTCTTAATAAAAGAAAGTACATAAAAGTAAATAGATACATAGGTATATTACATTCCTAGTCCATGTAACTTTAAAGGAAGAGATATACCGTATTGGTCCGAATATAAGCCGCACCCGCATATAAGCCACTCCCGTAAAGTGCAAGGGGAAAAAATAGAAAAAAGATAGTACTCAAATATAAGCCGCACTCGTAAAATTGGAGAGAAAAAGACTCTCAAAGTGATCAGCCATTGCAAGAAATAGGCTTTTTTTGCAGGTTACAGGCTTTACAGGATGTTAGAATCACTAAAACCGTAAATCAGAATTCAATACCGCAGTCTAAAGCACGAAAATCTGCACCCTTAACTCGCAATCGCGCAAATCGGCAGTAATTTTGCATTCACGAATAGAAATCGCATGAGTTACAAGCAAAGTTCGCAAATCGGCAATGATTTTTTTGACGGTCGCGAATATAAGTCGCACCCTTAACTCGCAAGCTCAAAAATCGGAAAAAAGGTGCGGCTTATATTCAGACCAATACGGTATATTTTAGTAGTCTTCAGAAAAAAATTATTTGATGAATGGGTAATTTCATTAGAAAGTTTACAAAATAAAAATAAAATGCAAATATACAAAACCATTAATTTGTTAACTATTGTACTTAGTTTTGCTTTACTGTACAGTGGCATTTACATAGGATTAGTGACATGTTAAACATTTTTATTTTCAATTACCACTTGAACTTAATTAGGAAGCAACCCACAGTAGGATGACCCTTCCCTCAGACTGCAAGCATACAAACAGTCCAAGTTTGATGTGCCCATAATAAAAAGAGAATCTGAGAATTTTCTCTAAAAATGCTTTTATTCTCACATTTCACATTCCTTCTAATGTTGTCACACAAAAATGTGAAGTTTTCCAAAAATACAGTGATCCTTAAAGTATAATACCAATGTAGGAAAGCTAAAGATCATGGTATGTAGTACTCAGAGATACTGCTAGACGCGGAGGCTGCACAGGCTCCCTAAGTCAGCACGTAGCGTCACGTGACCCAGCGGAGCCTGTAAGGCAACAGCCAATCGGGAGCGTCGGGGGCGGAATTCCACCCTTGTTTCGCGCGTTGGGCAGAGCAGCCCTGTCTTCAGTCTGAAATACCACCCTTCCACCCTGTTATTTGGGTGTGTGTTAAATTTGTTATTGTTATTTACATAAAAAAAAAAAAAAATTAATGAAAAGTAAAATAAATATATAAAGGAATGTTGGCGGAGAAGTGGCATTATTGTTGTATAATCTAGTATGATTGGTTGGGCGAGAGGTGAGTTGCCCGGCCCACTGGCCTAAGTAGGCGTGGCCCCACCTCACAGGGCGTGCTTAATATAAGCATTGGGGCTTTGGGCAGGGCCCAAGGCGTGAGGTCACTGTCCGTGGCCGGGCTCCTCCCCCTGGCAAGTATTATGTAAATTATATACAGGAATTTATGTTAATGTTATATGGTTATTTATTAATAAAAGCTGTGGCCCGTGTTTCTCCCACTCAGTCGTTGTGTCCATTATTTCCCTTAAAGCCTAAATGGATCATGCCTGGGTCATGCAACCTACCATTTTCTATTATGAATTGAACTTGTTCTGTTTCCCATGTGAACAATGAGTGATGTGAACTCTGAAAAAAAGGTTTTGAACCATTCTTTTGACATCTTAGTAAATGTTGATATCTTGTAACTAACTTTTTAAAGTAATATTTTATTTTTCTTTAATTTCCTCTGAACGGCCATTTTATTTGATACTGTTGCAACAGACAGTATTTTGTATTATGTTACTATAATTCATGTCACTTTAATATTTAATAATGTCACCATCTCTGGTTCATTATGAGTTCTTTAAAATGTTTAATATTCAATATTTTGTGTGGTAACTGTTTAACCCTTTCCTTCAGTTCTGAATAAGGTTATTTGTTTGTTATTTTGCAGCTTTTTCCTAAGAATAAGCCAGAGCCATATGGTCACCCTGTGTACATGGCAGGATCTCATGTGTATCATTTCAGGCTTCAGCACAGGTCCCGTCAGAGTTATAGATGAGTTTACACACAGCCTCGTGCAGGTGCCCGCGGTGCACACCTGGGCCTGGCTGCTTCATCTGCAAAACACAACCACACGTCCAGCAATACTGGCAGAGCTGATACTGCCACCTGCTTTATCTTTGCTGCTTTCAAAGGGGCAAACATGTAGAAACATTAGTCAGCGAGCTGTGAATCCGAGGTAGAGACCTGCAAACCAGTGGGTTCCTCTAGCACAGGCTCGGTAGGTTACAGTTGTAGTTTAGTAATGGCGGCCGTCTAGGCCAGAAGCCAATATAAATTGCATGCAAAGGAGTATTCCTGTTCTGAGGAGATTATTCACTCCTGGCACCATAAGGAAGACAATAAATGTCTTGATAGCAGTATGAATCACCTCTCACTATCTTTATTTGGAAGACATGCCACTAAGAGGTGGGAGGAATGGACGGATAGACCCATAGGCCCTTTCTGTCTCATCCCTAAACAGATCACCAGGAATGGAAAGCAATGAGCGGCCTGCAGTCTTTCAAAGAGGAATGTTTTCAACTCTAAGCAGTTTACATAGAAGGCCCCATCAACCCCCCACTCCTTTCTTGGCAGAAAGATGAGGATATATCACACTTAAAAACATCTGTGACAAGTGTTAAACACACTGATGCAGCAGAAAATGTATGGGAGGATGAGAAAATCCATAAATCACACTTACAGTTAAACAGCCGGCCCTAGAAATAATACAGGGAGACATAGAACAGGCCTGTGTGACGTCATGGGAACGATTAAAAGTTTAGACAGAAAGGTCACACTCCAAGGACAAAAGACAAAATCAAGAAAGTTCTGGAAATTTCCTCTATTTTAAATAAAATTACTGATATTTATTGGTTTAACTGCTAGAAATGCTAGAGATAGACACACAATAAATAACAACCACTTAACACAATCACAATTAATATTAATTAATCAATATAAATCAGAACTAGGCCCAGATCAACTTCCGATCATAGAGGTTCACAAAACACCAATTGACAAATCTACTGGAAAATATCAACTGTTTTGCTGTTCAACTTTCTTCACAGATAATTTATCTGGCAAATGGTTGTAATTTTGTAATAATTTATCATTATTATCCTTTATATGTAACATGCCAACATATTCTTTAGCGAAAGTACAAGGCAAAAACAATATTAACACATTGCAAAAGAATGGAGGGCCCTGTCTTTGAGCTTAAAATCAAACATACATAGTGCTTTTTTTCCAAAGAACCTTACAAGATTAAAAACTTGCATATTTACAATCTGAAGTATGTAACTAACTAGCAATATTAGCAGCTATTTAAACCAGGAGAGCTGAAGTTGGAAGGTTAAATATGCAAAAAGTACTGCTTTAACGAAAGGGTAGTGGATAAGTTGAACAGCTTCCAGCTGAAGTGATAGGGACGAACACAATAAGGAACACTTTCCTGAGCAGGGGCAGATCTAAGGGGGCTCATAGTGGTCCACATTGTTTAATACTTTACACATTTTTTCTTACTTTTTTCTTAATAAATGACTCTGCCCCTCCAGCCTGTCCCATCCTGATCCCTGTGCCCCTCCTGTTTCTCTCCATCCCGGCCCCCTTAGCCTCACCAGATGCACAATGATGCCTCCCTTGCAAGCGCCTTCTGAGCGGGGCAGGGAATCCTGAATGATATCACACACATGTGACATCATTTGGGATTCCCTGCTCCTAGAGAAGATGTGCTGGCACTGGAAGGGCCGTGTTTGGTGGAGGGCTGGTTGGGAATCAGGTGGTGCCAAGCTGGGGATGGGGATCATGTGGTGTAGGGCGATTTGAGTGGGGGCTAATTAAATAAAAAAAGTATAAATATAAAATAAAAAAACTAACCAAAAATAGATATACACACATACATATATATATATATATATATATATAAAATTAGTTGGCCCATGGATGGGAGGGGCCAGCAGAAAAATGTCTGGTGGGGCACAATTATTTTTTTTTGCAACGGGGCCCTCCATTGACTAGTTCCTGAGCATTAATTACCCCAAGCTCTTTTGAAGGTGCTGTAGGTGGATGAAATATTTTTTGGGGTTATTATATGCCATCAAATAAATGTTTCACATGCAACATAGTACTTGACTCTTCAGTGGTGACACTACAATCTTGCCATCTATTATATAGAAGCCAATGCTGCAATGAAATTCTACAACAGATTGCACAGTGGTTTTATTTAACGCATACTAACCTGACACCACCTGTATTTAAGTTCTTATAATGTGAAAAAAGAACTTGCACTTGATATTTCTTGAAACATATATGTATCTTACTAGCTTGAGAAGAGTAAGGTAGCCATGAATGTCCAGTAATCTAGATGGATAATCAGAGTGTTGAAGTATATAGTTATTCCTTTATTATTAGACCATCTTTTTAGTTAGAGTGACAAGTTTTCAAGCCATGCACCTCTCTTTATCAAGTCAGAAGCATTACTGATTAAGGTTTAACATGAGAAATGGAATATACAGAGCAGGGATTTTAATAAACAAAATGTATGATGCATGTCTTCTGTCCCATGTGGGTTTCTTATTTTTTTAGGATCCTAGTATTCTGTATATTCTAGCTTGCAATACATTTTATTAATTTGCAAAAGCTCTTTGTATATAAAATGACTGGCCTATTTGTTCAAGTTTATAAAACACTTGTCAGCCTTTATAGTCACATAGGCAATATAGCCTAAGAAATTCAGAAATCTATGTGGAATATTTTGGAGAGCTGATAGCACCATCAGACAGCATGTAGTTCAGACAGTGAGTTTAAAAAGTTTTTACAAGGGCCATTTCCCAAATTGCATGCAATTAAATAAAAACCGAGCTGAGAAATCTGTAAGCTAACAGGCCAGTTAAATGAATTATCAAAATAGATAGCTCTGCATTTTCTGCTTAAACTTAAGGAGACTGAGCAGCTCAGGAATAATGAAGTGATAATTGAAAGAATACTGTGATAGATAGATAGATAGATAGATAGATAGATAGATAGATAGATAGATAGATAGATAGATAGATAGATAGCCTTATTAAATTGTGACTTGGCCATTTGAATAGGGCTCTATATAAGCACACAGCATATTTTTTTACAGAAGTTTTTATTTAGTGAACTTCTATCCAAAAGCAAGGTCTTCACTAACTAAAACTTCTGTTAAAATATATATATATTATATAAATATGCTATGTGCTTAAATAGAGCCCTATTCAATTGGCCGAATCGCAATTTAATAAGGCTGTATATTCGTTTGGGGGTAAAATCAGAATTTTTGCAGAGGGCAATTTTTATTATCTATTCAAGCATTACAAACATGATATTTTTGCTATTCTACAGTGGTTCTTTAATTCTATTTCCTCGAAACACAGGCAAGAGATACCTCCTAAAGTCTGTGAATCATGTCAAATAGTCCATTAAATGAATGTTTCACTGCATCAAAATAATCAATTGTTTTGCATCGTTGTCACTAAACTACCATGGCACTTACATACATATAAATATTTTTTTGCTATTGGAATTGTAATATATGTATATATTTCTGTACCACGAAAAATAAAGCTTTTTGTTTATAGTGAAAAATAAAATGTATTGATACATTAGTATTTAGTCATGGGGTGTTAAGTCTGATTCAGGGGATAGTCTGAGCACACACACAGTACTTCTACATTCAACCAATAAAAGGCAAAGGCAATCCATAAAAGAGGTTACCATTGACCTGTGCCTGCCACACAGGCTCCTTTCTCCTGATTAATATGTTCATTGGATTAATGGCAGTAATAATGCTCAGCATGAAAAACGAGGAGATGCTTTTCAAAGTGCTGGGAGAGACATCAATACTCTGCAGGAAGCAAAGGCTGATAGACTAGAGATATGGTGGTGCTGCGGCCATTTTATTGTGCTGTTTAGCAAGTCAAAATGGGATATTGCTTTCTGATTGATCTGTATGAGTCAGAGATAGTGGTGAAGGTTATACAGAAGTACTACTACTTCCAGAACATATTTAAAGGGATAAAATCTGTGTATTTTGGTAAGGGAGATTACGTATTGTAGTTGGAAAGTTAAGTTGATTTCAGGCAACAACCTTTCTTTACATTTATTTTGAGAGGTTTATATACAGTATATATATATATAGTATCGCTTTTTGACTTGATAAAGAGAGGCATTATCTCTCGAAAGCTTGTCGCTTTATTATGAATATGTTTGTCCAATAAAAAAGGTATCACTATTCACTGCAATACTCTGATTATTCAACTGGATTACTGGACATTCACAGCTACCTCACTCTTCATATATATATATATATATATATATATATATATATATATATATATATATATATATATAAATAAATAAAGCAACTGTACCTTTTACACACTGTAATGGCACAAGATCTGGTTCTTACATATGCATAAAATATTAGATCATTTCAGCACAAACTAGATGTCTGATCTAAGTGGTTTGCAGGCCTGTAGGCCTTACTCTATTTCCCTTGAATGGTTTTTAGAATTTGTCAAATTGACAGCCATTTTAGTCAAAACGTTTCACATAGATTCAAGACACCATTTCAGATATTAAAGTATTATTTATTAAGTCTGTGAGACCTCCCATAGCATTGTGTTTATAAATCTTGTTAAGTAGGAGGAGGGTATAAAAAGTGAAACGGAATCAGTTAACTGTGTTTTGTTGCTAATTACAAACAGGTCAGGAAAATCAGTGTGCCATTGTTTTTAGTTTGATTAGCTGGCAAGTTATGGGAACATTCATAAACTGCATTTACTCAGGAAATAAAACTGAATTATTAAATACTTTAGTATACATATTTTTCATGCAACTTCTTTCTACCTGCAAGTTTTGACAACATTTTTTTAAATTGCTTCTTATACTTTCTAATGGTCCGTTTTAAAAAACTAAAATGTATCCTAATACAAAGGCAGCCTTCAGTCTTATAGAATATAATAGTTTCATTCAACCAATTAGGCACTTGACCCCAGCAGGATCCATTCTGCGCATTCGTACAATAGCTGACATCGAGAAAGAACAGTATGGGTATACCAACGGGCCACAGCCAATTTATTAAACAAACATACAGTATATATAGACCAACATGGTATAACAAGTGGGAGGAACCAGACCAGGGGCAGCAACTTCATGACCCTGGGTGCGCGCCCATGGGTCCACCTACTTTTGCGCTGCACCCGCCCAAGAGGTAGGGGCAAGCCCCTTTTTAATTATACCCCTGGCCCGGGCAACTCCCCATCCCACCACTAAGCAGTGCAGGAAGCAAAAACCTTACTGAACTGCGCTCCCCCGCAAAACCACCAAAGCCCATTGCACACCCTCCTTGCATTCCAACATGAACATTTCCATCCCGATTTCGGTCAAATGAACGTCATCTGGCAGGAACCATTCCTCCTCTGCATCACCCTCAAACTCAGGGTGGTGGATGACCAGGAATCCCATCTTGTTACAAAAACTGGCCAATAATTTATTGACCTTAATCCGAGCACCATTCAAACGGACAGGATCTCTGGCATCCCGCCACACTCTCCTCCTTACTATGTCTGACCAGATGACTACAACTCCCTCAAACCTCGCCTTCCACGAAGCTATCTCTCTTTTCATATCCCTGACTAAACGTTTAATGGGCACTACACCTAAATCGTTCCCCCCCAGCATGGATTATGATTACAGATGGGCTGGCAAAACGACGGGCATGTGAATCGACCAACTCACTGACACCTTTCCATCCCAGCCCATCGCACCAGTAGATCCTCCTTTAGTAAGCCTACTTGCAGGCCGGTAGGCGAAACTGTAGCGAACTGTTCTGCCCAATATATGTATGAATGGCCAGTATCCAGAGTTGCCTTCAAGCACCGGTAACAGATATGACACAGTTAGCTGATAGCAGCTGAAGGTCTTACATAACTCCGCCAACGCCTAGATTCCCACCTGCCAATTCTCCTGATCACCTCCTCCGGCAGCCCAACATTAGCTGCCACCGTGGCAGTCCCAATACGGAAGGAGTGTGTACCAAAATCTGCCACTTCCAAATCCAGGTGGTGCAAGCAGATTTTAAGCACCTTGGAGAATTATAAGAAAGAAAGCGCAAGTCCATTCTCATGTATTACGAGTGGCCCTGGATAATCCAGTCTTACTTGCAGAAAACTAGTCATACACCCCACAGGACAACAATCAGTCCCTGTCCTACCCAACACAATCTCTCTCCCCTTTCCCTCCTGGTCAGTTTTGGACCTCCTCAGCCACATTGACACACTGCCCTCCTGTAAGCTAACGCCTACCCGTTGCAGGCCCCCAGGACCTCACCTGCTAGCTGCAACCAGCTGCTCGACTCTAAATGCTTCAAAAAAGGCCAGGGCAAAGGCTGTACGGAAAAGCGAAGTCTCATAAGGGGAGCAACACACCTCCGTCAGCACTTCCGATATGTGAAGCAATAGCGAGAACGTTATAGGTCGCCTCCTATCCTGGATCTGCCTGCCTTTGAACATGCCACACATGAACTGCTTGACGATAAAGACCTTAGTCAGGTCCCGCTGTCTGGCTAGCTTAAACATAAATGCCAAAGCTGCTGTCCGCCGAACCGTAGCCTCTGAGAGCCCTTCGCTCTTACAACGCAACAAAAACCATAACAGGATCCCGGTCCTCCTCTCTTCTGAGTCAGCACCCACGGCCAACTCCACCAGTTCCTGCCACCTCGGCCAGACTTTCCTGTAAGCCACCCATGTATTTGGCCCCAATGAGTACCTCACCAGTCGTGCTACCTCAGAGCTCCATGCTCCCAAACCTCCTCCGGGAAGCTGTCACCCTTTTGCTTCGCCCCTGGCGCCATCAGTCTGAAGCATTCCCACTGGAAATGAGAAAGGGCATAAGCAATACCGCTACGCGCTCCTGGCACGTGCCTGGCCCGGAACCATAAGTTCCAATGCAAGCAACACAACACCAACTGTCGAATCAAACATATAACCAGCACCGCTGTTGCCTTGGCGCCATTAATAGCACATACAACCACTATACTATCTGACTGGTACTCCACCTGCTGATCCCCCAGTCCTAAACCCCATATCCGAACAGCTACGACTATGGCAAAGAGTTCCAGAAACAGTGCGTCCTTCGTTAGACCCGCCTCCGTCTGTTCCGTGGGCCACCGAGCCGTGCCCCACTTACCGTTGAAGAAAACCCCAAAACCTATGCTTCCCGACGCATCGGGGAACAGCTGGATATCCCTGTTAGATACAGCCTGTGTGTTTAAGCCTTATCCCGTTGAACGTGCCTAGGAAAATTTCCCAGACTCGCATGTCCTCCCTCATAGCCGCCGACATACTGATGAAGTGATGGGGACGTTTTACGCCCACCGTGGCTAGGGAAAGCCGTTTACAGAATATCCTACCCATGGGTGGGATCCGACAAGCAAAGGCTAACTTTCCCAAGATAGACTGTAGACGCCTGAGAGAGACCCCCCTGGCTCCTAGCAACTCCTCCAACTCCGACCGCAAATCTATAACCTTGTCCATCGGCAGGCTAGACTTCATCGAGTCTAACTGAATGCCCAAAAATGTCAAACGAGTAACTGGACCTTCTGTTTTTTCACCCGCCAGGGGAATCCCAAAAACTCTCGCCACTGTTTGGAAAGCATCTAATAATTCCTGACACGCACAGTCGTCCACGAACATGAAGTCATCCAGATAGTGAACCATACTGGAATGACCCGCCACCACCCTTGTGACCCACTGTAGAAACGTACTAAACATCTCGAAGTAGGCGCATGAAATGGAGCATCCCATGGGTAGGCAGAGGTCCATGTAGAACTCTGGCACATCGATCTTTGCCATCAACACCCCCGGGCCCGCATCCCGCACTAACTGCACCTCATACGAGACAGATGACAAATACTTGTCAATCCCATCATTCACCGAAGCGCCCTCCTATCTATCTTCTCCTTCACCTCTTGTGCTACCCTCCCTAAAGTCCATTGCCCGTGAAACTGGCATGAGAGAGAAAATATCAATAAATTCCAATTCTCCATATACGCTCCTTGACCTCTAGGGTCAGATGCGCCCCCAGGTTGTCCAATGCGCACACTGTCGTAGCTCTCAGGGACTCATCCGAGACTCTAGGACCCTCCTGCGGCGCCGGAACACCCGACTGCTCAACTGCGTCTGGAACCACCACTGTAGCGCGATGCTCACATGGCGCAGACCTCATCTCACTATCTATGGGAGGCCAAGCACTGGCAGCTAACCCCCGCTACCCAGTCCCCTAAATCCTTATCTGACAGAGCTACCCCATTACCCCCCAACAAAGCTTTCAGCCCCGTTACTAATTGTCCCTGCTCTCGACCCCCATGAGGTGTATGTGCTGGTTGTGAGTGCTCACCTTGTGATTGTGTCGATGGTTCTGGGGGTCCTTTTCCCTGCCCCTGTTCAGGAGCCGTCCTATGAGGCCTCCCCTTTCGTGGCTCACGATCAAAGCTGGAACCCTTATAGCTGCAATTGCAGGATCTGCGGTTGCTAGACCACGATCTCTCTCTGGAATCTCTGAAAAGGCAAAAAAGGAACTGTGACTATCCTGTCTGTGCCTGCAAGATGATATCCTGACAGCATCTGCGTCATCCAGGGAAGACTCACTATCCGCCCCCACTCACCCTAATGGGTTGCCTAGGTTCCCCAGACCCTGTCCCAGTTTTACACGGTCATTGAGTCCGAAACCGTCAGCAGAGGAGTCAGTCCCATACTAGTACCCTGTCTGTCACTGTCAACTACAGACTTGGTGTTTGTAAAGGGCGGCAGGGAAGCGGTCAAAGGAGTGCTGTCATTCTAGGAGTGGTCAAAGCAAAAGAAAGAGGACTGTACCTTGTAGTCGCTTTCCTGGCTCTCACCGGGCGAGCCGCTCTGGTTCCCTTGACCACTTCAAGTCGGCATGCCTCGCTGTTGTCTCGCATCATGTCTTTTACAATGTGCGTGTGTGTCTTCCTCAGAGCAGATACTCCGGCCTGAGGGCTGCTGTCACCTGTGGCAAACTTTGAAAGTCAGAATTAGATGACTGGGCAACTGGGACTGGCCTTAAAGCTTAATCCCCCCTAGGGACTGCTGGCTTCTTAGCTGCTCCTTTAGCCCTGACGGGATCATTACCACCCTTTTTGCGAGGGTGCGGTGCTGGAGGAGTGGGGGTGTCGGAGATAATAAGTTGACTCAGTGGTGTCTCCGGAGGTGCAGCCTGAGGTACAGGGTCTACACCTGCAACACCCTTGTCACTCTCTCTCACGTTGCTATAAGGCAAGAGCTGGTGAACACCTAAGCCCTGGCCTGTCGCACCAACTAAAGTGCCGCCCCTCCCTCTGGCAAGCTGCCCCCATCCGGAATCAACTGTTCAGCCTGCCTGCCAGAGAACATCGGTCTCCAAAGTCGCCCAAGCCACCAGCCGCCGCAGACTGCTCTTGGGAAACACAACACCCATAGCACACGCAGCACCCAAAGCACACACAACACCCAAAGCACACACAGCACCCAAAGCCCACCAAACACCAAAGCACACCAAACACCCAAGCACACCAAACATCCAAAGCACACCATACACCCAAAGCACACCAAACACCCAAAACAATCCAAAGACAAAGACAATATAACGCAAGGATTTGTCACACCGCCTCTTGTGCTGCACCACCACAAGCATGTTATCCGCACACTGGCCGGCTGCAGAGTGAGCTAAAATGGTGCTGACTGCGCACCAAGACCCCTTCCGGCTCCTCCTTGCAGCCAGCCAGCCCACCAACCAATCAGCATGCACAGGGCTCCTCGGGTCACCTGCTCACTACGGGCCTCTAATACAGATGTATATACTGCATTGCTGGCAAGTACCCAATTTTGAGACTGAAGATGCATGAGGGATTTCTCCTTAGAGACTATTTGTGTTACATATTCATTTTTTTAGACTTAGATTATTCCTTTGGGGATGGCTTTGGCAATGTCTAGCAAAATACATAACAGAAACGTTTGGAAATTTAGTAAGATTCAGTTTGGGTCAAATCTCTCTGAAACCAACTTTATGACTGCAGACACACAAAATTCACACGTCAAAACATTGGGAATTAATGCAAAAAGGATACAGATGACAAAGTGAATGGCATTACAAAAGAAGGCAACACATTGGGTCATTATACAGATAACCCATTGCTGCACAGGGTTAAGAAAAGTGGGTGTTTGACCTGGTTTAGGAGCTAAGTAGAAATGGTAAGTAGGTTGAATTGATTGGTTTAGGATAAGAGTGTGAGAGAAGGTTAGTATATTATCAAAATTCCCACCTATTTTCTGTCAGTTGTGACAGAGCTGTTATAAAAATGACAATCCCACCCACATTCCACACAAAAAGCAAAGGGGGTGCTTGCCCTGATTACGCTTCTACAGTAAAGTTATGGAGTGTTGGATGGTCCAATCTCCTGGGCATGGGGTTTCTGGGAGTTCTGCATGTTATGAGTGGGGCACCACTCAACTTGTAAAGTTTGAACTTGTTGTTAAGGTTACAATTGTGTTAATAAAAGCTGGGGCCTTATTTTAACAAATCAAAGTGAGTAGTGTCTTTATTATATGGGTAATCATTTCAGGAATGGAACCTTCGTTAACTAATACTTAGGTCATTGAATTTAAAGATTGTAAACTTTATGTAATATGTAGTACATGCTAATGTAACAACTGAGAATAGTATGCCACAGAATGGTTGAAACGTATTATTTAAGATGGGGATATTATCAGAGATACTACTCCCTGGTGAAATGATGATCAATGCACATTATAATAAGCATTGGGGGTGTTATTAAGAATGTTGTACTTTATCAGAGGCATCGCTACATCACAATAGCTGGTACAGGGACATTCAGAAGGCATTTGGCTAAATCAATATGCCAATGAGACTAAAAGAGTGCTGTTTACCTATCCAGTTGAATATGAATGGCTAGGGCTGCATATATTATTTAAGTTGCTATGGCATGTTGTTTTCTTTATCTTATTGATTTTATTGTATTTCACTGTACAGCAAGTGTGTGTTATTAAATGAAGAAGAGTTGGTCAAGAGACATGTTTTGGACTGAATTCCTTGATCTCTAAGGATCATTTACCAAATTTATTCTTTCTTACCAAGGTCTTATATTCTCCTGGATCCTGAGGACATTGAGTCTGTTGGCAGCTCCAGCTGGTTAATGTTAGAGCGATTCCAGGTGGCAGGTCACAAAGTCTAACGCATAGCACTAAACCTATTCTGTCACATAATTTGTCATGCAAAAAAAAACTTTTTTAATGCTTCAAATCTGCTCTTTTAATTGCATGAAATTATATATGTGACTTCACATATCTTTAAGCAGATGGGTTAAAAATCAGAGATGTATACCCACAATATATAATTATATACACACATATGCAGTACACACAAATTATCCCTCCTGTCCTGGCTGAACTCACAGTGTTTAGCAGTTCTCTGCCAATAACAGCATTTGCTGATCTATGACTGCAGTCTATGCCTATGTTTCCGTTACTCTGTCTCCGTATAGAATAATACACAATTAATTGATTTCCTGTCGCTGTTTTAGCACGGAAAATTAATTTCCCAGCAAACCCAGCAGGGCCGTCCTACACGGGGAGCAAATCAGCCTTAAATTATTCATGGGAGAAAATAGTGATGGACTGCAAGAGAGTCGCGCTCAAGGCCAAAGACTGATAACCCTGTGTTAATGATACAGCAGTATTCCTCTGATGCCGCTAAATTATTCAGACCCACAACTCACTAAGGTTTGTGCTGAAGCAAATAGACACCTCTGGAGGAGAAGGGAAAGCAGATTTACCCCAGCCAGCTGTACTTGGCCCATCAAAGAGGGAAAGGGATGGTCAGCTATGTAAAACTTGAGGCTGAAAGTCTTGCCTGTTTTCAAAAGCTGGGATTTTAATTTATATTATTAAAACATATACATTCTGCAGTGTGACAGTACAGAATGTTGTTGTTGTTTAGTCGTGTCCAACTCTCTGTGACCATATATACATAAGGTTTTCTTGGCAAAGACACTGGAGTGAGTTGCCAGTTCCTTCTACAGTGGCAGTTTGTCTGATCTCTCTGCTATGACCTGGCCATCTTGGGTAACCCTAAATGGTATAGCTCACAGCGCCATTAAGATACACAAGACACTACACCACAACAAGGTAGCGATCCAGAAGGGGAGTACTGAACAGGGGAGCTGTTTAAATCCTGAAAATACTTCATAATTTGACAGAAGTTCCACATCCATGACAATTAATCAAAAGTTCTCAGTGTAGTAGCCAAAATAACAAACAGTTCTTAAGAACTGATTAATAGTCACACCAGGACAAATACATACATCCAAAATCATGTATCCTTGTCTGCCAGTAGGTACTGAACTTTACTATTAAAACCCAGAGATTTTATACAAAAACAGACATACTATCCATGTTATTGCATAACCTGCTACTAAACAGTTAGTCAAACACTTCAGAGAGTAACTAGGCTAATTGTTCTCCAGGGTTCGCACAAGCTATGTCATGTAATTTTCAATAAGGCGAAAACAATACAGCCAGAACACCCTGAGTACAGCTTTTAATTTAGACAAACAAACAGCTCTTTGTCTTATTATAGAGATCAGCTTGAAGATATGAGTGTGACCAGTTTACTGCTTGACCATACATATTATTCACCTGGAAAACCGTCAGTCAACAGCCTAGTAATTAATGTGTCGTCTTATCCCTATTTTACTTTAATTATAATATGTTGTACTAAAGATCCTTTTATAGCCGTTAATTATTTTATGATTTGAAATTAGACATAAACATATTATTTTATTATATTTTGTCTCCAGGCTTTTAAGAACTTTACATTAAGTGAGATATGTATTACAGTGTCTAAGAGGTCAAATTCTCCATTGAGACCAATTTGAGGTTCTTTGAGACTTTCATAGTTGTGTGCAACCAAAGGTTGCCTTGTTAGTACAGTGTTATATCATTGATTTTGCAGTGTAAATGATTTTAGGTGACTGATAGCTTGTATAAGCTGTTTCGTGATTACCACTTTAACACCCCATGGGCAGGTACCGGTAGGGCCTTTACTACATGCAGCCTTTTTGCTGTTGATCATGTTATGACCATCACCTGACAGTTTTAGATAATTCATACTAAAAAAACCTTAATTTCTTTCAAATAAGGAATCTCATGTCTTATTTGTACACATAGTGGGCAGATATCAGCTCCCTATCTTCACCTCACACCCCAAAAATGAAATGTTTCAAGAACATTTTCAGGCTTGCTGAATAAGTCACAATAATGTTGAAAACATACATATAATGAACAGTTATCCCTGCCACCGGCAAGCAGGGGAGGGAGAAGTGTTATCTGAGCCATAATGTTTGAGAGATAGCTTGTTACCATCATTAAACGTCTCATTAACTACGGGGACAATGAATTTTTGAGGGGCTTATTGCCGTTATAAACTTTAATCAAGGTTTACTGCAGAGATAATGTGGCCTTTGTGTTTAACGGCCGGTGGGGAAGCTACAGCAAAATTGTTTTATTGCTGATAATAAGGTGCTGACACTATTTTTTCCTCCATATCATTCCAGGCTTCCAACATTCTAATGGGGCAGGGAGACTGCTTGTAATATCAAACCTTTTTATACGATTGGGGTGGGGAGCTTCCATTGCAAGGGGAAGGTAGCTACTTGATAGTAAGTATTGCATATTTTCTTCCTCTCCATAGCAAAATAATATTAGCGCCTTAAAGGACCAGTATAGTTTGTGAAGGATGTCACTGCACCTGCTTCCCATAGCTTCCAGAATAAAGTTTAAAATCCTAACCCTAATGTATGAAGCCTTATCAACAGTTCATTATTATCATCTCTGCCTTTGTCTCCAAATACTCTCTCAACTGCTGTTTTGCTCTGCAACCAACCAGCTTCTTTTCTGCTCTCTTCTTGCTTTCTCTCACTCCCACCTTCAAGATTTTCTCGAGTTGCATGTACTCTATGGAACTCCTTGCCTCACATCTCCTTGCTTCAACAGCTTTGAAAGCTCATTAAAAAAACAAATTGGTTAAAGTCTTAACAAACACAGTCTGTATACCCTGTTACATTTCTATCACCATTTTGTCTCACACCCCCAATCTTACCTTCTAGATCGGGTAACTACAAGGGGCGCCAACAGTCCAGGATTGTTCCATCTCGGTTCCTTCAGAGAGAAATTAAAAACCGCTGTTCTACATTGTAATCTCATCAGAGTAAAATGTGTGTACTGTAACCAATCTACTTTACTGAACCTTTATTAAAAAAAAAGTCTTCTTTTTTTTTTAAATCTACTGTTAGTTATTTTTTTTTGGTCATTCTTAAAAATCATTAAAACCTGGCTATATGTTGTGTTACCCATTTTGTTCTAAAGTGAATAAATCCTGGGAAATCCCATGTTGTTGCTGCATTTAAATGCAAGAAGCCCATTTATACCCAGAGGTTAGTGCCCCCTTCCTTCTCCAAACTTCATGGTATGGCACAGGTGTGTAGGGGAAAATAACAATTGTGGTCTCTGGGTCCCCTTCATTAAATGGAAGGGCAATAGGATTCCTCCCCTCCTGTGCGGTGAAGCCATGGGGTGAGGACTCCAAGCCTAAGGGGGAGGGACTAGTGTTCCACCCAACTGTATGGTGGGGGATTCTACCTATTCTCCAATTCCCTTACAAAAACTACAATTATAAAATTATCTATTTATCTATCTATCTATATATGAAAAATAAGAGTTTTGAAGCACACAATTATAACATTTTTATTGGACAAACAATTTATTTACAATGACAAACTTTCAAGAGGTGCAAAAACCCAGAAATTATATAAGTAAAAGCTGATTTACAAAATACAGAAGACACCGGTTTTGGCACATTGTAAGACAAAGTGTGTGAAGAGTCTGGGAGTCTGAATATAGAAGGTCTGAGAGACAAGGAGAGAAAAAATAATCTATATTTGTGTTAATTATATTTATGTAACAATGAACACACCCACAAATATCTACATGAAACAAAATAAAACAAGAAAACATGGGAAAACTGAGAATCTGATGAGGTTTTAATAATGTATGCTCAGAATCTTTAGTGTTGAAGAATGCGATCATCTTCATTTCATACAAGTGATTATATGTTGTATTTCAGTAGAATATACCAGATCAGAAAGCAGTTGTGAAGTGGTTAATCTGAATAATTTCTCAATGTTCCAGTAAAACTCTCATAAATGTGGAGGGAGCTGAAAGGAAAGAAAGAGACAGATGTTCATAGTTATACAAACATCTCGTAAAAACGTGTTTCATTTTCCAGATCTAACAAACGTACCCCCAGTTTGGAATGAGCTTGTCACTTGTATATAATGCTCATAAGAGGCTTTAAATGAAGCACTCCATTAAAATGACTGGATGTAACCCCTCTCCATATATTGGAAGAGGTCAGAGGGACTGAGTGATGTGACAGAGCCTAATATATGTGTATATGTAATTATAATGGAATAGGAGTCATTAAATTTATTCTGAAGCTAAAATAAAGGCTGCTTTTATTTGTATATAGAAGTATATTTGTATCTGCCCCCACCCTTTAGATGGGTTTAATCATGAGCTCTATTTACTGTGGTGAGAGCTTTCTCAGTAGTGGAGTGAGACCTCTCCAGTTCCTGTGTCAATTCTGTTAAAATGTGATTAGAGCAAACTGAAAAATGGGCTTAATAGAATAACAACAGCAAATGTCTACAAAGCAAATGAAAAAGATAACATAAAATAAATGTAATCGTAATCAGTTGCTAAAATGCTTGACAATGCTGTGTCTCTTGCTACTCAACCCTATGAGTTAAAGCTTGGGAGAACCACTTTGGCTGTGAGTCTTACAGTTGTGAGTCTTTTATGGTAAGTTCTGGATCCTGCATTTTTTGCCCTTTCTTCTTGGCAAAACGGTGGTCAGGATGGATGAGGACCAATGCTGAACAGCAATTTTCAAGTTTTGACACAGATTGTCAATTGGATTGAGGTCTAGGCTTTGACTAAGCCAATCAAGTTTTAGACTACTCCACTGTAGCTTTGGGTGTATTTTTAGTGTCATTGTCCTGCTGGAAGGTGAACTTCAGCCTCAGATCTTTTGTAGATACAATAGGGTTTCCTCGAATCACCCTGTATTTGTCTACATTCATGTTTCCCTAAGTCCTGACCAGTTTCCCAGTCCTTGACAATGTACAGCATCCCCACAACATGATGCACATACAGATTATAGCTGTCCCATGGACAGTCTGCCATCTCAGCTGTGGCTCTCTCTGTTACTTTTTGCTTCTTGGTTGCTTCTCTAATGCCCTCGTTATCCTGTCTCTGAGTTTGGTTCTCTAGACAGTTTCAAAACTGTGCCATATATTTTTCATAAAACATGGATTTAACTGTGGACCAATGCATTCTACCAGGGATTATTCATTTTAATAACACATATTCACATTTGTATAGCACTTTTAACTATTAGATAATTTATAATAATAATGGCTACATTTCTATGTAAACTTTGGTAACAAAAAAGTTAATTAAAATACAGATTTAAAAATTCAGATATAAGAGGAGTAGTTTCACCTCTTTTCTTCATTCCCACTGTTTCCCTCCCAATTCTTGTGCAGCCACACTTTTAGCTCTCTTGATTTTCACCTTCCTCCTCCCTTCTTCTTCCATGATTCACTGTTAGATAAACACAGCATTATGGTGAGTCTGAAGACCTGGATATGACAGTGCTTCTCTACAGAATATTACTCCAGATGAACACCATGATTTCTCCCAAGGGGTCCCATTACACAATAAATAGTATCCCATCCAACATAACTCAACTTCTGGTCCCTCTAAACAATATCACAAACTTTTGAACAAAGAGATGTCTTTTTGAGGCAATTGTCTTCAGGAACTCTGGCCACAAGAAATTGAACCCTCTTTGTGACAGAACAGAAAACAGTCCATAATATCGCTGGAGCGCTTCTAGTTACAATCATAATCCAAGAGATTGGAAAACATGGGTAAAACTGTTATGCTTGGTAAATAATTAGATAATTAGAGATAATTAGCAATGAAGGAAGGAGAGGCCTAGACACATCTCCTTCAAAACGTTTCTTTATTGAATGATCCGCAGTTTCTGTACAGTGAAAAAAGCAGTAAAACATTCCCATGCCCCCACAGATAACACAACCAATCAGGAGGCCACCATGTAGTCCCATTTGGCATTTCTATTTGCCGCTTTAGTCCAAAGGAAGCCCTTTGCTCCGGGGGATGACTGGAAGTTGAACTACATGGACATGTGGGCACCTTCCTCCTTCCAGACTCCCAGAACATATAGCCCAGATTTATCAAAAGGGGAATGCACTTTTGCATATTGATTCACCTCAATTCACCTCAATATGACACTAGTGGTCAGCATTGAAATTGGTAAATGTTGGCGTGTGTGAAATCATTCATAGCGAATGTATTTGTGTTTAAGTGGCTTATTTCATGTCATAATGGATGGCAATATATAGACAGCCTTATTAAAATGCGATTCAGCAAATTTCAAAGGGCTCTATATAAGCACAGAGCATTTTTTTTTACAGAAGTTTGTAGTTAGTGAACTTCTATCCAAAAGCAAGGTCTTCACTAACTAAAAACTTCTGTTAAAAAAAATATGCTATGTGCTTAAATAGAGCCTTTTTAAATTTGCTGAATCGCAATTTAATAAGGCTGAGAGTATTTCGTAATGGTTTTCAATGGGAGGTGTATGACATTATAGAAAAGGGCCATTTTATGTATATATGTTTAAATATATATGTACAGTAATTGAATAATCAGAGAAAGTTAATAATAATCACAATATAATAATAAAATATTAATGTTAATAAATATTATTAATAATAATCCTGATTTGATAATATAACAAGAATATAATAAACATGTTATAATAATTTTATGTATATATCTATATATGTATATAATATATTAATATATTTTACTTATTATTAACAATAATATCTCTTAACATTAATGTTTATTATTATTTATGTATTATATTATGACAACTAGTTATTTGCCCATCATAAATAACAGTATAATATTGTCTTAAAAATTGTGTCTTCTGTCTGTTTGTGCGCCCTCTCTCTGTGCCCTATCTCTCTCTCTCTCTCTGCACTCTCTCCCTCTTTCAGTGCTCACTCTCTTTCTCTCTCTGTGTCCTCTCTCTCTCCTTCTCTCTTCCTCCCTCCCTCCCTGCTTCTATCTCTCCCTCCCTTCTTCTCTCATTTTCTCTCTTTCTACTTCTCTCTCTCTCTCCCTCCCTCCTTCTCTCTCTCCCTTCCTCTCTCTCCCTCCTTCTTTCTCTCTCTCAGTTCCTCTCTCTCTCTCACCTTCTCTCTCCCTCCATTCCTCTCTCTCCCTCTCCTTCTCTCTCTCAATCTCTCTCTACTTCTCACTTTCTCTCTCCCTCCCTCTCCTTCTCACTCTCTCTCCCACTCCTTTCTTTTCTCTCCTTTCCTCCTTCTCGCTACCTCCCTCTCCTTCTCTCTCCCTCTCCCTTCGCCTCACAATGCGAGCCTCGCAATGCGTAGTGCGCATGCTCAACTCGCAATTTTGTGAGCTTTACGCACACACGACAACTATATTAGTGACTAGCGAATTGCCCGTCAATAAATTACGGCAATGAAATTGTAAGTGAGCTAAGGGTGTTTGGTGTATATAATGTGGCTGATGTAGCGTTGTTCGTTTTCTATGTTGTGCGAGTTTTTCGTAATATTCGTTTTCTATGTCGTGCGAGTTTTTCGGAATATCCGTTGTTTGGTGGTGTTTTGCATGTTTATGGTAGTGCTTTGCGTGTTTAGGGACCTTTAGCCTCGTTTTCGTTTTGTTCGGCGGCCATTTTTTCTCTCGCTTAGGTGATTTTCGGGTCTCTAAACTCCGAAATTTGTGGTTAAATGGAGGTGTAACTTCACTTACAGAGGTCCTTGGTTCCCCCCCTTGCTCTGAGTAACCTTTTTATGTGTTTGTTGTTTGTATTTGTTGTGTTTGTAATGTTTTTGGGGTTGCGCGGGTTGCGTCCTTGTTTTCTAATGTTTTAGATGGTTTAAGACTGCTGTAGCCTCGTTTTCGTTATTTTCGGCGGCCATTTTTTCTCTCGCTTAGAGAATTTTTTAGTGTCTAAACTGTTTTAATTTGAGTTAAATTGAGGTGTAACTTTAGTTTTCGAGGTCCTGGATGCTCCCTCTTCCTGTAAGTAAGCTTTTTATGTATTTGTTGTGTGTATTTGTTGTATTTTTCATGTTTTGATGCGCGCGTGTTGCATTTTTTGCGAGGTCGTTATGGGTCGCAACGTGACTCGTATTTTGTTTGCGTTACGACGTAAATTTTGCGAGGGTCGCAGTTGCTGGCAAAGAGCATCTTCGGTGCTCCTTGCCAGCAACTGCGACCCTCGCTTCGAGAGCCCGCAAGCGTGAGCAACGGCTTGTATGCTCACAACTATATGCGTGATTACTATTATTACTCTAGTATTACTATTACATTTATTAATATTCTGATTATTATTAATATTATTAATGTTATTATCATTCAAATAATTATTACATTTTAAATGATTGTTTTTCCTATCCATTATTTTCTCATTATTTCTCAAACTATAGGCATTGCTCTATTTAATTACAGCAGCTTCAGAAAGAAATAGTGCAAACATGTTCAAAACTATCATAGCTGGTTTATAGTATTTTAATGCTATTTGCACAACTTGTGCTGTTGTAATTGGATGCACGTGTTTTCTATCGTATTCAGTGGTGTATAGGCGTGTTCGCCACTTGATAAATACGGTTTTGCAATTGGTTGGTGTAACGGATCTCCTGGCACCCCGACCGGGTACCTCCGTTGATAGACGCGTCCTAGTTTGCGCCGAGGCCTACAAGCACCGCACCGGACACCTCAACCACCACAGACTCCACAACCGCCGTAGTTTAGCTGGAGCCGCGCCGTCTTCCTTCCACCCTGTATGAATCTCCAGCATCCAGGACCGTGTGGGGAAGACCTCTCCTCCAAGGAGGACACATCAGGAACAAGCGTTCAGTAGTTACAGCTCAAGGGAGTATGCAAAAGCATAGCAATCCCCAGTATGATATCGCGATCCCCTCAATAACGAGATGAGACTACGTTTTGAAGGGTCAAGTAGAACTATCTTTAATGACAGGGGATCTCCTTTTATGCAATGGTGCCCTCTGAAGGGCTACACCCACATAATTATCACAGCCAATTAGATACATGGTTCAACCCCCACGTCTCCTTCCCTCAGATAACAGGTAACACAATTAAAACAGACACAATTTTAACCACATTCTGGATGTACCCCCAAAACAGGGGGTACACCTTTAAGTCCAGCACCGTTCAATATCTCTCACCCAGGGGAACAACATATTAAAAAATGGCATGAATCAGACCAGGGGTTCAAAAGTTAGTAAAAGTATGTTTTTCACATAACACACAGACATGTCACATATCCCCCACACAATACACATATAGGACAATAGGTGTGGTCACCCCTCCCTGAGGCAACTTGATATAATCAGACAATGATTAAATCAGCCTTCTTTGTTCTTATCTGAGAATTAAAACAGTTTATACAATCGACTTTTCTTATCTGTAACAGGATTATCTATTAGCCTAGTAGCTTTGATATTCTGAGCCAATATATTCTGAAAAACATAAAACAACATACCTACAGTACAGCAATGTGATCATATTTTAACCAAGAATTAAATAACCATAAACAGGGTAAAACAGTGATGGGTTCCGTTACAGCTGGGGTCTGAGCGCATAAAACTACCGAATAGAGCTCAGATCCTCTTCACACAGTTCAATTGCCATGTAGCAAAAGTCTTTCCCATAGTCTTTCATTATATGAATGGGCTCCATGGCATAGCTTTCTGTGGTATCATGGTTCACACAGGGCAAGTACTGAATGACCCCCCTGTATGTAAAGGGCCAGAATAAGTGACATACACTCTGGTATGGCCGAATACTGTGTTTAAAGGGCAATATGTCCCAGGGCCATAGTCACAGGGCAGGAGGCTGGCAAACAGTCCTCTCCAAGACAAAGTGGCGAAGGGCACTTCGTCACAGTTGGCATATTGTATGATATTATGAGTAACAAATTATTAACACTATTAACCCACTTTTTTTCAAAGATCTTTATAAAATTATTTTGGGGGAGTACAGGTTTAGGACATTTGTGTACAACATGCTGTCCAAGACCCACAAGAGGCCATCATAATTTTCCCATACAACCCTAAACTAGTATTCCTATGTGGAAATGCATTGCCCTCTTCCAGAGCACACAGTGCATTTTCTTCTCCCATAACTAGCCCATTGCTATCTTTTGCATAATTACCTCCTATTCCACCGACAAAACATTTAAATATATTATGTGTCCCTTTATAGAACACCTCTTAAATAAACCAGTGACCCATCTAACAGATTAGTTATATTCAGTTTGGTTTATGGGGTATTTTCACCAAATAGTGATCATGCTCATGTGGTTCTTCATAATCAAGTCGAACATTGTCCACTTAGGTCATCTTTTCCAAAATGGCCAATGGTTCCAAAATGATAAAAACAAATGCCATTGGGTGACACCTAAATCTGCTTCTTGGATCAGCCTGGACTGTACTGCCATATTTCCTTTTGTTACCCAGAATCCTCCTCTGCAGTTACCATGACTTAGTGGGATAATAAAACAGGTATGACAGCCATGCATTTACACAAAACATTGGCTTATCTGTCTTGTCCTGCTGAGATATCTCTGGCTGATTCTACAGGTTATCAGCCGCAGGAATAATAATAAAGAGAAACTCATTCAAAAAGTTAATGATTTATTTTATAGTTTCATTATCAGGGGTCGCATTACTCAACGGCATTTCAAACATGTCATTTGTACAAACTGTGGTAATTAAAATTTATAACGTACTTTGCGGGCAGCATATGAATCTTTTAGCCTGCACTCGGCTGTCGCATAAACAGTGTAATTTCGGCTGCAATTCTCCCTTTATTGGTTCTCATTTGTGATTTAACAGCCATCAATGACTGTGCTGTAAAGAATAAATTAACCATCCGTAAACCTGATGATGACAGGGACAGTCAAAAATACTTAAACTGCTTCCAGCGGATCACGTTTAGCATGCTGAGCAAAGTGGACTGATTGCTAGTTATTGGTTATTTGGTTTAACCTCTTCAGTCATTTGGCTCCTAACTACTTTAAAGTGGAAGTTCCACATAAACACAATTTTCTATTTGTGACGGTATGACCTCAACATTTTTTCTTCCCCCTAAAATGTGCAACGAACACACAGACCAGGAGCCCTACTTTAACTTACACTCGGACATTTTATTACACGGAGGTAGTCTGTGGGTACCAGACATGGGGCCAGTCTATCTAACACATATTTGTATAGAAGGGAAATATGTAGGGGCAGTTGGTCCATTTGGGCAAATGGACAGCTGCCCTCCCAAAATATGGACTGCTTCACCATTAAACACATATTTTTTTATGGTACCGATTTTTTCTTTCTTCTTTGTTCAGTCTTTGGGCTAGTCTCTTAAACCCTTTCTCTCAATATAATACACCTGTCACCTTAAATGTCAACATAGACCTGTTCCACCTCTTGTCTGAGCACAAACTGTTACACAGCATATATTTATTGTGGCTAGCTACATGGTGTGTATGTTATCTTCAACACATGATGCAGTCCAAGCCAGACCAGAGCACATGTGATAATTAGTCAAAATCCATAAGGATCCCCATGGTTTCACAAAATGATATTAGTTATCCCTGGGATAAACAATGGGGGTCCATTAGGTCCTCAATCTTAAGCCCTGGGTAAGCTGGCACTTCCATGTAGCTAGTAAAATCCATCCTCATCTTTCTTGATTGAAGCCATGGTTCCTCTCTTTAAACCATGGAAATAGATCTTCGCCTAAAAAAAAATCCAACCTTCACGATAAAAAAAAAATAATACTAACATACAGTAGCTCCTAATAGGAATAATAGCCCTCAGCTTATGTACTAATTTTTACAGATTCCAATTAAGATTGATACAGATTTCAGCCAATCAAAATTGCATATTTTGAATAGTTTCTGTCCCTTGTCTAATTGTTACCTCCTTAACTGATTAGATTACAGGACTGAAACTGAGGACACCAATGTTCATACTATAGTATACCATGGGAGTCCATAAGGTTAATGGAGCGATATTGACTCCTCCCACGTCCCCTGATTGGTGGGAGGACCCCCTTGACCCATGAGGACATGAGTGGTGCAGAGGAAGTGGCTAGCTGGGAGTGGAGCCATTTAAAGGATCTTTTCACACCTCAACACCATTCTGCAACAAGCTAGCCTTGAGTGAGGTAGGGATCTTCCCCTTCTGTTGTTGTTGCGTTTTTGTGCTACTTTTTTTTTTTTTGTGCTTATTTTGTGGGCTTTTTTCACTCTGGTTATTCTTTTTCTTCTATTTGCTTTTCTTTTATGTTTTTCTCCTTTTGATTCGTTTTCTTCTTTTTTTGTTTTTTTCTTTATTTTATCTCTTTTTTCCTTTCTCCATTTCTTTCTTCCTCTCCCTCCTTCCACCTCCATTTTCTCCCTTACCTGCCTTCCCGGATCGTCACTGGACTTCGGGTGGCAGAAGAATTTAATGCCACGGTCCAGGAGGATGTGTGGGCCAGGGCCTTGTCCCAAGGTTTCTGGTGGTTGGAGCAATGGCTCCTAGTCCATCCCGGCGAAGGAGGAGCCCATCAGATCCTGGCACAGCAGCAGCTCTGCCTGCAGTGAGTGTCTCTCTCTGCGGTCCCCTATCTCTGATGCATGGCATGACATCATCAGACAGCGCCATGAGCCAAGGGATCATGAGATTTGTAGTTCCCTCTGTGGGCAGGCTAGGCAGAACTCAGAGAGCTCTAAAAATGTATATTTTGCCAGAGAGGCGTTAAAGCTCCTGCAGCCCCCACAAAATAAGTAAAAAACACACTGGCACTTGCTTAAAGCCCTCCACCCCGCCTTTTGCCCCAGATTTCTCAATCAAAAGATATAACCTGATATGAACCTGCAGCAAGCACTACTGCAATTATTAAATTCAATGAAAAACCTAATACTAAGAGTATCGTCTTAAAGGGATAGACCCACCCCCCTACGTATAGAGGCAAAAAACAGCCAGCTGCTGGCCCCTTGGGCCTAGATAGAGAGCAGCACAAGAATGTAAGGCTAGACAACCTACTCTTAAGGGGGGTAGGAGATGCTGCAGGAAGATGCCCTGTGACGTGCAGAAAGGCGACAACAAGGTATAGTCCTCAGATCTTATGTGCTATGAATGTGCCATGCAGCGCCAGAAGCAAAACTGTAAGTGGCCGATAGATGGTGCTGTCGTTGTTTTACAGCTAACGGCCCTTTCCACATCATCCTCGGTGGCATCGTCAGTGTCCGAGCACCGCTCAGGGAGGGGGAGAGACCATGGATCTGTTGTGCTAAGAATCCAGCACGCATCGCCAGCAAAAAAAAACTACCACAGAGCCTAATCTGCAGCAGCTGCTGCCTGCAAAACGGCGACAGCGCCATCTATCGCCCACTTGCAGTTTTGCTGCTGGTGCTGCATGGCGGATTTATAACACACGAGATTCTAGTCCTCTAACCTTTTTGGCTTTCAGGAAAAAGCCCCTGGTTGCCATACCCAGGTTAGCATGCCACTGCCTAAACAAGGATAGTAATAGTTCCTCTTACTTTACCAGAACTTCAAGATGCAGCTTAAGATCGGATAGCAGGTCCAGTTGTTCCTGCAGCTGTGGGCACTCTTGTTCAATGAGAGGCAGGAGCAAAGATAGAAGGTGTGGAGACATGGAGTCCCGCCAAGGAGTTATTGGTGTACAGAACCGGCTGACCCTACCACGCCATCAGGATGCCACAGGTTGCTACAGCTCCAGATGAGACCATCCATATACCTAACCTTGTGAGTTTGCAATCTGGGGGTCAGCAAGGGTTCAGTGGGTCAGCAGAATAAAAGTAGTATTCATTCAAAAACTCATGCCTTGCTAAGTGGGCTCAAGGCCCTACTTGGTCAGCACAGTGTTGAGGATGACATGCTATCTGGGATTGTAACCCAGTTGACGAGTAGGGTTTTGATCCCGGGTGAACCAATTAGAACAAATACAGTTGATTCAGTGGCTGTGATCATATTGGAGTCCCTCAAAGCAGGCACTCATACTGTGAGAAGAGAAAAGACCTAGAATAATGGAGTGATTCTGATAATTCCGGTTAAAGGTTGTGATTATGGTATCTGATGAATCAATTAAATTGACAGTTCTACGTGTGTTAGAAAATCTCAGAGCCCAGTTATCTAAGGAGGTAAAAATTTGTATATGGAGGTGGGAATTTGTTTTTCAACTTCTCTCATCAAAATACTCCGAAACTTTGAAGAGCGAACATTCTGGTTTCCGGGATGAGGTAGATAATAGGAGATGTGGTTATCAGAAGATTTCTAGAACTTTCAATAACTTGTTACAAGCTTTTTCCATTCTAGCGGGCGTGATAGGCAAAACGTTTCCCAAGCAGAGCTCTTCCTTCATTATTTACTTGGAGGTGATTCGGGGGCTTATCGTACGTATGAGGTATGGCATGGTGGAAGTATGATGAGGACATCCATCAGTGCATTGCATACAGCATTTTAAGTGTCAGTGACAGATAAGGAACACAGACTTTGCTTGGAATTGTGGTGTATTAGGAAAGTTCCATAAGTTTTACATAAATAGTGATCTTAAATAAACATACAGTAAGTATAAGTGGAATTTTCCCTTCAAACATGGTAGGGGTTAAGTATATGTTTGTTTGGGTATATGTGGGTCAGTTATTGGGACTGCTCCTTCTAAACTTAAGTATTAAGAGACAAAAGGCTAAGGTAACATTTGGTCAAAATACTCGTGGTGGCATATAAGGCTTTACTCACTCTAGTCATTACGTTTCAGTATCGTCTTATTGGGGGGGGGGGGTTGAACATATGATAGGCTTTGTGGATCACTTAATGACTTATTTGATTGCTGTTTAAAAATTGTAACATTGTGTGCTACTTTGTTTTACAGCTTGTGCACTACACAGTTTGTGAAGTTCTGATTTAACTGATGGGAGCGGATTTAGAAGTAATGGGAAGGAAAAAGGAAGAAAAAAAGCTGGCGGGAAGAAAATAAATGTATTATAAAAACACAGAAAGGGTAAAAGAAAAAAAAACAGAGAGGGAGTAGAGAGGGAGAGAATGGGGGAAGGATTTGTGAAGGGCCTGAGGTTATTGTGGCCTGTGTTAAGACGATGGAGTTCTACAAGCTGGTGACTAATTCCAGAAATAACACGGGCCTTGAGTAAGCGATGCAATGGGTGTAGGAAGATGAGGTCTGGCAGGATTGAGTAGAACAGTGGTCTGATGACCATGCCTCCCAACATTCTATATTCCCTCCAACATTCCCTCCAGGTTTGACTTTTCCATCCATTACTTTGGCTATACATTCCATATTACAATATTTATCTTTTGTTATTTGACATAAAGTCCACAATGCTATGGGATAGATAAGCCTTATGAATACTTTTACTCTTCTCAAGATGTCTGTTTCCTACAATCAATAATTTGGAGAATTTATATGCACATTAGATATCATGGCACATCATGGCTGTATCATTAAATTTCATTGGCTGTCTCATGCACAATTTATGGAATCCTCACTTTTGTATTCATGTCCCTGGTTCTCAAAATAATACAGTTGGTGGTGTGACTCCCAAATAAGCTAGCCTTTATCAGCTGCACAGATAGAATGCCAGTAATGATCAGCCTTATTAAATTGCGATTCGGTAAATTTAAAAGGGCTCTTTTTAAGCACACAGCATATTTTATTTATAGAAGTTTTTAGTTAGTGAAGACCTTGCTTTTGGATAGAAATTCACTAACTAAAAACTTCTGTAAAAAACAATATGCTGTGTGCTTAAATAGAGTCCTTTTAAATTTACCGAATCGCAATTTAATAAGGCTGTATGTGTTTATTTACAAAGATCCTATTTTTCGCTGGGGACATATACATAAAGACAAAGCCCTCCTAAGTCCAGGAAGTTGACTGAAGAAAACAGATAAGTAGTACCTAGTTTAAACTACAAATTTACTAAAACTGAGCTAAAATTTTCCGGTCTGTTAAAACCATTGCTCGTAATGTAGCCAAAATGACTTACGGCTATTAAATTGGCCGCGTACAGCAAGGCGCTGCCGATCTCCGGGTTTGGCGCAAAAAATGCCTACGTGTAACGTTTGCAGCCGCAAATCCTTTGTTCTCTCAAGCTCAAGGGGGGTGGAGTCCAATCCATATCACTTTAAATGCACATATGCACACACTACTGTACTTGTATTAACAGGGAAAGTGATGTTAGGTCTTAGAATTAATAGCACGATATTCTCAAGCTTGCAAATCAGCCCCCAAAAATACTTTATTTCATGTTTGATTTCCGTGTTATATTGATCCCGGCAATCAATGTGTTAATACATATTATGGAACTCACATGTAATAGAATATCATATTTACGGCTTTATCAATATTGCATTATCTCTGGAATGTGGGTCCGATCATAACTCGTAATTGAAAACTGTAAGACTTTGAAATCCCACCTCCATTTTTCAGTGACGTAATTATGACGATCTCATTTGCCATTGGCTTCATCTAAACCCGTAACTAATTTACTAATTGTTCACTCACATCCAACGTTCAACAAATGGTTTACGGGTTTGCATCTCAAGCCCATAACGCACAGCATGTTCTAATTTAATATCTCTGTAACTCGGCAAAATTGCAAGACCGCAGCCATTGCGGGTCTTACGTTGCACTTATGGCCTTCAAATTTAATAGGGTTGTTTGAGTCTGATGTTTTTTTTTACTTGAATACATTTTACTATATGGAGTGTATCTTGTATACTTAATAAGGAATACAATGCAATATTTAGGCACTACTGTATTATTTAAGCATATTTAAAAAGTATCATTTATTATGTTTTATACTTTTTGTAACACTATTTATTCCATGGATACCTGAAAGTAGTGAGTACTTGTGAAACTATGACCTATCACTGTTCAAAAACTATCCACAAACGTTAACCAAGTGGGCTACTGTACAGGGTTTGCAATCAATCAAACAAAATGATGAAACAATGAAAACAGAAATGCTTACTTAGAGCCCTATTCTACTAGAAGCCTGTCAGTGACTCTAACGCTTGATATTGGCTGCAGTGTTTTTTCTCTAAATGTCTAGATGTATTCTATTGACTCAAGCCCACAATTTGCGTCTTACAACCTCCACACGTAAACCCTGCCTTTCTAGGTAAGATTTCAGGGGGCGTGATCATATTATCTGATGATATTTAAGCAAGCCCGTAATTTACTTCATAGACACAGCCAATAGTAAATTAATCCTTCATCATGACGTCAGTAAAACATGGAAGTTAGACTTAACCTGCAATCGGAGGCTACATATTAATGTGGGCCATTAAGAAATATTTGCTGATCGGGCTCGCAATCGATATTACTCTGAAATAACAGTTACAAATTATGGGCCCTATTAAATTCTCCCTCGTAGTTCTCTCGGTGCTCGCAAAAGGCAGTTTTCCTGCTGTTTGCGAGAACCGAATCTCTCGCAGCCTGCTTTACGATATGACTGCGAGAAAATGGCCGAGAATAGGCTCCGAGAGAGCTACGTAGCCTTAAATCTATGCACGAGTCTCGCATATCGTAAGAATCCCTACGTGGACAAAAAGTCCACGCAAGGGATCCGAAAGCCTCTACGTGCTGCCTCGGAACAGCCCGAGACAGCAGTGTGAGGCTCCCCCCTGCACCCTATACACATCCCCATGCTGCAGGGGTCTCTATCAGGACCCCTGCAGCACCCCCACATTAACCCCTTGCAGCGGGGGTCCCCGATCTGCATAGGTCAGGCCCCCAGCTGCATTTAAAACTTTTAAATTCCCCGCCGCGGCTCCTTAAAGGGACCGCGGCACACTATTACCCAATCCCGGCCGCGGCACTTAAAATTAACCCCCCTCTATGCTGGGGGTCCCATCGGGACCCCTGAAGTGTCCCCATTTAAACCCCCTGCAGCGGGGGGCCCCGATCGGCACCGATCGTGACCCTGCTGCAATTCAATTTTAAATTTCCCGCCTCGCGGGTCCTCAAAGGACCGTAAAGGTCCTGAAAGGACTCGCACTAAAAATATTAACCCCAGGCAACTATAATTACCCCATTAACTCATGATGGTCAATCCAGACCACCATAAGGCCTAAATTAACCCATTAACTCATGATGGTCAATCCAGACCACCATAAGGCCTAAATTAACCCATTAACTCATGATGGTCAATACAGACCACCATAAGGCCTAAATTAACCCATTAACTCATGATGGTCAATCCAGACCACCATAAGGCCTAAATTAACCCATTAACTCATGATGGTCAATCCAGACCACCATAAGGCCTAAATTAACCCATTAACTCATGATGGTCAATCCAGACCACCATAAGGCCAAATTAACCCATTAACTCATGATGGTCAATACAGACCACCATAAGGCCTAAATTAACCCATTAACTCATGATGGTCAATCCAGACCACCATAAGGCCTAAATTAACCCATTAACTCATGATGGTCAATCCAGACCACCATAAGGCCTAAATTAACCCATTAACTCATGATGGTCAATCCAGACCACCATAAGGCCTAAATTAACCCATTAACTCATGATGGTCAATACAGACCACCATAAGGCCTAAATTAACCCATTAACTCATGATGGTCAATCCAGACCACCATAAGGCCTAAATTAACCCATTAACTCATGATGGTCAATACAGACCACCATAAGGCTCTATTTAACCCATTAACTCATGATGGTCAATCCAGACCACCATAAGGCCTAAATTAACCCATTAACTCATGATGGTCAATCCAGACCACCATAAGGCCTAAATTAACCCATTAACTCATGATGGTCAATCCAGACCACCATAAGGCTCTATTTAACCCCATCAGTCCCATAAGGGTATATTATTACCATTATGGGCCTGTTACAACCCAACATTAACCACATAAGTGCCATGATGGTCCTCAAGGACCATCATGACACTAACTACAAACACTACACTATAACCCCCAATAAACCATTTAATCTAAACTAACCCCCCTCTACACTAATCTATTAACACTTACACTACCTACCTACACTACCTACCCCCTAATAAACCTCCCCAACACTCTAATTACAAAAAACAAAAAACCTACAGCACAGAAAACAAAAAACCTACAGTACAAAAAACAAAAAACCTACAGTACAGAAAAAAAAAACAATTACAACCCCACCCCCCACTACAGAAAACAAAAAAATACATTACAACCCCACCCCCCACTACAGAAAATAAAAAAATTACACACCTGAAAAGGAAAGACAGATAAACACAATACAATACATACATATAATACATTAAATACATTACATACAATACATGACATTACATATAATATATTACATATAATATATTACATATAATATATTACATATAATACATTACATACATTACATACAATACATGACATTACATATAATATATTAAATATAATATATTACATATAATATATTACATATAATACATTACATACATTACATACAATACATGACATTACATATAATATATTACATATAATATATTACATATAATACATTACATACATTACATACAATACATGACATTACATATAATATATTAAATATAATATATTACATATAATATATTACATATAATATATTACATATAGTCCTAATCAAATACCCCCTATCTATCTAACATACAATCTATTTAATTTAAAATAAATCCTAACTATATCAAATACATCCCCCTATCTATCTAATATACAAAAAATCCTAACTACATACACAGACCCTTATTCTAAACTAAAATAAAATAATTACAGTCCTAACTACATACACAGACCCTAATTCTAAGCTAAAATCAATAAATTAAGACCACTTACCTTTAAGATGTTGCTTCAGATCACTAACCTATGGGTCAAACAAAAAATAAAAATTAGTACAAAACATTAACATCAAATAAATAAACATTCTATACATTCTAAATATTCAACTCACCTTTACAGCATGTCCAGTCACTGTTTAGCTCTTCCGGCGCGGCCCTGTTAAAAAAAAAAACACAATACATGAATACATGAATACAATATATAAACAATAAATAAAATACACAAATAAACATCTAAATATACATTTAACTTACCTCCCCGCGATGTCCCCGGCCTTCTCTCCTTCAGCCCCGGCTGGGCCGCGGAACCATCCGCGCTCTAAAAAAAACTAAAAAAAAAAACTAACGGAGGTCTGCACTGGCAGACCTCCCCGACGCTACTGAACCTCCCGGAGTCGTTTCCGGGAGGAAATTGGCATTGGCGGCTTGTGATTGGCTGAAAAAGCTGTCTATCAATTTCAGCCAATCAAAAGTCGTCAATGTGTGAGCCAATCAGGATGGGATACACCCCAATATCCCACCCTGATTGGCTAAAACACTTGTCTATCTTTCTGGGAACCAATCACAACGCTCAGATGCCTTCAGCCAATCACTATGGGATACACCCCCACGGAGTGATTGGTAGAAGACATCTGCGCATCCTGATTGGCTCCTACATTGACGACTTTTGATTGGCTGACAGCTTTTTCAGCCAATCACAAGCCGACAATGCCAATTTCCTCCCGGAAACGACTCCGGGAGGTTCAGTAGCGTCGGGGAGGTCTGCCAGTGCAGACCTCCGTTAGTTTTTTTTTTTTTTTTTTTTTTTAGAGCGCGGATGGTTCCGCGGCCCAGCCGGGGCTGAAGGAGAGAAGGCCGGGGACATCGCGGGGAGGTAAGTTAAATGTATATTTAGATGTTTATTTGTGTATTTTATTTATTGTTTATATATTGTATTCATGTATTCATGTATTGTGTTTTTATTTTTAACAGGGCCGCGCCGGAAGAGCTAAACAGTGACTGGACATGCTGTAAAGGTGAGTTGAATATGTAGAATGTATATAATGTTTATTTATTTGATGTTAATGTTTTGTACTAATTTTTCTTTTTGTTTGACCCATAGGTTAGTGATCTGAAGCAACATCTTAAAGGTAAGTGGTCTTAATTTATTGATTTTAGCTTAGAATTAGGGTCTGTGTATGTAGTTAGGACTGTAATTATTTTATTTTATTTTAGAATAAGGGTCTGTGTATGTAGTTAGGATTTTTTGTATATTAGATAGATAGGGGGATGTATTTGATATAGTTAGGATTTATTTTAAATTAAATAGATTGTATGTTAGATAGATAGGGGGTATTTGATTAGGACTATATGTAATATATTATATGTAATATATTATATGTAATGTATGTAATGTCATGTATTGTATGTAATGTATGTAATGTATTATATGTAATATATTATATGTAATATATTATATGTAATGTCATGTATTGTATGTAATGTATGTAATGTATTATATGTAATATATTATATGTAATATATTATATTTAATATATTATATGTAATGTCATGTATTGTATGTAATGTATTTAATGTATTATATGTATGTATTGTATTGTGTTTATCTGTCTTTCCTTTTCAGGTGTGTAATTTTTTTATTTTCTGTAGTGGGGGGTGGGGTTGTAATGTATTTTTTTGTTTTCTGTAGTGGGGGGTGGGGTTGTAATTGTTTTTTTTTTCTGTACTGTAGGTTTTTTTGTTTTTTGTACTGTAGGTTTTTTTTTTCTGTACTGTAGGTTTTTTTGTTTTTTGTACTGTAGGTTTTTTGTTTTCTGTGCTGTAGGTTTTTTGTTTTTTTTAATTAGAGTGTTGGGGAGGTTTATTAGGGGGTAGGTAGTGTAGGTAGGTAGTGTAAGTGTTAATAGATTAGTGTAGAGGGGGGTTGGTTTAGATTAAATGGTTTATTGGGGGTTATAGTGTAGTGTTTGTAGTTAGTGTCATGATGGTCCTTGAGGACCATCATGGCACTTATGTGGTTAATGTTGGGTTGTAACAGGCCCATAATGGTAATAATATACCCTTATGGGACTGATGGGGTTAAATAGAGCCTTATGGTGGTCTGGATTGACCATCATGAGTTAATGGGTTAATTTAGGCCTTATGGTGGTCTGGATTGACCACCATGAGTTAATGGGGTAATTTAGGCCTTATGGTGGTCTGTATTGACCACCATGAGTTAATGGGTTAAATAGAGCCTTATGGTGGTCTGTATTGACCATCATGAGTTAATGGGTTAATTTAGGCCTTATGGTGGTCTGGATTGACCATCATGAGTTAATGGGTTAATTTAGGCCTTATGGTGGTCTGGATTGACCATCATGAGTTAATGGGTTAATTTAGGCCTTATGGTGGTCTGGATTGACCATCATGAGTTAATGGGTTAATTTAGGCCTTATGGTGGTCTGTATTGACCACCATGAGTTAATGGGGTAATTTAGGCCTTATGGTGGTCTGTATTGACCACCATGAGTTAATGGGTTAAATAGAGCCTTATGGTGGTCTGTATTGACCATCATGAGTTAATGGGTTAATTTAGGCCTTATGGTGGTCTGGATTGACCATCATGAGTTAATGGGTTAATTTAGGCCTTATGGTGGTCTGGATTGACCATCATGAGTTAATGGGTTAATTTAGGCCTTATGGTGGTCTGGATTGACCATCATGAGTTAATGGGTTAATTTAGGCCTTATGGTGGTCTGTATTGACCACCATGAGTTAATGGGGTAATTTAGGCCTTATGGTGGTCTGTATTGACCACCATGAGTTAATGGGTTAAATAGAGCCTTATGGTGGTCTGTATTGACCATCATGAGTTAATGGGTTAATTTAGGCCTTATGGTGGTCTGGATTGACCATCATGAGTTAATGGGTTAATTTAGGCCTTATGGTGGTCTGGATTGACCATCATGAGTTAATGGGTTAATTTAGGCCTTATGGTGGTCTGGATTGACCATCATGAGTTAATGGGGTAATTATAGTTGCCTGGGGTTAATATTTTTAGTGCGAGTCCTTTCAGGACCTTTACGGTCCTTTGAGGACCCGCGAGGCGGGAAATTTAAAATTGAATTGCAGCAGGGTCACGATCGGTGCCGATCGGGGCCCCCCGCTGCAGGGGGTTTATATGGGGACACTTCGGGGGTCCCGTTGGGGACCCCCAGCATAGAGGGGGGTTAATTTTAAGTCCCGCGGCCGGGATTGGGTAATAGTGTGCCGCGGTCCCTTTAAGGAGCCGCGGCGGGGAATTTAAAAGTTTTAAATGCAGCGGGGGGCCTGATCTATGCAGATCGGGGACCCCCCCTGCAATGGGTTTATGTGGGGACACTTCGGGGGTCCCGATGGGGACCCCCAGCATAGAGGGGGGTTAATTTTAAGTTTCGCGGCCGGGATTGGGTAATAGTGTGCCGCGGCCCCTTTAAGGAGCCGCGGCGGGGAATTTAAAAGTTTTAAATGCAGCGGAGGGCCTGATCTATGCAGATCGGGGACCCCCGCTGCAAGGGGTTAATGTGTGGGGGCTGCGGGGGTTCCTATGGACCCCTGCAGCAAGGTGTTCATGTGAGGACACTTCGGGGGTCCCGACGGGGACCCCCGCATTGAGGGGGGGTTAATTTTAGGTGCCGGGGGGGGTATTCGGAGTACCCCCACGGCAGGGCTTATGTGGGGGACTGCCGCGGAGGTCCCTTTTAGGACCCCCGCAGCAATTGATGAGGATTGGGAGCCTGCGATATCATCTCGCAGGCTGTCACTCCTCATGTACATTTACGCAGTGTAGATACGTACGGCCCTGCTGCGTAGCTCATACGTTGCTCGCAGCAGGGCTAATTTAATAGCATTGTAAGTTAGAGAAACTTTGCAATACGTAGGGCTTAAGTAGAAGCCTCTTATTTACGAGGCTGGAATTTAATAGGGCCCTATATTTGTAATTGTATATTTGTGGGTTTCGGACTGTTCTCCAATTAATTCTAATGAGTTCCATGCCTTCCCATGCTTTTAAAGTACAATAGTGTGTGTTTAATTGCTGCTGCAGCTCTAATTAGTGTTTGAAAAAACCTTTGTGAGACCTATTTAGTACTCGTAATATTTTTGACAGAAACTTGATACTTTTTTTCATTTGTCGGTTAGACTTTATTTGTGAGCTACGGGTCTAATAGAATATCGATTTTGTGTGACTAATTATTTAGCGCTCGTAATATTTCAGCTGTGCTAAAACCAATGGAGTTGTAAGCTAGAATTTGCTGCTTTGGCTGGCCCATAGTGATTGTGGGTGGTTAACTCATAATCGGATTGCGAGTAGCTAATAGAATCTGTGGCAATTTTAAGAGCGGTTTTATGTGTGTCTATATGTATGAATTGGCCAATAGAATAGGTCCCTCAGTTACTACTCATCCTCTCCTCTTGTTATACCTCAGTCAGAAGCTTACCACACTCCTATACAGAAAATCATAAGTGTTTCTGTATCTATGTAAGTATACAATAAATTAGAAAGTCCTAGCATCTCTTACAGACAGGATATTCTCTGCATACTGACATGTCAGTGCATATTTCATATTACATTGGCAACTTTAGGCCGCCTCTTGCCTCCTTTAAAATGTGCTGCCCTAGGCCTGGACATCGTGGGCGTAAAATGAAACACAACCATGCTGTAAGTCGTGTATTTTGTATATGGCAAAAATTAGGTAAAAGAGTTTATCCTTTGAGTGGCCCAAATGTCCTTGGGACAAGATCATTATTCTCATATTGATTGAATGATTTCCTTTATGGAGTATGAAATCTAATGTTTTATGTGTAGACTCCCAAAAGACACTATACATGTATTGAAATATATTTTACACAATGCATCAACACAAAGGCTGTCTATAATTAGCTGTTTGTTGAGATCTATGTCTGTAATGAGTAACTGAGGTCAGAATCGTACAGAGAAGAAATTTGCACGGCAGTGACACCAAAATGACAATTATTGGGCAAGCTTCTCCCTACGCCTCATCCCTATTAGATTGATAAGCTAAATGCGCTGCTTGTATTATCACGTCTGACACCGCGCAGAGCTAATAAACCAAATGGATTCTGTTTGTTACACAGCCATCTCGAAGGCAGCAGGGTCAGATAAATTGGCCTCATAAATTCATTCTGACACACAGGATTACTACAGCTTTCTCAGGTCACCTTCTGAATGCCGCAGGAGCTGATGTATCGGACGCTGGCGTGTTATTAACGCTGGTTCCTTTCTGTTTCTGTTCCTCTGTACATATCGACTATGAATCACAGAGTCACTTTGTTCTTTAGAGCATTCTCTGTTTTGTTTTTTAAAGAATCATTTCTGAGCCATTTAAGCTACATAGCGTTTGCAATGACAGAGTCAAAACAGATACAGCAAGGCCAAGAAAAGGAATACAATGGAAAGAAGTGAATGCAAGCCCTTTGGACTAGAACTAATTAAATGGTAAACCAAAATCTATCATTAGTAATCTATATATCTCCTGTGGGTCTATGTTTATATTGATCCAGAAAAAAAATTGAATTAACCCATTTCCATGTCACTATCCCAGAACCCTTAGATGTTGTGGGAGCTCAACATAGTGGCTAAACAGAATTGTGGACATGTTTGAGACATGTTGGGATGTCTAAAATATAAAAACAAAAGTGAGAGACGCACACCTAAAAATGGACATTACTTAACAGTGTGCCCTGTGGGATGCTGCCCACTTGTTTAGATTGTATGCAAATATCCCTAGGGTAAACCAGGCATGAGACTTTACATTGCTGCACCTAGGGACATCAATAACTTTGACCAAATTAATCGATCATCAATAACTTCTTACTAATGAAAGTCAGGAGGCAGAAAAATACATTTTGGGTGTCTACTGTTTCTTCTGTGCAGAAAATATTTGTCTGGCATTTTGCTTAGGTCTGTCCTTAGGGGTAAGTACAGTCTGATGTGCATTAGGAGATTTCTTAGTAGCTCAGGTTTGTGTCTCTCATCTTGTTTAGTGGTTAAAATGTATTCAGTCAACATTGGAGTATTCACTTTAGCCTTGCAGTAGTCAAATATTAACCCATACTGTTGAGTCCAACTTCTACTGCTGAAAAAAACATTATACAACTATGTGTGACACTTCTTTCCACAAGGATGTTTCAAAGATTTTCTGAGAACAATATATATGCTGAAAGGATGCATGTATAAAGCAGATTGAAACAAACAGATCATATGCAGTAGGGTGGTGTACACATTTTATCCCAGAATCCTTTGCTGTTGTTGAAATTTTGCAACCTGGTACCAGAACACAGCTCCTTCCCTTTCCCACAAAGAACAATGCCTAAACCCCTGAATACCTGGACTGTGGTTGCCATGTTGGCCCAAGATGGTTAATGTAATGTTACTACAGATGTTTGTGTGTGGTGCCATATTGTGTTAATGCAAGTAGTTCCTAAGACTGTTTTGGACTATTGGACTGGCGTGTGCCGTGGGCTAACATGGATTAGCTGTAGGATGCCTTTCCCCAGGTAGATGTCTGTCAAGCCTGGATACTCGCACTGTGTTATCCATATTGTGAATTGCGTGCCATGTTTTATTGGTAGCCATTCTGTTTGTGATGAGCCATGTTATACTTGTTAATATGTTATTTACAGTTATGGATGTGTGGATAGTATCCAGTCATGTTTGGACTCTAAATTCTGCATTTTCCCTAGAGAGTCCAATAAAGTATGTTACTAGGGTCTATTGGGTAAGTGGGGTACAGGGTACAGGGTACAAGACACTCGGTTGCAGGGGTCCCATCAATTACAGGGAGGGTAACGTACTCCATCAGACAGAGTGTCTCCACTCCTTAACCGATCAGATACCCACTGGAAAGCCTGGAACAAAGGGTACAATTAAGTTAGTTACCCTGTTAGCACTAGGAGCACAGGGGAGTGGTTAGGAAGGCTGTCGTCATTCGATGGACAGGCTTTCCACATGGCTAGGGTGTAGGCTGATGGGGATTGGTGAAGGTCTGTTTACCAAGAGTAGTGTTATGAATAAATCTGCTGTGTGTACCTCAATAAAGAGTTGACTCTGCCTGAAACTATACTCGTAACTACTGAGAGTAAAACTGTTTATCCTGCTTACTGTGCATGTATCCTGATACCTGGAAAAGGCAGCTGGGCGCTGAGATACCTAACAATCTAGGGGTGTTCCTGTAGCTGAAAACAGGAGATTTTGGGGCACACCCCTCAAACTTGGGTCGTCCCAAGAATACTTTTTAAAGATGCATAAATAAGTAGTACAGAAGTACCTAAATATTGCATTGTATTGCTTATTAAGTGTATAGGATAAACTCCAATACAGTAAAATGTATTCAAGTTAATATACAACAGACAGAAATACCATTAAGATCCTCAGCAAATATCAAGTGGCCCATAGAACTGGCAGCTACACAAACAAAGACAAATCTCATAGTGTATTATTTAAAACAAACCCTCCTTATTATCAGGCTAAATACAAACTCACAAAGGTATGAAGTCTATATTTTATTAAGTATATACATTCAAATATTTTAATATAATGGTAATAAAAAGGGCACATGAAGAAAAATGACATAGGGACGATAAAAAAAGAAAAGTTTTCATGAAATTAAAACCTTAATTAAGCATAGGGAAGCTTTAGAGGACTATCTAGAAAATTGAATGTGAAGATCCAAATATGCGAGAGATCCTGATTCAGACCGAGGTCTGCGTATTGACTATCTCTGCTGTAGAGTGTAGAGCGTAGAGCATTAGTATGGCTCCTTTAAATGAAGTAAAAAAAATAATAATTAAGGAGCTCATTAATTCGAGTGTAACTTAGCAGTTTAATGTCAAAGAACACTTCTTATTGAATTAGCAATTTTCATTAAAATATGAAAGGAGCTTTGAACAAACCTTTGATAATAATAATAGCTGAACTGGACAAATGAATTGTTCAAGATAATTTTGCAGTACAAACTGCATCGAAATAATCCTACAATTGCTAAACTGGAAGCTTAAGTACAATAATAAAAAGTTTAAATAAGGATGACAAATGAACATTTACAGGACTGGGGAGGCAGGGTGATTTTCTCTCAAAGGAAGTTCTGTCTGTTTTCAAAAAAGGTATAGATGGGAGGTATGAAGTGGTCGAGTCCGTAGGCTGTATCCACTAAAGGTAGCTTCCTTGAAAAGATAAATTTTTAACTGAAAACAGGGAGACAGACTAATAATGGCAAGTAATTCAACTGGGTAACTACAGTTCAAGAAATGTAAGTACTAGAGGTATCTAAAGACCACCAAAAACAGAAAAACGAAGATGTTGTGCTGTAGTGGAAATAGAGGGGGGAAATAAAATAATGTTCAGTGTTAATACACTGGTTGATGAAGACTAATGAACAAAGATGTCCTGAAAACACTTAGATAAATGGTACCATAATGGCCTAAGTCTGTAAAATGTAAAAAAAATAGTATGAACAACTGGAGAGGGCACCGCTGTGTAACTGAGAAGTGTTTTATTCAATCCTAACACACACCCCTTCAATATTGTTTCCACATAATCATGCAAAGGACTTCCAGGTAAATTCAGCTTTATATGTATCACTGCTTATCACTGTTCATGAGACTGAGATGGAAAATGTAGCCTGAAGATCAAGTATTATATGCGTGTCTTGACAAGAATTTGGTAGGAGCAAAGACTGTTCAAGGCGACATTCAGTAGCTGATCATTACTAGCCATCAACCAATACCTAGGCCTGCTACTCATGAGATACACCACACTGTTCAAGAGGGCATTCCAGCTAACAGCTGTTCAGTGCCAGTCTTCAACCATTAACTGGCCATATCACACATGAGAAACAGCCTATCACAGTTAATAGGGGGCTATCACTGGAAGAGGTTTTCAATACTTCAGAAGCATATGTTGTAGCCCTCTTCCATAAAATACAAAGTAAGAATTCATAGAACACATTCATGCATATGTGTACAGACCCATGAATGTATATAAGAGCACAGATCAACAAATACAGAAACATACCACAAATGCACACATAAATGCAATAGACTGTGGAATACCAACCTCAGGCAGGGCCGTATCTACCTTTTTGGAGCCCCTAGCCAGTGAAGTGGAGGAGCCCCTGCGAGAGCTTATGCAAGGTATGCACTGACCCATTTTGGCCTGTTCTGTAGGTGTAAGTTCCCATTCCTGTTGTAACTGTCTTGGTCTAGGTGGTTACCCCCTAGTAGCCAGTCTATGAACTGCAACATTTCATTTTTTTTTAAGCCAGGAACCATTTTTTTTAAGAAGTGGCGCCCCTCCCAGAGATGCATCCCTGAGCGGCTGCCTAGTTGGCCTAATGGGTATTCGGCCATGACCGCAGGTCATAAAAAAAATTAGAACCAATTCCAGTGCATGCAGGGTTGCATCAGGATAGAGGGACCAGTTTTGACCTCAGCTGCAAGTTTGCCCAAAATGTCATGCTCTTGATAGCACTGTTAAATAGACTGACGCTGACCTCACCCATATGTCAGACATGTACAGACTCATACAGGAACCAAAAGGACAGGAAAACAAACATAAAGCCACAAATAGATCTAAATATGCATTAACCATCATACATGTGTATACTCTGGCATTCACTGCTCACACTATTCCCCTTATCACCGTGTCCATATAAACTACTATACTACTGTACACTGTGTCCTGTCCCTTCCTGGCTCTCCTCTCTGTGTGCTCCACTCTCTGGAAGCAGGTAGCATGTGTTTCTGATCTAACCTCAGGAGAGGAAGATTTGGCCTTTTCTCCCTCTCCTGCTGCTTTGCATTATCCCTCTCTCACTCCTAATGCACAGGGACAGGTGCGATGGGCTTCAAAAGAGCGTAATCATATTTTAAATGGAAGCGAATAGCGAGCATTAGATGCAAATTACCAGAGAATGGAAGGACAATCACTATTGGTTAGGGGCTGACACCTCTTCTCCCCAAGCTTTTCCCAAACGCCACAACTCGTTTATCTGCCCGCTGCTGAAATCTTCTAATTATGAGCCTGCTGCCCGCGACCTCCAGAAATATTGTAGCGCAGCGTTCTCTCTCTATTTATTTTACTTATAACATATTTTATCAGTTGCCGATACAATATATATGTGTACAAAGAGATCTTGATGCATTATATAGTGCCCTGCCATCTAATTAGGACCAAAACTGAATATTTTTAGAATTAACAGATAGATATTTTAACTCTTTTTCCACTACTTTTAACTCATATATCAAAATTGAAGAACTACACTTTAAAATAGGATAAATGTTTTTAGAATTACAAAAAAAATTATAATAATATGGACTTCCTGATCTATTACCTTTTATATGCAGTGGAATCTATCATTTTGGTTTAAGGTGATCAACTTTCTGAAGTGGGAGGAGATGTTGAATGCAGAGGGGGGCTCCTATCTGCATAATGGTAATGTGATGGCTACAACCAGTGCTTTCAACAGGAGTGATAGAATGATTGTTAGTTTACAATTACCCTTCCTCCTGAAAAAGTAGCATATAGGATAAATGCTGAGATATTTATTTTTTCTGTTTCTCCATTTGGCAAAACTGGAAGCTTATTGTTATTTATTAAAACAATAAAAAAACGTGTTTACATTGTGTTCAGGTTTTTTAGTGATCAAAGAACAACTGCAGTTCACGAAAAAACTGATGTACCAAGCTAACAATATTAGCAGCCGGGAAAGCCATGGACATGCAATTTTTTTTGTTACATCACATCCTGAGAGCTGGACGGAGGAGGTGTGTGTAGTTGTCAGTGGAGGGAGGGTGGTGGAGCAGAATGCAGGCAGGACTCCAGTGCATTTGTTTGAAAAAAGATTAAGATTGAAATTGACACCACACCCCTTCACCCTTATTGTCCTACACATTGCATCATTTAATGAAACAATAACTCTCCAGAAATGTAAAGTCCTGTCTCACGCACACATCGTCCATAAAAGTATCATGGGTCCCTCCAGGGACCTGCAGAGGCATCAAGTATTTCTGTTCCTAATTAACCATCAGTTTTATAATTTATTTTCCTTATTAAATAAGCTCATAGTCAGACTTAAAGTTTCCAAGCAATTTTTTTTTTCTTCATTGTGCAGTGTCCCTTTAAGCCCCAAAATAAACTAGATTTCCTAAACAGCCAAAGACTGAGTGTTGCCTACATTGCCCCTTATCATCCACTAACTCAGTAGTCTGTAAACTGTTGGAAAGGCAGCCTTCTGATTTGTTAACTTTTTTTACAGTAGTCTTTAAATATTTATTATATAGGCCCTAATCTCTTGTTATGGGGGACTGTTCGCCATCTATAGAAACACTTTCTGGCTGGTCACCTAAAATGCTTAGACAATTACTAAGGAGAAGGCCATTAACCAAATCAGTTTGATTAGTAACTTCAGCAGACATGGGCCCTACCTATATAATCTATGCAAGTGTTTGGTACAATTGGAGACAGAAACACCTCCCACTATATCTTACCTGTTACTAATATTAAAATTCAACTTTGCTAGTTGGATCAGCAACCCATAAACACTTTGGGCCTTGAGACACATGCTTTTTTTCACATAAACTTATCTACGCCTAAAAAATGTATGCTGTTTACTTGTAAATACATACTTATTATTAAAAGGACACTTTTTATAACATTCAAGTAGTGAACAACTCTTGAATGTATTGATCCCTTGTGAGAAAACTTCAACTGTTTTCCCAGACATATTTAGACTACAGCACCACCTTTTTACAAACAACCTATGTTTGGTGGCAGAAAGGACTACCATTTAACTGCACATAGTTCTGCACAGACAAAAGCCAGAGAGAGATCTGGAACACAGAGATTCCTGCCCACAGAACATGGAGAGAGAGCTCTGGGACTCAGATTATCTAGGGCACAGAGCATGGAGTGAGATCTTGGATACAGAGCATGGAGATAGAGATCTTGGACACAGAACATGGAGAGAGAGATCTTGGACACAGAGCATGGAGAGAGAGATCTTGGACACAGAGCATGGATAGAGAGATCTTGGACACAGAGAATGGAGAGAGAGAGATCTTGGACACAGAATCGTGGACACAGAGTATGGATAGAGAGATTTTGGACACAGAGAATCTTTGATACAGAGCATGGAGAGAGTGATCTTGGATACAGAGTATGGAGAGAGAGATCTTGGCCACAGAGAATGGAGAGAGAGAGATCTTGGACACAGAGAATGGAGAGAGAGAGAGATCTTGGACACAGAGAATGGAGAGAGAGAGATCTTGGACACAGAATCTTGGACACAGAGCATGGAGAGAGAGAGATCTTGGATACAGAATCTTGGACACAGAGCATGGAGAGAGAGAGAGATCGTGGACACAGAAAATGGACAGAGAGATCTTGGACACAGAGAATGGAGAGAGAGAGATCTTGGACACATAATCGTGGACACAGAGTATGGAGAGAGAGATCTTGGACACAGAGAATCTTTGATACAGAGCATGGAGAGAGCAATCTTGGATACAGAGTATGGAGAGAGAGATATATTGGACACAGGGCATCTTTGATACAGATCATGGAGAGAGAGATCTTGGATACAGAGTATGGAGAGAGAGATCTTGGACACAAAGCATGTAGAGAGAGATCATGGACACAGAGCATAGACAGATATCTGAAGACAGAGTATCTTGCACACAGAACAAGAAGATCAAGAGAGCTCTGGGACACAAAGTATCTTGGACACAGAGCATGGATGTATCTTGGACACATAGCATGGAGAGAGAGATCCTGGGCACAATGTTTCTTGGACGCAGACCAGGGAGAGATCTGGAAAACTGTGTTTCTTGGACAAAGAGCACGAGAGAGAAATATGGCAAACAGAGTATCTTGGACACTTAGCATGGAGAGAGAGCTCTAAGATCCAGATTATCTTGGACGCAGAGCAGCAAGAGAGAAATCTGGAATACAGAGTATCTTGAACACAGAGAGAAAGAGATCTGGAGCCAAGAATATCTTGGACACATTTCATGGAGAGATAGATCTTGGACACAGAGTATCTTAGACACAGGAAGAGATTTGGGAAACAGAGTATCTTAGACACAGAGTATGACAGAGAAATCTGCAAAACAGTGTATCTTGGACACAGAGCATGGAGAGAGAAATATCTGGGCCACAGATTATCTTGGACACAGCAAGAGATCTCTCCGGAACACAGAGAAAGAGATATGGGACCCACATTATCTTGGGCAGAAAGCATCAACCTTATGTTACTGCAACCTGGCTATGCTATTGTGCACTGGCCTACACCATATCTTTGTGAAGAAACCACTCTTTTTATCAACATGCCCCACCTGTCTACTGTGTCATTGTACGTACATTAATCGTCAGAATACTGAGACATAGGATAAGACGAATTCCAAATAAAATCAACTCCATACAGTGGCCCTTTCCATGACACTTTAATGGGAAGTAATGATCGCTCTACTCCAATATTCTGCAAAATGGATATCACCAGCATTCTTTAGACTGGGCCAGAAGGAGCGTTCTCCAGAGAGAGGGGCCTGAGTCACTGAAGTGCTTAAGTTATCCCAGTCACAGGACAAATCAGAGCTGACAGGCTGGTCTCACAAGGCCTGGCTCAGTAATACGGTTTGATCAGACGATGCAGTCCCACTTAAGACCAAATTGAACTAATGACAGTTATTCCCAATTGTACAAGTCCATGTTTATCTCAAAGAAAAGCTCACTTTAATTTGCTAGTACCTTTCAACGTTAACGTCCATCTCTGCCACATGGGGCCTTTAATCGTGCAGATATATAGAGGTAATGACTCCACTTTACAAATCAACTGTTGAGTATTTGAGGGAGGTAAAACAATCTGTGTTACAAAAGTAGAGGTAATAAGTGTATTTTCCATGTTACTCTATGGAGATCTGTGACCAAGATCTTTCAGAAAGAGTATATTTATCTTATTGTTAAGTGCCTCAACATTGTGGCAGCCTTTAAGTAGAACAGAATGGAGATCTTATCAGAATGAAAAGTCCCTCTCAGGTGACTAATTGTATTAAGATAAAAGCTAAGGTCGCCCTTCAGTAAAGCAACATTGAATATAATAGTTGAAAATATACATTTCTATATATTTTCACAACATTCTGGAAAAACATATTTTTTCTTTATCAAATTCTACAATAAAGCACATTAAATATGACAGTGGTCACTTAAAGGAAAAGTTTGCCCTAAATACAAGCTGCTCTTATACAAAGGATTCCATTCATAAATATATATATATATATATATATATATATATACGTTAGTACAATACCTCTGTATACTGGTTTACGTGCTGCTGATTGGTTCTTGACATTTTGATCCCATCAGCTCAGCATTCTAAGTGTAAGAGACAGAAATGGAAGACTAAGCACATTACATAACTTTTACTTAGATAGTTAACTTCTACATAGATAATGCATATTCTTTAAGTGTTCTCTATAATATAAACGACAGAGCTTAGGGAGAACTTGCCCTTTAAGGAGATAAGTGGAATTTGCTTGAAGCACACTTTCACGCTGGTTTAAAAACCTGTGCTCTAGAGACCATAATGAAGTATAAAGCGTGCAAATATGGGTTAATAAAAAATGCAAAGTCGAAGTCCTTTATTAACTGATACAATAAAGGAAATCTGCTGAGAAATCTGCAGTAAGAAGGGTTTTTTTTTGTACTAGCAAACCAGTGATTTTTTGCTTTTAATATATACAATTGTGCACTTATATGGTTAAATATTTTTCATATCAGGTAAAAATATCATGCATATAATTGCACATTCATAACTATGATCTAAAATGTACAAGAGATACTGTTGGAAGATTAATATATAGTATGCTAGCTACTTGCCCGTAAAAAATTACGTTAATTAAATGTGAATCCTGGCTCTGCCCCCTCTGAGCAGCTTTGGTGCTCATAGTGAGCCCCATGCTGAGCGCCTTTGGCGCTCATCTCCTCCCGTCTGCTTTACATGCCTCTACTTGCCGCTCATTGCAGGCCTTGGCAACCCGCAACGTTCGTGCTTTGCAATGATCACCTTCAAAGCTCTACGCAAGCTCCACAATGAGCAATGTGAGCCTCTCCCCCATGTAGTTTACGGGCCTCGCTATGAGCTCTCATTGTAGATGTCGTGCAACCCGCCACTTTTGTGCGTCACGATGAGCACCTTTGGAGCTCATTGAGAGACCAGCGATGAACGCTTTCGGCGCTCATCACAAGGTTCGCAATGAGCACCTTGTTCGGCTGTGTTACTGTCTTCTGCGTCATGTATTTTCTAAGTCCCACATGCCTGGCATTGTTCGGATAAGTCCTACTGGCTTCGGGCCTCGTTTTGATCCTGTTTTAGAAATGTTACACTTTCGTCCGACATTTTTTCCCCGAAAAACTGCAATTAAGCCTAATATTAGCTTGCAACCTCACTCACAGGCTCCATGGTTCTCCCCCTGTGCTCATTGCAGGCTATGTCACGAGGCGCGCAATGAGCGCCTTTGGCACTTGATGAGCATGCGCAAGCCCGTTACTTTTAACATTGTGTGAAAAACATTCGTAAGATCCACAACTATATATGTAATTGAGTAGGAGAGAGAAGAGCTGGTAAAATATAGCATATAGCTTTATTTTATATATATATATATATATATATATATATATATATATATATATATATATATATACCATTTGCAAACTAAACTATACCAGGACTTCACCACCAGAGTCATCACCTTACCTCCTATGGATAATTAATATTATTCTAAATGTCTGCTATTATATCTTTACAGATAGTTTTATCTTCACTCTAATTGGTTTTGCCCCTACAACCTCTGAGAACACATTGCCCCACTAATTCTTATATACTTATCTGTTACAGAACCATTTGCAAACGTTCACATCCTGACTGCCCTATACTTCTCCTGCTTCCACCTGGACCCTGCAACAAGAACCATTTGCAAATGCTCACATTCTGACTGCCCTATACCTCTCCTCATTCCACCTGGAACCAATCCTCCTACCCCTTCTTTCTCTTAATTTATAGATTTAAATTAGCAACACCTGCTAATTACTCCTGCTTACTATTCTAAAAGACACAATGTGTCACAATGTTTCCTTTCACCCTCTTCTTCTTTATAAAACTTAGATAAGAGACTAGATCCTGTGATCTGGGGCAGCAAATGGAAAGATCAAAAGTATTAGCAATAGGACCACCTGGCCTTCCGAAGAGGGTGTTAGCAACTGTAGTAATGGCGGGAAGAGGGGCATGTGTTTCTTTTATTGCTTTTGGGGAAAATGTGTCTGAAGGTTGAATAACATTTCAGTTGCTCCTGGAAGTACATAATGTATGGTGTGCTTCCTTGAGTTATTTTCTAGCTGTATTCTTGCTGCTGAAAAAGGGAGAGGTCCCTGGAAAGTGTCTGGCTAAGGGCCTGTTGACTTACAGAGGGGATTTCAAACTAACTCAAACGATACTGCGGGGTACAGTCAACTCTACTAAGCTGCCCAAGCCCAATAAGAATAGCAGATCGTTACAATCAGTGGCAGTGGTGGAATATCCCTTCTATTAGCCAAGAGACAGCTACCATGGCCAGCTACTACGACCTACCCATTGATGATCTTCATGTCGTGATCAAAGAGAGGGGGATAAAAGTTCCTGGGACCAGAGACAAAGAGGCAGTGGTGGACAAGCTGCTACACTATGATGGGGAGCAGTTTGCTCAGGAGGAGGTTACCCGGAAGAGTGGGGAAGGTGGCCAACAATCCAGGCTACCCGCACAGATGCCCCATGAGCCAGACGAGGTAACCAGACGCCTCACACTAACTTGTGCCCGCCTGTCCACTACACCCTCCTTAACTGAACTGAATGAGATGAGGAGGTCAATTGCCCAGGAGGTACATGCTGAGCAGGGACATCCAGAGGGCTACTGTCCATCTCCAGCTGGCTTCCACTCCAGGAGTGCTAAAGAGTGTTTTCCAGCCAACAATAAGCTGGCATACAGCAGCATCCGACCTGCAGGACTTTGAAAGGCAGTGTGAGCTACATGAGGTACCAGTGGCAGAATCAGTAAAACTTCGGATCAGTAAGCTCAGTGGTAGAGCTAGCCGAGCTTACCAGGCTATCCCTAGACTACAGAGAGGTCCAAGTTGCTTTGTGTCTTAGGTATGCTCTCACTGCTGAGAAATACCGAACCCTGTTTCGGAGTGTGATCAGGAGGAAAGGGGACACCCACACTGAGGTGGTCTGGAGGATCAGGACTGCCCTAGAGAACTGGTGGAAGGCTAAGGAGGTTTGTACCCTGGAGGATGCTAAGCAGGTAATGATGATGGAGCAATTTTATCATATTTGCCCATGCGGGAGTGGGTGGAGGAAAAACAGCCGGATACTGTAGAGGAAGCAGTAAGGTTAGCTGACCAGTATGAGGATGTGAGAGGTTGGAAACCTGTCCCTACTGTCCACTCACCCCAACCTGCTAAGCCACCTGATACCCTTTCAAACGCACTTCAGCAAATTTCCTCCACTACAAGTTTATATTGCGCTCCTACTTCTCTGCCCTCAACCCTGCCAAACATCATTATTTTACATCTTTAATATCTACACTGTTCAAGAAATACAGTTATTACACTGCACTCTGGGAAGCTGAGCAGGGACATGCAAATGTGCCCACAAAATCTTTGTTCTTCTATCCATGACATTTTAAACATGGCTTCCTTTAAGCTTATGCCTGCTGCATTACACAGCTTTTATGCTGAGCCAAGGTTGGATTATACACAAGCTGGGAATCCATGACCATTTTAAACATGGATTGAATAATTAATTTTGCATGTCCCTATTCAGCTTCCCAGAGTGCAGTGTAATAACTGTATTTCTTGAAATTATGACCAGGAAACAACAAATGTACTATTTACATACTGTACTACAGTACGGTGGAGGGCATCTATCGCTCTTTTGCCAACCATGAATTAAATTATTGTTGTGGTGAACTATATATATATAAAGTGCTTTATTATGAATACGGTGGTCCAATAAAAAAGGTATCACTATATACTGCAAAACTCTAATGATTCAGCTGGATTACTGGACATTCATGGCTAACTCACTCTTTATTTATATATATATATATATATATATATATATATATATATATATATAGTATCTGACAAAAGTGAGTACACCCCTCACATTTTTGTAAATATTTTATTATATCTATTCATGTGACAACTCTGAAGAAATGATGCTCTGCTACATGTAAAGTAGTAAGTGTACAGCCTGTATAACAGTGTAAATTTGCTGTCCCCTCAAAATAACCCAACATATCGCCATTAATGTCTAAACCGTTGGCAACAAAAGTGAGTACACCCCTAAGTTGAAATGTCCAAATTGGGCCCAAAGTGTCAATATTTTGTGTGGCCACCATTATTTTCCAACACTGCCTTAACCCTCATGGGCATGGAGTTCACCAGAGCTTCACAGGTTGACATCACAGAGCTGGTGAATGTTAGAGACCTTGTACTCCCCCACCTTCCGTTTGAGGATGCCCCACAGTTGCTCAATAGGGTTTAGGTCTGGAGACATGCTTGGCCAGTCCATCACCTTTACCTTCAGCTTCTTTAGCAAGGCAGTGATCATCTTGGAGGTGTGTTTGGGATCGTTATCATGTTGGAATACTGCCCTGCGGCCCCAGTCTCCGAAGGGAGGGGATCATGCTCTGCTTTGGTATGTCACAAAACGTGTTGGCATTCATGGTTCCCTCAATGAACTATAGCTCCCCAGTGCCGGCAGCACTCATGCAGGCCCAGACCATGACACTCCCACCACCATGTTTGACTGTAGGCAAAACACACTTGTCTGTACTACTCAGCTGATTGCCGCCACACACGCTTGACACCATCTGAACCAAATAAGTTTATCTTGGTCTCATTGGACCACAGGACATCGTTCCAGTAATCCATGTCCTTAGTCTGCTTGTCTTCAGCAAACTGTTTGCAGGCTTTCTTGTGCAGAGAGGCTTCCTTATGGGACTACAGCCATGCAGACCAATTTGATGCAGTGTGCGGCTTACAACCTCTGCAGCAACGCGGGCAGCACTCCTATGTCTATTTCCCAAAGACAACCTCTGGACATGACGCTGAGCATGTACACTCAATTTCTTTGGTCGATCATGGTGAGGCCTGTTTTGAGTGGAACCTGTGAAACCGGTGTATGTTCTTGCCCACCGTACTGCAGCTCAGTTTCAGGGTCTTGGCAATCTTCTTATAGCCTAGGCCATCTTTATGTAGAGCAACAATTCTTTTGCCATGAGGTGCCATGTTGAACTTCCAGTGACCAGTATGAGAGAGTGTAACAAGTCACATGACACCAGGAAGGGCCCAATTTGGACATTTCCACTTAGGGGTGTACTCACTTTTGTTGCCAACGGTTTAGATATTAATGGCGATGTGTTGAGTTATTTTGAGGGGACAGCAAATTTACACTGTAGCTGTACACTTACTACTTTACTTTGTAGCAGAGTATCATTTCTTCAGTGTTGTCACATAAAAAGGTATTATAAAATATTTACAAAAATGTAAGGGGTGTACTCAGTTTGTGAGATACTGTATATATGTAGCAACCATTTAGTGTATGGTAAGCAAAAGAGTAAGAGAAAGCTCTCCAATATACAGAGTACAGAAGGAGGCTAGTACATTTATAAATCCATCTCAAAGTCTCAAAAAAGTTAAAAACGTATTACCTGCACAGGTTTTCCAGAAACACAGTCATCATAGTGCATTGTGGTGAGTCTTCGCCCAGGTATCAGATGGCCTTATAAATGTACTATCCTTCTTTTATTCTTTTACTGTATGTATATATATATATATATATATATATATATATATATATATATATATATACTATGTCTCTCTCCTCCCTTAACTGTGTCTCTCCCTCCCCTGTGTCTCTTTCCACTCCTCCTTTCCTCCACTTTGTCTCTTTCCCCTCCTCCCTCCATCCCGTGTCTCTTTCCACTCCTATATATATATATATATATATATATATATATATATATATATATACTCTATATATATATATATACAGTGGATATAAAAAGTCTACACACTCCTGTTAAAATGTCAGGTTTCTGTGCTGTAAAAAAATGAGACAAAGATAAATCATTTCAGAACTTTTTCCACCTTTAATGTGACCTATAACCTGTACAACTCAATTGAAAAACAAACTGAAATCTTTTAGGTAGAGGGAAGAAAAAATATAAAAATAAAATAATATGGTTGCATAAGTATGCACACCCTTAAACTAATACTTTGGTGAAGCACCTTTTGATTTTTTTACAGCACTCAGTCTTTTTGGGTATGAGTCTATCCGCATGGCACATTTTGACTTGGCAAGATTTGCCCACTCTTCTTTGCAAAAACACTCCAAATCTGTCAGATTGCGAGGGCATCTCCTGTGCACAGCCCTCTTCAGATCACCCCACAGATTTTCAATCGGATTCAGGTCTGGCCTCTGGCTGGGCCATTCCAAAACTTTAATCTTCTTCTGGTGAAGCCATTCCTTTGTTGATTTGGATGTATGCTTTGGGTCATTGTCATGCTGAAAGATGAAGTTCCTCTTCATGTTCAGCTTTCTAGCAGAAGCCTTTGTTTTGTGCCAATATTGTGCCAATATTGGTATTTGGAACTGTTCATAATTTCCTCTATCTTAACTAAGGCCCCAGTTCCAGCTGAAGAAAAACAGCCCCAACGCATGATGCTGCCACCACCATGCTTCACTGAAGGGTATGGTGTTCTTTTGGTGATTTGCAGTGTTGTTTTTGCGCCAAATATATCTTTTGGAATTATGGCCAAAAAGTTCAACCTTGGTTTCATCAGACCATAACACCTTTTCCCACATGCTTTTTGAAGACTTTAGATGTGTTTTTGCAAAATGTAGCCTGGCTTGGATGTTTTTCTTCGTAAGAAAAGGCTTTCCTCCTGCCACACTACCCCATAGCCCAGACATATGAAGAATAAGGGAGATTGTTGTCACATGTACCACACAGCCAGTACTTGCCAGATATTCCTGCAGCTCCTTTAATGTTGCTGTAGGCCTCTTAGTAGCCTCCCAGACCAGTTTTCTTCTTGTCTTTTCATCAATTTTGGAGGGAGCTCCAGTTCTTGGTAATGTCACTGTTGTTCCACATTTTCTCCACTTGATGATGACTGTCTTCACTGTGTTCCATGGTATATCTAATGCCTTGAAAATTCTTTTGTACCCTTCTCCTGACTGATACCTTTTAACAATGAGATCCCTCTGATGCTCTGGAAGCTCTCTGTGGACTATGGCTTTTGCTGTGGGATGCAACTAAGAACATTTCAGGAAAGACCAACTAGAGCAGCTGAACTTTATTTGGGGTTAATGAGAGGCACTTTATATGATGGCAGGTGTATGCTGACTCCTATTTAACATGATTTAGAATGTGATTGCTTAATTCTGAACACAGCTACATCCCCAGTTATAAGAGGGTGTGCAGACTTATGCAACCACATTGTTTTTCTTTTTTCTTTTTCTTCTCTCCACCTAAAATATTTCAGTTTGTTTTTCAATTGAGTTGTACAGTTTATAGGTCACATTAAAGGTGGAAAAAGTTCTGAAATTATTTATCTTTGTCTCTTTTTTTACAACACAGAAACCTGACATTTTAACAGGGGTGTGTAGACTTTTTATATCCACTGTATACACAATAAATATATATATATATATATATATATATATATATATATATATATATATATATATATATATATATATCATAAAAAAAAGTATAAGTAATAGAACAAGTTTCCACCAAATGCTGTTAACTTTTGCTATGACAAAGGATGAATAGAAAATATTCTAGTTTAACACTTATTACACTAATATCTGTCAGCCTCACCATGTTAATTTCTATTGGTGCAATTAATCATCTGAAGACATAAAAAAATTGCTACTTTAGAAGCCAGAGAACAAGACAAGCAGCCTGTCAGGGGCTGATTAAGATATGTGGGTAAATACGATTAATAAGGCAGAACGGGCAGGGTGTGCAGTAAACAAGGAATAACCAGATGGCAAATGGTTTTCCTCCGAACCGTGGAAAATAGTGGGAGGCAAATCATTTCCATTCTATTGAGGGAAGAGTTTGTGTCAGATCCTAGGAGAGATGTGAGGAGAATCTCTTCAAACAATTGGGAGAATCTGTGGAGACTAATCTCTGTAGTTGACAGGAGTTTGTGACTGCTGCATGGTGTAAAAGTAGGCCACATTCTGCTACCTGAGGTAAAATGTTTTTACAAGCAGCATTCAAAATGTACAAAAGTGTTTCTAGAAACAACAAAAAAATGCTTATTTACATAAAGTAAAGGCATAAACGTTGCTTCTCTTTATAAAACACAATTATGCCCGGCTATTTTATGACAAACATACAAAGAAGGGATGACTGATCTTTAATTATCTAAAGAAGCCTCACAAATGGGCCTAAATATATTTTGCATGTTTATGTAGCATATATCACAGCACTTGTAAGGTATATTAATATGGTAAATAAAGAGTCTAAGTTGTGAAGAGAAGATAACCAAGTTCAACTTTTTTTTTCTAGAAAGTGGGTGCAATGATATTGTGTTTGCAACATTCAGTTGTGTCCGACTCTCCCTGACCTCATGGACTGTAACACATCATGCTGATCCACTTGGCATTCACTTGAACTTTACGGACTATATATTTTTTACAACCTAAACTATGTTACTATATTCAAATTCCCCTATATTTAGCTGGAACCCAACTTGTATTCTGAAAACAGTACATGCAATTTCTGAAATGTATTTCTGTAGAAATATGTTTATTGTAGGGTACTCAATTACAACAATTTCTGCACAACTTAAAAGGCAGGTTTGGAGGTTGTGTGTACATTGAGGCTTTCAATTTACATTCAAATCTAGAGAGTGCTTCTCTACTCACAGTTTATTTTTGCAATATTGTAGTAACTCTTATCTGTAGAGCGCAACATTTTAATATTTAGGTTCTGCTCACCTAGCAGGAGTTTTGTTCCCACAGTATATGTGTGCATGTGTATATACAGAGGCGTAGCTACAGCTTATGCCAAGTCTGCCACCCTCCACCTGTGCAAACATTATATATATATATATATATATATATATATATATATATATATATAAAAAGGAACTATAAATATATTTATCTCCTTCTCCCTCTCTTACTCCCCCTTCTCTCTCTCACACTCCCACATTCTCTCTCTTTTCCCTTCTCTCTCACTCCCCCTTCTCTCTCCCCTGTTCTTTCTCTCTCCCTCCTTTCTCTTTGTCTACAATGTGATTGCACTGTAGACACAAACCTATATCTGAGGGCTCAGAGGAGAGGGGGAGGGCCTAGGAGGATTAGGGGGCTTGGGGATGGCAGGAGTGCCACAGGTGGTGGGAGGCAGGTGGGGGCATTTTTGGCACCCCCAATTAAGTGCTGCCTGAGGCGGACCGCCCTCCCTACCCCCCCTTGCTGCGCCACTATGTACGTATATATATATATATATATATATATATATATATATATATACATATATATATATATATATATATATATATATATATATATATATATATGTGGCGATCCAGGGGTAGGGGCTATTATTACTCAGGACCACCTGCAGGTTAACTACCCACAAGGACCGTTTGGGTTCTTGGAAATCTCTGCATCAGCACCCTGATATCTGGCGTCTGCATCAATCAGAGTCTCTCCATCAGTAATCAGCACTTCAAGGAGTTCCAGTAACTTTCCTGTGATAGTGACCAGGATAAGTTACTTGCAGGGTGGAGATAGGATCAGTATCACAGCCACCAGGAGCAAATAAGAGAACATGCCATTTCTTTATGTCTCAGTAGTGAACTGATTTATTTTTGGAAAGTCAACAATATTTTTAGTGGTTAGATACAGAGGGGAGGTGTATACAACACAACAATGACAGGGCGTGGCAGACAAACACAGGGAATTGACTCCATATGGGGTCCAATAGTCTGGCATCCTGGCACCTGTCTGGCACCTGTGAACAATAGGCCAACCTCCAAATACAAATAATGCTGTTTCCATGTCTAGTGGTCCAGATCTTAAATAGAGCACATTAACTTTATCTGTCAAACAATGAGACAAAACAGATTACAATACAATAAAGGTGTTTACAGTACAATGGATGCTCCAGTGGCTGGAGCTAAGCAGTCTGCCTGTTATGGTGGCTTAATGGGCTAAAATCCAGGCACTGGAAAAGTGGTCCGTGACAATATGTTTGTGTATTTGTATATATATATGCATGTGTATGTATTTAATATTCTGTACCATATGCATCCCCTTCTGGATCGCTACCTTGTCGTGATGAGGGAGCTTGTATACTTCAATGAAGTTGTGAGCTATACCATGTAGAGTCATCCAAGATGGGCAGGTCACGCAGATTTGGCACGAAAACCTTTATGGATAAGCACAACCAGGACATACAATAGATGTACATGGCGTGCTGTTGCCCATAGGGTCACGGAGAGTCAGACACGACTGAACAATTTAACAACAACAACTTTATGTATAGAAATATATCTATCTGTAGCTACACTCACTGCATCAATGCAATCACACTGTAGACACAAACTTATATCCACACACACAGTGGAAGAGATTGTGAATGGATCGCCCCGGTGCAAAAAAATTTGGGTCCCCCTTTGCAACTTTTTTATCCAACCATTGACATCAATAAAAAATCCTAAAATATATATAGTTGGTCAGATCACGCCTATGATGATCACATCACCACTCTATAATTATATACAGCCTTATTAAATTAAATTGCGATTGGGCAAATTTAAAAGGGCTCTATATAAGCACATAGCATATTTTTTTTACAGAAGTTTTTAGTTAGTGAAGACCTTGCTTTTGGATAGAAGTTCACTAACTAAAAACTTCTGTAAAAAAAATATGCTGTGTGCTTAAATAGAGCCCTTTTAAATTTGCCGAATTGCAATTTAATAAGGCTGATAATCCGCCATTTTCATCTAACAAAGTAAGATTCTTCATTTACTGCTAGTAGGAGAGGCCCCTACCATGTTGTGGGCTCCTTTGCTTTGAACCTGCTACACCAGCAGTAGCTCCGCCACTGCACACACAGAAAATGCTTGTTCATAGTCACTACATCAGTAGGTAATTATTTACTATACCTGCAGAAGCATTCAAAGCTGGTCCTTGAAGGGATCCATGATACTTTGGTGAAGGTTACCGGTACAAAAGGGGCATTTACATTTCTGCAAGAGCAAGTCCAGTAAGTTAACAGACCACTAAACCATCCCCTTTTCCCTTCTTCGCACCCCTACCCCTTGTTCATGTCCACCGTTCAGCTAAAGAGATCTTGCCCTCATGATAAATACAGTACTATCAAGAAGTGTTCCAGTCAGACAAGTTGCCATCTTTCTATAAAAAAAACAGATAACATAAGATTTATTCTAAAATAGTTTTAAGTTCATGGCTTACCTAGCTACTGTTATACTTGTTACATGCTTCACAAAAACATTTTTTTTCTAAAATACAAGTGCTTTATGGCCAGTACATGTTGATTAGAGAAGTATAAATAATCGAAACAATGTTTAAAATGTCTACTCCTAAAGGACCACTGAAGAGTCATATTTACAATACTGGTGGGCACCGATTATCTGGCATGCTCCGTTCCAGGAGCATGCCGGATTAATGATTTGGCCGAACCAGTAGTGGTCTGGAAAATCAGGTTAATGAGGTAAAGCCACCTAATCCCTCACTACCTCTCTTAGACCTGTGTGCTCTTGTAACAACACCAGGACAAGAGGAGAGCGCGAAACTGCGTGAAGATGCTTGCGGATTCAGTCCGGGCACTGACTGACAGCGGAAGCATTGAGTTCAGGGCAGGAAGGAGGCTGCCGGATTAAAAGAGGTACCAAATTACCCAATCCCCGGATAATTGGTGCCCAACCTGTATGCTGTTACGAAGAATTTGACTTGATGATTTTAGAAACAATGTATAAATACTGCATTTATATTTTGTATTTATTGTATTATATGTTTCTATAATGACAGGGGACATGATGCCTTTGACACCTGCTCCAGATACTTGGGATGAATGAGAGGAACCGAAGATTCAGGTAACATCCCTATTCAATTGAAAGTCTCATGAATTTACAACGTTCTCTAAAAATGATTTAATGTTTATGGTTTTCGTAGCTGCTATTGCTGTTCGCTTGTACAATACTTCACAAACATGTACAATACTTCACAAACATGTACAGTTTTCCCAAACTACAGTGGTTCTTTAAGGCTCCCAATGTTTACAGTAAACAGACACTCACCCTCCAGAAGGTTTTCTGCAGAATGGTCCATTGTTGTGAGGACCTTACACATGGGGTTTATGGCCATAAAACGCAGTATGTGAACCCACCACCACTTGGGAGAATCCATGTACTCAACTCTCTCTTTCCACCTAAAAACCCATTAAAGGTGTGATTTGTTGAGGGAGGCTCTGCCACCTTCTCAGCACTGAGCCACTTCCTCTTTCTTTATGGCCTCGTAAAGTCCCAGCCGAGAGGCCAATTTGGAAAACAAACGGCCTGGGGTTGACAGGTAATTAGATCCGGGGGACATATTACAAGCCTCTGAATATCAATGGACTCTGAACACTTTAGCACATCCTCAGCACAGTCTGAAGGAAGAGCAGGTAACACTGAACGGCATTAACAATCTTTCCGGGAAAATATCACAGAGCCAAACAACCTGAATTTGTAGACTCAATTTTCCCTCTGCGCTGAAGTTCCCTGTTCAGCACAATCTGCAAACACAGCACCATATTTTATGAAATCTGTGTTTTTTCTTAATGGCGTCCTTAAGGGATAGGTCTGGACAAGGTGAATAGATGACACAGCTTTTAAGGAAACAAATGCCCATTTGTTAAATGAACTGTTCAGTGAGTTTAGTTACAATAAACTGATATGTTGTGGTAGTGATTAAAATAATAAACTTTAACTAATTTAGATAACGTTCATGTCTAAGCCACTTCCAATCCTGCATGTGTATAGCAGGACAACATACTTCTCTCTGCATAGAGCATCTTGGGCTTCGTGAAGGCTTGCCAGGCCGCCTGGGTAAGAAGCAGCGGCGATTTACCCGGCGGAGCCTGGAGGGCGTTGTCGCGTCATCACATCGGCGCGTTGTTGGCGTGACTTCCGGCCTGCAAAATGAGTCCCACCCTCCCATCCCTTTTAGTTGATTGGGAGAAGTTATGTTGGAATTAGGTTGATTTGTTAAAAAAAAAAAAAAAAAGAGAATATATTAAAATGAAGAAGAATATTTTACGTTAATATATATAGAATAAGTGGAGACAGTGGCCTGTATTATGTGTTTGTTTCCATTTTAGGTGTTGGTGGGAGCTGCCCGGCTCACTGGTCTAAGTGGCCGTGGCCCTACCTCACCAGGGTGCTTAAGGTTAAGCATTGGAGGCCTTGGGTACGGCCCAAGGCATGAGGTAGCTGTCCGTGGCCCGGCTCCTCCTCCGATTATGGCAGGATATTGTAAATTATGGTTACTATGTTATAATGTAAATAAAAGCTGTGGCCCGTTTTCTCCCATTTTCCATTGTCATGTCTATTATTTAAAATCGGTAGTCCAAATGGATCATTCCTGGGTAATGTCACACTTAATGCAACAGACCTAGCATCTGCTTCTGACTGGAATGCAATTTTCTGAAAACATTTGAAAAACAAAAAAAAGACAACTATACAGGCTGATTGAAATGTTGCTGACAAAACGTAAGTTGTCTAAATAATAAGCTTATTTTTTATGATTGATTTCTACCCATTAGCATGATAAAAATTGGCAACCTGTTTTCCGAAACAAAATAAAATAGCCTTTAATGCATTACCTTTCACATGCAGTTATGCTGTGGAGGAATCTACTATTTTGTTTTATGCTGGTTAACTTCCTCAGGTGAGAGGAGATGCTGAATGCAGAGGAAGCTTTGATCTGCACATAGGGAATATGGCAACTAAAACTGTGAGTGTTTTCAAAAGGGCTAATAGAAAGAGTGTTAGTTTACGAGGACAGACCCTCCTGAGAGAGGCCATAGCATTTATTAACAATGTATATAACAATAACAAGAAATAAGAAGGACCATGACGGCAAGGAATTGCCCTTTGACCTTAACCCACATTTAGGCATTCCAAATTTCAATAGCTCATAGTAGAGGAAACAGGGACAAGCCTACCAGCCACCAAGGGGACCATGGCCGACTCTACTCTTTGTCTATCCCACTCAAGACTATAGCCCGCTGTATACTATACATAAACATGAACATGAAGAGCTTGAGTCCTTTGTCCTAAAATGTTTCATGCAGGTTCTTAGTATTTCCAAAGGAAGTAACATGTAATAACAATGTTTGATGTAATCTTTGTCTAGTTATAAGAATATTACTACCCAAACATTGTAGTTCATCCATAATCAATATGGAGTATCCATTCAATCTAAATATAACAACAGAATACATTCAGTTAATTGGATATCAGTCTATATAGATATCACTGATGATGAAAAGAGCCAGATACAATTTGTAGATCCGGTAGGTCAAAACCATAGGCTAACCTACTACATTAATAATTGCTTGTGCCATCTGAAGCTCTGAAATCTATAGCAATGTACCCCCAGCTGTCTCCCACTATCAGTAACAGAAGAAATCTGAAGAGTCCAGTAAATGTACAAATGTCTAAACATCCATACTTGGAGGACGCAAGCTGCAAAACAGAATGAATACTGATCAAGTACCATAGTGTGATAAGACTGACTATACAAATGTAAAAGCCTCAGTTCCTACCCACTGTCCTGGGCATGCTTCCTCTTCCAGGCCCAACTCAATCACCTCTGTTGTGGCACCTGTTCTAAGGGAAGGAGTGATACCTCAATCTTTGAAGGCAGACAAGCAGCAAAGATAGTAACCAAGAGTAGGAAAGCAAGATGCAATCAATGTGCAAAAGGACAATAATCCATGCCTCCTGGATAAAGCATGGCAGATTTACTCTTATCAAGCTGATCTATTTTTGACTAGCAAAACCACACCATAATGTGGTTCTCCATGTCATGCAATTCTATGCATCTTTTTCTATATACAGTGGATATAAAAAGTCTACACACCCCTGTTAAAATGTCAGGTTTCTGTGCTGTAAAATAAATAATTTCAGAACGTTTTCCACCTTTAATGGGACCTATAAACTGTACAACTCAATTGAAAAACAAACTGAAATCTTTTAGGTAGAGGGAAGAAAAAATATAAAAATAAAATAATATGGTTGCATAAGTATGCACACCCTTAAACTAATACTTTGGTGAAGCACCTTTTGATTTTATTATAGCACTTAGTATTTTTGGGTATGAGTCTATCAGCATGGCACATTTTGACTTGGCAAGATTTGCCCACTCTTCTTTGCAAAAACACTCCAAATCTGTCAGATAGCGAGGGCATCTCCTGTGCACAGCCCTCTTCAGATCACCCTACAGATTTTCAATCGGATTCAGGTCTGGGCTCTGGCTGGGCCATTCCAAAACTTTAATCTTCTGGTGAAGCCATTCCTTTGTTGATTTGGATGTATGCTTTGGGTCGTTGTCATGCTGAAAGATGAAGTTCCTCTTCATGTTCAGCTTTCTAGCAGAAGCCTGAAGGTTTTGCGCCAATATTGACTGGTATTTGGAACTGTTCATAATTCCCTCTATCTTAACTAAGGCCCCACTTCCAGCTGAAGAAAAACAGCCCCAAAGCATGATGCGGCCACCACCATGTTTCACTGTGGGTATGGTGTTCTTTTGGTGATATGCAGTGTTGTTTTTGTGCCAAACATATCTTTTGGAATTATGGCCAAAAAGTTCAACCTTGGTTTCATCAGACCATAACACCTTTTCCCACATGCTTTTGGGAGACTTCAGATGTGTTTTTGCAAAATGTAGCCTGGCTTGGATGTTTTTCTTCGTAAGAAAAGGCTTTCGTCTTGCCACTCTACCCCATAGCCCAGACATATGAAGAATACGGGAGATTGTTGTCACATGTACCACACAGCCAGTACTTGCCAGATATTCCTGCAGCTCCTTTAATGTTGCTGTAGGCCGCTTGGTAGCCTCCCAGATCAGTTTTCTTCTCGTCTTTTCATCAATTTTGGAGGGAGCTCCAGTTCTTGCTAATGTCACTGTTGTGCCATATTTTCTCCACTTGATGATGACTGTCTTCACAATGTTCCATGGTATATCTAATGCCTTGGAAATTCTTTTGTACCCTTCTCCTGACTGATACCTTTTAACAATGAGATCCCTCTGATGCTTTTGAAGCTCTCTGTGGACCATGGCTTTTGCTGTGGGATGCGACTAAGAACATTTCAGGAAAGACCAACTAGAGCAGCTGAACTTTATTTGGCGTTAATCAGAGGCACTTTAAATGATGGCAGGTGTATGCTGACTCCTGTTTAACATGATTTGGAATGTGATAGCTTAATTCTGAACACAGCTACATCCCCAGTTAAAAGGGGGTATGGAGACTTATACAAACAGATTCTTTTTGTTTTTTATTTCTCTTCCCTCCACCTAAAAGATTTCAGTTTGTTTTTCAATTGAGTTGTACAGTTGATAGGTCACATTAAAGGCAGAAAAAGTTCTGAAATTATTTATCTTTGTCTCTTTTTTTACAGCACAGAAACCTGACATTTTAACAGGGGTGTGTAGACTTTTTATATCCACTGTATATATATATATATTTATATATATATATATATATATATATATATATATATATATATATATATATATATATATATTACAGCAGCATTATGTTTTTGTTGATTTGGAAATGTTCCATCAGTATCTAATATACATATAAATAACTTTAGATGAAAAACAATAGGGAAAATGTATCAAGCAGGCAGCAAATTTGTCCTTAAACATTGCATTAAAGGAAAATTCATATAAAACTATCATGAGATGGTATCTTACTCCAGCTAGGCTTCAACAGTCAAATAATTGGAAACTGTTCAAGAGGTTGTGTCCAGTCTAGGAACTTTGAAACATATGCTATGGGACTGTCCCAAAGTTAAACACATTTGGATTGCAACTTATGACTCTTTAGAGACATTATGCGGTACAAAAATACCACAAAAACCAGAGGAAGCATTATTGGGTTTGCCAATTTCAGGTCTATCAAAATCAGCTCAATTCTTATCAAACAAAGTCGTCTTAGCAACTAGAAGCACAATCGCAAAACATTGGAGACTAACCACCCCGACATATGAGACAGTACTACGGAAAATCAAAAGTATTTAATCCATGAGCATCTTGTCGGCCAAGGTAGACGAGAGATACAGAAGATGGGCCTCCTGGTGGGATATTTGGACTCTGCGAGCTAGGATAAGGTTGGTAGGAGAGTCATTGGTGGACTGCCAATATTCTCCCTTCAAATCCCTTCTTCAATTTTTCCTTTTGACCTTTTTTTTATTTTTTTATGTGATATTTTTTATATCTTTTATAACTAGAAGCCTGTTTAAATTCATAAGAGAAATTATATAAGAAACATTAGATACTTTGTAAAAATAACTTTAAAATGTATTGAGAAAAGACAGCAGAAAATATTTTCATTGTAGAATGTAAGTTTTTGTTAAAACCAAGACATGTATTTTTCTTTACAATGTATGTATGAATAAGTTACAATTCTCACAATAAAAAGATTTAAAAAAAACCAAAGAAACATACATATCCCTCCGTACACAAGATGGCATGCTGACAAAGGTGATAAATTGTACACAAAGCTTTCCAGATTCTGACTGACTGAGCAAAAATGATAACTTTTCAAACTTAGGGAGACTACACCTGTGCGGATGGATAAAAAGTCATTATGTATATAGAAGTGGTAACTGACAATAGTGGGACAGAGAAGTTATAAATGAAAAAAAATTGCGTATGAAGTCAATTTAAAGGTCTTTACGCGTAAATATTTGTAAAATATATATTTTTTAATTTATAACTACACTGTCCCTTTATTGCCAGTAACCACATCTATATACATAATGACCCAGATTTTATTAAGGATATTTGGTGTTTGAGAAGATATTTTGACGTTGCACTGCTTTGACTGGTACCCAGGATGCTGCGTTACCCTCTAGAGCACAATACTTCAGCCGTAATTCTTTTGACAGTGATGGACAGCGAGGACTAGCGAATATGAGAGATTAGAATGAGTGAGAAGATTGTGTTTATGTGAAAGAGAGATGGGGGAATGTGAACAGAGAGAGGGGGAGAGAAACTAAGCAAGAGAGAGGGACAAAAAAAGAGAAAGTGGAACAAAGCACAAGAGATAAATGTTGAGTGTTTGTGATGTTTTGTTTGCTCTGCAATGTTACAAACAGTAGGTACAGAATCTGTGGCGTGTGATTTATGGGGCCTGTCCTGCTCTTTGTTTGCTGTAGCATGGAGAATGAATGCGTGGCTGTCAGCCTGGAAGGATACCGTCTCTCTCTCTCTGTCGACACTTTCTCTCTCTCCTTTCTTCCGCTTGCTCTCCTCATTTCACGCCAGAGAACATAAACAATCTTTCATAATCCTGACAGTCACACACACATATCCCCTGGAAACAAAAGGTGTTTGCAATACTACGCCATGGAAGGAGCCCATGTGAATGCACAGACTTCTTATCTTACTGTTTAGAATGGTACCAAATCACAGGACTGTGGGCAGAATAAGCGGAACAACTTATCTGTGGTCAGAATCTGTCATTAGAGGGACATAAACATAGTCAAGTTAAAAAGGACATGTTTTAAAAATGCCACTATTATTTATATACTAGTAAATTGCCAGTCAAAAATGATGGTATAATTTGTAATTTTTCTCTCCCTCCCACCTCTCCTTCCTTTATGTCTACCCCTTCCCTGTGTCTCCCCTCCCTTTCCTCCCCTGTGTCTCTCCACCCCTTCCCTACCATGTCTATTTTTCCCTCTCCCCTCCGTCTCTATCTCCCTAACCCCATCCCTGTGTCTCTTTCTCCCTCTCTCCTTCCCTGTGTCTCTTACCCCCCTTTCCTCCCCTGTGCCTCTTCCCCCTCCCCTGTGTCTCCCCCACTCCCTCCCCTGTGTCTCTTCCCCCTCTCTCCCCTCCCCTTCTCACCCCCTCTCCTCCGTCTCTCCCCTGTGTCTCTTCCCCCTCTCCCCTTCCCTGTGTCTCTTCCCCACTCTCCCCTCCTCCCTCCCCTCCGTCTCTTCCCCCTTGTGTCTTTTCCCCCCCCTCCCCCCCTGTGTCTCCACCCCCTCTCCCCTGTGCCTTCCTCCCCTGTGTCTTCCTCTCCCTCCCCTGTATCTTCCTCCCCCTCTCCCCTGTGTCTCCCCCCCTCTTCCCTTCATCTTCTGCCCCCTCTCCCCTGTGTCTCTTCCCCCTACCTCTCTCCTCCCCTTTGTCTCTTCCCCCTCTCCCCTCCCCTGTGTCTCCCCCTCCCCCCTGTGTCTCCACCCCCTCTCCCCTGTGCCTTCCTCCCCTGTGTCTTCCACTCCCTCCCCTGTATCTCCCCCCCTCTCCCCTGTGTCTTCCTCCCCCTCTTCCCTTCATCTTCCGCCCCCCTCCCCTGTGTCTTTCCCCCCTCTCCCCTTCCCTCTGTGTCTTCCTCCCACTCTCCCCTGTGTCTCCCTCCCTCTCCCCTGTGTCTTCCTCCCCCTCCCCTTTGCCTTCCTCCCCTCTCCCATGTGTCTTCCTCCCCCTCTCCCCTGTGTCTTCCCCCTCTCCCATGTGTCTTCCTCCCCCTCTCCCCTGTGTCTTCCCCCTCTCCTCTGTGTCTTCCTCCCACCTCCCCTGTATCTCCTCCCCTTTGTCTCTTACCCCCACCTCTCCCCTCCCCTTTGTCTCTTCCCCCCTCTCCCTGTGTTTTCCCCCCTCCCCTGTGTCTTTCCCTCTCTCTCTCCTGTGTCTTTCCTCCCTCTCCCCTCCCTCCTGTGTCTCTCCCCTTCCCTGTATCTTCTCCCCTGTGTCTCTTTCCCCCACCTCTACCCTCCCCTTTGTCTCTTCCCCCTCTCCCCTTTGTCTTCCCCCCTCCCCTGTGCCTTTCCCCCTCTCTCCCCTGCCCTGTGTCTTTTCTACCCCCTCCCTTCCCCCCGTTGTCTTCCTCCCCCTTTTCCCTGTATCTCCCTCCCTCCTCCCCTGTGTCTTCCTTCCCCCCTCTCTCAGATTCTCCTGTACATTTTTTTACTTAATATAATAATGGATAATGCCATGTTGGGTTATCAACCAATCAAAGGTTACATCCCGGGATTCTTTTTCTTTGATCTTCTTTACTGGCTGAGAACTAACAAGGGAGGAGGAAACATATTTAATGCTAACAGAAGAAGGCCACAGCCAGTAGCATACACCTGCATATAATATGTAATTTATTAAAACTTATTATATTAAGGTGGATAATATTCTGTGGGAAAAAGGAACAGGACAATTTGCCCTGCAATGTGCTGCTCTTTGGGACCTATTGGAGCCATAAATATGATATTAGACTAGATTTCCTAATGCTTTGGTAAGAACTCATTCTGGCATCATTCAGGTTTCCAGGGTACTGCTAACACAAACAATAATTAAGCTGTTGCACTTGCTAATTAAAATAAACTGTTCCACGCAGGTTCTTAGTAATTTAGAAGGAAAAAATGATGGAATCTGTAGTAATAGTGTTTATATCAATGTATATCTAATTATAAGGATATTACCCTAACTGTGTAGTTAATACATAATCAATATGGAGTACCCATGCAATCTAAATGCTACAATAGAGTACTTTTAATTTAATTATTAAATATTTAAGAACTAATTGGGGATCAGACTATTTCAATATTGCTGTCCAAGATTATCTTAAATAAGAATGTCCCCTCTTTTTCTTTCTCTTCTTTCCTCTAACATTCTCTCTCTCTTTTTTTGGCCTTCAACCTCTCTGCCCACTTGCCCCTCTTTTTATTTATTTCCCTCTTCTCTCTTTCCCTCACTCCTCTTCCCTCTCTCCTTTTTCTCTCTTTCCCTCTCTTTGTTTCTCAACTTCCACTTTACTGTATCTCTCTCTCCTTCTTGCTCCCTTTCCCTCTTTTCTTCCCTTCTCTCCTCCTCCTTTTTCTCTTCCCCTCTCCCCCCCCCCCATTACTTCTCACTCTCTCATTGCCATACTGATTTTTTCACAATATGCAATACTGAAATTTAAAACCCTCTCAAGCTCGCAGACAAATTTAGCATTAAGCATATGGTACATTTTCAATTTGTCTTTTTGATAAATCAATCCCTACGAGTGATTACCCATAACCTCTAAGGAGAAAACCCGAATGGCTTTTCAAGATGCTCAGCTAAGAACAAAACAGACTAACAGCCCTATTAAATTCTAAGCCCGGAACTCCAATGTGAAGCTTGCAATGGCTGCGGGCTTGAAATTTGGCCAATTTACGGTGCTTATAAATTAGAATGGACTGCAAGCTACGGGTTTGAGACGCAAACCTCAGTTCGTTCGTAGAACGTTGGATTTGCGGCCGTGCGGACGATCAATTAGTGTAGACCGTAGTTACGGGTTTAGACGGAGCCAATGGAAAAAGAGATTGTAAGCGTTACGTTACTAAAAAAGGGTAGGTTAGATTTCAAAGTCCTACGGGCTACAATTACAGTTTGCGATCAGACCCACATTCTAAATTAATGCATTATTAATAAATCCGTAAATATGATATTCTATTACATGCAAGTTCCATTATATGTATTAACACATTGATTGCCGGGATAGATATAACATGGAAATCAAACATGAAAATATATTTTTTGGGCCGATTTGCGGGCTTGAGAATGTTGTGCTATTAATTCTAAAACTTAACATCACTTTCCCTTTTATATAAAGTACGGGGCTACGTATTGGTCTTTACCCCCCTTGTGAGTCCTCTTCAGCACACGTTGGGCTTTGGGCTCCATTTGCATGTTACGGGCTAGCTTGCGGGTAACTTTGTTGCAATTTAATAGCATGATTGTAATTGTATCGGTTACAGGCTTGACAGGTCAAAGGATTTGCGGGCGCGAATTACAACGTTCACGTTCTGTAGGCCTTTTTTCGGCCGTCCTGCGTTAACCCGCATGTCGGCTGCGGCCTGCTTTACGGGGATAAATTAATAACCATAAGTCCTAATATCAATGTTACGGGCTACATTTTCACACGTAGCCTGAATTTAATACGGCTATAAATATTGTAACTAATTCAATGAGAATTTGGCCTACTCAAAATTCAGTCTCTATTATCGCACAGAGGACAAATATTTTCCGCTTAGAATCTGCATGTCCCCACCCAGTTTCCCAGAGTGCAGTGCAACAACAGTATGTCTTGAGATTTTGAGCAAGAAATCATTTTCCAATGTGAGATCAAATGTACTTTTTTTTTTTACTGTACTGTCTACGCTGGAGTTCTTCTATAACTCTTTTGCCCATCATGTTACATGATGTTGCTTTATATATGAGTGTAAACATCTTCACTACAACGTCCCACCCTGAAATGCAATAATGAAAAGTAGATTTCAAGCACACATTTCGGCCTACGGAAAGTTGTAGCTGATCCTACCAAATCATTTCCATTGCTATCTTGCTATAATATGTAAATTAAACTTGTGTTTTGCCTACTTATATTCTATAGCATCATCACTGTGCCGAAAAATGCCTTTTCATTATTGTTCCCAGAATCCTCTAGTCAAGCTCTGCATGCTCTAATTTATCTCAAGAAAATCTTTTTTTCAGAAACACATCAGGAAAGATAGTGTCTCATGCAACAGTTTATGTCCGAGTACTTATATGTGTTATAATATATTTCAAAATTCAACAGTACCCTTTTGTGGAACTCTTGTCAGTGCTTATATATGATTTATTACTCTGTTGTGACCAATAGGTCTGAACACTGAAGAGACTGCAGGGTTTGGTGCACTGACAAAATTCACCTGCAGTTGTTATGATGGTATGGTCCCTTGGGAGACAAGGGGTTAAAGCCGACATATCGTTCAACACTGTTCTCCTAGCAAGGAAAAAAAAACTAATTTGCAGCAGAACATCTCCAGCTTTCACCTTGTCAGTTGCTGATCCATGTCCCCGCCTGGGCTCATCCGTACCATTAATCTGCAGGCATTTTATCACCCTGCCTGCACCCAGCTCCTGCTCCCAGCTCCAGATATACAAGCAAGATTTGTCTGCTTCTTCCCCTCTCTCCTTTAGCAAAGTCTTTTCTGCTTAAGTTAGCAATTTTGGGTTGTGCTGACGAGAGTTTGTCCTAGAAATTACCCTTATCTCCCAGGCATAGCGCTCAGCTTGCCAGACACTAAGTGTCAGCCAGTCCCTCCCTGAGCGCACTTAATGCTTGGATATAGCTGCCTCACATTGGACATGTACATCTACTGAGACGCCGGAAAGACTTGTGCTGTATGCAGTGACACAACAATATGTACACAATACCAGTATACAAATGACCATATACAGTATGTACACAATACCACGCATAACACTGTATACAAAATAACACTATAAGTAATACTGCACATAGTACAAACACTATACAAATGACTATATACAATATATACACAATACCACGCATAACACTGTATACAAAATAACACTATAAGTAATACTGCACATAGTACAAACACTATACAAATGACTATATACAATATATACACAATACCACGCATAACACTGTATACAAAATAACACTATAAGTAATACTGCACATAGTACAAACACTATACCACTATGCAAATGACTATATAAAGTATGTACACAATACCACACATAACACTGTATACAAAATAACACTATAAGTAATACTGCACATAGTACAAACACTATACCACTATGCAAATGACTATATAAAGTATGTACACAATACCACACATAACACTATATACAAAATAACACTATACGTAATACTGCACATAGTACAAACACTATACCACTATGCAAATGACTATATACAATATGTTCACAAGACCACACATAACACTGTATACAAAATAACACTATACGTAATACTGCACATAGTACAAATACTATACAAATGACTATATACAATATGTTCACAAGACCACACATAACACTGTATACAAAATAACACTATACGTAATACTGCACATAGTACAAATACTATACAAATGACTATATACAATATGTTCACAAGACCACACATAACACTGTATACAAAATAACACTATAAGTAATACTGCACATAGTACAAACACTATACCACTATGCAAATGACTATATAAAGTATGTACACAATACCACACATAACACTGTATACAAAATAACACTATAAGTAATACTGCACATAGTACAAACACTATACCACTATGCAAATGACTATATACAATATGTACACAAGACCACGCATAACACTGTATACAAAATAACACTATACGTAATACTGCACATAGTACAAATACTATACAAATGACTATATACAATATGTTCACAAGACCACACATAACACTGTATACAAAATAACACTATACGTAATACTGCACATAGTACAAACACTATACCACTATGCAAATGACTATATAAAGTATGTACACAATACCACACATAACACTGTATACAAAATAACACTATAAGTAATACTGCACATAGTACAAACACTATACCACTATGCAAATGACTATATACAATATGTACACAAGACCACGCATAACACTGTATACAAAATAACACTATACGTAATACTGCACATAGTACAAATACTATACAAATGACTATATACAATATGTACATAAGACCACACATAACACTGTATACAAAATAACACTATATGTAATACTGCACAAAGTACAAATACTATACCACTATACAAATGACTATATACAGTATGTACACAATACCACTACACAGTTTGTCTTGATTTCCTGAAGTACTGATTTATTGGATCTTCTTGCAGTCCAAGGGACACCACAATTCAAAAGCTTCAATTAATATATACAACATGTACACAATTCCACTATACAAATGATAATATACAGTATGTACACAATACCACTATAAAATCTACTATATACATTAAGTACACAATACCACACTGTACATAATATTATATACAGAACAAAACAATATTTAGTACTGCACATATGTCAACGATACCACTGTACATAATACTTCACAAAGTATGTATACAATATCACTATACACAATACTGTACACAATATGTACCACTATAGCAATTACTATATACAATATGTACATCATATCATACTATGCATAATACTATATACAAAGTAACTATAAACATAATACTTTATACAATTTGTAAACAATACTACTATATAAAGTACTATATAAATTATATACAAAGTACCACACAATAAATATTACTGTAACAAATCACATGATAATTAATACTGTATCCAATATGTACACAATGCCATTATAAAAAAATACAATGTGCCATGTGTAATATTACATTATGCAAAATACTATACATAATATGCACAATATACAATATTGCACTATCCAAAATATTATATACGATATATACAGTAGACAATAGATAGATGAAGAAAACTAGAATGTGTATACATTTGCATTTCTAAGGTAATAGACTAAATGTACTCACAAATGTACTATTTTATTTGCACACATACAGTATGTACATAATATCACACTATACATAATACTCTACACAATATCAAAATAAGATACACCATATATACACAATACAATCACATATATAATTCTCAGCAATACGGGTCGTTGCTAATGCTTGCCGGTTCTCGAAGCGAGGGCTGAAGTTGCTGGCAAGGAGCACCAAAGGTGCTCCTTGCGCTGGTGGAGATGAGTGCGGTAGGCGCTCATCCCTATGACTCTGTATGACTTGTGCAGGGAGCGCCAAAGGCGCTCACTGCACTGGTGTAGATGAGCGCCATAGGCGCTCATCCCTCCGACCCCAAGACGACCTCTTCCCCTCCTCCTATCCATACCCTGTGTCTCTCTTCCCCTACTCCTCTGCTTCCCTGGTGTTTCTCTTTCCCTTCTCCCCTCCTTCCCCTGTGTCTCTCTTCCCCTTCTCCTGTCCTTTCCCCGCGTCTCTCTTCCCCTTCTGTCCCTCATTGCCTGCGACCTACAATTGCGACCCCCTGCACTTAGAAAAAAAAACATTACCCTGCGACCCAAAATTGCAACCAGTAAAACAAACACGTAACCGCACAAACCACAAAACACACACAAAAACACAATAATCATAAAAAAACACTCACCCACAGCACGGGGAGACACCCAGGACGTCTGGGAGGTGCTCCTTGCGCTGGTGGAGATGAGTGCGGTAGGCGCTCATCCCTATGACTCTGTATGACTTGTGCAGGGAGTGCCAAAGGCGCTCACTGCACTGGTGTAGATGAGCGCCATAGGCGCTCATCCCTCCGACCCCAAGACGACCTCTTCCCCTCCTCCTATCCATACCCTGTGTCTCTCTTCCCCTCCTCCCCTGCTTCCCTGGCGTTTCTCTTTCCCTTCTCCCCTCCTTCCCCTGTGTCTCTCTTCCCCTTCTCCTGTCCTTCCCCTGTGTCTCTCTTCCCCTGCATCTCTCTTTCCCCGCGTCTCTCTTCCCCTTCTGTCCCTCATTGCCTGCGACCTACAATTGCGACCCCCTGCACTTAGAAAAAAAAACATTACCCTGCGACCCAAAATTGCAACCAGTAAAACAAACACGTAACCGCACAAACCACAAAACACACACAAAAACACAATAATCATAAAAAAACACTCACCGACAGCACGGGGAGACACCCAGGACGTCTGGAAGTGAGGTTGAACTCCAATTTAACCCCAATTTGTCCACTTTCGCCAATCGAAAATCGCCTAACCAACAAAAAAAATGGCGGACAAAAAAAATGAAAACGAGGCTCCAGGACCAAAGACAGAGAAATACACTGCTAAACACGTACAACCTTTCCCAAGAGATCCGAGATAAGCTCCAGACCACACATTAACCCCTTGCAGCGGGGGTCCAATCGGACCCCAGAAATTTGCCTACATTAAGCCCATGCTGGGGGTCTCCATGGGGACCCCTGCAATTTCTCCACATTGATCCTTGCAGTGGCAGTCACGATCGTGTCCCCCTCTGCATTTAAAACCTATCAATTCCCTGTCATGGCTCCTTAAAGGGCCTGCAGCAAACAAACATTAAGGCCGGCAGCGGGGGTACTATTAGTACCCCCACCGGCACCTAACATTAACCCCCCAGTGCTGGGGGTCCCCATTGGGACCACCAGAGGGTCCCCACATTAACCCCACATTAACACTTGCAGTGGAGGACCCCTGCTGAAATTAAAATTAGAATTTCCTGCCTTCCGGGTCCTAACAGGACCCGCGAAAAACAACAATAAACCCTATCACTCATGGGGCTCCATACAGAGCCCCATGAGCCCCTAAATGACCATCTCACTCATGGGGGTCAATACAGACCCCTATAATCCATTAATTAACCCTGTCAGGATCCCCATAACCCCTTAATTAACCCTGTCATTCATGAGGGTCAATCAGGACCCCCATAACCCCTTAATTAACCCTGTAAGTTATGGGAGTCAATACAGACACCCATAAGCCCTTAATTAACACTGCCACTCATGGGGGTCAATACAGATCCCCATAATCCCTTAATTAACCCTGTAACTCATGGGGGTCAATACAGATCCCCGATAAGCCCTTAATTAACACTGTCACTCATGGGGGTCAATTAAGACCCCAATAACTCCTTAATTAACCCTGTCAGTTATGGGGGTCAATCAGGACCCCCATAACCCCTTAATTAACCCTGTCACTCATGGGGGTCAATACAGACCCTGATAAGCCCTTCATTACCCTGTCAGTCATGAGGGTCAACCAGAAACCTCACAACCCCTTAATTAACCCTGTAACTCATGGGGGTCAATACAGCCCCCCCATAAGCCCTTCTTTAACCCTTTCACTCATGGGGGTCAATACAGACCCTGTCACTCATGGGGGTCAATCAGGACCCCCATAACCCCTTAATTAACCCTGTCACTCATGAGGGTCAATCAGGACCCCATAACCCCTTAATTAACCCTGTCACTCATGGGGGTCAATACTGACCCTGATAAGCCCATGGCGGTCAATACAGACCCCCATAACCCCTAAATTAACCCTGTCACTCATGGCGGTCAATACAGACCCTCATAAGCCCTTAATTAACCCTGTCACTCATGGGGGTCAATCAGGACCCCCATAACCCCTTAATTAACCCTGTAACTCATGGGGATCAATACAGCCCCCCCCATAAGCCCTTAATTAACCCTGTCACTCATGGGGGTCAATACAGACCCCCATAATCCATTAATTAACCCTGTCACTCATGGGGGTCAATCAGGACCCCCATAACCCCTTAAATAACCCTGTCACTCATGGGGGTCAATCAGGACCCCATAACCCCTTAATTAACCCTGTCACTCATGGGGGTCAATACTGACCCTGATAAGCCCTTCATTACCCTGTCACTCATGAGGGTCAACCAGGACCACCACAACCCCTTAATTAACCCTGTAACTCATGGGTGTCAATAAAGACCCCATAACCCCTTAATTAACCCTGTCACTCATGGCGGTCAATACAGACCCTCATAAGCCCTTAATTAACCTTGTCCCTCATGGGGGTCAATCAGGACCCTCATAACCCCCATAACCCCTAAATTAACCCTGTCACTCATAGCGGTCAATACAGACCCTCATAAGCCCTTAATTAACCCTGTCACTCATGGGGGTCAATCAGGACCCCCATAACCCCTTAATTAACCCTGTAACTCATGGGGATCAATACAGCCCCCCCCATAAGCCCTTAATTAACCCTGTCACTCATGGGGGTCAATACAGACCCCCATAATCCATTAATTAACCCTGTCACTCATGGGGGTCAATCAGGACCCCCATAACCCCTTAATTAACCCTGTCACTCATGGGGGTCAATCAGGACCCCATAACCCCTTAATTAACCCTGTCACTCATGGGGGTCAATACTGACCCTGATAAGCCCTTCATTACCCTGTCACTCATGAGGGTCAACCAGTAACTTATGGGGGTCAATCCCGACCCCCATAAGCCCTTAATTAACACTGTCACTCATGGGGGTCAATACAGACCCCCATAACCCCTTAATTAACCCTGTAACTCATGGGGGTCAATACAGATCCCCCATAAGCCCTTAATTAACACTGTCACTTATGGGGGTCAATTACAACCCCCATAACTCCTTAATTAACCCTGTCACTCATGGGGGTCAATACAGACCCCCATAACCCCTTAATTAACCCTGTCATTCATGAGGGTCAATCAGGACCCCATAACCCCTTTATTAACCCTGTAATTTATCGGGGTCAATACAGACCCCCATAAGCCCTTAATTAACACTGTCACTCATGGGGGTCAATTAAGACCCCCATAACTCCTTAATTAATTCTGTCAGTCATGGGGGTCAATACAGACCCCCATAAGCCCTTAATTAACCCTGTCACTCATGGGGGTCAATACAGACCCTCATAAGCCCTTAATTAACCCTGTCACTCATGGGGGACAATCAGGACCCTCATAACCCCTTAATTAACACTGTAACTCATGGGGATCAATATAGACCCCCCCCCCCCATAAGCCCTTAATTAACCCTGTCACTCATGGGGGTCAATACAGACCCACATAACCCTTAATTAACCCAGTCTCTCAAGGGGGTCAGTACAGACCCCCATAAGCCCTTCATTAACCCTGTAACTCGAGTTGGTCAATTAAGACCTCCATAGCCCCTTAATTAATCCTGACACTCATGGGGGTCAATGCAGATCCCCATAACCCCTTAATTAACCCAGTCACTCATGGGGGTCAATACAGACCCCCATAATCCCTTCATTAACCCTTTCACTCATGGGGGTAAATACAGACCCCCATAAGCCAATAATTAACTCTATCAGTCCAATAAGGGTCTATATAGAACCCTATAGGACAAGAATTAATCCATATAATAACACTATAAGTGCCATGAGGGTCATCCAGGATCCTCATTACACAAAGTGTAACCACTACACTATTAACCCTAACTATACCCAATTAACCCAACCCTGCGACTATTTAATCCTAACACTACACATTTAACCCTAACAGTACCTAAGTAACCATAACTGCTCCTTTTTAAACCCATCTAAGCCTATTTAACCCTGTCTGTTATATGGGTCTATCCAGACCCTTATAAGCCTTTATTTATAAGCCTTTATTTAACCCCATAAGGGCATATAAAGACCCTTATGGGGAAGTTACAACCCTAACATTAACCCCATAAGTGCCATGAGGGTCCTCAAGAACCCTCATAACACTAACTACAAACACTACACTGCACTAAACCCCCCAATAAACCATTAAATATAAACAACCCCCCTCTACACTAACCTATTAACACCTACACTACCTACCTACCTACCCCCTAATAAACTCCCCAACCCCAATAATTACACAAGATAATATAACCTAACTCACAAAAAATAATAAAACCTAAGTTACAGAAAATAACACATCTACATTACAGAAAATAAAAAAACCTAAGTCACAAAAAAATCATCCCCCCCACCACCACACACACACACTACAGACAGAAAAAACAAAAAAAAACATTACACACCTGAAAAGGAAAGGCATACAATATATATATATATATATATATATATATATATATATATATATATATATATATATATATATATATATATATACATTAAATTACAATACAATACAAAAAAAATACAATACCTCCCTATTTAAAATACAATAAATCCTATCTAACATACATACATACATACATCCCCCTCTATATAAAACACAATAAATGCTAACACACATACTAACCCTAACCCCTCACTCTATATATAATACAATAAATCCTAACATACATACATCCCCTTTATCTAAAATAAAATAAATCCTTTCTAACATACATACATCCTCTCTGTCTAAAATGAAATTAATCCTATCTACATACCCAAACCTTAAATCTAACCTAAAATACAATAATTAAGACCACTTACCTTTGCAGATCTACCTTCAGATCACCAACCTAGGAAAAAAGGGAAAAAAATAGTCAAAACATTTACATATAATAAATAAACATTTTAAATATTCTAAAAATTCTACTCACCTTTCCAGCATGTCCCTGTCTTTCTTTATTTCTTCTCCGGCGCAGCCCCTGTTAAAAAAAAAAATGATATTAATAATAAATACATACACAAACAAAATAAAATAAAATAAACATACATACTATACATTGTACTTACCTCCCACCGATGTTCCCGGTCTCCTCCTCTTCTGCCCCGGCTGGGCCCTGGAAGAATCTGCGCTCTAAAAAAAATAAGTATAAAAAAATAACAGATGTCCGCACTCGCGGACCTCCTTGACGCTAATGAGCCTCCTACAGCATTTTTAGGAAGAAACTTGCCAACGCCGCCTTATGATTGCCTGAAAACGCTGTCAATCAAATTTCAGCCAATCAGAAAGTGCCAAGCTGTGAGCCAATCAGAATGGGATACACCCCCATATCCCGTTCTCATTGGCTAAATCACCTGTCAATCTTTTTTAAACCAATCACAATGCTTTATTACCTTCAGCCAACCACAATGGGATACACCCCCATGATGTCATTGGCTGGAGGCATCTGTCCATTCTGGTTGGCTGCAGTCTACTTGACAATGACAACAGCCAATCAGAAGCAGCTATTCCATTCAGCCAATCACAATGGGATATACCCCTACGCTGTGATTGGCTGAACACATCTGCACCTTCTGATTGGCTGGTATCTGATTGACAGTGGCAACAGATAATCACAAGGCGCAGATGCCTTCAGCCAATCACTCTCTGGGGTTGTATCACATTGTGATTGGCTGAGGGGAACAGCGCCTTATGATTGGCTGTTGTCACTGTCAATCACATAATAGCCAATCAGAAGGTACAGATGCCTTCAGTCAATCACCACTTGGGGGTGTATCCCATTGTGATTGGCTGAAGGCAATAGAGCCTTCTGATTGGTTTAAAAATAGATTGACATGTGCATTAGCCAATCACAATGGGATATGGGGGTGTATCCCATTCTGATTGGCTCACACCTTGGTGCCTTCTGATTGTCTGACATTTGATTGACAGCATTTTCAGCCAATCAGAAGGCGCCATTGCCGATTTTATTCCGGAAAAGCCTCTAGAGGCCTCATTAGTGTCGGAGATGTCCGTGAGTGCGGACCTCCGTTCGTATTTTGTTTGTTTTTTTATAAACGCAGATTGTTCCAGGGCCCAGCCGGGGCAGAAGAGGAGGAGGCCGGGACATCGTGGGGAGGTAAGTACAATGTATAATTTGTATATTTGATTGGATTTTGTGTGTCTATGTATTTAGTATTAATGTTTGGGGGGGGGGTGAACAGGGGCTGCCCCAGAGAAGAAATGAAGAAGGACAGGGACATGCTGGAAAGGTGAGTAGAATATGTAGAATATGTAAAATGTTTATTTATTATATGTAAATGTTTTGTACTATTTTGTTTTCTCTTTTTTTCCCTAGGTTGCTGATCTGAAGGTAGATCTGCAAAGGCAAGTGGTCTTAATTATTCTATTTTAGCTTAAATTTAGGGTTTAGGTATTTACATAGCATTTATTGTATTTTAGATAGAGGGGATGTATGTATGTTAGATAGGATTTATTGTATTTTATATAGAGGGGATGCATGTATGTTAGATAGGATTTATTGTATTTTATATACAGGGAGTGTATGTATGTTAGATAGGATTTATTGTATTTTATATAGAGGGGTCTATGTCTGTTACTTAGGATTTATTGTATTTTACATACATAGAGGGAATGTATGTATGTTACATAGGATTTATTGTATTTTATATAGAGGGGTGTATCTATGTTACATAGGATTTCATGTATTTTACATACATAGAGGGGGTGTATGTATGTTACATAGGATTTAATGTATTTTACATAGATAGAGGGTATGTATGTATGATAGATAGATGTTTATGTATTTTACATAGGGGTGTATTGTATTTTATTTATTTTTATTTCTATTGTAATGTAATGTATATATATTGTATGTATTTCCTTGTACATTTTTTAATTTCTGTATCTTAGGTTTTATTAGTTTTAGTTGGTTAGGTTTTATTATTTTCTGTAATTAGTGGGGTGGGGGGTTTATTAGCTGGTAGGTAGGGTAGGTAGGTAATGTAGATGTTAATAGGTTAATGTAGGGGGGTTACTTTACATTCCATGCTTTATTGGGGGGGGGGGGTATAGTGCAGTGTAGTGTTTGTACTCTAGTATCATGAAGGAGGACCCTCATAGCACTTATGGGTTTAATCTTAGGCTTCTAACTGTCCCATGAGGGTCTATATATACCCTTATGGGACTAATGAAGTTAAAAAGAGGCTTATGGGGGTCTGTATAGACACAGATAAGAGACAGGGTTAACACAGTGTACGGCAAACACTTTGTGTCATAAGGGTCCTGGATGACCCTCATTCCACTTATAATCTTATTACATGGGTTTATTAGTGTGCTATAGGGGTCTATATTGTTGAGCCACACATTGTGTCACAAACAGCATTCCCAGCTTTAAAATTTTATTGCCGTCATTTTTTGACGGGCAAGTTGCTAGTGCTATACATAATACTTTATACAAAACCACATTAACAAAATGCTGCTTTATAAAGTACTGTGCACACTATCCCAATACTACACAATATATGCAATATCACAATATATTCTAAATAATACAGAATACGGAACATAATATCATATTGTATGCAAAAAGACACAACTCGGTAGAAAAAACATCACTGCTAACAATAATTGCAAACTCTATACAGTAGAAAGAGCGACTCTTTTTAAACTCATACTATAAAAAATACAACATAAAGCTCAGTCACTTAGTTATACACAATATAGCACTATATATCCTACTGTACACTAGACAAAATGCACACTGCACATAAACTTGCATTACACCTATGACCAGATTTCCAATTAAATCAAGTAGGCAGCTGCATAGGGTTCCCTACATGTAGGGGTATCATGTGTCAGCATTTAAACATTTGTAAAAATATTCCTAGGGGAGTATGTGGCACACACAGTGCTCCATGTAAAGCTTCCCTCTTATTTTCATATCAACAATATAATTGCAGTGAGAATAAGTGCAACTCCCAGAATTCCAAGGGCATGACTTTTAAGTCAGTTATTCAGTCTTCTGGGTAGAGTCACATATTTGTGATGTTATATGTGAGAAGCTGAGGGCAGCTTTGTGCAGGCAAAATGCAATGTTTGTATAGGTCCTCAGAGCAGATATTACTCGCCAATGAAAATATATAATATAGAAGCTCTGATAGTGAGAAGCCAAATTATTATTATTATCTTTTATATGTAACACGGCAACATATTCCGTAGCGCTATACAGGGGTTAAGTACATGGCGAAAACAAAATAAAAAATCTAAAAATGAGCTTCAAATCTAACGCACATAGAGCCTCATTCAATTCCGAGTTGCCCAATTGAATAGGGCTCTATATAAGCACATACAAAAAAATTTAAACAAACTTTTTAGTTACCGAACCTCTATCCAAAACCAAGGTTTTCACTAACTAAAAACTTCTGTCAAAAAATATGTTATGTGCTTATATAGAGCCCTATTCAATTGACAAATTTCAAATTGAATGAGGACCATAGTGTTTGATTTCAAAGCACCTATACAAGATTGAAAACTTGCACACTTACAATCTAAATTAAACACCAGATTCTTAAATCCTTCTGGGAGAAGAGCACTACATAAATTATTATTATTATTATTATTATTATTATTATTATTATTATTATTATTGCAGAAAAATATTAAATGGTGACATATTCTATTGTACTTCAAATAAAATATATACTTATAGTGTGTCTGGCAGTGTCCTTTTGCAATGTAAAGGGCCACTATAATTATGTTTTAATATTAGTATTAAGTGAAAAGTAATATTGAATATAAAACTTACTTTTAAACATTAACTTGTAAAGCTCTACTTAAGCTACTTCACTCCACCCTTTATGAGGTTATTAAAGACTCTTCAGTCACTTAAAGCCACTCCCACAGGAAGGGGCTTCACACTACCTGTGTTTCAGACTGCCAACAAGCAGGCAATGGCTCTGCACCAACATTACACTGATAGTTTAAATCCCCTACCTGTCGGTGTGGTTTTATGTCACAGTTGTCAGTTTTTCGACCTGTCATCTCTCATGAAATAGAGAGCAGGAAAAGAGGATGTTGAATAAGGTAAGAAACTGTATAAGGTCAGTAACTCTGGGGACTTCTTAAAAGTAAGTGAAGTTCAAAATGTATCTAACAATTACATTGAGGAAGGAGATGAATGAGTTACCCTGTTTAATTGGATAAGGAAGAAACTAACTGGGAGGAATTACGTAAAGGCATATTTAAGTTCCCTGGAACATGAATAATTTAGTAGTAGATGCAAAAAAAATTGGCATAACAAAACCCCAAAATAAACATCAATACACTTACCTTAATGTTTGCAAATGTCTTCAGTTTTCTGGTAGTTTATTCTGAGAAGGAATGCCCCTTGAAAATCCAAGCTAAATTAGCATACAATTCATAATTCCTTTTGGTCAATCATAGACACTTATAACATGGTTGTAATGTCTGGAAAGTCAGTCTCTGCAAAGCTTAATGGGATGTGTAGTCCTTTTTCCCCACCGCAAGGAGGAGCTCAGACATTGCTATGTGAATTTCTACATTGTTCTGCTGTTGGCTTGAAGGTTAGTATAGGGTTAAAAAGCGTACGTGAATGCAGTGTTTCTATTGGTAGGTACCAGATGCCTATGCACGCAGCTCTGGGGGTGTGGAAATCATTTTTTTAAATAAATAAAATAAATCTGTATGTGTATAGAATGTAATGTGTGTTTCTGACATAAGTAGCATGTGTTAGATTAGAAAAGGTTAAAAACAGAGAAACTTCCATAAACCTTTAATGGTCAGAGACAAACTTATTTCTAGAAAAGAGAACACACTTTTTATTCACTAGAGATCTGTTTAATTGGTTTACCTTGGCATGGATACAAGTTTGTGTTTAATGCCCACTGTATTTTTCTTTCCCATGTGAACGCTTTTTGTCTCCACAATTCACTATGGTTTCAGAAACAAATATGATAAATATTACAACTCCCAATATCATTAATTGAAGTGATAGGGCATTGATTTACTTTGGATAAATAAAATTAATTGGTACAATTATTACATGAATGGTGTGGGTTTTATTTTTTTTTAAACAAATTAAAATTAAAAATTTTTTACCATTTAACTTTAAAGGGACACTGTTATCCCAAAAGAAAGTTGATTTCATCTTAAATAGGATGTAAAACTATCTATACATTGTTCTAGGCATTTTTTTTATCTACTGTAAATCATTATTTTGAGTTATCCTGCTCCTATATGCTAAAGTGCTGCTAAATATTATTAATAGGAACTTGCCCATCAAAAATGACGAGTCTCTCCCCCCGTGAACCAAGTTTCCTGCTTTGCTCATTTGATCACCTTCGGCGCTCATTGCAAGGCTCCCCCGCTCGCGGTGCTCATCATGAGCCCCGCGATGAGCGCCAAAGTCATTGCGAGCCTTTCCTCTCGCCTGTGCACATTGCAAGCCTCTCCCGCTTGCGATGGTCAGCGTGAGCCCTGTGATGAGCTCCTTCGCTGCTCACTGCATGGTTTGCAATGAGTGCCTTCGCCGCTCATTGCAAGCCTTTTCTCTCGCCTACTGTACGGCCCGCTCATTGCAGGGTTCGTTAACCTGCAAGTTTAGTGCTTGGAATGCCATGTGTCTCTTTCCAGCATCTCCCCCTGTCCCTTTCTTGTGTCTTTCTCCTCTGTGTGTGCTAAATGTATGCATGGCACGTGCTGACTGCTGTTGGTTTTATTTCGAAGTCCTGGCGTTGCTGTTATAAGTGTTAGTGTGTCTGGTTTGGTGTATTTTCTAAGTCCTGCGTGCCTGGCGTTGTTCGTGTAAGTGTTACTTTGTTCAGCGTCGTGTATTGTGTAAGTTTTGTGAGCCTGGCATGCTGAGCCTCGTTTTCATGCCGTTTCTGAAATTTTGTATTTTTCGTCCTCCAATTTTTTTCCTTGCTTAGGCTATTTTCAAGTGACCAAAAAACGCCAAATTTTGATTTGGTGGGTCTGTAGAGTTACGTGCTTGAACAGTGCTGCGCCGCTGTGTGATGGCGCCACTGGCTGCAATGTGCACCTTTGGCACTCATTGCAGTCTAAGTGCTGCACAGCTGCTTCGCCTTGCTGTGCGAGGCTCGCAAGTGTGACAGCGCTGCTGCCTGCAATGTGCGCCGTTGGCGCTCATTGCAGCCTAAGTGATGCGCAGCTCCATTCAAAAAAGTAATCTGTTCAATCTAACAGAGGTCTTCCTCCTGGGTTTTTGCAAACCTCTAACTGGCTAAAATATATGTCAGACATATTTCAGCCAATCAGAATTGAGTATTTGAATAGCGTAACTCTTATTGGCTACTGAGTAACCAATCAGAGAAGGCTACCACCCTATGTCTGATTGATTAAAAGTAAAACCATTGAGAATAGCAGCCAGCCAGAATAGGGCATGATAATAGTTGAAAGAACCATTCAGAGAATACATAGAATAGTATACAATTGGGGGCCATTGTGACCTCCATTGTAGGGGCTAAGTTTAAGTGCCATAGGATCCATAAAAGGTTAATGATGGATTAATGGGACCCCACCACAAAAAAAGTGGGTGGGCAGAAAGGGAGGGCCAGTGTCCACCCCTACAAAGTATTGAAGGGGCCCCAGGGGATACCCGGGCTCAGAGGAGGTAGCAGGGCGTAGTCGGAAGGGTCATAAACAAAACAGATCTCAGTAGGACTTTAGTTGGTGCAGTGGGAAGTTGAGTTTATACATAAGGATTTAGGTAAAATCTCCTGTAGAACAGTTCGCAGTTCACTGGTGATCACTCATAAGGGTTTGCTTGGTAATAGCTACATAGTTCCCTACGTGAAAAGTTCACCTGTGAGGTTCCTTACAGGAGCCATGTAATCAATCACTGAGTGTACAAATGACTCAGTTGCACTAAATTGCAGAAAAAAAACAAGAGATTGAGACCCCTAGTGATATGAGCTGAAAAACACAGTACTGGTTAAACTGAAAGGCAAAATTATAACAGGCCATTTACAGAAAGGGGTATATTGATCAAGTAAGGATAAAAGTGGAGATAAAATGGAATTGAATATCCCCAGATCCTATGCTTTCTATAACAGTTACTTATCAAACAGAGTTAAAATTGGCCCCACTAAATAAATGGTCCCCACAGAAAACATAAGTGCAGGTATTTTATGTTTTAAGTCTGCTTATACTCACTTATCCCTGTTTGATCAACATACCCCAACATCATGCGTCCACACACATTAAAACAATATTAATTTCTAATTCACACACACACATATATATATATATATATATATATATATATAGTTGTACAAACAAATGAATAGTACATTTGTGATTCCATTTGAATTCATATACAGAGAGGGAACATGGTTTCCACGTAAGGAGCAAATACTTAAGATCAATGCTATAGTGGTATGTTTCTACCCAAAAAAGCAGATCATACATAGGGTATTGTTAACCACTAGTGGTACACAGAATATTTACATACAAATATAAAGTAGTACACCTTTAAACAAACTAGTGGATAACTGATTGGCTATTATGAAGTGGATAGAATCTAGTTGGAGTGGGCTTCTTTTTGGTCAGGACTAATAATACTTACGGTAATTGTAATTACCTAGGGAACTCTGCTTTTTACAGTATTAGCTATACATAGGGATCGTTTCAATTTCAGCACATGAATACTAATCCCCTATACATATAACTTGTGTTTTGTGAAATGAATTGGCAGTTTTCTTTCTGGTTCATAGTGATTCGTATATCTGACCAGTAACAACATACATATACTCCTGTAACTGCCTATAAGATGTTTAAAGATTGAGGCTGAATATCCCAATTCTGGAACTATTTACCTTAAGACTGCCAATTTCTGCACTCCTGTACAACAATAGGTACATCCGTGGACTTTAATATTGTAAATATAATGATAAGCTCAGTGCTGAGTGTTAATAATCTAGGTTACACCAGCAATCTAAATCATTGAAGATATACTACACATGCATATTGATAGATCCAAAGGTCCATCGACTGTGTTGTTTGGAATTACCAATTTTAATCAACGTATTTAAGGAACTTATTTTGTTTTATTTTATGACAATAAAAGTTAAGTTTTATTAGTCACAACCTAATAGAAGCCCACTCCAACTCGATTCTATCCACCTCATAATAGCCAGTCATTTAACCACTAGTTTGTTTAAAGGTGCACTACTTTATATTTGTATGATTCCATTTGAATGTCTAAAAAAAAAAGTTAATAAACTTATTTCCTGCTCAGATTAATCAAAAATACAGTTGATACACTGCACTCTGAGAAACTGGGTGGGGACATGCAAATGAGACCACAATGCATGCTCACTCTATTATTCTGCATACTAGAAGTAAATATGGAAGACTTCTAACAATAAAAATGTAGGCCTATATTTATCAAGGGGGAAATGAAGGGCCCGTAGGCCACCTCAGGCTTGCCTGGGGTTGGAAGGAGGGACCACCTGACCTGGCAGGACCTGGGAGGGGCAGGAGGTGGCTAGCTGGGGGAGGTGGAGCCATTATAGGCTTTTGCCGCCAATTTCCACCAGTTTGCCCCCAGCTAGCCATGGGAGCAGATGCCCACCCACCCATCCCTAAAGTATTGTTGTTAAAGTGATGTATATGTTGTACTGTTAATAAAAAATAAAAAAAAGATGAATAGTAAGTTGTGGATTATGTTGTTTATTGTCTGAAGTACTCGTTGTTGTGGATGTATCATTAAGTATATATTATATGGTATCAAAAGTTTGTTTATTTTGTCACAGCGGTGGGTGGTGAGGGGAGTTGCCGGGACAGTGGAAAATGGGGGAGATCCTACCCTACGGTGGTACGGATGTTCCAACACGGTAGGCCCTGGAGGAGGCTTCAGGGCGTAGGGTGTACTGTCTCTGTCCAGGCTCCTCCCCTCGGGGTTATGTTTATTTATGTATTTATCGTTATGGTTATTACATCATGTTGTGTTTACCAATAAACGCTGTGGCCAGTTATGGAAGTGGTCTGTGTCTAATTTTATATTCAATGGGTGATGGGGTATAAATTCTTATATGCACATACCAACTGGGCCTTGCTTAGGTCAGGGTTTTGACTTATATTGCATGTTAATGTAATAGTGTATATCCATTCACCCTTTGGAAAATATAGGCCTTAATCTTACTACAAAATGAGTTGAAATTTCTGCTTGAGTTTACAATCCAGTATTGTCATTAATATTTTTATACTTTACTTAAGGAGTAATACTTTTGTGAACCACCAAATCTGTGGTAAAATCCATACATTTTTACCTTTATTTTCTTGCTGCAAAAACTTTTCTCCAATCTATAGCTAACACCCTCAACTTTTTATGTCCTTGATTAGTATTTTTGTCCACTCTGAGGTAGTAGTCTGGTTAAATAAAAAAATAAAAAAAACAACTATTTTTAGAGACAAATCTGAGCTAAAAATACATTTTTACCTAATTTCTATTTCCTTAACTACCACAACAAATATTTCTCTAATGAGTAATACTATACCACCCTCAACTTTCTATGTCCTTTATTAATGTTTATGGGGACACTGAGGTACTGGTCTGGAGCTTCAATGGTTAATGCATAAACTCTTTAACTGTGCTATCAAATGTCTTTACTTAGGGAGTAATAACGTTGTGAAAAGCAAAGGACAAATTTGAGGTAAAAATAGATTTTATTTACTTCAGTTTTATTTTCTTGCCACAAAACCTTTACTCTAACAGCTAACATATAAAGGGACATGGAACAAAATCATTTTTTCATCCAAACAACACGACACACCAATTACGACCCTCGCAAACTTTAACTCGCAACGCAAACAACATACGACACACGTTAACACACATTACGACCTCGCAACACTCGGACGCATCTCGCGAACATTACAAAATTCAAAACACAATAAATACACACAACACACACATAAAAAGCTTACCTACAGCAAGAGGGAGCATCCAGGACCTCAAAAAAGCAACTTACACCTTGATTTCACTCAAAATAGGAGTTTAGACACTAAAACATTTGCTAAGCGACAGAAAAAATGGCCGCCGAACAAAACGAAAACGAGGCTACACACGCAAACACCATACGAGACACGTTAGCAAACATTACGACCTCGCAAAAATCGGACGCAACACGCGAACATAAAAACATTTAATACACAATAAATACACACAACACACACATAAAAAGCTTACCTACAGCAAGAGGAACCATCCAGCACCTCAAAAAAACAACTTACACCTTGATTTCACTCAAAATAAGAGTTTAGACACTAAAAAATGTGCTAAGCGACAGAAAAAATGTCCGCCGAACAAAACGAAAACGAGGCTACACACGCAAACACCATACGAGACACGTTAGCACACATTACGACCTCGCAAACACACAACACACACATAAAAAGCTTACCTACAGCAAGAGGAACCATCCAGCACCTCAAAAAAACAAGTTACACCTTCTTTTAAATAAAAATAAAACACTTTAGACACTAATAAAATCGCTAAGCAAGAGAAAAAATGGCCGACGAACAAAACGAAAACGAGGCTACAGCACTCTAAACACGCAAAACACCACAACACACTCGCAAAACACCACAAGAAACTCGCAAAACACCACTAAGCACCTACGGATAATCAGCGAAGACGAATAACACACATTACACGCCACTTTACGCCAATGCGGAAGTACACCACTACGCTAACGGTTTCGTCTCGCGCACGCACAGTATTACACTGCACACATTCAACACGCGTACACAGCAGCTCCACACCACTAATGCTTCAGCAACATCAACACAGATTGACAGCTCTTCAACACAATGCTTCAACATAGGTAAAGTATATTCATTTATTAATGTATTATATATTTCATTATTACACACCAAACAGCATTTTTTGACGGGCAAGTCGCTAGTATTAAATAAAACCTGTTTAAACTATATTGAAACTAGCAGGACGTGAGCAGAGCACAGGTTCATCTATAGATTTGATTGACAGACAAGTATGACTCCTAAAACTACATTACTACCAGTAGCGGAGCTAATGAAAGGAGGGCCAAAGCTGCAAAAAACAATATTGCACCCCCCCCATTTTTTTCTTTTTACACCCCTCACATTTTTGTAAATATTTTATTATATCTTTTCATGTGACAACACTGAAGAAATGACACTCTGCTACAATGTAAAGTAGTAAGTGTACAGCCTGTATAACAGTGAAAATTTGATGTCCCCTCAAAATAACTCAATACACAGCCATTAATGTCTAAACTGTTGGCAACAAAAGTGAGATACTGTATTTAATTGTATATATATATATAGATTATAGATTATAAATGCATATATACTAGTGACTTGCCCGTCAAAAAAACTACGACAATAAAATTGTAAGGCAGGTAATGCTGTTTGCCACACAATGTAAGGCTTTTAGTCCTCTGAGTACCTTCGGCGCTCATTGCGAGCCTCTCCTTGTGTAATTTTGCCCCTCTGAGCACCCTCGGTGCTCATTGTGAGCTCCGCGCTGAGCGCCTTTGGCAAAGCGAGTCTCTCCTCTGGATGTTTTTTTTTTTTATATAAATATATATGTTTTATAATAATTAATTAAATAATAAATTAATTTACTTTACCTATTTGTAATGAATATATCCAGGAATCAATATGCTGAAGAGCTAACAATCGCTGTTGTTTTTCCTGCAGCATACAATGTACAATTGGACTGTTGGTGATCTGAGGAGAAAGCGTCAGTAATGTGGCAAGTGTGCAGTGTAAATAGGCTGCGTGCGTGAGGCTAAACCGTTTGTTTAGTTGTGTAATGGGTTATTTTAGAATGGTAATCTTATTAGTTTTGAGGTAGTGTTGTAAAATGGCACTGAGTGTCTATGTGTTATGTGGGTCTTGAGCATTTTCCATCCTTCCTAATACTGTATTTTGTACCACATACGTGCCTGTGTAAAAGTCTTATGTGCTTGGTGGTGTTATGCGTGTTTACAGGTCGTGTAGCCTAGTTTTCGTTTCTTTTTTTTTTCTAAGTGCCACAGGTTGTATTATTTTTTTGGCAAGTGCCGCTTTCCTTTTTGCAAGTGTTACGGGCCGTAATTTTTCCACACATTTTTTTTCGAACTGCTACGGGTCTCGCATTGTGAATGGTGTAATTGAGATTTTTGTTGATGTGTAGTTCCACGGGTCGTAGGGATGAATGCCTATGGCGCTCAACTCCACCAGCGCAATGAGTGCCTTTGGCGCTCCTTGTCTGGCTTCAACCAGGGCCCTCGCTTTGCGTTACCACCGGATTTTGGCAAGCCCGCGCTGCTGAAAACTATATATATGTGATATTATATACATATATAAAAAAAATAATAAAAAATAAATAATTATATATATATATATATATATATAAAAAATACATACATATATAATATATATATATATATTAATGTCTAATAACAGTGCAATCTAATTCTATTTTTTGGAATACCAGTTTGTTGTTTTTTTTATTGGGTAACTGCCCCCCCCCCCCCCCCCCCCCCCCGCCTAAGCCTACCCCACACCAGGATCCCCCTTCTCTCTTACCCTGATTAGCAGTAGTTCATTTAGATACTCATTTTGTGCCTCCCCTGCCGGCGCATCTATCTGCTGCGGCACGGAGTCCCGAATGACATCACATGATTCCCTGCCTCAGGAGATAGATGCGCCGACAGGGAGTCCCCAATGACATCACATGATTCCCTGCCTCAACAGATAGACACGCTGGCAAGGAAGGGACAGAACAAGCACAGAAAGGAAGTACCACAGATCAGGGTAAGGAGGGAGGGGGGCCTGGTGTGGGGGAGGCTTAGGGGGCCCAGGGGGGCATTGCACTGCTTGCACCGGCGGTTGCTCCGCCACTGATTATTGCTCACTGGCTGACAGGGGCAAGCCCTCAGATCAGTTAAACATGAATCTGTTGTTTTGTGCTTTGAGAGCATCATTTCAGAAAATAAAACACACAGTGGTACATTATCAAATACACCATTTCATATGCTACAAATAAAAAAAAATTGATTTCAATGTCCCTTTAGTGTTGCACCAACTCTGAAGTACTTTGGAACTCAAGGGGTAAAAACAAGCCACTTTTTGTCTAACCCTTTCCTTGCTGTATACTTTTCTTCACGGCTTGGGCCTATTCTGTCCTACAGAAAGTGGTCCGTCTGTTTCCCTCCTCAGCACCGCCATCTCTGACTTTCCCCCCCTATTAAGAAGTGTGGTTAATTCCTAATTAGCACTGACAGATGCTTCCCCTGTAATCCTATTCCCAACATGCCCCGGTTGCTTTGTTTGCGTGTGCAAGATATATTGTGACACTCTAATGACCCTTCTATGCAGCTCTGGAACAGTTTAATGACACACTAATGATTTATTACATGTTCCACTTGATTAGTTAGTCGTTTGTCAGCATTATATTTCCTCGTCCATAAACCTGTCAGAAGTTTTATAGACCTTTCCCTGGAAAAAAAGAGCCCAGAATAAATTCACTTTCTTATTTCAACTCTTGTTTTGCCAGATTGTTTCACAGAGGCCCTATTATTGAACCTTGCAATGATCTTATTAAATCCTGAGGGCTGCAGCAAACTAATGACATTGCTGTGTTTAATAGGCTGCTGCTAGGTAATTGAAGCCATTTTGTACTCGCCCCCCCTAAAATGAGCTTTTAAGACATTTTACAGGGGGTGCTATTTTTTTAAACATGAAAGGTACAAGGAAGTCCCGACATTTAACGTTATGCTTTAAATATTCAAAAGATTCATTTTTTTCCCTGTGGAAAATGTTAATCTAAAGCTTAGAAAACTTAAAAGAACAGTTATAAAGGGATATATTTACTCCTTCCTTGCCATAAACGTTTTTAAAGGTCAGAATGGGCATTGGGATGTGATCCTAAAAGCACAGAGCTGAGTTTTTTTCACTATTACATATCAGTACAATAAGGCACAGCAAATGTATTTCAGTACCCCTTCCTAAAGATCTCTTTAACTTCTCATCATATCTTATGTTAGGAGAGGAACAAGCACCTTCTGCAGTTTATATTTGTATGTTTAAAAAAAAAAATAACAACTTCAGAATACATATCAGGGATGAAGCTGGTGATTGAGGGCCCCAGTGTAAAATAATGTAGGGCCCCTACCTTGTAATTTCTCTATACATGATAGGAGTGAATAAAAAAATAGCCATTTAGGTGATGAAACCATCTTTAGGGAGATTGTATCACCTTTTCTGATCTTTCCTGTTTCTTCCACGCAAGCAATGGAGTGTAGTAGCCACTAGGCGATGCACTGAGACTTTGTTCAATTTATTTTTATAGTGAGGGCTAAATTTAGGGTTTGACGTTAGGGGTTAGGGTCCAGGGTTAGGGTAGTGGCACTACTCTAACCAAATCTCTAACCCTACACCTGACCCTAAACCTAACCCTAACAACAAATTGAACAATGTCTTGGAGCGCCAACGTTGAGCCACCTAGTGGCCTCTGCCTGCCATTGTTGTCAGGGACGAAACAGGAAAGATCTCACCTTTCTATAAAAATAATCATCTGCCCTTATCTCTAATAAATTAAGAATACTATTAACTCCAGGCCTCTGCTAGTAACAGAGGTCCACTATCATAATATGGGCCCCAATGCTTTGTCACAGCTACAAGTAGCTCCACCACTGATACTTTTATGCACAAAAACATATATAAATATATATATAGTAAATAAATAGTACATCTGTGTTCACATTTGAATGTCTAAAGCAAGTTAAAAAACCTGCTTCCAGCTCAGAACTCAGAGAAAAACAGTTATTACATTGCATTCTGGGAAGCTGAGCAGGGACATGCAAATAAGCCCACAAATGCCTCGCTCTTCAATCCATAGCCATTTTCAAACATGGCTTCCTTTAAGCTTATGCCTGCTGTATTACACAGCTTTAATGCAAAGCTAAGGTTGTATTTTACACAAGCTGAGAATCCTATCCATGTACAGCTGTTTCAAGCTTACTGGCTATCATCAGCATGATATATATGTATTACTACTGTATGTACTACCACCCTTACAGAGTAGGTGCATTTATGATAAAGGCAATTCAGCTGCAGTGGTTGTTGCTCGTACAATACATTAAAGGACCAGAGAAATATCTTATTTATAGTATGTTCTTACGAAGAACTTGACTTCATAATGTGCAAAATGTTTTATAACGCATACAATAAATAAATATTGCTTTTGATTTAAACTATCAAATGTAATGTTAAAAGATATTTTGTTCTTTACATTATTAGAGACCTTCAATGAATTAGAGGATTGCCACTATCAATAACCACTTGAGAATAATGAATTGAATCCCAGCAGGAAAACCCATTGCCCCAGGTCAACTATCAGTCCAAGATGGAAACTTCCATGACACATATAACTTTAAACATTTCTTCAGTATTCTGGGATTTGTTGAATGCCCTTAAAAACCTTAGCTAAATTAGATTAAAATTCAAAATGATTTTTTTCTAATCACAGGCAGCTATAACAATGTATGAAGTCTGGGAAGCTAGTTCTGCAGCAAAGCATCATGGGATGTGTAATAACCACTACAAGGAAGCAAGGAGGAGCTCAAACATTGCTCTGTAGATTTCTGCCTTGTGCTGCTTGACTTGAAGGTTAGTATAGGTTTGAAGGCAGGGTTTCTATTGGTTAGTATGGGGTGTCAATGTAGGCACTGATGGGGTGTGGAAATCATATATTTTTAATAGTAAAATACATTTCTATGTATATCAATATAATGTATGTTTATGATATAAGCAACATGTGTCAGATTAGAAAAAAATACACACAGGGCAACTTAGATATACCTTTAAGAGTTATATTTATTTATTTAAAACTGTGTAAAAAACATTTTGCACGTTTTGAAGTCAAGTTCTTCAAAATAGCATACTATACATTTGACACTTTAATGGTGCTTTATGTCTTATTGTCAAGTGGCTTGTCATGTTGGCAGTGTTTTAAAATAAGTGAATAGAGATCTTACCTGCATCCTTGGTTCCTCACACCCCTCCAAGAAAATGTCTGCCAGCATTAAAGCAAAATTGAATATAATATTTAATAATGAAAGGTTTTATTTATTTATATATAATGTAAAAACATTTGCACATTATCAAATACTTCATAAGAGCATACTATAAATACCACACTTGAGTGGTCCTTTAAAATACAAATTGTAAATGTATGCATGGGGCAGATTTTATCATTTTTTCTATCATATGATAGGTAACCAGGAGGTGGGAGCAGATGTGACCTGAAGGCTGTCCTGAATCTTTATCTACCGTATAACACGCACCGGCACCCAGTATATGCTAATGGCGTGGCGCGCATGTGACGTCACGCCATTAGCATATACCGGGTGCTGGCACCCGGTATATGTTAATGGCGCGGCGCGCATGTGACGTCACATGCGCTCCGGGTCAAGAAGGAGCGGAGGCCGGAGCAGAAGCAGGTAAGTGAGGGGAGATGGGGAGGTATTTAGGGGGGTTTAGGTTGAGGAGGGGGGTTTAGGTTGAGGAGGGGGGTTGAGGATGAGGAGGGGGAGGGAAAGAGACACGGGGGGGTTAGAGAGACACGGGGGGGTTAGAGAGACACGGGGGGGTTAGTACTATGGGTCCTTAACATTATATCGTCGTATAACACACACACACATCATTTGCCCCCTATTTTCAGGGAGAAAAAGTGCGTGTTATACGCCGATAAATACGGTATATCCTTTCTTGTAGAGGCCACTGCAGGCAAATCTAGGACAGTATAACAGACATTTTAGGACAGCCTCTGTCACCCCTGGAACATAATGGGGTAGACAGAAGTATTTCTGCTAAAGCCTGCAACACGACATTTCAAAATATATGAATACTATATATAATAATCATTTTAAAATATATTCTTTCTTCAAAAACTGATATATTGCTAACCAGTTATTAAATAGACAAATTAAACTCTATTCTATGAACTCCACAATAAAAAGTAAAATGGGACACTGAATTATTTTAACTACCATTGCAAAATGCCTGAAACCTAAATGAACCATAGGTAAACAAATTAAAATGATTAACAAGTGTGCTATTAAATTAAAAATGTCCATTTTTGATCCCCTGTGCACGTTTTCTGTACTTGCTATCTTGTGGTGTAGGGCAGGTTACCTGTTTGGTAGTAAGTGAAGCCTGTTTTTGGAATCAGACAACATGGGCCAAAAGTAACCTCACGGCTTAATGTCCTGCAGGTGCTTGAAATCCAAACTTCAACTAAAGCACTATCATGAAATCATAAACAATACACCTTGTGTACCAGCAGTTATGGGAATGCAACAACACGAACTAAAAGATTGGGCTTAACCGTGCACCGTCTGAGCCAAGGTGATCCACACCGGCTTTTGGCTGCCTCTCCAAGCCCTAATTCCAGCAGAAGACCTGGAGGCTAAACACTCTGCTTCCACGTGCCAACCTCCCAAGCATTTGGCTTGAATATTAGTAAACAGCATTCCCTCAGGCTCCAGGAACCTATCTAGCACATCGTATAAATTGGCTCCACAATAGAGGGAAAAGGAAAGGTCTGGTGCCAAATTTTGCTAAATAATATAATTATCTCTCTCTGGCATCTACACAGATATTATTCCTATAGACACAAAGGTGCAGGATATTAACATTTCATATGGTGGCTTCCACTGCAGACAAGGAAATGAAAGACATCTTCTTATGTGAGATCCAGGGGCAACAAATATGTTCCCTTTTCTGTCTTTAGATACTTGTTAGTTATTAGATTCTGGCAAACAAACATGGCATTGTCTTATACTGGATAGTCAAGGTATTACAGTGCAAGACCATAGAAGGAAGCTTTTGTTGCCAACCAAAGCCGGAGACACTCTGTACTATGTTTTATGGATACCTATTTAAGTTTTATGAATGTCATGACTGGTGTTAATGGGAAATACTTTTGTAATAAGAAAATAATAAATGTGAGAGAATAGTGATACCTTCAGTGGCCAAGTAGGATGATCATGCAATATTTTCCGCTATCAGACCTTGTTAAACATCATGCTTGATGATAAGGCCTAGAAGTTTTGAAAACAGAACTGTCATTATATCTATTGACCAAAAAAAAAGTATCACCTTGACCTCACTTTTATTGTTTTTTTTCTGTTTCTTTCACAGTAAATATGGCACTAAATAAAGTTTTAGCACAAGTGTAGTGAGATATTTGGCTCCTATCTCCTGCACAAAGACATCTTCTCTGTTTTAAAGTGTTTCCCACATTCTAAGAACAAAGCTGTGGAAGAATTTGTTTCCTTATCTTAAGGATGACTAGATGAGCAGATAACAATAAACCAGCCCTGTTTCATTTATCTTAATCCCCCCCCCCCCCCCACACACACACACAATAGTTTGGAAGACCATTTGTCTTAGAGATATTAGTTGCTTGTTTTATACTTGTCCAAATTGGGAAAAGGACTCAGTAATCATGTTTATTTCATGAAAATGGTATTTGGTAGCAAATAACCTAATACATGATACCAATCTAAAAATTGGATATGAAATGAAAATGACTGATTTATCAATTTGATGGGACATATATGTCAAATAAAACGCATATAAAAGGATATATACCATTCACATCCATTTATGGATATACCCCTTCTTAACACACGGGATTGGGATAATTGCAAGCATTGTGGACACCAAGCTAAAATTAACAGGGTGATTAACATTAAGACAACACAAAATGCAAGGACCCGCTAAGTCCAGCCCACCAAAGGAGGAATCTTTTATAAACAAATAAATGGTCCACCAACTTGCAATCTGTTATATTTGGGTCTCTGCCCACTTTTTATACATATTCACAAAGTGGGACATACAGATAAATTAATTAGAGATTACATAATTTCAGGACTATATATGGGGATTTGGCAACCAATCAGAGAGCAGTCTTAAGAAGCCAATCACAGACAGTATATGATTGTCTAAAGTGAGGACACTGAAGCAATGTGTTGCAGTTGTGGACTCACTGTGTTTGTGTATCTCCTCTAGTCATCAGTGCCTGGACCAGTCCATTGTTAAGGTGAGGCTGTATTGTGTCATCTGCACAGAGAGCCAATTGGGCAGATGGCTTAACAAACTTAATTTAGTCTACGGTTGAATGCCCCAAGGAAATATTCCACGCAAAATATGCAATAAACCTACATGAAGTATAACTATATCAAATGCACCCATTCCCTCCATTATTAGACCAGATCACTTATTTTAGACACCCATACCAGGTATATATTATGAAATGCCCTGTACCCAAAAATGCCATGACCTGGGGGCAAAGCAGCCTGAAGTACTAGTAGATGATTCCATGTGCTGTCACGGGTCACAGACATCTTCTTAGCTTAATTCTGAAGTTGACCTACATTTTAATGTGAATATGTGCCTTCTTCCCAAAGATGAGAATTCTGTACGGTTTGTCCAAACTGGAGTTCCTTTTATATTGACAATATGATGGCCTAAGTCCAAAGCGACTTAAAAATGAAGTATGCGGTTGTTTTGAATCGCACAACAATTTGAGACACACAACCAAATACACATACCTTAACAGGCACATAGATAGATAGATAGATAGATAGATAGATAGATAGATAATACAGAATGGGAAGTAGATAGGTAGACAGATAGATAGGTAGACAGATAGATAGATAGATAGATAGATAGATAGATAGATAGATAGATAGATAGATAGATAGATAAGATAGTGTGCATGGGTATAGGAACTGGAGGGGACGATGGGGACAAATACCCCCCAGATTTTTCAATGTGTATGTTGATGTGTAGTGAAGCAGTTGTGTGGTATTTTTATACTATATGCAGTATAGTACACACACACATATATGTACGGTATATACAGAATGTATATATATATATATATATATATATATATATATATATAATTTGTGTGTGTGCGCAGCCTACATTGACAGCTGTACTTCAGTAATAATCTCATTTGAACCAACAGTGGATATATATTGGTGTAGATGTTAACACATTAAAACAGAGTAGCATTTTGTTGCTTCCTTTTCTGTAAATAAACTGCACCAAATTGCCATTTCGTACCTATATCAGCAACCGCCAAGTGCACATCCTGAGTATATTGTAGTTTACATGATGGAAGGCCTCGTTCTCCTTTTCAGAAAGCTCTGCCACTTGTTCATTGCCTTATGAATTGCTGTTGCCAGCTATAGTAAAAAGGAAGGTATTGTTTCAATGCAGGATGTATAAATAACGTTTGAGTGCAGAGCCTCGGAGGCAGCCTCTACCTGCTCGGATTGGATGAGCCGGGAGGGGAGAGTGTCTCTAAATGTCCTGGTGTCAGCGTAATCCGCCTTTAATGTATGGCTTAATTTCCTCTCGCATTAGACACTTGATAAAAACTAGAGGGTTGTCAGTTTTCCACTGCCTGGTTTTATAAGCGTTATAAAGCAGGGCCCACGATGCTTTGCACAAAGCCTTTGGCTCGGACGCCTACCTGTGAAACAACTTTATCACATCTTGGACTCCAAACAAATTGCAAATACTGATTAAACCATAAAGTTACAACAACATTAAAATATAATGAGAGGTTATTGGAAGGGCTGTTAAAAAAACAGCTGCAGAGCTTGCAACCTCATCCTATAGTGCTACCTGGGCTTTAGCTTACTACAATTTAACACAGACTATTTTATTTTACTGAATAGGTATATTAAATTGTCCTTTTTGTAATTGTAAACTATCCAATTTTCTTGTCTGAGATGTAAACTTGATGGTCTTATCTGCAGTGAAATTCTGTTTGGTTGAAATGTTATTTTTATAGCATGAACTGCGTGATATGATACGGACCATATTAACTTAAAGTAACATATCAGAGTTTCCAGTTATAGTATAATTGAAAAATATAAGTAATAACAAGTAATTTATCGATTGAATAGTATTAAAATGTGCATTTACTATCAGTACACTTACATTACTGAGCAGTTATGAGAAGAGTAACGGTGTAAGTAGCCTAATCAGCCTAGACTAAACAGAATATGGGTTCCCTGGTGGTCCAGTGGTTAGGATTCAGTGCTTTCACCACTGCAACCTGGCTTTGATTCCAAGTCAGGGAACAAAGAGGACACACCACCCCGAAGCTGAGCGGGGTTGGGCCTAGGCAGTACTTGCATGGGAGACCACCTAGGAATACCAGGAGCTGTAGGCTGTGGCCAACTGGAGAAGGGACTGGGAACCCACTTCAGTATATTTGCCATAAATACCAAGGGGATTAGCATGACATAAAGGAGTCCTGGTGTGTTACGGTCCATGAGGTCACGGAAAGTTAGAAACAACTGTACAACGCCAAAAAGAAAAACACTATACATTCTGAGATCCAGGAGGTCAATTGTTGGCTCACTAGAAAGATATATCACTCTACCCTTAGTGTGTGTATTTGAAACATTCATTCACAGTTTATTACAAGAAAATGCAATTTTTGTAACATTGAACTGATTATTTGGTAATACATATAGTTTAAAATTATAACATATTTAGAATTTACACTGTGTCATTTTCCCAGTGCTAAAACTTAGGGCAGGGGCTTAGAAATTTGGACCCATGACAAATATTACAAGCTGCTACAATTATACATTTCTTTTTTAACATTGCAAGCAGGAATTAAAATAGATTGCAAGCTCTTAGGGTAGTCTGTATGAAAGGACCACTGTAGTTTATAGGAAAACATGCCACATATGTAACAAACTAATAACATTCTCAGCCTTGTAATCCATAACTTTAAAACCATTCTTACAGAAAATCAAAATCTTTGCAGAATCTTTGTGTTTAGAAAGGGAGCCTCTGGAGATAGCATAGGGGAAGGGGCATTTGACCGGGCGTAGTACAGGGTAGTGTGTGTGGTGGTGCTCTGGAAAGGTGGAGTTTAGAGATGATAAATAAGGGTGGTTTCTCGTTATGTTATGTTATATTATATTCAGCCAGAAAAGTTGCACTCTTTTTTTCCTTCAGCAGACATGTTCGATATTAGAGAAGTGTAGCCCTTCTTCCTATCCTATGGTGACACTTCTGATTCCAGTTCTGATCTCCAGTATGGTAGCACTTCTGTTATTATTATTATTATTATTATTCCTTTATTTGTAACGTGGCCAACATATTTTGTAGAGCTATACAGGGTAAGTTCAAGTCAAAAACAGTATTAACACAATGGAAAAGTATGGAGGGCCCTGTATTTTAGTAAGATAAAAACAACTTGCAAACTTACAATCTTGAATTCTAACGTGAACTTATGTTTCCAACTACAAAGTGGTAGACTTCTGTTTACTGTAGTAGCACTTCAATTTTCTACCCAAAATTCCACCATGGTAGCACTTCAATTGCCCATCCTGAACTCTACCATAGTATCACTTCAACGTCCCATCCGGAATTTGACCATGGTAACACTTCAACTTTCCATCATGAACTCTACCATGGTAGTACTCCTTTCTTGCTAATATGAGATCCAACATGGAAAGTTTACTACTCTTTTTCCCATCATGAACTCCATTATGGTAGCACTGTTTCCCCCAATCATGATCTCAGAACTTCTCAAACATGGCATCTCATTTCTATATGAGTAAAATGTTTTTCCACCGTTAACTCCACTATACTCAAACTTCTTCTTCTACATTACTCCATTAGGATAGCGCTTCTATTTCCATGCTTTACTTCACCTGGTTAGTACTATACTTTCTTACAATGAACTCAATGACTTGTATTTTTAAACAGTGCCTATCAATCTCCAGTCTCTGTTATCATGTTGACTGAATTAATATATCAGATATAAAATCCAAACCACTGACCCCAACCCAAACAGGACCTATTGTGAATACTAAAGTACTTGTATAGATCTTCTGTCCACAATCAAAATTGAAAAAAGTTAAAATTAAAAAACTGTATAGATCTACTGTCCAAGATGAATCACTAGAAACTCATAATGCTAAATATATAATCTCCCCTCTTACTTCCATCCATTTTCCTGTCAGACACAATTATAAGCATAAATTATACTGTGAAATAACTTCACATAATTGGAAAACATTTTTGTTAGTAATTACAGCCCATTGGGAAATGCCATGCATACTTTTGAACACTGTGAAATTCCTAAAATTTTGGATTCACAAGAAGGGAATCTCACAAATGCTTAGCTTCAGAAATGTATTTTTGATTTATTGGCCAATTTATGCAGCAGTTACGATCTAGGTACAGCAATAGCAATGATGTGAAAATGTTACATGATTTTCTTTAGTAATATTGGATATGTTCATTACATATTCAAATATTAACTCTAAACCATAGAACATAATTGTACATATTATCACACAAGAAAACCATACTTACAATGTTAATATAATTAATCAATGTGTCTAAACAGACACTGCTTGATAAATTAGCCTTATAGAATATCACATCATTAATAGATATTTTTTCATGTGAGAGAAAATGTCACTGTTTAATACATGTAGGGCAATGAGAGGAGTAACATGTAACTCTTCACCGTGAAGGATTATTATTGAGATTAATGATGAACAATTGAGTCCACTAGACGATCTACCGGGATTCTACAGGTAATTGTATCTTTTCTCAAATTGCTTTTATAAAAAAAATGTAATCACTTGATCCAAAACTCTCAGAAGATCAGGTTAACTTCAGTCCATTTGAGTTTGCTAATTCCCAGCATATTGTTTAATCTTATCATCTCATGTTTGACCACGTCCAGTTTGCCTTGGTTCATAGTTCTAACATTCCAGGTCCCAATGCTGAATTGTTCTATGTAGCAGCAGTCTTTCCTTTCCCCTCCAGACACATCAACAGTAGGGTGTCCTCTCGACTTTGGCCTAGTGGCTTCATCAGATATGGTGCTACTCGTACTCATGCCTTGCTATTCCCAGTAATGTGGTAGGCACCTTCTGAAATGAGGGGCTCATCTCCCTGTGCCATATCGTTATGTCTCTGGTTGTGCTTATCCATAAACTTCAATTGGCATAGATACTGGAGTGGGTTGCAAGTTCATTCTCCATTTGAACTTGATTTGTCTGTTCTCTTTGCTATCCCCTAAGTATTTTGGGTGCCCCTACCTGGTATAGCTCACAGCTTCATTAAGGTACAGAAGACCCTTTGCTATTGCAAGGTAGTAACACTAAATACTGCATCATTTTTCAAGAACATGTGACTCTCTTTCACCATCTGAAACCTTGGAGATATGCAACTATTTTTCTTTAACTGTTTTATGCACAGACTGAACCACTATTGCCTGTCTGATTGTCCTCTATTCCTTAAAATGTGCCATACCTCACTGATTTTAGTTGCTTTGTAACACACCGTAGTCCAGTAAGCAAAGCAGAGTTTACAGGTCTGAGAACAAGCATGTGGGGACATAATTTTTAGTCGAATAAATCTAATAAACTATGAACAACTCTTCATCCTCTTCCATGTAAGGAGTTAAAATATGCATTGCTGGTCCATTGTTTGCTGGATTAAATTTAAAACTACCTTAGACAACGGCAGGCAGCGTAATCCATCACTTGATCACTGCCAGGACGGATAAAAGCAACGCGGAATATAAAAAAATACACTTCCACGACTCTCAGCATCTGTTTTAGGGAATTGGGCTCATAAATCAAACTGTCTTGTCAGTTTCAGTGGCACCATTGGAGTAGTGTTTAAACGCCGTACGTCCTATGCATAAATGCAATTTCCCCAAATGTCAGCGGGAAATGCTCTGCAAAGTATAACACATTGTGTATCTTTGACCCCGTAAGTGCTGAAATCACAGATTCTTATTATTCTGACATGATAGAGAGAGAAAGAGAAAACAAACTCTTGTCCTCTCTCATGTTACTGCTAGATTTTTTTTTTATTTTGCAGACTGTACAGACATAATGGAGAATGGTGGCGGATCTCGCAGCTGATCGGGATTGGAGAGGGCAGACACTAGTGACTTAAATAAATCTGGCACCTGAAAGGTGCTGTACCTTCTATAGTGATAGTTAAAAGGCCAGTGTAAGCTCTTTCAAGTTTCATTTATGTTTTAGTTCTCTGTTAATTAACATGATAAATACAGGTGCAAACAATAACAAAGAAATGCTTAAGCCAGAATATATATGTTAACAATATAGGGCCCTTATGCTAATCTTTGAAAAAGCACCTACGAATGCCCTAACTACAGAGCAAATCCTACATAGCTATGTTAATCCCTCTCCCCTAAAAGATTGCAAGCTAACTGCTCTGGGTCACTGCTCCGAGTGAACTTCACAACACAGCCGAAAAGCAAGGCAAAAATATTCTTAGATTTTTGCCCTGACCATAAATTACAAGTTATTCTATGACACTCTGACACCCAAACCCCTATGTTAAAAAAAATTAATTCCCATCACTCGCAAGCTAGAGCACTCCCCTAACTCTCAAAGACTGAAGAAATAATTACGGGTACCAAAGAACACTTGTAAAGGCTTTAAACGCCTTTGCTATGTGCTGCAGGATCCCTTAAAGAGACAGAATACTGTCTCTAAGCAACTATCCCGGCCCCTAAAACCCAAAATCCTGCAGGGGGGGAGTCCTTAAATAAATAGGTAGTTAATAGGTGGCAGGGGTCCCCGATTGCAGGGGTTAACTTTATTCTCCATGGGGTCTGTGTAGACGCCATGGTTATGTAGATGGGGTGATAGGGCAGTGAGTGGGGTAGGGGATGACCGGGGATTCCTTCTAGCAGGGATTTAAATGGAAGGAATCCCCTGGGCATGACAATAGGGCTTTCTATTCTCCTCCATAAAGCTTGGTTTGGGTGCCTCCCACACTGAAAACTCTTAATGAGAAGGCACAGATTTATGTGAGCTGAGTGACCTAATGTAGGGTAAAGCAAAACTACATACTGTTATAGAAAGGCTCCCGCATACTTTTTTATGGCATTCCCCTAAGCTAGAGCACCTGATTTACATGGGGCTTGTGGTTCCCTTCAATAATGGCAGCTTCTGCACTCTATCCCCACCTCTCTCCTTGTCCTGTGGGATTGCATGCATTCCTCCATATCCTACAGTTTGCTACAGATAATCTGGCATATATAAAACATGCAATTTAGTTGTCTTCCAGACAAAAGTGTGCAGGAGAAGGAAGAAGATGTTGCTGCTGTTTGTATATGTATTTTAATGTTAATTAACGGCTAATTAATTATTTTAAAAAAATAAACAGATTTAACTTGAAAAGACAGAAAAGCATAAAGTAACACTGTACAATAAAACAAATATATATATATATATATATATATATATATATATATATATATATATATATATATATATATATATATATGCCTGAACGATTTGAGTCTATGACTACAATTAGGCAGGAAAAAAGTTATAAACGATGAGCCTCATTCAATTGAGCTTTCGGGAGATCCAGGCTTCTGAAATGTACCCTGCAAGTTATTTTGCTATTCAATTGGTGACTTTTTGCGGGCTCCGATCGGGTTACGGGCTCCGGCCTCCGATTCACTGCGATGGTTCACTTCGCAAGTTAATGCACTCCAAGCCTTTTATCTTTCACGATTGCAAGAGTTGCGAACGCTAAAATCGCAAATAACTATTCAATTGCTCCGATTCCCCCTCGGTAAGCAAGCCGTCAAGCCCACAAATGGCAAAAGTCAAACCACAAGTCACGGGTACCAATGAGGACTCTCAAAGGGCTTAATGACATATCCGGAGCACTTTAAATACACATATACACACACTACTGTACTTTTCTTAAAAGTGAAAGGGATGTTAATGTGCAAGCCGGGTTCCGCAGAGGCAGAGGCACAGGAGATGAAATTGCCAATGTCCGCTGGATAATAGAGAAAGTTCCAGAAAAATATTTACTTCTGCTTCATAGACTATTGTACATCATGCGCAAGGCCGAGCTGGACAAATCAAAAACAGGAGTATTGCTGGGAGAAATATCAACAACCTCAGGTACGTAGATGATACTATGGCTTGCTGCAGTCTATAGGTCATAGAGAGTTCAACCCGAATGAATGACTAAACAACAACAACAAATTTGTTATACCCTAAAAGTAAAGTACTGGAGTTTCTTCCACAACATGGATGGCCATACAGAGTGGGGTCTCACTGATAAGCACATGGATATTTCTCTTCTATAATAACACAAAAGCTTGAAATCTGTGCATTCTGATTGGTTAGACTTTTGACCAATCAGACATGGGGGGAATGTACTCAATTCAGATTGACACATGTTTCAGCCAATCGAAATCCTGAAGAGAGCGGAACCAGGGCATGGGTGATAGTCGCTGAAGGGTGTCAAAAGGACAGGTAAATGTATATTCTCCCCCAGATATTTTTTTTTATATTTTATATAGACCCCCATGAGTGGGTAGGGTCCTTGTCATGCTAGGAAGAGTGTCATGAAGGTCCTTGTGGACCCCCATTGTATAGGGGTTAATTTTGTATGCCATGGGCAAAGCTTGGTATACAATGTGACTCCTTTGAGACCCGCATGGTAAATGGGTTAAAATTAGTTTCCATGGGGGTCCATAAGGATCCCAATGGTTAAACTCATGGGGTTGTAGGGGAAATCACAGGGAATTCATGGCTTATACGGGGTAGCAGGTATTGAGGGGGGATTCACTGGCCACAGGGAGTAATGGATATTAAGGGGGGATCCCAGGAGATACTGGTCATAAACCCACTGCATCAGTTATTGTTATTATTTAACCATTCCCTGGGAAGGGGTTTATACAAATAGATAGGGATAAGGGAGGATGTTAGGGCTAGTATAGTGTGTTAATCTAGTTGGTACCATTTTGCAGCATTGCTATGAAGAATAATGAGATTCAGTCAGAGTTTCCTCGAGCAGGTTGCAAGCACACCTAGGGCCAGTAAGTTTTACGGGATTCTGCTTTGCGGGAGTCATAGAATAGCTCTAGAAATTAGCTTTTCAAAACTTCCAGAGCTGTGAGCCAGTCTTCCAGGAATTCTTACAGGAGCCATGGAATGGAGGCCTTATACATTACTATAGCACTGCCTAATTATAGCATATTTGTATTTTGACGTCTAGATATTTCTTCCAATTAACCCAAGTAGGTGTTCCATTTTAATATAATTATAACTTATATGAGACACAATATTTAAAGCATCAACCAGGGGAGATAAATTAACCTGAGCTGGATAATTGTACTGATGAAAGAAATCCACCAGTTTGGTGCCCTTTATCACATATAAAATATTAAAATCTCTGATGAAGCACTCAGTGAGAAACAATACAATATTCATTTGTATAAAGGAACAAACTCGTTATTTTGCATAGGATACTACCATTGTCTGAAACAACCCACAGAATGACAGCAAATGTTTTTTTGTGTTTGTTTTGTGGTATTGATGCCTCTAGCAAAAGTTTGCCTCAATAACTTCAATTGGCATTTACTTTGTAACCATTAAGTTTTCCCACTCGCTAGACACAAGGTAAATGAATGGCCGTGGGCTGGACGGCTACAGACTCCCTTCTGCATGCATCTTGGTCAGGGAAATGAGGTTGAACGGTTAAATTCCCCACTGCCAGGCTGGAGAGCCTGTAATGTGTGTAGCCTGAGGTGAAAGGCAGGATGGATGTGGGGACCAGGCCGATGCAAATAGTGTTGGTTTAATTAGGCCAAACGTCTGGAGAGCAAAAAATGACTTGCTATCAAACCCTGGCTATGATGGGCTCAATAAAACCAGACAATAGAGTTATGGTAATCTAAGTAGCAAGTATGAGCAAGGTCCAATTCCCTGGAAGGATAAGCTAAAATAAATATTATATTTAATATTATATATGAAAACTATAATCAATGTATTAGTACATCAGTACAAATGGACAATGTATTAGAACATTACTGCATAATGTGTCACTTCAGTGAAAAAATGGTTTATAATTCATTAGATTTAGATATTGCTTTTCCTGAGTCATAAGCATGACACAGCACAGCCTGTGATGTAGGCTGACATGTATTGCTTTGCTTGGTGAATGTGGCAACCAGAGATCTAATCAAACTTCAAGCCTGCCCATCTTAATATTTTCAAGTTATCATAAAACTGTAATCCAATCAGAAGCAGTTTCTATAGCTTTGTTTTCACATCTGTGACATTACATATCTAAGCAGTGAGTGAAACATGCCAATCATCTCAAAGATAAATAAGTGACGCCCATCAAAGCCCCACCTGTGGCCGGCCAGCCAATCAGAGCGCCCAGACTCAAACCGGTCATAGGACACTTCGGGTGATCCCAGGGAGCCTAGGCCACCCTCTGTGTCCCACATGAAATTATTAACCAAAAGGAGGAGGAGCCCGGCCAGCGGCAGTAATCTCCTTCCCCTGAGCACATGCCCATGGGCCCACCTACTTGTTGCTTTTCCACGCCCATAATGTAGGGTCATGCCCTTTATCTTCACCACTGGCCCGGGCAACTCCCCTACCCACCACAGAGCAGAAACTGGACCTCTTGCGGGGCTGTGATCCACCCCAATAAAGCTCTGAGCCGCTGAATGCCCTCTTTAAATTCAAGCATTTTTAGTTCCAGACCGATCTTAGTCAGATGCATGCCATCAGGTAAAAAACAAGCATCCTCATTCTTGTCTTCAAAAAACTTGTTGACCTTAAGGCGTGCCCTGTCTAACCGAACGGGATCCCTGACACTCCGCCAAACCCTCTATCCTAAAGATTTCCGACCAAAGCACTATAACCTCTGCAAACTTTTCCTTCCACATAGATATGTCCCTCTTCATGTCCCTAACTAACCTTTTTATAGGAGCCACCCCCAAATAATTGCCCCCCGCATGAATTAACATATTTCTCGGGCCACCAAAACAGTGGGCATGCATTTCAATAAGCCTGCCGACCATCTCATACCTCATATACCGGCCCACTGCACCTGCATGTCTTCTTCTGGCACGCCCAGTTGCAGGCCATCAGGTGAAACTGCGGCGAACCTCAGAGCCCAGTTAACATATGCCCCCAGAACCTTGCCTTGCCCTAAGTTCTCTGGAAAAGGCCAAGGAAAAGGCAGTATGGAAAATCAAGGTTTCATAGGGGGAGCTGCACACATCACCGCTAACCATAGCAATAATGCAAACATAATGGGGCACCTCCTGTCCTGGGTGGTCTCTCCTTTAAACATACCAAAAAAGAACCCACTTGATGACAAAAACTTTTGTCAGGTCTTTTAGCCCAGCCAGCTTGAAAATAAAAGCTAGGGCCGCCACCTTACGCCCAACCGTTGCCTTTGAGATCCTGTCACTCTTGCATCTGAGTAAGTACCATAACAAATGCCCATCATTTTCTCCTTAGTATCCGCTCCATCTGCTAGCTCAACCAGCTCACTCCACTTCAACCAGACCTTTTTATACATGTTCCAAGTTGCAGGTGTCAGGGAGCTCCTTATCAGCCTTGCTCCAAATTCCAAAAGCTCCTCCAGAATACTGTCCCCCTGCCAATTTGCTTCCAGTGCCAACCGCCTGAAGCGTTCCCACTGGAAATGAGAAAGGGCGTCAGCAATCCCGTTCCAGGAACCCGGAACGTACCTAGCTCTAAACCATGTGTTCAACCGTATAAATCCTAGAACCAAGTGCCGAATTAAAATTATAACTGGCATGGGTGATGCTGTGGTACTGTTTATGGCATGCACCACAGCCATGTTATCATGAAGAAGATGATCTGGCGATCCCTTAGCCTGTCAACCCATATATGCAATGCCAAGGCTATGGGGAATAGCTCCAGGAAAGCCAGGCTCTTTGTCAAGCCTCGCTCCACCCAGTTCCCCCGCCATTGCTCGGCACACCAATTTCCCCTGAAATAAGCTCCAAAGCCCGAGATCCGTCAGTATAAAGCTGTAGGTTACTATTAAATAACCTCTGCGGGTGAATGAGAGTCTTACCATTGAAGGTGCTGAGGAATATTAGCATGACCCTGACATCATCCTTCATTGCAGCAGAAACCCCAATGAAATGATGTGGTCATTTTACACTCGTCGTTGCCAGGGCAAGCCTTCTGCTAAATATTTTGCCTATAGGCATGATACGACATGCAAAATTCAGCTTGCCCAGGATGGATTGGAGCCGCCTGATGGTCACCCTTCTGGCCCTCAACAAAGCCGCTATCTCTTCCTTCAGATCATCCTTTTTGGTAAGCTACATTCCACAAAAGTTAACAACGTTGCTGGGCCTTCCATTTTTTCATGGGCCAATGGCACACCAAATTCTTTCACCAAATTTTGGAATGTGTCCAAAATAAACTGGCAGGTGTCATGACCCGCTGGGTCTACAAACAAAAAATCATCCAGGTAGTGCACAATGCTAGACAATCCCGATTCCTGACACTTGACCCACTACAAAAACGTACTGAACGTCTCGAGGTATGCACAGGATATGGAACACCCCATTGGTAAACAGAGGTCCACGTAATACATGTTATTGAAACAGCATAACAACAGGTGCATGGGTTGACTGGCAGAAGCTGAAAAGCTGAGTCAACATCAACCTTTGCCATGCATGAGCCGCAACCCGATAACCTTAAAATTTTGCTGGAGGCATCAAAGGAAGCCAATGACACGAATGATAACTCCTTAGGATAGATGATGAATAAGCTGGAACTTTCCCGGCTCCTTCTTGGGCTCAATGCCCAGGGAGGAGATTCTCAGGTTAAGGACCAGAGGTGAAGCAAATGGACTCGCCATCCTACCCAATTGAACTTCCTTAGATATTTTGTCCCTCAAAACCCCTGGGGATTCCGCTACTGGTTTTAGATTTGACGGATGGCTGCTAGTATACCGGACAAAGCCATTGCGGAACCCCTCTGCCAGCAGCTTCACTGCTACTGCTGCCTTCCCTCTCACCCTACCATACGTTCTAGCCACGAGAGCTAGAATGCTTGCTGGGTTTGCTACTGTCTCTTGGCTTGCCGCATCTAGCCACAGAGTCTGAAACGGCAGTTGGGGGACTATTTGCAAATGCCCTTGTTATAGGCATAGCAAATCCTCCTCCCGTGCTTGGAGCAAGGGCGGGAAATCTGCTCCCGCTGGCACCACTCTGAAAGGGCAGCTGTCACGGACCTCATTTTCTCAGCCTTGGTGTTGGGCCATTGAGCGACCAGACTGCTTGATTCCAGCAATGGATTATCTGTATAAACACCTATTGTATTTGTAAATCTGCTTTGTTCCATTGTTTGCCAGATTAAGTTAATCCCATCTGATATGAGACTGCAGGATGTGTATTAGAAGTTAAGCCTATTACACTACTGTTAGACCCATGTGAAGTTTATCTCTTGTGATTGTCTGCCACCCCCTCTCCTTTGTTACATTGTACACACCCCTCTGTATCTTTCCCCTATAAATATTGGTGTCATTTTCAAAAATAAATCAGTTCACTGAGAGACATATAGAAATCATATGGTCTCTTTACTTGGTTCCTGGTGGCTGCGATACTGAACCTATCTCCACCTCACAAGTAAACCTGTCCTGGTCAATAACACAGGAAGGTTAAGGGAACTCCTGGAAATGCTGATTCCTGATGGAGCGACTCTGACTGATACAGAAGCCAGATATCAGGGTGCTTGTGCCGAGATTTCAAAGAACCCAATGATCCTTGTAGGCTGTTAACCTTTAGCCTATAGCAGGTGGCTCTGGGCTTGTATGGACCCTACTCTTGGATCTTCACAACTTGTCGGAAGTGGTGGAATCTCGATGCAAGAACCAGCAGCAAGGATTGGAAATGGTGATCTATGCCGCTTTGAAGTCCAGTACTTTCGGCGGCTTGGCGGGGAAGCAGAAACCACTCAGCAATTTAGCCAAACCTTCAAATCCAGGCCCAAGTCCAAGGAAGGCCAGCCCTGGATAGAGGGGATCAGAGACCACATGGAGGTCTGCAGAGCAGAGGTGATCAGGGAGAAAAGGAGCATCATCACCAGTATGCTGGAGCGGCGAACACAACAGATTGCCACAGACGAGGATAGGTGGACAGCTATTCTAAATCAGCGGATGGTTTCCCTTGGGCACCAGCAGGGTGAGAAGCTAACAGAATGGCTTGAGGACCTGGTGTGGTTGGAGCTCAACTTGGAACTTGAGCATGTGGACCAAATGCTTCCAACTCCTGCATCACAAGGGCCTTCCTTCTACAGGCTTGGACTGGTGGAAGGGCTCCCGGATGTGCTACAGGGAGACTACAGGGAGATCCAAAGTGTGGCCTTGGAATCGCAGAGCACTGGGAAATCCTATTTGCACAGCGCCAAAAGGATGTGGAAACTGAGCCAGGTACAGCAGAAGAAATGCTGCTTAAACCGTTGATCCATAAATAAATTGATTTAGAAAAAGAGTATGAGGAACTGCTTGAGGAGGTGGGTCCAGGTGGGACCTGGCTCAAGTACTTGGAGCTACCCCATGCTTCTCCAGTTGAGCTAGCAGAGTATACACTGCAAAAGGAAATGGACTGTTGGCTACACCCCTATATGGTGGAGGAAGGAAACCAGAAGATACCTGGAGATTTGACTGCTACAGAACAGGCAAGGTCAGCGGGACTGCTTGGAACTCACCAGGATAGGAAGGCCAGGAGAACAGTCCAGACCCTGGTAGATGAAAGACCAGGGAGCAGTGTAAACAGCACCAGCCACTGTGAGATAGCCAGCAACCAGAGAACTTCCAGCCGCTAACCAAGGGTGAGTAGCTGGAGACAGAATTGTTGGCAGAGAAAGGTGCAAGCCCTGAGTGTCTGCCCAACTACCCATGGATTGTCACCTGTCCTGAACCACAGACTGCTGATGTTCAGGCACCAAGGCTGACAGTCAGGGAGAGTGTGATGCCAGATTTGGGAATGAGGTTATCAGGAGAGGGGGAGTCCCCTGAGATGCTGAAGCTATTGCCCAGCATGTATCAGGTGGATCCAGGTAGGTGTGGGAGTTCAGGTTAGGGCACTGGCCCTGAGACCGTGAGGGCTGACATGGATTGCTTCAGTTCTGACAGCCCCAGAGTTAAAGAATATGGGCAAGCGGCCCAAGGTACCAGAGGACGTCACACAGTGTATCCTAGTTGCAGAGGTGATCCCGACCTTACCATCCCTTGTAGATACCCACCAGGAGGAGCTACCGACCCCAGAAAAGTCTGCTACCCTGTGTGTGCCGGCGTGGAAGTGCTTTTTACCCCCTTCTGAGTTGATCCCTAAATGGGATACCCCAGAGCCACTACCTGCCTGTGGCCAAGGGGGTAGCAGTATGCTCCAGGATGGGATCCTAGTTCTCGAGACCCTGGATGTGTCCCCAAGATTGATGCCCTCAATTTGAGGTGGGTTGTTGAAAAGAATGGGGTTGGAGACTGTGGACACTTTCCTAAAGGATGGGTTGTTGAAAGGATTGAGGTTAGAGACATTGGACTTTTCCTGAAAGTTGGGCAACCACACACGAACTGGGCAAACCTATTACCCCCTCCAGGAGGAGGTCATGAACTGGGATTTATGCAGTGGCCACTTGGGCCAACATGTTTCCTTCTTTGGATGGGGACTTGGCTATGGGCTGCAGTTCAAGCCTATCATCCATCAGGATCATAGCCCCAGAACTGCTGTCTGGAAGGGGGGAAAAATGTCACAGACACCATTTTCTCAGCCTGGGTGTTGGGCCATTAAGCCACCGGACTGATGGATGCCAGCAATGGATTATCTGCACAAACACCTCTATTGTATTTGTAAATCTGCTTTGTTCCATTGTTTGCCAGATTAAGTTAATCCCATCTGATATGTGCTAGAGACGGCAGGATGTGTATTAGAAATTAAGCCTATTACACTCAGGAAACTACTGTTAGACCCATGTGGAGTTTATCTCTTGTGATTGTCTGTCACCCCCTCTCCTTTGTTACATTGTGCACACCCCCTCTGTATCTATCCCCTATAAATACTGATATCATTGTCAAAAATAAATCAGTTCACTGAGAGACATATAGAAATTGTATGGTCTCTTTATTTGGTTCCTGGTGGCTGCGGTACTGAACCTATCTCCACCCTACAGGTAACCTGTCCTGGTCAATAACACAGGAATGTTACGGGAACTCAGTGAAACGCTGATTCTTGATGGAAAGGCTCTGACTGATACCGAAGCCAGATATCAGGGTGCTGGTGTTGAGCTTCCAAAGAACCCAATGATCCTTGTGGCCAGTTAGCCTGTAGTCTATGGCCCCTACTCTTGGATCATCACGGGGCGCAGCACGCTTAGGGGTCATGATGTTTAACCAGTAGGCGATTGCCTTTTTGCTCCAGGCCATGGTTGGCCTGGACGCCATGCACTGTCGAAAAATCCTCATCGTATTTCCACCACGCCATGCCATCGTACTGTAGATGCAGTAGGCACTTCTAATTTCCTCCAAGTACAAAAAAAAGGGATGAGCACTGAGTATTGCATTTCTCCCCTATCATGCAGGCCATGATGGATAATGCCTAAAGCCAATTGTCAAAGCTCCGGGTGATACGCCTAATAATCCATTGCCTATCCCTACCCTCACCACGGGTGCTAAACTCTGAGGAGTCTGCAAAACGCAACAAAGGGAGGAGTGAGAAAATCTCAATAAACTCCATATGCCTTCTTCATCTCCTAAGGTAGGTGCACTCCGAGATTATCTAAAGAGCAACCTACTGTAGTTCTTAGAGACACGGCTGACACCCTGACTGCATCATCCTAGGCGGTAGGTGCCATCTGTAAGTCGTGTCCATGCACATGATGGGAGATTGTCTGTTTTGATCTTTCCATTCTTGTATCACAGTCTGAGCTGGAGCAATCGCAGCTGCAATTGCAAGACCTGCGGCTACAGGATTTTGACCGATCTCTTGATCTTTTGGGAAGGTAAGAAGAACTATTATTAGCACGTCTATGCCTGGGTGATGGGGTCATGTAAACCTGACCTACATCCTCACTCTCCTCCACTACTGGTCCTATATCGCTGTTTAAGTCATCAAGACCCATTCCCCCATGCCCATGGTCTGTCTGGCAGTGCTGTCTGCATAAGTCTACACTGTTGGGAGATGTCACCTGAGGGTGCGTCAACACGATTTTGTGAAACTGCAACCACCTTGTGTCTTTTGCCAGATAAAACGAAAGAGAGGGTACAGTTCCTCGAAGTAGCCTTTCTGGTCCTCGCTGGACTCGCCGCCCTTGTTACCTTAACGCCTCAGCTCGACTACTTTCCCTGTTATCCCTCATCATTTAACTTTCAATCTCCATATGCTTCCTCCACAGCGTAGTCATGCTGTTACTCGGTTCACTGCCATCCTGGTGCTGACCCTTCAAACCAGCAGCATTACTATCACCCACAATAGACTCAGGCACACATGCAAAGTCTCTTTTTGGAACTGCTGGGTTTTTAGCCATGCTCCTATTCTTATTGTGACCCCTACCACCCTTTGGGCAAGGGTGTGGGTTGGGTGGCTTAGTGGAGTGTCGGAGAGTATAAGCTGGTTTAAAGGTGTTTCAGAAGGTGTAGGCTAATCTGAGGAACCTACACCTGTTGCACCAGCTCGCTCAGCTCTCCTTTTATTATGAGGTGACAGCTGCTGTGGAATCAAACCCTCATCTGTATTGACGATATGTGACAACCCCTTCCCCTGGTAGGCTGCTCTGAACGCAAGCTGCAGTTCAGTCCTGCCAGAGGAGCATGGTTCCCCAAAACCTTCCAGACAGACAGCCACAGGAGACTGCATATGGGAGACAGCCAGGGGGTTCATTCTTCTGCAGGAGTGCCAAGGCAGTCCCCCAGCCACTTAACTTCGTGGCAGCTGGCCTTGGAGCGATCTACCTCCAGGAGGCGTTCTAGATCCGCTGGCTCCAAAGCATTCATGGTAGTGATGTAGATAAAATATAATCTATGGGCCAGGAATCGGTAAGACCTAAGGACAGGGGACAGCACTGAGGGAGTATATCAGAATACTGCAAATAAAGAGAACAATAATCTAATAGAGAAGGGAGGAAAGACAATCCCCAAGGAGGCAGCAACAGATATACAAAATGAATAAAAAGGGTGGAGGCTATAGGGAAAATTAGCCTAGGTAACTGGGACTACAACCTGGGGTTCAGAGCAGTTGCACTATTGTTTCGCCTATTTTTTATGTTCTCCTACGAAGCGTAGGAGAACATAAAAAATAGGCGAAACAATAGACACAAAATGACAAACACAAGACAGACAAATGGAACAGAAGAAGACAGAGGAAAACAAGAAAGAGACAAAATGCAAAACCCTTCAGACAGACAATCGGACTGACATTCTGGATGTCTGTAACACCACGATGGCCGGCCACAGAGTGACAAGATGGCCCCATTGCTTACCATACGCGGCCATCCAATCAAAGCTTGCCCAGACTCAGCCGGGTCATAGGACACTTCCAGCGATCCCAGGGATCCTGGGCCGCCCTCCGTGTCCCAAATTCTACTTGAATGTATAAAGTAGTGTGCCCATCAGTTGTATTCAATGGTGCCTTTGTGTATCCTAACCTGTGTAAATTAATATTGTAGATAATTGAGTACATAATGTAATATGCATGATCTTTATTGTATGTTTGTGTGGGTAAACTATATGGTGTATGTAACCCCTATAATGTATATATGTCTGCATTCTCTGCAGTGATTGTATGTATGTGACATATAAAATTAACATGGATTGTTTGAGGATTTGCATCATTTAATTTACAGAACATGCCCACAACTTTGAAGATGTTTTTTTTTTTTTATTGTGACGCAAACAGCAAATAGGACAAAATAACAGAAAAAGTCAATGTGCATTTCTATTCACCCCCCTAAAGTCAATACTATGTAGAGCCACCTTTTGCGGCAATCACAGCTCCAAGTCGCTTTGGATAAGTCTCTATGAGCTTGCCACATCTTACCACTGGAATTTTTGCCCATTCCTCCTTGCAAAACTGCTCCAGTTCCTTCAAGTTAGATGGTTTGAGCTTGTGAACAGCAATCTTTAAGTCAGACCACAGATTTTCTATTGGATTGATGTCTGGGCTTTGACTAGGCCATCCCAAGACATTTACATGTTTCCCCTTAAACCACTCAAGTGTTGCTTTAGCAGTGTGTTTGGGGTCATTGCCCTGCTGGAAGGTGAACCTCCATCCTAGCCTCAAATCACGCACAGAGTGGTACAGGTTTTGCTCAAGAATATCCCTGTATTCAGCACCATCCATCTTACCCTCAACTCTGACCAGTTTCCCAGTCCCGGCTGCTGAAAAACATCCCCACAGCATGATGCTGCCACCTCCATGTTTCACTATGGGGATGGTGTTCTTTGGGTGATGTGTTGGGTTTGCGCCAGACATAGCGTTTTCTTTGATGGTCGAAAAGTAAAATTTTAGTCTCATCAGAAAAGAGCACCTTCCTCCATACATTTTGGGAGTCTCCCACATGCCTTTTCGCAAACTCAAAACAAGCCATTTTGTTTTTTGCTGAAAGTAATGGCATACTTCTGGCCACTCTGCCATAAAGCCCAACTCTATGGACCTTACGGCTTATTGTTGTCCTATGTACAGATACTCCAGTCTCTGCTGTGGAACTCTGCAGCTCTTCCAGGGTTACCTTAGGTCTCTGTGCTGCCTCTCTGATTAATGCCCTCCTTGCCCGGTCCGTGAGTTTTGGTGGGCGTCCGTCTCTTGGCAGGTTTGCTGTTGTGCCATGTTCTTTCCTTTTGGTTTTGATAGATTTGATGGTGCTCCCGGGGATCACCAACGATTTGAATATTTTTTTATAACCTAACCCTGGCTTGTACTTCTCAACAACATTGTCCCTTAATTGTTTTCAGAGTTCCTTGGTCTTCATGGCAGTGTTTGGCTAGTGGTGCCTCTTGATTAGGTAATGCAGCCTCTGGGGCCTTTCAAAAAAGGTGTATATATGTAATGACAGATCATGTGACACTTAGATTGCACATAGGTGGATATGATTTCACTAATTATATGACTTCTGAAGGTAATTGGTTGCACCAGAGCTTTTTATGGGCTTTATAACAAAGGGAGTGAATACATACGCACATGCCAATTTTCTGTTTTCTATTTCTAAAAAATAGTTTTATATACGTATTTTTCTCATTTCACTTCACCTACTTAGACTATTGTGTTCTGATCCATCACATAAAATTCAGATTAACAAAACATTGAACTTAAGGCTGTAATGTAACAAAATAGGTAAAAAGTCAAGGGGGTGAATACGTTTACAAGGCACTGTAGGCATCCCGAGCATGCTTGAATCCCTTTATTGTATTTGTCTGCACCATGTCCAATGGAAGGCTGCTTGTGACCAACTGTAAAGGTTAAATTATCATTACAGGAAATACACAGAAAAAAATCAGGAAATTATCATTCACTGTGCACAGCAAAAATGCACCTGTATACACAAAAGAGATATGAGTACATACCATAAATTACAAACATCAAGTATACATATTATCACCCAAAATATTGTTTAGTATTAATGACAAATTTTGAGATCATGATGTTAAAAAATGATTTGCCTTTTTTCTTTATATATGTATTACAATATTTCAGTACAACTGTATCCATATGGAAGAGTACAATCAACATTGACAAATAACAGACTGTACAAGTCCAGAATGATTGATCAAAGAATTCACAGTTTTTAGATGTATATGGATAGTATACTCTTTGGTAGAAAATGTGATAATAAAAACAGATCTGAAGAAAAAGTTGTCACTGTGTCTGTTTTGTCTCTTATTTATGGAAAATGTAACTAAAAAGTTCAAGGGGATGGAATGAGATGGCAAGGTTATAAAACGCAGTAGGAAAAGGAAAGCAAATGTTGATTTTGCATTTAACACATTATTTAAATCCGAGAGGACCAATAGATCTCTCTGGAATGGACAGGTTTCTCAATATCAGCTGGCACCATGGCCATTATCTGAACATACTAGATTGAATTTTTTACTTGAACAACCATGGGGATAGACCATTTCCAAGCTTTTGCTACAGATGCTGCAGTCCCTTCTGGCGGTAGTGGTGGGCCAGTGGGGAGGGGCTGGAGCCTGGTGCAATAAGGGCGGTGGTGTTGGTGGGGCCGGTGGTGGCGACCAGCCAGACGCACTGCTGAGGGGAGGAGGAGGTGGGGTCAAGTCCAGCTAGTCCCCCTGGTAGGAGGGCCCTGGCGGGAGTCTCTGGAGGAGGGAGATAGTGGGGTCAAATCCAGCAGTGTGGCTGGAGGTCCTGCTGTGACCCCACTAGCCAGATGACATTCTCCTCCTCCAAACCAAGGTCCTCTGCTCCTCTTCTTTCCTCTTCCCCAGTTCCTGCTGGGCGGGGCTTGCTCCTCCACTTCCTGCTCTGATGGAGCCGACGCCCCCGCCACTGGCTCACCACTGGACCCAGACCTCCTTGTGCTGATAGATAGAAAAGAAAGGTATACGTTATTAGTATGATGAATAATACATTGTTTTGTGTGCATTTCCTAACTATCTGACATCTAGGCTTGAACCTGGATTATTCTCCTAATTGCAATTCAGATCAGCTATCATTTGCTAGATATGATCTATTCTTTGGTTCTTGGTCTTGATTGTTCTTGGCTCCTAACGCTATCTTGATTCCGGCTGCAGTCTGTACACTGATCTGTCAGCTTCATGGATTTGATGACGCATCCATCTATCCCTTGTTAATTCCATAGAGCTGACATGTCAGTTTCCTTGTTGGTCATCATGTACATGTGTAGTGTGTGTGATGTACATGTGGTGGCATGTTGTTTTATGTGATATTCACCTGACATGGAGGCTGGGTCCTGCTGGGCCACCAGTCCTTAAGCTCCAGCAGCGGGCACCTGGCTGAGAAGGTCCTTGGCCACCCTCTCCCACTCATTATAGTGCACAGTCACTTGCTTGTCCTCCTTGGCCATCACCTTCCTAACCTTGGCCCTGATGTCATCAAAACAGTGCTTGACGTACCTCACATACCTTTGCACTGTGCCCACTGCTGTTACCTTTGCCACTACCTCCTGGGCCCTAGGCCCTGACCTGACTTCCCTCCCCCCGCAAGGATCACAGGGAAACCACAGATGGCACCAAGGAGGACCACATTCTCCTGGTGCATGTATTTGTGGGCCCTGTGTTTGACCTTAGCCTCTTGCCCACCCGACTGTGGACAGGGATCCTTGTCTCTCTGACCTGTCCCTGATGCTTGTCCCTCCCCCAAACTACCACCCCCAGGATCAGGCCCCTCCCCCTTGTATCCCTGGTCTATATCTGCCTCCTCTCCACTATCCTCCTCGTCCACCACTTCCACCACCTCCTCCTCTCCACACCACCAACGTCACTTCCTTCTCCAACTCCTCTCCTCCACCACTCCTCACCTCCTCCTCCTCTACTCCACCACTCCCCAGGGACACCTCTCTCTCCTCTGCGTCTCTCCTCATCTCCTCCTCCCCGCCTCTCCACTCCTCTCCCCTCCTCTCTCCTCCCTCCATTTAAAAAAGTTTTTCTGTATATGTATGAGGAAAATAAAAAATGTGTGTATTTAATAACAGTTTAGAGGTGGTTACGGGTTTGAGGCTTCAGATAGCTCCGGAATTGGAGATGAACGGGAGCCCGTAGCACGCCCGCAGCCATACGGACGCGATACTGTGAGATGCGGGCTTGCAATTGAATCGGGCTCATAGTTTATAAGTTCACATACTCTATTCTACTCTAATGCACAGTGCATTGTAATTGTAAGGGGACAAGTAGAAAATGTAAAATGTGGTCTGTGAAGCTTATCTGCAGTAATCAAGTGGTCCACAAACTTCTACTCAACATATGGGTAGGAACAACTGCTTTATAGTATTTAGATTTATTGTAGCCAGAAAGCTGCCTCTGTGACCACAATTATATTAAACTGGATATATACAAACACACATATACAGAATATTTATATTTATTAAAGTTTATATGTGCATATACATATTTGAAGAACTCTAAGAGAACCAAAAGTTTAAATCACTGAGTGACCAGAATCTATGCAGTTAATTCTCTTCAATGTTTGTATTTGTTCAAGTTTATTTTATGTGTATGATGTGTTTTTTGATGTTTACTATATGTGGAGTCAATAATAAAAATGTAGGGGTAGTATCACTACCAGTAGCCACTTCCAGTAATGAACCGCGATACCCAGTACGCTCCCAGTCCAAACATGTAGACATCTCTAGTGGGCGCAAACTTGCGGTCTCTGCAATTCAGGCTCCAAAGACTTGTATGTGGAAGTTTGGTGCGCAAATTGAGATGTCAAGTATATTTAACCAGGCTGTTAGAGAGCAGTTGAAACACTTTGTTTTATGTGACAAAGGTCCAGTGGTGTTGAGTACTTTGTAAGTGATACCCCTTTGATCCATTGTCTTGTTCAGTTCAGACCACAATGCCTGTATATGCAAGACCAAGTTAATAAATAAATGTTTTGGATATTTATGGATGGCTGAAACGTACACTACACCCCGAGCTAGCCTACCTATCGTGACAGACCTCTCCACACCACAGTAAAGACCTACTGGTCTGGGGAGAGTGGTAGGACATCAACCAACAATCATAAACAACCATACCCCCTTTCCCGAGTACAGCCTCTCTGGCACCACTGGTCCTACTTGACAATAGACCCCCTACCAGGTATAATAACGGGATATCAACATCAAGATCAACATCTCTATTACCACTGACTTGTCGGTACCCCAGCCCCTGGGGCAACCATGTAGGCATCTCCTTGCTAGCCCATAATTGAAATTATCAGTACCACCTACTTCGCTGAATGATTATGGGCTGTCTCAGCTGAATAATCCTGTCAGTGCCTACCAGAACAACATGCTAGTTCCTATGGTATTTACTACCAAATTACTTATTAGTGTATAAACATGTGTAAGGATAATTGAAAGGGTTTATTTAAAATATTCATTTATTAGGCTCGGGTAACAACGGCAAATTAAAATTCATAAAAAATCCAGGATTGGAACATAAAGTTTAAAAGAAGGCTAGGTTGTATGAGATAAGTTAACCACTAGAAAATTATATCAAACTCTTAATAGAGGGGTATCCTTATCTCTCCTATTACTCCTGTGTCAGGGTGTGGATGAATAGTAATTCAACCTGGTGTGTGGTCCTCCTAGTAAAGTCCTTTCAAAAGGTTAATATAAGGTTCCTACTGACTGATAGGTAGTGATAGGATATGAAGTGAGGAGAGAATCACAGTAGGCATAGGTATCTACCAATATGTGGTTGATAACCTCTTTTCAGTTATAAAGCTCATGTGGCTCCCCTGTTAGAAGAGTTTATCAACTCTGCAAATGCTCTTATCACTGCATAAACCCCTTCCAGGGGAATGGAGCTAACGCTTAAGCTCTCAATACACAAACTACCTACTGGTAGTAATCTGTGCCCTATCAGTCATCCTAGGAAAACCTGTATCCTTTAGTAAGCCTTTCACCATAGCACACATGCGATCTTTCAGGCATTTGGATAAGGACAGGGAGGGTAACCACACACAATAGACACATACACACAGTCTGTTAGGAATGAACGCCAGCGTGCCCTATGCGTAGGGACAGGCTACGTCATCAAAAGGCTTTCAATTATCCTTACCCATGCCTACCAGAACAACAGCAGATTGACCATGGGTACTAAAGGTGAATATTCGAACTTGCCAAAAGTTGCGCAAACAATGTTTGCTTATGGAAATGTCCCACTGTTCCTTTGTATTAAGAACTGTATAAAATTAGAAGCCCAAAAATAAAGTTTAAGCTCTCTTTTGGAACATTTGTTTTACAATAGGTTTGCGTATTATGCATATAGTTTGAAATTGACTATGTAGTATATAGAAGGTGTTTACCTCTTCCTCCCCATACACATACATAGTCCTCACCTCCCTTAGCTTTCTTCTCTGCTGTGCTCCTCAGATACTTTGCTTATTCTGTTGATCTCTGATATTTGTCTCCTTGGGGAAGGCACTGCAGCAACAGTTGGAGGGCCCGTAGGCCACCCCAGGGGGGTTGGCAGGAGGGGCCTCTTGACTGGGCAAAACCAGGTATGGGTAGGAGGTGGCTAGCTGGGGAGGTGAGTCATTTAAAGGATTTTGGCACCATTACCGCCATTATGCCCCCTAGTTAGTGTTAAGTATTTTTCCTTTGCCTTCCTTTCATTTCCTTTGCTCACTTTTTCTTTCTCTCTCCCCTTTCTCCCATTCACTTCCCTCCTGCCAGTGGTCTCGACCGGTAAACTGCTGGCAGCATGCCAGCTTGAGGACTCGTCGGCAGGAGGAGAGAGTACATCCCTTGGTGGTCTCCCCAGGCGCCAGAAGGCAGCGCAACACGATCGGCTGGCGTGGTGAGCCTGGGGGGATCATGGGGATAGGGAGACGGTGCAGCAGTAAAGATTGCGCTGCTGTGCCTGCATCAGCTCGAGGAGCTGCTGCAGGAGGGAGCAGAAGTCCTCCAGCGGTTCGCTGGGCTCTGGAGCACAGGTGCCTCCATCGGATGGGGCTGCGAGCCCAGGGGATTATGGGACGTGTAGTCCTCTCCTGTGAGGCGGCTAGACAGTGCCAGATGAGCACCACTAGCCTGCAGGGAGAGGCTACAGCTCACTCCAGACTGCCAGTGAAGAAGTTAGGGCTCTGACAACTCCCCCTCCCCCCCACAGGCAAGATCCTTTACATTAACCCCTTAATTTCCTACCCTTTAACCCTCCCTCACCACCTCCTTTTCCACAGGTATATGCCACTATGGCACATATGCAAGTAGTAGGAACTTAGCATATTATGGGGATTGTTATAGTATAAAGCATGGGTTTTTATGATGTTATAGAATAGTATTATGATTAATGGTCATCTGCGGCTTAAGAGTTGCAGAGGGTGTCACAGCTGATGCGGTAAGCTGAGCTGTAGTCCCCGGCGGCCCACCGGGCGGGAACATTGGTATCGTCAACAGACGGCGTGGTGCCCGGGGGGATCTAGGGATTTTTTGTCTCCTCATGTGGTTTTGACACACAGTGTTAAGGGAACGCTGGCTGACCGCAGGGAGAATGTACTGCTCGGCAACTTATTAGGGGGAGCTTACACCCTGGCAGCTCCCAGGGGCAATTTAGCTTTCACCCATTATGCCCGGCTCTTGGCCTTGGTATTAGGCATTATGGGTTATCACGACATGGTGGGGCCTCCCCCCCACCTTAGTGGTAACTAAGATGGCCATTGCCCATTAAGTCTGCTTGTTTACAAATCATCGGCCTGATAGGGGGGTTAATCCCCTCTTACCTATGCATTTGGCAAACAGGACTGCACATGTATCTCAGTGGGAAAATAAATAATCTAGTCCTATCATAGTGTAGAGTATATTTAGTATCATGCATGGTTAGGATTATAAGAAAAGGCATTAGGGTTCGCCCCATGGGCAACACATATAAGGTTCACGGGTGCCCAGGGGAAACATTAGGTCCACTGTAGGAGGATCTGGCAACCACTTTAGTATATTTGCCATAATGACCAGTGTTTCAGGTAGATGGGGCCCGTAGTGTAGGCTCTATTGTACGGCACACAATCAGAAGCAGTCGGGTATTATACATCCTTTAAAGCCTGTACCGGGAGTGGTTTAAAATTTGCCTCCCCATGATCGCAGTTTAATGCAATGCAGTGGCGGTGCTGTTGGGTCAGTTGAGGTGGGGGGCTACTAGTATATTACATATAGTCACCATTTGTTATCCATATAGGCACCTTAACATGGATAGGTAAAAAATTGGGGTCCTAAATTATTCCCCCGGGGGTCTGTTTCTTTTCGTTAGCGGCAGTCAGTCCTGTACTCCTGCTGCCTGAGTAAGCAAGCAGGCCTAGTGGGTACCATGGTGGTGTCATGCAGCTAGTTATTCAGCTTAGGCTTAGAAGCCCTATATTCCCATGCCCAGGTTGGTATGAAACCCGGGCCTCATTAAACTTGTCCCGTAGCGGCATCTTGTGACCGTATGACTGTGGGTTTCTAATTTGTCCTTGTTTAGAGCTAGTGTAGTATTTATGCCGAAGGATGAGGCTCTGAGACGCTAGCCCATAAACCACTCTCACGCTGACGGACGGGCGTGTGCGAATCCATCCAGTCATCCTGTAGTTATGGCTTTTACAGAGCCCTGTATAAGAGTTTCCATCGCTAAGAATGGCATTTATTTCAAAGTATTAGGGGTTTTAATTGTGATTCTATCGGTTTGTATCCTGTATTAAGGCATATTCATAAAGCCTTGTAGATTATATTCTTGCCCATGTGAGGTGTATTAGATGTATTAACTCTTTTAGTTCCTGAATTGCGATATCGCGAAAATCCTGAAGTATATCCAAGTATGTTTGCTTTTTCGGCTGATTTAATAGCCGTTAGTCTTGTGGGCTACATTTTGGGTTACTGCCTTTCCGTTCTCTGCGCTGGTTTACAATTTGTGGACTGAGGAGTATATACGGGTTATTATGAATGTGTTTTGGGGCATTTTCAACAACGGCACCACGTCAGCGCTTGTTAGTAGCTTGCTTTAAAATGTTCAACCTTACCGCCCTTGGGGAGTTGGCTGGCATATGGGGCCATAAGCCCATATATTTAGGTTGGGTTACCAGGCGATGTCAAAAGGGTTAGGTCGTGGAGGCGAGGAGGCCTTAGGAGTTGTAGGGCCAATTTCTCCCGTTGTGCTCTTCTGGATGATGGTGCACTAGTCTTGGGTTTGGGGTGCTATTACTTTATCATTATACTGTTCCCACCTTATTGTCTTGCAGCTGTTTACAATTAGACTCCTGAAGGTGGGCCTAAGGTGGGGTAGCAGAGGTGTTTGCGTCTGGTATTATAGGAGTAGGTGCGCTAGGCTACCAATGTATATGCAGACAAGCATTTTTATATGTAATTCTGTCTCTGTGGTTCTCTGCACAGACTTGTTTACCCTAGTTATTGCCTGGTAGTGATGGCTCATATGCTGGTAGGCTTTGTACTGCTGTTAGCGGGTTCCCGAATATGGTGGTGGTTTGGCTAGTATGGGTGCACTTTTGCCCGGTATTCATTGGTTGGTCAATTTTATTCTTCTCTTCACACTATTAGGTGGTGTCTCAGATAATGGAAGACTTGAAAGATCGGCTGTGTATTGTCTTAGGTGGTATCGCTCCTTCAGCCACTTCGGTTGTATCAATGTTTATCAGTCAGGGGTGTATTAGAAGCTATGGTATAGTGTATAGTGTTAATAGGTACTTGGCTTCAGAGATCCTTCTAGAGTTATGCAGGCTTGTTGGCGGAGGATCAAAGGACAGGAAATTGTGTGTTCAGATAACTTGGCTGTAGTGCAGTCTTTTTACGGTCCAGTAGGTATTGCCTCGTTCAGGGCTACGTCGTTGGACATGCTTTGCTCAGTACCGATAATGGAGCATATAGTGCAAAAGACATGCAGGTACCATTTTGCATGTCAGGATGGGTGACTGGTCCTTTTGTTGTGCACACCTCAGGCTGCTGGCCAGAGTGCTAGGACGGCAAGTTTGGGCACGGGGTACACGTCTGGGTATGCGAGCAGGCAGTGGCAAGGTTGGGGGTTCTCGGTAACCCAAGGCCCAAAGGATGTGTCCCCCGAAGGTGGTGCATCGGATGGAAGCCGGGGGCCTCTCGGGAACGGGCTCTGTTAATTAGTCCTGACGAAGGAATGAATGGGGAAAAGCGTGGCCGCCTCAGGTGCCTGGTTTTGGAATCCAAAAGGGCATCATGTGACCCTATGGCTGGTTTGGAGATCAAAAGGATGATCGTATGAACATATGACCGGTCTTGGGAACCAAAAGATGATCATATGACCATGTGGTTGGATACTACAGAGGTCTTTGAAAAATCGGAAGCCTTGCAGTTCTTTACACCATCTCTTTCCCGCTGGTCGGATGGTGACAAGAGGTTAGTTGGTATACAGGCAAGGTATGTCAACCTCAAGTGACTGGTCTGGCGATCCAAGGTGATCATTTGACAGCGGCGGTCCAAGACGGAGCAGGTGGGTGAAGGGAGGTAGTTACAGTGTGACAGGCATGCTGTTTGCTCCCCCTTCGTGGATTACGGCTCTCTTGGGACAAATCGCATAGTTGGTTTTGCGCTATTCCTTACTTGAAGTAGGGTCGGTTTTCTATGATTACGATCTACGGAGCTGGAGACTGCAAGCAGCGTTTGGGCGTATTCCGCATTGGAACTTGGTACCCACTCACTTGGGCAGATGCAAGCACCGTAACAGCCCTACGGGCTTGTGGGAGAATGTGGTTTGGAGAATTGCAAGGTCATGGACCATGGGTAAATCTGACCAGGTATGCACTTTGCTTCAGTTGTCAATCATGGCCCGCAGCTGGGCAACCCCCCGGTTTGAATGGAGGTATAATCAGTGTCCATGGAGTGGGTAATGACATCAGTCGGATGAGCGGGTAGCAAGTGGCACTTCCCTCTTCCTACCTTGGTATTGACCAGAGTGGTTGTAACAATCCTGGTAACGCACCAGTCCAGCAACGGGTTTATCAAGGGCCAAAAGGATCAGTCATGGTAGTATTTGCCTTATACGTTAAGTTACATGATTGATCTGGGTAAGAAAACAGTTGGATTCGAGTGCAGCACTGCTTGGGCTCAACTTCATGAGCAGATATGGAGCTCATAGTGCTGGTGTTTTAAGGGGGTATACAGCTGGTCATGGCATTTTTTGGGGTATTCTGCCGTTTCTCCGTGGCAGACGGTGAGGAGAGTCGCCGGGACAGTGGTAAAATGGGTGAGATCCTACCCTATGGTGGTACGGATGTTCCAATACGGTAGGCCCTGGACAAGGATTCAGGGAGTAGGGTGTACGGTCTCTGGCGAGGCTCCTCCCCTCACGGGGTTATGTTTATTTATTTATTGTTATGGTTATTATGTCAGTTTGTGTTTACCAATAAACGCTGTGGCCAGTTATCCTCCCAAGAAGTGGTCTGTGTCTAATCATTATATTTAATAGGTGATTGTGTATAAACCCCTTATGTGCACATACCAGCTGGGCCTTGCTTAGGTCATTAAGGGCCCGTAGGCCACCCCAGGGGGGTTGGAAGGAGGGGGTCTCTTGACCGGGTAAGACCGGGTATGGGTAGGAGGTGTCTAGATGGGGGAGGTGGAGTCATTTAAAGGATTTTGGCGCGATTGCTGCCATTATGCCTCCAGCTAGCCATGTGTTAAGATACCCACCCATCCCTATATTATTGTTGTTTTAAGTTATGTATATGTTTTTAATTTATAATAAATAAATAAATAAAAAAATCTAAGGTTGAGTAATTGCAAGTTGGAGGTGTTATCTTGTATATCGTCTTAAGCACTTGTTGGTTATTATTTAAGTTTATATAATATGATGGCAAATTATGTTTTATGTAGTTGTCACAGTGGCGGGTGGTGAGGGGAGTCACCGGGACAATGGTAAAATGGGTGAGCTCCTACCCTACGGTGGTACGGATGTTCCAACATGGTAGGCCCTGGAAAAGGCTTCAGGGTGTAGGGCCTACTGTCTCTGTCCAGGCTCCTCCCATCACATGGTTATGTTTATTTATTTATAGTTATGGTTATTATGTCAGTTTGTGTTTACCAATAAATGCTGGGGCCAGTTATCCTCCCAAGAAGTGGTCTGTGTCTAATTATTATATTTAATAGGTGATTGTGTGTAAACCCCTTATGTGCACATACCAACTGGGCCTTGCTTAGGTCATCACCAGTACCATCTCCATACGCATCATGTGGATCACTTATCACATCCACTCCCTGCAGTTTGATGATGTCACAGGAGGGGAGCAAAACATATTACAAAATACAGAATATCATGTGTATTATACAATTAAATCTACATACATGCACTCCAAGTTAGGGAATGCATATATGTATGTATAGATTTGTCAGTATAACCAACAACAGAAAAAAAGAAAGACACATACATTTGTGGCTCTCAACTGGGCTACGTAATATTATGTAAAGGGTATTTAAAACATTGTAAAATACAAAAAAAGAAAGATGGGAATAATGACTTAAACTATTACAATTACTCAAGCATTGCAATCCCACATACTTTATTAGCAAGTAGCAAATAATTATAAAGAGTAGTGACATTACTTAGACCAGGTGAGTGCCACAAATGTATGTATCTTCTTTTTTTGGTTACAGTGCCTGACCTATGTATCTTGTAGTATTGTTGCAATGTTTGTATATTCAACATATAGCTGCAGTGTCTGTTTGTATATGTATTTGTGATACTGTGTATCACTGTCGCAGTGTGTGCAAGACCTTTGCATTGTGTAATGTTGTTGCTCTGTGTGTGACCGTATACTGTGTTGTATTGCTGTAGTGTGTGGACCTTTATATTGTGTGTTACCGTTGCATTGTGTATGAACTCTGTATTGTGATGACCTGTATATTGCGTGTTATTATCGCAGTGTTTGCCCTTTATATTATGTGTTACCATTGAATTGTGTAATTGTGTATGACCTCTGTATTGTGATGACCTATATATTGTGTGTTATTATTGCAGAATGTGCCTTTTATATTATGTGTTACCATTGCATTGTGTATGACCTCTGTATTGTGATGACCTGCATATTGTGTGTTATGATTGCAGTGTGTGCCCTTTATATTATGTGTTACTATTGAATTGTGTATGACCTCTGTATTGTGATGACATGTATATTGTGTGTTAGCATTGCAGTGTGTGCCCTTTATATTATGTGTTGCTGTTTCAGTGTGCATGACTGTATTGTGATGACTTGTATCCTCTGTGTTGCTGTTGTAGTGTATATGGCCTCTCAGATGCGATAACCTGTATATTGTGTGTCATTGTTGCAATGTGTGACCTTTATATTATGTGTTCCTGTGGAATTGTGTATGAACTCTGTATTGTGATGACCTGTATAGTGTGTGTTATTATTACAGTGTGTGCCCTTTATATTATGTCTTACGGTTGAATAGTATATGATTTCTGTATTGTGATGACCTATATATTGTGTGTTATTATTGCAGTGTGTGCCCTTTATATTATGTGTTACTATTGAATTGTGTATGACCTCTGTATTGTGATGACCTATATATTGTGTGTTATTATTGCAGTGTGTGCCCTTTATATTATGTGTTACTATTGAATTGTGTATGACCTCTGTATTGTGATGACCTATATATTGTGTGTTATCATTGCAGTGTGTGCCCTTTATATTATGTGTTACTATTGAATTGTGTATGACCTCTGTATTGTGATGACCTATATATTGTGTGTTATCATTGCAGTGTGTGCCCTTTATATTATGTGTTGCTGTTTCAGTGTGCATGACTGTATTGTGATGACTTGTATCCTCTGTGTTGCTGTTGTAGTGTATATGGCCTCTCAGATGCGATAACCTGTATATTGTGTGTCATTGTTGCAATGTGTGACCTTTATATTATGTGTTCCTGTGGAATTGTGTATGAACTCTGTATTGTGATGACCTGTATAGTGTGTGTTATTATTACAGTGTGTGCCCTTTATATTATGTCTTACGGTTGAATAGTATATGATTTCTGTATTGTGATGACCTATATATTGTGTGTTATTATTGCAGTGTGTGCCCTTTATATTATGTGTTACTATTGAATTGTGTATGACCTCTGTATTGTGATGACCTATATATTGTGTGTTATCATTGCAGTGTGTGCCCTTTATATTATGTGTTACTATTGAATTGTGTATGACCTCTGTATTGTGATGACCTATATATTGTGTGTTATCATTGCAGTGTGTGCCCTTTATATTATGTGTTGCTGTTTCAGTGTGCATGACTCTGTATTGTGATGACTTGTATCCTCTGTGTTGCTGTTGTAGTGTATAGTATATGGCCTCTCTCATGCGATAACCTGTATATTGTGTGTCATTATTGCAGTGTGTGCCCTTTATATTATGTGTTACTGTTGCATTGTGTATGACCTCTGTATTGTGATGACTTGTATCCTCTGTGTTGCTGTTGTAGTGTATATGGCCTCTCAGATGCGATAACCTGCATATTGTGTGTCATTGTTGCAATGTGTGACCTTTATATTATGTGTTGTTATTATAATGTATATGACCTCTATATTGTAATAACCTGTATACTGTGCATTACACTGCAGGGCAGATGCCGTTGTCCTGATATAAACGTGCCCCAATGAACAGTACATGGCTGGAATTGGCTCATAAAGCATTTATCACAGGTGTCCCATACAGAGCAGATTTAGCCCCTGCAGTAGAAAGATGCCTCTGTATGTGAGTGGATTTTCCCTCTTCTGACATAAGACTAATGTTGATATAACATTAATGTTCTCCAATCATGACCTCCCCATACACCTCATCCATCGCCCTCTACTCGTCCCCTGGTGAGGAAGGATGGCTCTATCTTGTCACTGCCAGTTAACTACGTACATGATTTAATACATTTATTTCATTTCTGTCTCCTTACTTGATCCACTCTTCCTTTGTGGATGTTCTTGTAATGTTCCTCTTGTTTTCTTGCTTATCATTCTCCCGTCTCATCTGTTATCTTCCTTGTTTTTAAATGATTCCATTTTCTTTTGTTTTTTTCACTTACTATTTTTCTCTCTGGCATTTTTTTATTCTCTGTCCCCAACAGTGTTCTGTAGCAATTGTATAAATAATGTTTTATTACATATTATATATTGTGATGTTTATTCATCCATAATTCAAAACACACACACGCATATATATATATATATATATATATACAGTATTTCACAAAAGTGAGTACACCCCTCGCATTTTTGTAAATATTTTAATATATCTTATCATATGACAAGACTGCAGAATTGACACTCTGCTACAAAGTGTACAGACTGTATAACAGTATAAATTTGCGGTCCTTCAAAATAACTCAACACACAGCCATTAATATCTAAACCGTTGTCAACAAAAGTGAGTACACCCGTAAGTGAAAATGTCCAAATTGGGCCCAATGTATCAATATTTTGTGTGGCCACCATTATTCTCCAGCACTGCCTTAACCCTCATGGGCATGGAGTTCACCAGAGCTTCACAGGTTGCCACTTGAGTCCTCTTCCACTCCTCCATGATGACATAATGGAGCTGGAGGATGTTAAAGACCTTGCACTCCCCAATCTTTTGTTTTAGGATGCCCCACAGATGCTAAATAGGTTTAGGTCTGGTGACATGATTGGCCAGTCCATCAACTTTACCTTCAGCTTCTTTAGCCAGGCAGTGGTCATCTTGGAGGTGTGTTTGGGGTCGTTATCATGTTGGAATACTGTCCTGTGGCCCAGTCTCCATAGGAAGGGAGGGGATCATGCTCTGCTTCAGTCTGTCACAGTACATGTTGGCATTCATGGTTCCCTCCATGAACTGTAGCTCCCCAGTCCCGGCAGCACTCATTTTTGTAAGATACAGGCATCTAGAACATATCCTGTCTGGCTTCTGGAAGGTCCTTTTGGCTCCTAAGTTTCAGATATTTTTATCCACCCCTCCACACCTGTAATATATATATATATATTAGCGAATTGCCCGTCAAAAAATGACGGCAATGAAATTGTAAGGTAGCTAATGCTGTTTGGTGTATAATAATGAAATATGTAATACATTACTAAAATAATATACTTTACCTATTTTGAAGCATTGTGTTGAAGAGCTGTCAATCTGTTTTGAGGTTGCTGCAGCATTAGTGGTGTGGAGCTGCTGTGTAAGCGTGCTTAATGTGTGCAGTGTAATACTGTGCGTGCGCGAGACCAAACCGTTAGCGTAGTCGTGTACTTCCGCATTGGCGTAAAATGGCGGGTTATCTGTGGTATGCGTTTTTGCGGATTATCCGTCGATGCTTCGTGGTGTTTTTCAAGTTTCGTGTGGTGTTTTGCGAGTGTGTTGTGGTGTTTTACGTGTTGAGAGTGCTGTAGCCTCGTTTTTGTTTTTTTTCGGCGGCCATTTTTTCTCTCGCTTAGCGATTTTATTATTGTGTAAAGTGTGTTATTTTTATTTAAATGAAGGTGTAACTTGTTTTTTTGAGGTGGTGGATGGTTCTTCTTGCTGTAGGTAAGCTTTTTATGTGTGTGTTGTGTGTATTTATTGTGTTTTAAATGTTTGTATGTCGGCGTGTTGCGTCCGATGTTTGCGAGTTCGTAATGTGTGTTAACGTGTCTCGTATGGTGTTTGCGTGTGTAGCCTCGTTTTCGTTTTGTTCGTCGGCCATTTTTTGTGTCGCTTAGCAAATTGTTTAGTGTCTAAACTGTTTTATTTTGAGTAAAATTAAGGTGTAAGGTGCATTTTTGAGGTCCTGGATGCTTCCTGTTGCTGTAGGTAAGGTTTTTATGTATGTGCTGTGTGTATGTATTGTGTTTTTAATTTTGTAATGTTCGCGAGTTGCGTCCGAGTGTTGCGAGGCCGTAATGTGTGTGAACGTGTGTCATATGTTGTTTGCGAGTGTCGTAATGTGTGTGTCGTGCTCTTTGGGTTGCGGCGTGAACTTTGCGAGGGTCGCAGTTCCTGCCAGCAACTGAGACCCTCGCCCAGTGCCCTCGCTTTGCGAGGGCTGCGGCTCGCGCCCTCGCTATGCGAGGGCCGCGGCTCGCTACGCGAGCCCGCAGCGTTAGCAACAACTCGTACGCTCACAACTATATATGTGATATATATATATATATATATATATATATATATATATACAGTCAGGTCCATAAATATTGGGACATCGACACAATTCTAAACTTTTTGGCTCTATACACCACCACAATGGATTTGAAATTAAACGAACAAGGTGTGCTTTAACTGCAGACTTTCAGCTTTAATTTAAGGGTATTTACATCCAAATCCGGTGAACGGTGTAGTAATTACAAAAGTTTGTATATGTGCCTCCCACTTTTTAACGGACCAATAGTAATGGGACAATTGGCTGCTCAGCTGTTCCAAGGCCAGGTGTGTGTTATTTCCTCATTATCCCATTTACAAGGAGCAGATAAAAGGTCCAGAGTTCGTTTCAAGTGTGCTATTTGCATTTGGAATCTGTTGCTGTCAACTCTCAATATGAGATCCAAAGAGCTGTCACTATCAGTGAAGCAAGCCATCATTAGGCTGAAAAAACAAAACAAACCCATCAGAAAGATAGCAAAAACATTAGGTTTGGCCAAATCAACTGTTTGGAACATCCATAAAAAGAAAGAATGCACCGTGAGCTCAGCAACACCAAAAGACCCGGAAGACCACGGAAAACAACTGTGGTGGATGACCAAAGAATTCTTTCCCTGGTGAAGAAAACACCCTTCACAACAGTTGGCCAGATCCAGAACACTCTCCAGGAGGTAGGTGTATGTGTGTCAAAGTCAACAATCAAGATAAGACTTCACCAGAGTAAATACAGAGGGCTCACCACAAGATGTAAACCATTGGTGAGCCTCAAAAACAGGAAGGCCAGATCAGAGTTTGCCAAACAACATCTAAAAAAGCCTTCACAGTTCTGGAACAACATCCTATGGACAGATGAGACCAAGCTCAACTTGTACCAGGGTGAGTGGAAGAGAAGAGTATGGAGAAGGAAAGGAACTACTCATGATCCAAAGCATACAACCTCATCAGTGAAGCATGGTGGTGGTAGTGTCATGCGTGGGCATGTATGGCTGCCAATGGAACTGGTTTTCTTGTATTTATTGATGATGTGACTGCTGACAAAAGCAGCAGGATGAATTCTGAAATGTTTCAGACAATATTATCTGCTCACATTCAGCCAAATGCTTCAGAACTCATTGGACGGCGCTTCACAGTGCAGATGGACAATGACCCGAAGCATACTGCAAAATCAACCAAAGAGTTTTTTAACGGAAAAAAGTGGAATGCTATGCAATGACCAAGTCAATCACCTGACCTGAATCCGATTGAGCATGCATTTCACTTGCTGAAGACAAAACTGAAGGGAAAATGCCCCAAGAACAAGCAGGAACTGAAGACAGTTGCAATAGAGGTCTGGCAGAGTATCACCAGGGATGAAACCCAGCGTCTGGTGATGTCTATGCGTTCCAGACTTCAGGCTGTAATTGACTACAAAGGATTTGCAACCAAGTATTAAAAACGGAAAGTTTGATTTATGCCTGTTAATCTGTCCCATTACTTTTGGTCCCTTAAAAAGTGGGAGGCACATATACAAACTGTTGTAATTCCTACATCGTTCACCTGATTTGGATGTAAATACCGTCAAATTAAAGCTGAAAATCTGCAGGTAAAGCACATCTTGTTTGTTTAATTTAAAATCCATTGTGGTGGTGTATAGAGCCAAAAAGATTAGAATTGTGTCAATGTCCCAATATTTATGGACCTGACTGTATATATATAAAATCTTATCCCTGAGGAAGAGACACAGGACGAAACTTCACAGAGAATATAAGACATATACTGTACTAACCTACGTTGGTGAATATATATTTGTTAATTATTTGGATTATTTTTGTACCTCAGTGTCTATACAGTTTGGTATTTTTATCGATTTATGTATGAGTATACCTACTGTCATATTTGACCAATGATAACATGAAGGTCAATCAAATGCATGCATGATAAAGAGTGTTATTTCTCTCAGCTCATTACTATCAAAAAGTCATGTAGTCCAGTCATGGGTGTAGGAACCTCCCCGATTTCTCATTGTGTGTATGTATGCTGTTAATTGTTCTGTGTATCAAGTGAGCTGTATCCCCCCAGAATTATTTTGCTTCCTTCACCCCTGATTCCAGTGCAACATAGTATTGGTCTTCATTTGGACCAATTTCCCATCTAATGTCCCGTCTTACCAGTTGCCTGTTTAACTTATACTTAATACCTTTACATCTGTCACCCTCCTGTATCACACCCAAACCCTTTTGTAAGTGTGCAAGTTTCCAATCTTGTAAGGTGCTTTGGAAAAAAGCTCTACTACATACGTTTGATTTTAAGCTCAAAGAAAATGTCCTCCATTCTTTTGCAATGTGTTAATGTTGTTTTTGCCTTTTATACTTATATTTATACTTATTTTTGGGACAGAGGAGAAAAAAGATGACAGAGAAAAAACTAGTTAGTGAAAAAAACAAAAGACAATAAAAATATATATTACGGTTACGGGAAAAGTGATTGAAATGCCCACCTCTGACAATATCTGCAACATGACTCAGGGAGATCCTATTAGTGCTGTCCCTGGCTAATCACCCCCCACCCCCCCACCAACACCACCACCACCCCACTACTCACTCCCCTACCTTATAACAATAAATGATGAACTGGACACCAGGTTGGGAGTAAAACAGGCCACAGCATATTTATTGTTTTAATATTAACAAATTAACTCCTAGGAGGAGGATCCTGGCCAGATGTAGTGACCTCACGCCCTGAGCACACTCCCAGGACACCAATCCTGTCCTTTACCACGCCCCTGAGGGAAGGGGGGAAAGGACCCCCTTCTTTACCTCCTGGCCAGGGCACCTTCCCCACCCGCCACGGAGCGGCCAAGTGATGCCTCAGATGGCTACGATTCACCCCATAGCTGTAAAAGCCCGCTGACCTCCCTCTCTGAAATCGAGCACCATCTGCTCTCAGCCTATATGTGTTGTGTACTCCATCTGGCAGAAAACACAAACCTGCGTCCTTTTCCTCAAAATATTTGTGCCGAAGCGCCACAAAACCCTGTTTTCTAACAAAAAGGAACATCAATTTATTAACTTTTTGGCACGCCTTATCCAAGTTGGCGGGGTTCCTGGCACTCCTCAACACACGCCTCTTTATCATTTCTGACTAGATGATAAACACACCTATAAACTTATCCAACCAGCTTAACAAGTCTTGCTTCATGTCCCTAACCATCTTCTTCATTGGGACAGTACCCAGGTTGTTGCCCCCAGCATGTATCAGGATAATGCTAGGGTGACCCCAACAGTGGGTGTGTGTGTCCAGTAGCCCACTCACCTGCAGCCACTGTAAGCCTCGGACTCCAATCCAGCTCACCTGCATAACCTCATCCGGGATCCCTGCATGTACCTGCGGATCCTTGCATGTAACTGCAGAGAACCAGTGAGCCTGTTGCACGTACGAGTGTCCGATAGTCCACAGCTGTTTCCTCTGGCCTGTAATGACAATATTACCTTCTGCTAGCCACGGCTAGAACCCCCCGGCTGTTGGTCCCACATAAGTTAAAAATCGTCTGGATTCCCATCTCCCAATTCTCTTGATCATCTCCTCAGGCCAGCCTAAGCATGCAGCCTCAGTGGTTGTCCCTATCCTACAGGAGTGGGTATCAAATTCCGACTGGTTAAAACCCAAAAGCTGTAAGTCAAACCTCAGTACTCTAGAGAATTTTTAACGGGAGAGCTCCATGCCATTCTCATGCTCCAAGAGCGGCCCTGAAACCCCCAGGAGCCGCTGTAAGTAGAGCCTCACACAGTCAAAGACAACAGTCTGTGTCTTTTCCCTCTTGATCCATATTGGATCTCCTTAACCACACTTTTACACTACCACCTTGGAGATAGACATCCACTAGATGTATCATTGGAATCATGGCGTTGAGCCGAAATGGCCACCGCCTTCTCGCTCCACGACATTGTGGGCCTGGATTTCATACATTGATGGAAATCCTCATCATATCTCCACCTCGCAAGCCCGCCATACGTGCGGTATGCACCTCTGATGTCATCCAGGTATACGAACAATGACGAGCATTGCTCTGGGAATTGACCCCAATGACACATACCAGTATGGAGAACACTTGTAACCAGTTGTCAAACATTCTGGGCATACGCTTAACGCCACCACCCCCCACCCCCTCAAACTGTTGGACTGAGGGATCCCCCCTGCAACCTTAACCGCGCTGGAGGTTCCAGCTGTTGCTGCTGAATGGCCTGGCGAAGCCTGTTCTAGCCCTCCACTACAGCTTGCGCCGTAGGTGTATGAATGCTGTAATCGATTTAGAGAAAAGGAGAGGACTGTACTTTGTGGTGGACCTCCTGGTGGGTCTTACAGTTCTGGTCATTGTGGCAACACCAGCATGGTTCGTGGCCGCAACCCTTTCCACTTGCTGCTCTTTCTCTCTCCCTGCTTTGCTGCCTCAGCAGAGTTCATAAACGAAAAAAGGGGGATAGGTACTCCTAGTGCAGATTATTCCACAGGACTTGATAATAACTTGTCACAACTCGATTGGTTGGTCTCTCACCTGCAATGATCTCAAAGTTATGAGGTATTTTAAATTATACACAGCAGTCTAGTCGGTGTTTGGACTTTCCTTCTTCATATATTTTCTCGTTCTTCATCTCATGGTTCAGTGTAGTTCTTCTGGTCCAATGTTCATATCAATAATATGTGTTTTGTCAGATTTCTGACAATGTGTTGATATAAATATAAACTCAATGTATAGTGTCCAGTGTCAAAACAAGATGACTACCAATTCCTTTATTGTAATATAAACGATATAACCATAATAGGAACTGGCTCGCAGGATAAAACAAAAATAAAACATATAACAAAAATATATTTTAAAATATGTATAAGATGTGTTCTGAGAAATTGTGTGTATATATATGAAATGTGTAGATCAAACGTGTTTCGCTGCTAACTTATGCAGCTTCCTCAGTGATGTGTCTTTCTGGTGTTGAGATGTCTCTCTCTGTACAGGACAGTTGGCGGGATGCTGCTAGTTATCAGCTCTATCTTACTGGTTGACCCAAGAGCACCTTTGACCTTACCATCTGTATCAGGTGCTCCAGATTTGCTGCCTCAGCTGAGCTCATAGTGATGGTGATCCCTGCTATCTGTCATATTCGTCATAGATGTCTAGCCCTCTTAACATGGGATAAACTTAGGTGTATGTGTACACATTTCAGAACACAGAAGGTCCTAGTGCAGAGTCATGGTGGCAATGGGCTGCTTGAATATACCAGTGCAGAGTCATGGAAAAATGTGTTTTTATGCATAAAAATGTCTATATGCAAGTGACATTTCTGTGTGGAAGTGTACATGAACCTTTCTAATATACATATATATATGTCCACCTATGATTTGGGATATAGCAAGGGGACAGGTGGAATCGTAACTATGCTGTGGGGAGTGGGGTTGCAAAAATCTTAATAGGCCTAGGGCAGCATTAAACCTAAATACACCCATGATGTGTGTAAAATAATGTATATAATAGAGAAACTACAGCATATACATTTCCAAAATATTAAATGATAAAAATATAAAAATACAAATGATCCATAATATTGCCTGTATAGATAAATATTTATGGATATTCTCTCCACTCATATACTTTTGTTAAGATGTGCGCCCCACAGAATTCAACTGTACCTGCTGTCAGCTCTGGTCTCCGGCCAGCCAAATATTATAGGCGATGAGAGAAGATTTGTACTTCACACAGTACAGGAGATTTCATCACATTAGGAATCTCCCATCAGCTGCGATTAGTCTCTTTATTCCATTAGGCTTCAATTTCTGTGACATGATGTGAAAGGCAGTAATGCGGCTCCATTTTAATTGCCTTGCATTACAGAAAATAAATACTAATATGGTATGATGTTAATACAGTCAGATAGGGGGATGAGGAATACATCAAAGTTAAAAATAAATGTCTCTAGGACCTCTTGTGCAGACGCATACAGAACGTTCTGGAAGAACGACAAGAAAAATATTAATCTGGCTGTTTTATATCTGTGCGATGATCTATCTCTTAATAATACATCTCTTGCTATTTGGAAGGATGCTTGCACCTAAAAACTTTGCTAACTCAACTAACTCCCAGGACGTGAACTTGAATTTCTCCCTCCTGGCTGGGTAAAGCACAACTTGGTCTTAACAAGCCTTTCCTTAAATTTAGCATGGTGGATAGACCCTGCCAGCACTTTTTCTACCCAAATAGTACTCCTTTAGATTGGAGAGTACGAGTCCTGATTTACTTTCACTTGAACAGTAACCGGGCCAATTTAACTTGTGTCTCTATTTTTCATACTAGCATGACTGCAGTGCACTCTCTAGATTATGGCCACCAGGTTCCTACTTAAAGGGACACTGGAAATGTTTTTTTCTTTTTTATGGAAATCTAAATATTTTAAAATCGAAGTATCATTGCATATAATAGAATAAAAAGATCACATGAGCTTCATAACTTACTATGCAGTTGTTTTACAATGAATTATGGATTTCTTATTTTTATCCCTGATCATGTGGTCTACTTCTCAGCCTGTCAATTACAGAAGACATCCCAAGATGTGGTTTCACATGGTGCTACTCTCTGTCTCCATCATAAAAAAACAACTAATGTGCTATGGGAACACAGGAATACCACTACACAATGTAAGACAATTGTAAAGTAAGTTATCAGTCTTTAATAAACATTTTATTTAATTACATGCAACGATCCTGCTGTTAAATATTGTCTTTAGGTGGGTGTCAAGAAAAAAAAAAAAAAAAAAAAGCTTTTCCAGTGTCATTCTTTGTTTCAATAAATGGGATTGAAAATATTTCATAAAAGTTTTTATCACTAGAGATTTTTTATATCAAGATATAAAAAGAACAGTCCTTGATAAGGTATAGGCCATGCGTCCATGTACAGTAAGTAGATTAATCATGTTAGAGTAAATACATTCAATCCTAGGATTAATGTTTCTTATAGTACTGCTAAGACAACAATCTACAATTGGTGATGACTAAAGATCAAACTAGAGTACTGAAGTGCATGATAAAGTCAGCACTAAATACTATATAAAAGTTGATCCTAGCTTTCCAACTGTATCCTCTTCTGTCTGCAAGTTTTGTACTTTGACCAATCAGCATAATGTAATTCAACTAACCTAGGAAGAGATGGAAGACAGTTTTATATACAGTACCCAATCAGTACAGGTCCAGGACTTTTCCTGTTTTATCCGCGCCAGCACAGTGGCATGCAGTGGCCAGTAGGTGGCACAATGGTGGCATGCCAAGGTTTTGTTCAATTTGTTCTTAGGGTTAGGGTTTAGGATTAAAGTTTAGGGTTAGAGTAGTGGCAGAAGTAAAGAAGTGTTGCTCTGTGCTGTAACTCTGACCCTCACTCTAATGCACACTCTAAGAACAAATTGAGTCTTGGCGTGTCATCGTCGCGCCACTTACGGACCACTGCTCTAGTGGGAACAAAACAGGAAAGACCCCAAGTCCATATGATAAAATGTGTGTATATATAGGCATTTCATGATATAAAGTTTAACTATAATTTAAAAAAATCCCTTTTATTTTAGACTGAGCAGGCAACCTCAATGGAGACAAATCAGCCGCAGGCACCATCCAAAACTAAATTCAATACACTTTCAGAAGAGTAAATGTTGGCCATGACGAGATAAAAACTAATGATCCCAGATTTTATAAAATGTAATATATTCATTTATATCCATACTGGTTCTAACGTGCTTAATGTACTCCCCCTTTAAGACCCTGTATCAATACCAGGTGATCTATGGCATGTATTTTGAGGCCTGTGTCAGAAAGATTATTGAAACCAGCTTGATTGTCAAAAAAGACTAATGAAAAATCTTGCTCGACATTAAACAGCTTGTTTGACTGATTGTATGACATTTAATACACCTGTCTGATACATGCAATTTAACTCACAACAGACAGATCTGTATGTATCAGTAGTTACTGTCAAACTAAACTATTTATTTCAATAATATACAGTTGGCATAGGTGCAATTTTTGGCGCTCCTGCAAAACTTTTTAAGAGCCCGCAAAGAAAATAGTTGACAGGTGAAGAGAGATGGACACAGAGAATTAGTAGTGGGGCCTAATATGGAGACATATAACAATTGCTTCACTGTTAAATGCGTTTGTGACTATGATCATGTATTCAACTATTTTTCTTTATCAGCCCCCATTTTTAATTAAACATTTTTGCTGTTGATAAAGCTAAGGGCAAGTGATTAAGTAATTAATGCTTTTATTCTCCTGTCTGACGCGGAGGCTACACAGGCTTCCTGGGTCAGCACGTAGCGTTGCGTGACCCAGCGGAGCCTGTGAGGCCGTCAGCCAATCAGCTGCGTCGGGGGCGTGTCGTGCGTCCGCGTTTCGCGGCGTTTGGCTTAGCAGCGCGATCTCCCGACTGAAATCCCCCCAACCCTGTTAATTTGGTTGTTTGTTTAAATGGAAAATGTAAATAGTTATATGAAAAAAAAAAAAAGAGATTTTGTATTCAATTAATTTTTGGAGAAGTGACGACTTTTGGCTTGGCGGGAGGTGAGTTGCCCGGCCCACTGGCCTAAGTGGGCGTGGCCCTACCTCACAGGGCGTGCTTAATATAAGCATTGGGGCTTTGGGCAGGGCCCAAAGCGTGAGGTCACTGTCCGTGGCCGGGCTCCTCCCCCGGAAAAAAGTATTACCGTATTTTGTGTAAATAAAGTTATGTGTTGTTATATACAATTGTTTATAAATAAAGCTGTGGCCCGTTGTTCTCCCAATCAGTCGTCATGTCCGTTATTCACCATCTAAGCCTAACCATGGGTCATGCTAATTTTGTTACTTTATTGTATGCTTAATAAGCATGTGAAGCATTTTTCCAAACTCAAGTCACAGAGTGTAAGCTCACTAGGTTAGGCCTTGTGGCTGTGATATATAAGTTCACCCCGATGTTGGAGAGGCTCTATGTGGAACTTATTATCAATAATTATTATAATCCATGAAAAACATGTTAGTGCTTTCTATTAATTGTCCACTAAAAGAGAAGCCATTTTTATTATTGTTTTCGCAGCTGTGTCTGTGGGATGGGGAGAGCTGGGCTGGGAATTCATGAAGTATCTAGCCTGGGGGGATTAACGAGGGGAGGGGGCCTTGTCTCTCTCTTCTACCTACATGTTATTTTAGTGATAAATCCAAGTGACAAGCTTGAACTTTCCTCAATTGACATGTTTACAAGGAAAGTCCAGCTTTGACAGGAAAATTACGCATATCAATCACTTAACCAAGGCTTTAATGAATGGCGTGAACTCCCCCTCCCCTCTCTGATCTCTGCCTGCTGCCCACAAGCTGCTTAACCCTTAGTCTGCAATACGTCATGGTCACCAGGGATTTATTTTTGGTCTTATTTTAGTCAGTTTGATGATTGCAAGTTTTTTGTCAGGCACCTGATCATGACACATGGGAGAAAATAAAAATTCTGCACATATATATATATATATATATATATATATATATATATATATATATATATATATATATATATAAATAATCAGAGTATTGCAGTATATAGCATATACATTTTTTATTGGTCAAACATATTTAAAGTTATATATGTGAGTGTGTATTTATTATATATATACGGTATATACCGTATTTATCGGCGTATAACACGCACCAGCATATAACACGCACCTCATTTTAAGAAGGAAATTTCAGGAAAAAAAACTTAAATTTCAAATAAAGAACTTTGAAGCAAAATAAGGGTAGCTCAGAACTTTTTTTTATTAATATTATTAACACTTATAAGGTAAATAACGTAAAATGACAGTAAAAGCAACTGTTTTAACAAAAGTTTGCTCAGAAATCGCTGCTCCTCCTCAACCCCCTCCTCAACCCCCCCATCCTCAACCTCCCTCCTCATCCTCAATCTCCCTCCTCATCCTCAACCCCCTCCTCATCCTCCTTCCTCAACCCCCTCCTCAACCTCAACCCCCCTAAATACCTCCCCCTCTCCCTTTCCCCTCACTTATCTGCTTCTGTTCTGGCCTCCGTTCCTTCTTGACCCGGCGCGCATGTGACGTCACGTGACGGGGAGGTATTTAGTGGGGTTTAGGTTGAGGAGGGGGGTTTAGGTTAGGAGGGCGGTTTAAGGTTGGGGGGGGGTTAGAATGAGGAGGGGGGGTTGAGGATGAGGAGGGGGGAGGGAATATCGGCGTATAACACGCACACATCATTTGCCCCCTATTTTCAGGGAGAAAAAGTGCGTGTTATACTCCGATAAATACGGTATATATATATATATATATATATATATATATATATATATATATTAATAAATTGGACATATGTGTTCATATTTGAATGTCTAAAACAAATGAAAAATCTTGTTTCATGCTCACAATTCTGAGAAATACAGTTATCACACTGCATTCTGGGAATAGGAGCAGAGACATGCATATGTGCCCACAAAGGCTTCGCTCTTGTAATCCAATACAATTTTAAACATGGCTTTCTTTAAGCATATGCCTGCTGTATTACACAGCTTTAAGCCAAGCTCAGGTTGGATTATACTCAAGCTGGGAATACAACCCACGTATAGCTGTTTTGAGGTTACTGCCTCTCATCAGCGTGGGGCTGGTTCATTAGCTTTAGATTTTATGAGGAGGTAGTTTACCACAACAATCATTTAATTTATGGTGGGTAAAAGAGCGATAGAAGCCATCCACCATACAGTAGTACAGTAAATAAATAGTGGATTTGTGTTCACAATTGAATGTCTAAAACAAGTTGAAAAAAATTGTTTACTGCTCCGAATTCCGAGAAATACAGTTATTACATTGCATCCTGAGAGCCTGGGCAGGGACATGCAAATGTGCCCACAAAGGCTTTGCTCTTGCAATCCATAACCATTTTAAACATGGCTTCCTTTAAGCATATACCTGTTGTATTACTATACATATAAGAGGAATATTGCAACTTTGAACAGAACTTATACATTACAGGGGCACAGCCTCCTGAGAAAGTAGCTCAGAAAAATGGACCCGACAGTAAAGAAAAAATGCATGTAAAAGTGTTTTTTTTATTATTGTGCTTGATTTGCTTTATGTAAACATTTTGCCCCTGTTCAAGTTTAGTTATTTGAAATACCATATTAAAAAAAAAAGGCACCAATGTTCCTTTAAGTCAGGAAATGTCTCTATGCATGTGGTTGTATTCAGGTCTCATGGTCAGAGTATTATTATTATCGTTTATTTGTAACTCTGCAAAATATTCCGTAGCGCTATACATACATTGTGATCACAGCAAAACAATATTAACACATTACAAAGATGGAGGGCCCTGTCTTTGAGCTTAGAATCCAGTGTCCACAGAGCTTTCCCCAAAGCACATTGCAAGATTGAAAACTAGCATACTTACAATCTAAAGGTATATGATCTGGAAATCATTGTAATAAACAGTGATGGTAGATGAAGGCCCATAACATAATATTTTTTTTTGCTGATATTCATTTTCTCATATTTGCTGTAAAATATACTGTTGGCATCTCTAAATATGAAGGGTTAAACTTCCTGTTTCCCACATTTCCCACCCTTATCATTTCCAGATGCTGAAGCTGGTGACCTTGTGTAGGCCCAGGGTCATGGCTTAGGAGAGGGACAGACATATACTACGCTGACCTGGTTTTTCCTTTGTACAGAACAGCATATGGCGGCAAATATGGGTCAGGTCAGCTCCAGGGATTCACACTCTCAGGTGCACATGAAGGTATGTTGTGTTATAGACCTCCCAGCATTTCATGAGGCCACAGAAAGACATATATTTTAACAATGCACTATTTGCTGTTCAAATATTATATGTACGCTTAATTTACGCATGCTACGGTAAATACAGTTACTGAAGAACAGACACACTCCTCTTTTTCCTGAGACTTTAAGAAAACAGGAAAGGGAGAAAGATAGAAGGGCATGGGTAGGCTGAAATAGAAGGATGGACATTAGTGGAGCTGAATATTAAATCAGTTGTCTCTTAAATTGGGAACTAAGGTGTTATCAATAACTGAGTACTACCAACACTAGCTCATTTAAAGTCTAGATCAGGTTTAGGATCTATCCTGTTATATGTAGGCACGCATTTGTGGAAGCGCACTTGCTTGCCGATCTAGATCTCCAAAATAGGTAGTACACCTTAACCCACTAACCCTAACCCCCTAACCCTCTAAACCTCACTTCCTAACCCTAGGCCCCTAACCCTAACCCCCTAAACCTCACTTTCTAACCCTAACCCTCTTACCCTAACCCTAACCCCCTAAACCTCACTTCCTAACCCTAATGCCCTAACCACTTACCGGGCGTACCCCTAACCCGAAAACCCTAACCCGAAAACCCCTAACCACTTACCGGGCATAGAGACACAGCTACATGGGAACGTCTGGGGCGCGCTTCCCATTGCGTCTTCCACAAATGCGTGCGTACATATAACAGGATAGGCCCAGGTTTATCCAGTTCTGTGCTGATTTTTAAATGTACACAACAATAAGCAGTTTCCTATTGGTTAACATAGTCATGTGGTGCTGAATCAAAAATAATGACTACATGGACTGGCGTGAGAAGATTCGATAAGGACATTCACAACGTGCTCTCCAACCAGTTCACACAGTGATATGATCTGAGGGATGGAAAGAAGGAGTTATATCTAAAAACATATACTAAAATAAGACAGCCTTCCATCCTGGCCCCATTACTTAAAACTTCTGGTCCTGGACTTGCTTCATGGAGCTCTAATCTCACTATAACTTTGCCTGACATTGAACTGAGGATCAATTAGCCAGATAAGTGAGCTAAGCAGAGGAGGGTTGTCACAGGAAACTCCCCTGAACTATCACACCCCAATTCTGCATCCTTGGTTAGAAGCCCAGTGAGAGGAAGTGAACAGGAAAGGTCAGGACACAATAAAGGTTTGTGTACTCAGGCAATCTCCTCCTATTTAGTTCTTATGACTGACATCCCTCATTTGAGATACGTAAGAGCAACTGTGTTGATTTTGTGGGGTTTTATAACTCTCTCATTGAGGGTCTCCACTCAAGGTAGAGATCAGGGTGTGCTGCATTTCACCTATTTTGATCGAGTTTGGAGACCCCTGTATAGAGCCTTTAACATCTGGAACTACTCTGTTCACTAAGATGATTATATTTATTTCCATGATCTTTCATGGTTATTGCCATCGGTCAGCCATTCGCTTTCAGCTAAGTACAGTACTCCCTCAAGACAATCTTGGTCTGGACCATATGAGCTTCATGAGACAGTCTCTATTTCCAATTGATGGCAATGGTGTGATGACACCAGTGTTTCTTGCTATCACTCAACAGCTGGATCGAAAAGCAAAGCAAAAAGTGCTTGATTAAGACATGTATTTCGAGATAGATGCCAGGGTATCGCTTTTGTCAGGGATTACTGTGCAGTTTCCCTCATCTTGATGAAAGATACTCTTGAGTTCCACCTGGGGATGTAGTCATCATGAAAGATATCTACAATCAAATATGGTGTTCCAGTACAAGCCTGAAAACATGCACTCTGTGGACCAGGCATGTTGGGGTGTGTAAAAACCAAGCAAAATGTAGGCCAAAGCTTTTTAGAAGGGTCCCACCAGTCATGGTTTCATATTTTCAAAGGCAGCTTGGCTTCCTCCACCATATTATTATTACTCTTTATTTACATACTAAGGCTGAACGTGATAGGCTTCTTTAAACAGATGTATGTTTGATGAGTTTTTGAAGGTTTTGAGGCAGGAATATAGTCTGGAAGAGCGATGCATTAAGTAGGGGCAGCTCGAGAAAAGTCCCGAAGGTGGGCCTGAGAGGAGATGACAAGAGAGGAGGAAAGAAGATCGAAGAGGGTGGTTAAGGAAATAGTTTGAGATGAGAGCAGTGGTATAAGGAGGTGCAATATCATTAAAGTCTTTATACGTTATGATTTTAAATGTTATTCTGGAAGCTATCGTAAGTCAGTATAGTGACTGATAGAGCGTTACTGCAGTAGATTAGTATAGAAGATGGCGATGGGGAGGCCAGTAATGAGTTGCAGCAGTCAAGGCAAGATATGATGAGAGAATGGATCAGACTTTTAATTGTGTCTTATGTAACTGACGTATTTTGGAAATGTTTTTATGTTAAAATGACATAATTTGGTGTGAGGTATGAAAGAGAGGACAGGATGCATTAGAACCCCAAGATAATGGACATGAGATGTGGGAGTGATGATGGCATTATCAAAAGTGAGGGATAAGCTTTATTAGAGGGTGGGAAGATTAGGAGCTCAGTCTTTGACATCCTGAGTTTGAGTTGGCAGGTGGACATCCAGGCAGATTTGCTTGAGAGATTGTTGGTAACGTCCTAGAAGAGAGGGGAATAGATCTGGTTCTAAAAGATAGATTTGAGTGTCATGTGCATATATACCCAGTATGTGGGAAGACAAATAGCTGATGTGAATGTGTTGCCAACATTAATTACCCAGCAGAAGAGGTCAGTGAGGAATAAACCCTCTATGTCAAATGAAACTAGTGCCATCAGTTACCATAGATGAGGTCTAGTCAATGCCATCCATTTCAGCCAAGGGAAGCAGTGCAAACTGTAGCAGCAAATCAAATCCTAGGAAAACTGTGCAGCTGGAGCTGGCCAACAGTAATGGAGGACTGAAGGTAAGGAGATCAGAGCCCCTTCCCAGAATTTGTGCAGATGGGCAATCTGGAGAAGGCAACAAATACCCACTGAAGGAGGTAGTAAGGAGGATGCTGTAGGAACTCTTGTCACAGAAAGTATCCACTAAAAGCAATTCTGTTCAACCAAGATATCTCTAACAGTCTTTGAGATACAAAACGGATAAAACTCGCCAACAGCTGCGTGTGATGCTCAAGCCCATTCTAATCACATACAAGATGGGAAAGTTTCAACCAGACCCATTGGCCCCTTTTTGTTCCACTCATATTATTTAATTCTGATAAAATAGATAGAAGAATAACACTGAATTTAGTAAAATGTTCTAATATAAAGCAAATCAAAAATGTACTAAATATTGACTAATGTAGGTGCCCTTTCATTATTTCTTAAATAATATCATATCCCTTAACTATTTAATATGTTAGTTATTCACCACTCACCATATCCTACTTCTATCATAGGCCTTGAGTGTGGTCTAACCTAGAAAATCCTATGTAAGGAAGAAGTGCTCTTGAGCTACCCAGTCTGGCCTTACTTGGCTGTTATAATACCATATCTGATTTGACTCTCACAATGAAGTCTTATGTCATTCCCAGGTATTACCTTTTAGTTTTTACAATCTCTGTTGGCAGCCACCAGAAATACACAGATCTTTCTTCCATTGCAACCATTCTTGCTCAAGCATTTCTCTTGCTTTGAAATAATCACCATTTCTACTAGCAATGAGCCTCAATTATGTACCAATTAGGATTCTTCTTATTCTGTATAAAACATTTCTGCCACAACATCTATTTCCTACAAGAGAGAAAGTTTATATGACAGAAATCTTCAAACATGCCAAGTGATTTAATACAGTTTAGGATGGAAGTATCTCCCAGAAAAAGAGGAATACACAAACAAGAGGTCATGGTTTTATGGAAGCTGGACGATTTAAGGGTACTTTACAAAGGTAGTACATAATGCTACCGCATGTAAGAATGCATAAGGCTATCCTAAGATTTAATTAAACAAAGCTTGTGGGTAGATATAATGGGTAGACTAGATTTTGGTTATTTTGGTTATTACCTACCGTCAAATCTGTATTTCAATAAGTGACAGCAGAATTGAACAGATGTATTACACTGTCTGATATCAAGCAAGCCATTATAAATGTATTACTCGTGGTGTGTCTGATATTGAGGAAAATGTTATAAAGTTATTAAAGTCACACTTGAAAAGTTGCAGCATCCCCTCCCCTCCCTGCCCCACTTTCAGCTGTAATTTCACAGAAAGTGCAGAATCTGCCACTTCCCTCTCTCTCGAAGCAGCGGTCCTTTCTCATGGCAGTCATTCGTTACTGTCTCTTGGCGCCGGGGGTTTAATTAACCCGCATGCTCATTAGCATGCCCATAGAGTCTGCCAGGAGGTGCGGGGTCCCTGATTATTTTGTGCTAGAGTCTAAGCCAATTACGTCCCCTCCACGGAAGCCCATTAATCAATTCTTTAGTACGGTGGCAAATTGCGAGTTATCAGATAGCGAGAGGCTGCAATACTAATATGTCACTGTCACGGGAGAGGCACAGGCATTTAGAGATTGCATGAAATAAACTACATCTAGAAAGGGCCCGAATGTACTGTACAGATCAGATTGGCTCCTTCTTAATGAGATGTGGCACACACTGTTCAACTGGGTCACAGGGAGAAGCTCACACGCTTCACTTTAGATATTTAAATGCCAAAAAAAGCAGATGCTTAAAAAATGATAATAAGGGGGAAAATAAATCATGGCATTAAAAGTTATTTTGTTTTCTACTAGCAGAGACAGTTTTAGGTCTCTTTTATGCCAATGGATGAAATGAAGACTAACATTTTGTTTACTGTATACTAGTGCTAAATAGCTGTGCAATATTGCTATAAAAGTGTATTATAATAATAATGCAGAATTGTTTACATTTTCTGCGGAATCTATATAATAATGCTAAAAATATGTGTAATAATGTGGTAGAACTGTATAATAATACGGTAGAACTGTATAAGTGTAGACCTGTGTAATAAAGCTGTAAGGCTGTACAATATATGTACAACTGTATAATAATACCATAGAACTGTATAACATTGCTTTAGAACTGAATAATGATTTTGCATAACTGTATAGTACAATTCAATAGGTAACATTGGCCAGGTGAGGTATAAGTTAACTGTAGCCTTTTCAGTGTCTTAATATTTGAATATGTAGAACTGAATATTAAAAGGTGCATTTGTAAAAACAATATTTTGTATATTACATAAAATGTTATATTATATTAAATATTTTGACCTTGGGTAATCCTTCAGTTCATCCAGTTGGTAGTTGGTAGCTGCAGCTCTGAGTTCTCAATGTGTTTCCAGATCTGGCATTTCTAAGGAAACATGGTAGTAGCAATCACTGTGGCAAGGTCTACGCGTTTCACCCAACATAGTGCTTTGTCAGGAGCACTCATAATGTTGCAAATACACCTAATCTGGGAGCATAGCAGAAACCGAGAGCTGCAGCTACCAAATGGTCAGACTAAAGGATTACCTAAGGACTGTCGTAACAATGCTTTGCATAAATTATTTTAATTTAATAATCACAGAACTGTATAGCACTGCTGAAGACCTATATAATAATACAGCAGAAAACATTGTACAATAATGTAAAATATAAAAATGTTGTAGCACTGTACAATAATGTGAAGAGAACTGTAATAATGCTCTGGAGATTAGTGGCGGAGCTATTGAATGGAGGGCATCTGTAGGACCCAGCCTTTTTTCCTCCCCAAGACCCCTTCCCTTATTAGATCCCCTCCCCAAACCCTTTTCCATAGCAGCTCCCCTCTCCAAGAGCCTTTCCCATAGTAGCTCTCCACTCCAAACCCCTTTCCCATAGCAGCTCTTCTCCCCAAACCCCTTTCCCATAGCAGCTCCCCTCCCCAAACCCCTTCCCATAGCAGCTCCCCTCTCCAAGAGCCTTCCCCATAGTAGCTCTCCACCCCCAGACCCCTTCCCAAAACATAATTTTTCATGAAATAAATGTTATAATGTTTAAAGCTTGCTAATTTAAATGCAATACAATTCTACATAAACTTACCTTTGTCACCTAGGGAGAATTTATCTAAAAGGTTTAAACATTGGACTTGAGGGCCAAATATATGGGCCTTCAAGTTCTAGGTTACTAAACTATATATCCCCTTACACTGACTCCATAGCTTTTATCAAGTCCTACAGCTTTACAGGCCCCTTATTTGGCATTAAAGTCGTTAAATTAGCTAAATCAAAACTACATTAAGGGCGTATTTACTTGTTCACATAGCAGAACAGAGATCACTCTTTGACGCTAATTGAAGTACAATATTTGTTCTGAAGAGCTTGCTCTGCAGATACAGAGCGCAGAGCTTGGAGCTGGGGTTCAATTAGTGAAGAACAAAACACGGCAAAACCAAAGGGGGTACTACAAGTATGGCTAATGATACATTAATAATCTGATGATTTTCAGATCCGAAAATTGTGTTGTGAAATTTCTGATAAAAATATGCATAATTAAACTAAATAAGGCTTAATATGTTTCCAGGCCCAGTTTGTTAATTTAATGATATAGTTCCTTATTTTAAAGTGATTCTACAATCTTGCCTAAATTCACTTTATTTAATAATTGATTCATAATTTAACCAATGTAGCTTTAAAACCTATAGATGGATTGTATTATTACAACAGTAGGCAGATCTGCTTCTCTAGATCCCTTGTTTGATGTCCAGGGTGTGGCAGGGGATCTGCCCAGGAGGCTGTCATGACATTATCTGCATTCTTCCCTGCAGCAGCCTACTAGAAATATGAGGACAGTATCCTGGGCAGATCTACTCTCACCCCCTGGACACCTGATAAGGGGTGGAATATAAGCAGGTCACATTAAAATTAAAATTTAAGTTTTACAATCAAAATTGAAATTATTTTCTTCATATACTTTTATTGCACAAACAAATGAATTATATGACTTATGCAGTAAACCGTTAACTGAATAATCACATTATATAGGTGTATAAGTGAACATATACTTTATATAGTATTATTCTTAGTTCATTCCCAATTCCATCACAATGGAAAGTACTACTGTTACCCAAAGAGAACCTTAGTTACCTACTTGCTGTGGAGATGGAAATAGAGCATAGTCTCCTTATACTTACTGCATGATAAAGGATTACATTTATTACTCTTACCGTTGACTTTATCTGCTAATACTACCACTAAAATGCACTGATTTTAATTGAATGTGAAGCTGAGATTAAAAAGCACCCATTATTGTTTTATGTTCCTTCTGGATAACTTCCTTGTTGTGGTGAAGGGGCTTGTGTACCTCAGTTAAGCTGTGAGCTATACCATGTAGAGTCACCCGAGATGGGCAGGTCATAGCAGAGAGGTCAAACAAATTTTGGTCCACTGGAGAAGGAACTGGCAACCCACTCCAGTATCTTTGCCATGAAAACGTTATGGATAAGCACAACCAGAAACAAAGACAGCCTGAAGGGCTGCATCTATATGATCACAAAGAGTAGAACACGACTGAAGAACTGAACAACAACAGTGTTTTATGGTTGAGATGTATATTAATGGGTCTAATGTGATTAAGCTCTTAGTTAGCTAGGCAAAATTATGGTACCATTAGAAATAAAGCTTTGTAAATAAACTCTCATCTTCGGGAGACACGGGGGAGGGAGAGGGAGGGGAAGAGACACAGGGTAGGGAGAGGGGGGAAGAAACACAGGGGAGGGGGAGGAGAGGGGGGAAAGAAACACAGGGGAGGGCGGGGGAAAGAGATGTGGGAGAGGGAAGAGACACATGGGGAGAGGGGGAAAGAGACACAGCGGAGGGGGAAGAGAGACAAGGGAGGGTGAGGGGGAGAAGAGGGAGAGGACACGGGAGGGAGGAAGAGAGAGAGATTGGATGCTGGAAAAGGGAGAGACACAGGGGCGCGGGAAGAGACACAGGGGAGGGAGAGGGGGGAAAGAGACACAGGGGAGGGAGAGGGTGGGAATGAGACACAGGGGAGGGAGAGGGGGGAGAACAGATGCAGGAGGGATGGGAGAAAGAGACAAACGGGAGGGAGAGGGGGAAAAATACTAAAGAGACACAGGGGAAGGTGGGGGAGACACAGGAGAGGGAGAGGGGGGAGAGACACTTGGGAGGGGGAGGGAAGAAACACATCAAATATCATCATGTCATTTATGACGGGCAATTTACTAGAATAACATTAAAGCATTTTAAAGAAAATCTTACATTTAGCTGACTGCTTGTGTCATGGTAGTATCTTATTAAGACTATTAGTCTACCTCTAGTTTAAGGAGGAACATTATCTTACTGGGGCTTACTCTTATTTTTAATTCTATTGTAAAATGACAATGTATAGTCTTTCAACAGAACTGAATAAAAATCTACAATTCATAGTGCAAAATGTCTGTTGTCATTAAAGAAAAAATAACAGCATAATAATAGCATTTATTTAACATTTGTAAAACCATTTCCCCAGTTTTTTTGTCCAGTTCTTTATAAGAGCATACTATAAATTAGATGCTTTACTGGTGCTTTTGAGTTAACTCAAAAATTTGAGTTAATGCACAAATAAAGGTGTTATATTTCAAAATGTGTGCCCACTTTAACTTGATTCAGTGGTGCCTGCAATCACATGCTCAAAAAATGTGAATAATATTATGACAAAATATGCATAGTTGGTAGAATATAAATTAGGCACAAAATGGATTTTTAACTCTAATCTGCAGCATGAATTATTGATTTTAAAAGTGTTATTAATGCATGGTTAAGTTAATGTTTTATCAATAATATGTGCCTTGTATAGATTGTACATACACTTTGGTGTCAACGCGATAGTTAAAATATATATAAAACATACATCTGGCTCTATTTGACTTACATTAAGTAATTATAATGATATATCTAATACAAGTTAACATTGCCCAGTGTTTGATCTAGATAAGGTAAAGAAACGGATAAGGATGCAAGTTAAGGAATAATTCAGTGTCGGATAGAAGTATAATTAAGGGGTAATTAACAGACAGTTGTTCATTTAAATGGATATTTTTTATCATCCATAATAATTAGTAAAGGATATTGTGTGTTATTGATGTAACGATAAGGTTTAAATAATTTAGATGACTTACATTTTCTCATTCTCAATTCAGAATAGGCATCCAATCAGGAGGAGCTTCTAGGTCGCAGACGCGTCAGGTGAAATTATATGAACAAAAAGCCTACGTCACAATATTACCAGGTAATATCAGTCAGACCTCCCCTCAGAGGGTGATAAAACTGATCAGTTATAAATAATATCAGGTAGTTGGGATTAGTGAGGTTGATTCTTGTCTGGCATTTAGATGCCAGTCTGTCCTTGTGTGCATAAATACGCACAAATTATGTTAGCTTCTGGTGGAAAAAAGAATGATAAAAGCCATTATACATAATATATACGGTAAAAAAACAAATTATATATATATATATATATATATATATATAAACAGGAGGTTCCCGGCTTACAGACATCCCGATTTACAGACCCCCCCGTATGTAGGAATGGGCTCCCAAGGCTTTTTGTATGGGTTTTTTGGGGGGGTGGGGGGGATTAAAAGAAACAGCACAATAATTTCATTATTATAGTACAGGGGTATTTTTATTATTATTACAGTATTACATGGTATTATTTTTACATATAAGCCATTATAGTATTGTTATTATTATTTTTCATCAGAGATCTGAGTTACATACAATACATACAAATCCAACTTTAAGACATTCTCAGGAACGTATCTCGTCCTTACTTATCTCGACCTGGGGACCGCCAGTGTATATATATATATATATATATATATATATATATGTATATATATATATATATATATATATATATATATATGTATATGTATATATATATATATATATATATACATATATTCATTTATATGCTTTGATTAATAAAATAAGAGAACCTGTCCCAGAGAACGTACAATCTAATGAGCTGCACTTTACGAGATGTATAGCTTTTTCCTGTCACCTGACTAATCATCTCGACAAACGTTCATTTCTGAGAATCCAGAGCTGCTTGTGAGAGAATTAGACAGAAGCCTCAGAAGAGCTATATTCTCCCCCTCCCTTGTCCCTTTTTTATGTATTCCAGAGCTCCTCCGGGCTAAGTGACAGCGGCTGACTGATGTTTCCTCATACCCAGCTTCTGCTCTTACACAAACTGCTTTCCTCAGCAATGTTTGGAAGCTATCAGTTAATGTCCCGCTGATGGAACAACGCAAGTACAGCATTGCATATTACAGCTCCTGTGAATCTACAACAGGAGAGGCTTTCCTCCAGCAGTGGCCCTGTTGAGAAATGAAGAAGATGCTTAGGTGGCGAGGGGACTTCAGACACTTCCTCTGTGCTGCATTTCCTGCCATTCTCATTTGGTGTCAATTGATTCCCTCGTTTATAGTGGCATCAAATCAACACTTTTTCATTTAATAGCATATTTCAGCCCAAAACCCTCCCGCGCACCCCTGCGATTATGAAAGAAGAAATTTCCTGTAGTTGGACACATTCATTTATTTTCATTAATACACAAATAATGTAATTTGATAGACAAAAGAGAAAACAAAGAGTATATAGGCCTCAAAAGACCATTTTTTAGTTTGCTTACCTGGTTCATCCCTTTTGAACTAACCGTGGATGCAGAAGACGGTCCACTTGCTCCTTTTGTCATTTTGCCTTTTTATAGAATTTATAAAAATCTTGTCTCCATCCATGTAGGTCAACAAAGAAAAAAAGATGGCTAGGACAGATTTAGCACTCTCTCTCTCTCTCTCTCTCTCTCTCTCTCTCTCTCTCTCTGTGTCTCTCTCTCTCTATATATATATATATATATATATATATTTAAATGTAAATGTGTTATATTTATTTATTCATAGATAGATAGATAATATATATATATATATATATATATATATATATATATATATATATATATCCATAAGGTTTTCTTGTCAAAGATAGTGGAGTTTCCAATTCCTTCTCCAGTGGACCGTGATTTGTCTGACTTTTCTGCTATAATGGTCCCATCTTGGTTGATCCTACATGGTATAGCTCACAGCTTCATTGATGTACACAAGCCCCTCTGCCATGACAAGGTAGAGGTCCAGAAGGGGATATATATATATATATATATATATATATATATATATATATACAGTATATATTGTTGAATAATCAGGGTATTGCAGCATATTCATTTATTGTTTGTCCAATAAAAGAAGTATCACCATATACTGCAATACTCTGATTATTCAACTGAATAATCACGGCTACGTCACTCTTCTTAAATACAGTATATATATATAAATGTATATCTATCTATATCATCTATAAGCATATATCATTTTATATAGTATACTCAAATTTTATCCACTTACTATTTATATATTGTGCCACACATTTAATGTTTCTCTTTTCATATATGAACAATGAAACACTGAGTACTGAGGGACTGATGTAGACTAATGTCACATATATTGTGGTTGTAAAGTACCCTGGTGATTTTCCATCATGTTAACATTTGCTATTGTGTTATAAACTGAAAATCAATGTCACTTATCATTAATATATCCCAATCTCTATGAGATTACTATACCTGGGAACTTTCCAGCTACGTTACCATGACAATATATACATTTTCTTCCTCCAGCTGAATGATATACGTAGTAGTTTTTTACACTAGTCCTTCCACTCTTCAACTTCAAATCATGCCCTCTTGTTCTTGCATTCCTTTTTTTATGAAATATACGTTTTTATTGAACTTTATTAAATCCTTTGATATATATGAATGTTTCTATGATATCACCACTCACCCTTCTGTCCTTTAAGTGTACATATTAAGGTTGTTAGTCTTTCATTATAAGTTTTGTCTTTTAGACCACAATGTTAGTTACGCTACTTTGAATTTTTTTTTTTTTTTTTTTTTTATTTTTCTTTTTTTTTCGATATGTAGGCTCGACATTTAGACACAGTATACAAGACTGGTCTTATATAGATCCAATCAGTGATTATTCGTCATTGTCTTATCTGATGGAAAGGAAAAAAGAGATGAATTACAGACTATAATATACATTCAAATTAGATTTAGAGATTGAGTATAAATGAAACCCGATGGGGAGATACCAAGCACAATACTCCATTTACAGTACTTTGAGAGGTAAACTCACATGTCCCCCCAGTGGACAAAGCCAGGACACACTCTTCTGGGATACAGAGCAGGGCCTCACGTTACTTCTTAGACTTATAATTAGCCAGTTTGGCTAATGCCAGGAGCCGGTCGACGAGAAGGTCCCAGACCTTGTTGCCCCGGGACATTGGGCACCCAAACAAAAAAAGGTGAAGGATGAAATGCAGCCAGAACTTCGAGAGGACGCCCTTCAAGAAAAATGAGCGGATGCAGTCTGGCATAATTAAATAGTGTATTAGGTGAGAGAGAGCCTGCACGGAGGTCAGATTGGGGCAATTGATCAAATGCCATTCTGGGTATTATAGTTCCCCTGCCTGTAAATCCTAGTGGAGTAGTACCACAATTGTGGACTACATCTCCAGAAATCCTTTGCAATGACCTCATTTATTGATTATAATCAATAAATAGGAAATTGATATTGTGTATATAGTTTATCACACCCTAAAATTGTAGCCATGTCCCTTGACACCATGTGGTTCATGTTGAATTCCTGGGCCAGTTTTGGAGACCACTTGGAGAACAGTGACATAGCTACTGCCAGTGCAGCAGGTGTACAGCACTGGGGCTCCCAATAGGTTGAGGGCCCCTTGCTACCGGTGGCTGCCTGGAATAAAGAGGACCCTTACATTTTTAGGGGAGGTTCACTCTCTCCACTACTATTGAAGAACATCTTAATTTTTATGTAATTTTTACTTGGCCTGATTCCCATTGTGGACCAAACACAAGCTTTTATGCTGGATATACATGGATTTGCTAACCCACCCTACAATAGCGCTGCTTTATCCTTATGGGACTCATAAGTGTGCATACAAGGATTGATATATCCTCTGAAAAGTTTATTCGTGTCCTCACATAGGCATTGATCAACAGAGAGGAGATAGAACTTGTATAAATAAACAGGCGTCACAGTGACAGGTACAGAGTGCTTCATATGTTTCCAATAAACGCAAATATATTTATACGTGTCAAGAATGCTTTAATACATTATGACATCTGTTATTGCTGAATTACTGGTGGCTTTCATATTTTTTGACATATAAACACACCACTAATTCTCTTGAATGCAACAGTTAAATCAATATTTTTGTAGCTCCAAGTAACCCTGTTGGAAACCTTTGGGAATTATATGGAGCAATTTATATTGTGAGGATGGAATGAGAAAGACTTTTAAGTGTAGAGTAACCTTACTGAGTGTCCTGATGTAGAATACTGTTCCTAGGCTGGAGAACTATAAATCCTGTTGAACGTGATCCTTTAGTCTTACTTCCCTCTTCTTAAACCAAGTGTTATAACAATATATTGCACCCCAACTTTTGCTCGCACAAGTGCGCGCCACATCAGCATGCTGTTGAAAACTAGTTGTACTAGTTCTATCCCCTGAACCCCTATAACCCTAACCCTTGAACCTGTAAGCCTAACCCTAACCCTTAACTCAAAGTTAACCCTAAAAAACATGGTTCCTGGCTTAAAACAAATGAAATGTTACAGTTCATAGACTGGCTACAAGGGGGTAACTAGGGGGTTAACACCTAGAACAAGACAGTTACAACAGGAAAGGGAACTTACGTGTACAGAAAAGGCAAAAATGGGTCCGTGCATACCTTGTGTAAGGACTCCTCCACTGCACTGCCTAGGGGCTCCAAAAAGGTAGATACGGCTCTGTGTACGATGGAAAACAATACACGTGTCTGAAAATGTTGAGTCCAATAATAATTTGACATGGAAAAAGCCATAAAGTTATTTTTTATTCGAAAGTTTTTATTTCTTATAGACCCTGGAAGCATTCATTATAATTTGGCGATCTCCTCTCTCTCTAAATTAATAAAAGCGTACCCTCAAGCTCCAGCTATCAGGGAGTGTTAAAACAAGAAAAAAATATGGAATCCTCTATAAACAGAGCTTTCTTCTTTTCTCTATAATATATATGTTCATAGCTTACACTAATGTTGTTAATTTTCTTACTTTTGTCGAAGTACAGTTTTCCTTCAAATATAGGTTGAACTTGTGTAATAAAGGCCCTCAACAATAATGCACCCTCTTATATCTATGCTCTCGTCTCAAAATACTCCCTCAAACGCCCTCTTTGCTCTGCTAATAACCTTCTTCCGTCCTCCTCTCTTATCACCTCCCCCCTCTCCGGCCTTGAAGACTTTTCTTGTGTGACCCTATTCTTTGGAACTCCTTGCCTTGCACCACTAGACTTATCTCCTGCCTCAAAACCTTCAAAACCTTATTAAAAACACATCTGTTTAAAAAATCTTATCACCTTCATCCTTATGCACAACGCATCTATCATCCTTCTGTACCTCACCGTAACCTTCAGATTGAAAGTTTGTGAGTTTTCAGTCTTGTTAGGTGCTTTAGAGAAAGCCCTATGTACGTTTGATATTAAGCTAAAAGAAAGGGTCCTCCATTCTTTTGCAATGTTTTTGACTTGTAGTTAACCCCTGTATAGCGACACAGAATATTTTGGCAGCTATTGGTAACAGTTTAATATATATACAAATCTACCACAAAAAGAGACAGCCCCCAATAGGCCAGTGTACTAAAATCTATATAAAATAACAAATACAGATACAAAAGTACAAATTGATTCGTTCAGGATTAAACCGAATTTAAAAAGTTGGTCCTGGTGCAATTTCACTGTTGTAGATACATATGTATAAATAAAATCTATTTTTTAATGCACATACATATATAACCTAAATAGTAAGCATTCACATATTTCTGAGTGGGTCAGCAGCTGTAGTGGATGTGACACAGGGGGACACTTTCTACCACTTTGCAATATCCAATCCTCGGTCAGCACCCGTGGGATTTGGAGCTGGTACATCGCGTCCCACTGAAGCAGCCTTCTGTGCCTCTATTTTAGGGGTGGACTACACAGGCTCAGATTTAATGATGTGCCCCGCTTGCAGATATACTTAAATATTAACCCTTGTGGTGCCTTCTCTGGTAGCAAAAGAATGAGGGCAAGGTTATTAATATTTCATCATGTATATATATATATATATATATATATATATATATACACACACATATATAACAGTTAAATATGTTCCAAATCTAGAAGAAGGCTTTCAATCTAATCTAGGTTTGACGGTAAAGGGAGTCAATTTAGGCAGTACTAAATCATTAAGCATCAGGGACCGTTGTGACAAATTGTTTTTTATTAATATAAATATGATTAATCCAAGAACTGAGGAATTTTGTCACTAGATCTATATACTTTGGCTAACTTGTCTTTCTGTCTATCATACAGGTATGTGAGCTGCCTAATTTCACGCCCTATATCTGCCCTATGTTTTGCAAATGCTTTCCATAGCCCAACCCAAACTGTAACCTTAATACCTGACTTTATTCTTAATCCTGTTTATGTATACCCATAAGTATATACAAATGAATACATACACACATATATATGTCAGGTATTGAGCAGCAGTATACTTGTATGTATATCTGCCAATGAAATCTACAGATGTACAGACGCCCTATTTCCATGAAGTTTGAACAGGTTTTTTTTTTTATGCAAACCACAACTTTTTTAAATGAATTGTGTTCCATGTCTCATTTATTGGCGTGTTTATGTATCAAAAGTAATGCTCAGTATTTCATCCACTATGGTGATATTATATATATATACAACATAAAGGGAAAAGAGGTAGATAGACTAGTGACTTGCCCATCAAAATTGACGGCAATAAAATGTGAAGTCTGGCAATGCTGTTTGCCACACAATGCAAGGCTCTCCCCCCTCTAACTTGCGGGCCTCGTGATGAGATCCTCATTCTATGCCTCGGCAAATCCGAAGCTTTCGTGCCCCGCAATGAGCGTGTTTGGCGCTCATTGCGAGCCTCTCCCCCCCCTTTACTTTATGGGCCTTGCAATGAGCAGCCTCTCCGCTCATTGCTGGTGTCGGGCCAACCTGCAACTTTTGGCCCTCGCATTGAGCGCCTTCGGCACTCACTGCAATTCTCTCCCCACTCTCTCCCTCTCGTGTCTCTTTGACCACTCTCTCTCCCATGGGTTTTATTTCCCACTTATCTCCCTCCCCTGTGTCTCTTTACCCCCTCTCTCTCCCTTGTGTTTCCCCACCTACTCCCTCCCCTGTGTCTCTTTCCACCTCACTCCCTCCCCTGTGTCTCTTTCCACCCTCTCCCCTCTCTCCCTCAGCTGTGTCTTTCTCCTCCCCTCTCCCTCCTCTGTTCTCCTGTTTGCATCTATGGGTGTGAAACCATTTGCGGTCTTGGGAAAATGTTCACTCTCCCCAAGCCCAAAATGTGTTTACGATTTACGGGCTTGAAAAAAAGTTAAGGTTTTACAGCCGCCATTTTTTCCCTCGTCAATTAAATATCAAATTAGCTTGCATCCTCAGTTACAGGCTCCCTGGCTCAGTTACAGGCTCCCTGGCTCTTCCCCTGTGCTGTGTGTGAGGTTGTAAGTTAAATTATTTATTAATTTGTGTCTTTTGGCGGGCTTCCGATGGCTTCTGAGTTATGGGCCTGAAAAAAATGGCGGCCTTTAACTCCTTAATTTTTTTGAAGCCTGTAACTCGTCAGCCGTTTGGAGCCTCTCCCCCACTCAAGCCAGTAACATATCGGTCTTGCAATGAGCACCTTCGGCCCTCGGAGCTCATTGCAGCCCCATCAAGCCCGTAACTTTCTGGCCTCTGGCGCTCATTGCGCATGCGCAAGCCCATAACTTTTAACATTGCGTGACAACAACTCACAATTACGGCAACTATTATAGTTGATGGACGGTGGTAGCTAGAGAGGGAAATGAAGGAGGCAGGTAGAATGGGGTAAGGGTGGTTGAGAGGAGTGGGAAGGATAGATTGAGGTGGACCTTGACATAAGGGGAGAGGGGTATATAGAGAAAGATTGAGAGTTAGAGATACAAAGTAGGTGAAAGAGCAGATAGAGTGTGTGTGGCTGGAGTGTACAGATAAGTACTAAAGGTAGGAGAGGTCATAGATTTAATGTACCCTGTCTCCACTATCTAATCTCTGTTCTCCACCATGCCCCTTCTCTGTCCATTAATTCCCTCCACAGTAAGCCTGTAAAGTGCTCCACTGTGCATCACTGTTGCACACTCCTGACGGTGCGGATAAGCCTCGACCACAACAACTAAGGTGGTCCTTGAGCTGAGCTGCCCTTTTGGAGTTCTGTACAGGGAAGAATGGAGTGGGATCATGGAGGAGACCTTAGATAGGGAACATAAAGATACCTCTTCACTCTGCTTACCTCTCTATTCCCCAGCTCATGCAAGAAAATAGGACACAGAAGAATGGGTGTAGAAGCCAAAGAAAATCTGGGGGGGGATACTACATATATTATAAAAATACCACGCAACTGTTTCTCTACACATAAGCACACACATTGAAAAATCTGGGGGGTGGGGGATTTGTCCCCACCAGTTCCTACACCCATGCGAAGGGAAAGAGAGAAGATTAAGTGATGTCTAACATTGGGGTGGTAACGTCATAAAGCTTTGAAACTTTAGTATGTCAACACCCCATAAGAGAGACATTATATATATATATATATATATATATATATATATATATATATAAAAGCATATACATAAACACAATGTTCAGCCTACAAGCTGATTTCATATCCAGGCCTTCACGCTGTGACTCTAAACTTTATATGACAGTTTTTGACACCCAACAAAAAAAAAGAAAAAAGAAAGAAAACAAATGAATAACCCTTTCAAAATGAAAGCAGCACAAAAGCACAAAAAGGCTCCTTTGTGTTTCCAGCCGAATAAATTACAGCTCAATGTTATTAAAACACTTAGTCGTTAAGTTGCCAAGAAATCCACTATATTGGAGCGTACGTGAGGGCTTGTCTTCATGCAGAGTAATTAAATGAGATTTATGAGCCTGTATTACATCAGACGTTGATAGTTCATTTTTCCTTCCTTCATATTTTGTGCTGCTTTATTAGAGCGTTTGACAGCTGGTAAAAATAGTGTTACATTTCCCAGTCCGTTGCTGAGTCCCCATTCACTGGTATATATCTCTCCCTCTGTCACGTTACCTTCTACTCATGATAAATGGGACCCACTCTTTCACTATACTGAATTCTGCACTAAGGCAATGTCAGATACACCATCAGTTTATCTTAATCTGTGATGTTCTGAGAGGAAAAGAGAGAAATAGGCCGAGCCAATTTAGGCTTGGAGTTTAAAAGATGCAATTTATCGTCTGTTCCCTCAACTCAGAATCACTGCATGATAAATATATGCTGCTATCTACATTTATTTACAGATTAGGTAAAAGAGAGATACTAGACAGCTAAAGCCAAATGTCTAAACTAGAATTTTCTTATCTGGACTTGCGTCATCCAAAAAGTGCTAAAAAGACTGTATCTGCATTTAAAAGCTCTGAAAGTAAGAATAATATATATATATATATATATATATATATATATATATATATATACAGTATATATTTACTCACACATCATTATATATAAATGCTGAATATATATTCTATTTTTTTCAGTGTGAATCCTAGTTTTTCTCTTAGCCTACCAAAGTTTAATGGCAAAAAGAGAGAAAAATTCTGTAGTATATCAGTGTGGTCTCACTCAAAAGAGTGACCCAGCCCCGAAATACCAGGCAATTCTACCCTTAACAGGAGAAACAGCAAACCCCCACACGCGTTTCAGCCTCTGAGGTCCTCGTCAGTGAGGTGCAGCTTTACTCCCTAAGGTACAGTGAGCAAGTGTCCACGTCTGGTTCCCCCTATCACCCTTAGGCTGAAAAAAAAAAACGATAAAGGTCATTTGCATACACAACAACGAAATTAGAGGTGCTCAATCTGCTCACTGTGCCTTACGGAGTACAGCTGCACCTCACTGATGAGGCCCACAGAGGGCGAAACGCGTCTGTGGTTTGCTGTTTCTCCTGTTCAGGGTAGAATTGCCTGGTATTTCGGGGCTGGGTCACTTTTTTGAGTGAGACCAGACGGATAAACTACAGGATATTTCTCCCTGTGAAGGGCACAAGTGAGCAAAAAGAGGTTGCTCTCTGAGTAGGTAACCAGACCTATAGAAAAAGCCCACAGATGTATTTTTTGTTCTCAGATGAGCACCTCTACTCTATTTGCTTAGTAGTTTTTACAATCTACTTTCTCCATTTACCAAAACCATTTAACAATCTCTTGAAAGCATATCTATTAAAATACACACTACTAATATGTCATGATGCTCAGACACACAGTGAAGCCCCTCTCGGTGGGTGTGTCACAGTTGTAAAACATGGCAGCTATCATGAGCAAGAACAGGAAGAAAAAGGGGGTCTCCAGAAGCTTAGTAATTCTGGGGGTTTCTTGTAAATTTTATATGACAATTATTAAAATTAATTATGTCACTTAATTAAAACATTTATGCAAACTGAAAAAACTACCTAAAGAAGCCTTTAAAACAATCATAAGAAATGGAATTATTTATTTTTACTTTTTTAACCCTACTTGCCCCCATTTTGATAAATATACAAATAACTCCAATTTCTAACACAGCTTATATTTTCTTTCTCTCCTATTGATAGCTATATCCCATTAGGATCTGTTTGTTATATGTTTTTGCTTGATAAATTCTTTTTAACCCAGTTTTAATCCATACATCTGTTCATATTTATAGTGTTTCATGACAATTTACAGGCGTGCCCTGGATTTGTGCAGATTCTATAATAGAGGCCCTTCGCCATATCTCTTCTTGTTCTGTAAATCAACTTTATCATGCTAAATGTGACCCGCTATTTGGTAATCCTTATAATACAGTCCTCCGATCACTGCAGCTTTTGGTATGGGCCTAGTCTGTCAGCTCAATCCATCCACTTCCAAAGCACAGCTATAAAAATAACAAAATTGAGGCTAGGATTGGTTGCCCTATCAAACGTCGGATATGAAAGTGTCACACGGGCCCATCACCCCACATCGGAGCTGTGAATATATGAGGCATTAAAAAACCCCAGACAGCGTTTCATGGAGAGCCTAATGAGGATGGAAACAGTCCAGTATGAATCAACAAGACACGGAGAGCAATGCCATTAGTCTGCTGACTAGGTGTCATTATGAGCTGCAGAGAGGCAGGGAGATGAAGTGTCACTTTGTGCTCTTAGCTTTGATGGGCGCGATGCATTTGAGACTGAATCATCCAGGATACCTGAGCTATCAATCTATACCATAGATGCATCACCTCTGTCTGGAGCCAGTCTGAACATCTCAAGATGTACATCTCAACCCCTCTGTCTACAGAGACACTACAGACATATTCACCTTGTGTTCTTTATTTTACTAATATATAAAAGTGCTGGATACTACTCCGCGCCATAATTGTATTATTAGACAATGCAGGGCTAGGTTTTAAAGCCCTTGGTGAGTTTGCTTAACTTGGGAGTTTTGGGTTATCTATAGTTCAGCTGAGCCTATGGGGACAAGTGCTAGGGGCTGAAGGATCCACAAAATACAAGCTCCCTCTAAATGCTTATATATTGTCTCCACTGCCATAATACGATTCACCTTTCTTCCATTGGGTTTATGTCTGAGGAAACCAACAGCCTTATTAAATTGCAATTCAGCAAATTCTAAAGGGCTCTATATAAGCACATAGCATATTTGTTTTATAGAAGTTTTTAGTTTGGATAGAAGTTCACTGACTAAAAACTTCTGTAAAAAAATATGCTCTATGCTTATATAGAGCCCTTTAGAATTTGCTGAATTGCAATTTAATAAGGCTGTAAGTATTTTTGTTTGCAGCAAACAGAGTACACTTGTGTATATATTGGGTGCTTGTGATTTTTGGCATTTCACCTCCTCATAAAACACATACATTAAGAGGCAGACTTCCCACCTTCTCATAAAACACAGACATCAGTACATATTTCTCTCACCTTTCCTATTATTATTATCTTTTATTTGTATCGCGACAACATATTCCGTAGCGCTGTACAGGGGATAAGAACAAGGGAAATACACGTTTAACAAATTCAAAGTTGAAGGGCCCTGTTTTGAGCTTAGAATCTTAGCAGAAAGTGCTTTATCCCAAAGCACCCTACAAGACTGGAAACTCACTACTTACTAAGATATATATATATCAGGACAAATATATTTCAATCCCTCCTAATCAATTGACCTTTAATATACCCCCTAGCCTATAATTAATGTGTAATGTGCCCTAATAAACTCTTCATGTAGTACACCATAGTGCAATTGGAAGTAAAATGCCTAGGTAACAAAATTACATGTTGAATTAGGAGTATAACTGACAGAATTTGATCTTATAGAGTAATGTGCAATATCAGTATATTATATACAGTATGGTAGTATATTAGGCACTAGGGCCTCTATTTCATGGCCCCCGTAAGAACTCCAGTAAGGCTGACTCATAGCTACAGCAGTTTTTAAGAGCTATTCCATGGGGCGTCCCAGGGGGTTTTGGCCCTAGCTCTCTATCTCTAATGTGTGCTTGTAGAATAAAGTATACCTATAGGAGACTATGGCCCTGATTCAATTGCAATTTGGCCAATTATATAGGGCTCTAAATAAGCACATGACATATTTTTTTAAATAAGTTTTTAGTTAGTAAGCATCTATCCAAAAGCAAGGTTTTCACTAACTAAAAACTTCTTTAAAAAAAATATGCTATGTGCTTATTTAGAGCCCTATTCAATTGGCCGAATTGCAATTGAATGAGGGCCTATGAGTCTGTATCTCAGTAGTCAATGTTTCTATTAGTAAGAGATGTACTAGCCACTTGCAGACTGTTTTAAATGTTAAAATGCTGCTGAGAGATAATACAGTATGTGATTGCTAAGTACATCTAGTACCAATAGACACATTGTATGCATGAGCTGTGGGGGCAGACCTGTGCAGGGACTGTTTGGAAGGTTTGAGTAAGAGAAAATAGAGCCTTTAATAAAATTATGTTTAGATATGCAAACAAACCCTTAGGTAGTGTATTTTAATATTAACAACAGGTAAATGTGCATATAAATTTAATATTATTGATTTTGCAGTTACACTTCCTAATTATTTTCAGATTTTTTTTGTCAGCAGATATTATTTTGATGAGTACAAGATTAGCATAACTTTGGGGGGTGTTGGCTTTTCCACAACACTTAGGCAAACTGATGGGTACATTTCTAAAAGATTTATTAATTATGGTCTGAGTGGTGGCTCAGGTGGTATGAACAGACATCAATTGGTGCTTGAGCTCTGGTCAATAATATGACTGTGTAGTATCCAAGAGGGGGCTACAAGATTTGTGATGATAAGATAAGATTAATGCAGGTAGTAGAGTGGTAAGATAGGAGGCAAGAGAGGCTGCACAATAGATGTTTTTTAGCATTGTTTCCTCATGTGCTTTAGTTGATCTATGGTCATGGATTTGGTCTTTTGGTCTGAGGTACTTTGTAAAAAATAATCTTTATATACATTAACTGTTAATTGTATTTAAGTCGCTTTTTCTTAAGACACTATTAATCATACTTTCAAATACCAGATTATTAGACTCTGTTTGAGCTGCTTATCTCCACCGCCAATCAGATTGCCAAGAAGGTGGGAGCCACTCTGACTAAGAGGCAGTTCTATATTTTCAGGTATAAGCTTGTGTCTAGACAATGTTGGATGCTCTACATTGGCTGGACATTTACTGTGTTAAAGTGATTTCCCTTGGCAATGAGTAGTTTATCAACTATATCTGGGAGGCAGTCAATGAAGAAGGCCATCTAGCCATAAGCTTATATCTGACAATGTAGCACTACCGCCCATCTACAGAGTTTCCCACCCCCTTATAAGAGTTAGAGACAAGCAGATCAACTGGAGACTTAGAAGCTGATGTTTGTAAGTAAGTTTACTATTGAGCATTGCATTTTAATAATTGATTATACATTTTATTAATTATTATTATTATTATTATTATTATTATCCTTTATTTATAACGCGCCAACATATTCCGCAGCGCAATACAATGGTTAGGTATAAGTACACAACAATAACTACACAATGAAAAATAATGGAAGACCGTGTTATTGAGCTTTCAATCAGATATGCACACTTTCCCTAAAGCACCTCACAAGAATGAAACTCGCAAACTTACATCCTAAAGGGTGTGGGTGAGGCACAGGAGAGTGATAAATGCATAGTGAATGAGGAGGCTAAAGATGATAGGCTTTTTTAAATAAATATGTTTTTAAAGAGATTTTGAAGGATTTGAGGCAGGAAGATAGTCTGGTGGAGCGAGGTAAGGAGTTCCAAAGAATAGGGGCAGCATGAGAAAAGTCTTGAAGATGGGAGTGAGAGGAGGTGATGAGAGAGGAGAAGAGAAGAAGGTCATTAGCAGAGCGAAGAGGGTGGGTGGGGGTGTATTTTGGGATGAGAGCAGAGATGTAGGAGGGGGCACTATTGTGGAGGGCTTTATATGTTAGGGTCATGATTTTGAAGTTTATTCTAGAGTCTATGGGAAACCAGTGGAGTGCCTGACAGAGAGGTGCTGCAGACACTGATCGTTTAGTATGGTAGATGAGCCTAGCGGATGCATTCAAAATGGATTGGAGTGGAGACAGACGGGTGATAGGAAGGCCAGCAAGGAGAGAGTTGCAGTAATCAAGGCGAGATATGATGAGAGAGTGAATAAGAATCTTAGTTGTGTCTTGTGTAAGGTAGTGGCATATTTTGGATATGTTTTTAAGGTGAAAGTGGCAAGATTTTGTGAGTGACTGAATGTGAGGAATGAAAGAGAGGGAAGGGTCCAGTAGAACCCCAAGACAGCGGGTCTGGGAGGTGGGAGTGATGATGGCGTTGTCAACAGTGAGAGATAAGTGCGGGGTGGGAGCTGAGGAAGAGGGTGGAAAGATAAGGAGCTCTGTCTAAGACATGTTGAGTTTGAGTTGACGGGCAGACATCCATGAGAATATGCTCGAGAGGCAATTGGCAACAGGAGCTAGCAGAGACGGGGATAGTTCAGGTGCAGAGAGGTAGATTTGGGTCATCAGCATATAGATGATACTGAAATCCAAAAGGTTTTATACGGGCACCAAGGGAGGATGTATAGATAGAGAAAAGGAGGGGGCCTAGGACTGAGCCTTGGGGTACACCGACAGTTAGAGGGCGAGGAGATGAAGAGGCGGCAGAAAAGGAGACACTAAATGTTTGATTTTCTAGATAAGATGTGAACCAAGAGAGAGCAATGTCACGGATGCCAAGAGAGTGGAGAATTTGGATAAGAAGAGGATGATCAACTGTGTCAAAGGCAGCAGAGAGATCCAGGAGAATTAGGATAGAGAAATTACCCTTGGATTTGGCGTTGATCAACCTAGAGTTGTTAGGGCATCATACTAGTCTATAAATGCCGTTTGTATTAGTGATCCCATTCAGATTGTAGCTCATGAAGAGTGGAGAAGCTGTGAGTGTCTAAAAAATGTATCACAATAGACTGTAGCAAGAAACATCTGCCATTTCTGCTCCAAGGCCAACATTATAAACATAGGGTTGCTTAGAAATGACCACATGATCTCGAGTTGTTAAAATGCTTATGGCACTCTCAGAGGTTAACAGCTTTTAAGTGCTAGTTTAAAAAAACGGAACTTTAAAAAAAGCAGTAAATTAATAGTATATTTATATTTAATGTTTTTGTGACAGAAAGGGATAACAGTTCATTAAACATTTAAATCATCTCTTTACAATGGAGACAAGCTGTCATTTTTTTAAGAACATTGTAAATAAAGTTGTCATTGAACTAGAACTTTGACACAAAATATCTGTTTGTCTCAGATATGAGTTAAAGTTGTGTGCTACATATTCCAGCTGTTTGCATGTACTTCAGAGGGCTAAGCATTCTGGGTAATGGCACAATCTAATCAGCATAACTTGAGAATTGTTTTGCCCTACGTGATGTGACTGAAACATTGTTCAATTTCCTTGGGTTCGATTTTCGGGTTAGGGTTAGAGTTTAGGGTTAGGATAGAGGCAGATGATAAGCTTTACATAGCAAAATAGTGGCATGCTGCGCGCCACTATTGTACTATGTAAGGCTTATCATCTGACACCACCCTAACCTCTTACCCCTAACTCAAACCCCTAAATCTAATGCTCACACTACCAAGAAATTGAAGAAAGACTTCATTCTCTAGCTTGGGCACTGAGCTACCCCACTATTTATCAGCATTTAATGTAGGGCATGAATAATTCTCAAGTTCTGCTTATTAGATTGTGTCATTACCATGATGCTTATCCTTCTGTTTGCCCTGGGCCTCCCAGAAACCAATTCACTCAGTTACCATCCCCATGCCAGGGGGGCCCCGCCAGCCATCCCCTTCCAGCATCCATCGCTACACAGCACCCAATCTCTCTCATTACCTACCTCACATAGCACCAATCCCTATCTCCTTTGCTCCCCCACACATCCCCCATACTTTGCTCTCATCCAGCCCTTGCTCCCTTACCTTCTTCCCTGATACATATTCCCAGCATGCTGAACTGCTACACTCTGCCACCTCCTGGAGCTTCAATATAAATGCTTATTTTTAAACAGGGCCCTGTACCACCTGCACCACTGGTAGCTCCGCCTCTGGTTTTGCTAGAATTTCAAAGACATGTGGCTTGAACCCACAGCAAAACTAAACACGAATACAATTACTACCCTTCCATGCAATGTGGAGGTCAGGTGATGACACCATAAAGGCAGGTAAGCAAGCACAGGCAGAACCGCCCAGTAATGTGAACACAGCTGCTCACCTGACTGCCTATCTGACCGCTTTACAGTAAATGTGTTGTTTTGTACAACAACAATTGGCCTGTCTCTAGGAAACTATATAGGGCAGTGTGGTCCAATTCCAGTCCTCAAGGTCTGGTAAGACACAGAAATATCCTGAAAACTCTATCCTGGCTACACCCCTGGAATTGGAAAAGCCTGAGACAGATTTTGACTGATTCTGCAGATATGTCCAGTTTGGTGTGAAGTTATATGGCCAGCCTCAGGGAAACTGAGCCATTAACTGTACAGGAAAACAGAGGGTTGGGAAGGAGAGGGACACTGGCTAAGACATATGGTAGACTGGCTACGTGTTTTGGTGAATGGAACACTCCATAGTTATTAGCGCAAATAAATAAATGTATTCATTAAAGGACCAATGTGGTATGTGGAAATTGTGTCCTTGTGAAATATGTGGAAAAAGCTAACATCATTAGCAGTGATATATGCCCTGAGTATAAAATCATTTTAGAGAAAAACTTTATTTTAGAACACTTTGATTGTGCCTGGAAGATACCACGTGTGTGCCTTCCTGCTGGCTTATGTTCAGCTAGTTTTCATTATCTAATCAGGAGTGGATGGAAAGGGAAAGTTTACTCATTGGTTGACTCAGATAATCTTTTGATAACTTCCCCCTCTGTCACGACCTGCTTCTTCAATGGGGCTCGACAAGAACCTAGTTCTTACTACCTCTTGTACAGAAGATGGCCTCAGGATATCAAGAACACCATATAATCCCTTAGAATTAGGATTAATGCACAGAATGACACTTACACGTTGTCTATGTTAGTAGATACCACTGACATACCTTTATTAATTGTCACATTTTATACAATTTTCTGGCACACAGGCTGGCCAATCAGTAAGCCCCATCCCTAAATAATAGGCTGCCCCTTGTTTACTAGGAAAACCCTGTACCTCAGATCAAATCAGATCTTTAATCTCATCCTGTTAATTATATTTAGGTGGGATGAGTGAGTTATCCCAGATAACAACATTGTACATAATAGGCTGCCCCTGCTAATTGGGAAACCCTGTAAAATGCTGATGCAACAGCCTGCAGAATAGCTAATATGTTATGCAGAGCATAAACCAAGATACACACAGTATAACAGTGTAATCATATTTTAATTAGCTGATAGTTTTGTTAGTTTGTTGGATACTTTTGAAAGTTTTACCAGTACTACAGTGGTCTTTTTTAGTAAATTGCAAATACTTAATAAATATCTGGACTCAGCACTATCCCACCAATAATAATATGTCCACTCTCCTATACCCAGGAGGCTCAGTTTATGGAGGTTGATCTCTACCTTTGAAAATAGCTCAGTTTTGAAAATATTTTTTTAATATTGTTTTCTGTTATTGCATCCATTTCTGTGGCAGAGCTACCAATGGTGTAGCAGGTGCAAAGCACCAGGTCCGACAACATGCTACTGACAATAAACAAGGAATCATAATTTATTAGGTAAGAACATAACTCCACCACTGGTCCTTTTAGTGTAATCCCCATTGCTATCTTATTATTTAGCACTTTATCATCAGCAGCTTGCAATTTGTAGAACATGACCAATTTCCCTTTAAAGGACTACTGTATTTCAAGAAAACCTGCACTTGTTTGTGAAGTATAAACTCATAGCATTAGCAGCTGTTTACGACATGGCATAAAAAACATTTTTTAAACATGATCCCATTTTTGAAGACTGTTTATGTATAGAACAATCCATCTTGTCTTTGTTATATAAATTCCTGAGGACTGGAGCTTGAGGTGTGTTTTTATCTATCAGAGGGTTCCCTGATGGTCCAGTGGTTAGGATTTGGTGCTTTCACCACTGCAACTTGGGTTCGATTACAGTCAGGGAATTAAGAGGTCACAGACCCCTGAAGCCATGCACAGTTGGGCCTGCTCACTACTTGAATGGGAAACCACCTACAAATACCAGGAGCTGTATGCTGTGGCCCACTGGAGAAGGAACTGGCAACCCACTCAAGTATCTCTGCCATGAATATCAAATGTATCAGCATGGTGTGTTGCGGTCCATGAGGTCATGGAGAGTCGACAACACGACTATACAACACACACACAGAAGGAGTGGAGAAGGGAAGAAAGAGAAGTCAGGAGGACTTATTTTGAATTTGACATCAACCCCCTTCCCCTGCACATGCTTAGAAGCAGCCAGCTTGCATCAATAATTGCAAACCTTGCTTTCCAGAAATTTAAACATCCGTCTTACATACACAACCAACGTATCATGGATGTCTCCAGGGTCCATACTTGCTGTATGACTTTTCCTGGTATAATTATGCTCTTAAACTCAAAGTTTTCTAACTAATTTGCTTTTTAAATATGCGCCTTTATTGTTTTTTGCAATGAACACTGCATGAAGTAAGGTGTTGACTTGCTGAGCACTTTCCCCTGTATTGGCTGAGAGTCTGCAGCCCCTCTCTTCACTCAGTCCTCCCTCCTCTCCTTTCTCCCTCCCGCTGATAATAATGAGTTGAGACACTTTTATTATCATTATTAATTAGCACTTTCAAGCAAAGGGATTAAATCAATATGGTGGCTGAAACTAATTTTAACAAGCCATTGAAATCAATCACCGGAGCTTTATCTACATAAATGCCACTAAACCCAGCTCGTTAGTGTAACATTAGCTGGAAAGAAAGAGCAGGAAAAATATAAGTGACGGAGAGACTGCCGAGCTTTTAATTAGGGAGACAAAGGGATATGCCGGATCCCATTCTTCTTGTACTGAGCTGGCAGTGTACTCAGTGCTCTGTAATATAAACGTGTCCATATACAGCTGGCCTTTTTACTGCAGCACCATAATTCTTTGCGAAAGCGCTCAGAGACTTTACAGCGTGTCCATTTTTACTGCGATTCTCTATTGATTGTAAGCTTATTGGCACAATCCTACTTAACTCACATCTGGGTGTACTTATCTATGCATTTGTATTAATGATATTGCAGCTATTTATTTGACAGTCACTGTAGCAGCCATCTTTAAATTGATCTGTCAAGTTTGAGATATTATCTTGTTTTAGTTGAGGGAAGTTCATGTATAAATAAATGTGTCTAATGCAATTCTTATTTTACATTTTTGCTAAAAAAATCAGTAATTTAAAATATAAATGTTTCTTACTCTGTATTGTCCTATATTCTAATTTCCATTCCCAGAGGGTGTAAGCATGACCCTGGCATGCATTCAAGTCGTAGTCACCTCATGCTACCTCAAGCAGTAGGGGCTTGATAGAGAAAGTTACCCTACGATGTGACTACTCTGCTCAAGTCGACTCAGCATCCTCCATTTTAGTAATGGGAGTGCATGGGAAAAGAACTGGTAGCGGAAGAGGAAAAAAGCAGTTGACATATCATCCAATGTAATTGTTGTTGTTTAGTCATTCAGTCGTGTCTCAGTGACCTTATGGAGACACATCTATCATTATGTCTCTGGTTGTGCATATCCATAAGGATTTCTTGGCAGAGATACTGGAGTGGGTTGCCAATATCTTTTCCAGTGGACCGGAATCTGTCTGATCTCTCTGCTATGACCTGTCCATCTTGGGGGACCCTACATAGTATAGCTCAGAGCTTCATTGAGGTACACAAGCCCCTTCACCACAACATGTTAATGATCAAGAAGGGGTGCAATATAATAGTTCTCCTCAATCACCATAATGTGTAGAGACCAACTGTTGTATTCATTGATGTAAAAAACAACGATCATGACAGGTGCATTTTTATTATATATATATTTTATTAAGCACAGGCATGCTTATCAGTGCCTCACTAATTTTCACTAAGGCACCTGTGGACAGCATGTCGCAAGCTTCTAGATGTGACGTGAGAATCGCTTTATAAAAGACTTTTATAGATAATTCTCCACAGCTGAAAAGTCCCAACATGCTATTGGAAAAGGCCTCTCACCTTGTTTTCCTCCTCCTGCAGTAAGGTGAATATTTTTAATTTCTATCTTAAAATACTCATTCAGTGACAGAATAGGCCAAGGTTTGGAAAGTTATCAAGTCTTTAGTGTATTTGTTATAACCCATGGCCAAGACATTTGTAACGGAACCCATCACTGTTTTACCCTGTTTTATGGTTATTTAATTATTATGGTTAAAATATGATCCTACTGTTATACTGTATGTATGTTGGTTTATGCTCTGCAGAATATTAGCCCAGACTATTGCAGACCTTGGCATAATAGATAATCCTATTACAAGGGCTCCTCATAAGCAAGAGAGGTCCATTGTGTGAAGTGTTCACATTGTGAAGATGGAACAAAGGGAAGGATGATCTAATCAATGTCTGATTGTATCAAAGTAGCCAGGTAGCCTCAGGTAGGTGTGACCCACCTATTGTCCCTCTATGTGTATTGTGTGGCCAACTATGGGGCATGTGTATTGCCTGTGGGAAGAGATGTGTATATATATTTCGGCACAACAAAATAAAGACAGTATTCTTTTGACTCCCAATTGAGTGTCGTCCAATATGGGAGGTTGGGGATGGTGAGACTGTAGTGCTTCTTGGATATTTTACTGTATACCAGCGGAGATATTGGATTCGTGTTCCAACTCCGTTACAACATTGATTATCTGTAAGGGTTAAATGGCCACTGAAAAGCGTCAACTTATTATGTATACTTTGTGAAATCTTACTTGAACAATTTCAATATGAAGGGCCCTGTTTTGAGCTTCGAGTCTTGTAGAAAGTGCTTTTTCCCAAAGCATCCTACAAGACTGGAAACTCTCTACTTACAATCTAAAGGAGATGGACCAGGTAGAAACCCGGGGAAGAGCAGATCAGCTTGTACCAGTCAAGTGGCTCTTACCATTTATTGACATACTGTTAAAAAATCAGAACCATATGAGCATCCTGTACCGGTATTAAAAATACTTATGAAATTAGTGATAAATGCTAAGATCATAGATTAATGACCGTTTGCGAGTTTTCAATCTTGTGTCAGTGCCTTGGAAACGAGCTCTATGTACATGTGATTTTATGCTCAAAAACAGGGCCCTCCATTCTTTACAAGGTGTTTAATTTGTTTTCTGCTATGTACTCAAACCCTGTACAGTGCTACGGAATATGTTGGCGCGATATAAATAAAGATAATAAAATTATAATAATAATTAATGGGTTAATTTGATGCAGTATTGGAGCTACTGTAGGTGCAGCAGGTGCAAAGCAGCCCTGGAGAAAGGGAGAGCGTTAAAAAAAAAACTTTATTGGTAGGCTTTTTTCATTGATTCCCATGAGCACCACCTACTATGTGTATATATATATATATATATATATATATATATATATATTTGTGTTCGGTCCCTCTCTCGCCCCGCCTCTTCCATGTGTTGGGCCCTCAGCTGCTTCATACACGGACAGTCCCTCTCTAGCCCCGCCTCTTACTTACTTACGGCAGCTTTATAAGCACTTCCTGTTTGCACTCTATGTCATGCAGGTTACTGCTGCTCCTGTCTGCGGCTCCTTCGTTAGTTTTTTGGCTTTTTTCTAATCTCGCACTGGAGCTGTTTGCACCTATGCTCAGTAGGACTCTATGGGCCTCATTCAATTGCGATTTGGCCAATTGAATAGGGCTTTATATAAGCACATAACCTATTTTCTTTACAGATGTTTTTAGTTAATGAACTTCTATCCAAAAGCAAGGTCTTCACTAACTAAAAACTTTTGTAAAAAAATATGCTCTTTCCTTTTATAGAGCTCTTTTCAATTGGCCAAATTGCAATTGAATGAGGCCCTATGTCTTGCAGTATGTTTCTCAGCTCTATCATCTAACTATGCCTGTCCTTTTTTATTCACCTGTCTCTGCCATCATCAGCTCTCTCATTTGAGCACCTGTGCATATCTCCTCAAGGTAAGTTATCCTGACTTCCTTACTTTTTCCTACTATAGATCTGGGCCTGAACCTACTTGTCTAAGCCCATGTCTATGTCCAAGGAAGCACTACGCCCCATTCATGTAGTTTCCGGCCCAAATCTACTAAACTTCTACCCTCCTTATGCTTTCTCATAGGCCTTCTCCGGGCACCACTTCTGTTACCTCTATAAATACTATGCAGAGACTCCTGTCATGCAGATTCTGGCTCCTTTTCTTGCTCGAGAGGGCACTGTCATTGCTGGAGAATTATGGTTCCTCTCGAGGTAAGTTATCCCGACTTCCTTACGCTTTCCTACTATAGATCTGGGCCCGAACCTATTTGTCTATGTCACTTGACTATGTTCAAGGTGGCACTTCTGCCTACCTATGCCTTATTCTTGTGATTTCGAGCCCAGATCTACTAAACGTCTACTCTCCTTACGCTCTCTACTTGAGCCCCTCTGGGGACCACTTCAGTTACCTCAGTAAATTCTATACTTGCCTTCGCTAGGGACCCCCTAAATCATGCTTTCACAGTCTCATTTGCTGGGCTCAATCACACTAGCAAGCCACATCAGCCTTCGCTAGGCTCCTCTTCAATCACGCTTTCATAGTCACACTTGCCTTCGCTAGGCATCATCATACTCGCAAGCCCCACATCGGCCTTCATAGGCACCACTTTTCGTCTATCGCTGCTAATGTCTTTTCATTTATCGCCTAATACCCTTCCCCTCCATTAGCCTCCTCTGCAGTCGCTGCTGATCCCATGCAAGGACTCATCTGGCCCTCTGAGCAGGCCGGATGTCCGGTAGCACCCGGGACTTCTCGGTTGCCCCTCTCCACGTTATTCCATTTGTCCGACAGGGTGTTCCATAGCTGGAGGGCCATGGTTCTTATCGCTGTCCCGATCGATCGACCGTTGGGAGAGGGCTTCTCCCACAAATTCCAGATAACATTCTTTATAAGAGGATGTGGGGAGACCCCAAAATAATTTTGCACAGGAGCCCCCTATTCACTAGCTGTGGCCACTGATTTTCCTGTTAGCCAAACATATGTTCCTTATAGGAAAAAGCCATGCTTAGTAAAAATCTCCATATGACACATGCACTCTGAGACAAGCTTTATACTCTGGTGGAGGAGAAAGAAGTGGAAGGTAGAATAGAGGCAGTTTTACATTTAAGTTTAGCTCATTCAAAAGAAAAGTATATTGTAAAGTTGTTTGTCTTACTTTAGTCTAACGCATAGTGTTTTGAAGCCTTTAATGCTTTAATTTTATTCTTCACTATTTTAGATTACATTACGATGCTGATATATATTACAGTATAAATAACTTGTAGCTCACAAACACTCAATAATGTGTCCAAGAGACCTCAGTATACAGCACTTAATTAATCCGGGGGACAGTCGTCATTTTCAACATAGACATTCTGGTCTTAAAGTGTTAAAGTTACACCTAAATACAAATTGCTCCTATATGAAAGCGTTCACTTATGAGTTCAAATATATGTGTAACAGGTTTAAAATGTGACTTTTACGAAGAACACAAAAACATGAATGTAACTGCCACTGTTTAGAACTGCAGCTGTAGTTTGATTGGCTTGTGAATTTGACCCAAGCAGTTCAGCCTTCTAAGTATCAGTGACTTAAATGGTGGCTTCCAGTCCCTGCAAACATGGAGAAATTGCTGGCAAAATAGGCAAGTTAAATTACCGTACTTTCATATAGAAAGTTAATCTTCTTTAAGAGTGGACTTTAAGATAAAAAAAACTCAAGTAAAGGTGGAAGTTGTGTCTAAACTCTTGAATTTGGACTTGAATTGAGGTGTAACTTCAGTTTCAGGGGTCCTGGGTGGGTATTTATTGTGTTTCTATTGTTTTCATGTGCTCGCGGGTCGGGCTTTAAGGTCGTATTTTTGCCTCCTTGTTAATAGTGTATCTTGGACCTCGTACAACTTTTTTGCAAAACCTGTATGTGATTTGTGGTGTTTTGCGTGTTTAGGGTCCTGTAGCCTCGTTTTCGTTTTTTTCAGCAGCCATTTTTTCTGTCGCTTAGTGGATTTTCGTGTGTCTAAACTCTTGAATTTGTATTTAAATTGAGGTGTTATTTCACTTAGAGGTCCAGGGTGCCCCTCTTGCTGTGGGTAAGCTTTTTATGTGTTTATTGTCTGTATTTATTGTGTTTTTAATGTTTTATTGTGCACAGGGTTCGAGCGCTAAGGTTGTAAAGTCCAGCAGCTCGTATTTCTCGATGCTAACTCTGTAAATGTTGTGGTTGACGTGGGAGCATCCACCCCTGCAAATGCGGCCCCAGGGTATTTCGGTAGAAACTAGCGTTATAGTGAAACAGCGCCAAAAGTGGTAGCGATAAGCAGTGTATACCTGTATATAAATACAGACATAACCCTTTTAACTCTGTAGATGTGTTCCTAGAAGACCAAGTGCTAAATGAAGCAGTGTCAATTTTAATATAGAATAAATCACAGGCAAACTCGATTTTAAAATTCCTTTCATGGCTCTTGGTGTTTTGGATGAAACAAAAGCATCAAGTCAGTGTTACTTGGGATGTGTCAGCCCAAAACTGTGTTATATCAAATGGGGGATGTGTCAGGCAAAAGTGTTAAACGGGGTAGTGTTAAGCGCTGCCTTCCTGTATTCTGTTCAACATCTTGTTATATAGTAATTTGAATTTCAATGTTAATTTCTGTATGAAAAACATAAATTGTGGCAATAAAGTTCAGTACCCATTGTGGACTAGGATACATGCTTCCGGCTGTATTTCTTTGTCCTGCCTGGGAAAACTACAGTTTGTTTAAGAACTATTTTATTGTTTTGTTTGCTCCTCCTAAAGCTCTCATTTCTCCTGCTGGGGAGGTGAATATGGATCCCATGGTGAGGATCATGAAAGCACTGGATGTGTATTATAGAATCAAACACTCCAATTCCACACCCCTCCTATTCCAAATCATCACATAGTAGGCAGAATAGCTTCTTATGACTCCTGCACTCAATTGTTTTCTGTTAGTATAGTCCAGTTGTCATGAGATTTAAGTACTTAACATCAGTATATACAATCATTCAGTTTATTGTGATGTAAAAAATTGATCTGTCACAGAGTATGGGGGCATTTGCCACTCACTCTGCCACAGTCTGCAAAAGATGGGATGATCTTTAACCTACAAACGAGAGTAAAACCATCCATCTTCTGTGGAAAGCTTATTTGTCATTCATTTAGAATGGCCTTGGTCAGGCCTCTAATTTTATTGACCTTATTTGGCTTTTGACCTCAACTGAACAGTCTTTCTGTGCACAAACTTTCTTCTCTTCAACTTTCTTAATGTACATATCAGTTAATACAATAATCTCAAGGAAGTCACTGTGGTATGGGCATTAACACCACCTTGCCCATCATTCACCCATAGTTAACTATTACATGGCCCAAGATTGAAATTACCTAGTGAAATACTTAAAGGGACACAGAAGTCATCATAGTTGCTGTGAGCCATCAAATAGATGTTTCAAAATCGTGTTGGAAAGATGTTTATTTGTTTTAAACTGATTCAGAATTGACCATGAAGCCATTCTACTAGAAACTGCATAGCTAGTGAGCTTTAGGATGTGACTATCACACTGATTTTTATACTAATATATATATATATATATATATATATATATATATATATATATATATATATATATATATAAAATATATATATATACTGTTTATCTGGCAGCTAATGGTGCTAATGGTGAAAGCTACTTTGTGTGAATTATAAGTTGTGAGTTTAAATCCTAGTGCTCCTTTTTTTACATTAATATTTGGTTCAAATCATTATTTTATTTCATTAAAATGCCAACATTTCTCTCACCCCTTTTTTTCTGTCTTATCCTGTAACCTAAAGAAAAAAAATCTTTAAAGAAAACAGAAAAAAAGTAATCTGAAGAAATTTAGCTTGACAACTTCAATTTTATACATGACTAGGAGTGAGTAAAAAGAACACAATAACTAATTTAGAACATTCAAACTTCCATACTCAGCCTGCACAGCTTGATTCAATTAGTGCTTCTATGTATGTGAGGATACAAGCAGAAAACAACTCTAGATATCTATAAATCAATCAAGTTAACAGCAATTTCAAAAAGGAAAACACATTTTTCACACACTTTTCAATCCTCTACCTGGCGAATATAGTGACCGCTTATAACAGTCACTATGATTTTACTTTTTAAAGTCTGGTTTTCAACTTTAGCATTTTATAGTATTCAAATATCATGACGTCTTCACTCTATGCCCCCTCCCAAACACACTCAGATTTGCTTTTGCAGCATTGTAACAGTCACCAAGAAGAGAGAGTTTCTGTCATCAACGTATTGGAACAAAGAAAACTGCAGTTAGGTTCTGCCAACTATGTAGTTCTCTATTCCCACAGGAAATTAGCGATAATAGAATTAATTGCACAACAGTATCAAGCTCGCAAATCTGCAATCAAATTTTTTTTTTTGTTTGTGTCATTTCGGTGTTATATCAACCTCGGAAATCAATGAGTTAATATATATCAGGCCACCCACAAGGACTAGAACAGTATCGCCTTTAATTTTTATTATTTTCTACATTGCAGGATTGCGGGTCTGACCCCTAAACACTAATCGATTGACAGGAAACCTCCATGTTTTGCTGACATAATGATGAGCTGTTTGTAAATGGGTAGTTACGGCCTTGCTTAATTGATCATGATCACACTCTGAAATGTTACATACGTTTGCATAGTTTACGGTTTCGGCTTTCGGCCTGTAACTTGCGGGCTTGTTCAATTGAATCACTTTGTAATTGTAGCAGAGTTCAAGCCCGCAGCAAGCCAGCAGACATATGGCCTGTATACTGTGAGTTGCGGCCTTGCTATTGAATGAGGCGCTATGTCTACTTAGCACCCATCTACTATCATCATCCATCCTCATACAGCACCCAACCCCTCACAGCACCTATCTCACATAACACCCATCTCTATCTCCTTTGCCCCTTCCTCAAATAACTCATATTCCATGTACTTTACTGTCATCCCTTGCTTTCTTCCCTTCTTCCCTGATACACATCACCAGCGCTACCTTTTGGAACTTCAGTAGAAATGCTTTTTTTTAAACAGGTATGGACCAATTTCCAGCCAGGCGGGTGTCTGGACAATGAGGCCCAGGGGGGCCCGGGAGCTCATTGTGGGTTGGGCTGGCGGCCCCAGAGGGAACCTACACTACAGAATAAATAAGTAATAAATAAATAATGCAAAAGAAAAATTACATAGCAATGTCCCCCAGAGGAAGGCCTTGGTGTATTGCACCACCTCCACCACTGGTAGCTCCGACCCTGCTAACCTCAGTTTAAACGGTTACTTAATTCAGCACATCTTGGAGCACACAACTGTAAAGATCTCCTGAAAGCATATTGAAATACTTTTTGAAATACATGCAGAGATATTAATAAAAAATAAATCTTTGTTTACATGTGTCACTGGCCACCCACAGCAACATCATTGTGCAGTGAGCAAAAGAGAAAAAAAAAAGGTAACCCTTCACAAATTCATCTGTGCAGAGAAAGGAATGCTGGAATCAGCTAAATAGAACATCTCCTGCTGCATTCCTGAGTTTAGAGAAAAACTATAAATCTTTGTGTTCCCTATGCCTTCACCACATGGTGTCGGCAGATGTTATTAACATGGAATAGTCACAGTGTGTTTGTAAAGAGATCTAAGACTTTAGATTTATAAGCTGTTATTAGTGTAATTAAAAAACTAGATAATTTTAACATACAATGTTGTGCTCTTTCATCCCATGAAGAGCATTTACAGTCTGAAAATACAAATGCAAATTTTAAAAGCTACATTTTCTTAAAGGAACATAGAACTACAGTGGTCTTTTAAACATGCAAGAATTTTACTTTAACTGAAAAGGCATTTTTTTAAAATAAAATGTCTTTTTTATATAAATTAAACAGCATGTTTAACCCTGTAACGCCTACTCTACCCTAGTCCTTGGTTGTACTGAACCAGTTAAATGGGTCTGCTCTGTAATCTGTCCATCTCTGCCTGTTCAGGGAAGAGTTTGCAGGCTTTATGGATTTGCCTGAGTTCCATCAATAAGTGCTACAGAGGTTGTTGTAACAGTATGCGGTTTCTTGTTAGCTGTACTCTAAGCGGAGAAGTGACGGCCTCTGACAATATAATTTACATCCCCGTATAAAACTATCTCTGGAAGCCAGGCTAATTTGTGGCAGATTGGGTCATTTGTCTCAGGCAGTGTCTAACAGCCCAATCAATCAGAGCAGTGTTTCCAAAATATCGCTTTTCAAGCGTGCCCTGGAGAGGCAGGAATTGATTGGGATCTTAGAAAGCAAAATTACAGCAATAACTTAACAGAAACAATAATTACTGAATCATACTAGTGTCAGCAAGTCTGCAGAACACGAAACAGCCATCACTATGCTGTTCAATATACTCTGAGGCGGATTTATTGAATGGAGGGGAGGGTGGAATTTAGTGCCCCCCACCCTTTATTACAAACAACCCCCCCTCAAGCTTTCATTGTATGTATGCGGTTGTTTGAAAACCAGATCATAACAGAAGCTGCAATGTTGTGAGACACCGTGCAAAAATGTATGTTGCATTCTTTAATGATGCTGTGTATCGTCTATCCAGATTACTGTTTCAAGGCCAATCAATGCCAACCTATGTAGAATACACTGTTTCACATCTAGGGTCACATAACACTGTTGCATTATCAATATAATATCCATGTGTGCCTGATTAAATAGGCAAACAGTGGTAGAGACAGATCACATTAAGGTCAAATTGGTCTTGAACCAGCATGAATATGCCCTTAAATAGGTGGAGGGTCTTCACTCTGCCCCTGTAGTGATATAAAAGACATGATTCTGAGGTAGACAATATCTTACCTTTTTGAAGTCATTGTTCTCTCCTGTCTCTTGGACTCTGTCTCTCACATACATTCTCTTATATTTAAGCACGCTCTCTTGCACAATCCCATACACTCTACTACAGGGGTGCACAAGTTCGGTCCAGGAGGGCCAGACACACGCCTGGATTTGAGAATTTCCCTGCTGCGCACAGGTGAGTCAATCGGTTCTCCATTCTTCCTGATTGACTCACCTGTGTACTGAAAGGAAATCCTCAAATCCAGGTCTGTGTGTGGCCCTCCAGGACTGAACTTGTGCACCCCTGCTGTACTACAATAGCAGGTTAACAAACAAAGGCACTCACAAAAAACAAAAATTCACACTCTTGTACACAGGCACACGCTCGTGCACGCACTCTGACTCACAATAAATCACTCAATACACACTCTTTCTGTTACACACATATACACACACATTAACTATCAAGTTCTCTCTTGCACTCACTCTCATGGATATATAATGCCTCACTATCAAACACTATCACTCCATAACACCCTCATCTGCAAATTTGCACAGTCTAATGCACCCCCACTCTTGAATACCGACTCTTGTGTACATGCATCCCCTAGTCTCTGGAACTCCTTGCCTCACTCCACCAGATTATCCTCTTGCCTCAAAACATTTAAAACCTCACCTAAAACACATCTCTTTAAAGAAGCGTATCACGTCCACCCTAACACACTTATCACCTCTTTCTCTCTCTTTTACCACTTACTATACCTTAGATTGTAAGTCTGCGAGTTTCTATCCCAAGTACTTTGGGAATGCACCATGGACATTGGATTCCTAGCTCAAAGACAGGGCCCTCATTCCTTTGCTAAATGTTAATCTGTATTTATCTTTGTCTGAACTTAATTTATGTACAGCGCTACGGAACATCTTGGCGCATTATAAATAAACTATAATAATAATAATGCATTTGCACACACACCTCTCCGCTACATACTTACACACTCTCATGTAAACCCACACTTATGCATGCCCACTCTCAACATGTAAGTGTGCACCTACTATATAATCTGATGAACACACTCACAGGGTTGCAGTCTTACACACTAACGCACTTGACAGTCACGAACAGCCACTGTCACATACATCCAGATGCACTTACACATACTCACACACTCATGTATAATCTCACATATGCACTCTGATATGTATACACACTCTACATACTTGCACTCACTCTCTCCCATACAATTGCATAGACTGTCATGTTTTCTGCATCAATATGAGTGTGTACTGTATGTCGCAAATTCGTCCATATTCTCCCCCCTCTAGCATATCACTTTCTCTTTTTGTACAAAACATTATCTTTACCTGCAACTCGGCCCCTTTAAGGAAAATTGGTTATAAGTCGATACTCCAGTGTTAAAGTAAAGAGTATCCAACTGGTAAAAAGGAGTAATTGTGTTGATAGTCTTACAAATCCAAATTCCAATTGCTGGTGTTGATGATTGGGTTACTCTGTTCATTTTTCCTATCTCAGTTTGTGGATTCTTCTGGGTCACCAAACCATACCTCCGTTTGCTCACTTCTGGGTTACAACATTGGACTGTCATACAATTCACACCTAAATACTAAAACTATTTAGAGAACAACTTGCCACTTCAAAATAAGCATTGTCTTATAACACCAATGGACCTGTGTCATCATTCTTCTATTTATTAGATTGTCAGCTTTTTGGAGTAGACCGTTATTATTAAATTTAATATAAAGTTGCAATATAGGCTGTTCCCTTCAACCACGGGGGGATTGGGGTAGTAAAACGGGAAAAAGAGGGCAATTTGTGGAGAAGAGGAGAAAAGGGGGGGAACATTGGTATGTTTCTGCCTACGACAATGAAATGTATGTCTTAGGATAAAGACATAGCATTTGTAAAGGAGGAATTGTAAATGAGAAATTGAGGCACGCACAAATCTGAATGGGCCGAGGGCACCTAAACACCTAAGTATACCTGCAAAAAGAAAGAAGTAGAATAATAAACGGTGCCACCCGTGGTTGTGGCAACATGGACAGACCAAGAGCTGTTTTGTCTGAACTGGCTAATATTAGGGAAACTGCACCCAGTCCTTGACCCCAGTTTGCACTCTACTATGCAATTTGTTGGCAAAAAAGTAAGGAACAAAATATTATAATAAAATGTGGTCATCCTGCCGAAGTTACAGTATCATTATTATTACTTTATTTATAAAGTGTCAAAATTGCCCATAATGCTATTTACAATGATACACATGCCAAAGATAATAACAAATGATCAAGTATAAAGAAATACAAATATAATACAATGCATCATGGGGTATATTTAGAGACAATGTTTAGCAAGCAACACCATTTTTCTGATTTCAGAAGACACCTCATAGACGGTCTGAATATTGTAAAAACACCCCCTTTGAGCTTCTCACACGCATATATTGACCTGTGCATGGCGGATCCGCCCAGAACTTTAAGCCCAAATAACTTGTACCCCTTTTAATAAAATCAAAGGACACCAATTGGTGGTAAAGAACAGGATTTATCGATAGTACACAAACTAATTAACAAACTAAAGAAGGGAAGGCGAGGGTGGTATGAAAAGGAACAGCCAAGAACACAACTTGCCCTTGAGAACCATACTGGAACCTACTGCAACCTAAGTCATGCCTGTGAGGCGAGGGTGGTATGACAAGGAACAGCGAAGAACACAAACTTGCCCTTGAGAACCATACTGGAACCTACTGCAACCTAAGTCATGCCTGTGAGGCGAGGGTGGTATGACAAGGAACAGCGAAGAACACAAACTTGCCCTTGAGAACCATACTGGAACCTACTGCAACCTAAGTCATGCCTGTGAGGCGAGGGTGGTATGACAAGGAACAGCGAAGAACACAAACTTGCCCTTGAGAACCATACTGGAACCTACTGCAACCTAAAACATGTCTGTGAGACGAGGGTGGTATGACAAGGAACAGCGAAGAACACAAACTTGCCCTTGAGACCCATACTGGAACCTACTGCAACCTAAGTCATGCCTGCCACCACCCAGGCATATCTCCTCATCCGCTGTGACAAGTAAGAAAGGTCTACGACAAGTTGGGTGGTTAGCTAGTATCTAGAGTGTGGTTAGGTCGTAAAATGGCACCCGGCATACCAAGAAGTTAATACCCTCTCTGCTCTACCCACCCGTCATGTTGCATAATTCTATATGCTGGCTGCAGATCAAAACCCGATCCTAGAAGCCCACTAATGTGGATGCCTCCAGAACATTTTCTCTAACACATGGGTGGAATGTATTAACCATATTAGAATAAATTGCATTATTAACCAAAATGGAGCAATTTTGGTAGCACTCAGATTTGCTGACAATTATCTTGCTGTTAATAAATTATTGCAAAATATTAAACCAATTTACATATTTCTAGTGAATTTATTATTTAAAAAAAAATGAATTAATTACAAAATGACAGTGAGCATCCATTAAAAAAAAACAGCACCATTTAGTTTCACAATCATTTTAACTTCTCTGTAAACAGAGAAATTAAATATACATTTACACCAAAGCGCGAAAAAAGGTTTAGTATAATGATATAACCGCATAAGGGTTAACTCCCCCCTCAGCCCCCAATCATTCTTGCAGCAGACAAACATACATAACTAATCATCTGTTCAAATGTTGGGGGCCACTCATAAATTGTCGCAGCTGAAATACATTAATGGGTAATTAATTGATCCTGTTCCAGCAGGGTAATAAGATAATAGATGACAGCGTATTTCACTCTGGCGTGCTGCTAATGGTTCTTTAGGGCTGCTCTGAAGGATAATAAATTAGACTGAAATTAACTGCTAAGAGCCTTCTGCAGAGGCACAGAGCTGACAAATGCTCTGCCTGTGATTTACTGCTGCAATGCTACCAGGGCACTTCCATTCCCCGGCTAAAAAATATTGACTATTTTTTTTCAGCTGAGTGATGAGGTTTGGTGAATGGGACGCTGGTGACCTTGAGCGTTAACCTGCTCTCTCTGCATTTGTCTTGCTGCTTCTCTTGCTTCATTTTTTTCCTCTCCTGCGACAGTTGATTTTTTTTAAAAAGGAGGTTTGTAGAGTCTTATTTTTGTGCAGTACTACAACTAGTCAGGGAGCACGAATGACATCATAGATATGACATCACATCTCTACACTTATGCTATAACTCCTAACCTTAACGTATGACTATTTAACGATAAAGCAGGGCATGGTAGTGAAAGACTTCATGGCCTCAATATGTATAGATTAGAGGACAGGAAGGAGACGGGTGATATGATGGAAACCTTCAAACATCTCTAAGGATTTAATAAAGTTTAGAATGGAAGTAAAAGAGTAATGCAAGAACAAAAGGTCATGGTTTGAACTAGGAGAGTGGAATATTTAGGGGAAATGTGAGAAAGTACTTTTGTACAGAAAAGGTAATACATAAGTGGAACGGCCTTCTGTGGCTAAACCAGAGCTTGGGATAAGCATAAGGCAATTCTAAGGGTTAATTAAGCCAAACTCTTATGTAGATAGAATGGGCAGATTCGAATGACCTTTGGTTGTTATCTATCAACACATTTATGTTGCAAATGGAAGGAGGCATTATATTTATGGTAGTGGTCCCCAAACTTTTATTTCATAACCATTAAATATTTCTGAGAGCTACCCCTTGGGAACTACCCAATATTTTTGGTTTGTTGTTTTAATGCATTCTGTTATTCCGCAATGTAGACTTATAAACAATAATATATTAATATTTAGGTACTTGGCTTGTTCTTTTAATTGATTTTTCTTATATGATATTATTTTTTTTAATTTTATTCTAACACTAGTAGTCCCTCGGACCGTCTGAAAGAAGCCTGTGGACCTTTGGTGGTCTGCAGACCGCATTTTGGGAACTTATTATGTATGATATTACATACATTAATCTCTGAGAATTAGTGACAACACAAAAAAGTCAAACAATCTTTATGACAACAGGAATACAAGCTCAATAAAAGTTAATATAATACAAAAATAGAAAGTTCACCTTACACCAATCTAGGTAGTAAGCTGAAACTAAATGGAAGCGCTATACAATCCAACTGTATACCTTAGATGTTGAACAATTACCCAAAAAATATATACAGTCTTTTTTTTTAACACAAAACAGTCATTGAGAACAGATACTAAGAGGGCTTCTATCACTCTTAGCCCACCATATGTGAAACAATTGCTGTATAGAACTACTCTCTACAACGATTACCACACAAACCAGGCACTCACACCATACTGAGGATCGGTAGTAACCGTGAAACAGTACTGTATGTGGTTAAGTGACCTGGTTTGTGAAAAATCCATCCGTTGCTATGCCTAAAACTGTGAAATACAGTAAGCATATGCGTAAAAGGAGCCATGTTTAAAATGGTTTGGATTGACAGAGTGATGGTGCATTGTGTGGCCTCATTTGCATGCCCCGCCCAGTTTTCCCAGACTGCAGTGCATATACTGTATTTCTGAGAAATTTGAGCAGGAAATAAGTTTTCATCAACTTATTTTTAAACATTCAAATGGAATCACTAATGTACTATTCCTTATTTGTACTACTGTACTTTTTACGGTGGAGGGCTTCTATCACTCTTAGCCCACCATATGTGAAACAATTGCTATATATATATATATATATATATATATATATATATATATATATATATATATATATATATATATATATATATATATATATATATATATATATATATATATATATATATATATATATATATATATATATAAAATAAGTAGAATTGTTTATTAGAAAATCAAATATTTGCTTTAGCTCCCAGCTACGAAACCCACTCAGGTGTCATTGAAATTGATTTTGTATGGGATGATCTTGAAAGGATGATTTGGCATAATTGTAATGGGGGATAGTTTTGCATAATTAGCTGTGACATATTCATTCAGTTCTCTGTTTTGGTAAAGGTGACAGGTCGTTATTTCAGATTACTAACACAGACACAATATGGAGTGGGCCCAGAGCAGAAGTGGGAATACAAACTGATGGGCATATTCACCATGGAAGTCTACAAAGTGGCTTTCTGACACTAAAATTGCTGTTGTTTATTCAGTTTCCCATAGAAATCAGCTAATGTCACCTCAGAGACTCTTACTGAGCCTGGACAAGTCATTTAGAAATCTTAGTAGATGTAAAGGGAGAGATTTACTAATTGGAAATAGCCATTGCAGCTTTCCACTATACACACCAGAGTGATGATTAATAAATTGATAACATTTGAATGAAAATTTGACTAAAGTGAGACTAATCCATATATAATACCAAATTACCAGTTTTCATCTAATATTTACATGCAGAGCTAAAATAATAACAATGAAACTATATATATAGTGATACCTTTTTTATTGGACAAGCGTATTCATAATAAAGCGACTAGCTTTCGAGAGATAATGCCCCTCTTTATCAAGTTAATGTTATTTTTTTTTACTTGATAAAGAGAGGCATTATCTCTCGAAAGCTTGTCGCTTTATTATGAATAAGTTAGTCCAATAAAAAAGGTATCACTATACACCACAATATTCAACTGGATTACTGGACATTCACGGCTACCTCACTCTTTATATATATATATATATATATATATATATATATATATATATATATATATACAGTAAAACCCCTTTTATCCGGCACCCATGGGGACTCCCTATTGCCGGATAACTGTAGGTGCCGGTTAATCGGGAGTCCCTGAATTTAAGGGTCTAAACAACACCCCAAAACCCCTCAAAAAAGGCATTGGCACCTAAACAGGGCCATTTAGGCCCAGAAAAAATTATTAGAAAAAAGTTATCATTTTTTTTTGCAGGAGTTTTTTGAAAATGGGGAATTGATGCCGGTGCCGGTTGCTTGAGAGTCCCGGTTAGTTTGGTGCCGTATAACTGTGATTCTGCTGTATATATACTTTTCACTGTGTATTGTGACAAATCTATACCCTACAATACATAATATATATTATATAGTAGTGTTCTGACATCACTGATGTCCCATTACAAATTAAAGAGATATACACCCACCTCATGTATCACATATTTATTATGCAAAAAACTGTATAAACAAATAGCATACTACCTACAATCCACATTTCTTTTCATCAGTATAGCATCCTATCACACACACACACACATATATTTATATACTCATTTATTTTTTTGTTCATAAGGTTTTCATGGCAAACATACTGGAGGGGGTTGCCAGGACCGCAATTTGTCTGACCTCTCTACTATGATTTACCCATCATGGGTGACCTTACATTATATAGCCCACAGCTTAAATGAGGTACACAAGCCCATTCATTGTCGACAAAGTAGCAACAAAGAAGGGGATATATAGATAGATAGATAGATAGATAGATAGATTGATAGATAGATAGATAGATAGATAGATAGATAGATAGATAGATAGATAGATAGATAGATAGATACGTAGATAGATAGATAGATAGATAGATAGATAGATAGATAGATAGATAGATAGAATAGATAGATAGATAGATAGATAGATAGATAGATAGATAGATAGATAGATAGACAGATAACTTGGGTATAAACATATCACTACTGAGTAAAATCAATTTAACAACAGCTTTTAAATCTTACAACAGGGCTAGTAGAGTAGTGTCTCTACGCTCCCTACTAAATGTACTGAAATGTAAAAGGATCTGCCCAGGAGGCTGTACTAAATTGTTTTCTAAACAGTCTTGATATGCCTTCCGTGGCCAGATAAAGACACTCTCCAATGCACTGGAAGCATGTAGGGGTTGGAGAGAAGTATACAGCTGTATATGGAATATGTTGGTGCACTACAAATAAAGGATAATAATAATAATAATACCTGCTGAAGTCTGAAACACTAATCCTAAAATGTACATTTTAAAAGTTACATTGATTTTTTTTTTATTGTTACTAAACAATTATTAAATAAACAAACAAAACCCTACTGTATAACCAGTAAAGTGGTCTAAGACATGGGACTACAATGACTCCTGGTGCCTGGAGAAGTGCAGGGCCTGTTGTCTTATTATGAGACAGCAATGAGAGGATGAATCCTCGCTCCCCTCCCATCAGCAAGCTGCCTTCATCAGCAGAGCTTCTGCAGACGGCAGGCTGGATATATTGCTGCCATTACGGCGTGCAAGGAACACATTCCGTAAAGATGAAAGAGTTGTAAATTATACAAATATGATGCTAACAAGCCAGGAAATGCACTGCTAATGGGGTCAGATACAGTGTTCCTGCAGTGTAACAAATCAAGGGCAGAGCCAGCCTGTGAGGTGACACAAGCACTACCTGCTCAGCACGTCCTGCCTTGTTTGGTACCCGCTGTTTGCTTTATGGCCCTGGCAGCAGATGATGCAGGTGTTCCTGTTATAGAGGTGGCTTGGAACATAATTAACCACTTCCTTTCCAATAAACACTTTATACAGATAACAATGCAGGCAGGAATCAGTCATATGCTGTGTTTAGGAGCTTACAATCTATTTCAATTACAATAGTAGCCAGGTGATATTTTTGGAGGTAACAATTGGTTTAGATCAGGTGTAGTCAGTCAGTTTTGTTCAAATGTTCAAGCTACCATAATCCCCCCTCCATATTTTCAGAGTTTTAAAGAACTAGAATGAATAATGAGCAATTATTATTATTTCCTGTACTTGTAACACGTCAGCATATTCCGTGGGGATATACAGGGTAAGTTCAAGTCAAAAATCATCTTAACACGTTGCAAAAGAATGGAGGGCTCTGTCTTTGAGCTTAAAATCAAATGGATATAGTGCTTTCCTTAAAGCACCTTGAAATATTGAAAACTCGCAAACTTACAATCTAAAGGGAATGGGTGAGGCATAGAAGGACGATCAATGTGTTGTGTATAATAAGGCTGAAGGTGAGCAATATGATTACAGAATGTTACAAAAAATAAAAAATAACCTTTATTTTATCACAAACTACATGGTCACATGGTCATCTCTGTTGTTGTCTTGTTTATACTCTATCTGTTATGTCTCAACTTTCAAGGCTCCTTTGTGCCTTTAGTGTAGATAAGCAATTGCTATAAAAGTGAAAATAGCGATTCACAGAGTGGCAACAAGCTAATTTCCATCTCCAAGGTTCCCACCTACTTGAGAAGAACCATATACTCACAGATAAGAGGCCTAATAAGCCTACAATGAAGGTGCCCAGTACAGTATACATTTAAAGATTGCTTTTATTTTCTAACCTTACTAAAAGCATAACATAATAATAAGATAATAATTAATCAGACTTCAATGTCCTTATTCTGTTCAGAATACATGTTTATTTAAGGTAATAGTTTATTTAGGTCAGATGTAGTTAATTTTTATAATGGTTCATATGTATTTGTGAAAATGAAAGAGACTTTTAGGCATTTGCTTTACATAAATGTTTTATATATATATATGGGTTAATTAATTCATATTGCCTACCTTAACGTAATTTTGATATAAAATTTACACTTCACTTACTTCTAAGAAGCATCCACAGTAATAAATTCTCATCTTCAGAAACCTCCCCATTTCTTCCTGTTTTCTCTCATGAAGGGTACCATGTATCATTACTATGAACTAAGGCCACGCCAACAGGGGAAGGGCTTCCTACAAACATCTGTTACATGCACACACAGCATTTAAATGCTTGTTTTAGCAGCATCAGGCACTGGTATATTTCTATATTAATAATATTCTTATTCTGTCTTGTTTTACTGTTTTTTTTCATGCTACCGGGAAGTGCTAAATTCAGACATGATGGAGACTTTCTATACACAAAATGAGTAATCATAAATACGATTTTCTCTAGTAATGGTTTTAGTTCATGACTTGTTGTGTGTGTTTGCATTGCTCAGTCGTGTCCAATGCTCCATGACCTCATGGACTGCAACACACCATGCTGATCCACTTGGTATTCATGGCAGGGTTACTGGAATGAGTTGCCAGTTCCTTCTCCAGTGGGCCACAGCATATAACTCCTGGTATTCCTAGGAGGTCTCTCATCCAACTACTGACCAGGTCCCACCCGGCATGGCTCCAGGGTGGTGTGACCTCTTGGTTCCATAACTAAAATCAAACCCAGGTCACAGAGGTGAAAGCACCGAATCCTAATCACTTACACTGAAGCTGATGTGTAAGTGATGCATTTTTCCAAAAATATAGTTGTCCTTTCATCCACCTGTGCCTATTCTGGAAATCCATGTAGTCCTGACCTGTGTGTGGCACTAATGTACTCTTTTAGAAGGTTGCCTAACTGCATACTGCCAGCCTGTCATGCTACATGCATGTTTACTAAGGGGAGATGTGGACACCCGATCCTATACACACACACACACTTGCAATTAACTCTGCTAGAATGCAGTAGGCTATTCCCAGTTATTAAAGGTCACATAAGTGAATAAACCCCAATAGAATGCAGTGTGGGACACCAGCCTACTGTGGCATCAGGGCAGCAGCTGTGTTTGGCCGGGGTGCTTTAGTGATGGCAGACATGAGAGCTGCTTGCAGAGCAGATGGCTCAACCCTCTGGCCTCACAGATATGGGATATGCATGGGGATTGGGAGGGTCACTATGCCAATCCATTACTGTAACTCAACACTAATACATCAATCTATCTGTCACAGACTTGGATGTTCAGTAACACATTAATTACTGCTCTCCTGTCCACATGATCTGGTCACTATTTCCTGGCACAGGAAAGATTGTGGCCCCTAGACTCACTAAGCTTTGCAAGGGCATCGAATGAGAATGTTTTTGGCTGTGGTGACTATATCCTATTAGAGACATTGCCATTTTGGTCCTTTGAAAAGCTTAATTAATCTACTGCAGAGACTGCATAATGTTTTGGTGAGGAAATGACCAAATGTAGGGGCATTTTTTCCACACCCACCAGACCTGTCCCTCCTGCCCTCAACAAGTATGGCATCTCATTATTTTCATTTATTCGTGAAGTAATGTCACAAAATAGCATAATTAGCAAATAATTGTATAAAACCTGTTCATATCCATAATTTTAAACATATAGGGGTCCTCGTGTCTTAAAGTGATCCAGCACAGGTTACTAAGATGGTATAATTTAAAACAACAGGTGGTAACCAGCACTCATCTGAATGTTATTAAAATTGTGTATTGTAATTCTTACCTTACAACCAGATTTTTTTATTCACAATGGACCAGATCATTATTAACTGGTCTAATTTTATTTATGCAAAGATCAGACTGGTCATTAGCTCATTACTGTCTATAAGCATTCCATACTATATAAGCTGTTGGACTGAATATGTTACCCTTTACTGCTTATAGCAGTGGTGCCCAAACTATTTTTCCTTGAGGACCACTTGAAAATTGCTAAGAGCCCTATGGACCACTTAAAAGTTACTAAGGGTCTTCACGTAAACTTAATGATTTTTCTCTGATCAATTGGAATTCATTGTGTTTTATTGCAGTAGATAACATGCCTTTATAAACCATAACATTTAATATGTTTTTATTTTACATTTTATTAATTAATTTATTCTGAAGCTTACTGATTACTGGTTAACCACGGCCACAGTTTGGGATCCTCTGGCTTGTAATTTGAAATCTTATTCTTACAAAGCCTTACTAATTAGTCTGTTTATTAAGGCAGCAGTGAAATAAACAGACCCATCAGAGGACCACTGTACAATGAAAAAAAAAAAAAAATCTGAAACCTTTGAGTCTAATGATGAGCAAAATAAAGATAGATAAAAATCATAATTTAAGTTTGTATTACAAAAAAAAACATTTTTGATGCCTCTGATGGAATCTGGAGGAATCCATGATACTTGGATGAATTTGTGTGTGTTTACATTTCTGGAGAACAATGGTTGCACCTGTCAATGTAACTTCCTGTTCCTGGACCAGTGAGGGGAAGGGGTATGTTATCAGTTTTAATGTTACACAATTATCTACTACTACCCCCTCCTTCCAATGATAGTTAAAACACACACCCTCACAATACAGCTCTGATGTAATAAACACAAAATGGATTCCTGTACTCATAAACAGAATGTTAAAAAATCTAGATTTTCACCCATTGTTGAACTACAGTGGTCCTTTAAGCTAACAGCATTTTATGTATGGTGTAATTTTAATAGGACCAGCGTATGAACTATATATACATATATACATACAGAGAAGCAGCTGGGTCAATCATAATTTAATATTCTCAGTATGATTTTGGTTGGAAAGCTCCCTGGTCTGTTTATATACATTGAATCTTGTCACAAGCATTTGGTTGAATGGACTATAAATTGTTCTCTTGCTCCAAAATGTGATAATAAGAACTGTCATTGCGATTACATGTGAGTTCACTTATTTTTGTAGCTGTTCCATTTCCACTAAGTAATTCCATTATAGCAAACAACGATAACACTAATGCGTCCTTACACTTCATAACTAGCCCACTCTGCCCTCCATTATCTGGAGTCAGTCTCAATGATTACCAAGCACAGCGCTTTCAGAAACTTTAATAAATACATTACTTGTTTATTAAAATACAATTTCTGTCCCCAAACCCCACTGGTTTTGATCCCTGTAGGATAATAACTGTTTAAACAAGCAGTTAAAACACAAAGGGAAAAAAGGGACGGTGAGGCGGTGACATTGCATCGAAACAAAAGACTGTGTCGGAAATTCTAAGCAGGCTGCGGCCTTCACTGCGTTTTGAAGGCCTAATCTGCCATATGGCTCCCAGTGCAGATGATTTATTAGGTGTAGAAAGCAGGCTGATAAATTTCACTGCTAGTCCCAGCATAGACTGGGGGTGTCAACAGACAGGTCTAATGGAAAGTGCCTGCACCACAGAAGAGAGGATTATTTATGTCTGTAATGTCACCGGGGGAAATTTATCATCTTCTGTGGTGGATGTATTTGGATCTGAGAGATGGAGGTGGAGAGGGGGGTGGACTGCGGACAAAGCCCGCTTGTTACCCTGTGTCTGAAATTCATCTGAGGTGACGTGGAAATAGGAATGGCCACTAAAACAGCAAGAGTTAACCCATCTCCTGCCAGGGTGGGCATTAATGAATAAATGCTGTTTTAAAAGATGATTGAAGGCATAAATTGTATGTCAGTTTAATCAATATTCCACTTTATAAAATATATTTTATTGTGTTAATACATTTTTTAAATGGATAACACTAATTACTCAAGATTTTGGGTTTCTATTTTCATCTATATGTGTAGTCTTGACCCTTCTATTGTTAATTTTGGATTCCTAATTCCTCCACCCAAAAACCCACTACCCTTAAAACCTTAAATAATATACAACAAGTTACGGTTTAAACAGGCCACAGCTTCTTTATTGAGTTTAACAATGCAATGACCTAAACCATATACATTAAGTTCTTGTCCAACCCAATTAACCACACACCCTCTCAAGGGGACCTAGTGCCCCTAGAGAATAACTACCTTATAACAATGAAAGGGCAAGTACTATCACATCCCAAGGCTGTGACAATGCAACATAGCTATTAATCCGTAACGGGAGGGACAATTCTTTGCCATGTGCTCCAGATCCAATGCCCGGGAACACCCCTTTAAATAGCCTACCAAAGCCCCTCCCCTACCATCTCCCAACAAAAAATAAATTTTAAAAATGCATTTCTTGCTTCTCCTTAGGGTCAAAGCCCACTCCCTCTTCACTTTACTCCACCGTGGGCATTATTATTATTATTATCTTTATTTATATCGCGCCAACATATTCAGTAGCGCTGTACAGGGGTTTAGTACATGGCAAAAAACAAACTTAACACCTTATAAAGAATGGAGGGCCCTGTTTTTGAGCTTATAATGAAATGTACATAGTGCTTGTTTCCAAGACACGGACACACGATTGAAAACTCGCAAACTTACAATCTAAGGGTTCCATTCTGCTCTTAACAGAGTACCTTTGATAGCAAGACCTTCATTTTGTTAATGTTGCAATTGCATATTTGACCTAAGCATACGTGACATAGTGTGTGTATTACATACATCTCCACTTACCCATAAATAAAACACAGACACCAGTATGGGAATAAACAGGCCACAGCCTTTATTTGTAAGACAAATAACACATAAAACAGGTGACTGCTCACACCCATCAAGGGAGCCCAACTATGTGCCCAGGAGACCTCATAACCAATACAGGTGTATACCAGCACCATAAATCTGTTACCACCTAATGAGAGCAATCACCCCCGCCCCACGGCTGTGACAATAAATTCAAATTAAATAGGGAGGGAGGGATACTTCCACATGTGCTCCTGTCAAAGTATCCAGATTGGGCGGGAAAACTCCACCAATCACTTCCTTGCACTTGCCCGGTCAAAAGCCCTTTCCCCCATGCTGTTTCCAGGGGCTGACTTGACCTAAGCATCCGTGATATAGTGCGTGTATTACATACATCTCCACTCCAAGGCCTGTGAAATACCCTCCCGAAAAGCAAAATTAAAAACTCTGAGACCGAACTTGACACAAGCCCTATTCAACCTGACTGGGTCTAAAGATACCCTCTATTTTAACCGAGGGCCTATACCCGACCAAATGATCACCAGCCCAGGAAACATCACCCACATAATAAGATCCATCATGGAAACCACCCCCAGTCATTACCCCCTAAATGAACTAAAATTCTTGCGGACTGCCCAAACATTCTGGAATAAGCTACAATGCTAGGCAGCAACTGATGCCACTGCATACCCCTAATACCAAACCACTTGATATCAATCACAGAAGAACAAAGCCCCAACTGCACTCCTCTGTCCTGGACCGCTGACGTTCCTCTGGCCCAGTAGAAGTAAGAATGACCGAAAATCCATAAGGGAATCGGGGAACCTAAAACAGAATTACACCAACAAGTGAGGGCGAATATTAGAACGGAATCTATTCGACTCAAACCTCCCTATAATTTTTACCGTAGTCTCGTCTAGCCCCAATCTAGCCACTTCCGGGACTGCCCCAATTCTGAAAGAGTTCATTGAAACTGATCATTGTCCAGCTGTAATGATGCAATACACTGTGTTTAACAGCTTTAAACTGAAATGTAGAAAGGCTAAACTGATTCCTATGAACAGCAAGGAACCCTCCCCTACAGAGTGCCAACCCAAATAGCGAGATACACACAAACGGAAGCAGCAATCACTACCAGGAACCGCGTAAATTACCACGGTTCTCCCCCGACCCAACTGATCTGTTTTAGATCTCCTAATCTGAATGGAAAAGCAAGAGTCATGAACTGTTACATGAGACACCAATAGCCCTCCGATTACTAATCTAGCTGCCGCTACCAATTCAGCAATTCTGAAGGCACCAAAGAAAGCTAACAAGAAAGCGGTTCGAAACAACATGACTTCATAACGTGAAACACAAATCAACTCTAACGAAACCACCATCAGCTCTAATAAAGAAAATGAAACTGGTCTCCTTTTGTCCTCCATCTACACAGCCCCTTTACCACTTGCTTCACTATGAATAGAAGGCCAATGCTGATAACATTTTCACTAGGGCAGTAATAGAAATACCCTGTGAATGCTTGTCCATAAAGATGAACAAATTCTGCACCGCGGTACATTGCAACCCTCCTGTGTTGCATCATTAACAAAGAAAACCCACTCTGCCCAAACTTTATTGTAATTTTCCCATGTGTTTTTAGCTAAGGAGTTGCGAATTATAGCATCTATACCTGGAATGCCAGATTCCATAACTCCACTGGCATTGGTGTTCTCTGGCACTAGGCCTCCGGTGCTGCATCCCCGAATCTCTCCCACTGAAACCGAGAAAGAGCATCTGCTATAATGCTATGCACCCCAGGGATATGCACCGCTCTGCCAAGTATGTTAAGGTTTAAACATTTTAAAACTAGTTTTCTCAATAACTTTACCACTGGCAGTGACGATGCTGAGGTTGAGTTAATAGCATGGACAGCCCCCATGTTATCACAATGGAATACCACGTGATGGTTGCGCATGCCATCCCCACATAAGTATAATGCCACTACTATCGGGAAAAGCTCCAAGAATGCCAAGTTCTTTAAAATTCTGCCCTTCCAACCCTCTGGCCACTTCTCTGCGCACCAATGGCCCCTGAAATAAGCCCCAAACCCTCTGGAGCCAGCCGCCCTGATAAAAAGGTCTAATTCTGAATTTTTAACCGGATCCTTCATAATGACAGGTTGGCCATTACAATGTGAAAGGAACAACAGTTATACTCTGAGATCCTCCTTATGCTCAGCCGTCACTCTGATATAGTGATGGGCACACTTAACCCCCATGGTAGCTAGCGACAATTGCCTAGAAAAGATCCTGCCCATAGGAATGATCTGGCAAGCAAAATTGTATTTACCGAAACCGACTCCTTCAGGTGTGTCACCTTGTTTGCGGGTAAGCTACAAACCATACTTTGTGTGTTGATCTGAATCCCCCCAAAAATCCAAAATATGCATCGGGCCCACTGTTTTTTCTGTCACTAAGGGGATACCTAAATCTTCTGCTATGTCCGGAAATCTATGTAACTATCCCGTCGTCTGACCAGTTCGGACCCATTAATAAAAAATCATCCAAGTAATGAACCAGGGAGTTTAGACCCGACCTCTTTACCGTCACCCAATGGATGAATATTTCTCGAAATATGAACAAGAAATGGAGCATCCCATTAGTAAGCACAAGTCAACAAAGTACTGGTACTATACAAAGTACAAAGTACTGTCAGTAGACGAAAAGTAGATTTAATGTTGACTTTCGCCAACAATGCTCCTTTACCTGCTTTCTTTACCAGATCTAACACCCGTGAAAAAGAAGCATAAGTCACCGCCAACAGGTTACTATCAATACCGTCATTGACCGATGAACCTTTTCGGTACGACAACTAATGGATCAGGCAAAAACGGCCTGGCTCCTTCTTAGGAACCATCCCCAATGGGGAAATTCTCAGTTTTTTCAACACTAGTGCCGCATTTTCCCTGGCAGACTTTAAATTAGGAGGACAATGATGGTGGGAGTTCGCAGAGGAAGGGATGACGAACCCGTCAGAACAACCTGCCAACAAAAATGGGCAATCGCAGGGCGCAACTTACCGTAATCCCTTAACAATGGCCGCATCCATTTGACCTGCACCAGGGTCCTCTTTCTTTTGAGAAGCTCCTTCTGGCCTTTGGGGCTTTGCTTTTTTGAAGCCACAAAAAAGCAGATGGTGCATTTGTAACAATCATGCCGATATGTACACGCTGCTCCCCATTTGCATGTGCTCTCATTGAAAATGAATCAGCAACCTTTCTTAACCGACAATGATGCCCCCGGGTTGCCCCGCCAGCAACCACGGGCCGTAATGGAGTGACGATCTTCATCCAACTCCCCATGTCCCTATCGTCCCACTGCATGTCGGCTGCACCGATAATCTCTGACGAAAGTTAACGTCATAATGCCAGCACACCAACGCGGTGTGAGTTCTATGGATGCCATCTATCTGATCCAAGTAACACAAAGCGTGGAACAATACTCAGGATCTTTTTCACCTATTATGCTCGTGAAAAGCACGTAAGCCTGCATCCAACTACCAAATGTTTTTGGTATTTTTCTGTAGCGCTTTTTTCTCTCATCCTCCTCCTTCTTCGAATCTTCCTTCTTATCATCCGATTTGAACTCTAAGAAACTATCCAGAGGAAATAGTGAATATACAGTAACTCAATAAACTCCCTACACCAAATACTCTCTTTTAAATCCTGAGGGACATGTTTCCCTATAGGCCCAATAGAACAAGGGGAGGTCTTCTTAAGGGCTGTATCAGCCACCTTGAACACCGATAATGAAGAGGCTGCAGACTGTTTATTGGACTCACTAACCACTCTGCTTGCTGAATCCTGTGTATTAGCCCCGCCTACACCTTCCCCTGTAGCTGTGGTTGCAACAATATCTATAGCATTCTACTGAACCTGCTGAGGCCCTACCCAAGCATTGCCCACTCCAGTAGTTCTACCCTGACCATCAAGCCTAGCAATAGCTTATTTTAGCCGCTCCATTAATGTTATGATAGGATCAGTAGAAACCTCACCTGACAAACCCATTACTGGGTTCCTGGCTGGGGCCAACAGACCTGGCTGGCCGTATTCACTACGCCAGTCATCGCTGCTCCAGTCCTTGGAAGGCGGACTTCTGTATTGCCTAGATTGAGAGGTATAGGCCTCCCTACATTGTACCTTCTGTCTATGCTGATCACGCCTCCCCCTCCGCCCGTAAGTGGATGTATACCTGGTCCCATGTGTGCCTGACATAGAGCATGACCGTTCTCTAGCACCCTTGACCCAGTTGACCTTGATCTCGACTTTTGCTGAGATCTAGACATTCTACCAACAGAGTAAGAGGGCAGTGGGCTAGTTCTGTCCTGTGCACCTTCATCCCGCCTCCTTAATACTGGAGAATGGCCCTTAAGCTTGCTGTTATGTAATGGACATCTACTATGAGAAGATCTTACCTCATTGGTCATGTTCGAAGGATCCTCCATGGAATTAGGCATCAATAGACTGCATCTCCACCTAGCCGCATTGTCAAGCCCCCCCCCCCCCCCAAGTGGGGAGAACCGTCCTCCCTGCATCTTGCGAGAGCGCTCTTCCAATACACCTTCTAATCTGTCATGAAAGCCTACTGGGCATAATGAACAAGCAAGCACGTTAACCTACTTGGTTGTGCCTAACAATATACCTCCTGACCCGCAACACGCTGCCAGCCAAACTACCTATAATACATGCAGACTACCTGCAACAACCCAAAGAATAACCCCCCCCCCATGAGATCTAGGATGGAAAACATACATACAACAGACCTGTATATGGCATCCATAATAGATATCACATAATAAATATCACCCACCACATCACACAATCACAGTCCCCCATACAGTCTGCTCTACTAAGTGCAGAGCTAGAGTAATTACCCTGGAATACAATACCTACCCACCCATATTAATCTTTATTTAAATACTATTTAGTCCTCTATTACAGTCCTCTACATACAGCTCTCCCATGAAGGAGGGGTTTAATCAATCTGTATACCTACTTTAAACCTACCTAATTCTTTAATAATACTTTGAATAGTATTCGATTTCCCTCTTTTTTTTCTTTTTTTCAAATGACCGCCGAGCCCATCACCCCACAAAATGACCTCATTCTTATCCATGTAGTAACCCCACTTTCCCCATGTGTGCATGCTTGTTGGACTTATTGAATGCCCACTGCTATGCCCTGAGGACTTCCTTGCTTCCAATCGGCGTTGCCGCTCCTCTCACCCTCACGATGGGACGCTCCTCCAACGGCCAGTTGGACCTCTTTCTCCTCTGCTGCTGCATGGGGTGCTTGAAGGGACGCCATTCCTTCCACGTCCTCCGAGGTTCCAGGATCCATACCTAGGAGGTCCAGTGTCCGTCCCAGGGCCTCCACGTCCTGCTGCAGCTTCCTCCTTTGTCGATGGCCCTTTCCCATCCAGGTAAGTGGTTGTAGTAAGTGCAGGTGCCGTATTGGTCAGCTCCACAGCTGCAGCTGCACCAGGGTCCCTCGGTTTTCTTCTCTTCCCACTCCTGGCTATGGTAGTTGTTCTGGTGGGGCCTCTTCCTCTTGCTGCACTTTCCCCATTGAGCTGCCTCTCTTCCCCACTGTTATCACCGGGATCAACCTTTCAGGGGGTCTAGGCTGCCTGACAGACCATCCAGCTTCCCCACCACCTGCAGCAGCTTTTCCCTTGGCCAATGGCTGTAACAGCTGCTGCAGCCAGTCCGTCCCATGTTGCTCAGCTTGCTCCTGTATTTGCTTGATCAAGGTGGCCATGACAGGGGTTGACATGGTGCTGCCTTGATGGATACTTACACATGTGCTCCCGTTAAAATGACCAGATTGGGCGGGAAACTTCCAGTTTTACTCCACGCTAACTCCTCTCCTAAATTCAAATACACCAATCACACTTGCCCGGTCAAAAGCCCATTCCCCCATGCTGTTTCCCAGGGCTGACTTACTTGCAACATGAATCCACACAGGCAAGTGTAATACATGGGCATGTGCATATGTGGCCCATGTTACAGATAAATCTGCAACTTCAATATTATTGAAATGGTGGTCTTGCTACCAATAGATGTCTGTTAATACTAAAAAGGCTGCATTCATAGTCTAAGGTGTGAGTAATCAATGCTATGCCTTTATTTTTTAATAATGTATTATTACAAGAAAAGGAGTTATACATTTTTATTAAACAGACAATTTTCGGACTTCGACTTTTAAGTGGAGATCAAGATCATTTTGGAATGTTTGAATTCAAATGGGTTGTTTAAAATAGTGTGATATAACAATCAGCAACACATCATAAATAGGTATATATCAATTTAAACAAATAAATAGTTTATCTTTACATCAATATATAATAGATTTTACAGTGTTACCATGAATTTAAGCTAGAGACACTCATAACACTTTGCCTGTTATAAATGATGGGATAATATTTTACAACCCCCCACCTTCCCCTGTATCTATTTCCCCCCTCTCCCTCCCCTGTGTCTCTTCCCTCCCCCTTTCCCCCCTCTGTCTCTTTCTTCCTCCTTTCCCCCCCTGTCTCTTTCCTCCCCCCTCCCTCCCCTGTGTCTCCCCCCTTCCCTCTGTCTCTTTCCTCCCCCCTACCTCCCCTGTGTCTCTCCGCCTCCCCTGTGTCTCTTCCCCCACTCTCTCCGTGTATCTCTTCCCCCTCCCCTGTATCTCTTCCCGATATATCTTCGCCCCTGTCCTGTGTGTCTCGCCCCTGTGTCTCTGCCCCCATCCCCCCTGTGTCTCTTCCCCCCTCCTTCTTCCCCAGTGTCTCTTTCCCCCACTCTCTCCCCTGTATCTATTCCCCCCTCCCCTGTGTCTCTTCCCCATATCTCTCCCCCCTCCATGTCCTGTGTGTCTCCCCCTGTATCTCCGCCACTTCCTCTGTGTCTCTTCCCCCCTCCCCTGTGTCTCTTTCCCTCTCCCCCGTTTCTCTTTCGCCCTCCTCCCTCCCCTGTGTCTCTTTGCCTTCCCCCCGTGTATCTTTGCCCTCCCTCCCCTGCGTCTTTCCCCCTCCTCCCAAAGCAAGTCATCTACGCGTACCTTATATCCTGCTTCACCGATGTTTCAAATTCTGCCCAGCCGATCAGAAACTGTGCATTGGTTTTGCTTACAAATGGTAGCAGAAAAGTCACACCTTTTTCTTATTATATATTATAAAATAGAGACGGGAGGGATAATACATTTTCAAATGGCAGTGAATAACCCCTTCATATAATACATAGTATCAAGCATGCCAATATTCCAAGTTACCAAAGAAGGACACTTACCTTTGTGAAAAATAGGCACTGTTAGGTAGTGTCACTGCCCTTATAGCTATGTTTTAGACATATGTCATACCTGCACTGCTCTAATAATACATATACTCTGTAAAACAGACATAATATAGTGGGATATGATCAGGGCTGGATGACAGGGAGTTTTTCTTACCAAGCTGCAAAGGAGACCTGCTCTCACCCAGAATTATTCAATAAACAAGACCCTGATTCTGGGTAGTAACATGCAAATAAGGTTGAAATCATACTGCTGTGGTGTCTTTGTCTTGGCCTGCCGAGATATATAGGTTGTTAATACTGTACTACTGTATATCATTGCAAGGTGAGACGGGTTGGGCCCACTCAAGAATGCAACCTTAGACAATGTGTCAGCTTCTGGATGCAAAGAGGAGCTAAACATCTAAAATAAATATCTAATAATGGATAAGAGTAAGGCAGCCCCGGAAGACTGCATAGTGACAAGGGGCTTTTGACCTGGCTGGGTGCTTAGTTAAAGTTTGAGTTGGGGATTAGGAATGTATATGGTGGGTAGCTTCCCACCCATGTTGCAATCAACAGTTGGACCTGGTTGTCTACAAGAGATGGTGGCCAGTATTTGTGCTGGAGCAACCCCAGATGATGGCCAGGAGCAAAGTAGGGATCAAGATCCCACTCCAAGGGAAGCGCAGAGGCAGGGTCACCCAGCAAGAAGAGCAAGGCCACCGGACAGACTGAGCCAGGTTATGGACACCCCTAAGAAGAAGGGGAGAGGCCGGAACCCAAGGAGGAAGGTGTTGAGCCCAAGAAGAGTGCCACAGAGCCAAAGGACCCACAGAAGGCAGCAGGTTCAGGGAAAGCAATTGGGCACTTACCAGAGGTTGTCACAACTTTCTCCAATGCCGTCGGAGCAGCTGCAGCAGCGGGAGAGGCCTGTAAGTCCTGTTTCGGAGGAGTCGCCGTCGGAGCAGGCGAGGAAGGGTGAAGCGGAGGAGCAGACCACTGCGCACATGAAGAGCCGGCGAGGCAGCGCGGTTCAAGTGAAGGCATCGCTGTCGGGTAAGGAGAGTATTGTGGTGGCGACTGGAAGCAGGTCTGAGCTAAGTGCCAGCAGGAGGACACGGTCAGCATCGGTAAGGTTGAAAAGGCAGCCAAGAGCGTGAGCCAACATCTGAGAGATCTGAAGGGGAAGGGGCAAGGGACACTGAGGCACAACTGGGTGGCAGCACAGATGATGCTGCGGGGGCACACGAGGCTGACAGATGGGAGGGGGCGAGGAGCGCAGTGGCAGGGGCCAAGCAGAGCTGGGGGGGCAGAAAAAATAAGCCAGGGAGTAGGAAGACAGCACAAAGCAGGAAGAGGGTATGAAGACAGAGCAAGGAAGGTGGTCAAGCCAAGGTAGCCATACAAAGAGAGGAAGAAGGAAGCCAGGCGCAAGGGAACAGCAGGTGGGAGGAGGAAGGAGGAAGGAGTTAGGAAGTGATGGCATGGATCAAGTAAGCTGTCAGGAAGAAGCCGGCTTACCCAGTGAAACAGGGCAGGAGTTACAGCATGGAGGCAGGAATGTGATTGATGCAGCAGTAGCTGCTATTTTTTGCCCTATCTCTGCATGTGGTGGTCCGGAAGAAGGTAGGTCACACCCAGGGCATGGTCTGGAGACAGTGCATAGCAGTTGGCAGGAGGAGAGGAGACAGACGGGCTGGCAGTATGAGATTCTTCTATCATCTGCGTCATCTCACCTGTCCCTATCTCCAGGCACCAGGGTGCGAGAGGGGTCAACAGGTGGGCAGGATAGGTGCAGAAGTGGTAAGGAGCGGCGCACAAATGTTAGGCAAAAAATCACCATTGGGAAGCTATCAACAGAGCAGAGGAACGACTTCACCAGGTCCTAGGAGCAGACGTACGCCTACCCCGAAAAGAAGGTCTAGGTCAAGAAGGCAATCACTGCATCGACCAAGTCATTATGGTGAGAATAGAAAGGGCGAAAGAGGCAGGCAATCAGTTTATTGTCATTATAAGAGCTAAAAGGAATCAAGAGACTGTTGGGACCTAAGACTGCCTTCCTGGGAGGACCGGAGGGTACAGGACACATCAAGGAAGGAGTCAACAAACACCAGGAGTAGGCAACTTCCTTCCTCTAATCGAGGAAGCGAACAGAATGAAACAGCCGTCCCGTCAGGGGTTACAGCCTCATCATTGTCGGCATACTGGTGAGTCTATACCCAACACACAACCTGACAGTAGTACACAGACTACTTTGATAAGTGTTCTGGCTAGTTTAAAAAGCTTTATGTCTCCGCTAGAGAAGGGGAAAAATGTGGGGCCTGTGGCGGCGTTGGTAGGTCCGGATAGGGTTATTTGTAATGCCTTGTTAGGGGATCACCCGGTTAGTGCTAGTTTGGTAAGTGGGGATGGGCAAGAAGTAGAGGCCCCTGTGGGGGGAATCATAGGAGAAGGTGTTCCAGCTAAGGTTAGCTCCCAGGAGGTAGTTGTCGAACTAGTGCTTAAAGTGGTGGACACAGTTATGAATAAATCGGCCCTGTGTTCCATTGGCCCAATTGGGGGGCATGTGTCTAAGAAGTTGAAGGAAAAGATTTGGAAACGGGAGTTCATAGAGATATTCTCGGTACTCCCATTGGATAATGTCATAGAGATCAAAACAGATGAGAAAAAAGAGGATTCTAAGAAAGAAGAGGAGGAACGTTGGCGTAGATACAGGAAGATACCCAAGACCTTCAGTAACTGGTTACAGGCCTATGTGATATTCGCTACTATAGTGGAGGGAAAGAACCCAGAGTTTTGTTCTGCACTATTTTGTTATTTGATGAGATTAAGGGGATACACATGACATACACACGGCATAAATTAGCGATTATACCCTCCATGCAGTGGGATCATAGGGATATGGGCAGTTGGTTAAAAAGTGTGACCCCTTTATAATTATCATTAGTAGCGGAGCCAAAGCCAGCAATGGCTAGCACTAGTAAAAAAGGATTTTGTTTTGCGTTATTGAGGGTTTGTGTACCTGGGCAGCTTCATGTAAATTTAGACATTAACATAATTAGTGTTCTTTATGTGGTAGTGGACAACCTCTTTTTTGTTGCTTTAGGAAAAGCAAAGAGTCAGAAGTCAGGAGAGTCTGGTACAAAAGGGGAAGAGCCCAGTGGGGTTAGAAAGGATGGAGGGATGGTTAAAGTTGTACGCCAGTAGGCTGACTAGTGCTGAGGATGCCAGGTTGTTTAAGAAAGGTTTCAAAGTTGGCTTTACAATCCCATCATTGGCTGCGGCCCCAGAGGGGCGGCCGCCAAATTTGCAGTCCGCCAGAGAGAACCCGTCACTAGTATGGAGTAGACTAATGAGTGAGGTGGAAAAAGGGACGATGGCCGGCCCATTTGATGATGTCCTGATTGAATTTAAGGATATCACTATTGGGCCTGGTTCCTAAGAAGGAGCTGGATTTGTTTAGGCTCATTCATCACCTGTCTTACCCAAGGGGCTTATCAGTTAATGATGGCATTGAGAAGGAACTGTCATCCATGACTTATGCATCAGTAAAACAGTCGGTGAAGTTAGTGAGGATGGCTGGAAAAGAGGCCTGGTTAGCAAAGGTAGACATAAAGTCAGCGTTCTGCTTGCTACAGGTCCACTCAAACACATATCATCTTCTAGGATGCCACATTTTGGATAAGTTTTTTTGTGGATCTGTGTTTGCCCATGGGTTGTAGTATCTCTTTTTCCTACTTTGAGAAGATTAGTTCCTTTTTACATTGGGTTGTTTGTGTTAAGACAGGTTTATATTCAGTTGTTCATTACTTAGATCAGGGGTGTCCAAACTCGGTCCTGGAGGGCCACACACATGCCTGGATTTGATGATAACCCTGCTGTGCACAGGTGAGCCAATCACTTCATCAGTCATCCTGATTGACTTACCTGTGTACAAAAAGGATATTTACAAATCCAGGCCCGGGTGCATCCCTCCAGGACCGAGTTTGGACACCCCTGACTAATGCAAGTTTTTCAGGATTTGGCGGCCGATTTTGGCATTCAGCTGGCATCACATGGTGTTTCACTGCGATAATATGAGGCTGGTATAGGTCATCAACTCTACTACTGCCTCTTCACCGCCAGTAGTTAGGCTATTGAGGGAACTGGTATTAAAGTGTTTACAATTTAATATTTTGGTTAGAGCTTCTCACAGAGTGGGAGTTAAGAATGTTATTACTGATGGCCTGTCAAGGTTCGAATGGGAAAGGTTTCGGAGGGTAGCACCTTTGCCTAATGTGGAGCCCACACTGTTTCAGCCTGAATTGTGGAACCTAAGTCTATAAGTTCAAAGAAGTGTAAGGGCCCAAGGTATCGTATACTGCCTGAGTGTCATGAAAATCTGGTGTACTTGTTGTACTGTTGTAATAAAATGTTGATTGTGGGACATTCTTTCATTTAGTGGGCCAGACGGTCAGCATCTATAACAGAACGGGGCCACCAAATGGGTTTCACAGAAGATGAGGTTTTAATTAGATGGTTTGGTATACGGGGGATGAAGTGGGAACAGGTGTTACTAACAGTAGTAGGTCTGGCCAGATCCGCCCCACCACCTGAAATACTACTAATTCATGCAGGTGGAAACAATTTGGGTTACATGCCCATGAGAGACCTGATTGGAAATATGAAGAGGGACATATTAAGACTCAAGGAGTTGTTTCCCGGCCAGTTCCTTATTTGTTCTCAGATAACACCCAGGTTAAAATGGCACGGGGCCTACGATCCCAAAAAATTAAATAAGGTTAGACTTAGAATAAGTAAGATCATGTCATCCTTCGTCAGGAGTTTGTGGGTTTTGTTATCAGGCATAGCGGCTTAGAGAACGCTGAAGCTCACACATTCTTTTAAGGTGATGGTGTACATCTTAACTAGGTCGGCCTTTCACTATTCAACTATACGTTGAAGGAGAGCATTGTCCAGGCCATGGGGAGTTTTGGTGGTGCTGAACCCGTAGGGCTTGCGAGTGGCTGGGGTGCTGCATCACCTTAGGTCAGAGCTCATTAGCTGGTAAAGTATCCGGTTTGGGGCGATGGCAGAGGTCTCTTGGGCACAGGATTCTATGGGACCTCTGGCTGGAATGAGCTCTGTCCTGGGGAAGGTGTGCAGCTACCTATGGTTATTATGTTCCATGTTACGGTAAAATAAAGCTATGGCCTGGTAATATCCATGTCGTTACTGGGGTATGTGGGTTTTAGATAGTTTCTGGGTGGACCATGTCACCCATGCATAGGTCAAATGTCCACTCATATCTAAACTTGATAACATTCACATGTTTTTATAAAGTAAAAAACATAGAGCCTCATTCAATTGGCCGAATTTGAGATCCGGAGGCCCGTAAGTGAGATTGCAGTCAAATTTGTTATTCAATTGGCGTCTTTTTGCGGGCTCGGATCGGGTTACGAAAAAATGTCGGCCATCCAACTTGTAACTTACACCATCCAGATCTGTCACTTTTGCACGGCTAAAACTGCAAATCGCTATTCAATTGCTTCAGTTCCCCAAGCTTGCAAATGTATCTACACTTGTAAACTACAAACAGGAGAAAATCCTACATGTACTCAAGAGGACCCGCAAAGGGGTTAAACCCCAATTCGTAGCACTGTAAATGCAAATAAAACAGTAATCCTGCACTGTAAATTACAGGGAGAGCGATGAAAGACATGAGAATTAATTGCACCACAGTTTTATTGTTATATGTCATTTCGGGGTCACATCGATCTTGGGTATCAATGAGTTTATACATATCAGGCCACCCATATGTATTTGAACAGTATTGGCATTCATTTGCATAATTCTTTATTTTCAAAGTTGTGCGAGTCTGATCACATATGGACCCCTGAACCTGATTGACACGTAACCTCCATGTTTTACTGCTGTAATTATGACAGTCTCATTTTCTATTGGCCGATTTGAAATGGGCGGTTACGGGCTTGATGAATTGATACGGTTTCCGCCCACAACTGCTCCGAACCAGTGCATGGTACAGAGCTGGCTTCAGGATCGCAACTCTATCCTGGAACAATTCAATAGCCTCGCAAACGGAGACCAAAGATACACATGCAAGAGTCGGGGAGCGAGTTGCAGGCTTGCAATTGAATGAGGCCCATAGCCTTTAAATGTTATGCCCAATTATTCTTTAGTGTTGGGTTACGTTTTTTTTCTCAGTTGATTCTGTCTTATTTTCTCAGGATGGTGTGTCCTTGTAAACTAATAACTAAAACTAATAACTAATCCAGTTAGTTATTTTGAAAGCACTGTTAAGTTTTACCTGGCCTTTTCCAATTGTGCATTCAGTTTCCTCCTACCCAAGGAAGACACTCAGCAGAAAACAAAATGGTAGATTCCACAGCATCGTATTTGCATAGAAAAGTTACAATTACATTTCTGGAGAGCAATCACTGATGAATGCTGCTTTTGTTCCTGTGTCAGGGAAGGGGTGTGGTGCCAATTTCAATCAGATCCAAATATCTAACAAAGCATATTGGATGCTCCTGCCCTGCTCCAAATTTACAAAAAAAAAAAAAAACACCCATGCTCTATCGCTCCAGAAATGACATAAAAAGACAACGTGGATTCATCTGTTCATAAACAGTTTTCAAAAATAATGATGTTTTCACAAATCTGCTAATGTTGTTAGTTTATTAGATACTTCAGACACAAGTGTCTTTTTTCTTGAACTACAGTGGTCTTTGTAACCAATATATATATATTTTTTTATTTTTATTTCTTCAATCTTTATTTCTCAAATCTTTGCAATGTTGCCCTATCTATCGCAACTTCAAGTGAGATCCATGTTATTCCATTTGCATAGCAATAGGGAACCTCTCTCTGCATTCATGAGCTTTCAAATGCTTTATGGGGCCTTTCTTAAAATGCATGTCCCCTCTCGTAAAGATATTCTGGATAGAAAGAGCTGCATTTTAGCTGCAATAGGGCCATGAATCTGATGTGAGCTGACAGATTTATAGGGCAATCCTTTAACTAGTGCACTAAATGCATATTCTAGCAGCGCATGGAGATAAATGCTTTTCTACCTCATTTAAAGCCAGTATTTTATTTATTTTGTTGTACATTTTAGTTTTTCCTTTGCTCCTTTTCATTTCAATCCTAAGAGGTTTTTATAATGAAAAAGGAACGTTGCCGTTAAATAAAAAGAAATATTAAATTATCAACATAAATACTTTCAGGAAAAATGTAAAAAATATAAATGATGAGTATAGGAAATTCAAGATAAAGTATAGGAACAGAGGATCAAGTTGATATGAAGGCAATGCGTTATATATGTCCAATAAAGGAGTGTGCAATAACTTAAAAACAGAAAAATATGCTGTTGGTGTTACAGGCTGTGATCATCTTTCATGTATGGGTCTTTTGAATGCCTGTGGTACTTTATACCTTTATCAGGACCCATGGTGTGTGATTTAACCTATACAATACTATATATCTACAGTCTTCAGCCATTTATAGGTATCTGAGTGATAGGGATATGGCTTTTCCATATCAGATAACCACAGAGATGCATTGTCATGTACAAGCAGTGGGTTAAAGGACTACTGTAATGCCCTAGTAAAGAGGAACTAGTTAGTTTAATTATGCAATAATGATTCATAAATTCCTATTTAATAATTTATATTAACTATATTCAATATTAAATTGATTTTCAAAGATTAGAGTATCTGCATCCAGAGTGTTTGTCTCCTTCCTGATAAGGTCATTAAGAGTAGTGTCGGTGAGTGTGGATGAGATCAAGGTCTAAAGGGTTCTAAGAACAATCAAATATGATAAGCGAATAAGCAAAAATGTATATGCTGTCCCAAAAGCAAAACTAAATGTGGAGATTAGTTTGTTGGTGGTAAATATTATACCTGAAAATACCGTATTTATCGGCGTATAACACGCACCGGCGTATAACATGCACCTCATTTTAAGAAAAAAATTTCAGGGCAAAAAAAAATAAGTTTCAAATAAAGACCTTTGAAGCAAAATCCTCAACCTCAACCTCCCTCCTCATCCTCAACCCCCTCCTCAACCTCCCTCCTCATCCTCCCTCCTCAACCACCCCATCCTCAACCCCCTCCTCAAACCCCCCATCCTCAACCCTCTACTCAAACCCCCTCCTCCACCCCCCATCCTCATCCTCCTTCCTCAACCCCCCTATCCTCAACCCCCATCCTCAACCTCAACCCCCATCCTCAACCTCAACCCCCATCCTCAACCTCCCTCCTCATCCTCAACCCCCCTCCTCATCCTCAACCCCCTCCTCAATCTCCCTCCTCATCCTCCCTCCTCAACCCCCCCTTCCTCAACCCCCTTCCTCAACCCCCTCCTCCCCCCCCCCTCCTCCTCCCCCATCCTCCTTCCTCAACCCCCCTCCTCATCCTCAACCCCCTCCTCATCCTCAACCTCCCTCCTCATCCTCAACCTCCCTCCTCATCCTGAACCTCCCTCCTCATCCTCAACCCCCTCCTCAACCTCCCTCGTCATCCTCCCTCCTCAACCCCCCTATCCTCAACCCCCCATCCTCATCCTCCTTCCTCAACCCCCCTATTCTCAACCCCCTCCTCAACCTCAACCCCCCTATCCTCAACCCCCCTCCTCAACCTCAACCCCCTCCTCAACCTCAACCCCCCTCCTCAATCTCCCTCCTCATTCTAACCACCCTCCTCATTACAACCCCCCCTCCTCAACCTAAACCCCCCCCCCCTCAACCTAAACCCCCCTAAATACCTCCCCCTCACTTACCTGCTTCTGCTCCGGCCTCCGCTCCGCTCCTTGACCCAGGAGGGGGGTTTAGGTTGAGGAGGGGGGGTTAGATTGCGGAGGCGGGGGTTAGAATGCGGAGGGGGGTTTAGAATGAGAAGGGAGGTTGAGGATGAAGAGGGGGGAAGGAATATCGGCGTATAACACACACCAATCATTTGCCCCCTATTTTTAGGGAGAAAAAGTGTGTGTTATACGCTGATAAATACGGTATATCATTTTTCTTATAGACAAAATCACGTCCCCTTATTGACCTTATAGAGGGTGGATACCAGCAGTAGCTGAGTCTGAACTTTGACAGTAAGTTTAATGTTGAATATTGCTATTTTAAACCATTAAAACTATGAACCAAGGCAATGTGGATGAGATGAGATGAAAAGGTTAAACATTGATATCCTGGGAATTAGTGAACTTAAATGGACTGGAATGGAACATTTTACATCAGACAACCAAGAGATCTTCTAGTGTGGTCAAGAATCCCACAGAAGAAATGGAGTAGCCCTCATAGTCAATCAAAGGGTGGCCAAAGCAATACCCGGTTAGAACCCGAAAAATGATAGAATTATTTCAATTTTAAGTTCAAGTCAAGCCATTTAATATCACAGTGATCCAAGTCTATGCTCCAACCATTGTGTGCTAAAGAGGCTGAAGTTGTCAACTTCTACATAGATATTCAACACATTATAGCTAAACAGCAAGAAAAGATGTTCCGATTATCATAGGAGATTGGAATGCTAAAATAGGGAGCCAAAAGACACCTGGAATAATTGGCAAGTTTGGCTTTGGAGTACAAAATGGAGCAGGTCAGAGATTAGTAGGATTTTGTCAAGACAATTCTCTGGTCATAGCAAACACCCTCTTCCAACAGCCTCCGAGACGTCTCTAAACATGGACACCACCAGATGGACAATATAAAAATCAGACTGACTATATACTTTGCAGCCAAAGATGGAGGAGCTCTATACAGTCAGCAAAAACAAGACCTGGAGCTGACTGCGGCTCAGACCATGAGCTTCTTATTGCAATGTTCAGAATTAAACTGAAGAAAAGAGGGAACATCATCAGACCAAGTAGATACAAAATAAATAATATCCTCTGTGAATATGCAGTGGAGGTGAAGAATAGATTTAAGAGACAATACATGGAAGGTAGAATGCTGGAAGATCTTTGGACCAAACTTTGCAACACTATCCAAAAGAATATCTATAAAAGATAGAAAATTAAGAAGTCAAACTGGCTCTCTGATGAGGCTTTGAACGTAGTCCAGGAAAGAAGGAAAGCGAAAGGTAGTGGAGATAAGAAAAGATTTGTCCAACTGAATTCAGAATTCCAGAAGATAACAAGTGGAGACAAGGAGAAATTATACAATGATTAATATAACAGGGTAGAAGAAAATAACAGAATGGGTAAATCAAGAGATCTCGAGAAAATGGGGGATCTCAAAAGCATCTTTCATGCAAATTTTGGCGTGATAAAAGACAAAAATGATAGGGACTTTACAGAAGCAGATCAGATAAAGAAGAGATGTCAGAAATACACTAAATATCTATACAGGAAGGATCTTAACAGCAGTAATGACTTCAATAGTTTGTCCAATGAGCTGGAGCCAGACATCTTGGAGAGTGAAGTGAGATGGGCCCTAGGATGTCTTGCTGATAATAAGGCTGCAGGAGGTGATGGAATGCCAAATTAACTATTCAAAATTCTACAGGATGATGCTGTGAAAGTGTTACTTGCCTTATGCCAACACATTTGGAAAATTCAAAAATGTCCAATAGACTGGGAAAGGTCAGTCTACATCCCAATCCCATAACAGGCAGTGCCAAAGATTGCTCCAATATGGCCTTCTCGAGCAATTGAACTTAATAATAGATAAAAAGTGTATAGAAAGTAAAGAAAGAAAGAAAGCCTTTGCATGTGTATCTTGATCACTGCACATTCTTCTTTACTGCAGGCATCCATTATATTTTATCGGCTGATACTGGCCGTTACTTTTTCATGAGGACGTGTCTTTTTAAACTAATGCACTTTCCATTATTGCTACTGACATTCCCACTTCACTGAAATAAACTTCCTATGTATTCAAAGCATCCTCTCACCACAAAGTTGATCATTAGAAACCAACATGGTACATACCACAGAAGCATAATTGCATATATGAGCTAATATGTTAGATGCTGTATTATTTATTTTCCATTCTAAAAACATATTGTCAAGTGTTTTTCTTCAAAATACTATATTTTATGTATATGACCACAGTTGTCCTTTAATCATAGCGCTGTCAGGGAAGAAATTAAAATATAAATTTTTAAATCAACATCTTTATAAGGAGTCTGGAACCTACTTCTGATATACAAATTAATTGACTAGTTAGACCATAGCTTTCCTGTTTAGGTGAGGCCAGTATTCCATGTCTGCACAGACAGATGTGGTAAGGGTTAAACTTTTGTTCGCTGGGATCACTGCAAAAAGCTGCATGGAGCACAGAACACTAACCCTCCTCCATTGGTCTGCATTGCTCAAATTCCAGAGAGGCAAGAGAGCAGAAACCTGAATTTCATGCCTGTAAGGAAAAAATAGAACTTGTTCCCTTCAAACTTGAATTATCTGCAGTCTGACAAAAACCTTACCATTGACTTAAATGGGGGACACACCCCTGCAAGCTGATTGGTTGCAGTAATGAAGCAGATGTGGAGCAGTCTGTGGGCAGTCTTTCACACATACAAACACATATTATATTTGATTTGATTTCTCATTGAAAATGTCCCATATTTCGAAAATTCAAAAAGCATTTCAGCATGCTTTTAGGAGATCTTTACAGTGACGTGGTCCAATTTGTTCTAATTAAAGTGGCCTTTTAATTTGTAATAACAACAGCAACTAGCAACTTCCCTGTTTGTGCATACTCTGTCATGTCAAATCAACCCTGAAATTCATACTTATACATGTAGAAGGTCAGATGACCTTTCTACAAAAATTATTATCTGCTATCCTCTAATAAATAATAAATTAAGAATAGGGCAGATAGCAGAGGCCTCTGCCACTGCTGATGAGTATAAGTTTGGTCAAGAAATATAGTGTCATAAGGACATATTTTTAAAAAAATACCAATTGTAGTAATAGTTATGCATTTTATCCCAATTTCTTTATAATAAAATAAGGGGATACTAGCCATGCCAGACAAAAATAATGTTGAGGTACACATTCCTAAGTTCATACCTAAAAAGTACAGTTAAATTTTGGATATAAATATAGATTGGAGTTAATAACTATTGATTTATTTAGCCATTAAAATTGTAAATGATGTACAGCAAGTACATTTTAAAGTTTCAGTGTGATGAGGTAGCAAATACAATAACAGTTCCTAGTTAATGATGTGTGATAGCATTTTAAAGAATAGAGTGTCAGTCTCTGGTTGAGTGTTTGTCTCCACCCTGATACGATCATAAAGGGGAGGGTGAGGGTTGTTTGAGATATAGGTTTAAAGGGCTTAAGAACAATTATATCGAATAAGAGAGAAAACAATCATTGATCTCCTGCCCAAACACCAAAACTTTCTGTCAAAGTAGATCATTATGTTGTCTGAAAAATTAGTATTGCCTGGTAGACAAAAGCACCTCCCCTTATTGACCTTATAGAGGGTGGATACCAGCAGCAGCTGAGCCTGAACTTTGAAAGGAGGTTTAATATTGAATAATGCTTTTTAAACTATTGAATATGCATTTTACTGATGATTAGTAACCAATTAAAACATCTAGCTCATGCTGTTAGGGCATTATTGTATCTCCTTCTTCCTAGCCATTAATCTTTATCTAGACACAGGATTCTCTGCACTCCAACATCAAGTATAATTTGTTCTACAAACTTTTCTCTATTTGCTGTCTGAGAGACAGGGAAGAAACATGAGGGATATTTAGAGGTACAGTTTATAATTGGGTATTCAAGTAAGAGAGACTACAGCACAGCTGAGGAACTTCTAGCCAATTCTAGTTTCCTTCTCTCTGTCGTGTCCGACTCTCTACGACCTCATGGACCATAACACACCATGCTGATCCACTTGGTATTCACTTGGCAGAGATACTGGAGTGAGTTGCCAGTTCTTTCACTAGTGGGCCACAGCATACAGCTATTGGTATTCCTAGGTGGTCTCCCATCCAAGTACTGACCATGCCCAACCCTGCATGGCTTCAGGGTGGTGTGACCTCTTGTTTCCCTGACTGGAATTTCCCTGACTCTTAGTTCCCTTTCAAATGGTTGTTGTGTTAATCAATCAGAACGCACACAGGACACACAAAAAGTGGATTACATATGGCTGCTTGGAGCGGAATATAAGAAGAGAGAAAAGTAGCCCACCTTCTCTACATTCTAAATAAGTCACCAAACCATACCCTGAGCAAGTTTTTACCATTGTGATTAAAGGCCAAGAAAGGCCTACCCTGTTAGGAAAGCGCTTGAATATTTAATTATACAGTGGAATATGGAATGATTTTATGATTTTTTAATTGCAACTGATAATGTGTCTCAATGTTTTTTCCCCCCAAAATGAAGGTTCCAGGACCGAATAATCTGTTTAAAATGTTTATCTACTTGAGGGCTTTCCCCTGTCAGCCAATGAGCATTATATAGATGCATGAGTCATATATGTCTGCCAATAAGAGCTGCAGATTATAGGATGCTGTTTGCATTTCCTGTAAAAAGCATAAAATAGAGAAAACATTTATTTTTTGTAAAGGGCAATCATTTTGTCATGTGGGATTGCATCTTAGATTGTTAGTCTGCAGCTTGAGGGAGAGGGTTATGCTATGAGCCCTTACTCTGCCATTGAGTGCTATCATCAAGTGTGCTATTGGGAACATTGCAAGGGAAAAGCAGTGGTAGTAATTGGGACGTACAATTAGGGAAATATAATATCTATATACCCCACTAGACTGCAGCCTCCAACCAGTGGGGGTATTAAATGGAGGGCCCCAGTCTAAAATTATGTTGCCCCCCCCCCCCCCCTTCCAATGACTTTATACAAGGTAGGCACCAATAGGTGTCAATAAAACAGCAAAAAAAAAATACAGGTTGAGTCACATTATTATAAAACATGGCACGTGTCGTGAGCTGGCTAGGTGGGTATATAAGGTGACATGTAGGCATTCGGCAAACATAACTGTCATTGTCATGGCTAAAACAGCACCACTGAAACTGTTGGACACCACGTGCCATTTATGTCAGAGGTGAACGTTGGCTGTGCAGGTGTGTGAAGGCCAACCGACACGCTACCATTGAGCAAATCCCCATCCAAACGAACCAGGGGGATACCAGACATAGGTATAAAATGACAGTACAGCCAATCCTGTTGCATATGGGGCTCTGAAGCAAATGACTGGTCACTGCGCCCATACTGACGAGGGTTCATCATCAGAAATGGCTTCAATTTGCATAACAGCACCAAAATTGGAGCTCTTCTAATTGGCACGAGTTCTGCTCCATCGACTGGGCGGACGTTGGTGTGTCAGGGGCAAAACTCTCTGCATTGTTGGAGGGACACAAGCTGGTGGCGGCACTGTTATGGTCTGGGGAATGTTTCCTTGGAATTTTCTGCATCCACTCATACCTCTGGAAGGTACTCTCAACCATTGGGTTATCTATCCACTGTTGCAGATCAAGTACACCCATACATGTTGACTGTCTTCCCTGGAGCGGATGGATAACAGGGAAGGTACAAGATACCCCATTTACTGCAAGTAGCAGAGGGTCTCCAATCTATTGTGGGCCTGTGTGCTTTGCACCAGCAACTGGTTCACATCCCTCCGTCTGGTACCATCCAGCCCCTTGCTCCATTTCACAAACTAACACAAATACTGGTTATACTGCTTTTATAACTTTATAAAGTGGTTTGGAAAAAAAGACTACATAAATTTAAATAAATGAAAATGTATATTTAATATAGCATTACATAATAATTTGGAATTAATTTCATTCAAACTTTAATATATTTTTCATCCAGATTTAATAAAGGCATCATATTGAGGGGTTTTTTTTTGTGCCTTGTATAGTGTTTCACTTTTTAGTCTGAGAAGGAGTTAAAATTTAATTATTTTAGCTCTGACTCAAAAAAAAAATGTGATTGTTCTCCAGATCTAAAATGAGTGTCCTGCCTCTAATTAGCTGCTAAAGAGCACACACAGCAGAACAGATTCCCTTGTACTCCATTGTGCTGTAGAGATAAATGCTAACGAGGGCTTGTTAAGTGGAGAGAAGGATAAATTGTCATTACCCCAAGCTGGCAGCTGATAACCTACAGCCCAAACACTCACCCATGAAAAACTCCTCTTGTAACCTCTCTCCACAGTGCAGAGAGCTTCACAACCCAAAAAAAGACTGCTTAATTGTCACAGCATTAAATGGCCACTGTAGTAATCACCCAATGTGGTTCCTCTTTTTATTTAGTAACTAATTAGCAATAAATCCGTGATTTGATTTAAAAAAAATGTTGTTTTTAAAACTTGCATTTGAACTTAGTATCTAAGAACTAACATAGCTGCTTCCCTCTATTTCCTATTAGGTGTCCAAGGGGTTGAGAAAATTGGCCCAGGAAGCTGTCCTTATTTTTTTCTAGATTTGCCTGCAGTGGCCATTGTATAGAAGGTGACAGACAACATACTCCTATCAGGACATTCTTTCCCACCCCATGTTGTACTGCTGTGTAAAACAATGGATTACAACAAAAAAAAAAACTTTCCTTTTATCTTCCAGCCACAGAGGGAGGTGTCCGTAACCACCCCCGGAAGGCTTGCTGGCCATTGCCACTATTTTACTATGTGTTATCAGCCACTACACTAACCCTAGCTCTAACCCTAAACCTTCAATCTAACCCTATACCCTATCCCTAAACCTTATCCCTAAACACTAACCATAAACCTATTCCTGTCCCTAACCCTAAACCCCATACCTAACCCCTAAAAACAAAATGAACAAAGTCACAGCTGGCAGATTGGAGTAGGAGCAAGCAGCAGTTTGACGGGCATATTACAGGAAATGTCCCAATAACTAGTGTATAGGCACTACTCTGATATGTATGTAAGTATTTGTATTAATTTCCTACATTTTTCCTAGTTGTTCAGTGGACCGTATGGGTGAAGCTCATCGACCACTGATGATCCACAGACCACAGTTTGGGAACCTTTAATATAAAACATTTTATTTTGTTAATATATAGTGTACTGAATTATTTATACTTGTTATTTGCAATAAATTATCCATTTTTATTAACCTCACTTTATTGTGGTTTCCCGTGGCTATTTGCTAGTGTCTTTTAAAAAAGTATTTTGAATTTGTCGGTTTTATTGCACTTTTCCTCCAGTAATTCATCTCTCTGAAGCTCATTTCCTCCCTCTGACTGTACTCAGTCGATCGTGACTTGTTTGGAAAGCAAATAAAGACACCAGCACCACTTTTACTCTTCAATAAACCAGTTGAGAAGAGCCAGTTAAGCAGAAAACAGGATTATCAATGTAATTGCCTAGCTGATAGCCTGTACAGACAGTCCCTTTGTGCCTGCTAATGACTCGTTAGGCCCTGGCTTACCAGGTCACACGTCTATAGCGCCAGAGCTCAGCTCACAACAGATACAACGCTATACATTCAAAGAACTCACAGCTTTATTATTTGTTACAGCAGCACAAAACAAATACTATACAGGGGATAAACAATGTGTGAGGGTTCATTGCAACAAAACAATAGGGTAACATCAGGAGATTTGCTCCAAAAAGCTCACAATCTAATCAGTGTGAGAAAACACTGACAGGAGCCGTAGGAGTCAAGCTTAGGGCATTCACCATTCATTCAGTTGATAAGGATAAACACATCAATTTTAAAATGATTAATGTGGCTTATCTAGTGCTTATGTCTTGAATAGCTGGAATATTCTACATTGAATATAAATTATAGAGCCACAGTAATCCACAGTATATAAAGGACACATAGAAATAAACATATTAGCAATACACTTTTACCAAAAATAATGCATTTAATGCCTCTGCTGGTTCATTGAGGCACACATGATACTTTGGTGAAGGTTGTATGTTCGAGAGAAGGGGTATTTACATTTCTAGAGAGCATGGCTAACATTTATTGATACAAGCTGGCTGCTTCTAAGCATGTGCAGGGGCCGGGTGTCAAATTCAATGAGATCAAATTATCTAGCATATCTCACTCTGCTGGCAGATAAAAAAAATAACATACCCCTCTGGCTCTCAGGAAGTGATGAATGAATAATCAGAGATATGATTCTGACTTTCATAAAGAGAGGTATATATATATATATATATATATATATATATATATATATATATATATAAAAAAAATATATATATATATATATATATATATATATTATCTCTCTACTTCCCCTATTATTATAATTATTATGTTTATTTATATTGCGCCAACATATTCCGTAGTGCTGTACAGGGGTTTAGTACATGGCAAAAAACAAACTTAACACCTTATAAAGAATGGAGGGCCCTGTTTTTGACCATATAATCAAATGTACATAGTGCTTGTTTCCAAGACATGGACACACAATTGAAAACTCGCAAACTAGCTTCCAAACTACTCGAGCGGCTCGTCTACAACAGCCTTACCCAATTTATTTCCTCCAACTCCCTTCCAGTCCGACTTCTGGCCCCAACACTCCACTGCTTTCACAAAAGTCACTAATGACTTGCTCACCACCATGTCAAAGGGTCACTTTTCTATTCGACTTCTTCTGGATCTCTCTGCTGCCTTTGACACAGTTGACCACCCTCTGCTAATCCAAATCTACTCTCTTGCCCCGCCTCGCATCTGAGACACTGCTCTCTTGTGGTTTAAATCATACCTCCAAGATCAACCATTTAGCGTCTCCTTCTCCGGCACCTCTTCTTCTCCTCACCCTTTAACGTTGGTGTACCCCAAGGTTCAGTCCTAGGCCCCTCCTCTTCTCCATCTAAACATCCTCACTTGGAGCCCTAATAAAATCTTTTGGATTTCAGTATTATCTGTATGCAGAGCTCGGCTCACAACAGATACAAATCAAATCTACCTCTCAACACCAAATCTATCCCTCTCTCTTCTAACACATGTATTCAACTGCCTCTCAAGTATATCCTCCTGGATGTTCGTTCCCCCACCACCTCAAACTCAACATTTCCTAGACCAAACTCTTAAACTTCCCACCCTCTACTTCAGCTTCAATCCCTCACATCTCTCTCACTGTCTACAATTCCATCATCACTCCCACCTCCAAAGCCCATTGTCTTGGGGTTCTACTGGACCCTGCCCTCGCTTTCATTCCTTACATAAAGTCACTAACAAAATCCTGCCTGCTTCATCTAAAAAACATCTCTAAAATACGTCATTACCTCACACAAGACACAACAAAAATTCTAATACACTCTAATACATTCTAATACAGTACATCATATCTTGTTCTGACTACTGCAACTCCCCCCTTGTTGGCATCCCCATCCACCCGCTTGTCACCACTTCAATACATAATGAACGCCTCCACTAGACTCATCTACTGTACTAAACGTTTAGTGTCTGCAGCACATCTCTGTCATTCACTCCACTGGCTTACTGTTCCCTCCAGAATAACATTTTAAATCACGACCCTAACTTACAAAGCCCTTAACAACAGTGCACCCCTTTATATCTCTGCTCTCATCTCCAAATACTCCCCCACCCGCCCTCTTTCTTCTGCTAATGGCCTTCTTCTTTCCATCTCTCTTATTACCTCCTCCCATTCCAGCCTTCAGGACTTTTCTCGAGCTGCCCCTATTCTCTGGAACTCCTTGCCTCGCTCCACTCTCCCTGCCTCAAAATCTTCAAATCCTCACTAAAAACGCATCTCTTTAAAGAAGCCTACCAACTTCCACCTTAACTTCAGCAACTTATCTTTCACCCTCCTGTACCTCACCCAAATGCTTTAGATTGTAAGTTTCCGAGTTTTCAATCTTGTATGGTGCTTTGGAGAAAGCACTATGGACAATGGATTCTAAGCCCAAAGACAGGGCCCTCTTTTGCAACGTGATAATACTGCTATTCTTTTTGCCTTGATTGTAACCCATGTGTAGCGATACAGAAAATTTTGGCACATTACAAATATATGATAATATATATATATATATATATATATATATATATATATATATATATATACATTGTAGCAATAGAAGGCAAGTGCTATAACATTTACATGCATATGTATCTGAGATAATCAACAACTAAATTAAGTGCTCAATCTGAGAATGGACAATACCTGAAGTAAGTTTACCCTATAGGTCTGGTTACCTACTCAGAGAGAAATATCCTGTGGTATATCAGTCTGGTCTCACTCAAAAGAGTGACCCAGCCCCGAAATACCAGGCTAATTCTACCAGGATATATAGGAATCCCCAGACGAGTTACGGCCTCTGTGGGCCTTGTCAGTGAGGTGAATCTTTACTCCCTAAGGCACAGTGAGCAAGGAGTCCATGTCTGGTTCCCCCTATCACCCTTAGGGTGAGAAAAACACCTAAGGGTCATTTGTATACACAACAACAAAATTAGAGGTGCTCAATCTGAGAACGGATAATACCTGAAGTAGGTTTGTCCTATAGATGCAGTTACCTATTCAGAGAGCAACCTCGTTTAGCTCACTTGTGCCCTTCACATGGAAAAATATCCTAAAGTATATTAGTCTGGTCTCACTAAGAAGAGTAATCCAGTCCCGAAATACCAGGCAATTCTACTCTGAACAGGAGATATAGGAAACACCAGATGCGTTTCAGCCTCTGAGAAAATACACCATTTAATTCAGTGGCAGAGCTAGTAAATAGAGGGCCACAATGGAAAATAATATAGGCCCCACATGAAGCTTCCCTATACAATGTAGGTGTCTGTAGGAAGCAATAATAAAATCATTATATACATAGATAGTCAGATCACCCACCTATTTATAAGCATAAATGTCTGCCTGCTGCCATGGGCTTTGGTGCGTTGCAACTGAAGCACCAGTTGCAGCGCTGCCACTGATTTAATTGCCCTGTGGGATAATACCCACTCAGGGTGCAGTCTCTTGAATTTTTTCTTACGTGTGCTAAGGAAAAATGCAGCCGTACCTAACTAAGTTCAATGATCTGAAAAGTGAGAGAAACAAGTCACCGAAATACCTTCGGAAAGAGGTTATTTAAAAATGTTTCAAAATGGTTTTCAATTTTAAAACCAAGTTCCTAATGCTAAATAAACTGCTTTAATAAAATAGTATGGTTGTAATGAGAATTAGTGCATTTTTTGCAAATTTGTTCATTATTATTATTATTGTTTATTTGTAACTTGCCAACGTAGCGCCATACAATGGTTAAGTACAAGTCAAAACAATATTTACATAAGACAAACATGATAAATATGCAATCTGTTAAGGAGTGCTCTACAAGGGATTTAGCAGGTGTCAAATTCCTCAAGAGCTTACAATCTGATATTATTGTCAAGAAAACAAAATGACACACATAAACTAACAAGATCTGACAGTGCCTTAGAAGTAGAGTGATGAGTTGCGGATTTATGGGGCTATTAAATTAGAACACGCTGCAAGTTACGGGCTTGAGAGGCAAACCCGTAAACCATACTTCGCTCGTCGGATGTGCGACCTAAAAGTGATCAATTAGTCTAAATCGTAGTTATGAGTTGGGATGGAGCCAATGGCAAAACAGATCGTCAGAATTACATCACTGAAAAATGGAGGTGGGATTTTCAAAGTCCTACGGGGTTCAATTACGAGTTGTGATCGGACCCACATTCTATATGTAATGCAATATTGATAAAGCCATTAATATGATATCACATGCGAGTTACAGTATATGTATTAACACATTGATTGCCGGGATCGATATAACATAAAAATTAAACATGAAATAAAGTATTTTTTGGGCCGATTTGCGAGCTTGAGAATGTTGTGCTTTTAGTTCTAAGACCTAACATCACTTTAACTTTTACTAAAGGTACAGTAGTGTGTGTATATGTGCATTTAAAGTGCTACAAGTTGGACTTTACCCCCCTTGCGGGTCCCCTCTAGCACTCATTGGCTTCTTGGCTCCATTTGTGAGTTAGGAGTTTGAACACAAATTATTTTGAAGCAAATTATTAGCGCCATTGGAATGGAGCGTTTAATGGCGTGACGTCTTGCCAGATACGTTATGAGCTACATTATTACACGTAGCCTGAATTTAATGGGGTTACATGTCTCCTCCAACATGACAGATTCCACTACAGGATATATGGATATAAAAGTAATAAAATGGAGGCTGTATATTTTTATACTTTAAAATAAATGTGCCTGTGTGTGAGGGGCAAATTAATATAGGAATATTGTGATTTAAAATAAAAAATAGAATAAAGTCAAATAAATCAAATGTGACTCTGAATGGTGTTTTGGTGTCATGTAGCCCAAAAGCTCTGAGTTTGGCATGGTGACTCACATCAGGATCTCCCACTTCAAAGCCCAGAGACGTTGCCACTCATCCCATCCAACATTATGTCATCTTCTAGTGATCTTCATCTCCCTCGGAGCGGATTCCTGCCATCAGCCACAATTCCAGCAAGTTATCTGTCAAATTCAATCTCTGGTGACAGACTCAGCCTCCCTCCGGCGGCCTTGGGACGCAAAACTAAACCTCAGTATTTGGTTTCACGAGAAAGGAGGGGGGTGGAGGAAACTTCTATTTCTGTTTGCCTAACTTCTTTACATGAAAACACTGCAAGTGGGAAGGTCACAAGGCCTCCCTGAATATAGTACAAGGAAGCTTTTAGCTTTGGCGGGAGTCGGTCTTGTTTTGTACATACTTAATGTACCTTAAAGCCATGAACAAACAGTAAACAAATACGATAAAATGGCGATACACAGTCTACAATCAAAAAGGTCCATTCAGTCTGCCTATTCCATCTACCCAAAAGTTTAATGATGGCCTTATGCTGATCCAAGGCATGCTTAAATTCCATAACCATGTTTGACCCTACCACTTCTACCAGAATACTGTTCCACCTATAGGTATATGGAAGTTTCCCTGTTTGTAACTTTTTCTAATCTAACACATGCGGCTTATATCAGACACATACATTACATGGGGTCATTCTATACACACAAAGATTTATTTTATTTAAAAAAAAATGGTTTCCACACCCCCATAGGTGCTTACATAGGCATCTATATGTATACTAACCTTCAAGTCATCAACAGTCCACAAATCCACAAAACAGTGGTTGAGCTCCTCCTTGCTTCCTTGTGGAGGTTAAAAAAAGAATACACATCCCATGATTCTTTGCTGCACAAACTGACTTCCCAGAATTTGAAACAATGTTATAGTTGCCTGTGATTGGCCAAAACGAATTAGGAATGTTATGCTAATTTAGCTAAGGTTTTTAAAGGGCTTTCCTTCTCAAAATCAAGTCCCAGAAAACTGAAGAAATTTACAAATGTCAGGGTAAGTTTATTGATTTGGAAGTTTTGGAAGTTTTTCATGCAAAAAAAAAAGTTTTCATACACTACTGATTCTCCTCTATCAGATGAATTCATAATCCGTGAAATCTAAATATGATACTCTTTCTGGACAGTAGTACTTTCTCACATTATAACTAAATATTACACCTTCCGACTTAACATCATGACCTCTTGTCCGTACATTTCTCTCTTTTCTGGTAGACCATTCCCTCTTGAACATTATAAAATCTCTTCTATGCTTTTAAGTTTTATCATTTAGAGTTAGACCATTTTAGTCTCCATCTTTTGAACTTTCTAATTTATAAATGTATTTTTGAAGATACGGTCTCCAAAACTGGACATGGAGGTGAGGTCTAACTAGAGATCTATAGAGTGGCATTATTACCTCTCTGTTTCTACAGCTAATCTCACTGTAATAAAACCAAACATCCTACTTGGTAAAAATATGTATATTTCATTTAACACATATGGATACAGATCAAAACAGTTATAAAAATAGATATTAAATTACCATTGTACTTGAGTTTGTGAAGGGTCCACTAAACTAACCAAACAAGCAGTTATGGAATTAATAAGCATACAGCGCTTTTAGAAAATATCTTAATGTTAGCAGAATATGTTTGTGTCTATGGGCTTCATTTCAGATCAGCCTTCTGGCTTGGAGTCTAAGGGTTGTGCTTTGACATTTTTTCATATTCATTAGTGAGAGAAGGGGGGGGCTTTGTTGTTTCATTGGTGAGTGAGTTTATCTTCTACTATTTCCCATCTTGCACCTCCTTTGCTTGTGTCCAGTTTCACAAATTGTAAATCATTTCCCATCTCTGTATCCACCCCCTGCATTAATCAGGATGTTTGTAAAACATGTCAACCCATAGATACGAGCATAATATGCCAATGGCTTCTAATGAGTTTACTTTGATATACATATCACAAATACATTAATATTTTCCTAACGTACTGTGGTACATTGTTGTACATCTGTATGTGTTGGGGCTTCCGATACTTAGTTGGCGGCTTGGACCACAGGCCCCAGGCAGAATTCTGGGAGCAGTACTGGAAGTAACACACACACACACAAAGGTTCTCAGTACGGGCTCCGTTATTGGTACGTCATAACATAGGTTATATACTTGCTAAAAATGGGGGATATTAGAGGCGAGTTACACTATAGACGTTAGTCGGACAGGGACAGATAATCAGGTGTTTTCTGTTTCTTAGAATAACAAAAAAGGAAATGTCTGTGGTTAGTACGTGAGTAAGGTCGCAAGAGGTCCCAAGGACAAAAACATGTTATTGCGGTTAGCCTATATCTCATGTCAATATGTCAGCAAAATATGTTAACCCCTTCAGTATGTATCAATATGTGTCCCCTTCTGTATCTCTACCTTGTCATGATGAAGGAGCTTGTGAACCTTAATGATGCTGTACACTATACCATGTAGGGCCACCCAAGATGGGCAGGTCATAGCAGAGAGATCACAGGAGAATGACCTAACAGCCCACTCCAATTCTTTGCCAAGAAAACCTCATGGATAAGCATGACCAAAGACATAATGATTGTGTCCTGCGTGCTGCAGTCCATAGGGCCATGGAAAGTCGGATGCGACTGAACAACAGTCAATACATGTATCATAATATTCATCCCCCACGGTTCAACTACCCCTCAATTTAAACATTCCACAGTCAGAATCTGTAAACCTTGTCTGACAGCCATACTGTCCGCCATCTTGTGTACAGATGGCCACAATAATGTTGGTTGAGCCACTCCTATCTTTAGAGACTGAAGGAGATGAGCATTTCATGTTGAATCAGAATTTTTCATATGATTCCCCCTATTTTCTAATATTTCAAACATTCTCTTTTAAATTCATGAAAGCACATGAGCTGTCCATCCAGTAAAAAAATCCAATCAGCTATTCAATTATAACAGAAGACAGGCTCATAGTTAGTCTGTTTGAAAATATAATGTAACAATGAAAAATGGATGCGCCTTGAACGCTCTCGCTGCCAGAAATTGCTGCCACACTTGCTCTTCGGCAAAAAAAAAGGATGGGGCCCAAGACAGACTGACATGTTTGAAGTGCAAATGGATCTTCCATTTGTGAAGACGCTCAATCTGATAAAAGCATACTCCTCGCCTGTGTGATAGGGCACCCAGCAGTGTTTTTATAGATGACAAGTCAGCAAAGATCAACACATCTTTAATCCAGGAAAAAAATCATATATTTCTAATGAAAATCAGAGAGATCACAATCCTGCCATGTTTTTGGTGTTGTCAGCAGTGGAAATACACACAGGCCTCCATTTATCATCCAGTATGATTTTATTTAGTGTTAGAATATATCACCTGTTGTAACTTTATTTACGGACGAGATTTATCAAGCAATGTTTTCTTATAGGCTTGATAAATCAGCTCTGCTGAATCACATAGCATAAAGTCATATTTTCTATAGTGAGGGACGACATTTGCACAGGAAGTTACAATATTGTTGTTTAATCATTCAGTCATAACCGACTCTCGGTGACCATCTGGACACAACATGCCAGGCACAATTGTCTGTGTTTCTGGTTGTGCTTATCCATATGGTTTTCTTGGCAGATACCGGAGTGGGTTGCCAGTTCATTTTCCAGTTTGACCTCACTGCCATGACCTGCCCATCATGGGTGACCCTATATGGTATAGCTCACAGCGTTATTGAAGTACAGAGGCCCCTTCATGATGACAAGGTAGAGATCTAGAAGGGGAGTTATAATACTGTATTAAATAATGTACCCGCAACTCTAAATACAAATGATATTACAAGTCATCAAGGAGCTGACTAACCCTGCAAAGACCACAATTAGTCAAGGACCACCGTAATTCAAGAAAAAACTGCACTTGCTTGTGAAGTATGCAGCTGTGTAAGCCATGAACATATAACCATTTTTTAAAACTCTTTATTTCTGGTTTTACATTTATACAGAGATTTAAAATGGATCAACAGTCAAGATGCTGGTGAAATGTTATTAGACCACTATATTTCAAAGAAGATATTTCTGAGAAATATATAAATTAATATATATATATATACATATTAGAATAAAACAATGAAGGCCAAAACAAGGAGGAGTGGGGGCAAAAGAGAAAGAAATGGAGCAATATGGAAAGCAAGAGGCATCATTTCCTCTCTGAGGGAGGGGAGACTCCACTCCAGGTGAGGAATCCCACATAGCCAGCAGGTGGGTCTTCTAAGGGTAGCGCCAATACAGAAAAAATCTTAGAAACTATTTGAAGACACTGCTGACATATAGAGCATTCCAATTTGTTTGGTATCATCATTTGCTGATAGCTGGAGCCTGAAGGGTGTTAGGTTTTATATCTATCAGAGAGGGAAGATGTGATGAGGACTTTATATAATTGGATCTCACAAAATTTGACACCTACCCTGCTCCCCCCACACATAGTTACATAGTGATTTAGGTATAAAAAGACTATTAGTCCATCAAGTTCAATCTTTTAAGATCTCATCTGATCTGCAATATGCATATTAGTTGTTATTTGATCCAGAGGATGGCAAACAGAAAAAAACCCAGTGAAACGTAGCCAATAGTCTCAAAAGAAAAAGAAAACAATTCCTTCTTGACCCCAGATACTGGCGATCGGATTCCTCCCTAGATCAATACTCCCTCTCTAATTATCCAGGATAACCCCGAATGCCCTTCTTAATTAAAAATATATCCAGTCCCTTTTTAAAGTTATCTATCAAATTTGTTGTCACCACCTCCTTTGGTAGAGAATTTCACAGATTAACCATCCTTACTTGTCAGTTGAAAACCTCTTGGCACAAAGAGCTCACTTGAGAAAGCTTTATACTGGCCCTGGATGTGTTTATATAAGGAAATCATGTCCCCTCTTAGATGCATTTTTTCTAGAGAAAATAGATTTAATTTGTTAGTCTTTCTTCATAATTTAGCCCCTCCATTCCCCTTATTAGTTTTGTTGTCCTTCTCTGTACTTTTTCCAGCTCTAAAATCCCCTTTTCATGAAGTGGTGCCCAAAATTGTACTCCATATTCCAAACAAGTGTACTAGGGATTTGTAAAGTGGTATAATTATATTTGCTCCCCTTGCTTCTTTACCCTTCTTAATACATGCTAATATAGTATTTGCCTTTGCAGCTGCTGCTTGGCATTGAGCACTGTTACCTAGGTGGTTGTTCACAAGTACTCCCAAATCCCTTTCAATATCTGATACCCCTAGGTTTGCTTCATTAAGATTATAAATTGCATGGCTATTTTTTCTTCCCAGATGCATAACCTTCCATTTATTTGTATTAAATCTCATCTGCCATTTAGATGCCCATTTCTCTAATTTATGTAAATCCCTTTGAATGTAAAGTGCATCCTTATCTGATTTAATTACCTTGCACAACTTTGTGTCATCAGCAAAAATGAAGACACTACTTTCCAGTCCTACTACTAAGTCATAGATACATATGTTAAAAAGGAGAGGACCTAATACTGAACCCTGAGGAATGCCACATACTACATAAGTCCAATCTGAGTATGTTCCATTTACCACAAACATTTGCTTCATGTCAGTGTTGAGTATGTTCCATTTACCACAACCATTTGCTTCCTTTCTTTTAGCCAGCTCTCAATCCATGAGCAGATATTTACTGCAATTCCTGTATTCCTTAGTTTGCACAATAGTCTTCCATGTGGCAGTGTATCAAAAGCCTTTACAAAATTGAAAAAGACTACATCCACTCAGTTGCCTCTAAAAGCTTCCCCACTACAGAAGTGAGGCTCACTGGTCTATAATTCCCCAGATTTGCTCTTGCTCCCTTCTTAAATATAGGTATCACCTCTGCTTTTCGACAGTCATCTGGTAACTACCCAGTGTTGAGTAAATCTTGAAAAAATAGATATAATGGTTTGGCTATTACAGAACCCAGTTCCCTCAGTACCCTTGGCTGTATACCATCAGGACCTGGGACTTTATTAACATTTATTTTTTTCAACCTCTTTTGGATTTCTTCCTGTGTTAACCAATTATTTGGTGAAGGTAGTGTAGCCCCATTATGTTGCAGTGTCCCAACCACTTGTACCTCCCTTGTATATACCGAAGAAAATAACCTATTTGGCTCATCTGCCTTTTCCTGGTCACTAATTCTCAGACTGTTTCATATTGTAATGTTCCTAAAGCTTCATTCCTGGCCTTCTTACCATTAATATATTTAAAAAATATTTTAGGGTTAGTCTGACTCTCTCTTGAAACTCATTTTTCTATTTTAGCCAGTCTAATAGCCCTTTTGCAAGCCTTGTTGGTTTCCTTATACTTATGTAAGGCAGCCTCTGTCCCCTGTTGTTTATATAATTTAAATGCCTGTTTTTTACTCTGGATCTTGACCTTTAAACCATTGTTAAGCCACAATGCGATTTACTCCTTTTACTTTTATTCCCACATGGTATATGATGATAAGTATGTATATTTAGTAAGGATTTGAACGTTGTCCATTTCAGTGTTTTTACCTATCAGTTCTTTGTCTCAGTCTATACTTTGTATTGCTCCCCTTTTAAAATTAAGAGTTTTTGTTGGTCCCTTATAGTTCTGTTTTTTTATTCAATCTCAAATTAGACTGTTTTGTGATCACTATTTCCCAAAGGTTGCCCTATTTCAAAGTTTGATATTATACAAATAGTATTTGATATAAATAAATCCATGATAGCTTCATTTCTAGTAGGTTCTTGTATAACCTGGGCCAGATAATGATCCCTGAGTGTACTCAAGAACCTGCTGAACTGCTGGTCTCATTTATCCAGTTTATTTCAGGGTAGTTAAAATCTCCCTTTATTAAAACTTGCCCATGCTTAGCTGCATTTTCAATCTGTACTAATAATTGCAGTTCCTCACTTTCAATTATATTTGGGAGTTTATAGCATACTCCTACCAATATGCCTTTGGAATTTGCTGCTCCGCTATTTAACTCTACCCACAAACATTCAACATTACCTCTAGTTCCACCATAAATATCTTCTCTGACTATAGGCCTAAATTCAGGCTTGGCATGCAGATAAATCCCTCCTCCCCTTTTACCCTACCTTTCTTTAGAAGGTTATAACCATCCAGATTAACAGTCCAGTCATGAGAGTCATCCCACCATGTTTCAGTAATGCCTATTAAATCCCATTTCTCATTAACTGCTAATATATCTAACTCTCCCATTTTTCTGAGCAAGCTTCTGGCATTAGTAAGCATACACTCTATGTTATGAGTCTGTATTTCTTAAGTGCCTGTCACTGTACTTGAGTTACTTATCAGTATCTCCCTATTGACTATACTAACCCTCCCCCATCTCCTCCCACAAGACTAGTTAATTCATTCCTTACCCCCTCTACACTTTCTACCCCATTACTTCTATCAAGTCCCTTTCCCCCTCCTACTAGTTTGAAAACTCCCCCAGCCGTTCTACCATCCTATCCCCTACCACCAGCTCCCTCGTCATTAATGTGCAATCCCTGTTATAGAGATTGTATCCAAGTGAGAAGTCAGCCCAGTGCTCTAAAAACCCAAACCCCTTCTTAGCGCACCAGTTTTTTAGCCACGCATTAACCTCCCTAAGCTCTTTCTGTCTTCCTGGGCTAGCACGTGGCACTGGTAGTATCCCAGAAAATACTACCATGGAGGTCATTGCCTTAAACTTATTCCCAGTTCTTTAAAATCCTTCTTTATGACTCTCCATCTTCCGCTAACCTTGTCATTGGTACCAATATATCTAGCTGCAGGCAGCTTTCATCAATAAATGCAGTTGACTCTCACAAAAACAGCATTCACCAGTATCGTGGATGCCTCCAGAGTCCAGCAGAAGCAATACAATTAACTTTAATCTAATTAAAAAATAGTTTAATGACTTATCCCTGCCTAATTATGCTCTTAGTCAGACTCAAAGCTTTCAAACCAATATACGTTTTCGGCTTTAAAATACGGTTAGAAAACTGACCCTGCATTTTTGTAACACATAAGTAATTGTCAGTTCAAGTAATATTGTACCACCAGTCAATCAAATTATTTTACAATTAGTTCTCCCTCCCACCTCATTCCATAATTTCTCCCACCCTCCTCTTTTTTATTTTTGTTTTTCATTTTATACTATCTTCCAGTTTCCCCCTACCCACCCCATTTCAGTATATTGCTTTACGACATTAAATCATATTAACTCAAGCTCACTCTGTAAGCTAACAATATTATTGCCAAACGGATAAAATCAAGATTTTACAGTTAGACGTCTGTATTTCTCCATATTCTCATTTGCAAACACTTTCAATCATAATACAATCTTTGGCCAAATGTATATCTTAAACATATCAATATTGTTTTTAATTTAATAACATTTCAGTCAATCCCAATCATAGTCTAGATATGGAATCAGATGTTTAGCATACGCTGAACAAAGATATGGTGTTCAAATCATCTTACATGTATCTACCCTGTCTGGTACTAGACATTGTTTCCATTACTAAAGTATGATTTATCTGATGTATAAGATGACAGAGAGGTACATCTTTTTGTAACCATCTTGTAGTTACAGTGGTACCTCGGTTCTTGTGCTTAATCCACTGCAGACAGCAGGATGAGTTCCAAACAGGTTGAGTTCCAAACAAGCAATTCCCATAGGAATCAATGTAGATGGAAATAATCCGTTCAAGACGCCAGATTTCACATTTTAGATTGAACTGATGGTGTTGTTTCTTGATACAAAACCTTAAAATTAAACAGACACAAATAAAAAACAATAATTACATCAGATAACATAGAATGTAACTTCACTTTAACTGTACTGAGAGAACTTGAGGGCCCAATCGGATGGTAGTGTTGTAGAAGAGGAGAAGGAGGAGAAAGTTTATCGCTTGGAACTTTGGTTCTTATAGACACAGGCTACACATTGGCACTTACAGACTCAGATAGGCTACAGATTGACACCTACAGACAAAGACAGGCTGCAGATCGGCTCTTACAGACAAAGACAGGCTTCACTTCGCCTCTTACAGACACAGGCTGCACATTGGCTCTTACAAACACAGACAGGCTGCCAGGCAGCACTTACAGGCACAGACAGGCTGCACTTGGGTTCTTATAGGCACAGGCTGCAGATTGGCTCTTACAGGGACAGGATGCACTTGGGTTCTCACAGGAACAGGCTGCAGATTGGCTGTTAGAGGCACAGGCTGCATTTTGGCTCTTGCAGAGACAGGAGCGTGTTGAGTTCCGGGCAAGCGTCGAGTTCCAAGCAATTGATCAGATCGGTCCGACGTGTTGAGTACAGAGCAAGCGTGGCGTTCCAAGCAATTATTCCCCCTGTGAGACGCATCGAGTACCAAAAACGTCAAACACTAGAGCCAACGGGAACCGAGATACCACTATATTTATATATATATATTTATATATATATATATATAGATAGATAGATAGATATAGATAGATATATAGATATGAATAATCAGAGTATTGCAGTATATAGTGATACCTTTTATATTGGACAGACATATTCATAGTTTTCATGATGAGCTTTCGAGAGATGATCCTCTATTTATCAAGTCAAAAGCAATCAATATATATATATACTAGAAAATTGCCCGTCAAAGATGACGGGAATAAAATTGTAAGGCTAGCAATGCTGTTTGCCACACAATGTGAGACTTTTGCTCCTCTGAGCACTTTTGGCGCTCATTGCGAGCCTCTCCCCCCATGTACTTCAACTTTCCTGCTTTGCAAAGATAACTTTCTGCGCTCATCACAAGCTCCACGATGAGTTCCTTCAGCGCTCATTGCAAGCCTTTCCTCCAGCCTACTTTACGAGACGCTCATTGCAGGGTTTGTTAACCTGCAAGTTTTGTGCTTAGGAATGGCATGTGTCTCTTTTCACCATATCCCCCCTGTCCATTCCCTGTGAGTTTCTCCTCTGTGTGTCTGCTGAATATTTGCGTGTTACGTGCTGAATGACGTTTGTCTTATTTTCAAAGTCCCGCGTGCCTGGCATTGCTCGTGTGTGTTACTGTCTTTGCCGTCATGTATTTTCTAAGTCCTGCGTGCCTGGCATTGGTGAGTTTTCATCCTGTTTCAAAATTTTACTTTTTTCGTCCGCCATTTTTTTCCTCGCTTAGTCGATTTCAATTGACGAAAAACTGCAAAGATGGCTCAAAATCGCTTGCAATCTCACTCCTAGGCTTCATGGCTCTCCCCCTTATGCTGTGTGTGAGTGTGTTTTTATTTATTTTTATTATCTTGCTTGTTTCTCAAGTTACTCGCTGGAACTAAGTTTGACCGTTAAATTAGCAAACTGCGTTCCGTGTGGTCAGCGGCAAAGTGCTACGTGCTTCAAGTGCTCACCTCGAATTGCGAGGCTCCCAGTGCAATGATCGCCTTTGGCACTCATTGCAGCCTAAGTCCTGCATGCTTCAACTGCTCGCTTTGCGACTCTCGCAGTGCAATGTGTGCCTTCATCACTCATTGCAGCCTAAATCCTGCGTGCTTCAACTGCTCGCCTCACTTTGCAACGCTCGCAGTGCAATGAGTGCCTTTGGCGCACATTGCAGCCTAAGTCCTGCAACAACAGTACAGCAATCCCTGTTGCGTAAGGGGCTCCAAAGCAAACGGCTGGTCACTGCACTAGTGGTGACTAGGGTTCATCATCAGAAACAGCTTCAGTTAGCACAACAGTTGGGCCTCTCTGATTGGCAAGGGGTTGCCTTCTCTGATGAGTCACATTTTCTGCTCCATCAACTGGATGGACATTGGTATGTCAGGCATGAAACCTTCGAGAACAAACGGCGGCTTTATGGTCTGGGGAATGCTTTCTTGGCATTGTCTGGGTCTACTCATACCTCTGGAAGGCACTTTCAACCAATTGGGTTATCTATACATCCTTGCAAATCATGTACACCCATACATGTTGACTGTCTTTCCTGGAGCGGATGGGATCTTCCAGCAGGATAATGCAACATGTCATATGGCCATAATTGTCTGGGAGTGGTTGGAGCAGCACGACTAAGACTCCCAAGTACTTCCTTAGCCTCCATATTCCCCAGACTTGAACCTCATTGAGCACCTGTGGGACCACCTTGATCGCCATGTTCGACGTATGGATCCTCCACCACGCACTATTCAGCAGCTGTCGGATGCACTGCAGTCTGCATGGCTCTAGATACCCCTACCAACCTTCCAGAATCTTATTGACTCAATACCACGCCGTCTAGCTGCTGTCCATGCTGCACACAGCGGTTATTCTGGATATTAGCTGGTGGTAATGATAATGTGACTGGACCATGTGTATATAAATATATATAATTATATATTTATATATATATATATATATATATATATATATATATATATATATAGATAGATAGTAAAACAAATAGCACATTTATGTTCACATTTGAATGTTTAAAATAAGTAAAAAATATATATTTCCTGCTCAGAATTCCAAGAAAAACAGTTATTGAATTGCATTCTGGGAACCTAGGCAGGGACATGCAACTTAGCCCACAAAGGCTTCACTCTTTTTTTTTTTTTATCTTTTCCTTAATTTGTAACGCAACAAAATATTCCACAGCGCTATACTGGGGTTAAGTGCAAAAGAATGGAGGACCTTTAATCTAATACCAATTTAAACATAGCTCCTTTTAAGCATATGCCTGCTGTATTACACAGCTTTAAACAAAGCTCAGGAAGGGCTTTTTAGAAAATATATATAAAAATATAAAATTGGCTAACATAACCACATTTTTGGGCTTTAAAGAAAAGACAAAGTGCTACTGTAATGAACGGGGAAGGCAAGGAGTTCCCACGAATAGTGGCTGCAGATGAAAAGTCCTGAAGGCGGGAGAGAGGGGAGGTGATAAGAAAGGAGGAATGAAGAAAGTCATTAGCATAACGGAGAGGACGGGTGGGGGAGTATTTTGAGACAAGAGCAGAGATATAAGGGGGTGCATTGTTGTGAGGCCTTTGTAAGTTAGGGTCATGATTATAGATGTTATTCTAGAGGCTACTAGAAGCCAATGGAGTGATTGACATAGAGGCACTGCAGACACTGAGCGTTAAGTATGGTAGATGGGTCTAGCAGAGTCGTTCATTGTGAATTGGAGTGGGGTCAAACGGGTGATGAGGAGGTTAGCAAGGAGCGAATTGCAGTAATTGAGGCAAGATATGATGAGAGAATGTATTTGAATTTTAGTTGTGTCTTGTGTTAGATAGTGACATATTTTAAAGATATGTTTTAGGTGGAAAAGAGAAGATTTTGTTAGTGAACAAATATGAGAAATGAAAGAGAGGGCAGGGTCAGAAGAACCCCAATTCAATGAACCTGAGAGGAGGGAGTGATAATGGCATTGTCAAGAGTGAGAAATATTTAAGGAGTGGACGATGTAGGAGAGGGAGGGAAGACAAGGAGCTCAGTCTTTGATATGTTAGGTTTGAGATGGTGGGCGGACATCTATGAGGATATGCTAGAGAGATAGTTGGAAACTCGTGCTAGAAGAGAAGGGTGCTATCTGGAGCTGAGAAGTAGATTTAATTATAGTCTGCATAGAGATAATACAGAAATCTGAGCAATTTTTTTAAGGAACCAGGTGAGAAAGTATAGATGGTAAAGAGGAGTGGGCATAGGACTGAGCCTTGAGGTATGCCAACAGATAGAGAACGAGGTGAAGAAGTTGTTCATCCTTGTAGGTATGATGTGAGCCATGAGAGAGCAGTGTCATGGATGCCAAGAGAGTAGAGAATGTGAATTAGAAGAGGGTGGTCAACTGTGTCAAAGGCAGCAGAGAGATCCAGGAGAATTACACTTGGCAGTGAGTAAGTCATTAGTGACTTTTGTGAGAGCTGTGTCGGTAGAGTGATAGGGCCAGAAACCGGATTGGAAGGTGTCAAGAAGAGAGTTGGAGGAAATAAATTGGGTAAGGTGATTGTAGACTAGCTGCTCAAGCAGTTTTGAAGCCAGAGGAAGTAGTGATATAGGGTAATAATTAGATGAAGTAGCTGGATCAGATGAGGGTTTCTTAAGAATGGGTGGAGCTGTGGCATGTTAATAGGTGTAGCTTTAATTTATAAACCTTTCTGGGTGAAGGGTGTTGTGTACCTCAGTGAAGTTGTGAGCTATACCATGTAGGGTCACCTGAGATGGACAGATCAGAGCAGAGAGGTGAGATAAATTGTGATCCACTGGAATAGGAACTGGCAACCCACCCCAGCAACATTACTTAGAATTAATGGGTAACAAAAAAATATTTAATAAACGTTTGAAGGGAGACAGAATGTACTTTCATTGACAACTCTCCAAGAATGTCTAAGCATTACACTATTATACAATATTAATTCATAATTAGCACATTTTAATTATTTGAGAACTGCGTAATAACTCCAATCAAAGTTTTCACACCTAACACAACAAAGCTCATGATAAAATCGAATATCTGCGTGAAAATGACTGGTCTTGGTTTACTTATTAAAGCTTTGTTGCATAACAAAACTATATTAATAATAACTTATGCTGAGATTTATAGGGTTTAGTTATACAATTCTGTTCAGTCAGCATTTAAAGTGACACAGAAAAATCCTCACATTGCAGATCAGAAACTTACACAAATAAGAAGTAGAAGCGTTTCATAATTTCAATGTAGACCAATACTGTGTCCCTTTAAATAAAATTTCTGGTCACTGCCCAAGCAGAAGAGGTGTCTTTAAAATGTCTCTTCTTCATCTCTCTGTCTGTCTCTCTCTCCCTCTCTCTCTCTCTATCTCATCTCTCTCTTGCTCTCTCTCCTCTCCCACCCCCCTTTCTCAGATTTATCAGGGCACTGCAACATAAATTGAACTCTGTGACAAAAATATGCACTTTTACTAAGCATTGGTTAACCATGAAAAGCATTATTAAAGGACCACTTGTAGTTCAGGGAAAATCATCACATTAACAGCTGTGTAAAGCGTGAACCCCTTTTGGATCGCTACCTTCTGGATCGTGGTGAAAGGGCTTGTGTACTTCAGTGAAGCTGTGAGCTATACCATGTAGGGTCACCCAAAATGGGCAGGTCATAGTAGAGAGGTGACACAAATTAAAGTCCACCGGAGAAGAAACTGAAAACCCACTCCAGTATCTTAGCCAAGATAACCTTATGGTTAAGCACAAACAGAGGCATAATAATATGGCACTAGAAGATGAGCCCCTCAGATCAGAAAATGTCTGACACGCTACTGAGGAATAGCAGAGGGTGATAAAGGGGTTGAGCCAAAATCATGAGGATGCCCTGCTGAGGATGTGTCTGAAGGGGAAAAGAAAGTGAGCTGCTGCAATAAACAATTCAGCATAGGAACCTGGAACGTTAGAACTATGAACCAAGGCAAAATGGACATGGTCAAGAATGAGATGGCAAGCTTAAACGTTGATTATAATGAGAATTAGTGAACTCAAATGACTGGAATGGGACAATTTATATGAGACAACCAGTAGATCTTTCTTTTTTGTCAAGAATCCCGCAGAAGAAATGGAGTAGCCCTCATAATCAATCAAAGGGTGGCCAAAGCAGTGCTCGGTTACAACCCAATAAACAACAGAATGATTTCAATTTGAATTCATGGCAAGCCATTAAACATCACAGTGATACAAGTCTTTGCTCCAACCTTGGATGTTGAAGAGGCTGAAGTTGTCCAATTCTATGAGGATGTTCATCTCCTAGATAAAAAAACAAGATATTACTGTCATCATAGGAGATTGGAATGCTAAAGTAGGGAACCAAAAGATACCTGGAATAACTGGCAAGTTTGGCCTTGGAGTACTAAATGAAGGAGGTCAGAAATTAGTAGAATTCTGTCAAGATAATTGTCCGGTCATAGTAAACACCCTCTTCCAACAGCCTCAGTGACAAGTCTATAAACTTAAAATAAGGAAAGCAAAAGATAGTGGAGATAAGAAAAGATTTGTCCAACTGAATGCAGAATTCCGGAGGACAGCAAGAAGAGACAAGGAGACATTCTACGATGAGCAATATAAAGAGATAGAATAAGATAACAGAATGGGGGAGTCACAAGATCTCTTCTAGAAACTTGGGGATATCATGGGAACCTTTCAAAGTGGGCATGATAAAAGACAAAAAAGGTAGGAACTTAACAGAAGCTAAAGAATATGGCAGGAAAAATATATGGACCGGGAATTACCAGATGTGCAAGCCAAGTGCCTCAGAGGCACAAAGAGATCAAATTGCTAATGTCCGCTGGATAAAAAAGAAAGAAAGATTTCCAGAAAAAAAAACATTTATCTCTACTTCATAGACTATTCTAAAGCCTTTTACTGTATGGATCACAACAAAATGCAGCATGTTCTTAAAGAGATGGAGCACCAGATCATCTGTGTACCAAGAAGCCATGGTCAGAACCAAACATGGAACAACTGAATGCTTCAAGACCTGAAGGGGAAATTGTACAGTGTTTGTTTGTTGTGGCCTATATGCCTTTGCCTTTTTATTACTTGTTTGAAGGCCCTTTTTAATCACTATGCAAATTGACCTGGACTTTGATTTTCTGGAATTTGACTTTTGAAAAGGATTTGCCATAACATTGGTCAAAAAAATATAAATTTCTACTTGTCGACACCTCTCATTGTCAAAGGTGAGAAAAAGAAGGGGAAATTGTAAAATGCTTGTTTTTTTTGGGCAGCCACCATTTTGCAAACTGATATAGGGTTAGATAACTTTAATTGCTAATATATATATATATATATATATATATATATATATATATATATATATATATATATGCATGCATAAGCAACTGGAGGTCTGTCTAAATACACTAATTGTAAGTCCGTTCAATTTTGCTGTTCTGATCAAAAGATTGGGAAGAAGTGGAGGCAGTGACTGACTTAATTTTCCTGGGCTCCAAGATTTCTGCAGCTGGTGACTGCAGCCATAAAATTTAAAGTGTTTGCTTCTGTGGAAGAAAGCTATGGCAAGTCTGGACAAGCTATTAAAAAGCAAAGCTCTGCATAGTTAGAACTTTGGTATTCCCAGTAGTAACATACGGATATGAGAGCTGGGCCATAAAGAAGGCTGAGCGCCTTATAATTGACGCCTTTGAATTGTGGTGTTGGAGAAAACTGCTTAGAGTCCCTTGGACTGTAAAAAGATCCAATCAATGCTATAGGAAATCAAGCCATCTCTTCACTTGAAGCTTTGACCATGAGGCTAATGTGCAAATACTTTGGACGTATTATAAGAAGACAGGATTCCCTTCATAAGACTATGATGTTAGAAAAAATTCAAGTCACACGCAGAAAAGTATGGCAGAGGTGGAGATGGACAGGTGAGGTCATTGAAGCAATGAACATGAGCTTGAGGGAGATCAGAGGCGAAGTGGCTAACAGATGTGCCTGGAGTACTGCAGTCCATAGGGTCACGACTAAATGACTAAACAACAATAAATAAAAACTGTATGTATGTATATGTGAGTGTATTTGAATCTCTGCATATTTATGTATGTGTTTATGTATATATGTGTATATTTATGAGAGTGCTTATGAATCTTTGTGTGTATATTCTTCCTGACTGGATATAAATTCCTCCTGATAAAACATTTATCTGACAGTCACAATGTGTACATTTATTGTATACATACAGTGAGTACTTTGTGAAATGTTTAATCATTCTATAAACATGTCATCAGTCCCTCATACCATGTTTGCAACCTCAGCTATGTCACTTTAAAGGGACACTGCGGATGTCCTAAACATGGTGTTATTTAAAACTATAATTAAAAAGTACTTTATCAATATATAATATATTAAAAAATTAACTGCAGTAAACTTACAGTGAAGTATTTAAATGTAAAATGTCAATCTGATCCATCCACCAAGCTTGTGGTTGTATCTTTTTTAACAGGGTGATAATTATATACATACAACTGATTTCTGCAATAATTGATCCTTTGCTATGTCCATTTACCAATGCAAATATTTGGTCACCAGTATTATGGTTAAAACTTTATTTATACCAGTAAAAAGTATGGTAACATATCCCAAGCAGCCCACGAGATCTGTTTTCCCACATAATTACTCAGTAACCAGTATGTGCCGCTAAGAATTCTGGGTAGTCACATGCAAATGAAGCTTAAAATATCACAAATATGCCTCTAGCACACTTAACATGAGCCTCATTTGCATGTCACTACCCAGAACCCTCAATGGCAGTATGAATACTGCTTGTTGAATAATTTTGTCAGACACACTAACCCATAATAATACGCAGAATGTTTTTTTTTTCCATCCAAACTTTATTTATAAAGGTAACACCAAAATGAACGCAATTCTTAGTATAAATTCTATTCCATTTTAGTTGAAAGTAACGTTTTTGAGGGGTTGCATGGCATTTAAGGGTTAACCCAAATGTAATTTACAAAAGGTCATTTGCACGACTCAGATTTTAACTACAAAGAGCTCTCTTTGTGATTACTGTACTCATTTAAAAATATGCTGTATGATTTAATTGATTTAATTAGGCAAGCACATTGAAATATTAGCTTTACTCTGAAAACGCGGGGGCCCTTCACACAGCGAATGTAACACACTCGTTCGCATCGTTTCCCCGTCAAAGTTTTCATAATTAAGGTGACACGTTGTCTACAGCTGTAGAGAACTTTTTGACGGATAGTTTAACATGAAAGCCGGTTTTAATACTTCAAAAAGCTTTTTCCCCACCGCGATGAACAAAACTGTCACCTGGGCTTGAACAGCGAGTACATACATAAATTGTATGAGCTCAGAGATGTTATCTGGATGAATATTGTGTTTCTCTGTTGGAAGGCAGGCTGCGCCCTTGCAAATCGCTTTGATGCTAGAGGCCAAGCCATGTGTTGCAGTCATCCCCTAGGCAGTTAATGAGTTAATGCTAAAATGCACATCTATGATCTAAAGATAATCTGAAAAATGCAATCACATCTACAAGAAAAGGCACACAAAACATGAAGACATGCGGTGGGATTTATGCACCCCATAATACCCTGCATCAATACTAATAGTGCCACCCTGTACAGAAGTCTGCATAGCCCCCAGGTGCCTCTCCCCTTTTGAATATATATATATATATATATATATATATATATGGTATCTATGAAAAATATATATGTCTGAAAACTTTGAGTCTGACTCAGAGCACGATTAAGTACGGAAAAAGTCATTAATACAGTTTTTAATTATACAAAATACATATTGATGTCTCTACTGGACTCTAGAGGGATCCATGATACATTGATGGAGGTTTCGTGTGTGAGAGAGGCGATTACATACCGTTAGCACTATGGTTGTATCTATTGATGCAAGCTTTCTGCTTCTAGGGGATGTGGTGTAAGTTTCAGACAGATTTAGTTATCCAAGAAAGTCTTCAGACCCCAACTCATTGCCTCCTTGCCCACCTCTTCCTTTACTATAGAAAACACACACCCATGATCCAGTTCTCAGGAAGTGATGTCATAAAAACAAAATGGATTCCTATACTCACACAACGAGTTTGCATACATTGTGATTTTTCCAATCATTCTAATCTTGTTAGTAATCCCCCAATCACTCTTAGCCTCCAAAACATCCCTCTTTTGAAGGACAGTCCCACATTTAAGTGCAATATAAGTCCACTAATTTGTTTGTGAAGTATGTACCAAACTAACAACATTAGCAGGTGTGTAAGTAATGAACATGAAACCATTTTAGATTAAATCTTTGAAAACTATGTTTATATATATAAATCGTGTGTTCCTCTCTACTGATGGGAATTTGGTAAATTATTGAACCTTTTGAATTTGACACCTAACTGCTTCTGAACACATGATCAGAAGAAGGCAGCTTGCAACAATAATTGTAAGCCCTGAAATGTAAACACTTACCTCACACTTTTGCCTTTCACCAAATAACATGGATGTCTCCAGTGTCCTGCAGGTGCATCAACACTTGTTTATAAATTAACTAATGAATTGCCTGTCAAAAATTGTAAGACAGGTAATGCTGTTTGACACACCATGTACGGCTTTTAGTCCTCTGAGTACCTTCGGTGCTCATTGCGAGCCTCTCCCCTTGTGTACTTTCGGTTGTCTGAGCACCTTTGGTGCCCATTGCAAGCCCTGCGCTGAGCGCCATCGTCACTTTTCGCGAGGCTCGCAATGAGAGCCTTTGGCGTTCATTGCGAGCATCTTCCCTCGTGTACTTTTGCTCCTCTGACCACCATTGGCGCTCATTGCAAGCCTCTCCCCTGCTCTTTATATATATATATATATATATATATATATATATATTTTTTTTTTTTTTTGGTGTTGTAAAATGGCAGCGAGTGTGTATGTGTTACGCGGGTCTGCAGGCATTTTCCGTACTTCCTAATAATGTATTTTGTACCTCGTACGTTCGGCTGTTAAGTTCGTATTTTTTTGACCTCGTATTTTTTTTTCTAAGTGCCGCGGGTCGTATTTTCCTTTTTGCCAAGTGTTACGGGCCGTAGTTTTTTAGTTTTTTTTTTCAAACTGCTATAGGTCTTACATTGTGAATGGTGTAATTGAGATTTCTGTTGATGTGTAGTTCCCCAGGGTTGTAGGGATGAGCGCCTATGGTGTTCATCTCCACCAGCGCAGTGAGCGCCTTTGGTGCTAACTACCTAAGTTGTACGGGGTCGTAGGCATGGCGCTCATCTCCCCCAGCGCCTTCGTCGCTCACTGCCTAAGTCGTGCAGGGTCGTAGGGATGAGCGCCTATGGTGCTCATCTCCACCAGCGCAGTGAGCGCCTTTGGTGCTCACTGCCTAAGTCGTACGGGGTCGTAGGCATGGCGCTGATCTCCAACACCGCAAGCGTTAGCAACAACCGTATTGCTCAAAACTATATATGTGATTCTATAATTCTTACATTTCCCATGCTGAATTATTCTCTTAGAGCAATGTATAGACGGCCTGAGAGATAGGCAGAGCAAGAAATAGCATATAAGAAGAAATACAGCAGGACAGGAGAGAGGCAGTCTTGGCAAGAAAGGAGAAATGCAGGCAGCACAAGGGAAGAGAGAGGTAGGCTGGTCAATGAAGGAGAAAATCAGATAGGACAAGGTAGGAGAGAGATAGACTGATCAATGAAGGAGAAAGATAGGTAGGATAAGGGAGGACAGAGATAGATTGGAGAATTAAAGATAAAGGCAGGCAGGACAAGAGAAGAAATAGATAGATGGGTCAATGAAGGATAAAGACAGGTAAGACAAAGAAGGAGAGAGATAGACTGGTCAATCAAGGAGAAAGATAGGTAGGACAAGGGAGGAGAGAAACAGACTGGTCAATGAAGGAGAAAGACAAGTAAGACAAGGGAGAAAAGATAGACTATAGGTGTAATGTGGGAGAGTGGTAGCCAAAGCAAGGAAGAGTGACAGCAAATGGGAGGCAGAAAGCCAAGGCATGGATGTAGAGAAGCAGTCAGGGCAAAAGGGGGAGAAAGGCAGCAAAGCAAGGGAAGAGAGAGACAGCAAAGGTAATGGACGAGGGAGACAGCAAGGGCAATGGAGGAGGGAGACATCCTGGGCAATAGAGGAGAGAGACAGCAATTCCAATAGAGGAGAAAGACATGCTAATTGAGGAGAGACAGCAGGGGCAAAAGAGTAGAGAAGCAGTCAAGACAAGCAGGAGACAGAGTCAAGAGACATGTTTTTATACTTCCACTCAGACATAGCCACACGGGGTAACATATCACATATTATAATTGACAAACTGTGATTTGTCGTCCCGCTTTGCGACAAATCGCAGTTTGACAACCAATCCAAACGCAAAGCTGATTGGGACGCTTGCTTGTGCATTGCACAGCATTATCCGCTCATGCGCAAGGCGCAGCATCAGCCACGCATGCACAATGCACGTCGTCAGCCACGCATGCGCAATGCGTGGCGTAAGGGGAGGGGGAAAAGACACAGAGGAGGGAGAGGGGCAAAGAGACACAGGGGAGGGGGAAAGAGACACAGGGGAGGAAGAGGTGGGGAGGAGACACAGGAGTGAAATAGACACAGGGGAGGGAGAGGGGGGGACACAGGGGAGTGAGAGGAGGGGGAAGAGACAGGGGGCGTGAGAAGAGGGGGAAGAGACATAGGGGAGGGAGAGGAGGGGGGAGATACACAGGGGAGGGAAGTGGGGGGGAAGAGACCCGAGGGAGGGGGGAACAGACACAGGGGGAGGGGGGCAGGGGGGAAAGAGACACAGGGGAGGGTGAGGGGGGAAGAGACAGAGGGGAGGGGAAAAGAGACACAGGGGAGGGGGAAAGAGATATATGGGAGGGAGAGGGAGGGACGGAAAGAGACACAGTAGGGTAAGATGCACAGGGGATGGTGTTAGAGATTTAGAGACACAGGAGGGAGAGGGGTTAAAAACACAGGGGGGAAGGAGACACAAGGGCGGAAGAGGAGGGGGAAAAGGAGACACAAGGGAATGAGATGAGAGGGGGAAAGAGACACATGGGAGGAAGTAGGCAGGGAGACTTGCAATGAGCGCCTGTGATGAGCACCAAAGGGGCTCATTGTGAGGCTAGGAAAGTAGACAGTGGGAGAGGTAGAGGGGAAGGCTTGCAATGAGCACCGAAGGAGCTCATTGCAAGGCCCGTGATGAGTGCCAAAGGCGCTCATCCCGAGGCCAGTAAAGTAGAAGGGGAGAGGCTCCCATTGTGTGGCAAACAGCATTGCCAGGCTTCACTTTTTATTGCCATCATTTTTGACGGGCAAGTCGCTAGTACTCATATAACCTCTCCATTAGTATTATAAAACAGCTCTTCCCCTCACAATAAGACTCCGCTCTAATCGCTCTCTCGTCTCCACGTCACAGGCTTCCTTTCATTTTTCAAACCGCTTGCCTTGCCTGTGAATGATAAATGGATGATCGCTCAATGTCAATATGACTAATTACCTTTGATATATTACAGCCAGATGTGGGAGCTGCGGAGGTGTCTGAAATGGGGCCAATATTTTTTTTTCCTCTTTATTGTGTCACACATGCTTGTTTTGCTGGGGGAGGGGGTAACCTCTTTTAGGTGAGAGAGCAGATTTAAACTAAAAGCACTTCAAGGGACACAGAACACTTTATCATTGTTAAACTTTGCATGAAAAAGGAGTGATCTTAAGTTTAGAAAACTTGGTTTAAAGGGACATGTAATAGTTAGATTGCACACCTTACAATAATCACAACACAATATGGCACCTAATAGCATATAATGTCATAGAGATAGGATTATGTATCTCACAAACTCTCTAGTTTAGTAAATATGGCATATTTTTAGGTAAAGTAACAGTTTTCTTTAAAGAGAGGCTGTAACAGAACCTATTTTCCCGTTGAATGTAAACTGAATTAATGATAATACATTATTAAAGCAGCATCTCACCCACTTTATTGTTCATTTATTCAATACTAGGAGTATTCCATTTTCCTACCTCCTAGATTGCCAATCTAGGTTCCACTGCTTACTCCTGGGAGTGTGCAGCACTGCTTTGATTCAGCATAGTGCAAATGAATAAATACGTTCCAAAACATATCTGTTACTTACAAAGTTCTGAAACAAAGCAGTGCTGCCACCCCTAAAGTAAACAGTGCAGCTCCTTATGACACCCATAGGAAATTGAAACAGGAAAGCAAATGAACAATATACCAGTGTGCAAAAATATTTAACATGTTTTATGTGACTTTAAATGCTTTACTATCAATGCATTCAGATTGTAAAGATCTTCTGTTGCAGTGCCCCTTTAACGACTGCAGGTACGCATCCTTTTGGTAAGACATATCATATATATATATATATATATATATATATATATATATACTATCCCAGGTGAGAGAATGCATCATTCCAGTGACTGTGCAGGAAACAGACAAGCCCTCCAGCTATTCATATAAAAAATGTAAAGAGGACTTTAACCCTTTGTGTCACGGCATATCTTGCCTTCAATAGGTGCATTTAGGTAAATACCTAGGTGCAATTTTCAAGGTAATAATATGTCAATGAAGGAATTATTTTAAAAAGAATGTGAGAAAATAACATATGTCAATCTTGTCAAAGAACTCTGTGAACTCAAACAAAAAGTCTAAGAAAATGCTAAAAAAAAATGGATTTAAATGTACGTAATATGTTTATGTAAACCACACAAAAACATATAGTTGTATTTCTGTATATACTATAGGCAAAGAAAAGCCAGTCTGAGTATATCTACGTACCCCACGCAGGCTATGAGAGCTATTTTACCACATAATTACTCAGTAAATCACTCAGTTCTTGCACTGCTGTTAAGGATTCTGGGTATTGACATGCAAATGACATCCAGAATGTATCACTTTTATGTAACTTTCAAGTGGGTTCCTGGCACTATATCATAATCCAGGGTTGGCTGAGAGCAGATCCATGGATCCACATAAAGTGAATTGAGACACAAAGGTGGTATATAATGAATTTCATTTGCATGTTATGGCCCAGAATCCTTTGCTGCAGTGGAAACACTTTGGAAAAAATATACCTCATGAATTGCTTCTGACATATATTTGTGCTTTGGTAATTAATGGGACAATGTCACCCCAACATGAAGTTTGTTTCATCATAAAGAGCTATACATTGTATTGTACTACATCATTGTGCACGCGATGAGTGCCTTTGGCGCTCATCGCCTAAGTGCTGTGCTGCGAGTTTTAGTGCCTTGCGAGGCTAGTAAGCGTCTCGTAGTTCGACAATTATAATATGTGATATTTATGCCTCTGCATGACCCTGGGGTTATTTATGATACAGTGATGGAAGTTCTGTGTGTGAAAGGAGTGTTCCCATTTCTGGAGAGCTGAGGTTGCATTGGATGGTGCAAGGTGTCTGCTTCTGGGCCAGCGAAGGAGAAGGGGTGTAGTGTCAATTTCAGTCTTCAAGATTCTAGAATATTGCTTCTTCCGACTCCCCTCCACCATCCTGCTCTCAGGAAGTGATGCAACAAACACAAAATGGATTCCTGTTTCATAAACAGTCTTCAAAAACTCAGATTTTTTCAACAAATGTTTCATATTCATAAATTACACAGCTGGTAATATTGTTAGTTTGGTGCATACTTGACAAACAAGTGTCTTTGTTCTTGAATTGCAGTTGGGTTTTAATGTAATTAAATACTTGATACTATGTAGCCAATCTGACTCCATGTTGTATTGTTGATTTGGTTCTAGTCCTAACAATGGTTAAAAGAAAATACAGCAAACTGGATTGTAGACTAACAATACCATGGGATTTTACTGCTCATCTTGAAATCTTCTGTTATGTTTTCACAGCACTAAAAAATAATAGCTGTTTGTAAAAAAAAAAAAGGATGGGTAACACATAGAGATAGTGTTAGCACCACTGTGTAATCATATGTCACAGCACTCGCCCGACACCTTATAATTAAACCTGAGATGAAGCAGTTGACATTGCAGGACTGAGCACAGGGGAGAGGAAAGTACTGCTATTTCTCCAGGCTGCGTTCTGCTTCTTTAAAGACAGAGAGAGACGGCCTGCCTGGAAAGGCTTTTAATGCGAGATCTCCTCTGGCTGACGTTTTGACAGCTTTCCTGCGACGTGACGTGTGATTTTTGTACAAATTTCAAAACTAATAAATCCAGCTGTCAGGGCGGAAACTTTAAAAGGAGCCGGGCCCAGCGGGTAAGGCTTAACAGAACTCAACTTGATGAGGCTGTAGGATGGAGAATTATGTCTGTCACAATCCTCCCACATTATTTTCACAGAAATGTTTGGCAACTGAGACATAAATGTCTGTAGAATCAAAAAAAAAAAAAAGAGAGAGGAAGAATACCACGCAGGCAGCACTGAGTGTTAAAAACTCGCGATAACAACAAATATCTACTCCATTGATGAGCAATTAATGAGGGTGCCCATACACAGGCATGTGTTAAAGCCTAGAAGCAGTAGGCTGGGGCCTAGGGAGATAAATATAGAGGGGCAGAAGGAAAAATATTGACAACAATAAACTACCTTGTTGGAAATTATAGGATTTCTTTAATGCTATAAAAACAAGAGCTAGGTGTTTTAATTAGTGAGTGATATTTAACACACCCCTTGATGTGGTGAAGGGGTTTGTGTACTGCAATGAAGCTGTGAGCTATACCATGTAGGGTCACCAAAGATGGGCATGTCATGGTAGAGAGGTGAGACAAATCGCTGTCAACTGGAGAAGGAACTAGCAACCCACTCCAGTATCTTTGCCAAGATAACCTTACGGATAAGCACAACCTGCGACATGGTATGCTCTGGTCCATATGGTCATAGAAACAAAATCCCTATTCTATAAATTAGAAGAAACACGTTCAGTATTAGCTTACTCTCAAACTTAAGTTGCTTGCTTCCACCCCTTATAAGGTTATGTAATAGTGATGGTAACTGGGAGGCAGCTCGAAATGGTCAGCTTATGTCTAGATAGGAGCAGATGCTCTTGATTGGCTGTAGACTTGGTGTGTTAAATTGGTTTGCCTTGACAAGGACACTTGCTTGTGTCATCTCCATATTGGGCTGCTGCCCAATCAGACTTCCTTGATATCCTCATAAGCGGCGGAGACAAGCAGCTCAATTGGAGATTTAGAAGTTTAAAAGTAAGTTTAATAGTGATTATTGCTGTTCTAAATCATTGCAGATGAATTTAATTTCAAAGATTAGCGTCTAATAAAAATGTCTAGCATGTGTTTTTAAGGCATTGCTTCTTTACGTAGGGGGATTGCAAATATATATGGGCTTAGGCAGCTTAAATCATACTTATCGACTATACATACCCTTAAAGGAGATAACTCTATTCAGTTTGGTGAAAAAGCTAAAACAACACTGTTTATAAAATCCCTGTTTAAGGGAAGCTATGGTCATCCTGCCATAAATGCATGTACGTTCCACAAATGGCCGCCCCTGTATAGTGCTATGCAATATGTTGGCGCATTACACATAAAGGATAATAATAATTAGCTAGACGCTTACTGACGTATAGCTAAGTGTAATTATTTTATAAAAATGCTGAAAAATAAGATTTCGAGCTGCTTCTTCTCAGTTCCATTATCGCTAAACTCCAAATGAGCTTCCAGTTGGGCTCAGATAGCAAAAATGTTATTTATACTTGAAGCTTGAAGTTGATTAACTACCTAAATAATTCTTTATAGGAGTTTGGATCAATTCGGTATGTATTTTGCCCAAAACATTGCCTTCCAGAAAGAGGGAGATGCAGCTCCAAGTCGCAAGTCAACCATCTTCAAAATGAAGCCAATCATTTTACACATGTTTACACCATCAACAGTAGCTACATCATCATTTTAGCAGTCTATACTTGTAGCTAAAGACTATTGGTTTGCAACCCGAGGGGTATGCTTTGGTAATTATTTCTATCTATCCAGGAGTGGATGGTGGGAAGAGAAGGAATTGTTGATTCCCATGCTCTGTATAAGGCAGTCACAAGTCGCATCTCAGACGTTTGGCTAAGATCAGGTGTAGTACCTTGGTAGTTACTGCCTGGTGGGGGTCTAGTTTCTGCCTCCACCAAGATGTGAGAACAGGGAAACACTTGGTTCTCTGGTCAGGGAGTCAAGTGGCATTAAAGCCAGAGGCCTAATCGGGGACTGGTCACCCCTCCTAAAACCACTGATTTTAAATGCATTTAAACACTTTTTGCCTCCCCAGTTAGGACATTTTGGTTTGTGGGGGGTCCCCTATTTTTTTCCCTTACCCCTGCCTTTGGGTTAGGGGTTACACATCCACGTGCCACCCAAAGCACTTTTTTGAAGCACTTATGCTGAAAGGAAGTTTTATGAGAGAGATCTCCCTTAGGCACAAAAGGCCTGGGAGGTTAGTGGCCTTCAAGCCCAGGGATCCTTTGAGTTAAAGATGCCTAGGGCCTTGACCCGAAGTCTACAGATGAAGAGTCTCTCTCCACCCTTGTTTACTTGTACCTTCAGGTCGGGGCCTTGTAGAGTACAATCAAAGGGTTCCCTAAGTGGGGGGCTGGAAGTCCTTCCTAGCCTCTCAAGCACAGATGGATCACAAACCATGATTCGGTACGTACCCACAAGTTTTTTTGTTTTTTATTGAGCACTGCCCTGGGTAGTAAAAATATAAGACAGTCACAAACACTGCTCTCCTACCTTGAACGGGAAGTATTACACTCATGGCAGTTAACACGCACTAGTAGAGTCTGATAAAATGCCAATTTTCTCTAAAAACGTATTCATGCTCACGGCTTAAACAGCAGCTAATGTTGACTGTTAGTTGCATACTTCATGGAAATGGTTTTCCTAAACTCAGTACACAATTGAGAAATTTCCATACAAATAAATGTGGCACTTATCCATCCTAAAACAATGGTAGTTCATTATATTTCTTGTTGGATTACAATTCCCTTGGCTTCCTCATATTAAATGGAAAAAGTGAACTGGACCAAGAAATTCATCTTAGTAAAACTTGGAGAGGTTCCCTTGGACAGTTTCGGGAGTTTCCATCTTTGGAAAAACCCCTCACAAGACAAAGAGTAGAAGGCTTAGTACATTGGGTTCAGAGTGAAGAAACGTAATAGCACAGAACAACAGAGCATGTTCTGTTTCATATATGCACATATATGCTAATTTTTAATATCAACCAATTGCATTTGCATGTATTTCTATGTATACTTATTATGCAATAGAAGATCGCATTGGTAGATGAGCATGACACATTGAGCCATACAACTACACACTGGCTGGCAGGGACAAGCATATACATTCAAAGCAGTTTATTATTCTCTAGCGCCTTCATTTTCACAAGAAAAACAAACCATGGAAATTATAAAGTTTATATTTATTTTAGTTTTATATTTTAAACTTTAACTTTAATTTTGAGAAAAGATAAAACTTTCTTGAAAACATAGAATATGTCAACAGTCTGGCAGCTTGTTGGTTTCAAATTCTGCTTACTAAATTATATTCATAAGCTGTTCTAGCCAATTAGTTTCTTTAAACTATATAACTTGTCATAACTCAACTTTGGACTAGTAGAGTTCATGAATAGAGAAAAGAGCTTGCTGTACAGAGTTTGATGCCAAAAGCTTGCCAGGCTATCAGTTTCAAGAATGTTTTTTTTAACGATTTCCTTTTTTAAAAGAAATGTTAGAACACCTTTTGCTATCAATATATTAATTTATATTCTTAGAAAAATACAAACCATGCCCTTCTTATATGGACTGAGTTTTCAAGTTTAATTGTTTTCATAGGAACAGGATGTATAAAAAATCCACAGTAAATTATTATGTAGCGACAGATTATTCACCTGGTAATTGTAAGCACCTAGGATTTTGATCCAAAACATTAACAAGTACAAACAAGTGAAATCCAATTATTCTTGTTATCAACAATGCCAAACTAATTCCCCATCTCCCAGTACGATGCCCGGATAGAGATGGCATAAACACAAAGCAGGTCTATGTTTACACGACGTGTGACTAAATTCCCTTGAAAACAAGGAAATCAGCATTATGGATGGGCAGACATTGCCAACTAGTTACTATCACCTCATCATCACGGCACGCCAATCCAGGCCTTGTTTTCTTGTGCCTGCACACTATAATACACACAGGAGAACAAGCAAATGAAGACCAGTGAAACGAATGACTATTAAAGCACCACAAGAACGTATAAAGGGATTCTGAACTTATGGATACTCACCTGCAGCATTATGGAGAGCAGTTAAAATCAAGTGGAAACACTGTGAAAACATTCTCATTTAATTTTGTTTTCACTATTTACGGTAATCATTGTTTTTAAATGTATAAGCATAACCAGATACATACCAATTGTGCTTGGCGTGCTGCGGTCCTTCGGGCCACGAAGAGTCAGACATGACTGTAAGACTAAAAAACAACAACAACAAGTCTGAAGAAACCAGCAAGCTTCACACAGCAAACTACAGTAGCCGTTTAATAATTTGTCTAGCACAGCATCTTCAACAGCTGCTTCGACATACTGACATCAAGGCTTCAATGTGAATTATTGTGTTTTGATCTAGCATCTTACCAGATGCATTGACATCTTTGTTCCGATTTGCAGGGCAATAATGTTTTTACAACTGGAGTTCACAAAGATAAATGATTCATAATAACTATAAATGAAAAATATCACTAGTTGTGTCTCTTCTCCACCCTCCCCTGTGTCTCTTCCCCTCCCCTCCCCTGCATCTCTTCCCCCCTGTATCATTCCCTCCCCTGTGTCTCTTACGCCCTCCCCGCCCCTGTGTCTCTTCCCCCTCCCCTGTCTCCTCCCCCCACCTCTCCCCTCCCCTGTGTCTTTTCCCCCTCTCCTCTCCCGTGACCCCTCCCGTCCCCTGTGTCTCTTCTCTTCCGCTCTCTCCCCTGAGTCTCTCAGCACCTGCCCCACCGCTGGCAAACTTAGGAAGTACCGATAAGAATTATTATAGTTGATAACCCAACACTTGATAAAATATTAGATGACAATAGCTATACATAGAAGTAAATGTGGCATCCTACTAAAAAAATCAATTTTACATGTAACTTATTATGTGCAGTTCTTTCAAGAAACCGTGCCCTAAGAAGAAACTCTTGGCTGTGTTCATTTGAAATGTATTTTTTATATGTAATCCTACAAAGAAACTCATGACTGTGTCCTACAAAGAAACTCATGGCTATGTACATTTGAAATTTAACTTATTATGTGCAGTTCTATAAAGAAAAGCATAACTGTGTCCTACGAAGAAACTCATGGCTGTGTCCATCTGAAACGTAACTTATTATATGCAATCCTATGAAGAAACTCATGCCTGGAGAGAAATTAAAGAGTTTAATATCTATGTATGAGCCTGATTAAGATCATACTTAGGGAGAAGAAAGTCATAGATATAGTTTTTAGATTTCAATTAGTAAAAACTACAATTAGTCTCTAGAGGCATCCATGATATATTGGTGAAGGTTGCGTGTGAGATGTGATATTATATTTCTGGAGGAGTTGATTGCTCGTTGGACATCCCATAAGGCTACAGGATCCATGCACAGGAGGTGTTCACTGTTGATAGGTTTCACTGAACAGATGAGTATTTTGAGAGAGTTTGAAGCTGTGAACAGTAGGGGAGATTATAAGAAAGCGGGTAGAGAATTCCACATGGTACGGGCTGATTGGGAGAAATCTTGGTGTAGAGAGACATACATCATGAGCAGATCTGAGGAGCCAGTTTGGGAGTATCTAGAAATTAGATTTGATATGTAGGAGGGCACAGTTGAGGGTTTTGTAGGTGAATGCAGGAGTTTTTAACTTAGATATGAGAAGCCAGAGAACGAACTGACAGAGGAGGCAGCAGATGGTAAACGACTGGTGAGATATGTGAGCCTAGCAGAGGCGTTTAAGATGGAGCAGGGAGATTCTAGTAAGGCTGGATAGAAGTGAGCTGTAATAGCCTGTGGAGAAAATGAAAGTGAGGATGGATTTTGAGGATGTTTTTCAGATGTAATTGGCAGGTTTTGATATGCTATTGGATATAAGGAGTGAGTGAGAGTACTGCATCCAGAGTAATCCCAAGGAAGCAGTCAACTATAAGGGTCATGTCCGGTGGTGGGGATGTGATAGACGGTGGGATTATTAAGAGCTCAGTCTTTGGCTTGTTTATTTTTAGGTTCTGGGAGGCCATCCAGGAAGAGATGTTCAATAGATAGATGGTGACATACGTTAGTAAATAGGTGGATAAGTCAAGAGAGGAGATATTTGGATATCATCACCACAAGGATGATACTATAACCAAAGAGAGTCTATTAGTTCACCAAAAAGGCAATGTAGACTGGAAAAATTAATGGAACCCTGCAGTACCCCAACAGGGAGTGGTAGCGGTGATGAAGTTGTGCCGAGTGTTGGATAATAAATGAGCAATTGGAGAGATAAGATTGGAAGCAAGAGAGAGTAGTGTTACAGAGGACAAGGCAGCTGAGAGTATGGAGAAGAAGTGAGTAGTTGACTATGTCAAAGTCAGCAGAAAGGTCCAGGAGAACAAGTAGGTATGGTGTCCTTTTGTTTAGGCTGCCAGGAGGTTATTCGGTACTTTAGTAAGTGCGGTCACAGTAGAGTGTTGCACATAGAAACCAGATTACAGAGATTTTACAAAAAATGGGTTAGGTGGTTGTAGACAAGTCATTCTAGTAGTCTCGAAGCAAATGGAAGCATAGCAATATGGTGGAGGTAAAAAGAGGATAGATAGATGGACAGGTAGAGGATTTCTTTAGGATGAGTATAATCAGTGACTGTTTGAAGGGAAAAGGGATCTATGTTCAATAAAAACCCCACCATATAACAAATCACTCCAAAAACCACAATCCATCGGGGTCAAGCTTTCAAGGGGTGATGAACCCAGACCAGACAGAACTTTCTATACATAATCAGAGTCTTAAAAAAAAACAGATTTTCTTTACAAATGTTTTCCATTTGTGCCTGACACAGATGGAAATATTGTTAGTGTGTTACATGCTTCACAAATATGAGTGGCTGTAGTTTTACAATGGTACTATATTGCGATCCTTGTATTTCATGGGTCACAAACAGTTCCATGGTTCAATTAGTTTGGGAACACTGCTCTAGTGCAATTTACTATAACATATTAAAAAGATACGAAATTCTATAAAAAATGATATCACCAATTTAAAAGAGCATTTTTACAAATTTATGATGGCAGCCATCTTATAACGAGTAAACCACCTTGACGTACAGGGCTACAAAGTTCACCACTTAAAGTGTCACCTAAATGCAAGTTGCTCTTATTTGGAAGAGTACACCAATAAGTTGTAATATATGAGTAAAATTTTTAGCACTTGCCTTTGATTGCTAGAAGACATCTGTGTATTAGGGAACGTTATCTGCTGAAGAACAACGAAAAACGAATGACCTGCCACGGGTTAGGACTGCAGCTGTAATTTGCTTCCTTCTTCAATTAGCTCCTAAATATTTGACCAACTCAGTGCATCCTACTAAGTGTCATTTAAAGTAATTGAGCTTAAAATGTCAGTTTCTGCTCTCTGGAGGAATAACTGGCAATCTAGGCAAGTTTTATAATTTTTACATAGATAGTTAATCTTTACTGGGTGTTCTTTAATATAAAATAAACTTAAATGTAGGTGGGCATTGTCCTATAATCCTTGGTTAGCTTATCTAATTCTGAAAATGAGATGGTATCAGATGACACAGTTTTACGTTATGCATCTCCAGAAGTATTTTTACTATTTTGGACCACATACAATAGACTTTAGCCTAGCATAACTGCTTCACTGAGCCAATTCATCTAAATCTCACCAGTAAATTGAGTGGATCCACTTTAAATTTGAGTTAAATTGAGGTGTAACTTTAGTTTTCGAGGTCCTGGATGCTCCCTCTTCCTGTAAGTAAGCTTTTTATGTATTTGTTGTGTGTATTTGTTGTATTTTTCATGTGCGCGTGTTGCGGACGATTTTTGCGAGGTCGTAATGGGTCGTAACGTGTATCGTATTTTCATTGCGTAACAATGTAAATTTTGAGAGGGTCGCAGTTGCTGCGGTTGCTACGCGAGCCTGCAAGCGTGAGCAACGGCTCGTATGCTCACAACTATATATGGGCATGGGCAGAAATCTGCTAATTCATCTCCTTAAGAAATATGTTAAATAGTTTCATTCTCTATCACATGACCATCTTCAAACAAGGGAGTTTACCCCTGGGATATCCTACCATAGCTTTAGTGCCTATGCAAGATGTCCTCCTACCAGCGTGCTTCTTATTCAATTGGCTCCTGATTAAAACTTTGGGTCCTAAAACTGACTTCTGATTTGTATATAAATATAAATTAACAATCTGAAATAAAGCGTTCCAATATCATAAAAATATTCAGTGAAGTGAAAGACTACATCAGTTTAAGAGAAAATGAAAATCTATATTCATCTACTAGCACAGTAATAGAACTTTAACCATATCAATATTAATATCTCATGCACAAAAATATAAGTGGCTTTAAGTCAATTTAAAGTGACAGCCTGCCAAAAAAGATATAGATATGTGGTTGTAAAAAATGTCCAGAAATCTTCAAAGAGAAGTGATGAATGCAATCAGCTGGAGCCGTAATTTATTCTTCAATTACATTCAGTTCCATGTAAAGAAGCACGCAACAAAACAAAGATATAAGTGCAGAAACTTTGTATTGATGTAGGATAAAGAAAGTAAAGCATTGCCAATATTCTTGCACCTCGAAGACACAGCAATGTATGTCTTTGAGGCAACTCTACCTTCAAAGGAACAAGCCAGTAAACCCACTCCTTGTAGGTTCCTATTAAAGTCCTAGTCCTCAACTTAGATGCCACCATCAATATGGCTTGGGATATTCCACAGCAGGCCTTTATTTCTGAATATTTATGGTAAGACCTATTAATGATGTCCACGAACTTAGCCTCCTGTGTGTCATGAGTATGAGTGGACCATTTCTATTGGTACTGTAGCCATATTTACTTTTACATTTCCCTGACTTTTTCCGGTGCTGCCTACTCTGACCTTGACCTTTTCCTGGAGTATCCTTACTCACCCCAAATTCTGATCTCTTTATCTTAGTTAATCTTAGCCTCCACTCTCAGATCCATCTCCTAATCAACAACTAGAATTGTTTAGAAAATGGAGCCAAACTCTGCAGAGATAATTGTTCAAACTAGTATTCTGTAAATGTCAATTGGAAATGAGCCGAGCAGTTTAGATGACCCTTGACAGAATTTACACTCTTGAAGGTGAGTTCTCAGATAAAATAAGCACACCCCATCAGGGTCCATGCTAGCAGGATGGGCTGATGCCAGATAAGACAGAACATTTCATGCACCATCTGAAACAAAACATGTATGCTGCTAATTGTTATAACATATTATAAGTTATTATAACTTATTGTTCTAGTTTGTTATATATAATTATTACTTATGTATAAAGCACCAACATTTTACTTATCGCTGTACATACTTCACAAGCCTACAGCTGTCCTTTAAGTTGAAAATATGTACTTTCATTGGCCCTTCAAAGTCCTAAAGTGACTTCCCAGCACAATAACATACTATATTTCTATCATTTACCGCTTACAACTCAATTTGTGCTGGAACATGCAATGTTTCTATAAATCCATCAGAATTAGATTTGCTTCTTATTTCACGCATCTGGAAGTCACAAAGCAAGGAGATTATCCCATAAGAACTTAACTTGCTTTAAAACGTGCTAAACTCAAGTTTGGGTTATTTCTAATGTTTATCCAGCAGATAAATCGTTTTAGATAAAACATCAGGGCTGAATAAGATCCTGGGACGCGTAACTCTTTCCCTCCTGAGAAAGGCACGGCTGCCAACATTAAATTAGCAAGATTTGAGAGAGCTCTGGCCAACGCATTATGGTATTAAAGGGCTGCTTACAATGAAAAAATGTATACGCTTGAAAAATATCAATCTGATTAAAGGGACATGGTCAAACATGTTTTACTTAAAGGTCCATTTACCACACTGTATGTGCTCCTCATGGTGTAAAAGAGCACATTATTGTATGTTAAAATTATCTATTATCTACACTAATAACAGCTAAAAAAATCTAAAGTTTTAAGCTTGTTTACATACAAAGTATAGCCTGTCTGCTGGATGTTGCATGAGTAATAACAGAAAGCAGAGTCCTGTGCATGTTGTGGAGAAGACAGTGATTTATAGCAGTTTTTTTTCCCTGGACTCAGGACTGCACTGAGCAGTTAACCTGACCTGTTTAGGCAATTCCAGCATTTCAAGGGTGCATAGATCTGTTAATGGTTATTTTTTTATGCTTTTGATTTCTACAAGGACATCTCAACAACACCCAGAGCAGAGCACAGATCACTGCTCTGCATAGTTCAAATTCCAGAAGCCAAGAAAACAGAAACCTGAAATTTCTGCCATAAGAAATTATAAAAAAATACAAGGAAATATAAGAAAACTGGAAATGTTAGCAATATTGCCATTGACTTGAATGGCAACCCCTGCAACATATTAGCTATAGTAATGCCATAGCTTTTTATTTTATTTGATTTCTCAGTGAAAAATGCATGCATTGCAAAAATTCAAAAAGTATTTCAACATGCTTTACTGTGATGTGGTCCAAATTGTGCTCAATTAAATGGCCCTTTATTATTTTATCAGGCAAAAAAAAACAAACTCTGTAATGTTTAATTGTATGTACCTTTAAGCATAATTAGGCAAAGAGCAACTTATAAAGACTGGACCCTTGAGGCCTCCATGATACGTTGGGGAAGGCTGCGTTTGTCACATCGGCGCTTACAAGCTTGTCTACTTCTGGGCATGAGTGATTTACTCAGATCTAATTATCTAATAAATCTTCCTCATCTCTTCCCTCCTCCCCATCCCTCTCTCCATTAATAGATAAAAACACACCCTTCATGCTCCAGCGATCAGGGAGTAATGAAACCAGACAAGATGAAATCTTCTATACATAAACCGAGTCTTCAAAATGTTTATGTTCATAGTTTACACAGCTGTTACATGCATGTGCACTTTTGCTAGAATTACAGTAGTACTTTAATGGCATATTTCTCTTTCCAAAGTAAGAAACTTACTAAATGTGAGGCTGAAGATTGAAACAGAAAATTGTGTATTTTGGCCACTCTTTGAAAACTGGGGCTTGGTAAGGAAATTAATGAGAAGTCACATAGCTCATTGTGTTGACAGGACATTTTTTAGGAGTAATCTATCAATTTGTCAGTGAATAAGGATGAGTCCCTGGAAAGCAGGCATCATTAATGGATCACTGTAGCCACATTGTTTCTATATGGTCTTTTGAATAACTGAAATTAATAATTGGCAACATGTCTTTAGAAAGAAAAAGCATTTATAACTTTATATTCATTACTGCAGTGTTCCATTTTCTGACTGTTACTTTCCCTGTAACTTAAAAAGCTTTACATTATTCCTATTGAAAGCACTGTCAGTTTCAGCTGCAACATTCCCATTAAGTAGAGAACAACTTCATCTGCATTCAAAGTCTCCTCCTGTTTTGGGGAGCTGATCATTAGAAACCAATATGGTAGATTGTTTTTGTGTTTGTGTCACTCATCCATGTCTGATCTATCTATGACCACATGGACTGCAACACACCATGCTGATCCACTTGGCAGAGATACTGAAGCGGGTTGCCAGTTCCTTCTCCAGTGGGCCACAGCATACAGCTCCTGGTATTCTTATGTGGTCTCCCATCCAAGTACTGACCAGGCCCAACCCTGGATGGCTTCAGGGTGGTGTGACCTCTTGGTTCCCTGACTGGATTCAAACCCAGGTTGCAGCAGTAAAAGCACCGAATTCTAAACAGTGGACCACTAGGGAACCCATATGGTAGATTACGCGGAAGCATAAGTGCATATAAAAGGAAATAAGTCCTACATTATGTGCAGTACATCAAAGGCGTATTTTTAATTATGAAAGTATGATTTGTATTGGTTACACAGAGAAAATACCTGAAATGTATGTATACATAAAGATTCTGTTTTTTAATTATTAAAATTATATGTGCACTACTATTTGGGCTCCAAAAATATTAATGCAAACCAGAACTGCAAAATGGCTCCTGTGGATTCCCATAAGCCCATAAGTACCTCAAATGGCTCGCTGACATCAATGTTTTTTTTTACTAGCCAGTTATAGATATCTGGTGAATTTGATCTCAAGAGTTTTTATAGCAACCAAGGTTGCAAGCCAGATGGGACTTAGTGCTGACATCACACACATACACAAAGGTACACAAGGATGTGGCAGGGAAGATAGAGTATAAATGTGTTGGTTCCATGATTCAATAAAGGTTCAGTCTAGTTTCACATATTCAAGGTGTGAGGCTGTTTTTTTGTGTTTGTGCCCTGAATTGGGGAGTGGTCTTGCCATAGGCCACTAGTAACCTGTATCCAGTATTCTTTGCCGGTACCTTTGGCCGTTTTCCTCTTCAGAAGCCATCTTTTGTGCCACAGAGAACACGAACCACGCGATTCTGCTGGAATAGGTTTCAGTTTGTGACAGTCACAATTTAGAACTGCAGGTAAATATTGCCTGATTCTTGAAGTGGCTCTTGAATTATTGATCCAATAAGCTCAGAATTCTAAGTGTCACTGAGAGAATTGGAGCTTCTAAACAAACACAGAGCAGTAACTGGTAAAATAAATAAGTTATACATCTTTTACCTACAATCATTACAATGAGATTATATTATTCTTCCATGTGTGGTCTTTAAAATAAAATAAACGAGTGTAGGTGGAATTTGCCTAGAAACCTAGATTTTATGGCAGGTAATAACCCATAGACATGTCTGGTCTTCACATTCTATGTACCAAAAATAAATCTTCAGGATAGCTTGATCCTTACTCAGGCATGCTTGAATTCCTCTACTGTATTTGTACCTACCAATTTTTAACTTGAGTTTTAGCTTGCTGGTGCCATTATAATGGAGACATCTCTTGTAGCATATCAGACAGAACCAGCCCCAAAATGCCAGGCAAGTCTGCTCTGCACAGCATAAACTACATCATAATTACAAAGGCCCATAAGTGTTAATGTATCTGCCATTATTCTTATTTATATGAACTGGGCATTCTCTTCCTGCTTATCACTCCCCACTATGAGAGTTAGTTAATCACATTAGATAAATTTAGTAGCAGAGAGGGATGATATTTTTCAAGTGATTCTGCTGAAGCTACCAAAGAAGGAGGAGACGGGAACAATTTTTTTTTTTGCTCTTCCAGGATTCCTTTTAATATATATATATATATTATACATATAAATACATATGTAAATATAAACACACATGGGGCCAAGAAGGACCACAGAGGGCCGAGGGGGCCACAGATGGCTGATAGGGGCCATAGGGACCGGCAGAGGACCACATGAGTTAATGGGGACCACAGGGGGCCGCAAAGGACAGAGGGGGCTACAGGTGAATGAGAGGAACCACATTGACCCGAGGTGGCCACAGGGGCCACAGGTGGCTGTGGGAGGGCCATGGGAGGTCCGAGGGGAGCCGCGGGGAGGCCTGGGCCCCTCCAAGGCAGGGCCCCTGCTGGGCACCGGCGGTAGCTCCACCACTGTTTCCAGCTCAGTTATCTAACACTTTCATAAGCAACAACAAAGCCAGAGGCCCGCAATCTAGCCAAGCTCTCCAACGCACAGTGAGCAAGGAGTCCATGTCTGGGGCCCCCTACCATCCTTAAGATGACAAAAACCCTTAGGGTCATTTGCATAAGCAACAGCAAAGTCAGAGGCACTCAATCTGAGAATGAACAACACTTAAGTAGGTTTATTTTATAGGACTAGTCACTTTCTCAGAGAGCTGCATCATTTTTGCTCACTTGTGTCCTTCACGGGGAAAAATATCATGTAGTATATCAATCTGGTCCCACCCAAGTTTCAGTCACCAAGTACCAGGCAATTCTACCTTGAACAGGAGAAACAGCAAACCCTGGCCTTATGTTTCGACCTCTAATGGGCCATGTCAATGAGGTGTAGCTGAACTCCCTAAGGACAGTGAGCAAGGAGTCTACGTCTGGAGCCCTCTATCACCCTTAGGGTGACAAATCCCCTAAGGGTCATTTGAATAAGTAAAAATAAAGTCAGAGGTGCTGAATCCGAGAACAGTTCTATAGACCTGGTCCATGGGTATAGGAACTGGGGGGGGGGGGGGGGGGGGATTTCACATTATGTATACAGTTTGTATGCGTATAGAAGGTGCTACGTGTTCTGTGTATCAAGTGAGCTGTATCCCCCCAGAATTATATTGGTTCCTACACCCCTGGCCTGGTCAGTTACTCAGAGAGCAGCCTCTTTTAGCTCACTTGTGCTCTTCACAGTGCTCTTCTTCGGGTAATCCTTGGTTTATCTAACACACTCAAAACTTTTAAATATTTTTTATTAAAAATAGTGTATAATAACAGCTCAGTGAAGTTATATTTATCTAATATATCATATTTATATATATTTGTAATCACTGTAACGGTTTTTGATACCAGTAGAGAACGGGAAAAAAAGTTTTCTGCTGGACAGATTTGACCTATTGTCTGTCTTTTGTCTATCATCCCTTCTCTATATTTTCAATCAAATATACACACTGCTTCCTTGGCTTTTTTTGCATTTCCATCACACGAAGAGAATCTACATAAGCTAAGAAATCCATAAAGAAAATACCTCTCTTTCTGGCAGTTTGGCTGCCTAATTACTGTCATATGTGTATCACTTAGGGCCCAGTTCAGTACAGTGAGACTTATGAATCATCTACCATAGCGCTCGTGAGATGGTAAGGCATAGCTAACTGATTCATATTGCATATGGGACACACTGCTCAGGTTCTGACACTTAACTCAGGCCCCCTTGTCACTTCTTCACACTAGTGACATATGTCATCTGAATTCAAAATGAAAGAAATGCAGCATACAGAAGCTAAGTGGATCTCACTAAGTGAACAGCATCTGAATGCCAAAGAGACAGTAAGGTTTCAAATTGTCTGTTGTAAAGGACTAACAACATTAGAAGCTATATAAACCATACATGAGCTAAGCTATATAAGCTATATATGAGCAAATCAAAACAATTTTAGAAATTATACTACCGTATATACTCGAGTATAAGCCGACCCGAGTATAAGCCGAGGCACCCATTTTACCACAAAATACTGGGAAAAATTAGTGACTCGAGTATAAGCCGAGGGTGGGAAATGTGCTGCCCCCTTGTGCGCTCTGTGTCCCCCTCTCTCTGTGTGTCTCTTCTCCCCTCTCCCTTCCCTGTGTCTCTTCCCCCCTCCATTATCACCCTCCTCAACCTCCCTCCTCATCCTTAACCTCCCTCCTCATCTTCAACCTCCCTCCTCATCCTCAACCTCCCTCCTCATCCTCAACCCCCTCCTCAACCTCCCTCCTCAACCCCCCTCCTCAACCCCCCCATCCTCATCCTCTCTCCTCAACCCCCCATCCTCAACCCCCCTCCTCAACCCCTCCTCCTCATCCTCAACCCCCCATCCTCAACCGCTTTCTCAACCTCCCTCCTCAACCTCCCCATCCTCAACCCCCTCCTCAAGCCCCCCATCCTCATCCTCCCTCCTCAACCCCCCCATCCTCATCCTCAACCCCCTCCTCAACCTCAACCCTCCTCAACCTCAACCCCCCTCAACCCCAACCCCCCCTCCTCAACCTCCCTCCTCAACCCCCATCCTCATCCTCTCTCCTCAACCCCCCATCCTCAACCCCTCCTTCTCATCCTCAACCTCCCTCCTCATTCTCAACCTCCCTCCTTATCCTCCCTCCTAATCCTCAACCTCCCTCCCCAACCCCCCTCCTCAACCCCATTCTCAACCTACCTCCTCAACCCCCCCCTCCTCAACCCCCCCATCCTCAACCTCCCTCCTCAACCTCAACCCCCCTTACTCAACCTCAACCCCCCTCAACCCCAACCCACCTCCTCAACCTCAACCCCCCTCAACCTCCCCCGTCAATCCCCCTCAACCCCAACCTCCCTCCTCAACCCCCCTCCTCAACCTAAACCCCCCTCAACCCCCCCTCCTCCACCTAAACACCTCCCCCCTCTTCCCTCACTTACCTATTTGTGCTCCGGCCTCCGCTCCTTGACCCGGTGCCGGCACCCGGTATATGCTAATGACGCTGCGCACATGTGACGTCACATGCGCACCGGCGCCGGGTCAAGGAGCGGAGGGGGGAGGTATTTAGGCTGGTTTAGGTGGAGGAGGGGGGTTGAGGGGGGTTTACGTTGGAGGGGGGAGGGAAAGAGACACGGGGGGGGTAGAGAGACACACACGGGGGGGATAGAGAGACACACGGGGGGGTAGAGAGACACACGGGGGGGGATAGAGAGACACACGGGGGGGGATAGAGAGACACACCGGGGGGATAGAGAGGAACACGGGGGGGATAGAGAGACACACAGGGGGGTTAGAGAGACACGGGGGGAGAGTGACCCGAGTATAAGCCGAGGGGGCCCTTTTTTGCCTTGGCTGAAAAACTCGACTTATACTCGAGTATATACGGTAATTTATTAAATGGTGGGTAGAATGTTCCATCTTGTTTAGTTTCCGCACTCCCTGATAGACTGAGTCCTGGGGGTATGACATTTACCTAATGAACAGTGGAGGATGGGACTTTGAGATTTTGGTATATAACACCTATTCCCTTTCCCTACACAGAAGGTAAAATGTAAATTCTGCTCCTGCAGAGATATAAAGTCCCACTCTCGTGCATGCAACATTTGTAAAAGTATAAGGGATGCATGACATGCATCAAAAATATGTTTCTTTAAATTAAACCTTGCTTTATCATATTTTTCCAGCTTAATTATGGCCCACATTAAATTCAAAGCCAGTAAATCCAACGTGAAGCTCGGAACGGCTGCATGCTTGAAATTTGGCCGGGATACGGTGCTATTAGATTAAGAGAGGATGCGAGCTACGAGCTGGAGACGCAAAACAGTAAACCATCTGTCGGCCAGCAGCTAGAGTGTAATCAATTAAGCAAGACCGTAGTTACGTGTTTAGATTGAGCCAATGGAAACAGAGATTGTCAGCATTGTGTCACAAAAAAATGGAGGATGGATTTCAAAGTCCTATGGGGTTCAATTACGATCTATGAGCAAACCCGCATTCCATTCAAAATGCAATATTAATAAAGCCGCAAATATGATATTCAATTACAGTATATGTAATAACACATTGATTGCAGTAATCAATATAACACAAAAAATATACATGAAATGAGGTATTTTTCTGAGCTGATTTGCGGGCTTGAGAATGTTATGCTATTAATTCTAAGACCTAACATCACTATCACTTTTAATATTAGTACAGTAGTGTTTTTAATTTGCATTACAAATGCTATGTATTGGACTTTAACCCCCTTGCAGGTCCACTGGAGCACACGTTGCTCCAATTGTGTGTTACGGGCTAGCTTGCGAGTGACTTCATTGCACTTTAATAGCTAAATTGGATAAGTAGCAGGTACGGGCTTGACAGATCAAAGGATTTGCGGGAGCAAAGTCCAACGGCTCAACTGCAATGAACCGGAGCTGGAACCACCTTTCTCTGTGATAAGACCATTGGAGCTAACATCCGGAACGTGACAGGGTCATAGGGAGGACACTGGGGATAAAAGTGGGGTTAAAAGGAGGAGATACAGAAAATACGAGCATGGAGTCAAAGGCTACAGAGAGATAAATGGGGGAAGGCTCTAGCTGTCCTTTTGAGACTGGGACCAAGGTCAGAAGCACATCCACTTTGGCCTCCTCCAGAAACTCTAGTCTATGCCCTGCTAGGAAGAATCCCAGGAAGTGCTGTGTTTAATATCATATTTTTCTTTGTACTTTGAATGCCTGTATGAAATATATTGGCATTACAAATAAAGGATAATAATAATATTAATGGGAACTTGAGGTAACACTAACGTGAGTGCTAATCCTTACCTAAGGAGAGGTGACCAACAAGAGTACCCATTCCCTGTCTGAAGGTGGGCAGATTTGGATCCGGGGCAAGGCTATCTCCCTGGGGAAGCCACAGGCCAATATATGGCTGAACTTGAGGTAACAATGCATAGGACCCACCCATGGAATGAGTCTACTGCTGTTTTTTACAGAATGGTCCACAATTCCAGAAGGGACAGCCACAGCAGAAGCCAGCAGGTTAAGTGGGTGTAAGCCGGATGGATGGACCCCTTCAGCTTCTCATCGTAGGGTCATCTTGATCTCACCACTAAGGATATTCAGGAAGTCCCTCAGGCCTGCACTGCAGGGACAGGGTGAGTGTATCTCTACCTCTATTGCACTCACAACTAGCAGGACCACAGGCAACAGATTTCTTTCTTGATGAGCTGTAGAAAGTTTATAGACACATGGAACAAGGAGTATGCTGGGACATGGGTGTTAGTGACGGTGTGGTGGTGGCATTGGTGGATTTGCTGTGGGCTGAATACTCTGACAGTGACATAGCTGGGCTTGACAGCTCCTTTGGCTGAGACTGTACTACTACCAAGTCTGAATTGCCCTGATAAGACAAGCCTCACAAAAAAAAAAGGAGTTCATGGCCATGTGATAGGCTGGTCCATTGGGCTTTCACCAGAAACAGTAAGTAAAAGAGAAGTGTGAGTACACTGAGATCTATGCACTCCACAGAGAGCTGTTTGTTGGACCATGAGAATGAAAAACCTGAGAGTAGCCTGAGTGGAGAGAGAAAAATACAGATAAATAGAAGCTCCCGCAGATCTTCACTACGTTCTCCATACTGGCCTGCATAGCTGGCGTGAGGACACTATAATGCTGTTCAGAGCTCTTCTGCTATCATGTTACGATTGAGGGGGCCTGAAGGGCATACAGGGGTTTTGCCTGGTGGAGATACAATGAGCTGTTCTGGCAGAGGGTGTCAGTACAGTCAGGATAAGGGGATGTCAGACTGTGTATGTCCATTATGATGCCTAATTATCATCTGGCTTCCTTTTAGATGGAGGGAGGAGATGGAGCAATTGCAAGAAATGTGGAAGGGCTTTGCTGCATCTACAACAAGAATGTATGCAAATATGGATTTAATGCCAATTGAAGCATGTCTTCACAGGATGTACTGGGGTACAGCAACTCCAATGACATAAATGTGGAATGGGTGGAAACAAGCAACTTTGGTAGTGAGAAGAGTGTGGACCCCAGTGGTTCTAGAATATATGCTACCTTGGCTAAAACAATATAAAGACCAGATGGGGCAAAATTGTTGGAGGGGGGGATTCTGGATCCCATTCTTCTCTTTACACCCTGGATTATATCTGGCAATTTGAAATCTGTGAGGGACTTCTTGGACATAGCTCAGCAGAAACTGCAAAACAAGAGGTGGCTCTGAGGAGAATAACAAGTCTTTTACCCTCCCCTTCACAACCTAGTGGTCTCACCACTGGGTGTTGTTTCCAAGAAGGAGGACGTTTTGGCTGATCCATTGCCTGTCATACCCACAGGGGTCTCAATGACGACATTAACAAGGAGACCTGTCAGGTTGTTATGCCTCCTTTAACACAGGATTAGGTGGGAGTAACTGAGTAGTAAGTGACAGAGTTGGCATATTGGCTTTAGGGTAGCCAGGTCACCTTACCTAACCATAGAGTTCTGTGTGCATCAGGTCATGAAAGGGCTGCTCAGAGTGATTGAACCAAAGCAGGCAGACATGCAGCGCGAACAGGAAGTTGGAATCCCATTTTGCTATGATGCTGGCATTCCTGGAGGCCTTGCGCTTGGGAGAATGCTGAGCTCCAGCAAAGCTGGGGTGTCAGGAAGACTGGATTTCAAACCACACATTTTTCACGACAATAGGCTTTCTAATAATTAAAATACAGACTATGAAATACACATTAACATAGATTTAAAAACATAATTATGAAACGTTTAAGTCCATGTTACAAAGAGTTTATAATCTAATTGTATTATCAGTTAATTAATTGCTTTTTTTAAATATGTGCTCAGTATTTTTATAATAACTGAATAAGTATACTTTTTTGTTACAATAGTTTTTGATTCTAGAAATGATCCCACCCCCCATGTCCTGCTTTCCAACAATTACAGATAGTCCTCTAGAGTAGGATCTAGATCACTAGAGCTTATTTTACTCCTAAATGTTGCCCTCTGGCTGTGACAGTTTACCAGTCAGAGAGCGCTGCAACAGTTTGGCCAGGGCTTGGCTTGTACTAAAGGTGCACTGGGCCTATCAAGTATTTAAAATAATATATTTTAAACATTTGATAAAAAAAATGTTTTCTAAAGATTGATGATCTGAGATTTCTTTCTTGGATATTGCAGAGCTTGTCAACACCAAACCTTGCAACCACTTTGCTCCTCGCCTCTTTGGCTTTGAGTACATCCACCCCATATTGTGGTAATGTATTTTTGCTTAAAGTTTTAAAATAAAATCTTGTACAACTGGTTATTTTTTTCAGATGGAATGAAAATTGCGAGGATCTATGTATTAATGCTTGGGAAAACTTAGGTTTCCTGGGAAAACACTGATGGAAATTATATACAAATGTATGTGAATGTGTACATATACATATATGTTCTTCTGGTTATTCTAGTTTTTCTTTTATTTAGGCAGTTTTTTGATTAATAGATATCTAGTCTACTATTTGGGGTTGAGTATTTATGGAATTAATGCTTATTATTACTTTATGAGAAACTGTAAAATATTGTGTAATTTCTTATAAAATCAGCTATTCATTAAGGTACTGTTTTGCTTCTATGTCTGTACCATTTTTCTTTTGTTTTGCCCCTGGGCTCACACATGTTTTTATGTAATCCTATCAATTATCACAAATGATATCCAGCTTGTACACCAACACATTCTGGTCAATAATAGCCCTGTCTCACTAGAAATATTACGTAGACTTGAAAACCAATCTCTAGATTGCATTGTCGTTCCCATGTGGGTGTTGACTAGGCTCCAGTTTGAGTGACTATTGTGCCTCTCTCCCATGTCCTTATTTCTACGCGGCTGCAGAATATGACGGTATCATTAATAAATTATTGTAATAACGATAATGGAGAGAAATAAAAGTGTATATTTTTTTGGACATGACATGAGAGATTGGCGGCTTTAATGAGCTTGCAGGGAATTGAAGAGTTCCTGGGGCACCATCATTCACTCTCCTCCTGTCACAAGAACATTTTGAGTTTGGAATAAATGGAGCTTTATCACAAGCTTTATGATCAAGCATTGATTACTTTTGGCCATCCTTCTTATTCCATGACTGTCTGCCAACAGTTGATGCTGGAATGACACTACTCCATCAAATAATATATTGCTTAGCATTGTTCTATGGGCAGTAACTGACACCATCCATCACCTCCGATCAATAGCTTTGTTTTCCATCCTCACACAGGGAGCTGAAGCTCTTATAGACAGAGTAATTTGTGAGAGCCAGGACCCATCTGGGAATTACCTCTCCCCTTTTCCACTTGCCTATTACTCTGGCTGGCCATTTTTTTTAGCTTAGATCAGTCCAGGCTGAGATTGCAAATTCACTAATAATTACTAGAGAGTTTTTCTCATATTGAATGAGACTTTGGAGACTGATGCTAATCTATATAAAACACATACAAACTCAACATAGTGAGGAACATATGTAATTGAATTGAATGTCAAATGTTTTCTCATTAGAATGGATGTGTCCCTTAGAATTTTTTTTTAATTTGTTCTGTAAGAAGAATGAATCTCAACTCATTCTGTATAACCATGTTTTCAATTTATGTTTTATCTATTTAGTGTAATCAATGTGTTTACTCATAATGTATAGAGTTACTTATAATTAAAAAATATATATATTATTATCATTATTAATAATAATAATAATAAAAAGATGAAATAGTTATATCAAGGTATATCCTTTTTATTTCTTTGCACAACCTCATAAATACTACAAAAACGTAATAAGACTTCTATTTTCACTAAGTCAATATGGTGTGTTAGCCCTTCAGTGACATCCTTATGCATGATATTAAGACACAGTTAATTAAGCAATCCCAAAGAACATATGCTTTTAGTTTACTCGTACAAATTACTTTTGTACTGGGCAGAATTTTAAGTAATGTAAGAACAAATTATTTGCAAAATAGGAACATTTAAGATAATGTGGATATTATAATTTAAAGGGGCACGGTAGGAGAATAGAGTAGTTTCTTCTAGTAGTTGAAGAACTGTTGACTCAATATATCATTATTATTATTATGATTAACTTTTATTTATAGAGCGTCAACATATTCCGTAGCGCTGTACAGGAGATAAAACAAGGAAAAAAAAAATATTGGGAAACTGCAATAAATGGAGGGCCCTGTTTTGAGCTTAGATCATAATTCAAAGTATGTAGATATTGCCTAAATGTAAAACTTATTTTAGCCCTTTTTCTGGCTAAAGCGCCTGTAATGCATTGCTTTTATTATTAGATGTAATTCTATAATATATAGTATACTAGGAAATTGCCTGATAAAAATGACGGGAGTAAATTTGTAAGGCTAGCAATGCTGTTTGCCACACAATGCGAGGCTATGGGCATTCTAAGCACCTTCGGCGCTCATCGCGTAGCTCCTCATTGCAAGCCTCTCCCCCTGTGTAGCTTATAGGCCTCGCGCTTGAGTGTTACTTTCTTGGGTTGTGTTACTGCCTTGGGTTAAGTGTTAGTGGCTTGGGTTGTGTTACTGGCTTGTGTTAAATGTTAGTGGCTTGGATTAAGTGTTACTGCTTAGGGCTATTTTTATGTCCTGCAGGCTATTTTTTACGTCCTTCTGGGTAGTTTTACGTCCTCGGGCCTCGTTTTCATCTTTTTGCATTTTTTCAGCAGCCATTTTTTTTCTCGCTTAGGCAATTTTCAATCGTGAAAAAAAATGCAAATATGCCTCAAATTAACCTGACTCACAGGCTCCCTGCCTCTCCCACTGTGGTGTGTGTGTGTAATTTAATTTGAGGCATATTTTTTTTTTTTTTTCATGTCTTTTCAGTTTCGTGGTTCAGCCATTAAAGTCGTAATTTTGCAAAACGCACAGTGCATGTACAGGTTTCGGTTCTAAGTCGTACGGTGTATAATCCTGTGTGCATCAACTGCTCGCCTCGCTTCGCAAGGCTCGCAGTGCAATGACTCACCTCGTCCTTGAACTGACAACTATATATGTGATAATTCAATAACAGATGACAGGCACCACCCACACACATACATTCACACATACACATATACAGTATATATATATATATATATATATATATATATATATATATATATATATATAGCTTAACCTTTCAAATTAATAAGCAGCATTTCATAATAAATGAGTGGTATTGTGTGCTTACTTAATCACACTTTCTCTGTACATGGTCTTACAATACCATCTTTCAGTATCCATTAAATACTCAAACAATAATGTAAACAAAGACCTTTTCTGTGACTTTTTCCTAAGTGAGCACTTTTTCCTGAATAAATTGAAAAAAAAAATGGTTATTTTCTTTAATTACAATCTAATTCTTATTCACTAGTCTAATGGAGAGTAAAACAGGAACCATAAATTACTGTATGAATTCTTCATCATCTAGTGTTGACAAGTATGACCTCTGACCCATTGCTGGTTAGAAAATGACATGATCCTGTTCAGTAGCTAATGTGACCCGGCAGACAAAAGAAGTCATGAATTAGGGCACTGTTATTCTAAGAAACCATATGGTTCCCCAAGTACTATTAAATGGTATCTCAAAAATTTCTTGTCATTGAACCAAATAAACCACAACACACACACACAAATGACTGCATACATATATTTATTTTTTTAAGTACAGATATGTATTAAATCATTTTAAACTGCATTTTTGTTATTGGCATTTCTTTTGAACTTATTTGCTTGTGTTTGATTTTTAGAATAATCTAAAACTGTTATCCCAAAGTTTTGATAAAATGTGGCTACTTGCTTTGCCCCTTGGCCAATACAATGCTTTTACATAGGAGGAGAGTTATTATTGTTGAATGTCTTGGGTATGAATACAAATTAATATGTTAAGTAGATAATCAAGTAGGATAGATGGGCTTCTTATAGTTCTTTATTGATATGGTGATACCCTGTCACCAATTACACTGTGCTTTCTTGGTCCTATCTAGGCTTCCTAGGCCCTAATTTGTCGAGCTAACTTGCCTAATTTGTTCCAACTTAAAGCTCATTTCAACCTCAAAGTTTTTTATTCTGACCTTTTCCATGTCCATCTTCCTCCTTACCATTTCACTCAAACAAACTCCAACAACATATACGAATTGCACACATTATGCTGTTCCTTCAAGACCCATCTCCTCTGTTTCTCAACCTGGTGGAACACATACAGTGTAAACCATAATTTCCCACCTTATCTCACCATATGACCCTTGCCCTACCTATGACCTCAGTTCAAGGTATGACCTTTGGCTCACTGCACCATTTCAACATCAAGCCCATAACTTAGTTTACTCTCTGTCCTAATATACTCAGCTGGACTTTCAATATCTATAATGGTTGTATAATACAAATAATAATGCAGGTCAACACCAGGATGTATTAACAATATATATTTCTTTAACAAAAGAAAATGACATTAGTTATCGCAGTTCATGACAAATTTGCTTTATCTGATCCAGCACTTGAAAGGAGTATTTCTATCTCTAGGTCTCACTCAATCATCATATACATTCCTGACCTATCAGTCACAGACCCAAGCTATGCCAAGAACCTGCTTCACTTGCTACATACTTCCATACCAATACATAGACATGGAAGAGTCCTCACTTGACCACATTCTTGGTCCACCTTACTTTATATTGCTGCCTCCAAACAGCTTCTTAAACTCAATTTAGACCGTCACTCTGAACTATTGGTTATATTTATGACATTTATACCCATCCACTTGATAGAACAGCTAAGATGGAACCAAAATCCATAACCTCCATAACAAATCCTATATAGGCCCATCACCTTATTTATTTTATAGTAGATAACTTGGACTACCACCTTTAGCACAAATGAGGGATTGCTATGTACCCTAGGTCCTTAATTATAAAATAGTACTAACAATTCATGGAGGGGATGGCCTGTCCTTTTTGTATTGAGGTTACCATCATATTTTAGCTTATATATGTTAGATATGGGTGAAGGTGGGGGGTATTATACAGAAGGAGCTAATAGCATTGAAGGGCAGATTTTAAGTAGGACTTGTTTTAAAACTGCATAGTGAGTTAATGTCATACATATGATGGGACAGAGGTAGGATGTGATAAACATGATGCGTGGGGATATTGGGGACCAGTGTTATACAGAGGGGGCTACTGTAATACAGAGGTTGATAATGATATACTGATGAGGATCTGGTGTTATACTGAGAAGTATGGTTTTATACGAAGTTGTAATGTACAGATGATGGGGGACTACTGTTATACTGAAGGACTGTTGTTATACATGTACCCTGGTATTATAAAGGCGAGCTGTCCTTATACAGAGGGACTGGCGTCATGCAAGGTGACTGGAGCTGTGCTGAGGGGTATTGTTATACTGGGGGCTGGTGGGGAAAAATGCCATGCAAGTGAGGGGGCTGCTGGCTTACATGGGACTTGTGGTACAGAGATAACAGGGCAGCAGCAATGATGTTATAAAGGGGGTGGCTGTCAATCAGTTGCAGTTGGAAAGGTGTTGTGTAGTTGGTCAATAATAAGAAGAGTGTGGTGTCATACAAGTTAGGTTATGCCCTTGTATTGGATTGATTAGAGGGTTAGGGTTAGAGGGTTAGGGGTCCCTCTTACTGTGCCCCAGTGCCTGAGCCTTCTCGTCCCGTCCTGTCACACTCAGCCTGCTCCACAGCATGTGTACCCAAACTCTTGTGACGGTGCGCATTTTTTCACAGCGCGCTGCTGTCACAAAGCTTATGCGCTCAGAGGGCGGCGTGCCTTCCCTGTGTCTTTCTCCTCTGTGCCTCTGCTGAATCTTTGCGTGGCATGCGCTGACTGCGTTGGTTTTATTTTCAAAGTCCCGCGTGCCTGGCGTCGTTGGTGTAAGTGTTACTGTCTTTGCTGTTGTGTATTTTGTAAGTGCCGCGTGCCTGGCATTGTTCATCTGTGTCCCGCGTGCCTGGCGTTGTTGGTGTGTTACTGTCTTTGCCGTTGTGTATTTTCTGCGTGCCATGCCTTCCATGAGCCTCGTATTTATCTTGTTTCAGAATTTTTATGTTTTTTCGGCCTCCATTTTCCCCCCCCTGATTCAGCGATTTTCGATCGTTAAAAGACAAAATATGCCTTAAAGTAACTTGCAACCTCACTCACAGGCTCCCTGACTCTCCCCTTGTGCTGAGTGTGTAAGTGAATTTGAGGCATATTTGTGTGTTTTCGCCGTCTTTTCCAGCTCGGTGGTTGGCCTTTAAAGTAGTATTTTTTGCGAGCTAGTGCCTCAATGGTTCTCCTTGCTTTGCGAGGCTCGCACACATGCCGACAACTCGCAGTTTATATAAATATAAATGAATATATAGGCAACAAGTAATACACTTGTTGCCTATACTCTGTATGGTGGAGAGCTTTACTTACTCTTGAGCTCACCATATACTAAATGATTTTTCTCTCTCTCTCTCTCTCTCTCTCTCTATATATATATATATATATATATATATATATATATATATATATATATATATATACACGTTTGCATATTTAAATCTGGTCAGAAATCAAGTTTCCAGCTTGAGACCTAAAGTAAATTCAAGGTTGACGTTGTAAGCTGCGATACAAAGTGTTTTACGGTTTTAAATATGAAGAAAAAAAACTTTTTTATTGTGTGTTTATGGATGTGCTTTGTATCATTTGAACACCTCTAAAAATTATAATAACTGAACCCCTAGCAAGGAAAGGTAATCAGAAATTAATGAAATAGCATTTTTGGCACAGATGTAAAATACATAAACTTTGCAAATTTCTAATTAATTGTGACTGACATTTAATTTTGGTTAGCCAGATATATATTCACAAATATTCAAGTTTATTTTAATTGTAGTGTCTATTAGTAACACATGTAGCTGCTTCTCGGCTGTGTTCCTTGAGCAGGTTCCATGACCCATGCATGATCCATTCAGGCTAGTTGATGGAATAACTGACACGACAACTTGAGTTGGGAGAAACAACGGGCCACAGCTTTATTTAGACACAATATAAACAAACAACCATAACTTGTTTAGATGACTAATTTAGTCCTTCCTTCTGGGGGAGGAGCCCGGCCACGAACAGTGACCTCACGCTTTGAGCCCTGCCCAAAGCCCCAATGCTTATCTTTAAGCACGCCCTGTGAGGTGGGGCCAACGCCCCCTTAGGCCAGTGGGCCGGGCAACTCACCTCCCGCCGCACAGACATAAATTAACAATACACAACATACAATAGCCACTTCTCCGAATTCTTAACCAAAATATATATTAATTTCAACATTTCTTATTTATATTATATATATTATATATACTTTTTTTTTTTTTTTTTTTTTTTTTTTTTTTTTTTTTTTTTTTTTTTTTTTTTTTTTTTTTTTTTTTTTTTTAAAAGAATAAACCATAACATCTGTTAACAACAAAATACAGGGTGGGTGGGTGGGATTCCAGTCGGGAGACCGCGCTGCTGTGATCAATGGCGCGAAACGGGCTTCCGACACGCCCCCCGACGCTCCTGATTGGCTAATAGCCTCACAGGCTCCGCTGGGTCACGTGACGCTACAGGCTGACCCAGGGAGCCTGTGCAGCCTCCGCGTCGTTCATGACCCATGCATGATCCATTCAGGCTAGTTGATGGAATAACTGACACGACAACTTGAGTTGGGAGAAACAACGGGCCACAGCTTTATTTAGACACAATATAAACAAACAACCATAACTTGTTTAGATGACTAATTTAGTCCTTCCTTCTGGGGGAGGAGCCCGGCCACGAACAGTGACCTCACGCTTTGAGCCCTGCCCAAAGCCCCAATGCTTATCTTTAAGCACGCCCTGTGAGGTGGGGCCAACGCCCCCTTAGGCCAGTGGGCCGGGCAACTCACCTCCCGCCACGGAGCATGCGAGGGACGCCTCCCGAGGCTGCGATCCCCCCCTGCTGGACATTAAAGCCAAAGCCCGCAAAACACTCTCCCTAAACTCCAACATCATCAACTCGTACCCTATTTCCGTAAGATGAACCTTATCCTTTGCGAAAAAATCATCTGCGCCGACCGGTTCGAAATCTTTGTACCGGATGGCCGAGAAACCTTGTTTTCTCACAAAGCTCGCAATCTGCTGGTTTATCTTCTGTCTAGCCTTATCTAAACATACTGGGTCGCGCGCGTTACGCCATGATCTTCTCTTGATCATCTCAGACCAGATAAGGAACGTGCCAGGGAACTTCTTCACCCATTTCTCGATGTCTCGTCTCATCACCTTTAACATTCGTCTCATGGAAACTGCCCCCAAATCGTTCCCGCCGGCATGAAAAATGATAAGACTGGGCTGCCCGTAACGCTGCGCGTACGTTTCCAAGATGCCGTCGAGCTGCGCCCAACGCAGACCCCGAATACCACACCACCTTACGCGTAAGTCCGTAACAGGAAAGCCCAGTTGTGCCTTTTCCTCGGTAACTGCGGCTAACCTATGGGCCCAGTACACGTAGGAATGGCCCACAATCCATAGTTGCTTCTGTTCCCCTGAAAGTAGAAAGCAACACCATTAAACCACTGCATTTGGCCGAACATAGGAACGAAAACGGTCTGAGTCCCACCTCCCGATGCGCTTTACTGCCGCGTCGGGCAACCCCAACCTAGCCGCTTCAGTGGCAGCCCCAATTCGAAAGGAGTGTGTCCCAAAGTCGGACTGCTTGAAACCGAGCCGGTGCAGTGCGCTTTTTAAAACTCTTTTAAACTGATACACAGACAGTGCCGTTCCATCGGCGTGGACCAGCAGCGAACACCGTCCCACCGGTCGCTGCTTAAGGTACTCCACTACACATGCATATGGGCAACACTCTGTGCCAACCTGATGCAGAACCACTTCTCTTCCTTTACCCACTTGGTCAGTCTTTGACCTCCGCAACCACAATACCACCGTACCTTCCCTGAGGCAGGTATCCACCAATTGCAGACCCCCCGAACCGTGTCTACTGTTCGCGACTAACTCCCCTATCCTAAACGCTCCGAAGAACGCCAGGGAAAAAGCCGTTCGGAAAAGTAGAGATTCAAAGGGATCCCTGCAAACCACCACCAGTTCCTGAGCCAATCTCAGCAACAGCGCAAATGTTATTGGCCGCCTGCTATCTGGCCTTTGCGCACCGCTGAACATTCCGCGCACCACTTTGCGCACTAGAAACTCCTTAGTAAGGTCCCTCTGCCCAGCAAGCTTAAACATAAAAGCAAGCGCCGTGACCTGTCTCCCTACTACGGGTTTTGATTCGCCTTGCTCGGCGCACCGCAGCAGGTACCAAAGCAAGATCCCTACGCTCTTGTCCTCCGTCGTGGCACCACCTGCCAGTGCCACTAGGCTATCCCATTTAGCCCACACGCGTCTATAAGCGTTCCACGTCGCTGGGGCAACAGACTGTCTCACGAGTCTCGTTACCTGACAGCTCCAATCCCCCAGAGCTCCTCGGGGATGAGCTCCCCCAGGGCGTTCGCACGAGGAGCCAGCGCCCTGAAACGATCCTCCTGAAACCGAGAGAGGGCGTAAGCAATTCCGTTATTCACCTTTGTCACGTGTCTTGCTTGAAACCATATGTTCAAGCGAAGGCAACATAGCACAAGATGCCTAAGCAATCTAATCACTGGTACGGATGCCGCCGTGATGTTGTTCACGGCTTCAACCAACCCCTTATTACCCGAGTGGAAAATGACTCGCCTGTCCCTGAAACAAGGACCCCATAAGTGCACTGCTACCACCATAGGAAACAGCTCCAGGAATGTCGGGTTCAGCAGTAAACCCGCCTCTTCCCATTCCCCCGGCCATGCCGCAGCGAACCATCTCCCTTGGAGATACGCCCCACAACCGATCGGTCCAGAACCATCGGTGTGCAGGTCTAGCTCTGCGCTGGTGGTGCCCTCCTTTTGAAGGACCACCCGCCCGTTAAAGTCTGCAAGGAACCTTGCCCATACCTCTGCATCATCACGCATGGCCTTAGAGACTGTTAGGAAATGATGCGGCTTCGCAATCCCTACCGTAGCCAAAGACATTCGTCTACAGAATATCCGCCCCATGGGGATAATTCTGCACGCGAAATTCAACTTCCCCAATATTGATTGCAGCCGCCGAAGGGTCACCCTCCGTGCGCCCCGCAGCGCCGTAATCTCGGCTTGCATGTCCTCCACCTTCTCTAAGGGAAGACTGCACTCCATTTTGCAGGAGTCAATCCGAATCCCCAGAAAAGTCAATTGTTCCGTAGGGCCCTCCGTCTTATCATGGGCCAATGGTACACCGAATTCTGTACAGATTTCGGTGAACACCTCCAGCATAAAACGGCAAGCGTCGTTTCTCGCTGGGCCAACAAAAAGGAAGTCATCCAGGTAATGGGTAACACTCTTGTACCCCGCCTCGATGCTCACAACCCACTGCAAAAATTTGCTGAAAGCCTCGAAGTAAGCACAGGATATCGAGCATCCCATGGGTAAACATAAGTCAATGAAATAACTTCCGTCTACGAAGCACCCTAGCAACCGATGGCTTGTCGGGTGCACGGGGAGCAATCTGAATGCTGCCTCGATGTCCACTTTTGCCATAAGGGCCCCCTGGCCCTTCCTCCTCACCAAATCGACCGCCCGGTCAAATGACTCGTAAGACACAGTAGCCTGGTCTCTTGATATGCCATCGTTTACCGAACGGCCTCTGGGGTATGAGAGATGCTGGATCAGTCTAAATTTACCCTTCTCCTTCTTGGGGACAACCCCAAGAGGAGACACAACTAAACCCTGGATGGGCGGGGCCGCAAATGGCCCGGCCATCCTCCCCAATTTTACTTCATTAAGCACCTTAGCTTTGGCTACCCCTGGGAAATCCCTAGCCGACTTCAGGTTTGGGACAAGAAAACCTTGAATGTCGACCCCACATGGAATCCGGAATCCTTCTCGGAAACCGTCCTCCAATAGGCGCGCCGCTTCGGCGGTGCCTGCCAATTTACCGTAGCGCCTTACCCACGGCAGCATGGCGGGGAGGCGTATGGGCGTCTTGCCCCTTTGCAGGAGGCTCGCCCCTGCCTCCCTCTTTGGGTCTACTGCATCTAGACAGGGGGGTGTTCACCTCCGCAGTTTGAGCATGCATGCTTAAACCTGCAGTTAGGCGCCCATCTGCAGACCCCCTCGTTGTACGAAAAACAGGTCTTAAGACCTGCTCCTGAGGCGTGGGTGGGGCCCTTACCTCCACCGGCCCCGCTCCGAAAGGGCGTCGTGACTCTCATGGGTGTCATGATATTTAGCCAATACGCCACCGCTTTGTCGCTCCATGCCATACTTGGCCTTGAGGCCAAGTATTGCCGGAATTCCTCATCGTACCGCCACCAGGCTGTACCCCCATAAACCTTGTGAGCATTCCGAATTTCGTCTATGTAGACGAACAATCCCGAACTCTGTTCAGGGTGCCGCTCGCACAGTACGCAAGCCCAAATAGAAAATGCTTGCAGCCAGGTATCAAATGTCCTGGGTAGCCTAGCAAAGGATTTCCCCTCCCTGGGGCCCCTCTCGGCCAGGTCTGTTTGCCTAGACATAGGAAGAAGGGAAAACAACTCTATAAACTCCCTCCTCCAGATCTTTTCCTTTACTTCCTGTGGAAGGTGTGCACCCAAATTATCCAACGAGCAGAGGACTATGGGCCTCATGGCTGCGTCGGTAACCCCCACAGTGTTATTCCCAACTGCTGCTATTGCGCTGCCTACCGGCTCGGGCGCGCGCAAGCTAGCTAGCGCCTCGCTCGCGCTCGCTGGCGCCACTACCGCTGCTGGCTGGGACCATGCACCCTTTGCTAGCCCCCCTATCCACGCTCCCATGTCGCGCTCGCTAACTGCAATGTTATGCGCAGCTAATAGAGTCCTTAATGACCCAATAAAACCACCCTTGTCTGCTGCGCAGCTCAATTCTGAGCGCTCACCTGCTTCTGGAAGCTTAGGAGTAGATACGGCCAACGGAGTATCCCCGCGTCTCTCCTGACGCTCCGGGGACTCTGACCGTCTGGCCCTCCGCGGGCTTCTCCTCTCAGATCCGGTGCAAGCACAGCTGCACCGACAAGATCTTCTGCTTCTAGACCGGGATCTCCTTCTAGATCTGTGGGTACAAGAAGAACAGTCACTAGCTCTCCGCGACCTGCATGCCCGCGCCCATACCGCCCTTTCCTCGTCTGAGGAAGGGTCCTGGTCAGCTAAGCTTGCGCGGCTGGAGTAGGCTAGCGCTGCCTCCGCCGCCCCCTGTAGGGGGCCCCCTGAGACTTCCTCGGGCGTTGGAATATCCAGCTGTTGGTCAGTCTTGGACCCTTTGCGCTGTGGCCTAACCGTATCGCCCTCAGTCTCTACTCTGCTACGCCTTAGCGGTGTGTGCGTAAATAGCAGCGGACTGTACCTGCTCGTAGCCTTCTTAGCTCGAGTGGGGCGTCCTAGCCTCGCCACTGCCGCTGTCACAGGCATGTCATCAATCATGACCATGCTGTCTTGGCTGTTCATTTCTCTGATGACCCCATCTCTTCTCTCTCTCGTCGTCGCCATGCTCCTCTCGCTGCCAGTTGGGCGTCCCTGTAAAGTACCAGAAGCACTGTTAATTAGGGAAACCCCAGGGACCGTCTGCTTGGCACCGTGAGGGCCTGTAGGAGCCTTTTTAGGACTCCCGGCTTTTCTCTTACCCCCTGCACCCCCCTTGCGGGGTGTTAGAGGGGTGTTTCGCGACCTTTGTCGCGGCCTAGGACCTTTAGGCAAGTTGGCAGGTGGTGGCCGGATTGCTAGGCCCTCACCCCCACCGCCCGTGGTCCTGGCGCTCGCTTGCCTGGGGGGTATGGGGTCCCGGCCGCCCTGACCTGTAACCCCCCCATCTCTGGTGTCTCTGCTACCTGATGGACGTGGGTCTGGCAGCCCTACAGTGGTGGGATGGGAAAAAATTTCCCTGGAGGCATCAGGATTGGCTAGGACACCAGCCACCGCAGGCTGTTCCTGTACAATGTGCTGAGCTCCAAGCGCAGAAGGCATGGGAGGTCCCAGCCTGTCCTGCACCCACCTGACCCCTTGGCTTAAGGCACGGGTCCTAACCTCAGCCAGTAAGGCCTCTAAGCCCTCTGGATCCATGGAAAAAGCTAACAGGGGAACAAACAGGGGGCACAACAAGCAGCCAGACAGGCACACACAGACACAGGAACACACACAGGCACAGCACACCACAGGGAGACAGAGACACACACAGACACAAAAACGGAGGAGGAAAAGAACACAAAAACAGACAGGGATAGCCTCAACAGTGATATCCCCTTATATGCTGGTAAGCTGGGGTGAAATCTCAGTAATTAAACCTTCCTACTGTAATTTTAATGCTGCAGGACCTCAGACCTCCGTCCATCCAGTCGGGAGACCGCGCTGCTGTGATCAATGGCGCGAAACGGGCTTCCGACACGCCCCCCGACGCTCCTGATTGGCTAATAGCCTCACAGGCTCCGCTGGGTCACGTGACGCTACAGGCTGACCCAGGGAGCCTGTGCAGCCTCCGCGTCGTTCAGGAAACTTGTTGCATGACTGACTGCTTTCAGTCTCCTTTCTATCTCAAAAGCAGCAGCCTGACCTCTAGCCCCTGACTGAACTCATTGAAACAGATTATTTAAGAGGAGGTGGGTTGTTTTCCCTCCCTCTCCCCCTTCACCAAAGACAAAGCTTAGAGACACATCTGAGCAGGCCTCACTCTCTCACAGAGTAACATCAAAGCTCCCAGCAGGACGCAAAGGCTCAGACAGGCAGGTGTCCATCCTACACAGCCAGCCTGTGATTAATGACACAGACAGGATCACAGCAAACCTCCCCCTCCTGCCGGCTGCTGGTTCAAGACTGAGATCCTGTTTATTATTACTACTGGCCAACAATGCACATGGCGCTTTACACAACAGAGAAAATATACACTGAGAAACAATACAACTGGCATCACAAAATAGGCACGCATTGTCAAAAGCAATACAATAATTACATAATGCAATCATTTACACAACAAATGAGCACCATTTTACACTATTATATAAACCTATTTATCTATAGGCAGACATATGATAAGTCCTTTGCCTCTTCTGATATAGGTATTGTTATACTATAGGTGTTCAGCTTTGCCTAAGTAGCGTTCAAGTACACGTATTATAACCTATATTACATAAACTCTCATTTTGGGGGTTAGATGATATTATATGGACCATATATCATCTGGTGTAGTTATAATGTGTATGCTGCTCATATAGACATAGTATGAGGTCTGCTCCAGTTTTTCTCTATGGTTCTTTCTGCTCTATGTCTTTCGGATCCTTTATTTTATTGTATGGTGTTGGAGATCACCAATAAAAATTTCCTAACATGCACTTTATTACCTTGAAAGATTGATTTACCGATACAACTGTACTAATATAATACATATCTAACAAAGAAATCATTGTTAAATGGTATCTGATCAGTTATCAGTCATTGATCATCAAGTTGTTGATCAATATAATATAGCAACCCTTGACCTGGGAACAGAAAACCCATAAACATATCAGCTTGTGTGCTGTACAACATCTTACATTATTGACGCCAATCCCATATACTGCTATACTGCAGCTAAACTACAGAAAAGGATTCTGGGTAATGAGTGATCTGAGCAAGAAAATAGGATTACAGACCAATGACATTAGTAACGAGAATGCCTTATTTATGTCTGTAGTTTTTAATTCTTAATTATTTTTAGTGTTCTTTCTATCTCTTGTTTTCTTGGCGTCAAGACCGATATATCTGGGATTATGTATTTCACAGCCTAATATACTACAGTACTCAATCCCTTTATACCACTATGGAGTATAAAGTATAATAATACAGTATACAGGCTAAATGCCAATTCATATATACAATATACACACATACAAATATATATATACATATGTATGTATATATTAAATATCTATGTAGCTGAGTGCGATAAATGTTTCTTGTGCCAATTTTTGTCTAAGCTATCCAGTCATTTCCAGTTGAATCTGTTAAAAAGGTCACTTTTCCTATAAATATTTGAGCCAAGGCACCCAAATCTCTGTACTTCTGGCCTTGTAAACTTCTGTTTCTGTAACGATATCTAAAAAAAAAAAAAACATATTGCGAAACGACATTAGATTTTAAATACAACAATATGGTATCTGCTAATAATCTGGAGCAAAAAGCTTGCAATCCATTTCAAGAGTAGAAACGCTACAGCGACTTAATAATAAAACGTCTGCTGTCACTTCTCTTCGCCAAGGCTGACTCATCGGATCTGAACATTTTCTCACTCTATTAAAAGGCAATAAAACATTTTCTTCCAAGACACGGTTTGGAGTAGACAGATTCCCTTTAAAAGGTTGTGTTCTGCTGTTCCCAATAAAGTAAAAACCCAGGGGAGTTAGAGGAAGGTGGGATGGATTGTACAGATGTTTGATGTCAGCCTGAAAAATTCCTTTTTTCCTCCCACTCCTCACCCCATCCCTCTCTCTCCTGGCTGTATATAAATCACAATAGCCCACTCCTTTCTTGCTTCTGAACTTTGCTTACCTGTTACAAGCCTTCAAAGGCCCCAATGGTGGGAGAGATTTCCATCAGTCAATGTCCAGGAGGGAGGGGAACAGGGAGTCACTGTGGAGAGACAGGGTCACCCGGAGTGCATTTGGTCAGGTTAAGCACTTGAGGTAAATTACAAATTATGCAGCTGTCTGGTTTGCCTTGATTGATTGTAATCAACAAGGCTTCAATCACTGAGCTGACTTGTGCTCAATTTAGCCAAACTCCTCACAAGTTTAGGCCTTCCTCTCCAGCCGACTGTCCTTCAAAACTCTGCCCTAAAAACGACCCTTTATTTTTTTTTTTTCCGCTGAAAAGAAAAGTCTCTTTCTGGAAATGTTTGAAAGGAATGTTATTAATTCTGGCCAGGGACTCAGTACAGTAAAGGCTGTTGGAGGGGTGCAAAGGGGGAGGGAGTGAACCTTACAGAGCTGCCAAAATACTGTCAACCTGAAAATACACTTTATTGCACGAGCATGAGCCGTTCCTTTAACCCTCTACAGGCTTCGGCCTAAGATACACCAAAAACTGGCTAACATGTCCTTTAAACTACAAACTTTATTGGAAGATTGTTTTATAAACTTAAAGAACAAACTTTGTAGTATTTACTGCACATTATTTCACTCACAAAAAAAAATAATCTTTAGTTAATGGCGTTTTTTACTTCAGATTTGCATTTGAGACATGGAGAAAATATTCACTAACGTAATATTTTCCTTAGTAGTGAGTTTAATTACCTCACATATCTATGTTATTCTACATAGTCTCTCTGCTACAAGGCAAAATGACTTGCTATCCTTGGTATCCTTGCTCTTGGTAACAGGCAATAAATATTATTATTATTGAGTATTCATAAAGTGCCGACATTTTACTCAGTGCTACACAGTTACAATCTCATTTCGCGCCAAGCAATATGGAAGGCTGTGAGGCTCTGCTCTTGCAAGCTTACAATCTAGAGCTCAGAGAGTTACTTGTGGCACGCACTCTCTTAGTGGCGCTGTACGTTTAAGAACTTTTCCTCATGAAGTTGAACTCTGAAATGTGAATTATGCTATAATTTACTGCTCCGTTTAAATAGGCAAACTTGCAGCTAATATCTCAAACTGGCCCAAACAGATCAGTCAGTTGACACAGCTGCTTTCTGTTACCACTTTGAAGTCCCTTCCATGCCTTGTACAAGTTAACAGGTTTATGTAAAATATTTGCAGTTCTCCTAAACGCCTCTGAATTCCAGATCCCCCCCCCCCCCCCAAACCAAGATTTCCTCTTTTACTTGAATGGCACCAAAGTCGAAGTAGAATTCCCAGGACTCACTCACAGCTTTTACAGATGCAATAAAAATCAACCAGATGCCAGTTAGTGCTGGTTTAATAAGATGCTGGTTATATAGTGCAGGCAGGGAAGGTATATATATTATAGATTTATTCTTTGTTTTTAGGGTCAAATGGGCTCTCAAGGACACATGAAGGGGGAGAGGGGAGAACAATATGGGAGGCATAACTGTGGTATAGCAGTTCTTATAAAGTTTTCCTACAAAATATAAACACACTACATATATACAGTATATTATATACATATATTACATGCACATAGATACATTATGCTTGAAGAGAGATAAATAATACCTAAAACAACATATAAAAGCCAGAAGTCATATTTTAGGAACTCGGGTTTCTAGACTCTTTTATTTGTGCATATTGGCGTAAATAATAAATAACCTACAGATATATGCAATATAAAATTGTAACATACTGATATTCATACTGTGTATGATATACACACACACACACTTATATATTATTTCAATTTGTATACATATCATTTTTTCAAGTTTATGTACAGCTATGATACAGTACATTTTAATTTTTGTGTAATAGAAGTAAACAGCTTGTGGAACAGACACAGGTAGAGAAAATGTTTAATATTTATTTGTTCCTTCAATGTCAAGTGGACAAGGGCCTTAAGTGTGTCAGGTCATGCCTTAAGATCAGTAAGGTGCTCATGATGGTAGGATCATAAGGTGCCATGTTTTATGTAAGACAGGAAATGGGTCTTGAATGTGTTAAATGTCCTAACTGGATGTGAAGTTGGAATTTATTCCAATGATAGGATTAAATAGAGAGAGAAATACAGGAAGTGATATTGGGCCCTGGATTTGAATTGGACTGTGAGGGTGGGAATATAAATGAATGTGAAATGTAATGAGTATATTAAAGAAGATTGGAGACTTAGAAATAATGTTTAGAGAAATGAAGAAGCAGATGGGGAGTTAGCAAAGAGAGGAGACTATGAGCCTGATTCAATTGCAAGCTTGCATCTCAGAGGGTCCAGGCCGTATGTCTGCAAGTTACTGGCCCAAAGCCGACTCCGTAAACAATGCCCTCGGTCGCAGCAGTTTAGGGCTAGAACATGATCAATTAAGCAAGACTGGAACCTCCCATTTCGAATCAGCCAATAGAAAATGAAACTGTCATTATTACGGCAGTAAAACATGGAGGTTACATGTCAATCAATTAGGTTCGGGGGTCCTATATGTGATCAGACTTGCAAAACTGCAAAATACAGAATTATGAAAAGGAATGCCAATACTGTTCTAGTCCATATGGGTGGCCTGATATGTATTAACTCATTGATTCCCTAGATCAATATAACCCGAAATGAAACAAACACATTTCATTTACTGCTGATTTGCGAGCTTGAGTGCTCGTAACAGGTGTTTAACCCCCTTGCGGGGCCTCTCTAGCACTTGTTTTAGTCGTATTTTGAGTTTTTTTGAGTAGACAGAGTATGTTGACAAGGAAATAACATTATTTTTGATTGCACCTTTGGTCAAGGATTTATGCACATAATATCAATATTGGTACACTCATAGTGGGAGCAAAGGAGCACCCTTTATATAAAAAAGAGAAAGAATTAAGTTTTGTTGCCAAGCTTGTACAGTGGACTAGAACAGAGATAAGCGAAGGCATTGATGAGTGCTTAACAAAGAGCATCATTTCACCATTTCCCTGCTCAATCACTGCCTCAGTCAAAAACTGTCCCGAGTACTGCCTTTCTGAAACCACCTTGCCACCATCTTGGCTAGAGGCTGTATAAGAGAGTTTGAAGAGGTATAGGTCGTTCTAAATGCTGAGTCATGTGTCAGGGATAGGATGTGATTGGTGTGAAGCGGAAGTTTAATCCGAGGAAGAGGGGCTTGAAGGAAAGACTGGAATACGATTGTGAATAGGGTGGGAATGAGTTCAGAGTTGTGGAATGTTCTGGGGGATCACATGGTCAAGGTTGGAAGAAGCAAGGTCATGTTCAGACTTCTAGACAAAGAGTATTAGCATTTTAGCCAAAACCAATACAACATGAACAGGCAGTGGTGGTTGAGAGACCAGTAAAAATGTTCATATTTAATCTTAATCTTATATACTCATGCCCAGTGGATATTGATTTATATTTACCTAAAAATACACATTGGTTATCTTCTGCTGAAACTTATTGTATGAATTTATTATTATTATTATTATTATTATTACAATTAATATTTATTTGGAAAAAAGCAATATTTCCATACAAGGGTATGTAAAAGTAGATACAATAATATAATGAGAGAACAAATGATAGGATATACAGAAATACAAAGACAATTCAATGCAATTAGACATTAGACAATTTGAAGGAACATAGCTGAGATCTCTTTAAAAGTGTACAGTGTAGGCAACAATGTGCAATGCTAATGGGTTAAACTAGGGAAGACGTAAAACAATGTGTGTCAACTCTATTCCTTGGCTTGAGTGGTATGGTATTGTTGAGAAAACTGTACATTTAAACTACCACGCCTTCAGCACTCATTGCGAGCCTCTCCTCCCTCTACTTTACGGCCCCAAGATGAGTGCCAAAGGCTTCATCTCTCACTGCGAGCCTCTCCCCAGTCTCTCCCTCCCGTGTCTCTTTGCCCCCTCTCCCTCCCCTGAGTATTTTCCTCTTATCTCCCTCCCCTGTGTCTCATTCCCCCCCTCTCTGACAACAGTGTCTCTTCCCACCCACTCCCTCCCTTTTCTACCCTCTCCCTCCGCTGTGTCTTTCTCCCCACTCTCCCTCCTCTGTGCTCCTGTTTGCATTTACAGGTGTGAAACCATTTGCGGGCTTGGGAAATTGTTCATTTTTCCCAAGTCCCAAATGTGTTTCAGATTTACTGGCTTTAAAAAAAGTTACTTCTTTATGTTCGCCATTTTATTCTTCGCTTAGCCATTTTTAGACCTCCCAAAAATGCTAATTAAATATCAAATTAGCTTGCAACCTCACTTACAGGCTCCCTGCCTCCCCCCCGTACTGCGCGTGAGGTTGTAAGTATTTTTTTTCATTAATTGGCGTGTTTTCACGGTCTTCCAATGGATTCCGAGTTACGGGCTTGAAAAAAAATGGCAGCCATTAAATCCATAATTTTTTTGAAGCCTGTAACTCGTTGGCCGTTTTAAAACCTCCTCTCAAGCCAATCACGTACGGGCCTCGCTCATTGCAGCCCCCGTCAACCCCGGAACTTTTGGGCCTTGCAATGCGCAAGCCCGTAACTTTTAACATTGCGTGACGACAACTCGCAATTACGACAACTATTATGGTTGATGATGCACATTGTGAATTACATGGGTTGTTTCAGACTCCATATGTAATTTTAATATTTCCTGGTCCATCTACATCTTGGAAAGTTGCCTGTAGATTTTGGCTAGTTGTCTTTGTAATTTATTCATTCCCACAAACCTAATATGCAACATATAACATCACCCTAATAAACCACTCTCCATTCTCCATATTTAATAAAGAAACAAGCCCCCTCTTTATTACACTACACTATGTTGCCTTGTGCCATAAAGCTTACAACATAATATCTTGGGATAACTGGTTGAGAATAACGATTAATTTCACATCACATTCACTTAAATACTTTCTTACTGAGGAAAGAAGGACCATGAATTCCTAATACTGGAAAGTCATTTTTGCATTCTTCACTAAAGTTTAAGACCTGCTTCCACAAACATTTACGTTGATCATCTTTCATCTTGTCAACATTTATGTTGTCCTGGCAGAGCTATTGACTTCTAAGAACCTTACAGTGGCTCTCGTGTAACAAAAAAACTCTCACCCCTCTGCAACGGCACAAAATGACTCCTTCTAGACCTCAAAGGTTCCTCTAAGTAACACAAAAATGTCCAAATCTAAACCCAGTATATAGTAATTTGCTATCCGGACATCATAAACCCTTTCCAGGACCCTCTTAAGGACAACACAAAGCCTGCCACGGAGAGAACCCCTCTTCAATTCTCTGTATGGAACAGTGGTCATGCAGAATGGAACCCTAATGTTCTTCCGAACAGAGATGTAATGTTTTGTCCATTGCGCCCCATAGAATTTAGGTAAACCGATCCATAAGAACAGCTAACAGAAAGGGTTAATTTCTGCTACACTTCTCGTCAAGCGGTGGTTTTTGCTAGACCACACAAAGAACCCGCTGGCTGCTCTAAACCTCCCCATGAAATATTGAAAGTGCTTTTATGGGGAAGGTAACATGTCGAGGCAACAAAAAGGATAAAAAGAAAAAAAGATTTCTATTGAAGATGTCAAATAAGCAAGGAAATGAAAGCACTAATTCTATTAGGGATCTGAGCTAATGAATCAGAACTGCAAGAAAGCATTATAATCCAGAAAGCATTAGTGACAGACTCGCTTCAAACCTGCCATAAAGCTGTCACTGTGCTTACCTAACAACATGATTAATATACGCAGCGTACAATAGCATTTTTATAAACATCTAATCGAAATGATATTTCTCTTGGCTGCTTTCAGAGACAAGCTGTTTATGATTAAGCAAATTCTTTCTGTGCAAACGGCTGTGAGAGAAGCCACGGAGAACAGACTGAGGGCTTTATGTGCAGTACAGATGTAGGAGGCGGATAGTTTACACGGCACTCTACAGAGTCAAACAAAATGGCAGCAGAGATGATAACAAACTGTGGGCAGAACTGTTGTTGTATAATTATTGATGGCTAACCTAATGGAAAAATACAGAATAATCATATTTACTACTTTGATTATTCGAGACATAAGTTAAAAAACTCACAGAGACTCAATAAGGCTGCTTGCCAATGTACTCTGCATGGCACCCTGACTTTAGCGCGCACGCCACATGTGCGCCGACAGCAGAGCACTGACAACAGCGCAGAGTTGTAAACTCTCCATCCGACTTTAGCATGCACCCTTACACCCCGCAGCCGAATCCCTAGCCTAAGTACACCAGAGGACACAATGTACAAGGAAACTGCTGGTGCAGTTGCAGTATCCCATAGACTACAATGGCTGCAACACTTCCAAACCAGACCCTGGACTCTGTTCTTCTATATTAATTTGAACCCAATTCTGCAATATCCCAATGGCTGCAACAATCTCTTATCTGTAGCACACAAACACTGGCCTGTGCATGCCTGGGGAGTACTGAGACAGGCAAGGAGCCAGCACACACAGACACCACACCCCCAGCAGTGTTACATGGCTGCTGTCTCTAGGATACATTCACATTGCATATAAAGGGCACCTGACTCCACTACACATATTCCCAATCACACTGCAGACTCCTAGCCTAACCCTAACCCCCCCCCCCCCCCCTGCAGCATATCCCTAACCCTTACACCCCCTAGCCTAACCCTTACACCCCTAGCCTAACCCTAACCCTTACACCCCCAATCCTAACCCTTAGAACCCTAACCCTAAAACCTGTCAACCTAACACCCCTAAGCCCACCTTACCTCAACTCCTGCGCACAGATCTTGGGCGCGCTCTTGACAGACGCGCTTTTGTGTGTGCGCGCATGCGTTGGCACTGATTTGTCGGCGCACATTTGTCAGGCAGGCTAAAGTCGTGCTACTACTCTGCATGTATCTGTCTATAACTATGATGTGTGTATATCCATGTTGGTATGGAAGATTTCACTCATGCAAGTTCCTTGTACATATCATTTCTTCTGCCACTTCTGACCACTTGCATGATATTGGAAATGTTTGCATTCCTACATAGAGGAATAAGTAAAGGCTATAAATCCCATGGTGCAGTTTCTAAATGGCCTCACAATCAATAATGTTTGTTGTAAATTTACATCATGCAGTTGCCAAGACATTTTAGTATTTTGTCTCTGTGTTGTTTATTAGATATGTGCATATCAGTAAAGTAAATAGTAAATGTCTGACTGTGGATCAGAGCTACCAGTGGTGAAAGTGGCGCAATGCACCAGGGTCCTTCTCTGAGGGGGCCCCACTATGGAAAGGGTCATGAAGGGCTTCAGCTATTGAGAAAGGGTCTTGGGGAGGGGTGCTGTTATGGGAAATGATATTAGGGAGGGGAACTAGGGGAAGGGGTCTTGAGGAGAGGCACTAAGTGTGTTGGTACCAAGGTGGGGAGCACAGAACAAAAAAAATTACAGCCCCCTTGGGGGGAGGTCCCCAATTTTGTTTTTGAACCGGGGCCCTCCATTTGCTAGCTGTGGATGCATCTTGAATCAAAGTTCTTTATACGTGTCAGGGTTTGTGTGTATTCAAGCCAGAGTGTGAATCAAATTATATATATATATATATATATATATATATATATATATGTGCGTGTGTGAACAGAGTGTTCTGCCTAGACCCAAAAGGCCTAGGGCAACACATTTTCAGGGGAAGCCTGAAGATGACGTATAGTACATTGAAATATGTTTATATGAACAGAAATGTCTGTATCCAGCGTCTTGACACTTTCTAACATACCATAGCTATATATAAACACACATACATACAGAAAGGGGAGAGGATGAGCTCTGTGTGGGGCATGGGGGAAGCACAAATTATTATTATTATCTTTTATTTGTAACGCGCCAACATATTCCGTAGCGCTGTACAGGGGATAAGAAGAGGAAATATACATTATACATGTATATTTCCTCTTCTTATCCCCTGTACAGCGCTACGGAATAAGTTTCGGAAGAAAGTGAGAGTTTACATAGGTAGGAAGTTGTGAAAAGTTAGAAGGTAGTTCATTTGGAGAGAAATGGGATCTGATGTAAAGTGAATGATTGACCTAGGTCAGCATAAAGCTAAATACCCCCATATATGTTTTTCAGTACATGTTTGTGTACTGACATCAGCCTTCTTTTTTATATGAATATATGTCAGTTTGTATCATATTTTATTCTGCTCTTTGCCTATGTATATGGATGTATGAGTGGTGATTTCCATATATACCTAGATACTTATGAGCTATAGCATACAAGAGTCTAAATTGTAAGCATCTATAAGGAATTCCTTTATGATGTATCAAAAAAGATAAATATGTTTTGTGAATAGACAAATAAGCATTTGATAGAAGGCTTTTTACTTGTAATAATTCCCATGTTGTACTTTTTTAGTTAATATTTATTTTATATATTTTGTTTGTTTGCTATGTTTATTGATGTTCTTGCCTGAATTACAATGTATTGCACAAATCCCAGAGCCCCATAGTTAGTATTAGTGGTCTATATCTTTTGATAAACAATAAAGCACAGAAGAATGTCCCTCTACCATTTACTGAATATTGGACTCATATTCACCAGGTTCCTTACGTACTGATCACATCAAAGTCAAATTCCTTCTGGCAGTGGAGCAGCTTTTATTACTTATATACACTTGATCCCAGGGTCACATAGTGATCATCACTATATAGCCCAGATATTCCACTAATCACAGAAAGAAAGAAAAATGTCCCTACACTGTCACAGGGTTATTGCTGAGAGTCATTGTCAAGGAGTGTTCAATATGGTATGTAGCTTCAGGTCTCCACTGAGAAATATTCTTCTGAATTGGGCCCTGAGGACTATGAACATGAGTGATAGTGTGAATACCCCAGAAGTTCTCTGCAACCAGCAATACAATGGTAATCTATATCTATATATGCATTCATAGGCTTTGAGTAACCTGTAGGATATCCATCTCTGTACACCCATCCCATGGGTGGTGGGACAAATGGCTTCCATATATGCTTTCTGAACACATCCTATAATATTATTTTTTAAACATAAAAATGACCTGTTTTATTCTAAACTCAAGAATGAAACATAGTAGCACTTGACTTAAATAGTTCACTATCTATAAATGCAAAACACTTGAAATGGCAATATTGATGCACAATGCCACTGGTTAAGTATTGAGGTTATTCATCAACTTGTGATAGTGCCTATAAAGCTAAAAACAGCTCTTACTGGCTCTACTAAAAGATAGTGCTAAATAGTAAGTTCTTTCGAATAGGAATATCTGCTCTTGCGGCAAACTATCTGTTATCTTATAGTACTGTACAGTCTTTGATTGTCTGTATATCTTATAATTTGTTTTATGTTTGTTGACTTTTTGTACCCAGTCTACTTTACTGTACCCTTATAAATATATCTATGGAATGGTTGGCACTTTAAAAATAAAGAGTAATAATAAAAATAATAATAATATTTTTTTGATTTGTACCAATGCATTCTAATGTCATGTCTTCTCTTCACCACCAGGTCTACAAACAAATGGACCTTCCGTTTGGGAAGAGCTATTTCTCCCTAAACTGAAGTTCAAACCAGGGATTAAGGTCTAAGTCTCAAGCCAGGTCATCTTTAGCATTTAATCAATAAAGCACTAAACCTTTACTAACCCATCTAACCAATCATTAGCCAATAGTAACTAGAACAATAAACAATTTTAACACTGACATGAAACACAGTAACTAAAGGCAAGTTTAATCTATTCCTAACTATTGCTCTAATGTAATATGTCTGATGCATAATCTTTTTATAGTCTTAATAAAAAATTAACCATAATGTAAGTCCATCTTAAATGATAACAATACGACCAACCATTTCCATATTAAAGTTGACCTTTTTACCAACCCAATGCTATTCTTGTTTCTTGACCTTATTTATATTATATTATAATAATGGTCAACATTATCAATCCCAAAAATGTTTTTCACTGTCCCATTTTATTTATAATGTATTCATTGGTAGTAAAGAGTATCAATAATGTTTGGGTCTGCAATAGAATCCATCTTTTAGGTATCTATCACAAACAAGTATACTTAAGGACATTATGTGTTATACAGCTAACTAACTTTACTTGTTTGCTATAACAGCCTGAGAAAAGTCAGAGACAATGGTCTGAACTTTTTTGACAGTGGCAAGAGAGCAGAATGAAGGGCCAAGATATATGATGGTACCTCATTACACTTTATGACTTCTCTGCATTTACACAGCATGGGGCTTCCCATTGGAATCCCATCTTAAAAAGTGATGGATCTAAGAGGTGGACAGGCGCTCTGAAGATGTGTAAAGAAGATATGGAGAAAGAACAAAAAAAACCTTGGAGGGGCAATAAAATTCTGGCTTCCCAGCTCTTTTTTGGGCTCATTGATCAAGGTGGTTGACAGGCAGTCTAAATCATTTGGGTGATTGACAGCAGAGAGCTGTGGATTGGCCTCTGTGTGAACTTGTGTTGACCTCAAGAAAGTTAGGGAAATGGCTGTGATATTTGCTGATTCAGGAGAGGACCCAGCTTCTGAGCCCTGATGAGTCTTTCACATGGAGAAGTGGGGCAGGCCCCTGCCACAGGTTCAGCTCAGCCCAGGAGGTCTATGTGACTATGCGTGATCCCTACTGTGGACACATGCTCCTATTGTACATATTGCATACACAACTCAACTAAGACCCTTTCATCTTTTCATCTATGAATCAGACACCTCCCACCACCCTTTGTTATAATGGAAACTACAATGCTTCAAGGGCTTTTGAAGAAGTGGTTTGCATCCTTATTTTTGTAGCAAGGCTTTTTGAAGTTGTCCCCTCTTTATAGAGACCACAGATAACATAGTCATCTGAGTCTTCCTGTATTCAAGGATGTAGAAACATAACAACAGTAGATCTAATTTTAGTCTACTGGAGACAGCAGGCATTGTACAGAAACCATGATGCCCACCTGAAGGAGAAAGCTATGTGGTTTGAGAAGCTCTACATAACCTCTCTGAATGACTATTATGATGACCTAATTACCAGCTTTAAAGTAAAATAATAAGGTCCCTTCTACTTTGATATACAACATCAGCAATATGTACATTTTACAAATATAAAGGATATGTGATTCATAGATACTAATAGTGCACCAATAATGAATATCACCTAACATCACCTACTACCTATAGTCTATTGCTAATACACAGATATCTGAAAATGTACACATCATTTCAGATACTCAGATATTCAATACATATCACTCATTTCATACCCAGATATCACCTAGTATTCCTGTCCGGCCTGGAGGCAGCCCCAGGCAATGGGGCACTACTGATTGGCTGACAGAGTGGAGGAGGGACTTCTGCACGTTTCGCGGGCTTCCTCCTTCACTCTGCGCCGGCCATTGCCAGGATTGGACGCCTGCGTGGTCTGGTCCTGCATAGTGCCTGCAAGTAACTGTGCCCAATAACCCTGTCATCTATAAGGCAGTGGGGGTCCCCTCTGTGTGTGTGTGTGCTGTGCGAGCTGCGTGAGTTGTGTGAGCTGTGAGTGCTGTGGGTGCTATGTTTTCCCATGGGTTGCTCCATCTCGTGTGCTTATTTCAAGACATTTAGCACTTTTCTTTAATGGGTGGCCCGAACAGTGGCGGGTTACCCCAGCATAACCCACTATCTTGATGATTTTCTCTTAGTGGGGCCGGCAGGCCGTGATACGTGTGGTTTTATTCTCGAGATGTTTACGGGTGTATGCCAGACCTTCGGAGTTCCATTGGCGCACAAGAAGACGGAGGATCCCACGAAGGAGTTAGCATTCCTAGGCATACGGATTGACTCCAAAAGAATGGAGTGCAGCTTGCCCGTCGAAAAGGTTGCAGACCTTTCAGAGGACCCCTCGGCCCTTGCGGGGAGGGTAACCTTGAGGCGCCTTCAATCGATTCTGGGGAAGCTTAACTTTGCGTGCAGAATCATCCCAATGGGCAGGTGATTGTCATTGGCTACGGCGGGGGTGATGCAGCCGCATCACTTTGTGAAAGTGTCAGGAGCAATGAGAGCAGACGCGAAAGTCTGGATAGCGTTCCTTCAGGCGTTTAATGGTGCAGCGCTAATACACCCGGAAAGCGTGACGAGTGCCCAACACGGGCTGGATACAGCGGCAGGATTGGAAGGGTTTGGTGCTTACCGAAAAGGATCATGGTTAGCCACGGCATAGCCCGATTCGTGGGTTTCTGGTAGCGTTACAGCGAATTCAGCCTTTCGGGAGTTATTCCCTATGGTAGCGGCGGTTCAAGCATGGGGCACGGAGTTCAAGGATCGGCAGGTTTGCGTTGTGTCGCCCTGCGATGTAACGGTTCGAGCAATCAATAGCATCTCATCATCATCATTGCCGGTACTACACCTAATACAGTGGTTGGTGCTCCTTTGCTTGAGGTTGAACATATGGCTACGGGCATTCCATGTGTTACGTCTGGAGAATGGCATTGCTGATGCCCTTTCTTGGTTGCAGGAAGCGCGTTTCAGGACACTGGCTCCAGGGGCGAAAACCCAAGGTGAGGACATCCCCTCAGAACTCTGGGAGCTTGGAGCGGACGGATAGCCAAGTATGTCAGACAGTCGCTGGCACCGCGGACGTGGGCGGCCTATAAGACGGTATGGAACAAATGGAACGATTTGGTGGAGGTTGTCGGTGGTACCGATACGGAAGAAGAATCATTAGGCTTGTTACTATGGTTCCTGTTGCGGTGCACAGAAAACAGCGACTCCAAGGCATCAGTTAGTCGGCAGGTCACAGCCCTGGCCTTTATGTTCAAGGTGGCTGGTACAAGAGACCTGACGAAGGAATCTTTGGTTCGCCGAATGGTGAAAGGCATGTTCATGGGTGATCAAAGGCAGGTCAAAAGGCGTCCGATTACCTTCTCATTGTTGGTGTGCATGGTGCAGGAGTTGGAAGTACTCTGCAGGGACCCCTTTGAATCCTTGATTTTCCGGATGGCTTTCTCCCTATCGTTTTTCGGAGCCTTCAGAATCGGGGAGCTAGTCTCGGCGAACAGGCACGGTTCGGGGGGCTGCCGGCGGTGGATGTCTGTCTGGAAGGTGACAGAGTGGTGTTATGGTTGAGGAGGTCCAAGACCGATCAGGAGGGGAAAGGAAGAGAGGTGACATTGCACAGAATTGGCTCTGGATGCTGCCCCCATGCGAATGTGAAGGAGTATTTACAACGGCGGCCACGGGCACCTGGCCCGCTGCTCATACATGCCGATGGGCAGGCATTGTCTCGGTTTCAGTTCACAACAATCTTAAAGGCGGCGCTTGAGCGCTTAGGTTCAGTTGCGGCGGAGTTTGGGACCCATTCCTTCCTCAGGAGCTTCTACCGAGTCGGTGAGATTAGGCTTGCCAACGGAGGTGGTCAAGAGGATCGGGAGATGGGAATCGCAGCGCTATAGGTCTTATATGCGACCCGGAAGACAGCTTTGGATTATCGGCCATTCCTACGTGTACTGGGCCCACAGGTTAGCCGCAGTCACCAGGAGTAGCGCTCATGGTGAGGCATATCTGAAACGGACCTACAGGTACGATGGTTTGGTTTCCAAGGCTTGAGGTGGGCACAGGTGAGGGGCTTGCTGGACAATTACGCACATCCCTACGGTGATACTGATCTGGTGCTCATCCACGCTCGGGGCAATGATTTAGTGGTCGTTCCCATGCGCAAAATGTTAAAGGACATGAAGAGGGATATTTCCCTCTGGTTGCACCAGTTCCCGGACCTTTTTATCATCTGGTCCGAGATGATGAAAAGGTGTTCATGGCGGATTGCTAGAGACCCAGTTTTAGTTGATAGGGCCGGCCAAAAAATCAATAAGCAAATGGCCATTTTTTTGCGAAATTTAGGTTTCATTTCCATCAGGTACCGGGAAGTTTGGGAGCGTAGAGTTCTTTCATCCGGATAAGGTGCACTTGACCGAGATTGGGTTGGAACTGCTGACATTAGAATTCAAGGAAGGGGTGACTCGGGCACTATCTTTATTGAGCAAAAGGGAGGGGGTCGCAGCCTCAGGAGGTGTCCCTCAGCCGCTCCAAGGCAGGATGTGAGTTGCCCAGCCCACTGGGCGTGCTTGGAAAAGCACTGGGTGGCCCTGGGCGCAGGCCCAGGGCGTGAGGTTACTGTCCTTGCCGGGCTCCTCCTCCATTATGTTAATAAAGGAATGTTATGTTAAATAAGGTAATTATGTTTAAATTATGGATTATGTTAATCCATGGGTTAATAAAGCTGTGGCCCCTGTTACTCCCAAATTGGTGTCAGTCGTTTTTTCACAAGCTAATGGATCTTGCTGGGGTCATGTTACCTACTATAAGGATCATTACATTGGAAGACAGATTTTCCCCATAATACACAAATATCAGCAACATATATATTTATTTTTTTCTAATACACTGATATATACATCTTGTTGTCTAATACACAGACATCAGCACACACTTATCTCTCACCTCCTCTTAACACGGACACTAAAACAAGTACCTTTCAAAACTATGACACTCAGGAACATATACATCTCGCACTCAATATGGAAATTGTTCCACATGCCTCACAGGCATCTCGATACATAGCTCTCTTCTTGTTCTAATATAAGAAAATCAGGACACAAACCATTTATCACCTTCTAATACACAGACATAAGGACAAGAACCTTTCACACAACGGAAAATGGGACTACTTCCACCTACTATACAGACATCATGATAACTGTCTTCCTTATATACAAAAATCAGGGACATATACTTCTCACTTCTATCTAATACACAGTTAGCAAGACACATACCTCTCATCATTTCCTAATACACAGATACCATATACAAGTTTCTTCTTTATACAGACATCCAGGGACACAAACCTCTTACTAACTCCTAATACACATATACCAGACACTTACCTAACACCACCCCCTTATACACACATTAAATAATGCTAGTACTGTAATACATACAGCTGGGTTGAATCACAAAAATGATTCATATCTTTCTTTCTTATTAACTATTACCCCTATTACTCATTCCGTACCTGGGGCGATTTTGGATACGCATCTCAGCACAATTCACTCATTTCTTTTGTTTTATTTATTTCTCTTCTGCCTTTTGTCTGAGAAACGTATTTCTAAGTGCACACAAACCGTTTCCCCCAGGCTTGGCAATACCAACGTCCCCAGCTACATTTAATCAACAAGAAGCTTAAACACTTTCAATCTGTAACGGCTCATCTGGAAGAAGCCTCTCTCTCTCTAGGCCACATATAATGACTCTCCTCTCTCCGTGCTGCTGCGGCCTACTTTATAATGCCGCTATTTCTCACTGTCAGGCCTGTCTTTTGAAGAATTTTTATTGCATTTCCTGCTTCTCTAAGGCAGATTTTTCACTCAGTTTTTTTTTTCTTTACTAAATCCCCTTTGGCTGAAAAAAGAAAAAAAAAAGAGTCCAAGACAGCGAGAGAGAAAGACAATCATGAGTTGTAAGCTTGGCTCATGACACTGAGGTTTTACTGCGCTTTTGTCTGTCACTATTAGACAGGCCTGAAGCCTGCGGTTTTTCAACTGCTGGCTCAGAAACTGACCACTTCTGTCAAGCAATGTTTGGAAATTCACTGGAAGATTTTATTCTAATAAAACAAATAGTTTTTTTTTTTACCTTTACCTCAAACTGTTCTATTTTTATTTATTTTCTGGATTAAATTGGTTCTTACAGAATAGATCTATCTTGTACTTAATATTCTCTCGGGTGGATAAAATGGCTGCCAAGATCATTATCATCTGTCAGTTCAAATGTAATGCAACAGTGTGATGGCAGATCTTGTGGACTTCTCCAAGTTAAAGTGAGGCCTGGTTGGATTTAGGGCAAAATTTCCGTTTATATGAGTTAGTAACTTTTGTTTTTTTTAACTAAAACAACATTTTCATTTTATAAGCGATTGTTTTCTTACTGTTTGCAGACCAGACAATTTGCTTTAATATGGTACATGGTTGCAGTTATATTGGATTTCCCATTTGTCATGATTTCAGAACCCTGTAAAGGCAACTACTGCCTATTGGCAAGCAACACCGAAAATGTTATATCTCTTTAAACAGCATTTATTGATAACATAAGCAGCTTTACTGGCTACAAAATACCCAGACTGTACTCATAGGTTAAGCTTTTACATTTTGGAAGCCACAAAATATCAGAAGAAAGATAGACTTTTTTAATAATGTACCTGTGTTTGTGTGGGTTTTCAGTATGTAGATTAGTAAAGCATTACTATACTTTACATTGTTATTATACAGTTCTGCTATTGTACAGTTCTACAGAGTAACTTTACAGTCCAACTACATTATTATACTATTCTATAGCTTTATTATACAGTTCTGGAGCATTGTTATATCTTTCCACAGCATTATTATATAGTTCTATAATATTACTATAGACTTATCTATGCATTATTAGTCTTACAGCTTTTTTATACAGCATTATTTTTCAGTTCTATTGCATTATAATACCCTTCTAACCCTTCTACTGCATTATTACAATACATTCATGTGAATATGGTGCTACAGAAGGTAAAATGCATAGGAGGTGGAATGGTAGTTTACTTACTATAGCAGCAAATTCTCATAAAAGGACCCGCACCCATCAGTTTGGGCTACACCTATTTGGGGTGAAAGTTGGCTCTCTAAGAAAGCTGTTGTCCAGTGGACTTCCTAACTGAAGGTCCGAGCAGCGACACTACAAGTACACTGGCTGTCTAAGACCAACAGCCCTATTAAATTCCCTCAATGTGTAAAACCGTAGCCCGTAACGTATCCCACAAGACTTACCGCTATTAAATTGGCCCCATAAAGCAACCCGCTAACGATTTGCAGGTTAAGTGCGAAATAAAACCTACGGGATGTAAAAATCTGAACTCCGCAGCTGTAAATCCTTTGATCTGTCAAGCCCGTAACTGTTCTGTTCGAAATTTGCTATTAAATTGCTATGAATGCACTGACGTTCAAACCCGTAATCCGCAAATGGAGCCAAAAACCCAACGGGTACTAGAAAGGACACGCAAGGGGGTTAAAGTCCTATCCGTGGCGCTGTAAATGCAAATATAAACACACTACTGTACTCATAATTAAAGGGAAAGTGATGTTAGGTATTAAAATTAATAGCACACCATTCTCAAGCTCGCAAATCTGCAATAGAAATACGTTTTCATGTTTAATTTCTGTGTTATATCGATCGCGGCAATCGATGTGTTAATACATATAATGGAACTTGCATGGACTAGAATACCATATTTACTGATTTATTAATATTGCATTATTTCTAGAATGTGGGTCTGATCAAAACTCGTAACTGAAAACCGTACGGCTTTGAAATCTAACCTCCATTTTTCTGTGACGTAATGATGAAGATCTCTTTTGCCATTGACTAATTGATCATGCTCACGGCCGCTTTTGCATTGCGCACAAGAATGGTTTACGGGTTTGCGTCTACGGCACATTAGTCACGGCATGGTGGAATTTAATAGTTCAGTAACGCAGCCGAATTTCAAGCCCGCAGCCTTTGCGCACGTGCCGATGTCGCCACAAATTTAACGGGCCTGCAAAATCCTCCTTATTTATCTTTTCAGTATATACAGTTACATACAGATAATGCCTTTTGAGTTTTATTTATCCTGTATGTTACAATGAGAGGACAAAAAGTGGAAGAATATACTAAAAGAGAAGTAGGGCGTATGATAATTCACAATGGTAATTTTAATAATTGTGCTCTAAGGATGATTTGTGGGACTATTTTACAATATGTTCTTTTTTGTTTACATTATTGTTAATATATACTGTTATTGTTTATGCTTGTTAGGGTTTTGTAGGGTTTTTTAACATTTTAATTGAAAGACACCCATAAAATATCCACACATGACCTTTAACACTTTTTTGGTCCCACATTAAAATGATTAATATCCATTATGTGTGATGAATAACTTGAAATGGACAGAGGAATAGAGAGTGTGAGCAGGTAAAAGATGGAATTTTCATGTTTATGAGGGAAAAGTATAAATATGGTGGCTCACAATCTTTTTGATCTGGGGGCCAGCTGTTTCCTTCCAATGATCATGGTCACCAGCACTGAGATCCAGAACATTTTAACAGGGTGATACCACATGCAACACACTCAATTTACATCTGATTTGAAGTGTAGATAAGTTCCTCAATAATCTTTCTATAACTATGTCTACGGGTAGCCGTATATTTCAAGTGTTAGGCTTCTCATCCCTCTTTGACCCTAAGGACTAGCATATGAGGTCTCAGGGACTGGTAGCAGTCCTAGCACCAGCTGTTGAGAACCAGTGGTATTATGGATACATTAGAAGTTTCCAAAGGTATTGTGTGGATGCGATCTGTCTATTGCCAACCACAGTACTAAATCAACCTTGGCAGTGCATGTGTTAAACACGCCGTGTTTCCATATGCCTGAACAATGCAGATTGTGTAATAATAGTGGAGAGGCTTGATATGAACAATACCCTCTTGAAGTCCTCATCTGTGTTCCATAAGCAGTTCGTCCTTCCCACTGTGCACTGTGCCATACAATAGCGAGTGTTATCAAGCTTCTTGTGTGCGGTTTGGCTCCTGAGGTGCCCTTATTGCAGGCTCTGATAAATGACATTTCAATGCATTGAGTTGTAATGCTTTCTGTCAGACCCAATCACTTCCAATTAGCCTAGGTTTGACAAGGAGGCAGATTTTGCAAGAGGCAGGAAAATAAAAATTTCTCGCAAATACCAGGAATTCTTTTCTCTGTAATGAGTCTGACCCTCAAAAGTGGTCTCTTCAGATTCAGGCTTTAACCCCTTCTAGACCAGACAAATAATGCATTCAAAGTGATTATTTGTCTGTGTGATGCAGCCTAACTGTGAGATTTGAGCATACATAACCATGCCCTGGGAGTATCAATATATGTTTGTATTCTGAGTCTAGATTACCTTGCTCTAGATAACCACTGCAGTATGGGGAAAACATCAGATTTGTAAATTATATAAGAAACTAACAACATCAGCACTTATGAAAACCATGAGCATAAATGCAGTTTAGAGAAAACCTTATATTTACTTGACTCTGCTTATGTTATTGACTACGCGGAGGCTGCACAGGCTCCCTGGGTCAGCCCGCAGCGTCGCGCGACTCAGAGGAGCCTGTAAGGCTGCATCAGCCAATCAGAAGCATCGGGGGCGGGACTTCCGCCGCATTCGCGAGCCGGGACACAGTTCGGCGCGGTGTCCGTGGAAAATCCCTCCCTCCCACCATAATTTAATTGTATGTAAAAAGTTGGTATGGTATTGTTATGCAAAAAAAAAAAAAAATACAAAAAATGTAGATAAGTAAAGAGTAAGAGTGTTATTGGAGAAGTGGCAATTTTTCTTATGATATATGGTTGTATTGTTGGCTAGACGGGAGGTGAGTTGCCCGGCCCACTGGCCTAAGTGGGCGTGGCCCTACCTCACAGGGCGTGCTTAGTATAAGCATTGGGGCTTTGGGCAGGGCCCAAAGCGTGAGGTCACTGTCCGGGGCCGGGCTCCTCCCCCTTTATGTTAATATGTTAAGATGTATAATATATACAGGTTTAAGTTATGTTAAAATGGTTAATTTATAATAAAGCTGTGACCCGTGTTTTCTCCCAAAAAATCGGTGTGGTGTCAATCATTTTTATATAAGCCTAAATGGATCATGCTTGGGTCAGGGTGCTTCCATCTTAGCCTGCTAGCCTTTCTGTAAAGTGATGGATATGGATGTTTATCATACTGAGTGTTGATCTTCTGTTTACTTCTATTGCTATTTAGAATTACTGTTCTCAACAGGCATCTTGTCTTAATTCAAAGCTACCTCCCAGGTATCTAATTCTGTTTGGAACAAAGGGAAACTGTCTGGTGCCATTAATGCAAAACTGAATACAAAATAAATAAAGGCTGCATTTATTTATTTTAAACTTTATAAAATGTTTTGCAGATTAGCAAATTGGGTACCTCCTCCAAATTATGGAATTTCCATTGACGTTATTACTGGGCTCTAGTTCTGTCCACGGTGCACCGTTTTGGAAACACTGGGATAGTGAACTCAGTGAGACCGACCATTAGAATCAAACCTTGCTAGTCTCATCTGGAATATAAACCAATGCTAATTGCCAAAAAGTGTAACAAAAGTAATACCAAATTATCATTTAATTTTTCCAATACTTGTGTTGGAAAAAGTGGTTCTGATTTTCTAGGAAATACAATGAATACATGCGATTAAATTAAACATGATAAATAATATAGATGGAGTGGAGTATCCTACTCAAGTGAGACCTGCCCATACTTCTTTATAGGGCAGTTCATTTGAGTATATTTGGTCACCTCGACTCACTACCACCAAAAGGATTCCATAACCACCCATCCAGAACCAACGCTCTTCTGCGGGTCTTATAACTCCCTCTTCCGCCTACGAATACCTAGCTATGTTAGTGTGAACATAAGACTTGCCACCCACCCAGTGTATCAGAAGGCTCTGTAAATGACATTGACATATTTAACGGGTCAGTCATTCCTAGAACAGAAGTGTACTAATGGCAGTGACATGTTTAATAGGTCATTCACTTCTGGAACGAAAGTGTACTAATGGCAGTGACATGTTTGAAGTATCAGTTTTTTTTTCTAAAAGCAGAGTGCTCTAATAGCAGCAACATGTTTAAAGGGACATAAGAAACCTGTCACAGTAAGAAGCTCTTTCAAGAAGTTATGAACCAGTTGCATTTTATTTAAATATTGTCCATTCGTGGACCCGACATTTGCAGCTCCGACATTCGTCATTTTTTCTTCCCGTCCATAATAACGTGAGATCACGCTAGTCACGGAGCACTGCGCTGAGGTGCAGAGGGGTAAGCAAACCCCAACCCCCTTGCCTCAAAAGGACACTTGGACAGCCAAATGCAGTGTGCCACCCACCTTTTCCCAAGGGACAAACATGGGTAAACTGGTAGTTTAGTTTACATTATTCGGTTTTTTTTGCACATTCGCAGGGAATGTGGAGGGTCCACTGTATTTGGAAAATAAAAAGTTGCAGGGGAGGGGGCTGCTTATTCTCACATCCATTGCCCTATTTTATCTGTGTGCAGAAAGTAATAATATTTTTTTTAAAGGGAAAGAGTTCATGTTGCTGCCAGCAAGACAGAGGGGGAACTTGCAACAATGCTTCTATTGCCAGGTGCTGGATGTCCATAGAGATGGCATTTAGCTACTGTCAGAGAACAGGGGAAGCAACATGTAATTTATAAACCTCACTGGGATTTGGGGACAGTTGTGTTGAAATTAGGGGTGCAATAATATAATGTGCAAGGAAGGGGGAAGAGGTGAAGAAGGGAACCTTCTTGCTACCTCCCATTTATTATCTGTCATCCTAGTCTTGTTGATGTCTTTTATTCCCTATCTTGACACTTGTTATGATTGAGTGATTCAGATAAAGTTTCAGATAGTTGCATTTAAATAACTTTATTGATCAAAGGTCCCGCTTTCATTGGAGGAGCTAACTGAGCAGGAGAAAGGGACTTTCCCACAAATAATGGTACAGTTTGCAAGCATGCAAAATTGTATTTTCTGCCAGTGTGTGCACCAATTCACCTTAAGTAGCTGTGTTGTATATGACACAAGCTTAATGTTTTCTTTTACAATCGTAATTATTAAAGACATATAAGTTCCATGCTTGTCTAGCTTTAGCACTTTCTGTTATCCTAGTGCAGGGGTGGGAAAGTTCGGACTTGGAGGGCCACACACAGGCCTGGATTTGAGAATATCCCTGCTGCTCACTGCACTAGCCCTGATTGACTAACCTGTGCACAGAAAGGAAATCCTCAAACCCAGGCCTGTGTTGGGCTCTCCAAGACCAAATTTGCCCACCCGTGGCGTAGAGCATGAGGTGCTATGCTTATTGGTCATGGGAGAGGTATGGGAAGACAGAAAGGGGAGGGGTATTTGTTACATCATTGAAGAGTTTAGTATTTGACACCTATCCCCTTTCCTGCACATGCTTAGAAGCTGACAGTTACAAGAATAACTGTATGTCTGCTTCTCCAGAAATGTATATGCCCCTTTCAAACACGCAACATTTAGCAGAGTATCATGGATGCCACCAGACACTAGCACAAGCATCAATATTTATGTTTTTTTCTCCATTATACATTTTTTTTAAGTTTTCCTAACTATTCATGCTGTTAGTCAGTCTCACCAAGCAATTCTTTAAATATTTATTCTCTTAAAGGTACACCAAGAAACGTGCTTGCTCCTTTTTGTCTGAGGTCAATTTGTATACATTAAAAGCTTGCACAAGCGTAGACCCTCTCCTTTCCCTCTCTATTTAAGGACACATATATTAAACACATTTATTGAACCAAATGAGATTTACATTGGAGCGGAGGGGAGGGAGAGGAGCTTTGAGGAATTTGCAGAGAATATGTAGCAGGACCTTTCAGTGTTGAAGGGGTTTTATGGAAAAATGTGATATGCATCAAAACCACTTCCCACTGAAGACTGAGCATGATTAAACGCTCCTCACTCCTGCCAAACAAAATCCTAGTCAGGCAGATCTCTTGAAGTGACAGCGGTTTAGTGTTTTGATTTAGGGTGCACTGGGGGTCTTTAGAAGACTGTCTCCCATAATTTCTTTGCCCCCACGACCTGCGATCAGTCTTGGAGTTTGGCTGGGACTTCCAGATCTTCCCCCCTCCTTCTCTCCCAGTATAATCCCACAGAGATGTGAGAAAAAATTGCTTCAGAACTCTTTGGTTAAATTTATTTTCCATGCTTGAAGTGGCCCAAAACTATGTCTAATAAATAAGCCTGCTGCGTGATTTACGACTGCTTGGGTCTGATTTAGAGGCAGAAGGGGAATATATTCTGCCTTTGGGAGTTCTGAGATCTGACTTGTAAGTGAGACCAGATGTTCTTTCTGCTGGTGGAAAAAAAGGGGGGAAATGGAATGGGAGTTTGAAGGGAGAAAAATGGAGAGAGAGAAATAGAGAGCGACAGGGATGGAGAGACTGGGAAGAGAGTGACAGGAGAGAGAGCGTGAGAGAAAAAGTGAAGGGAGATTTAAATAGTGAACTAAGGAAGGAGAAAGAAAGAAAGTTGTGTAACAGAAGGAATGAGAGAAAGTGGGAGAAAGGGAGTGATGTTAGAAAAGAGAGTGATATTAGAAAAGAGAGAGAGAAGGGGAGAAAGGGAGTTACTTTAGAAAGAGAAGGGAGAAAGAGAGTGATGTTAGAAAAGAGAGAGAAGGGAGAGAAAGAGAGTTACTTTAGAAAGAGAAGCGTGAAAGAGTGATGTTAGAGAGAAAGAAAGTGAATGTGAGTGATGTGAGAGAGATTAAGAGAGAAGGGGATGAGAACCAGAGTGATGTTAGAGAGAGAAGAGAGAATGGGGATAGAATGAGGGAGTGACAGGAAAGCAGTTGTGCAAAATGTAAAAAGAGAGAGATTAGGAAGAGAGATAGGGGCTAAAAATATAGATTGATATATGGGACAGAAAAGAAAGAGAAAGTAACAATAATAAACTTAGAGAGAGAGGGTGTTAAGACAGAATGACAGAGGGAAATAGAGAAATTGTTAAGAGTGTGAAAATAAATAAGGAGAGTGGTAAAGATGAATAAAGTAATCAGAGAAATATAGAATTATTGAGATCAAGCGAGTGTTAGGAGAGAGAAAGGGATTGGGATTGAGATTGAGAAGGGTGTGACACAAGAATGACAGGAGGGAAAGTGTAAGACTAACACAGATTGAAAAGAGGGATGTGATAAAATATAATGATTGATATAAAGGAGAGAAAAGGGAGAGAATGATGATCATAAAGTTAGAGAGAAAGAGATGAATTAAGAAGAAGAGAGAAAATGGACAGGAGTGGAAGAGAGTGAAGAGTGAGAGTGTGAAGGGAGGAAATGGGAGAGGTAAAGATTAAGGGAGAGAGGAAGAAATTGTTAAAAGAGTCATGAGAGAGAGTGTTTAAGATGATGTAAGAGCTACAAGAGAGAGAGATTTTAATTGAGACAAGGAAAGAGAGATAAGCAAGAGAGAAAAATAAAGACACAATGTTAGATAATGAAAGACAGCAAAGAAGAAAAAGTGAGAAAGGGGTGGGGAAAAATATGCGCAGAGGGGTAATTTAAAAAAGAGAGAATTCGAAAATTTAAAAAGAAGGGAGAACATTTAAAAGAGGAGAGCAACATAAAAAATGGATAAAATGGAATAAAATAAAATTTAAGAGACAAAATAAAAAACAAATGTGGAAATAACTTTTTGTGTGACAGAGAAAGAAGGAGCAACGTAAAATGAATGAATGAGATAACTAGGCAAATAAGGATGGAGGAGATGTGAGGGAGGGAGGAGAGAGTGAAAAGAGAAAAAGAGTCAGAAGGAAAGAAAGTGAGTGGAGATAGATAAAAAGCAAGACTGAGATGGGGAGATAAGGGAATTTTGATATGCAGCATATAGAACATTTATAAAATAGTCTTTCTGCCCTTCTCCATTTGTTATTCTCTCCATTTTTCAAAAAACACATCACTTTTCTTGTGCTTTTCTCATTTGTTCATTTTAGTTTCACCTTATCTCTCACTCACTCTCTTGCATTTCCCTCTCTCTCTCTCTCTTTACATATCTCAATCTCACACACTCTCTTAATATCCCCTCTCTCTCTCTCTCTCTTGTGAGCAGGGCCGGTTTGATAAATATGATACTTAGAAATATTCCTCCCGCTAGACAGCAAAGCCTTGCAGTAAAAATGATATAATCTTTCACCAGACTCCACTGAATCAAGGTTGAAATGGAGCCTGGGACTCTGCAAGACAGGAGAGGGCCACGGAAACATTTAACCCATCTATTTCTGGAATTTATTTCTGGAATTGAGCTTCAAGTTTTTTACGCATAAATTATCTATACAAGACCTCCCACTTCTAATTATCCTTGCCTAGGTCCATTAATTATTTCTCACAGTGGGGTGGATAAGGAAAAGTAGCATGCCCGGTTAGTATACAATGACACAGACCTTAATAATTAAATGAGTCTTGACTATTATATAATTTGTCCAAATGGACATGCTCTTCTCAATTAGCACTCACTGTGAGAATTAATTAATGAAAACAGATACAGAGAGAGAGGTCCTGTATAGATAAATTATCATTAACAAATACAACTTTTAAGATCAGTTAAGAATAACTCGAAATTACTAATTACAATTATATGTATTTTTATGTGTGTACTTTTAACTAGAAACTCTGCTATGTCACTTTAAACTAGTTCCCTGTTTTTCAAGACTAACTCAAAGTAATGCTGTGTTTTTAATGTACTGGACAATATTTATTATTCTCCAAACTGACAGATTTATCAAGAAGCAATATAATCTTCCACCATTTTATCGATACACATAGATCCAATTTGCCATGTTGAGTTGTAAAAATGACAACAGACAATGAATAAAAAGAATTTGCAAACAATATACACAATATTTTTTTATTGAAGCCTGGGGCTTTGCAAATACCTGTGCTCTGTGTCCAAGCTGTGTCCTTGATAGAGGGCAGTTAATGATCTTTGGGTCCCCCCACTTCGAGGGTTTGAGGACCCATTATTATTATTATTATTAACTTTTATTTGTAACGCGCCAGCATATTCCGTAGCGCAATACAGGGGATAAAAACAAGGGAAAATACAGCATTAACAACCTTCCAAAAATGGAGGACCCTGTTTTGAGCTTAGAATCTTTGCAGAAAGTGCTTTTTCCCAAAGCATCCTAGAAGACTGAAAACTCGCCACTTACAATCTAAAGGGAATGGAAGGGGCAGAAATCAGGGAAAGATTAAACAGATAAGGAATAAAAAGGGTCAGAAGAGAAGTGAAAGCTAGAAAGGTTTTTCAAACCATTAGACCTTGTCCTCTTTGGGGTTCATGTAAAGAGATCCATAGAGCTGAATGGGACATATTTCAAACCCCAATGCAAGGATCCTTTTAAATGTGTATTCACTACCATAAAAAGGATCCCTCCACCCACCTCCCCCCATGGCTCAAGTTCAACCAGGGAAAGCCCTGGCACAATTCGCATAAGGTCCCTAGCCAAAGGACTCACCCTGTTGTACTGCAAGACCCCCACAACAAAAGATGGGCAGTGTGCAGTTTTGTATGTTAACTTAAAGTGCTAGGGGCAAATATGGAGGTCAGCTGCTAGCAACTTCAAATAGCCTTGGCCCCTGAGAGACCACTGCTCTAATCTCACTATATCTCTAAGTGAAAGTGCGCATAAAGTGCTCCATGTCCCGGGAAGCCAGGTCAATAGGAAAAATAATTGGGCACCCCTATTTTCAGATGGACAGCATGGTCAAAAATAAAAACTTCACATTGCATTTTGGGAATGAGGACATGCAAATGAGCCCACTATACTTGTTATTGTATATTTTAACATTTTAAGTAGTAAACAAGTTTTGTAACTGGTTTTATACATGGTAATATACTAAAATGTATGATTTTGCTCAAATATAATTACATTTGGTAACTTTCTTTTTATTAACTTTGTTTTAATGGTACAATACATTAAACACTATAGTATACCCACAAGTCTGTCATGTCAGTTTCTGCTATGCCTTTCAATCTAAAGGCTTTGTTTTCTATTCTGAGCTGGTTCTGGTGCTACTTCTGTAGTTAGTGTCCTTATAAAATAATTAGCTTTCCATTAGTCCAGTTTAAGCTGCCACTTTCACATTGTGCATACAGAAACTTTGTCTACATTCAAAATCTCCTCCCACCATAGCAGAAATTAAAACAGTAGATTCCATGGCGGTATCAATGAGAAGTTGCAATTAGAAAATAGATTATCGGTTGATAATACTGATTAATACCTGTCCATTTCTGAACCTCTTGCTGCCTGGTGAATGCAATGTTAGGTGCAGTTCCAGAGTTTAATTTCTGTTCAGATGATAGCTTCCATGGACACAGAACAAAAACAGTGAAGCAAATATAAATCCTAACAGACATGTAGGAAAAACAATGCTGGCATTCTTTAAAATTATAGTTCTGTAGTTAATAAATGATACCATCTGGTTTTCAAGCAGTCCTGCTTGCTAAAACATATTTATGTCACCCACTTTAGTTTATTAGACCATATGTGGGGCAAGCCTACTTCGATTTTCATTGTATTTTAATATAGACACCTAGATTTGCTAAACCGTGCAGTGGCTGGTGTTGGCTGCCTCTGCCATGCTTAGTAAATTTACCATAGTGTTTACATTATATGTGAATTTATTTAATTTATCAGGTTTTAAGTGTATTATGTAAACTTACGTCAGTCTTTGAACATAGTTTGAATTTAAACTAGAATGAATTTACCCTTTTTTTTTAGTGTAATGTTTGAACGTACCTTAGTTTTTGAGCATACGCATATTTGGTGGAATATGTGAATATACCATAGTTTGTTAAATTAATGTTTAAATTTACCCCAGTTTTTGAATGTGTGATTTTACCCAATGTTTTTAGTGTAGTATATGAAATTCACGAAATGTTGTGTGTAATATTTGAATGTTCCCCAGTTTTTGACCATGATATGTAAATGTACCAGTTTTTGAGCATAATATTTGAACTGACCTCCATTTTTTTATTGTAAAATGTCATTGTACCAATTTTTGAGCATATGTGAAGTTATCTCAGTTTTCTAACGTAATATGTGAATATGCCATAGTTTTTGAGATTAATAAGTGAATTTACCACATTTGTTAGTGTAATATAGTAACTAACCCAAGCTTTTCATCATAATAAGGGATTGTTACTTGTTTTACTTCTTGAAAAAATCTTCCATGCTAAGTATGCATTTGAGGATGAGACAATATACGTAGATGTTTGGGTTAATTACAGTTTAATATATACATATACTGTTGTCTGGCCAATATATTGCCAACCATATAGGACAAAAACTGAGTGTTACCTAGGAAGTTATTATTTTCATATTCCTCTTTTCAAGGTCATTGGTAGTTTAGGAAAAACATCTGTATCAAGGAAATAAATATTAAAACATATTAACAACATTAGCAGTCATATAAGCCATGAGAACAAAAGCATTTTAGAGAAAATCATATTTTTTTTAAGTTTCAGTTCATGCATATATAGTTCTTTCCTATCTGTCTTTAAGACTTACTGCTACATTGGAAGCTGATGGTGTGTGCTTATTTATCATTGGACTAAGTGGCAGGGGAGGAAGGAAAGGGGATAGGGTGAGAGTTTTGTTATATCATTGGAGCTTTTGATATTTGGCACCAGCAACATTCCCCTCCATATGTCCAGAAGCAGGTAATTGCAAGTATAGCTGCAAACCATGCTTCTGCAGAAATATAAAAGCCCCTTTTACAAATGCAAGGATGCCACAAGGGACCAGCAAGTACATCACATTTATTTGTTCTATTTAAAAATGAGCTATATGATATTTCTCTGTCTAATCATGTGATTAGACTCATCATTTTCAAACATATATATTTGCATCATACAGTAGCCTTTTAAAGGCAAGCTCTAGTCCCAATTTTTCCATTATGCATTGAAAGCATGTTTTCACTAAAAACCATAGTGAAATAAACCATTAGTCACCATGGCTTTGCTAGATGCGTATTTAAAATCATGTCAATAGATTTTGTGATTATACTGTAGATTCCCAAGGCTTTCTCCCATTTGTTATCATTTCACTTCAAATCAAACAAATCCCCTGCCTCATTTAGGTTTTCTAAAATATTGGCAATATTTCACCCCCACAAAATCTTTATGATTTCATGATGGAAAATGTAGGGATATAAGATACTGTCACATGCTTTGGGTCTAATTTTGAAATTGGGATGATGAAGAGGTGCAGCCCAATTCTGTATATTTATTCTTTGAAAATATTGCTTGGTTTGTAAATAAAAAGGCAAAGTTACAGGGTAAACCATAACACCATCACTCTTTGACCAGTGAAGAGCTTATTTGGGCTTGAGGTCAGTTAATTACAAAGTGATCCATAATGAGACATCTGTGTTGACGCTCTACAAACACCAGCTCTGGGCTCAGACAATGGCTTCACTCCTCTACCATAAACTATTGGCCATCAGCATGTTTATCATATATACAATGACATGGAAAAGGATTGACATCTAGTTAATTAAGAGCGTAAACCATTCTGCAAAGCTGTATGTATTGACCTTAATATGTATACAGAGAGAACAGAAGGGAGCAGTGATAGGATAGGATGCAACAGCATTCAGCAGGCATGTGTCTTCCAGAAATACAAAAGGTCATGATTTGAAGTTGGGAGGTGAAAGATTAAGGGTTAATATGAGAAAGAACTCTTTACAGAAATTATTATACTTTATTTTATTAAGTTTGTCCCTGTATGGGTCTGCCCACTGCAGCCTATGCAGACACAGACTCCGTAGGGTTGGATGTGCAGTGTAATGGTCTAGCCTATCAGGGACCATGTCTCAGCATGTTGCTGAGAGATCCATCTAATCTACCCATGTCTAAAAATAATAAGCTAAACAATTTATTTCCTGCACAGGTTTCCCAGAAATACAGTCATTGTACTACACTCTGGGAAACTGTTCAGGGACATGCAAACGAGACTACAATGCATCTCATTCATCCAAAAGCCACTTTATACATTGCACCTTTTAAGCATGCTCCAAGGGTCTCCAAGCACCATCGACCCTAGGGCTACATGAGTCCAGAGGACATTGCTGAGGGTCTCATTTGGCCCAGAGGGCAATGCTGGAGGTCCTCTTGAGGGCAATGCTGGAGGTCCTCTTGGGCACCTCAGACCTAGCTGGGGGTCTTCGTGGGCCTAGCTGGGGTCTCCATGGGTGACACAGACCTCGCTGAGGGTCTCATTGGCATCCACAAGCAATTTTAGACATCTAAATGTGAACACAAATGTACTATTTATTTACTATGCTTGCATGGCCCATCAAGACCCCCACAGATCAGCACTAGGCTTGCTTTTAAAAGGTATATACAAATGTATATAGCACAGAAAATGCATAGGACATTTGTAATCCCATTTTGTCTAAAAATAAGTTTAAAAATGTATTTCCTGTTCAGGTTTCCCAGAAATACAGTCATTGTACTGCACTCTGGGAACCTTGGCGGGAACATGCAAACAAGCCTAAAATGCATCTCACTCTTAAATCCAAAAGCCACTTTACACGTGGCACCTTTTTAAGCATGCTCCAAGGGTCTGCAAGGGCCGACATCCATAGCTGGGAAGATACATGGGTCCAGCAGGCATTGCTGAGGGTTTCGTTTGGTCCCGTGGGAAATGCTGAAGGTCCTCCTAGGCACCTCAGGCCTAGCTGGGGGTCTTCATGGGCCATGCAGGCCTAGCTGGGGTCTCCATGGACCACACAGACATTGCTAGGGGTCTACTTGGCACCCGCGGGCAATGCTGGGTGTCTTCTTGGATCACTTAGGCCTAGCTTGTGGTCTTCATGGACCATGTGGACCTATCTGGGTTCTTCATGGGTCCAGCAGGCATTGCTGGGGTCATCCTTGGCCCCATGGGCATTGCTGGAGGTCTTCCTAGGTCCAATGGGCATAACTGGAAGTCTTCATGGGCCATACAGGGCTATCTGCTTTTTCCATGGGCCAAGCAGGCCTAGTGCTGATCCCTGGGGGTCTGGATGGGGCCCTTGGGCCTAGTGTAAATTCTCAGAGACCTTGATGTGGGAAGTGCAGGAAGATAGGATAAGGATGGGTAGTGAGGCATGCCCTTCTATAATATTTTGTTTTAAATGTAGGAATAAATTCCACTCCGAAGCTCAACTAGTTGGATAAGGTTCCTATCATCGACCCCAAACTAAGAGCCTCTTTCAATTGGCCGAATTTGAGATACAAAGGCCCATAAGTGAGATTGCAGTCAAGTTTGCTATTCAATTGGCGTCTTTTTGCATGCTACGAGTTATGAGCGTGAAAAAATGTCGCTCGCCCAACTCGTAACCTACACCATCCCAGAAGCCTTTGATGTGTCACTTTCGCAGGGCGAAATTCGCAAATTGATATTCAATTGCTCCAATTCCCCGAGCTCGCAAACGTATTCATACTTGTAACCCGCAAATGGAGGAGAAACCCCTACATGTACTCAAGACGACCTGCAAAATACAAAATGCAAACTGCAAAATACAAATGCAATTCCTAGCACTGGAAATGCAAATAAAACAGCAATCCTGCACTGTAAATTACAGGGAATACATTAGAATTAATTGCACAACAGTCTAAAGCCCGCCCAACTGGAGGAAATACGTTTTATTTTTATGTGTCATTTTGGGGTAAATGATCTCGGGTATCAATGAGTTAATACATATCAGGCCACCCATATGGACTAGAACAGTATTGGCATTCATTTTCATAATTCTGTATTTTGCAGTTTTGCAAGTCTGATCGCATATCAGACCCCCGAACCTAATTGATCGACATGTAACCTCCATGTTTTACTGCCCTAATTATGACAATCTCCTTTTCTATTGGCCAATTCGAAATGGGCGTTTACGGGCTCGTTGAATTGATATGGTTCCCGCCCACAACTGCTCCGAACCAGTGCATGGTTTATGGAGCTGGCTTCAGGATCGCAACTCGTGACCCGGAGCAACAGAATAGCCTTGCAAACGGAGAACAACGAAAGCCCGCAACTCGATCGCAAACATGCGGCTGTTTGTGATCGAGTTAAGGGCTTGCAATTGAATGAGGCCCTAAGTTTCCAGCTTCAGCTCTTCTCATTGATTCTGATTTGGAAATGCATTCAGCTGACATTGCTGCAGACCAGAGAGCAGGTTCTAACTTTGTTGATTTTCTATTTTAACAAATGTTCACATGACCCTGGCATGATCCATTTGGCTTTTGTTAAATAAACAGACAGACTACCAACTTTGGGAAAAATATGAGCCACAGCTTTATTAAAGCAACCAATTTATATAACCATAAATTAACATAATTAACATTCTTACACAATTTCTTTAATTAACGTTCCGGAGGAGGAGTCCGGCCAGGTCAGTAACCTCACGCTCTGGGCCCGTGCCCAGAGCCCTCCAATGCTTTTCCAAAGCACGCCCATGAGGCAGGGCAACGCCCACTTAAGCCCGTGGGCCAGGCAACTCATTTCCCGCCACTGAGCAGACGAGGGACCCCTCTTGAATCTGGGACCCCCCCCCCTTGTCGATCAATAAAGCTAAGGCCCGTCTTGCGCCCTCCTTAAGCTCCAAAGTTAGAAGTTCTAGACCTATATCCGTTAAGTGAGCCTTATCGGGACAAACAAATTTATCGGCATCTGCGCCTTCGAATTCTTGATGCCTAATGGTAATAAAACCCAAGTTTCGAATGAAACTAGCCATCTGTTTGTTGATCTTCTGTCTAGCCCTATCAACTGAAACCGGATCCTAAGCGTTCCACCATGATCGTCTCTTGATCATTTCGGACCACACTATAAACAAGCCTGGAAATTGATCTAACCAAAACTCAACATCTCTCTTCATAACTTTTAACATCTTTTTCATAGGCACGACCCCCATGTCGTTGCCCCCAGCATGTACAATCAATAGATGAGGTCTATCGTGTTGATGGGCAGTGCTCTCCAACAGGCCATTAACCTGTGTCTCAAGCCTCGGAACCCAAGCCATCATACCTGTAGGTCCGTCTCCGGTATGCCCAGTTGGACGTTGTTTCCAGTGACTGAGGCCAACCAGTGGGCCCAATACATGTAAGAATGGCTGACGATCTACAGCTGTCTCTTTTCTGCAACACACAAAAAGTCAATTTTAAATGACCCGTCCAGTCGCACATAGGACCGAAAACGTTGTGACTTCCATCTCCCAATCCTTTTGACCATGTTTTCCGGTAAGCCTATTCTCGCCACCTCCGTGAGACGAGTGAGTTCCGAAGTCCGCTGGGTCCATACCCACACTTTGTACAGGACTACCTCCTTCCCCTTTCCACCTTGGTCCGTTTTTGATCTCCTTAACCACACCGACAACCTGTCACCTTCCAGACAGGTGTCCTTTGCTTGCAGCCCTCCCAAACCGTACCTGTTTGCCAAGACCAGTTCCCCTATCCTGAACGCTCCAAAGAACGCAAGGGTAAAGGCCGCATGGAAAAGCAGGGATTCAAAAGAGTCCCTGAATAGCGTACCCAACGCCTCCTCCAGGCGCAACAGCAGTGCAAATGTGATTGGACGCCTCCTGTCCATCCTCCGTTCACCCATAAATATTCATTTCACCACTCGGCGAACCACTAATTCCTTTGTTAGGTCCTTCTGGCTTGCCAGTTTGAACATGAAGGCCAACAATGTTAATTGCTGACCCACCGCGGCCCTGGAATCGCCTCTTTCTGCGCACCACATCAGAAACCATAGCAGGACCCCCACCAACTTCTCTTCAGATGACATGCCTCCTGCGGCATCCATCAAATAACTCCATTCATTCCAGACTCTCAGGTAGGCTGACCATGTCCTTGGCTCCAACAACTGCCTGACGTACCTGGCTACTCGGCTGCTCCAAGTTCCCAAAGTTCCATAGGGATGATCTCGCCTTCCTCCTTTGCCAACAGGGCCATGGTTCGGAAACCGGGCTTCCTGGAACCGAGAAAGGTCATCAACTACCCCGATGCTGAAATCTGGAACATGTTCTGCTCTCATCCATATATTCGAGCAATGGCAGTTCTTTTAGGTTTCTGAGCCTTGAATCGAGAGGCGAGAAGCGAGAGGGTGCACAGGAATGTAAACCCTTCCCGGAAACCCTCCCGGAGCAGGGCGGCAGCCCCTGCCTTTCCCGGCAACCTACCGTAGCATTCTAGCCATGGCAGCATTGCGTCCAACCGTATGGGTGTCCGTCCCTAAAAAAGGCTCTCCTGCTCGGACCCCCTCCTTCGCTCTATTGCACCTTGTGAGAGCATGCTCGCCACAGCAGTTCGAGCAGGCGTGTTTAAATCTGCAGTTCGGTGCCCACTTGCAGCTGCCTTCGTTGAAGGAGTGGCATATCCCACGGCCTGGGTTCCCATGAAAGGGCGGCATCGGAGTCATTATGTTTAGCCAGTATGCAACTGCCTTATCTCTCCACGCCATCGACGGTCTTGAAGATATGTACTGGCGGAATTCTTCATCATACCGCCACCACGCCATCCCTCCATAGGTCCGATACGCGTTTCTATTTTCTTCTAAGTATACAAACAAGCCCAATCCCTGTTCCAGGTGTCTATCCACCATTACGCAGGCCATTATTGCAAATGCCTGTAGACAGTTGTCAAAAGTCCTCGGGAAACGCCTATGGGGAGATCTCCTTTCCTCCCCTTCCCTAGGAAACCCCTCTTGTGAATCCGACAATCGAGATATGGGCAACAAATAAAACAATTCTATGAATTCCCTGCGCCAGATTTTTTCTTTGATTTCTAGAGGTAAGTGTGCCCCTAAGTTATCCTGACCGCACACGATCGACTGACTCATGGCCGTATCCAACACTCTCCTCTCGCTAACCTGTTGAGAAACTCCCCCAGCTGGAGCTATTGCTCTCCCCGGGCTCGCTGGGCGGGATTGTGAAACTACCGACCTCGCCACTGTGGTGTACCGGCCTCGTGGGGCGAGATGGTTCCGATCACGCTTTTCTGGCCAAACCGCCTATCCACACTCCTCGTCGGAAACGGCTTTGTTGTGAGTCTTCATAAGGGATTTTAGGGAGGTCAACAATAGAGACGCCCTGGGAGATGTCCCCCTCCATCTGCCTGTAGCCCCCCCCCCACCCCCCGGAAATCCTGGTTCTCTCACCTGACTCTCCCCATCAGGGAGTAGCTGCCAGCCCAGGAAGGACTTGCTGATCCTTGCGAACAGGGTTCCGTGCCCGTCCCGTTCGCAGAGAGCCCCCTTCCCCACCTCTCGAGCAGGTGCAGCTGCAGCCGCACGATCTTCCAAAAAAATATCAAAGGACTGTACCTGTTCGTCGACTTCCGGACCCTTTGAGCCCCGGGGCTGAGCAGGGGTGTTGTAGGTCTGCTGCAGGCCTTGGGGCAAGTCACTGGGTGGTGGCCGGACGGCTAGGCCCTCGCCCGTGCCTCCGTTGGCACTGCCTTCTCTGCGGTGGGGGGAATAAGCTCTTGGCTCTCAAACAACCTATCTGTGGCCCCCACACTCTCCATGGCCCTATTGCCCAAATCCAGGCTGGTACACTGCTCCGTGGGACTAATGGGCCTATCTAGGCTAAAGGGATCACCCACTGGGCCCAGGTCACAGTGTTAGCACCCTCCCAACTTAAGTCCCTTGGGTCCATCCTATCCTGGACCCACCTAACTCCATGGCTTAAAGCCCCCAGGGTCCATGCCAAAACACAACACACAACAAGCACAACTGAGGGGGCATGAGCACTAACTTAGAGGGGCACAAACACAAACTGCAAGACACACACACAAACACAAGCAGGGAAACTATTAGATGGGTATACAGTAGAATATGGGTACTGTGTACATACACTGGAGCACAGCGTGAGCTGCTTATCTGGGCAATGGTCGGCTCAGAGTGAGGGAAAAGCCAGCGAACTGGGCGTAAATCCCTCCCCCTAATTCCTGGCCAATCAGGAGCGCCCAGGCTCCGCCTGGCCACGCTGCACTGCGACAGACTCAGCGTGCCTGGGCTGCCTCCGCGGCAGCCATATGCTCTGGTCTGGGACTGCCTCATCATCATGTGTAAAAAACACACACAATGTAGCTAGCCACTATAAGTAAATAAATGTTGCAGTAACAGATAGTTTGTGCTCAGACTGAAGAGGTCCATAGTGATATTTAAAGTGACAAGTGAAATAAATAAATCATAAAAAATAAATACATATACTGTATATTATATTGATGGAAAGGGTAAGGTGCCAGGTGAAAGACCATATAAAGAAACAAATCTGTAAAATAAAGAAAAAACATGTGTTTAAAGGTAAGCCAGTCCATATTTTGGGTAGGCAGTTGCCCATTTGCCAAAATGCACACATTGTTCCTGCCTTCAGAGCTTGATAGACTTTTCAAGATGCTAGTTGTAATGGTATTTATAAAACCAAGCTCATTGGTCATGGTAGATACATGTAAGAGCAGCGGCCATCTTGTACAATATATGTCTTCTTGCTTCCATTTTAGGATTCTCTTACCATTCTCTATGTTTGCCATATGGCTGACCAGCCGGAGGCTGCACAGCTCCATACTGTACAGATCTCACATGGTCTTACCCAGAATAACATATTGATGGATTCACAATTGTGTAAAAAAGAAACAGGCTCATGTATATTTCCTGTCACAGGGCTCCATTTTCCCATCATTTGGATGTTTTGCATTCTTCCTTTCAAGAGTGCTCCTAATAACAGACGCACATCCTGCAGGCCTGTCATCTGCTTTTTTGGCCTAACCAAAGATCTGGAAAATGAAGAGAAAGAGCAGGCAGCTTCCCGTGAAGGGTGTCAGGTCTGTCAGGGTGTATATTAGTCTTGTTACAGACCATTCATCATACACATGGACTCCTGGGAGTATCATGCTCTTCCTGTACATTGTATAGTGCAAAGTTCATAGGGATGTTACAAGCTTAACCCAATCACGAAGAGACTTCAGGCAACGTAACACCCAGACCAGGAGCTTACAATCTAATTTATATTGTCCAGGGTAAAGAGAGATTAATGGCTCTGGAATCTAACATGGATTTACTCTGTGTTCACAGAGAAAGGACCATTATATGATAAAAAAATATATATATATTTGAAAAATGTGAGGATATTCATGGAAAAACTTATAAAGCTAGTTTTAAATTAGAAAAACAAATTATTTTTATTCCGTTATTTGTCCCTAGAGGCATCCATGTCCCTAGAGGTATCCATATATCGAAGGACTTTGAGTCAAGGGAGCGTTTATATTTCTGCAGGGGCAAGACTTAGAGCCAAATTAAATTTCCCTAATGTGTAAAACCGCAGCTCCTAACGTAGCCCACAAGACTTGCGGCCTCGTAAAGCAGCCCGCCGACGACTTGCGGGGTAGGAGCGAGAAAACCCAACGGGACGTGAGAATTTGACTTACGAGGCCGCAAATCCTTTGTTCTCTCAAGACCACGACTGTTACATTTCCAATTGCGCTATCAAATTGCAACAAAATCACTGTCGTTCAAGCCTATAGCCCGCAGATGGAGCCAAGAAGCCAACAGGTACTAGAGAGTACACGCAAGGGGGGTAAAGTCCAATCTGTAGCACTGTAAATGCAAATATACACACACTACTATACTCATAATAATAGGGAAAGTGATGTTAGGTATTAGAATTATTAGCACAACATTCTCAGGCTCAAAAATCGGCAATATAAAATACTTAATTTTCACTTTTATTTCCGTGTTATATCGATCCCGGCAATTAAAGTGTTAATATATATAATGGAACTCACATGTAATAGAATATGACATTTACGGCTTTATCAATATTGCATCATTTCTGGGATGTGGGTCCGATCGTAACTCGGAATTGAAACCCGTAAGACTTCTTCCATTTTTCAGTGACAGAATTCTGACGATCTTTGTTGCCATTGGCTCCATCTAAACCCGTAATTTTTTTGACTAACTGATTACGTTCACGGGCGCGCAACCAACTGGTTTACAGGTTTAAGACCCTTAGATTGTAAGTTTGCGAGTTTTCAATCTTGTGTTAGTGCCTTGGAAACAAGCTCTATGTACATTTGATTTTATGCTCAAAAACAGGGCCCTCCATTCTTTACAAGGTGTTTAATTTGTTTTCTGCTATGTACTCAACCCCTGTACAGCGCTACGGAATATGTTGGCGCGATATAAATAAAGATAATAATAATAATAATAATAATAATAAAACGCAAGCCTGTAGCTCGCTCCCTGCTCTAATTTAATAGCGCCGTAAATCAGCAAAATTTTAAGACCGTCTCACGTTGCACATAATGTAATTTAATGTGGCTCTTAGTCTTTATTGTGATTTCTTTCTTCTTGAGCATGTGCAAAGGAAGGGGGGGGGGTCATATACTTAAAGATCCAACAATATAACACCCCTTCCTCTCTCCCTTTTCTTTTCTACTACACCTCTCCCTCTACTAATAGATAAGATAAACACATCCCTCCGGCTCCACGCTACCACAAACTTAAGAAGCCAGACAAAGTAAAACTTTCCATATACAGAGTCTTTAAAAAATTTAATTTTCTTTAAAAATGTTGATATCCATGGCTGCTCATGTTCGACTTGTTACAGACTTCACAAATATGTGAAGTGTTTTCCTAAACTACCCAGATCAGATCCTTTAACACAGCTACACGCTGTACCAGAACAAGTATATTATTGATGTAAAGTAATGTTCCCAATAAAATGACAGTGTTAGCTTTTAAAGCACTTAAAGTTCCCAATTACTTTGAGATTATTTCCAGTTTAGCTGTACCAGCTGATATATCAAGACTATAAGAAGAAAGGGTTATAATTTCTCAGGTCCCGAAGGGCCCATAAACTACAAGCTCCCGCTACATATTAATATACTCTTTTACACACAGTAATACATTTCAGCTTTTTTTTATCCTCAGGGGTTCGTATAGCTGGAAAACATAAAGGAAAAGCCTTTTTTTTTTGTTTCTGCAAAAAAAATCTATGAGTATCTGCAGAGCGATTGTGATTTTTGGTTCTTTTCAAACCCACAGACATTAAAAAAAACACAGTAGGGCAACTGGTAGAATAAGTGGGCTTATAAAATAATATAATATAAATACATTTTTAAAACGGAAAGCAGTTTTATTACCCAGTTTTCAATGCTTTGTTTGATAATGTGTCATATTTAAAAAAAATATTGAAAGTTAAAACTAAATTACAGCTGATACTGCATATCTTGCTTATAATTGTGGGCAATGCTTTAACTCCTTTTCAGCATATAGCTTTCGCCTAACCAGGACTGAAGTATACTCTAATCCAGCCGCTGGCGTCCCATTCTCTCTCTCCCGGTTTCGCCAAACGCTAGACTCTATTTAAGGACACAGCATGCACGTGACTCCCGGCTATTGCTTCTGGCAGCTCGGATTAATATGTCAGATGATATAACGCACGTTGTTGAAAGGGATTTTTGACCCTGTCAGCACCCTTCGCATTCCCGGACCCAGCTGCGGTTTACATTGATTGGAAGGAACAGTATTAATTTGGCCATTGAGATACAGTGCTAAACAAATTATTACATCGTACACCAAACATAAATATTAACACTTGGTACAATAGATCATTTTGAATTACTCCAGTGGAGTAAAAAATAGACTATACCCACATATGTTAGAATAATATACACAATAAAAATAAAATACTGCTGATGTTGCAACTTGGGAGAAAGGGACTGGCTAGGCACTTTCTTTTGTTTTATATAAAGCTTTTAGGTGACTTAATTAATTGTATCCTTTTTAATATATTTCTTAGACATTTACACTTTACACTTTTAGGAAGGCCCAGAGTAACAGTTGCTCACCTCCTGGATCCTTCTCCTGTCTTCCAATTCTCTCTCATGTATGGTCACCATGATTCACAGCTGTGACTTTAGGCCATGACCACATTTGTATAAAAGCTATGTAATGCAGCTGGCATAAGCTTAAAGGAAGCCATGTTTAAAATGGTTATGGATAGAAGAATGAAGCATTTGTGGGCACATTTGCATGTCCCTGCTCAGCTTCCCAGAGCGCAGTGTAATAACTGTATTTCTCGGAATTCTGAGCTGGAAGTAGGTTTTTTAACTTATTTTAGACATTCAAATGTGAACACAGATATACTATTTATTTACTGTACTACTGTACGGTGGAGGGCTTCTGTTGCTCTTTTGCCCACCATATATTACATGACTGTTGTGGTGAACTATATATATATACAATGTTGGTCACGCTTTGCAAGCCGTCAAGTGTGCAGGACTTAGGTAAACCGTTTGTGGCCCATAGGGTCGCAAAGGTGAGCCTCGCAAAGCGAGGGGAGCTGTCGACTGTGCAGGACTCCAAAGGTGCTCATTGCACTGCGACCCTCGCAAAGCACGCAGGGCTCATGACCCGTAGGACTTAGGATCAAAACCCGCACATACACTCGCAAAAATCCGACTTTAGCGGCCGATTCACAGAACTGGAAATACCTAAAAAAAACAACAAATATGCCTCAAATTCACTTACACACTCACATACAGCACAGGGGGAGAGCCAGGAAGCCTGTGAGTGAGTTTATGAGCTCATTTAAGGCATATTTGTCGTTTTTTTACCATCGAAATTCACCTAAGCGAGAAAAAAAACAACAAAAACGAGGCCAAAGGACAGAAAACTAGCGCAAAGGACGGAAAACTACCCAGAAGGACGTAAAAACGAGCCATAACCAGTAATACTTAACGAAAGCCAGTAACACCATCCAAGCCACTAACATTTAACACAAGGTAGTAACACTTAACCCAACCCAGTAATACTTAACCCAAGGCACTAACACAACCAAAGACACTAACACTTTAGTGTGAGACTTTTAAAACACACAGGAGGAGAGGCTTGCAATGAGCACTGAAGGAAGCTCTTACATCAGACAAGATGGAACATAGCATTATAAAAACGAATCTTTGAAAGTTTCACATTACGCAGCTGCTAATGTTTTTAGTTTATTACATACTATATACACGTTTTAGGTTTTTATTAAAAATACAGTGGTCCTTTAAAACATTGTTAAAGATTATTTTCAGTATAAATGGTTTCCAGCTTGTCATTACCCAGGCATGATCCATTTGGGCTACCCCTTTTGAATAAGAGACACAACAATGGAAATGGGAGAAAACGGGCCACAGCTTTTATTATTTACATTATAACATAATAACCATCCTTCACAATATCTTGCCGTATTTGGAGAAGGAGCCCAGCCATGGCCAGTTACCTCACGCCTTGGGCCCGTACCCAAGGCCCCAAAGCTTAACTTTAAGCACGCCCATTTAGTCCAGTGGGCCGGGCGACTCAACTCCCGCCAACACCTGGGATAGAAACAACCACATCATACAGGCCACTGTCTCCAACATTCTTGTATATTTTAACGTAAAATGATTCTTTTTCATTTTAATATATTCTCTTCCTTCTTTTTTTTTTTTATTAAACTTAATTCCAACATGATTTCTCCTAACCAACTAAAGGGATGGGAGGGCAGGACTCCTTCTGCAGGCCCTGCAGTGACTGCAGAAGCTCGCAAAATGGGCGGAAGTCATGCTCCTGACGCCATTGCAATGACGCAACGACACCCCAGGCGGCTTGGCAAGCTTCTGCGACGCCCGTTACCCAGGCATGATCCATTTGGGCTACCCCTTTTGAATAAGAGACAGGACAATGGATATGGAAAAAAAAACGGGCCACAGCTTTTATTATTTACATTATAACATAATAACCATCATTCACAATATCTTGCCGTATTCGGAGGAGAAGCCCAGCCATGGCCAGTTACCTCACGCCTTGGGCCCGTACTCTATGCCCCAATGCTTGACCTTAAGCACGCCCGTGAGGTATGGCAACGCCCACTTAGTCCAGTGGGCCGAGCGACTCAACTCCCGCCACAGAGCAGGCAATTGAAGCCTCCTGCGCCGACGACCCCCCCCCCCTTCAAAAAAAGACAGAACCCGCTTAACTCCCTCCTTAAATTCTAGCATTAGGAGCTCAAGGCCAATTTATGTAAGGAGTAATTTATCAGAGCTGAAGGACTCATCCGACGCTTCCGAATCAAATTACTTGTATCTGATGGCCACACCAACATGCCTACGTACAAAGCTCGCCATCTATTTTTTAATCTTTTGTCGAGCCCTCTCCAACAACTCTGGATCCCTTTCGTTCCTCCAAGCTCGCCTGTTTATTATTTTGGACCATATGATGACACAAACAGGGAACTGCTTTACCCATTTTTCTACGTCCCATTGCATCATCTTAAGCATGCCCCGCATAGGTACTGTTCCCAAATCGTTGCCTGCCACATGGATTAGCAACAAACTTGGTCTTCCATGACGCAGTGCATACTCGTCCAGCATTACCCTTGCCTTGGACCAACGCATCCCCCGAATCCCGAACCATCTCACGTGCAAGTCCGTAACCGGCTAACCGGTGGGCCCAGTACATGTAAGAATGGCCCACGATCCATAGTTGCTTCTTTTCCCCGCAGCATCTGGCAGCTCTAGCCTCGCCGCTTCCATAGCCGCTCCTATACAAAACTCTGCTTCGTATAGCCCCAAACTCTGAAGGGCACCCTTCAATACCTTCTCGAATTTATACCGTAAAAGCGCCGTTCCATCACCATGGATGAGCAGCGAACACCGTCCCACCGGTCGCTGTATTAAATACTGCCGTGCACATTCATATGGGCAACACACCGTGCCAACCTTGTTTAGCACCACTTCTCTTCCTCTACCTGCCTGGTCTGTTTTTGACCGGCTCAACCACAGTACTAATCTGTCTTCCCTCATACAGGTGTCCGTCCATTGCAGACCCCCCCGAGCCATGTCTGTTGTTTGCAACCAACTCCCCTATCCTAAAAGCTCCAAAGAACGCCAGGGGAAAGGACATACGGAATAGCAGAGATCAAAGTTTTTTTTTCTTCAAATTTCATCCAATGCTTGCGCCAGCCACAACAACAACAAAAAAGTGATTGGCCGTCTCGGATCCTGTCTATGTTTGCCATTGAACATCCCTCGTATTTCCTGCAGAACCAAAAACTCCTTAGTGAGGTCTCTTTGCCCAGCCAGCTTAAACCTAAAAGCCAATGCCATTTTCTACTCCTGGGACATGCTTAGCCAGGAACCAAATGTTCCGGCGCAAACAACTAAGCACCAAGTGCCTAACCAAATGCACCATTGGAATGGAATCCGCCGTCAAACTATTCACTATTTGCACTACTGACAGTGTCTGTCTGTGTAAAATATAACCCAGCGGTCACTGAATTCTGTACCCCAAAGGTGAATAGCTACCACTATTGGAAATAATTTTAAAAAAGTAAGGTTCCTAGTAAGGCCGGCTGCTTCCCATTCTCGCAGCCACGACTCGGCACTTGCCTCTGAAGTATGCACTAAAGCCCCAGCTGCATCGATGTACAGTTCCAGCTCTGGGCTGGTGACTCTACTGGATTGTATAAGTGTAGAACTGTTAAACTCTGCCAGGAAAACCCTCCAAACCATTGCATCGTCCTGTATGGTGCTTGTGACCTTTAAAAAATGGTGCGCCCGCATTATGCCCGCCGTCGCTAGAGACATTCTCCTGCAGAAAATCCACCCCATGGGGATGATCTTACAGGCAAAATTTAACTTCCCTACTATGGACTGCATTCACTTAAGCTAAACTTTTTTGGCTCCTTCCGGGGCTCATCAAGCAAATCCGTAACCTTTTCCTGAGAAGACTGCATTCCATTTTTTCAGAATCAATCTGAATCCCTAAGAAAGTCAACTTTTTGGGGGGCCTTCGGTCTTACTATGATCCAAAGATACACCAAACTCCCGGCACAACCTGGTGAACCTATCCAGAAAGAAATCGCAAATATTGCTTGCTCCCGGACCCATGAAGAGAAAGTCATCTAAATAGTGCATGGTGCTACAGTATCCGGTCTCCGTTCTCGATACACACTGTAAAAAGCTACTCAAAGTAGGCGCACGAAATGAAGCAACCCATCGGCAGGCACAAGTCCACGAAGTAGCCACCCTCGATGAAACATCACAACTGTCTGTGACTCTCAGGATATACCGGCAATAGCCGGAAAGCCGATTCAACATCTGCTTTGGCCATAAGGGCTCCGTGCCCCGCAATATGTACCATTTCAGTTGCCCTATTAAAAGAGGCGTAGGCAACCGCCGAGCACTCTTTTGGAATGCCGTTGTTAACAGACCCGCCTTTTGCATGCGACAGGTGCCGAATTAGTCCGAACTTGCCCTTTTCCTTCTTTGGGATAATTCCCAAAGGGGAAATGACCAAGTCCCTCATAGGAGGGTCCTTAAAGGGGCCAGCCATGTTGCCCAAGCTCACCTCGCCTCTGATTTTTTCTAATGCCACGCCCGGGAATTCGTACACCGAATGCAAGTTAACTGCTCAACCTCCGCTCGGCCCGAGCTCACATGGGATATGGAAGCCATCTCGGAAAACCTTTTCCAAGAGATCAGCCATTCCCTTTTTTCCCGTCACACTACCAAAGCGTTTTAGCCATGGCAGCATTGCGGCCACCCGTATTGGCGTCTTTGCCTTTGGTAGAGGGCTCACCTGCTCTTGCGCCCTTTTTCTGTCTGGCACATTTTGAGAGGGGATGTTCGCCCCCACAATTTGAGCACACGTGTTTGAATCAACAATTCGGGGCCCACTTACAGATCCCTTTGTTGAAAGCGTAGCACGCTTTGAATCCCATCGCCGCTGTGGAAGTGTAACTTCTCGCTCCACCGACGGAGCTCCGAAAGGGCGTCATGACTCGCATTGGGGTCATGATATTCAGCCAGTACGCCACCGTCTTATATTTTCAAGCCATCGCTGGCCTAGACGCCATGTACTGGCGGAATTCCTCATCGTACCGCCACCGTGCTAAGCCCCGGAACGTCTTGTCAGCATTCCTGATCTCCTCGAGATATACGAAGAGACCCGAACACTGTTCGGGGTGGTGTTCCCCTAATACACAGGCCATAATGGAGATGGCCTGCAGCCATGTATCAAACGCACGCGGCAATCTTCTATAGGCTTTGCGCCGGTCCTCAACGTCTCTAGACCCTCTTTCGCTGAATTCTGATTGACGTGACACAGGTAGTAAGGAGTAGAGTTCAATAAACTCCCTCCTTCAGATCTTTTCCTTTACTTCCGGGGGCAAATGTGCCCCCAAGTTATCCAGGGCACAAAGAACTATGGGTCTCGGAGCCCCATCTGACGCTCTAACGGCCTCCCCGGTCACCTCCTTAACTGCTGGATTAACTAGCCCTGGTGTCGAGCATGTGAACATTGTCAGGGGAGACCCTATCTGAGGCGATTACCTCAAGGTAGTTTTTTTCACCCACACACTTATTATTACTTTTATTTGTAACACGCCAACATATTCTGTAGCACTATACAGGGGAAAAGAACGAGGAAAAATATAATTTTAACAAACTGCAAAAAATGGAGGGCCCTGTTTTGAGCTTAGAATCTTTGTAGAAATTGTTTTTTTCCAAAAGCACTCTACAAGATTGAAAACTCTCTACTTACAATGTAAAGGGTATGGAAAAGGCAGATAAGAAATAGCAAGGGTCAGGAAGAAAGTGAAGATTCATTAGGTAGGAGGGTATGCAAAGTTAGAGTGTTTTTTTTTCATATAGTAGGAAAAGGAAAGCATCTGAGAAAGTAATTTGGTAAGTGATTCTAGTATGTACCGTATTGGTCCGAATATAATCCGCACATTTTTTCCGATTTTTGAGCTTGCGAGTTACAGGTGCGACTTTCACGACCGTAAAAAAAATCATTGCCGAATTGCGAACTTTGCTTGTTAGGTGTGCGGTTTCTATTCGCGAACGCAAAATGACTGCCAATTTGCACGATTGCGAGTTAAGGGTGACGATTTTCGTGCTTGAGACTGCGGTATTGAATAGCGATTTACGGTTTTAGTGATTCTAACATCCTGTAAAGCCTGTAACCTGCAAAAAAAGCTACAGTGCTTATTAGAAAGCCTGTTTCTTGCAATGGCTGATCACTTTGAGAGTCTTTTTCTCTCCAATTTTACGGGTGCGGCTTATATTTGAGTACTATCTTTTTTCTATTTTTTCCCCTTGAACTTTACGGGTGCGGCTTATATGCAGGTGCGGCTTATATTCGGACCTATACGGTAATATCTGCCGCTAGTGGTCAGATAGTATAATCTGCGAGTGGGAGGTAAGGGGCCTGTGTTAGGAGGTATGTCCCAAGAAGCCAGCAGAAGAAAGAGAGAGAGGGAGAGGAGGTGGGATTTGGACTTGCAGAAGTGTTTCTACTTATGAGCTTTAGAAGGGGGAGGAGATAGCGAATGGAGGAATGAGAGTAGTTCATGGGAGCATAAAAGAGGAGAGAAGAGCATGGACGGTGAGATGGTTATGTTGGAGACATGATGTGGAAAAGTTGAGAAGAGGAGCTTGAGGAAAATACAGGATGTAATGAGGAAGGAACAGGCATGAGGAAACATTGTGTAGTAGATTAATCAGGTATAGTTAGCAGGTGTTGCTAATTGATCAGCTGTAGGAATTTTGAGTGACTCAATAAAACCAGAGAAACAAGGGGCGGGTGGGTGAGGGCAGGGGGGGGGGGGGGGGGGGAAGTGATTGTAGTTCCAGAGAGAGTAAGAGAGGAGAGACTGAGGCCTATAGGTAGTGGAGAGACTGCAACAGAATATGAGAAGGATGGACAAATGTTATTTCACAGATGGAAGGTTGTTAATGCTGTATTTTTCCTTGTTTTTTATCCCCTGTATTGCGCTACGGAATATGTTGGCACGTTAAAAATAAAAGTTAATAATAATAACAGATAAGAAGTTATAAAACCAGGCTTTGGGGGTGGGGGAGCGAACAAGGTTAGAGGGTTTCAGACAAATGCATAGGTATAGATTTGCTTAGTGAAAGTTTCTATCTCATCAGATATTATATCACAGAAACATTCATACAAATATTGATAATATGACACATAGTACGAGCTGAGATGGCTCTACAGTGTCTTTAGATACCTTCAGCAAAGCTTCAGACAGTGTATTTGATTGTAGTTCCAGAGAGAGTGAGGAGAGACTGGGGCCTATAGGTAGTGGAGAGACTGCAACAGAATATGAGAAGGATGGACAAATGTTATTTCACAGATAGAAGGTTGTTAATGCTGTATTTTTCCTTGTTTTTTTATCCCCTGTATTGCGCTACAGGATATGTTGGCACGTTAGAAATAAAAGTTAATAATAATAATAACAGATAAGAAGCAATAAAACCAGGCTTTGGGGGTGGGGGAGCAGGCAAGGTAATGGGGGTTTCAGACAAATGCATAGGTATAGATTTGCTTAGTGAAAGTTTCTATCTCATCAGATATTATATCACAGAAACATTCATACAAATATTAATAATATTACATATAGTACAAGCTAAGATGGCTCTACAGTGTCTTTAGATACCTTCAGCAAAGCTTCAGACAGTGTATTTGATTGTAGTTCCAGAGAGAGTGAGAGAGGAGAGACTGAGGCCTATAGGTAGTGGAGAGACTTCAGCAAATCTTCAGACAGTGTATTTGATTGTAGTTCCAGAGAGAGTGAGAGAGGAGAGACTAAGGCCTATAGGTAGTGGAGAGGCTTCACTTCTGGCTCCAACCCAAGACCCTAAATCCTGATCGCTAACTTCCTTTTTTTTGCGTAGCCAGTAAGGATTTTAGCGATGCCAGGAAGCCTGCCCCCTGTGTGGGCAGTGCACGCTCACCTGCATCTAGAAGCCTCTGTGAAGAAGTCACCAGCAGAGTGTCCCTGCATCTCTCCTGACACCGGGTAAAGCAACACTGTGTATTACCCAGGCGGCCTAGCAAGCCTCCACGACGCCCCCACGTGACCTGTACAGTAGGGTGAGCGAAACCTATCTACATAGCCGAATCAAACAACTGTGTGCCCTTTTCTTCAGTCCTCTGTGAAATCTTGGGGTAAGCACTTACATAATCCCTGATTGGCTAAAATGTGTTATCAGTCACTTTTCAGCCAATCAGTGCTTTGGAATTCATAAACATATTCTCTAATTAGTTGAAATCAGCCAATCTGACCAAATGCTGGGATTTTCAATGTTTGGGGGCAGGGAAGATGGACAGAATTCATCCCAGGTATCTTAATGTGAAAAACCATAGAACTGTAAGAGAATCACTTTAACATCAATAAATATCCAGTATCCAGTAATCCAGTTGAATCATCACAGTATTACAGTGAATAGTGATACCTTTTTTACTGGACAAACATATTCATAATAAGATGTAGTGCAGTATATATTTCAAATGTACCCACTTTTTCCCATGAGTAGCATTTCATTATTTCCTTCTCAGAACCCCTTTACGCGAGCCGCACATGTAATTTAAGGAAGGCACTACGGAGAAAAACACATTAGAAAGTTGAAGGATTTAAGGGGCTCTTAAGAAAGTTGTCATTGCTGATTTATAGCAACCTTCAGTAAAAATGGCCCACCCAGGACATTCGCCTGGCTGATGTTTTCTGGAGCCTGGACATTAGCAATTTACAGCTCCACCATATGTACCTGTGTGTCTAATAAGACTATCAAAATGTTTGGGTGGCAACATTTTACTAGGTAAATCTTTGGAGAAAGAGGGGTTTAACCCATTTAATGCCAAGATGACCTGTGTGCCTCTTAAGTAGGATCCTAATGAGAGGCTTTTTTTCTACAGCTGATCTGGTTTATAGGGTCATTGGATCTTTTATGGCTTCTGAAAGGTATTTTATGTTTCAGTTTGAAAACCCATATGTGTGTTTTATGGGTGTATATACTGCAATCATTGTTAGGTTTAAGAAGCTCTGGTTACTGAGATAGAGGAAGTCATGTGTGACCTTAGACCTCAAGTCATCTTCACTGGGGCAATAATATACCCGCTTCCTCACCATTATTAACCTTGGAAACATATACGGACAATGCCTGTTATATTTATAGTTCTTAAATGAATTTGTCAGTGCTGTAAAACAGTTATAGATGGCCTATTTCACTTGAGGTGTAGCTATGATGTCTATGAAAGGATATCAGAAAATGAATAGGGCTAATGGAATGTAAGTTATCTAAATTATTTGGATTTTATTTTGTATTGATAGCTACTTTTTAGCCTGTTAATTGAATGTGTTAATTTAACCTGTATTGACATTGAAGCTTAGCCCACGCTAAGCACATTTAAACAAACTAAATCACCAAAACCAACTTACTAATTAAAGCACTCAAAAAAACTCAGTAACTACCATACATACAACTTCAAGCTGACACACACAAACCCAGTTTGTTTCTGCCTAGGCCCAGTGCTAGGGCGGCACATATTCAGGGGGCAGCAGGAAGCCATAAGATGTAGTGCAGTATATTGAAATATATTTGTACACAGAAATGTCTGTTTTTGTATTCAAGTGTACTTGAAACTTTCTGACAATATATATATATATATATATATATATATATATATATATATATATATATACAGTATATATATATATATATATATATATATATATATATATATATATATATGGAAAATGAGAAATTGCAAGTGGAGCATGTGTGGAGCACACAAATCCGAATGGCCTAGGGCAGCATAAAACAAGCTACATGTATTAGGGCCACTGTAGAACAAGAAAAGACACTTGTTTGTAGCAAACTAACAACATTAGCAGTTGTGTAAGCCATGGACATAAAAAAAATTGGGGGAAAAATCTGAATTTTTGGAAAACTCTGTTTATGAGTACAGGAATCCATATTATCTTTTATAAAATATTGAATATGTTAAAAACTTTTCTCTGTGGTCTATATTAAGAAAGGGTAATATCTGTGTATTAGGAAGAGATCAGTTGTATGTGTCTTGTGTTGTCTGGGCAATACAGTGTTAATTTAAAGGTAGTTGTCAGGAGATGAGTGACATGTGTCCTTATGCCTGTATATTGGTTTATCTACTGATGTCTGCCTATTAGAAGAAGATATTTATATTTATTTGCTCTCTGTCTTTCAGGAAAATGTAAGAGGCCTGTGTCCCTCATACCTGTTTACAAAGAGAAGACTATAGAAATAATCAATCTTCTCATGTTTGTGTATTAAGTCATGGTCAGAGGTACAGTGGGGGGGGGGGGGGGGAGTATTTGATCCCCTGCTGATTTTGAACGTTTGTTCACTGACAAAGAAATGATCAGTCTATAATTTTAATGGTCGGTGTATTTTAACAGTGAGAGACAGAATAACAAAAAATACAAACCCCAAGAAAAATGCATGTCCAAAAAAGTTATAAATTGATTTGCAGGTCAATGAGGGAAATAAGTATTTGGCCCCTTCGACTTGGCAATCACAGAGGTCAGACGTTTCTTGTAGTTGGCCATCAGGTTTGCACACATCTCAGGAGGGATTTTGTCCCACTCCTTAGTCATTAAGGTTTCTAGGCTGATGTTTGGCAATTTAAACCTTTAGCTCCCTCCACAGATTTCCGATCAAATTAAGGTCTGGAGACTGGCTAGGCCACTCCAGGACCTTAATGTGCTTCTTCTTGAGTTACTCCTTTTGTTGCCTTGGCTGTCTTTTGGGTCATTGTCATGCTGGAATACCCATCCACGACCCATTTTCAATGCCCTGGCTGAGGGAAAGAGGTTCTCACCCAAGATTTGACGGTACATGGCCCCGTCTATCGTCCCTTTGATGCAGTGCAGTTGTCCTGTCCCCCCCAAAAAAACACCCCCAAAAGAATAATGTTTCTACCTCCATGTTTGAAGGTGGGGATGGTATTCTTGGGGTTATATGCATCATTCCTCCTCCTCCAAACACATCGAGTTGAGTCGATGCCAAAGGGCTCGATTTTGGTCTCATCTGACCACAACACTTCTCCAGTTCTCCTCTGAATCATTCAGATGTCATTGGCCAACTTCAGACGGGCCTGTACATGTGCTTTCTTGAGCAGGGGGGCCTTGCAGGCACTGCAGGATTTCAGTCCTTCACAGCATAGTGTGTTACCAATTGTTTTCTTGGTTAATATGGTCCCAGCAGATCATTAATAAGATCCTCCAGTGTAGTTCTGGGCTGATTCCTCACCGTTCTCATGATGATTGAAACTCCAAGAGGTGAGATCTTGCATGGAGCACCTGACCAAGGGTGACTGGCAGTTATTTTGTGTTTCTTCCATTTGCGAATAATAGCACCAACTGTTGTCACCTTCTCACTAAGCTGTTTGGCGATGGTCTGGTAGCCCATTCCAGCCTTGTGTAGGTCTACAATCTTGTCCCTGACATTCTTGGACAACTCTTTGGTCTTGGCCATGGTGGAGAGTTTGGAATCTGATTGATTGATTGTTTTGGGGGACAGGTGTCTTTTATACAGGTAACGAGCTGAGATTAGGAGCACTTCCTTTAAGAGACAACTTATAAAAGACCCTTATAAAAGACAACTGGGAGCCAGAAAAAAACTTGCTTATTTCCTTCACTGACCTGCAAATCAATTTATCACTTTTTTGACATGCGTTTTTCTGATTTGTTCTTTTTCTTGTTATTTTGTCTCTCACTATTAAAATACACCTACCGTTAAAATTATAGACTGATGATTTGTCAGTGGACAAACGTTCAAAATCAGCAGGGAATCAAATACTGTTTTCACCCACTGTACATGTCCTGAGGTCTCTGAATAAGGAGATGACAATTATGTGTGTCTGAGGGCAGAAATGTGTTTTATTAATTTGTGTGTGCTTGAGGAACATAACAGTACATGCCTGGTTGTTGTAGATATGTTTCTAATTGGAAAATATGTGTCCTTATGCTTGTGTATTGGGTTAAGATAAGAGGTATTTGTCCTGATGTCTGTGTATTAGGAGTAGGTGAGTAAAATGTGTCCTCATAACTATGTATTAGGATACAGTGAGAGAGATATGAACGACGCGGAGGCTGCACAGGCTCCCTGGGTCAGCCTGTAGCGTCACGTGACCCAGCGGAGCCTGTGAGGCTATCAGCCAATCAGGAGCGTCGGGGGGCGTGTCGGAAGCCCGTTTCGCGCCATTGAGCAGAGCAGCGCGGTCTCCCGACTGGATGGACGGAGGTCTGAGGTCCTGCAGCTAAAAAAAATACAGTAGGAAGGTTTAATTACTGAGATTTCACCCCAGCTTACCAGCATATAAGGGGATATCACTGTTGAGGCTATCCTTGTCTGTTTTTGTGTTCTTTTCCTCCTCCGTTTTTTGTGTGTGTGTGTGTCCCTGTCTCCCTGTGGTGTGCTGTGCCTGTGTGTGTTCCTGTGTCTGTGTGTGCCTGTTTTCTGCTTGTTGTGCCCCCTGTTTGTTCCCCTGTTAGCTATTTCTATGGATCCAGAAGGCTTAGAGGCCTTACTGGCTGAGGTTAGGACCCGTGCCTTAAGCCAAGGGGTCAGGTGGGTGCAGGACAGGCTGGGACCTCCCATGCCTTCTGCGCTTGGAGCTCAGCACATTGTACAGGAACAGCCTGCGGTGGCTGGTGTCCTAGCCAATCCTGATGCCTCCAGGGAAATTTTTTCCCATCCCACCACTGTAGGGCTGCCAGACCCACGTCCATCAGGTAGCAGAGACACCAGAGATGGGGGGGTTACAGGTCAGGGCGGCCGGGACCCCATACCCCCCAGGCAGGCGAGCGCCAGGATCACGGGCGGTGGGGGTGAGGGCCTAGCAATCCGGCCACCACCTGCCAACTTGCCTAAAGGTCCTAGGCCGCGACAAAGGTCGCGAAACACCCCTCTAACACCCCGCAAGGGGGGTGCAGGGGGTAAGAGAAAAGCCGGGAGTCCTAAAAAGGCTCCTACAGGCCCTCACGGTGCCAAGCAGACGGTCCCTGGGGTTTCCCTAATTAACAGTGCTTCTGGTACTTTACAGGGACGCCCAACTGGCAGCGAGAGGAGCATGGCGACGACGAGAGAGAGAAGATATGGGGTCATCAGAGAGATGAACAGCCAAGACAGCATGGTCATGATTGATGACATGCCTGTGACAGCGGCAGTGGCGAGGCTAGGACGCCCCACTCGAGCTAAGAAGGCTACGAGCAGGTACAGTCCGCTGCTATTTACGCACACACCGCTAAGGCGTAGCAGAGTAGAGACTGAGGGCGATACGGTTAGGCCACAGCGCAAAGGGTCTAAGACTGACCAACAGCTGGATATTCCAACGCCCGAGGAAGTCTCAGGGGGCCCCCTACAGGGGGCGGCGGAGGCAGTGCTAGCCTACTCCAGCCGCGCAAGCTTAGCTGACCAGGACCCTTCCTCAGACGAGGAAAGGGCGGTATGGGCGCGGGCATGCAGGTCGCGGAGAGCTAGTGACTGTTCTTCTTGTACCCACAGATCCAGAAGGAGATCCCGGTCTAGAAGCAGAAGATCTTGTCGGTGCAGCTGTGCTTGCACTGGATCTGAGAGGAGAAGCCCGCGGAGGGCCAGACGGTCAGAGTCCCCGGAGCGTCAGGAGAGACGCGGGGATACTCCGTTGGCCGTATCTACTCCTAAGCTTCCAGAAGCAGGTGAGCGCTCAGAATTGAGCTGCGCAGCAGACAAGGGTGGTTTTATTGGGTCATTAAGGACTCTATTAGCTGCGCATAACATTGCAGTTAGCGAGCGCGAAATGGGAGCGTGGATAGGGGGGCTAGCAAAGGGTGCATGGTCCCAGCCAGCAGCGGTAGTGGCGCCAGCGAGCGAGGCGCTAGCTAGCTTGCGCGCGCCCGAGCCGGTAGGCAGCGCAATAGCAGCAGTTGGGAATAACACTGTGGGGGTTACCGACGCAGCCATGAGGCCCATAGTCCTCTGCTCGTTGGATAATTTGGGTGCACACCTTCCACAGGAAGTAAAGGAAAAGATCTGGAGGAGGGAGTTTATAGAGTTGTTTTCCCTTCTCCCTATGTCTAGGCAAACAGACCTGGCCGAGAGGGGCCCCAGGGAGGGGAAATCCTTTGCTAGGATACCCAGGACGTTTGATACCTGGCTGCAAGCATTTTCTATTTGGGCTTGCGTACTGTGTGAGCGGCACCCTGAACAGAGTTCGGGATTGTTCGTCTACATAGACGAAATTCGGAATGCTCACAAGGTTTATGGGGGTACAGCCTGGTGGCGGTACGATGAGGAATTCCGGCAATACTTGGCCTCAAGGCCAAGTATGGCGTGGAGCGACAAAGCGGTGGCGTATTGGCTAAACATCATGACACCCATGAGAGTCACGACGCCCTTTCGGAGCGGGGCCGGTGGAGGTAAGGGCCCCACCCACGCCTCAGGAGCAGGTCTTAAGACCTGTTTTTCGTACAACGAGGGGGTCTGCAGATGGGCGCCTAACTGCAGGTTTAAGCATGCATGCTCAAACTGCGGAGGTGAACACCCCCTGTCTAGATGCAGTAGACCCAAAGAGGGAGGCAGGGGCGAGCCTCCTGCAAAGGGGCAAGACGCCCATACGCCTCCCCGCCATGCTGCCGTGGCTAAAGCGCTACGGTAAATTGGCAGGCACCGCCGAAGCGGCGCGCCTATTGGAGGACGGGTTCCGAGAAGGATTCCGGATTCCATGTGGGGTCGACATTCAAGGTTTTCTTGTCCCAAACCTGAAGTCGGCTAGGGATTTCCCAGGGTTAGCCAAAGCTAAGGTGCTTAATGAAGTAAAATTGGGGAGGATGGCCGGGCCATTTGCGGCCCCGCCCATCCAGGGTTTAGTTGTGTCTCCTCTTGGGGTGGTCCCCAAGAAGGAGAAGGGTAAATTTAGACTGATCCAGCATCTCTCATACCCCAGAGGCCGTTCGGTAAACGATGGCATATCAAGAGACCAGGCTACTGTGTCTTACGAGTCATTTGACCGGGCGGTCGATTTGGTGAGGAGGAAGGGCCAGGGGGCCCTTATGGCAAAAGTGGACATCGAGGCAGCATTCAGATTGCTCCCCGTGCACCCGACAAGCCATCGGTTGCTGGGGTGCTTCGTAGACGGAAGTTACTTCGTTGACTTATGTTTACCCATGGGATGCTCGATATCCTGTGCTTACTTCGAGGCTTTCAGCAAATTTTTACAGTGGGTTGTGAGCATCGAGGCGGGGTACAAGAGTGTTACCCATTACCTGGATGACTTCCTTTTTGTTGGCCCAGCGAGAAACGACGCTTGCCGTTTTATGCTGGAGGTGTTCACCGAAATCTGTACAGAATTCGGGGTACCATTGGCCCATGACAAGACGGAGGGCCCTACGGAACAATTGACTTTTCTGGGGATTCGGATTGACTCCTGCAAAATGGAGTGCAGTCTTCCCTTAGAGAAGGTGGAGGACATGCAAGCCGAGATTACGGCGCTGCGGGGCGCACGGAGGGTGACCCTGCGGCGGCTGCAATCAATATTGGGGAAGTTGAATTTCGCGTGCAGAATTATCCCCATGGGGCGGATATTCTGTAGACGGATGTCTCTGGCTACGGTAGGGATTGCGAAGCCGCATCATTTCCTAACAGTCTCTAAGGCCATGCGCGACGATGCAGAGGTATGGGCAATGTTCCTTGCAGACTTTAACGGGCGGGTGGTCCTTCAAAAGGAGGGCACCACCAGCGCAGAGCTAGACCTGCACACCGATGGTTCTGGACCGATCGGTTGTGGGGCGTATCTCCAAGGGAGATGGTTCGCTGCGGCATGGCCGGAGGAATGGGAAGAGGCGGGTTTACTGCTGAACCCTACATTCCTGGAGCTGTTTCCTATGGTGGTAGCAGTGCACTTATGGGGTCCTTGTTTCAGGGACAGGCGAGTCATTTTCCATTCGGGTAATAAGGGGTTGGTTGAAGCCGTGAACAACATCACGGCGGCATCCGTACCAGTGATTAGATTGCTTAGGCATCTTGTGCTATGTTGCCTTCGCTTGAACATATGGTTTCAAGCAAGACACGTGACAAAGGTGAATAACGGAATTGCTTACGCCCTCTCTCGGTTTCAGGAGGATCGTTTCAGGGCGCTGGCTCCTCGTGCGAACGCTCTGGGGGAGCTCATCCCCGAGGAGCTCTGGGAGATTGGAGCTGTCAGGTAACGAGACTCGTGAGACAGTCTGTTGCCCCAGCGACGTGGAACGCTTATAGACGCGTGTGGGCTAAATGGGATAGCCTAGTGGCACTGGCGGGTGGTGCCACGACGGAGGACAAGAGCGTAGGGATCTTGCTTTGGTACCTGCTGCGGTGCGCCGAGCAAGGCGAATCAAAACCCGTAGTAGGGAGACAGGTCACGGCGCTTGCTTTTATGTTTAAGCTTGCTGGGCAGAGGGACCTTACTAAGGAGTTTCTAGTGCGCAAAGTGGTGCGCGGAATGTTCAGCGGTGCGCAAAGGCCAGATAGTAGGCGGCCAATAACATTTGCGCTGTTGCTGAGATTGGCTCAGGAATTGGTGGTGGTTTGCAGGGATCCCTTTGAATCTCTACTTTTCCGAACGGCTTTTTCCCTGGCGTTCTTCGGAGCGTTTAGGATAGGGGAGTTAGTCGCGAACAGTAGACACGGTTCGGGGGGTCTGCAATTGGTGGATACCTGCCTCAGGGAAGGTACGGTGGTATTGTGGTTGCGGAGGTCAAAGACTGACCAGGTGGGTAAAGGAAGAGAAGTGGTTCTGCATCAGGTTGGCACAGAGTGTTGCCCATATGCATGTGTAGTGGAGTACCTTAAGCAGCGACCGGTGGGACGGTGTTCGCTGCTGGTCCACGCCGATGGAACGGCACTGTCTGTGTATCAGTTTAAAAGAGTTTTAAAAAGCGCACTGCATCGGCTCGGTTTCAAGCAGTCCGACTTTGGGACGCACTCCTTTCGGATTGGAGCTGCCACTGAAGCGGCTAGGTTGGGGTTGCCCGACGCGGCAGTAAAGCGCATCGGGAGGTGGGACTCAGACCGTTTTCGTTCCTATGTACGGCCAAATGCAGTGGTTTAATGGTGTTGCTTTCTACTTTCAGGGGAACAGAAGCAACTATGGATTGTGGGCCATTCCTACGTGTACTGGGCCCATAGGTTAGCAGCAGTTACCGAAGAAAAGGCACAACTGGGCTTTCCTGTTACGGACTTACGCGTAAGGTGGTGTGGCATTCGGGGTCTGCGATGGGCGCAGCTCGACGGTCTCTTGGAAACGTACGCGCAGCGTTACGGTCAGCCCAGTGTTATAATTCTTCATGCCGGCGGGAACGATTTGGGGACAGTTCCCATGAGACGAATGCTAAAGGTGATGAGACGAGACATTGAGAAATGGGTAAAGAAGTTCCCTGGCACGTTCCTTATCTGGTCTGAGATGATCAAGAGAAGATCATGGCGTAACGCGCGCGACCCAGTATGCTTAGATAAGGCTAGACAGAAGATAAACCAGCAGATTGCGAGCTTTGTGAGAAAACAAGGTTTCTCTGCCATCCGGTATAAAGATTTCGAACCGGTCGGCGCAGATGATTTTTTCGCAAAGGATAAGGTTCATCTTACGGAAATAGGATATGAGTTGATGATGTTCGAGTTTAGGGAGAGTGTTTTGCGGGCCTTGGCTTTAATGTCTAGCAGGGGGGGATCGCAGCCTCGGGAGGCGTCCCTCGCATGCTCCGTGGCGGGAGGTGAGTTGCCCGGCCCACTGGCCTAAGGGGGCGATGGCCCCACCTCACAGGGCGTGCTTAAAGATAAGCATTGGGGCTTTGGGCAGGGCTCAAAGCGTGAGGTCACTGTTCGTGGCCGGGCTCCTCCCCCGGAAGGAAGGACTAAATTAGTCATCTAAACAAGTTACGGTTGTTTGTTTACATTGTGTCTAAATAAAGCTGTGGCCCGTTGTTTCTCCCAACTCAAGTTGTCGTGTCATTTATTCCATCAACTAGCCTGAATGGATCATGCATGGGTCATGAACGACGCGGAGGCTGCACAGGCTCCCTGGGTCAGCCTGTAGCGTCACGTGACCCAGCGGAGCCTGTGAGGCTATCAGCCAATCAGGAGCGTCGGGGGGCGTGTCGGAAGCCCGTTTCGCGCCATTGAGCAGAGCAGCGCGGTCTCCCGACTGGAATCCCACCCACCCACCCTGTATTTTGTTGTTAACAGATGTTATGGTTTATTCTTTAAAAAAAAAAAAAAAAAAAAAAAAAAAAAAGTATATATAATATAAATAAGAAATATTGAAATTAATATATATATTTTTGGTTAAAGAATTCGGAGAAGTGGCTATTGTATGTTGTGTTTTGTTAATTTATGTCTGTGCGGCGGGAGGTGAGTTGCCCGGCCCACTGGCCTAAGGGGGCGATGGCCCCACCTCACAGGGCGTGCTTAAAGATAAGCATTGGGGCTTTGGGCAGGGCTCAAAGCGTGAGGTCACTGTTCGTGGCCGGGCTCCTCCCCCGGAAGGAAGGACTAAATTAGTCATCTAAACAAGTTACGGTTGTTTGTTTACATTGTGTCTAAATAAAGCTGTGGCCCGTTGTTTCTCCCAACTCAAGTTGTCGTGTCATTTATTCCATCAACTAGCCTGAATGGATCATGCATGGGTCATGTCCTGATATATGTACATTACGTTAAAGTAAGAGATATATGTCCTGATTAGGATATGGTGCAGGAAATGTGTTTGTACCCGTGGTTTTATATATACGTATCTGCCCTGATTTCTGTGTAATAGGTGTTGCAAGCTTTCTGTATAGTAGGATAAAGTGTATATTTATTATGAGCAGTGCGTGTAACTTTCAGTATTAAGATGTTGACAGGGTCAGTATTATAACCTTGTGCATTTCAAAAAGGGGATTTCAGTGGGTGACGGAAATAATTTGTGATTTATATAGTCAGCAGCCCCTTCAAGCTCCACTGTACCTAACTCCCTCACAGCCCCCCTGCTCCCCCTCCACTAATATACACCAGTAACACCCCTGCCTACCTCCCACCACCCCATTGTGCCTGGCCATTCATTCCAAGCCACAAATGTCAAAACTAAGAATCACCTTGTTATTCTTCAGTAGCCCAGAGCGAATCTGAGGCCATTTCATTGCAGTTCCTGCCTAAATAAAATGAAAGGGTCATACAGTACAATGTGCACGACATCCTGCTGGGACCCTCATAAAGACCTAACGACAACAAATAAAGGTGAAACCAGGCAATTAGTAAAACATTGGAGGGGGAGGCAGCTTTCTTTCAAGTCCTACTTTGGATACGCCCTTGTGGGAAGCAGTGGCTTTAGTGGAAACTTCAAACAATGGCAGCCTATTGAGGGATCTGAATCCTTGGGAATGTTTTACATCTGAAACACAGACCCGGGGCTGGTCAGGGAGAGGGTTCTGTAGGATGGAGCAGCCTGCTTTTCGTCTTCGTCAGTAGGAGGGGGTGGTGGGGGGGGGGGAGCTGGCAGAATGTGTTTAATATCACGCCACAAGCCTCAGACCTGAGGATATGAGTCCTGCTCTATGGGATCAGACTAGAAAAAAGCATGTTAGAGTAGTGCTACATAAATCTTATTAAATCTGTCATAGGTTGGAGTGAAGAGTCTGTGTCATCATTCTTAATTGTGTATTTATTTTTGTATTAAACTACCACACAAACTACACTACAGCATACCCTTGTATGTCAATTTGCATATCTACAAAAGGCCAGAAAACCTGTTTCTAGCTCAGAATCTCAGGAAATACAATGTTCACAATGGATTCTGGGAAACTGGGTGGAGATATACAAATTAGCTCTTATAAATGGCTCTCTAAAGAATAGTTACAAAAAGTTTGATAAGAAAAAAACCTTTATTGAAGTTTTACTGTTCATTTAAGCAATTACTTACTATTCTTCAATGGCCACTAAGTCCGTATAAGCTCCTGATCTCTCCATCCCCTGAATGAAGTATTGTAGATGGAGACACACATTAGTAGGAGGAAGAGGTAACTTGAGCCCCTAACCACGTACTTGCACATTTTCTGGACACCACCCACAATCATACTGCAGTTATTTAGATAGCCCTTGACTCTAGTAAAAATGCTTAATTCAGTGGGTAGAGAAATCTAGAGCTGATATAGTCTGGGGTCATGATTGAAAAGTAGTAATTAAGGGCCCTATTCATTTGGAAGCCCGTAACTCGATCGCAGAAAGCCGAATGTCTGTGAGTGAGTTGCGGGCTCCCGTTCCTCTCCTATTGCAATGCTATACAATTGCTGAAGGGCGTGAGTTACGGGCCCCAAGCAAAAAACTGTAAACCATGCACTGATTCAGAGCAGTTCTGGAAGGGAACCTGATCAATTCAGCAAGCCCGTAACCGGCCATTTCGAATCAGCCAGTAGAAATTGAGGGTTACATGTCAATCAATTTGGTTCAGGGTTCGATATGCGATCCGACTTGCAAAACTTGCAAAGTAAAGAATTATGAAAATGAATGCCAATACTGTTCTAGTCCATATGGGTGGCCTGATATTTATTAACTCATTTATACCCAAGATCGATTTAACCCCAAAATGACACATAAAAAAATATTTTATTGCCTGCCGATTTGCGAGCTTGAGACTGTTGTGCAATTAATTCTAATGTCTGTCATCGCTTTCCACGTTATTTACAGTGCAGTATTGAGTTTTTATTTGCATTTACAGTGCTATGAATAGGTGTTTAACCCCCTTGCGGGTCCTCTCGTAGGATTTTCTCCTTCATTTACCGTTTACGGGTTTGAAAACATTTGCGTGCTTGGGGAATCATAGCAATTAAATAGCGATTTGCGATGTTAGCCTTACAGGCTGTAAGTTAAGCGTTTGATCTGCGCCATTTTTCCAAGGCCGTAATTCGTAAGACGCACTAAGCCCGTAAAAAGACACCAATCTGGATCTCGAATGCACTCAATTGAATATGGCCCTAAGTGTTTAAATGCACAGAATTAAATTAATAAAGTTTTTTTTTCTTATTACCACACTATTCTTTAGAGAGCCCTTTATAAGACCGCTAAAGTGGTCTTTTTAAACATGGAAATGTACACACAGGTGTATAATTTTGCTTTCTGTAATCAGTTTTGCTACACATAACAAACTTTCCATATTTTCTCAAATAAATAGAGATTGACCCACAATACATTATGCCCCTATCAAACAACCATACTTGTTTGTCTTCTATACAGTAGTGTCCAGAACAAGGAGGGAGGTTGAGGAGGAGTATAGCAGTGGATGTTATTATGAGTAACTGGGTTATTCAATATTTCCTTGCTTGTTTGCACAAGTATTTTAATGTTAATTAATGGTGAACTAAAAAAATGCTTTAACTTGAAAAAGATTTCTGCTGGCCCTTTAAGTGTGCCGACTGCATATATCCCGGTATATTTACTGGGTCTCAGTACTGTTTTCAGGTGCCTCCACCTGCCACAGAGCAGGCAGTGACTGGTTAATTACCAGGCTGTACTCAGAAGGTTACAGGGCAGGAGATGGGAGGACAGGAGTCTTGAATTACATCCAGAGAACTCAGTTGAGTGACAAGGTATTCAGAGGTGAAACCACTTGGCTCTGCCTCAAGGAATCGGATAGGGACGTGACAAATCCTCAGAGTGTCAGGTCCCAAGGAAAATGCCGCCTCCCGCACATTCCTGTCACCGGATCAGGCCCAGGCCAGGGGTAGAATCAGAGCCTCACACCTCACAGTCAGAGGGACCGGCTCTGGAGAAGCTGCTGGCAGAAGTACCCACCCTTCACTCTCACTTGTGGGAATCCACTCAAGAAGTGGCTGCACAGGACCTCCTGATTACACATGTACTACGTCACTAAGGGTCTTAATGATGTGGAATCACTTATACTTCATCACTTTAGACTTATTGACCTTAATATATATAGCTTAGAGCAGTGAACCTCAACAGTTGGTTCTAGGACTGGTTTTGGTCCCTGAGACCTTATTTGCTGGTCTTCAGAGATAAGGAAAGTCTAACACTTTATACATAGCATGACTATTAGTCACAGTTATATTATAAATTAATTTACAATCAGTTAAACTGTACTCTGTTCACATTGTTAAAAGTGTTCTGGATCTCAAACCCGGTCCACATGAGAATTGGAAGTTGAGCATCCAGTCTCCAGACTAGAAAAGTTTGAGAACCACTGTCTTAGAGCACCGAAGAAAGAGGGGTAATTTGGTAGAAACCTTTAATTATATTAAAGGATTTAATAAGGATCAATAGGAAAGTATCTACCCGACAAAACAAGAGGCCATGAGTTTTACTTGGAAAGTGAAATATTTAGCGCTAATGTGTGTACTGCTTTACTGGGTAGCAAATAAGTGGTAAGGGGTTCCCCTGGGGGTCCAGTGGTTAGTATTCAGTGCTTTCAATTCTGTAATCTGGGTTCGATTTCAGTCAGGGAACCAAGATGTCACACCACCCTGAAGCCAAGCAGGGTTGGGCTTGGTCAGCACTTGGATGGGAGACCACCTAGGAATACCAGAAGCTGTACGCTGTGGCCCACTGGAGAAGAAACTGGCAACCCACTCCAATAATTCTGCCATGAAAACCAAATGGATCAGCATCACCATGGACATAAATATGTGCCTGGTGTGTTACGGTCCATGAAAAATAAAATCAATGGTGCAGCATTTCAGTAGAAGTGGAAATAACAATCAAAGTAAAGGATTTCAAGCATGCCTGTGATAAGCATACAACCATTCCAGGATTAATTATGCCAAACATTGTAGGTAGATACAATGGACAGACTAAATGACCTATTGAAACAGGTGTTTCCGTATATTTCCATGAATTGCTAAATAATTAGTTTAACATAATCAACATTTTCCATTAAATATGCTGTTTTATTCTCAGATATGTACACAATGTACACGTACATGTATAGACAGTGCCTGTATATAGTGTGGAATGTTTGATAAGTGCATAAAGTACCAATATGCAGCACGACATATCTAATATTAATTAACGTTCATTAATAATTTTCTGAAAACAAGTGGTTAGTTAGATTTAACAGAGAGGGAACATCCTGTAAGTACTGGTAGCAGGTAATATGAAAGGAACGGAGTCTAGATCAGGGAGGGGACAGTTTGTGGAGTATTTAGAGTCCACAGCTCAGCAATTAAAGGCTTTGCGTCTTAGGACATAATAGATTTAAATTAGATTCTCCATATATTGGTCAATGTAGGGGCTGAGAGATTATGAAAATGATCAACTGTTAGTTCTATAGTCGAGTTTGGCATTGGACTTCCATTTGTTATTTGTTGCAGTAGACAAGCTGGAAAATAAAAAAGAGTGTAAGTTAGAGTATTAGTTTTGTGTTGGATGGGAAAAGGTGTACTTCCTGGAAATGTTGCCCAAGCGCCAACATTTTGTGAGTATCTGAATCACATTTAACACCCATGTAGCAGGTTTGGGAAGTTGACATATTAATGGATTTATAGACAGTGTAGGAGCTGTCATAGACAGTGACTGGCAGCTGGAGGAAAGAAGAGGCAGTGACAGACCATAAAGAGAAGAGTAAGAGGTCAGGATTTGTGATGTGGAGCTTTAGATTGTGGGAGTACATCCAGCTAGAGGTAACTGATACTGTTGGTATCCCAACATAATAAACAGGAGATTGGTCAGGAAAGGAGAGAGGGATTTTGTTATTATCAGCACTGATATACTGAATAACAAATAAGTTAATGAGATTAACAAGAGATAGAGAACATAAACTGACACTGAGCTTTGTGGTGTGTTTCTGCCTAGGCCACAAGGTCTATGGCAGCACATACTCAGGGAGGCAACAGGTTGCCTGTGGATGCCGTGCAGTGCCAGGAATGGGTTGTTGATATGCAGGGAAATGTCTATATGCAGTAATATTTCTGTCTGTAAGTGTAATTGACACACATAACCACATATAGTACTAACTGGGGAGTGGGGGGCACACACGTGTGAATAAACCTAGGGCAGCCTAAAACCTAAATATGCCCATGGTGCTACCTATTTGATTTAGGAGAGGAAGAGAATATATATTTGTTACAGTGTCTTGGGAGCATTCACTGCATGTTTAATCCCATATATAAAAAGCAGTGTAAATATTAGTTTATTAGGTTCAGATGGTACAAGCTATCTCGGATGCTGACTTACTAACAATAACAGCGATAACATCAATCAATACCATCATTATAACAAACAGATAAGGGGACTGTGGAAAAGGGTGCTGCCCGAGAATGAGGATGATGATACCACTCAGTGTTTCAGACTTCATGAAGGGCCCTGTAGACCACCCCAGGGGGGTTGGGAGGAGGGGCAACTTGACTGGGCAGGCCCTGGTATGGGTAGGAGGTGGCTAGCCGGGGGAGGGGAGTCAGTTGTAGCAGTTTGGCGCCATTACCACCATTATGCCCGCAGCTAGCCATGTGTAAAGATACCCATCCCTAAAGTGTTGTTGTTTAAAGTTATGTATATGTTGCTAAATAAAAAAAATAAAAAAAATAAGTACAAAATAAATAAATAAATAAATAAATAAAAATATTAATAATAAAAAAATGTTTTTAAAAATTTAAAATAAGGATGAGTAATGGAAAATTGGAGGTTATTATTAAATGTATATTATATGATGTCAAATTATGTTTATGTGTTTGTCGCAGCGGCGGGTGGTGAGGGGAGTCGCCGGTACAGTGGTAAAATGCGTGAGATCCTACCCTATGGTGTTACGGATGTTCCAACACGGTAGGTTCTGGAGGCGGCTTCAGGGCGTAGGGCGTACTGTCTCTGGCCAGGCTCTTATTGTTATGGTTATTATGTCAGTTTGTGTTTACCAATAAACACTGTGGCCAGTTATCCTCCCAAGAAGTTGTCTGTGTCTAATCATTATATTTTAATAGGTGATTGTGTATAAAACCTTATGTGCACATACCAATTGGGCCTTGCTAAGGTCATGAGCACACAAGTATTATTAATCAGTGAACTCTGCTTCCTTCTCACCATTAGTGGGACCATGCACTAAAATGCTCATGTGTGATGTCACACCAGTGGGATATATTGTCATTATATAAGTGCATGGAACATACTCTCAGATGGGATACAAAATGTCTCTCTATTCGAAACAATTTTCATATATGTCCTGAAAATGTATCATACTTGAGGAACAGTTGAGTTTTTTCGAAGACCTAAAGAAAAACACTGGTGACTTGAATAATTTATTTTTTTATTATGAGACTATTTTCTTTGATAGTCTTTAATCACTATGATAATAAAAAAGCAGACTCGAAAGAGGCAATATTGGGATTTTACAGCAGGTTAGATAATGGCAGGCTCTGCAGTTCTCACATTCTATGTAATATTCCATTGCTAATGTACTCAAATCTATTCTCCTCAGTTTTAATTCATCTCTGTATTATATAACTTGGATACAATATTTTTTTATATATAATTTGTATACAACATATGTATACAAATAATATTTAAATGTTAACATATATATATATATATATATATATATATATATATGTATGTAATATAAATAATATTCCTAGGTTGTTACTCTTTTATGGTCTGTAGCTTGTCTTAAAACCATATCATACTGCTCTGCTGAGGCCTGAAAGTTTTTTGCATGAACATGGCATCCATTTTAGAACTCTTTATCCCCTTTTATATTCTTTCTTATTCTGTTTGGTTTGATATTATATGCTTTACTTGATATCTAACCACTGGTCTTAATATCCCCAGGTAGTAGCTATGACCTCTTTTTTTTATCTCACAGTTTGACAGTTTGGCCTAAATGTCTACAAAATAAACACGGCAGCCATTTTAAAAGCACACATCTTATTTATATTTTGTTTTATTTTGTGTGATACCTACACAGGAGACCCTATTTAGAGGTAGTGCCTCATAACTTTATTTAACAGTTCTGCACGGACGTGTATGTTTAGAAAATGAACCTGCCAGCCATTTTAAAAGCACTGGAACAAAAAAAAATAGTTTCTTCAGAGCAGATTATGTGCAATAAAAGCTTGGGTAACATTATACTGCAAGATTATACCTGTACACCAAACCCTGCCAGGCTCTTCAAGGGTTAAATCCCCAAAAGCCGCTCCCTCCTGCCTCCCTCTTGGCTTCTTATATGACAGGTTGGCTAAACCTCAAAACACTGACTTGACAGTTTAATAAGTTAGATGTCTCACTAAGTTAAACAGATGTCACCACTCACTCTGTGCTGTTAAATAGCCCGAGGGGGATAAAACTGAGAGGAATCACGGAAAAACAGCCTGTTTCTGTTGATTAAATGTCGGTGTCATAAATCAGGAAAACAATTCTGTCATTTATCAAAGGGAAGAGCCCTTGTTTCTGAGCCTTTGAAGTGAGAATGGGCTGTAATTTCCAAGCCATAAAGACACTCAGCTTTCTCATGTGTCAGTATGTTGGACTGACAGGTGTTGGGTAACTGAGCTTCCCCTGCTGACACACCTTACTGAGAATAGGGCAGAAGAACAACAGCAGGTTGTGAAAGCATACTGTAAGCTTTTTTGTTGGTGTATTGTTCAGTCGTGTCCGACTCTCTGTGACCTTATTGAAGCAGCAAGCCAGGCACATCTATCTATGCCTCTGGTTGTGCCTATCCATAAGGTTTTATTGGCAAAGGTACTGGAGTAGGTTGAAAGTTCTCTCTCCAGTGGACTGCAATTTGTCTCACCTCTCTGCTATGACCCTACTTGGTATTACTCACAGCTTCATTGAAGTACACAAGCCTTTTCGCCACGACAGTATACTGTAAGCTATGAGCAGACAAGTAATGTGGGCAGTGTGGGGGGCACGCTCATATATTGCTCCTCTCTGAACCTTGCACCTACCAATATTTATATATCAGACCCCCCATCTAATTCTCCATCTAACAACCTTATCATGCCCCCATTGTGTATGAATTCATATTTATGCTAGGTGAAAATTATTATTATTATTATTATTACTTTTTATGTTTTAAGCACCAATGTTTTCCATGGAGGTATTTACAAAAGTACCATAAATGACAGTGGGTACAATAAGAAAAAAGATAAATTAAATAGTCGGTATGTAGAAATCCAAAGACAATGTAGAGTCTTTACTCTGCAGAGCTCACAACCTAGTTTTCCATTATAGTCCCATAAGTTTGTTGTTGTTCATTCCTTTAGTCGTGTCTGACTCTCGGTGACCATATGGGTGCAGCACACCAGGCACATGTGTCTGTGCTTCTGCTGGTGCTTATCCATATGCATTTCATGGCAAAGATACTGAAGTGGGTTGCCATGTTCTTTTCTAGTAAGACCACTATATGTCTGACCTCTCTGCTATGACCTGCCCATCTTGGGTGACCCTACATGGTATAGCTCACAGCTTCACGACAAGGTAGTGATCCAGAAGGGGAGTCCCATATTTACTTCATGCTTTTGTGAAGCACTACACATGATAATGCTTAAGAAACTAAGAATAGAATCAGTCTTTATTTAGTAAAAATGACAGCATAATATTTACAAGCCTTGCAGTGTTGTTGTTTGCCACACTATGCACAGCTTCTCTCTCTCTCCTTCCCTCCTTATGTGTCCTCTCCCTCCCTCTTCTCTCCTTCCCTCTCCTCTCTGCGAGCCTCGCAATGAGAGCGTTCAGCACCCATTGCCGGCCTCGCAATGAGTGCCCTTGGGGCCCATTGCAGGCCTCCCGATAATATTTGACTTTACTTCCCCCGTGACTCTTCCCCCACTCCCTCCCCTGTGTCTTTTCCCCCCCTCCCCTGTGTCTCTTCCCCCCGTCTCCCTCCCCTGTGTCTCTTTGCCCCCTCCCTCTCTTGTGTCTCTTTTCCACCTCTTCCTCCCGTGTCTCTTTCCCCTTTACCTATACCTCCCCTGTGTCTCTTTGCCCCGCTCTACCTCCCCTGGCCCCCACCCCTCCCTCTACCTTGTACCTATTGATTTTCTAAATTGATAAATTAATGAATTAAGAAGTAATTATACTTTACCTATTATCCGTAATTTGCAAAATTCTAAATCCAACAGAGCTAACAATCTCTCTTCAGAAATTACCCCAGCAGATACATTTCCAGTCACACTGTTCATCAACTTTGTAGAAAGTGTCCAGTATATATCAAATCTATCTCACACATGTGCAACACCGCAGTCGTGCGACAAACGCACTGCGCATGCGCTGTTTGCGGATTAGTAGTAATGTGTGTCTAAATCGAACTTTGCAGGCTTCGCGATCCGTGGTAAAGCCGCAGTTTGCGACCCTCGCCTTGCCCTACAAAGACTCTCCTTGTGCAAGCCTTGCAATGAGCACCTTTGCCGAGGATCGCGCGGCCAGCAAAGCATCTCCTCTCTAATCTTATCTCCTTTGGCGCTCCTTGTGGGCCTCGCGATGAGCTCCTTTGGCGCTCATCGTGAGGCTCGCAATGAGCGGCATGCACTACGTTACAAGCCCGTAACTTTGCGAGCGTTACACACAAGCTTGCAATTACCACAACTATTAAAAATAATGTGTAATTGCTTTCTAAATGGGCCACGATTTTGTTTCTGATAATCCAATTTAACTGGTTAAAATTTAACAGAGGTGGTACATTTACAGTATAATTTGCCTACATCTACCCAGAATCGTTAGTGGCAGTGAACACATAGTTCAGTGAGTAAAACTGGTCTCTTGGACTGCTCATATATAGGTGTACTATATATATATATATATATATATTTTTTTTTTCAAAGGACATAGAGTTGTCATACATGAAAGAGACAGCCTAGTCTTTCAGTGGGTTTCCACCCCAGCGTGGCGGTGAAGGGGTCAATCCCATCTCCTAATCATATAGAGCTTTCCCTTTTGTTTGTGTATGGGTTTTAATGTCACTTGGCACTTTCCCAGCTGTCAGCAGAGCATGTACTGATAGAAGAGTCCTGCTGTCTCCATCTTTTATTGGCTGGGGTTCAAACCCTTTAGCTTATGAGAGCAGATGAGGGACTGATGACATGTTTATAGAATGGATAAACATTTCACAAAGTACTCACTGTATGTATACAATAAATGTACACATTGTGACTGTCAGATAAATGTTTTATCAGGAGGAATTTATATCCAGTCAGGAAGAATATACACACAAAGATTCATAAGCACTCCCATAAATATACACATATATACATAAATACATTTATAAATAGTATACAAAGATTCACAAACACTTACTTATACATACATACATTGTTGTTATTGTTGTTAAGTCATTCAGTTGTTTCTGACTCTCCGTGACCCTATGGATTGCAGCACTCCAGGCACATCTGTCAGCCGCTGTCTCTTTAAGCAACCTCAAGCTCAAGTTCATTGCTTCAATGACCTAATCTATCAATATCTGCCTCTGTTGTCCCTTTCTTCTTGTGCCTTCAATCTTTCCTAACATTTTTTTCTAGGGATTCCTGTCTTCTCATGATATGGCCAAAATATTTGAGCTTTAGCCTCATGATCAAACCTTCCAGAAAACAGTTTGGCTTATTTTTTATGACGTTCTAATTTTTTGGACCTTCTTGCAGTCGAAGGGACTCTCAGCAGTTTCTGCAGCACCACCATTCAAAGGCATCAATTCTACTGCACCCAGCCTTCTTTATGGTCCAGCTCTCTCATCCATATGTTACTACTGGGAATACATTAGATCTCACTATGCAGACCTTTTCTGAAAGTTTAATATATTTACTTTTTAATAGGTTGTCCAGACTTGCCATAGATTTACTTCCCAGAAGCAAACACCTTTTTAAATTCAAGACTGCAGTCACTATCTGCAGAGTTCTTGGAGCCCAGTAAAATAGAATCTGTCACTTCCTCCAGTTCTTCCCCATCTATTCGCCCGAAACTGAGATTTCTGTTTGTCTTTTTAACATTGAGCAGCAGGCCAGCTTTTGCACTCTCTACTTTTACCCTCATCAATAAGTCCTTTAGTTCCTCCTCACTTTCAGACATCAGAGTAGTATCATTGGCGTATCTGAGGTTGTAGTTATTTCTCTCAACAATATTAATTCTGGCTTTGGATTCATCCAGTCCGGCCTTACGCATGATGTACTCTGCATATAAATTGAATATATAAGGTGACAAAATAAAACCTTGTCGCACTCCTTTCCCGATCTTGAACCATTCTGTTGTTCCTTGTTTGGTTTTGACTGTTTATTCTTGAGCCACATACAGGATGCAGATGAGATGATCTGGTACTACCATCACTTTAAAAACTTGACACATTTTGTAATTGGGCTTGAAAAATCCTGGGAGTCAGGGAGCTATGGCACCTAAAATGTTATTGTTGTCTTCTATCTTGCACGGAAACATAGATTTGACAAAGGATAAGAACCCCAACGCCTATCTAATCTGACCATTTTATCAAGCTTAAATAGCTTATCTTAATTAATTAATTAATTAAATCAATGTTTTATTTTTGAAGGTTTCTATAAATATAACATATCTACAAATCTTATACTGCACAGAAACAAAAAGACGGATCCTATAACGATATACAGTAGAATCCCGGTTATCCGGCACCCAACTAACCGGGACTCTCAAGCAACCGGCACTGGCATCAATTCCCTATTTTCAAAAAAACTCCTGCTAAACCGGCACTATCCAAAGTTCGAGACTGCAAAAAAAAAAAAAAAATACTTCGTTTTTTTCTAATAATTTTTTTCTGGGATAATGCCTTTTTAAAGGCATTTTCAGAGGTTTTGGGGTATTTAAGGGTCGTTTAGACCCTTAAATTCGGGGACTCACGATTAACCGGAAACTATCCAGCAATAGGGAATCCCAGTGGGTGCCGGATAACAGGGAGTTTAATTGAAGAAAAATACAAATAAAGTCACAGTATCATATTATAGTCATTATGACATTAATATATCTTTGTGTTAAGACAATTTGGCCAGTTTCTGAAATTCCACATTAAGTTTCTCATATAATATATACACTGGTGTTACTGTAGTTTACGTCTAAATTAGTAATAATCCCGTTTAAAGTGAGGAAATCTCTTCTAGCTGGTGATTATTTATGGAATTTAATGTTAATCTCTATAAACACAGGGCGAGCCGCAGAAATAGTCCTGATTATTCATGATAAATTAGTAATGATACAGAAAGTTCATACGCCTCAGGTCCAAACACCTGGCTTTCACTGTAGTCAAATAGCATACAGTATCCAAATGCAGTAAAGGATTCTGGGTAATAGCGTACAAGTTTTACACTTACGGAGAGGGCACAGCTGTGGAGAAGTCACAATGGTGTGGCATGCACTGGCACGTATCAAGAGCCAGACACAAACAATGACGCACCACAGACATAAGTCAACATGTAATGGCACAGACACACAACCAGGGAAGGGAACGGCACATACACACATATAACATGCATCATGTTAAAGGGGAAGTTTCATCGTAACACAATTTTCTCTTGTATAAAAGAGTTCTCTTAGTTGTCAACAAAGGAACGGCTTTTGGTAGGACTGCGTGTTGCACACCAATGGTCGTGGTCACAGGCATATTTAGGTCATATTCATGCCACTCAAATTTAAATGTACTGTGTATCTTCATGGTGTTAATGATAAAATGTTCTGAAGAGATGATATATTAATACTGATCAAGCACTTTAACTTCATAATAAAGCCATATAACGCCACTTTAAAAGTGTGCATTTACCTTTAAAGACTAATATCTCTGTCAAACAAGGAACCCCATTCAAATCTAGAAGTCAACTAATAAAAAACGTTTCTCATCTGTAAATCAATCAAATAGATTACCTGAAGCTTTAGTTGGATTACCATGGATTGTGAGGGTGCTCTGAAAAAGATCTTATGTCACCCCTAAATAAACATCTAAATAACATATAGTTTGTATACGTGACCACATGGAGGTAAAAGGCCACAGGCTCTCGGTTGTCTTGAAGTCTCCTTATGTATGTGCAGCTGAGAGAATTTTGTCATTAATAATATTTTATTTTTTACTTTGTTCAATCATTTTCGACTCTCTGTGACCTCATGGACCGTAACACACCATATGTCCAATGTTTGTGCTGTTCTACTTAGTTTTCATGGCAGAGATCCTGGAGTGGGTTGCCTGTTACTTCTCCAGTCGGCCATAGCATAAAGCTCTTAGTGGTCTCCCATCCAAGTACTGACCAGGCCCAACCCTGCATGATTTCAGCTGGTGTGACCTCTTGGTTCCCTGACTGGAATTGAACCCAGGTCAAAGTGGTGAAAGCACCAAATCCTAACCACTGGACCACCAGGGAACCCATCACTAATAAAATACAGGGGTATTATTATTATTATTATTATTATTATTATTATTTTTACGATTTTTCTAACTACCACATCTTCAAACATTTTATGTGATTGTCAGACGGATTTTCTCTGATTTATATAAGCTGTCTTTGCTCAAAGAGTAAAATACTTACCCATAACTATCTATTATATGTTAAATAGAAAATGTGGGCCTCTTTCGAAGAACTAAACTTGAATATGGGGAGATAGAATGTAAAAATAACACCAGCTCTAATTTATTATATTTTATGGAATTTAATGGAAATCTCATTAGTTTACAAGGACACACTCTCCTGAGAGAAGAGAATCAGTTGAGAGAAGAAAATGGAGTAGAGTAATTGCTTATAAAACTAAAGAATATTGTGTTTATTTATTTATTTATTTATTTACTTTCTAAAAACCATATAGAAATAAATTAACAAATAGGATTGATAGTGAGAATCTATCTTTATTTAATTAATCTCGCTGCAATTAAAATTTAATAGATTGTGATGCAAACATGCAAGCCTAATCTATATAGTAGTAATCTATATCCATATTAAGTCATATACAAAGGGATAGCGTAAAGCTCAGGCCTATGACCTTGGTGGGTCCTCCTACCTGGAAGGCTCTCTAACAGAAGCTGGCTATAGTCTGTAGTATAAATAGAGAGAGACAGAAATCCCCAACATATAGAGAGCTAAAACATCCTTCTACCCGTTGTACATCTTTGACTTGTGATACTATAGGTGATTCTACAATTTCTATTATGGATATGGTAGGCTGCTGTTTGTAATCATCACTCTTCATCGCCCTTAAACATTATAAAAGCTGTGATCTTATAGGCTGTAACATTTGGGAAAGGTAATTAATATTCTATTCCCTAAGCCCGTTAGAGAACATCATAAGAGATCCTAGCTATACTTAGCTAAAATCTAAAGGCCGTTTCGCTACCGTTGTAGCTTTCTCAAAGGCAACTAGTATAGTGTAATAAATTAATGTAAAAAAGTAATTAACTTTAAAGAGACACTGTTATGGTCATATAACAGTGTTTCATCTGTTTAATTTCTAGTTATTTGTTAGAAAAAAAATTCAATATAGATTTTAAAATGTATTTACCGTATTTATTTTTGAAATTAGCATTGTTGCTTCCAGCACATGTGCTACTTTCCACCGCCTATTAAGTGCAAAGGGGATGAAAGAGGATCTCCCTAGTCAAAAACACTAAACCTAAAGGGATATCGAAGATTTTGGGATTTCACGAGAAACATATTATACCTGTATATCTATTTACTTTTATGTACTTTATTTTATTAAGAAGTGCTTAAAAACTCTGTTTTAATCTGCCTAAAATCCTACAATCAGTACTTGCTTGAGTCTGCAGCTCATGAAGACACAGATTCTGTGGTACTGGCTGTGTAGCATTTCATCATATATCAGAAACATGCTGCTGAGAGATGGTCACTGATTAGCTCATTTGAAACATTGCACTTCAGAGTCTGTGTCTTCATGAGCCGCATGAGCTGTAGACTGCAGACCCAAGCAGATATGATTTGTATAATTGTAGGCAGAAAAAACAGCTTATAAGCACGTCTTAATAAAATAAAATACCTAAAAGTAAATAGGTATATTACATACATAGTCAAATGCAGAAACATTTCATATATACATTTTAAAAGCTCAGTAACTAAATAAACATTTTTGAACTACAATTGTATGAATTTTTCTCCGGAAAATCCCCCCCAAAATCTGTTCCCTAGCTCCTGGTCGTAGTGTTCCCATGATTCCCTGCACTGTACTGCAAATATCAGGGCCTGGTAAGGAATAGTAGAGTATGGGTTGTGTTTATCTAAGATGTCAGTGAGCTGTTGGATGAAAGAGGAATGGGACAATTTATGGCCTACATATATATGTATATACACACATATAAAACATTGACTTAGACAGATGCAATAAACCACTTGGCCCACCGAGTATGATGGTTTCCTACTTATTAAAACATTATACCCTGTTTGATCCTTTATATGTTCATGTTAAAGGGTCACTGTAATGGTCCAGCTTTCACATATTTCGAGAAGCTAATACACGCCTTTTTAATTTATTCTGAAATCTAAAAAGTTGCTTAACTCAACTTGTTTTTCTGACCTTCTTAATGCTATGGCTTCTCCCATATCTTCCAAATTGCTTAACTTTGTGTAATATTTTTTGTGCTGCCCTGTGCCGAGAAGTGCTAGTATACTCTGCCACCAATGTTAAACAGTTTGTAAAGAAGAGGGAAAAGCCAGTAATTTGCGTAATTTAGTTGCTCACAAAAGATCATCTTTTTCAGTCATAATAAATTGAGAAGTTGTTCATATTGACCTTAACTACTAAAGTTTTGAAAGCTGGATCAATATATATATATATATATATATATATATATATATATATATATATATATATAAACACAACTGTTCTGTTTATTTACTTGCCCACCATAAAATAAATGATTGTTGTGGTAAACTGCCTCCTCACAAAATCTACACGAGGTAGGAACCGGCCTCACGCTGATGAGAGGCAGTAATCTCTCAACAGTGCTGTCTGTGGGTAGGTTTCCTGGCTTGTGCACAATCCTTCCTGGGCTTTGCTTAAAGCTGTGCAATACAGCAGGCATATGCTTAAAGAAAGCCATGTATAAAATGGTATTGGATTACAAGAGCAGTAACCCTGCCCAGGTTTCCAGAATGCAGTGGAATAATTGTATTTCTGGGAATATATACATATATGCATTTCAGTAGATATTTTCTGAATGTAATTAAATACCTATACAAGGATGTGGCAGGTTCAACCAACCTCAACAAACGTAAAATGATTTGCCTTACTGCTCTGTTTGTTCACAGTGTCAGGCATACACAGTCTGTCAGATGCTCTGTCACTGTCAGAAGCTCTGGGCAAGGATAGAAATCACTGAAATTATAAAGAAAATTAGCAGATAAGTGAAAATGAAGGTACTCTATATCTATATTACATACATCTGACTGCTACGGTTTATCCTCCTGGTTATATACAATATACAACAGGTAATTCTGTAAATCCAGAATGGAAAGAAAATCAGTTCTCAGCACAGCGACATGTAACAAGAGGGCCATCCACTGCAGCTAAGGATTGTGGGTAGTGGCATGCAAATTAGTCTAACATTGTATCATTAATTTACTTGTATCACATTAAATAGAGTTAAAAAAATTCCAGTTGTGTCACATATTAAAAAATATAGATTCAAAACGGTGTCAGGTTGCTTCTATACATTTGTGTGCTCCCGGCAACTTACCTCACCTGACTTATACATTAAATATACCGTATATATTTATGTGCACCAAGCACATAAAGAAGATCCACTATATGGTGGGGCCTGGTGTCAGGATTTGCGTTTCTTAGTGCCCATCATTGCAATTCTTTAGCATTTTTTAAGACAATTTACGCCTTTAACTAAGTGTGAATTTCTGAACACTATAACCATCATTGGTAACTAGCGACTTATCCCGTCAAAAAATGACGGCAATAGAATTGTAAGGCAGGTAATGCTGTTTGCTACACAAAGTAAGTCTCTTGGTTGTGTGAGTACCTTCTGCGCTCATTGCGAGCCTCGCGCTGAGCGCCTTTGTCGCTCATTGCGTGGCTCGCAATTAGCCCCTTTGATGCTCATTTCGAGCCTCTTGGTTGGTGTATTTTTGGTTATCAGAGCTCCTTTGGCGCTCATTGCAAGGTTTGCGCTGATGGCGTTTTGGCGCGCATTGCGAGCCTCTCCCCTGGTGTAGTTGTGCTCCTCTAAACATCGTTGGCGCTCCTTGTGAGGCGCGCGCTGAGCGCCGTTAGCGTTTGTTGTGATTCTGTCGTCTGTTTTTTTTTCTTTTGTCTGTCTATGTATTTTGTAATGTTAATCAATTAATTACTAAAATTATAAATGAATATACTTTACCTATTTGTAATTAATATATGCAGCAAGCAATATGCTGAAGACCTAACGATCTGTTTTGATGTTCCCGCAGCATACAATGTAGATGTGCACTGTTGATGAGCTGAGGTGTAAGTTTTAGCAATGTCTGCAGTGTGTAGTGTAAATAGGCTGCGTGCGCGAAGGGAAACCGTTTGTTTAGCTGTGTAGTAATGGTAATGTTATTAGTTTGCAGTTAGTGTTGTAAAATGGCTGCGATTGTGTATGTGTTAGGCGGGTGTTGAGCATTTAGCATCCTTCCTAATAGTGTATTTAGTAGCTCATACTGCTCTGTGTAAAAGTCGTATGTGCTTGGCGGTGTCTTGCATGCTTAAGGGTCGTGTAGCCTCATTTTCGTTTTTTTCGGCTGCCAATTTTTCTCTCGCTTAGGGAATTTTTGAGTGCCAAAAGTCTTTACATGTGATTTAATTTGGCGTGTAACCTCATTTCCAGACGCCCTGGATGTCCCCCCTTGCTGTGTGTGTATTTTTTTTTTTATTTTAGTTTGTATTTTGTGTGTTTTTCGTGTTTTTCGCTGTACGTGGTGCGGCCGTTAAGTTCGTATTTTGGCGTTTTCCTTTTGTAAGTGTTATGGGACGTAATATTTTATATGCGTTTTTTTTCAAAGTGCTATGGGTCTCGCACTGTGAATTTTGTATTTGAGTTTTGTGTTGATGTGTAGTTCCGCAGGTTGTAGGTATGATGCGCAAGTAAATTCAAAAACAAATTTTTGTCCCAAACGTGTACAAGTTCAAGTCCTGTAGGTTATCCGTTTGGATCCATTACCTGTCCTGCCGCCTCCAGTCCTCGGTCCGCATCTCCAGTGTAGAGATTAGCACAAAAGAAAGCATACTGTTAAATAAGAAGGTTTCATGTTATAGGAGGATTTTAAGAGGAAATAATCCAGGGATTCAGGATCTGGAAGAATTTAGGCATAAGGTCCTCCACTAAATGGGTTAGCCTTTCATTTACAGCGATATAATTCATCGTACTGATAACCGATTGCAGAGTAAGAGTGGGAGATTTCCATTGCCTGGCATTAAGTACCGAAGAAGTCTATTCTGACATTTTGATAGTGAAGAAACAAAGTGCCCTAAAAGGCCTATGTCTACTTTAGCCATGATAGGCATGTCCAATATAGCTGAGGCTAGATGGAAAACTTTGTTCCAAAGGCGTTGTACCTGGGCGCAGGACCACCAAGTGTGGAAAAAGGTTCCAGGTACCTGGCAAGCTCTAAAGCAATTAGGATTAGGGGAGCATTTCCATTTAAATAGTTTATCGAGGGTGATATACGTCCTATGAAGAACTTTAATGGAGGTTTCCAAAATATTACTATAGAGAGATCCTCTGGTTAGGTTTCGCCAGGAGTTTTGCCAGGTCTCTGTATCCCAGTTGCAACTTAGATCTTCTTCCCATTTCTGAATATATTTGGGAGGGAGGTGGTGGAAAGAGAATTGAAAGTATCATATAGAATACCCAAAATACATAACCTGGTAAACCAATTTGATGAAGGTTTCCCAAGAGTGTGTTCTAAAGAGGAGAGGAAGTATTTAAATCTGCAGAATGTATAGTGTTCCTGGATAGGGATATTGAATTATTCTTTTAATTGAGTGAATGTTAAGGTAGTGTTACCTCTATACCAGGAGTTCACGGTCAGGAGATTATGGGATTTCCACCATAGTAGAGAGGCTGAAGGAAGAGTATCAGGGAATCTGGGGTTGGGTACTATGGGGGTAGGGGTGGGATATTTCTGAATCAAATTACATTTACGGACCGCCCATGACCAAATAGATAAGGAAGATGCCAAGCAAAAGAGAATGGCAGCTCCTCTCTGGTGAATATATCAAAATCATCTCAGAACTCTGGCTGGTAGACTCTAGGACCCTTTTTCAGGGAGGCTGAATAATTTCTCTACAGATCCCTGGGCCTTTCATCCAAAGTCCTGAAGAGCACAAAGGCAACGGAGACCTCAAGACAAGGGGATCTGTATAGCCTTACCTGACTCCCTTTAAGGAGTCATGGGAGCTACGGATGGTGTTTGCAAGCACTGTTGGGTGACCATGGGATTTTGAATACTTGTGGTGTGAGTGACTAAGGAGGACATGGGAGCAGGTCGCTATTGGAATTCTATCATAATGTTAGTGGCTCTGATGAGTACTATGAAGTTCTAAAAATTGTCCAAAAGTAGGCCAGGAAAGGTCAATCTGGCTACTGTAGTTTGGCAAAAATGGCAAATTAAGTAATATAGTAATAAAAGAATATTGCGTCCTGCAGGCCGTATGTCTGCAAGCTTGAAATTTGCTACAATTACAGAGCGATTCAATTGAACAAGCCTGGAAGTTACAGGCCGTAAGCCAAAACCGCAAACCATGCAATCGTATGTAGCATTTCAGAGCGTGAACATGATCAATTAAGCAAGGCAGTAACTACCCATTTAGAAACAGCCAATCGAAAATGAGACCGTCATCATTACGTCAGAAAAACATGGAGGTTACATGTCGATCAATTAGCGTTTAGGGGTCCGATATACGATCAGACTCACAATCCTGCAATTTACAAAATAATACAAATTAAGGAAGGAAATGTTCTAGTCCATGTGGGTGGCCTGATATGTATTAACTCATTGATTCCCGAGTTTGATATGACACCAAAATGACACATAATAAAATAATTTTTGATGGCAGATTTGCGAGCTTGAGACTGTTGTGCAATTAATTCTGTCTTTCAACACTTTACCCGTCTTAAAGTGCAGTATTGATTTTTTATTTGCTTTTACAGTGCTACAATCAGGTGTTTAACCCCCTTGTGAGTCCTATCTGGTACTCGTAGGATTTTCTTCTACATTTTAAAATATTTCTGGGATTGAAGAATTGTAGCAATTGAATAGCGATTGTAACTTAGATGGGTTGTAAGTTACGGTTGTAACAACCGCAGGGATTTTCAGCCCGTAACCCGTAGATCGTTTGAGGATCTCAAAAAGCCTCCAATTGAATAGCAAATTAGTTTACATTACGGGCTACAATTTCTCAATTGAATGAGGCCCTTGGTATACCCAGACTCCTTAACAGCAATGTAAACGCTGTCCAGTGAGTAATTCAGATGGAGAATAGTTCTGACTTGCTGTTAGCTGCACCATGTGGGAGAGTTATCATTATTAAATTGCTCCAAAAAGATAGTTTGTATTTATGGGCAGTGAATGGGTTAATGCCAGGACTTGGAGGCCTTGGGTGAAGGTTTTGAACAAACATTTATTGCTTGTTTTAGGTGAACAAAACAGCTGTCAGAGAGTGAAGTGCTAATGACAGGCCTGAGTGAGTGGCATTGAGGCTAACACCTGCATTAGTGTCTCCTCTTTTGAAGGTCAGTGGTGGCAGTTTAAATAGTGCTGGGTGAGACAAACTTCAATCAAGCGCTGCTGGCTCGGCTCTCCTGCTAAACTTCTCACCACTCATCCATGTAATTAAAATAACTCAAGGGATTTTCTCTCTGTGGTTTTTGCAGGGAGGGGAGAGATGACGTGATGGATATACTTTTGTTTGTTTGAGAGTTACTTCTGGTTAATACACATTAGGTGTTTGAGGGGGAGAAGTTGTCTTCTGCAGTGCCCAAGGAAGTACTAAGGGGAGGCAATGGTCAGAAACTGATCCACAACACCGACTATTGTATCAAACCACAGAGATATGTATCGCTCTCCTGCACATTATAATCAGGGACACCTATATCTCAGTTGCTTCTAATACACAGGCATCAGTGACATGATTTACAGACATTAGCAACATCATCTACATAATACACAGGCATCAGTGACATGAACCTCTCATCTACACCTTATTCACAGACATTAGCGACATAATCTACACAATACACCAACATCAGTGACATGACCTCTCATCTACACCTTATTCACAGACATTAGCGACATCATCTACATAATACACAGGCATCAGTGACATGACCTATCATCTACATCTTATTCACAGGCATTAGCGACATCATCTACATAATACACAGGCATCAGTGACATGACCTCTCATCTACACCTTATTCACAGACATTAGCGACATCATCTACATAATACACAGGCATCAGTGACATGACCTCTCATCTACACCTTATTCACAGACACTAGCGACATCATCTACATAATACACAGGCATCAGTGACATGACCTCTCATCTACACCTTATTCACAGGCATTAGCGACATCATCTACATAATACACAGGCATCAGTGACATGACCTCTCATCTACACCTTATTAACAGACACTAGCGACATCATCTGCATAATACACAGGCATCAGTGACATGACCTCTCATCTACACCTTATTCACAGACACTAGCGACATCATCTACATAATACACAGGCATCAGTGACATGACCTCTCATCTACTCCTTATTCACAGGCATTAGCGACATCATCTACATAATACACAGGCATCAGTGACATGACCTCTCATCTACACCTTATTCACAGACATTAGCGACATCATCTGCATAATACACAGGCATCAGTGACATGACCTCTCATCTACACCTTATTAACAGACATTAGCGACATCATCTACATAATACACAGGCATCAGTGACATGAACCTCTCATCTACACCTTATTCACAGACATTAGCGACATCATCTGCATAATACACAGGCATCAGTGACATGACCTCTCATCTACACCTTATTAACAGACATTAGCGACATCATCTACATAATACACAGGCATCAGTGACATGACCTCTCATCTACACCTTATTCACAGGCATTAGCGACATCATCTACATAATACACAGGCATCAGTGACATGACCTCTCATCTACACCTTATTCACAGGCATTAGCGTCATCATCTACATAATACACAGGCATCAGTGACATGACGTCTCATCTACACCTTATTAACAGACACTAGCGACATCATCTACATAATACACAGGCATCAGTGACATGAACCTCTCATCTACACCTTATTCACAGACACTAGCGACATCATCTACATAATACACAGGCATCAGTGACATGACCTCTCATCTACACCTTATTCACAGGCATTAGCGACATCATCTACATAATACACAGGCATCAGTGACATGACCTCTCATCTACACCTTATTCACAGACACTAGCGACATCATCTACATAATACACAGGCATCAGTGACATGACCTCTCATCTACACCTTATTCACAGGCATTAGCGACATCATCTACATAATACACAGGCATCAGTGACATGACCTCTCATCTACACCTTATTCACAGACACTAGCGACATCATCTACATAATACACAGGCATCAGTGACATGACCTCTCATCTACACCTTATTCACAGACACTAGCGACATCATCTACATAATACACAGGCATCAGTGACATGAACCTCTCATCTACACCATATTCACAGACATTAGCGACATCATCTACATAATACACAGGCATCAGTGACATGACCTCTCATCTACACCTTATTCACAGGCATTAGCGACATCATCTACATAATACACAGGCATCAGTGACATGAACTCTCATCTACACCTTATTCACAGACACTAGCGACATCATCTACATAATACACAGGCATCAGTGACATGACCTCTCATCTACACCTTATTCACAGACATTAGCGACATCATCTACATAATACACAGGCATCAGTGACATGACCTCTCATCTACACCTTATTCACAGACATTAGCGACATCATCTACATAATACACAGGCATCAGTGACATGACCTCTCATCTACACCTTATTCACAGACATTAGCGACATCATCTACATAATACACAGGCATCAGTGACATGACCTCTCATCTACACCTTATTAACAGACACTAGCGACATCATCTACATAATACACAGGCATCAGTGACATGAACCTCTCATCTACACCTTATTCACAGACATTAGCGACATCATCTACATAATACACAGGCATCAGTGACATGACCTCTCATCTACACCTTATTCACAGACATTAGCGACATCATCTACATAATACACTGGCATCAGTGACATGACCTCTCATCTACACCTTATTCACAGACATTAGCGACATCATCTACATAACACACAGGCATCAGTGACATGACCTCTCATCTACACCTTATTCACAGACATTAGCGACATCATCTACATAATACACAGGCATCAGTGACATGACCTCTCATCTACACCTTATTCACAGACATTACCGACATCATCTACATAATACACAGGCATCAGTGACATGACCTCTCATCTACACCTTATTCACAGACACTAGCGACATCATCTACATAATACACAGGCATCAGTGACATGACCTCTCATCTACACCTTATTCACAGACATTAGCGACATAATCTACACAATACACAGGCATCAGTGACATGACCTCTCATCTACACCTTATTCACAGACACTAGCGACATCATCTACATAATACACAGACATCAGTGACATGACCTCTCATCTACACCTTATTCACAGACACTAGCGACATCATCTACATAATACACAGGCATCAGTGACATGACCTCTCATCTACACCTTATTCACAGACATTAGCGACATCATCTACATAATACACAGGCATCAGTGACATGAACCTCTCATCTACACCTTATTCACAGACACTAGCGACATCATCTACATAATACACAGGCATCATTGACATGAACCTCTCATCTACACCTTATTCACAGACACTAGCGACATCATCTACATAATACACAGGCATCAGTGACATGACCTCTCATCTACACCTTATTCACAGACACTAGCGACATCATCTACATAATACACAGGCATCAGTGACATGACCTCTCATCTACACCTTATTCACAGGCATTAGCGACATCATCTACATAATACACAGGCATCAGTGACATGACCTCTCATCTACACCTTATTCACAGACACTAGCGACATCATCTACATAATACACAGGCATCAGTGACATGACCTCTCATCTACACCTTATTCACAGACACTAGCGACATCATCTACATAATACACAGGCATCAGTGACATGAACCTCTCATCTACACCTTATTCACAGACATTAGTGACATCATCTACATAATACACAGGCATCAGTGACATGAACCTCTCATCTACACCTTATTCACAGACACTAGCGACATCATCTACATAATACACAGGCATCAGTGACATGACCTCTCATCTACACCTTATTCACAGACATTAGCGACATCATCTGCATAATACACAGGCATCAGTGACATGACCTCTCATCTACACCTTATTAACAGACACTAGCGACATCATCTGCATAATACACAGGCATCAGTGACATGACCTCTCATCTACACCTTATTCACAGGCATTAGCGACATCATCTACATAATACACAGGCATCAGTGACATGACCTCTCATCTACACCTTATTCACAGACACTAGCGACATCATCTACATTATACACAGGCATCAGTGACATGACCTCTCATCTACACCTTATTCACAGACATTAGCGACATCATCTACATAATACACAGGCATCAGTGACATGACCTCTCATCTACACCTTATTAACAGACACTAGCGACATCATCTGCATAATACACAGGCATCAGTGACATGACCTCTCATCTACACCTTATCCACAGGCATTAGCGACATCATCTACATAATACACAGGCATCAGTGACATGACCTCTCATCTACACCTTATTCACAGACACTAGCGACATCATCTACATAATACACAGGCATCAGTGACATGACCTCTCATCTACACCTTATCCACAGGCATTAGCGACATCATCTACATAATACACAGGCATCAGTGACATGACCTCTCATCTACACCTTATTAACAGACACTAGCGACATCATCTACATAATACACAGGCATCAGTGACATGACCTCTCATCTACAACTTATTCACAGACACTAGCGACATCATCTACATAATACACAGGCATCAGTGACATGAACCTCTCATCTACACCTTATTCACAGACATTAGTGACATCATCTACATAATACACAGGCATCAGTGACATGACCTCTCATCTACACCTTATTCACAGACATTAGCGACATCATCTACATAATACACAGGCATCAGTGACATGACCTCTCATCTACACCTTATTAACAGACACTAGCGACATCATCTACATAATACACAGGCATCAGTGACATGACCTCTCATCTACACCTTATTCACAGACACTAGCGACATCATCTACATAATACACAGGCATCAGTGACATGAACCTCTCATCTACACCTTATTCACAGACATTAGTGACATCATCTACATAATACACAGGCATCAGTGACATGACCTCTCATCTACACCTTATTCACAGACATTAGCGACATCATCTACATAATACACAGGCATCAGTGACATGACCTCTCATCTACACCTTATTAACAGACACTAGCGACATCATCTACATAATACACAGGCATCAGTGACATGACCTCTCATCTACACCCTTATTCACAGACATTAGCGACATCATCTACATAATACACAGGCATCAGTGACATGACCTCTCATCTACACCTTATTAACAGACACTAGCGACATCATCTACATAATACACAGGCATCAGTGACATGACCTCTCATCTACACCTTATTCACAGACGCTAGCGACATCATCTACATAATACACAGGCATCAGTGACATGACCTCTCATCTACACCTTATTCACAGACATTAGCGACATCATCTATATAATACACAGGCATCAGTGACATGACCTCTCATCTACACCTTATTAACAGACACTAGCGACATCATCTGCATAATACACAGGCATCAGTGACATGACCTCTCATCTACACCTTATCCACAGGCATTAGCGACATCATCTACATAATACACAGGCATCAGTGACATGACCTCTCATCTACACCTTATTAACAGACACTAGCGACATCATCTACATAATACACAGGCATCAGTGACATGACCTCTCATCTACACCTTATTCACAGGCATTAGCGACATCATCTACATAATACACAGGCATCAGTGACATGACCTCTCATCTACACCTTATTCACAGACATTAGTGACATCATCTACATAATACACAGGCATCAGTGACATGACCTCTCATCTACACCTTATTCACAGGCATTAGCGACATCATCTACATAATACACTGGCATCAGTGACATGACCTCTCATCTACACCTTATTAACAGACACTAGCGACATCGTCTGCATAATACACAGGCATTAGTGACATGACCTCTCATCTACACCTTATTCACAGGCATTAGCGACATCATCTACATAATACACAGGCATCAGTGACATGACCTCTCATCTACACCTTATTCACAGGCATTAGCGACATCATCTACATAATACACAGGCATCAGTGACATGACCTCTCATCTACACCTTATTCACAGGCATTAGCGACATCATCTACATAATACACAGGCATCAGTGACATGACCTCTCATCTACACCTTATTCACAGGCATTAGCGACATCATCTACATAATACACAGGCATCAGTGACATGAACCTCTCATCTACACCTTATTCACAGGCATTAGCGACATCATCTACATAATACACAGGCATCAGTGACATTATCTCTCATCTACACCTTATTCACAGGCATTAGCGACATCATCTACATAATACACAGGCATCAGTGACATGACCTCTCATCTACACCTTATTCACAGGCATTAGCGACATCATCTACATAATACACAGGCATCAGTGACATGACCTCTCATCTACACCTTATTCACAGGCATTAGCGACATCATCTACATAATACACAGGCATCAGTGACATGAACCTCTCATCTACACCTTATTCACAGGCATTAGCGACATCATCTACATAATACACAGGCATCAGTGACATTATCTCTCATCTACACCTTATTCACAGACATTAGGGACATCTACAAGTCAGCTCCTTCTAATGCACAGTCATCAGAATAAATACCTTTTTTTTACAACACACCAGGCATGTGTTTCTACCTAGGCCCACACGACCCAGGCCTAGGGCAGCACATTTTCAGGAAGCAACAGACTCTCTGAAGATGCAGTGCAGGACATTGAAATATGCACACAAATGTCTATATGCAGTGATGGTTCTGCCTATAAGTGTACTTGGCACTTTCTGACATACCAACCATATACATAAGCACAAATAAACTTCTAATTTGACATATAGAGAGAAGCTGCAAGTAGGGGGTTGAGGGGGCGCAGAAATCTGAATGGCCTGGTGCAGGAAAACAACTAAACATGCTCATGTAACACACACACACACATAGTAAAACATAGTACATCTGTGTTCACATTTGGATATCTAAAAATGAACTTATTTCCTGCTCAGAATCTCAAGAAATACATATTCTGGAACTAGGTGGGAGCATAAGTGAAAATGCATTGTGGACTCATTTGCATATCCCCGCCTAGTTTCCCAGAACGCAGTACAAAATTCTATTTCTTGAGATTTTGAGCAGGAAATGTCAGCTTATTTCAGCTTATTTTTAGATGTCCAGATTTGAAAACAAACATACTTTTTTTTCACAATAGAGGGCTTTTAGCACTCATTTGCCCATCATAAGTTAAATGATGTTGTGATTACTATGCTTTATACAAAAACATCAGAAACATCAAAGTCTCAACTTGTTCTTGTACACAGGTATCTGGCGTACTTGCATCGCATGAATTCCTAATACACAGACATTTGGAATTGTACCTCTCACCTCACCCAAATTCACAAACATAACCTACTCATCATTTCCTAATACCTAGACACTGTGGTCCTATACATCTTGGTGCATCCTAATACACAGACATCAATGACATCTACACTTCAACTCCTGCTAATACACCGCCATCAGGCCATGCATCTCACCTACTCATAAAGCACAACATAAGGGAAACCTATATCTCAACTCCAATTAAAACATAGAGATCAGTGACATGTACACAGATATCAAGGACACTTGCTCATCCTCTTCCCCTAGTAAACAGACACGGGGACATTTACCCTCTTACAATACATCAGGTCATATACCTCTCACTTCCTCCAAGCAAACAGATTATGACACCTCCTAATACACAGACACTTGGTCATATCACACCTCCTCTTAATAAGCAGATCTCAGTAAACATACCACTTACCTTCTCATGTTGTTATACACAGACATTGGGATATGTACCTCTCGCCTACTCCAAGTGCACATACATCAAAAACACATACATCTTATCAGGACTAATAACTTTCTCCTCCTTCTAATATGTGGATATCATGACACATACGTCTGACATATCCTAATATACAGCATCGCAAACAAATAGACTTTACCTTCTCCTAATACACAGGTATCAGAGACACATATCTCCTCACCTGCACATAATATACATACATCAGGACACATTCATCTATCTTTTTTCCACTGTAAAACATTGTCTCAACCTTTATTTAATACACATATATCATAACACTTTTGTATCATTCTTATTAAGAGATATAAGTTCTCATACCTCTCACCTACTCCTAACACACAGCAGAACATTTATTTATCATGTTCTCCTACAACAAAGTCATTAGTTCACATGCCGTATCTGATATAGGTATAACTCTCACCTTCTTTGCAGATGCTCCTTTTTTGGAGCCTTTTACCTCCAAGGGGTACAGCCCTCAGGGCACATACTCACACACAGAGACATATAGTCTGTGGGAAGCAAAGTATGCAGGGAGTGTTATCCACAGAGTCACTTCTCCTCTTATAAATATGATCCTTCGTCTAGATTATGTGGTTGACCCAAGATCACCCTATTCATTTATCAGTGCAACAGATCCAAGTGTCTTCTTATCCTCATGTCTGCCCTGTTCCTTCAGACTGTAAGCTTTCTTAAGACAGGCTCTCGACTTTACATATCAGTCTGTCTCTATTTGTTACTTTGTTTAGAACAAATTCCAAAAAGTATCCAGTGAGGCTAAAGTTGACCCTTCAAAAGCATTTAATAAATACACTTGTATGCTCAGAAGCAGGCCTTAAATGTCCACTGTGGTCAATATTTTCTATATGGTATTACAACTAAACTTGATAATTGTACAACATTTTTATATATGTAGTTATGTTTTCCCCCAGGATTAAATTTTTTTGTTCTCAGGAGGATGTGTCCTTTTAAACTAATAAGCTATTTATTAGTCCTAATGAAAGCATTGGCGGTTTTAGATGTCATATTTTCATTGTGTGGATAGAAACTTCTGCATTTAAAGTCTCCTAGCACCTTAGGAAGCTGATCAGTAGAAACCACAGGGGTAGATTCCACAGTAGCATAATCACATATAATAGTTGTCCAACTCTGAAACGTTGTCACGCGAGGGGCGCAGATCGGGCCGCAAATGCGGACCCTCGCGAAGCGGGGGGCCGCATTTGCGGAAGGCGGAGGCTCCCATGTTGGCTGCCATGAGCCGAAGGCTCATTGCAGGCTGCAAATGCAGCCCCTCGCGAAGTGAGGGGCCGCATTTGTGGAGGTAGAGGCTCTACGGTGCCTCACAAGTGGTTACAAATACCCACAGAAGCGGGACTTTAAAAAAAAAGCTCTAACACGCAATTACTAAATACGGACTTACACAAAAAAATCCGAACCGCGGTACTTTAAAAAAAAAATACGCAAAAATATGACTGTAATGGCCGAACCGCACACATCGGAAAACATTAAAAAAACACTAAATACACACAACAATGAAATAAAAAGCTTACCCACAGCAAGGAGGGGACACCTAGGACGTCTGGAAGTGAGTTTACACCTCAATTCAAGTCCAATTAGTTTAGACACTCGAAAATCCCTAAGCGAGAGAAAAAATGGCAGCCGAAAAAACGAGGCTACACAACCCCTAAAGCTGCAACACACCACCAAGCACATACAACTTTTACAAAAAGCCGTACGAGGTACATGATACACTATTACCAAGGACGCTAAATCATCCACACCCACGTACCACATCCACATTCGCCGCCATTTTACAACACTAACTTACAGAATGCGGAAGTACACAGCTACACAAACGGCTTCCCCTCGTGCACGCAGCCTATTTACACTACACACTGCACACATTGCCAACACTTACACCTCAGCTCAACAACACTGCAAATCTACATTATATGCTGCAGGAACATCAAAACAGATTGTTAGCTCTTCAGCACATTGCTTGCTGCATATATTACTTACAAATAGGTAAAGTATATTAATTTGTTATTTCATTCATTAATTAATTATCATGAAAAACTACATATACACAAAAAAAACACCACAGTATCGCAATAAACGACAAAGCCCTTCACCTCGCGCCTCACACGGAGCTCCAACTGTGCTCATAGGAAACAAACTACACCAGGGGAGAGACTTGCAATAAGCGCAAAAAGGACATCAGCGCAGACCTTACAATGAGAGCAAAAGCGCCTCTGATAACAAAAAATACACCAACGAGAGGTGTGAGGGCTCGCAATGAGCGCCGAAGGATCTCAGACGACCAAAACACTTACTGTCTGTGGCAAACAGCATTACCTGCCTTACACTTTTATTGCCCCATCATTTTTGACGGGCAAGTCGCTGGTTATATATAAGTATGACAAGACTCTGATGCTGGGGAAGATTGAAGACACACAAGAAGTAAACATGAAGATGGATAGATGATGTCATTGAAGCAATGAACTCCGAGCTTGACGGAGCTCAGAAGGGCAGTAGCTGACAGATATGCCTGGCATGTTGCAGGACAATATGGTCACGGAGAGTCGGACACGATGCAAACAACAACAACAATGAAAAAATTAAAGGTTGCATGATTTTTTTATATTATAAAAAACATTTGCCCTATTATTAAATGTCGTTTTTTTTATTAGTATATTTTAGAAATGTGGTCAGCTAAACAGACACTAAAATATAAAATGCATATCATGCATTATTAAAAAAAACACTCTTTAAACTGCAAAACAGAGACAAAAAGTATTTAAAAAGTCAACAATTATATATAGTATGTATAGTAGTGAACATTGCTATGTTCTGCAGAGCTAACACTCTAGCGTTCCTGTGTTATAACATCCAGAACACGTTGTGTGTCCTCTCCCCCCACCCCACCCTTTGCTGTTGCTAGGGGTATGGATTTGGTTTTAATAACAGTTAGTTCAAACAATGTAAATTTACTGCCGCTAGAAACTCGTTCAGAAAACATGTCCTACGCAGCTATCATTTCTCAGCCGCACCAGCTGTTTTCGCTCAGCTTCTACCTGACAGGGTGCTTTGGAAATACCAATCAGTGTATTTATAAGAAGGGACGGGCCCATAAATATGTCACAGCAGAATATATACGACCCCATATTTCACCATTTTCTATTTTAAAATTGTGAGTTATAGCTGCAGAAAGGCTGCCCCATTACATGTGCTGGGTGATGGATGACCTACATTCTGCTGTGTGTGTTCATCACTAAGACAATAAAGACACACACACCAGCACACACACACACAAATGGACATATACATTCCGACAAACAGATACGCACTAATTCCAACATACAAAAACAAACTCTAGAAAAACTAGAAGGAGTTGAAGTTAAAACATATATCGACGCACATAAATACTACACACACTAACCCAAACACACACAATTAAAATACACATACTGAAAAACATTACATTAAAAGTAATCACACACACACAAATATACAGATAAAAAGATATGCATTAAAATAAAAAAAAACACACAAATAAACTAGCAGGAGTTTTAGTTAAAAGTGCCTACAAACACATATATCCACACATAAACTACTATTCTTTTTTTGTTGTCGTTCAGTTGTGTCCGACTCTCCGTGACCTCATGGAGCGTAACACACCAGGCACATCTTTATGTCCATGGTGAGGCTGATCCACTTGGTTTTCATGGCAGAGATTCTGGAGTGGGTTGCCAGTTCCTTTTGCAGTGGGCCACAACATGTAGCTCCCTGTATTCCTAGATAATCTCCCATCCAAGTACTGACCTGGCCTAACCTTGCCCTGCCCAGGGTAATGTGACCTCTTGGTTTCCTGACTGGAATCAAACCCAGGTCGTGGTGGTGAAAGTGCCAAATCCTAACCACCAGGGAATCCAAAGACTACTACATACACTAACCCAAACCTTGGCAAAGCCTCTTGCGTGAGGCGAAACGGTCATAAGGCATTGGAGGGAGGGGTCATTACAACCTTCAAGGTAATATCCTGTATATTTAAAGTCCAGAATGCCAGGTGTTTGCTTCAGTGACCACAACTTATGATTGCTGTGCGTGGACAGGGCTAATAAAGTTTTTCACTTTCTTCATAATACACTAACCCAAACACATAAAACTGAAATACAAAACACTAATAAACATCAAATTAAAAGTAATAACATGCAAACAAACATACAAATATACAGATAAAAAGATAGGCATTAATTAAAATATAAAAAAACACACAAATAAACTAACTGGAGTTCAAGTTTAAAGTGCCTACAAACACATATACCCACACATAAACTACTATATATACTATCCCAAACACATAAAACTAATATACTCATACAAAAACCACCAAATTAAAAGTAATACCATGCACACAAATATACAAATATGCAGATACAAAGTTATGTACTAATTCAAACATACAACCCCCCCCCCCCCAAAAAAAACTAGCAGGATTTCAAGTGAACAGTGCCTACAAACAGGCATCTCCACACATATACTACTACTAATACTAAAAAATCTAACTAAAAATATTAACACACATATAACTACACATATACGCACATACAAAAGGCATTACCTTGAACATACAAAAAATGAATACACAATAACAAAACTAATTTCATGGTGAAGTGAAACGTACTAATACACACAAACGTATACAAAATATACACACTTTTTTTGCTGCTTACTTGTGTCCAACTCTCTGTGGTCCTGTGGACCACAGCATGCCAGTCACATCTATCAGCCAGCATTGTGCATTGTTTCAATTAACTCATCTATATACCTCTGCCTTCCCCTTCTTCATATTTCCAAGCATCAGAGTCTTCTCTAGGGAATCCTGTCTTCTCATGATATGACTAAAATATTTGATATATTATAGATTCCTGATCCAAACTTCCATTGAGTAGTTTTGCCTTGATTTCCTATAGTATTGATAGATCGGATCTTCTTGGAGTCCAAGGAACTTTAAGCAGCTTTCTCCAACAGCACAATTCAAAGGTGTCAATTCTATGGCGCTCAGCAATCTTTATGGAGCCTATCAAGACCCCCCATGATCCTCACTAGCCCACTGGTCCCATCAAGACATCTAGGGTATCCCCACTAGGTTCTGGGGGCCCATCAGTACTTCTTAGGATACCCACTAGTCCTGCTGGGCACCTCAACACTACTGAGGACCCCGACTAGGCCCATTGAGACCCCCAGAAATTCCCACTAGACCTATGGGGGCGGAAATATATGTAAAAATGTATAGTTCCTGTCCCTTATCTGACTGGTTTACATCGTTAAGCAATCAGAATGCAAGGATTCACATTGGATATTGAGATAACCTTACTTTCAGCCATCAGAGTAGTATCATCTGGGTATCTGAGGTTGTTGATATTTCGACCAGCAATATTAATTCCAGCTTTAGATTCGTCCAGCTTGGCCTTCCACATGATTTATTTCAAAGATAATTTGAAAAAATAACATGACAATCAATATATAACCTTGTTGCACTCCTTTCCCAAACTTATACCATTCAGTTGTTCCATATTCGGTTCTTCTTGGCCACATACAGATTCCTTAGGAGGCGGATAAGCCTGTTACCCCCATCTCTTTAAGAACGTGCCACGTTTTGTTATGATTCATAACAGTCAACGCTTTAAAATAGTCTATGAAGCAGAGGTAAATGTTTTTTTTTCTGGAATTCTCTTACTTTCTCTAATGTGCAGCAGACATACAGCCTCATTAAATTCGGGCGACGTGTTAAAACGTAGCCTGTAACCTTGAAAGTAGGACTTACGGCTATTAAATTAGCCCAATAAACGTCCCGCAGATGACTTGCGAGGTAAGCCGCAGGACGGCCAAAAAATGCCCACGGGACGTGAACGTGGAACTTTGCAGCCCGCAAATCCTTTGACCTGTCAAGCCCGTAACAACTACAATTCCAAATCGTGGATATTTTAATTGCAATCAAAGCCACCCACAGAGCTAGCCCGAAACGCGTAAATGAGCCCAAAGCCCAACGTTTGCTGGAGGGGACTTAAAAGTGGCGTAAAGACCAATATTTAGCCCCATAAATGCAAATTAAAACACACTACTGTATTTCTATTAAAAGGGAAAGTGATGTTAGATCTTTAGAATTAATAGCACAACATTCTCAAGCTCGCAAATCAGTCCATAAAATGACTTTATTTCATGTTTAATTTCCCGTGTTATATCGATCACGGCAATTAGTGTGTTAATACATATTACTGTAACTCGCATGTAATAGAATATTATATTTACGGCTTTATTAATATTGCATTATTGTGGATGGTGGGTCAGATCGCAACTTTGTAATCTTCAGTCACGTAGGACTTTTAAATCTATTCTCCCCTTTTTCCAGTGAGGTAACGCTAACAATCTCTTTTTCCATTGGCTCCGTCTAAACCCGTAACTCGGTCTACACTCAACTGATGGTCCGCAAAGGCTGCAATCCAACATTCGACGAATGAGCTACGATTTGTGTCTCAACGCCGTAGCTCGCAGCCCATTCTAATTTAATAGCAACATAACTCTGACAAATTCAAGCCCGCAGCCGTTGCAAGCTTCACGTTTGGACTTTCGGTCTTCAAATTTAATAGGGCCTGATCTTGTTTGCCTCTTCTATACACATCTTACGCATCTGGTAGTTCTCAGTCCATTATATTGTTTGGAGCCAAGCTTAAAAGTTCCCTGTTTTTACTATTAAAATAAACTACCCAAGTGTTTGACATTTCTATATTTTTATTAACAAATGCTGAAAATGCTTAAAAGCCCTGTTTTTACTCACAGGAACCTCCAAATAGTCTCATATAAACTCATGTCACAGTGCCTATGTAGTACTGATGTAAACCAATCACAGACTGTCAAAACATACTGTTAGAGAAATAGTCTTTCATTGGCTTGTACATCTAAGTACCGTTAGAAACACAGTGTGCATGAGCTGTTGGGGGCAGATCTTTCTTTTGACTATTTGGAAGGATTTAGTGAGTAAAAGGACAGGGCTTTTAGGCACTTGTTAATAAAATTATGTTTAGATATGCTAATAAATACTTGGAAAGTTTATGTTAATTTTAAAAACAGGGGAAAATTTAATACCCTTTAAGCATTGACATTGCAGGCACGTGAAGTGACTGCAATATCTTCGTAATTAGAGCACTCTTTTTTTGGGATTGGGGATATAGATTGACCATTCTACTGGCCATTGTTGAGTTTTTCCAAATTTGGCATAATGCAAGTATATATTTCACAGAATCATCTTTTAGGATTTTTAACCACTCAGCTGGGATTCCGTCAACTCCTACAAGCCCTTGTTATTCAGTAAGACTACCTAGGGCCCATTCTCAACTCCACTCTCCACAGATGTCCTGGCTCCAGCTCAAACTATTGAGATTATCACTGACGTTAAGATCCTTTCCTGTATAAATCTTCTGTGTATTCCCTTTCATCTCTTTTTTATCTGATCTGCTTATGTTAAGTTTTCTTGAAGAGATGTCTTGACTTTCTCATTCTGTTATCTTCTTCCATCTTTTTACATTGCTCATTATTGAATGTTTCCTTGTCATCCAGTTGGAAACATATTTTACTATCTCCACTGCCTTTTGCTTTCATTGTTTCCTGGGCTACTTTCAAAGCCTCATCAGATATCCAGTTTGCCATCTTTGTTTTCTTTCTTTATAGTATATTCTTTGTTGCTGTTTTCTGAACAATGTCCAAAGTTCTTCAGGCATTCTATCTTCCATGTCTAGTTCCTTAAATCTATTATTTACCTCCACTAAATACTCACAGTGGATAGAATTTATATCATGTCTACTTGGTATGGTGATTTTCCCTATTTTCCTCAGTTTAACTTTTAACTTTGTAGTAAGAAGCTCATGACCTGAGTTGCTGTCAGCTACAGGTCTTGTTTTTGCAGACTGTATAGAGCTCCTCCATCTTTGGCTACAAAGTATATAGTCAATCTGATTTCTATATTGTCCATCTGGTGATGCACATGTTTAGAGATGTCTCGGAGGCTGTTGGAAGAGGGTGTTTGCTACGACCCGAGAATTATCTTGACAGAATTCTACTAATCTCTGACTGCTTCATTTTGTACTCCAAGGCCAAACTTGCCAGTTATTACAGGTATATTTTGCCTCCCTAATTTAGCATAAAATTAACATCCTTTGTTAATTTTATAACTAGGAGGTGTTGAATATCCTTATAAAACTGGACAACTTTAGCTTCTTCAACATCCATGGTTGGAGCATAGACTTGGATCACTGTGATGTTAAATGGCTTGCCTTGAATTGGTATTGAAATAATTCTGTAATTTACTGGGTTGTAACAGAGCACTACTTTGGCCAACTTCTGATTATGACGGCTACTCCATTTCTTCTGCGAGATTCTTGACCACAGTAGAAGATCTGTTGAATTCTCCCATTCCAGTCCATTTAAGTTCACTTATTCCTAGAATATCAATGTTTAATCTCGATCATATTTCTATAATCCAGGTTCCTTATGCTGAATTGTTCTTGCAGCAACTGACTTTCTTTCTGCAACTAAGTGTCCTCTCGGCTTTGACCGAAATCAATTCATTAGATCTGGTGCTACTAGATGGTATAGCTCAGAGTGTCATTGAAGTACACCTCCACTATCTATCGATATATCTATCTATCTCTATCTATCTATCTATCGATCTATCTATCGATCCTATCTATCGATCTATCTCCCACTGGTGTACTCTTTGGCACTGCCTTTTTTGGGATTGAAATGAAGCTTGAACCTTTTTCCAGTAACACTGATCACAGTCGAGTTTTCCAAATTGTGTTAGCGTAATGCGTAATGCAAGCAAACACGTTCACAGCATCATCTTACTAGTATTTTGAACACTTATCCGCTGGGAATTCCATCCACGCCATGCACCCTTGTTATCAGCAAGGCTACCTAAGGCTATCTCACATCCACTCTCAAAGTTGTATGGAGTCCCTGCTTATTGGACAAACTAATTGAGGTTATTCAATGCTGTATACTGTATTACAGCCACTTCTTCTTTTCTGTATTTTATTTCTTCTTTATTTACTTCTGTTAAGTCCCCTACCAATTTTTGTATTTATCACACGCCCCACTTTGGCATAAAGATTCCAGTGAGATCACCAATTTTCCTTAAAAATATCTCTAGACTTTAACATGTAGTTATCTTCTTCTCTCTTTATACATCACACATTACTTTCTGTGGGTTTTGTGCTGAAACAAATGGCAACTGGAAACCTTAAATGAGATTACTTAAAAGCATTTATTGTTTCACAAAAATATACTATTGAAGAAATTAATAATAACTTAGTTCCCATTCAGGTCCTACCATACTCCCTTGGTCTCTCTATAAGCTATAAGTAAAGATACCCCAAGTTTAAAGATAAAACAAATAAATGTCTTGTTTGGTGGAAATAGTATGGGTTTATTTAGTTTTCATTTTGCTCTGAACCAGTTACTACCATATCCTGCCCCCTTGCTATATCTGAAAATCATAGCTTTATGTGTGTTAGGTACGCTCACATATAGAAATGTGCCTATGTAACCATTATTCCGTGGTACTGCACCGGCATCTTCGGGCAGCCTGCTCCTCCCCAAAACTGTGCTGCCCTAGGCCTTGGCCTCATGGGACTAGTCTGAAACACATCACAGAAAAAACAACTAAGATTTCAGTTAAAAGTACTAATATATAGAAAAACAAGCATGCACACAAGCAAATATATACACTATGAATAAACAGCTAAGATACCCTCTAACTCAAATAAGCAAACACACACTAAAAAACTATTAAAAGTTCAAGTACACACAAACATACACACATAGACATACAACAGCTAACACTAGCTACACTAGCTACACACTAACTAAAACATATGAAAACAAACATACAATCAGTAAAGAAAACAAGAAGTTTAAGTTAAAAGTACTAGTAAATACACTAAAACAAACACTCACAAACATGCACAATAATACAGTCATAGAAAAACTAACACACACAAACGGACACAACAAATAGATATGTAATAACAAATACACTATCAAAACAAAAATACACAATAAAAAATACGGAAAGTTCAGTTTAAAATAACTAACATACACGCAAACACACATACTGTATACACACATCAACCCACACACACTAACTCAAACTTAGAAAAACAAATACACCCACATGCAGACATATACAGACATATAAACTCCAATATAAATAAAGGTACTCAAACTTAAACATGCAAAACTAACACATGCACTAGTGTATGCTCAAATATACATGTGAATACATAAAAATACAAATACACACTGTTTCAAACAAAAAAGCAACACACACATGCACTAAAACAGCTACTAAAAGCTCATATACACAACAGATACTAAGTTAAATATACAAATTCAACACACATTTACATTCATAAAACTGTGAACCATTAAAGTAAAACTTAAACATGCAAAACTAACACATGCACTAGTGCATGCTCAAATATACATGTGAATACATAAAAATACAAATACACACTGTTTCAAACAAAAAAGCAACACACATATGCACTAAAACAGCTACTAAAAGCTCATATACACAACAGATACTAAGTTAAATATACAAATTCAACACACATTTACATTCATAAAACTGTGAACCATTAAAGTAAAACAATATATGCACTAACACATATAAACACATTATTAAAAACTCTAACACAAGAATATACACTCAGACTAGAATACAAATTAACATGTAAAGTTTAATACATGTAAGTATGTTTAAATGTACACTGTAAAAAACACACACTACCACATAAATACATAAATAATCAAAATACACATACGCATATACACACTGACATATTTGTCTAGCATATCATAGTACACTTACATGGTTACATTGATATACATATACTATAAACAAAAACATTTGCAATATATAACCATACACATTTAATTATAGGCATATACATATCCAAACACACGCACACATATGAGCACATAAATACACACACCCACACACATTCCTTTTATTATGATTTATTACCAAGGAAATATGCTGTTTTTGGCAGAAGTCAGGACCGTTGTTAATGGAGTAACTAAAGCAGTGAACCATTAGTAGCAGTTACACTATAGTAGTACAGAGTATCTAGAACTATGCACATGAAAAACTCTCCTGTACAGTAGACAAAGTCTTAAAGGGAGAGTGTCATCAGTTTTTGTCGAGCCAGGTTAGTTTTTCAGTGCAAAACAATTGATGTTTTTATAATTCCGCATGTAACCTTCCTTTGTTGAGATGCAGAGTCAGTCTGACTTGCTGTTTATGGATAGCAATGGCTTCAACCAAAGTTAAGGCCACTAGATTTCTAATTTTAGGTTAAGTTCTCTCATTATGCCACCAAGTTATGCTCCGTGAGAAAGGTGTCCCAGGCTTCAGTTAGGTTGTATCCTCCTTTAGACTGGGTCTCTATCATGTCCGCTGGGTAGTTAAGGTGTTACACATTCCAATGCTGAGGGTGTCTGTGGGTATGCACCCATGACCCTGATCTTGCCTCCGTATCAGCGCCATTCCAGTAACAAGCCCCAAATTATTTTTTAAGCTGCATGTTTGCTATGTATACTTTCCTCTATATTTCACAAAAATGATTAACAGATGCTATATACAGTATATATAAATGTAAATAAATAAATTAAATCAGTTTTGAAAATGTATGAACACCTGTCTTTTGCCTCATTTGAAAAAATATAAATTAGTATTATTGTTATAACATTGCTATCTGTTTTTTAATTGAATTTGCGATGACAGAACCATCTGATTATATGATTGTGATGTCCTTACTAGACGGATATTGTGTACTGTGGTTTAAATATGTACTACAGATGTAAAGATGTAGTACATTAGGCTGTGTATTATATAATTGTACATTTACGTTAAATATCATTGTCAAGGGGAAAAAGGACACCCATCACCCAAATCTTATGTAGTATTCCCTACATCCTTTGTTACCATTTAGATTGTAAGTAGCGAGTTTCCATTCTTGTAGGGTGCTTTGGAAAAAAAGACTTGACAGCTCAAAACAGGGCCCTCCTTTTGCTTCAGTTTTTAATATTGTACATTTCCTCTTTCCATCCCTTGTAGAGCGCTACGGAATATGTTGGCGCGTTACAAATAAAATAATAATATTAATAATAATACCATATCAGTGAATTTCTGGTAGTATCTATCCATATGTATTTACTTATTTATTTCAATATTACAGTTTATATTACACCCTCACACATCAAAGGTGAAGCCACCTAACAGATGGTATAATACACACATCAGCAGATACCTTTATAGCCAAGAATAAATAAGAAACAGTATGGGCTATTTTTACTTTGCAGATCTATCCCATGATGCAACCTCAGCTTACGCTCCGCTCACTTGCATTTACCTAAACATTGGTTATGCTGATGTCTCTTATGCGGAGAGATTTCCTGTATATTAGAAAAAATGGGATGGTATCTAGGGAAATTAATTAAACAGACTGTTATAAATCAACTATTAACTGTATATTTATGTATTTTTTTATTTTATGACTTTATAAATGTGCACATCGCTTTACATAGATAAGGTAGAAAATAATTTACATGATGATATAAGTGCGTTTCACAAAAGGACAAACAATGGGTTTCATGATCAATGTTACAATGATCTTGCAATCTAGTGATATCGGGAAATATGCTTATAAAGGGGCAGGGGGGCTTCTAAGTATCTATAGGTTTATTCACTAATGGTGCTATATAGTGAAAATTTGATATTTTATATGGGAATTTTCCAGCTGCGTTCAATCTAGAACATGAAACATTACATTTCTGTACAGTTTTTTTTAGAGGGGGAAATAGAACTGAATGTCTTTCTTCAATCGGATTGTAGAAATTGTGGTTATGCAGCCTATAAAATGGAGTAAATAAGAGCTCTAAAAGTAATTTGCAGCCAATCAGATGGTTTGTGTGCAAACCCGTCATACTTGGCAGACATTGCTTCTACGCCTGAGATTTCAGCTGAAACATGGAGTCTCATGGGCAGACATTGAAAACTCCTTGACTATGAAGTGCAGGTTGTGAGTTTAAATCCCATAAATTCTAAAACTGGTTATATTGATGATTGTTATCACAGTGTGTTGATATTGGTTAATTAAACACGTCTCTCCTGCCTCTGTGAGACGACATTTGAGTTAGTTTTAACCCATTTCTGTCGGATATTAGCACAAACCTGTTTTCTTATGACTAGGAATTTTGTTTTGCTCGGAGAGGCCCCTGTTCTGTAGCTGTCAGGCTCTAGGGTTGTGCAGCAAGATTAATGATGTGGGTGTGTAACTTACTCATAATGGTTTGTTTGATGTGACAAGGCGGATAGTGGCTGATTTATGTCACAAGCAGACAGGTATTTAATTGTGCACCTCGTGGCACCACTTCAAAGAAATCTGCTCAAGAGGAGGGTCCTCCCCCTCCTCCTTTAAACTTTAAAGCTGTGACTGACAGATCTTTCTCATACTTGTTCTATCCTCTGCAGGAGGTTCAAGTCCTTCTCTTAGGAAGGGATATGTTTACTTTTTAATGATTTTCTCACAATGCTGTAATGTAACAGCATCTCTCTGTGTGTCTAAATGGACCCATAATATAAACAAATATGGTTGCTAATCCGCTCACACTTAGTGACATTAGCACTAGTGACGTTAGCTCAAAGAACCTTCTCTGAGGTAATTAGAGTGTGCAACATAAATCAAGTGTTCTTGTTTTCCGTGTGTAAGATAAATATGGCAGCTCCCTATGTTATTCATCACTATGACACATTTTGATGAATAAGCTCTATATAATAGTTTAGGAAGTTCTTGTCTATTTTATCTCAAATGCAACTTTGATAAGTAAACCCCTTTCTGATAAGATCATTTGTAGGGGCCACTGGAATTGTGTGGTACCTGCCAGAGATAAATAAAGCAGGTGTGACTGAGTAGTATTTTGGCATTGTTACTCTACTTCAGGCTTCAGGCCTTTAAATGGGTCAAAAACACATGCAAAACAATAACAAAAAATAACAAATATAAACAGGTCAATCATGTAAAAAGAGTATCAACATTAGTAAAAAAAAAAATCCCCATGCGGTTAACGTATTTTCATTTAAAAATGTATGTAAAATAGTTGGCTGGACCCGGTACCAAGTCTATGGCAATGTGGGGATCTCATAGCAGGTCAAAATGTCTATATTTAATACCTCCCAAATGTCCCTTTTTGGAGGGTAAGTCCTTCCCTCATTTCAAGGAAAATAACCCAATCCCTCTTAGCCCCCAAATATCCATCTTTTGAAGGAAAGTGCAAGATCTGACCATATCCTGCTTTCTCTGGTTCATCCTGTTGTTTTCTTTTAAAGTCAAGGAGAAAGTAGGTGCTTGGAATGTACATGTCTGTATGGAGCAGTGTTTACATATTAAATGTGTGTAAAACTTACTTTACATATCTCATAGAAAACAAGAAAGACTAAATAACATTTTAAAGGACATTTTAAAGAATATTGCCCCTATTCAACTGAGCAATTGTAAGTTACTGGAGCCTGTAATGGAGCCCATAAACTAATTTGCTATTCAATTGGCGTCTTTTAGCGAGCCGCAAACGATCTACGGGTTACAGGCTGAAAATCCCTGCGGTTGTCAAAATTGTAACTTACAGCCCATCTAAGCCTTTGATCTTTAAAGCCCACAAAAGTTACAATCGCTAAAATCGCAAATCGCTATTCAATTGCTGCAATTCCTTAAGCCCGCAAATGTTTTCACACCTGTAAACTGCAAATGTTGAAGAAAATACTACGGGTACCAGATAGAACTCGCAAGGGGGTTAAACACCTATTCGTAGCACTGTAAATGCAAATAAAAAAAACATTACTGCATTTTAAATGACGGGGAAAGCTATGAAAGACATTAAAATTAATTGCACAACCGTCTCAAGCTCGCAAATATGCAATCGTTTATTTATTTTTTATGTTTCATTTCGGTGTCATATCAATCTTGGGAATTAATGAGTTAATACATATCAGGCCACCCACATGGGCTATAACATTTCCTCCAGTCATTTTAAATATTTTGTACATTGCCAAATTGCAAATCTGATCGCATATGGGACCTCTAAACGCTAATTGATTGAAATGTAACCTCCATGTTTTACTGACGTAATGATGGCGGTCTCATTTACTATTGGCTGTTTCTAAATCGGGAGTTACGGTCTTGCTTAATTGATCATGATCATGCTCTGAAATGCTACTTACGATTGAATGGTTTACAGTTTTGGCTTTCAGCTAGTAAATTGCGGCTCTGCAATTGTAGCAAATCTCAAGCCTGCAGACATACGGCCTATATAACGTAAACTGCGAGCTGGCAATTTAATAGGGGCCTATGTGTCATACTGTATTGGTCCGAATATAAGCCGCACCCGTAAAGTTCAAGGGGAAAAAATAGAAAAAAGATAGTACTCAAATATAAGCCGCACCCGTAAAATTGGAGAGAAAAAGACTCTCAAAGTGATCAGCCATTGCAAGAAACAGGCTTTCTAATTAGCACTGTAGCTTTTTTTGCAGGTTACAGGCTTTACAGGATGTTAGAATCACTAAAACCGTAAATCGCTATTCAATACCGCAGTCTAAAGCACAAAAATCGGCACCCTTAACTCGCAATCGTGCAAATCGGCAGTAATTTTGCATTCGCAGATAGAAGTCACGCAAAGTCGCGAATATAAGCCGCACCCGTAACTCGCAAGCTCAAAAATTGGAAAAAAAGGTGCGGCTTATATTCAGACCAATACGGTACTTTGGTCATTTAAAAATTATTTTTAGATGAGCACATTTATTTTAAATGTTTATTGGAAGATTGTACTTTGTAAGTAAATTTGCTTAGAGAGGGAAATAAATAATTATTGTCTTTATTGGACAAATGTAGGTGATCCTTTGCTCTCCTTCCCTCTTGTTTTTCTGGGGTTTTTTTTCAGTTCTTGCCATTTAGGATTGAAGATTATTCTTAATATAAGGACTTTAGTCTATTTCCTATTTGCACTTCATATATTATTTGTACCTGCTCCATAGTTTCTCTTATGTTTTATGGATATATCTACCATATGCTGAGGCACCAAAAAGTTGGATGTGTTTCTTACTGTCCCATATTAAATTAGGAGCATTAACTTGTAAATCTCCAGCTGAGCTGCTTTTGTCCACAAGGTCATCAAGGCCTGACCATTTAGGAGAACCTTCCAGTCAAGGATGACCGTATAATAGGTGGAGACAAGCAGCTCAACTGGAGATTTAGAAGCTATTGCTTGAAAATAAGTTCTAATATTGAATTTTGCATCTCTAAATCATTGAATAGGAATTTTATGAATCGCCAATGCTTATTTAAAACATATAGCTCCTTTTGTTAGGACGATATGGTTGTTCTTAAGGTAATATTGTGAACCCTATTCGTATAATAAAACATATACTTATTTTGTTTTCCAAAGAAGCTCCATAGGAACAAAACACCATCATTTCTCCAGTGGCACAATTTGGTCCAATCAAAGACTGATCCCATAAGCCAGTTTGGCCTAGAATGGGATGACCCACTTTACATGCTTTTTGTACGCTTTGGTCCTGGAACCCTTTGACCCTTCCGCAATAGTTATTATCTTAGTGCCTGTACCTGCTTTAATAATGTTGACTGATCACAAACAGGTCTGGCCATATGTGTGAACCTGTCATGCATATGGCTGGAAAACTAATTTACTTTTTGTTTGCTTAGAAAATAAAGCATAAAGCCAGATCCTTGTTTTGTCTGCATGGACGTCACACGCAAGAGAGGGGGGTGAGGCCTGTAAAATGAGGCATTATAAAACTTATTAGGCATGGCTAAAAGCCCTCTCAGCATGCACAGAGGAAAGAGGAGGAGATGAGAGATGAAAGGTTTCTATGTAAGGAAACATCTTTCAATGACGCTCTACAATCAGAGGATCTGAAGCTGGCGACTAGGGGGGAATAACAGGAAGTCATTCTTAATTGAAAGTATAGTGGGTGCATAGAACGGCCTCTATGTAATGATAATAATCATTAATTAAACATGCCATTTGATAACAGATAGACACATTAAAGGATAACTGTAGTACTCATACAACAGTGTTTCATTTGTTAATTTAAGAACTGAAAACTAGTAGGAAATAATTGCTATATAATTTTTAAAACTTCCATTTGAACTTAGGAGAGGAATTTCGGAGATAAGTATACCCCAGAAAAGAAGATATGGAAGAACAAGTGGTACGCATTTGAAGTTGGAGCATGGAAGGTTAAGGGTAATGTGAGAAAGTACTTTGTTTCAGAAAGTTTAGTAGATATTGAAGAGCCTTCTGGTGGAAATGGTAGAGCCAGACAAGTTAAGGAATAAATGCATGCCTGGGATAATCATAAGCTATTCTTAATTATGGCAAGTTTTTTGTAGGTTGATAGAACTAATAGATAAGATGTTTTTTGGTTCTTATCAGTCATCAAATCTATTTCTCTGTTTCTTGAAGTACCCTTACATATCCATCGTGAATATTGTTGTATACCAATGATACCCCCATCTTTACAGGCTGGAACTATAAAAAATGGTGCATGTATATTCATTGCTAAAATAGATTGAGTGATACTTGAGTTCTCAAATCTATCTAGTGCATTCTGATGCTTACAGTTTCCTGTTTAATGATCTTCAATTTCCACTAACAAAGGAGAGTCTACTGGAAAAGCATAGCTGGGACCAGCAAGGGTATTTTAACAGGAAGTTAGAATACCACAGGAAATACCAGAGCTGAGACAACTCAAGAAATAAACATTCAGGCCATGATTTATCAAACATTTGCAGAAGAGAGCAATGTTCCACCAGTGTATTGTTGACCTGGTTCAGATTATAGAAGATATGGACTGAGAATCTTTAACAAGGCAGTTGGTATATCATAATAAATCCAATAATGGACAAAATCTAAAACTCACAATTTTAAAGTAAATATACATACAATTACACTATATTCACATGATTACCCTAGTATAAAAAAACACTAATTTGTATACCTATACTAATGCACTTTTTTTTTTATTTAGAGGGTTCATTAGTAATATTATATATATGTTCTAATCTAGCTGATTAATAATCAGACTACATTTGTCTATGTTCTAAAAATACCACAATTTGCCAATAAACAGCCTTATTAAATTGCAATTCGGCAAATTCTAAAGGGCTCTATATAGGCACATAGAATATTTTTTTTACAGAAATTTTTAGTTAGTGAACTTCTATTCAAAAGCAAGGTCTTCACTAACTAAAAACTTCTGTAAAAAAAAATATGCTCTGTGCTTATATAGAGCCCTTTAGAATTTGCCGAATTGCAATTTAATAAGGCTGAAATCATCTTTCTTAAAAAAAAAACATATAATAAATTAATATTTTAAATAGTTTATTATTTAGTTTTGTATAATGTGGAATCAGTTGGGTCCATGAATTACACTTCTGTGTGCACTAGCCTTCTCCATAAGATTAATGTACTCAAAATTATCTAAATGCACGCTATCATATAAAAGCAATTTATATTTTGATATAATTTCCACTTTAATTGGGAAATATGCTACGCATAGCTTTTTTTCTTTCTTCTAGTACAGGTATTTATATTTTTTAAATAATTGTCATTCTTGTTTTAATAGTATAGCTGTTCTCTATATAGGTTATATCATACACATAAAAGCATTATCCACAAATAAACAAAGTAATTCAACAGACAGCATTTTATGGGTTTTAAGACAATACAAGGGAGTTATAGCTCACTACAGACAGCATAAAACCATCTAAAGACAACAGATGAAACGAGACACTAATTATTTACATAGTTTTATTGCTAGGAGATTACCTTGAAGTTTAGTGTTTATTTTCTCACCACAATGAGTCTACCATTCACGTGATCCCCTGTTGCTCCGTCCTTGTCCATTTGTTGAGGTATGCAATCTTCCACCAAGGAAAAACAAGCTTTTCTGAGAACTACTAAGCTGTAGACCTGTTTTCCGATATATTCAGTAAACCATATACAGTAGTACCACTGCAATAAAAGGGTAGGTGAAAATATGTGGAATATCAGCATAAAGAATTGTTTTAAATACTGAAAATCGAAGGATATTTTATGTATTACTTGTATTCAAGTATAAAAACATACTTTATGGATAATTTTCACACTTCGAAAAACAATTGAGTTAGATTATGCCATAATCTAAGGATCATAATGCAGCCAAATACATTTGGATTTATAGATTATGGGCAGTAATTCCTGTTCTGTTTCTCGTTTTTAACTCCCCTAGTATGAAAGCAGATGTTCTCCTTACGAGATAGACAAAGTTTGGCAACCTTCTTCCTATCAAACGCCACTGACCCACCCAAAAAAATCAGCCTGGGCCACAGAAATAGTTTATAGGCACACAACAATAATGCATCTTAACATTCATTTTTTTTAAGAGTGAAATCTAAATACAGTAGGCTCTCAGTTATATGGCACCCACAGGGATTGGTAGATGTCAGATACATTTAGTTTCTGGTTGCTTGAGAGTTACTATTAAAAGAGGCATAGATTAGCTGCACATAGGATGCTCTGCTAAGTATATTTGTCAGTGAGGGCTGTTCTAGCAGCAGCAGCCTTCACTCCTCAATTACACACAAGTACGTTTGGCTGGAGGGTGCGGTGCTGAACCCGTAAACACCAACACTGCCCTGGCTCAGCCACTCAGGCCTGTCTGCTTCCAGGTAACACTAAATTGCAGAGACATACAATGGATGCAATCTAGGTGCCTGTAAGCATTTTGTGGCACGACAACCTGGCTCCTGGCATTTGTTGGGTCCTGTAAAATGTAATTTTTATTTAAAGTACAGTATTTAATTTTTTCTGGTTGCTTGAGAGTTCTGGTAAACTGAGAGTCTACTGTAGTTTAACTCACCTACTTCTACCTACATCCTAAGCCTGAGATTCTCCAACTCTGACTTGTTTCTAAATATATTTTCACACTTTAACTCAAGAAAATAATAAGATATGTCTTGGTTGTAAGTATTTCAAATTATATTTCATATGTTTTAATGGTCCCTTAAGGATTCTGGGTATGACATGGTCAGGAATGTAATCATTTATATGATTTAAACAGGCTATCCATTAGTATTGATGATTATATATGTTTTAAAGGATTTAAGAATCTTAACGTAACATAACTGAGATTCTAAATATGGTATAATTTTAAATTATAGGTAATAACAAGTACTTGTCAATTCAAAGAAAAATGAATTTCCTAGAGTAAACGTACATTGAAGTTTGGAAATTGTATGAGTCAATCAGCCTTTCTTATCTACCGACTAAGGACAGACTGATATCTCTTGCTAATGGTAGCTTGTTCTAATACTTGCTTATTGTCCACTGGAGCTAATCAGTGTGAAAAAGAAACAACTAGGCATGCTCAACCACCATAGAGTAGTTAGGTTGATTAGATAACTTACTCCCTCTGTTCTGAGCATGCCTATTTTCTTCTTTTTCACAAGGCTTTACACTGAAGACATTCACAGGCAGTTATTATTATTATTACTAGGAAATTGCCCGTCAAAAATTACGGGAGTAAAATTGTAAGCCTGGCAATGCTGTTTGCCACACAATGCGAGGCTATGGGCCCTCTGAGAACCTTTGGCGCTCATCGCGAGCCCCGCACTGAGCGCCTTCGGTTGCGAGCCACAACTTTCCTGCTTTTGAATGATCCCCTATAGCGCTCCTTGCGAGCCCCACTATGAGCGCCCTAGGCGCTCATTGAGTGGCTCTCAATGAGCGCCTTTGGCGCTCATTGATAGCCTCTCACCCTGTGTACTTTATAAGCATCACGCTTGAGTGTTACAGTCTTAGGTTGTGTTACTGCCTTGGGGTAAGTGTTACTGGCTTGCATTACGTGTTACTGCTTAGGACTTGTTTTTACATCGTTTGGGACAATTTTTATGACCTTCGGGCTAGTTTTACGTCCTTTGGACTCGTTTTCATTGTGTTGCGTTTTTTGGGCAACCATTTTTTTTCTCGCTTAGGCGATTTTCCATCGTGAAAAAATGGCAAATATGGCTCAAATTATCTTGCAACCTCACTCACAGGCTCCCTGCCTCTCCCACTGTGCTGTGTGTGTAAGTTAATTTGAGGCATATTTGTTGTTATTTTCAGGTGTTTAGAGTGGTTTGGCCGTTAAAGTCGGATTTTTGCGAGATTTTTGCAGGTTTCGGTCCTAAGTCGTACGGGTAGTAAGCCTGTGGCGCTCATCATCAGCCCTGCAATGAGTGCCTTTGGCACTGATTGCAGCCTAAGTCTTGTGGGCCTCGCGTTTGCGTCCCGTAACAGCTCGCATCGCTACGCGAGGGCCGCAAAGCATGACAAGGCCGCAAACGTGACCAACGTTCTTGGTCCACAACTATTAGAGCGATCATTTATTTGTAGTGCCCCATTTTTTTTTGTATACAGGGGATAAGTACAAGTCAAAAACAATTTGAACACATTGCAAAAGAATGGAGGGCCTTGGTATTGAGCTTACAATCAAATATACACAATGTTTTCCCTAAAGCAATGACACAAGACTGAAAACTCGCAAACATACAATCTAAAGGGTAAGGTACAGGAGAGTAAAAAGATGCGCTGTGCATATTAAGATAATAGGCTTCTTTAAACACATGCATTTTTGTGAGGTTTTGAAGGATTTGAGGCAGGAGGATAGTTAAGTGGAGCAAGGCAAGGAGTTCCAAAGAATAGGGGCAGCACCAGAAAAGTCCTGGAGGCAGGCGTGAGAGGAGGGGATAAGAGAGGAGGATAGAAGAAGGTCATTAGCAGAGTGAATAGGACGGGTGGAGAGTATTTTGAGACAAGCGCAGAGATATAAGTGGGTGCATTAACGTTGAGGGCTTTATACGTTAGGGTCATGATTTTAAATTGTATATTAGCAATTATCAATTGTATATCAACAATTGTTGCCAATGATATGCCATTAGCAAGATATATTATTCATTAGTGGGTGGATCATAAAGGCTGATTGACCCATAAAAATTGCAAATGTGTAAGTTTACTCTAGGTAGATGCAATTTTAATGACATTAAATTGAAAACTTACCTGTTATTACTTTTAGGTTTAAATAATATCATATTTGGAATCGTGGCTGTGTCTTTTAATGTTGTCTACAATGACTCCTTGTTCTGACTGATACTATGGAACCGTTCTTCGTAGGGCTTGTAAAGTTAAACTAACTGTTGTTACAGTGGGAAAATATACCCAAAATCACACAGAACTGCCACTGAGCATCTAACCACTTCAGAGACTAGCAGCTAAGTCATCAGACATCCCTTTACCCTATAAACACAACAGAACAGACAAGTTACACAATGCAGCCTTTGTTGTAGTTATCATCAGAGATTAAAAGAGTGAATCCCTGACTGTCATACAGGATTCAAATCCTGTCCTTCAGTTCTGTTCAATAAATCCCCCATGTTTATGGGATCCTTCCCTCTAGTCGTCCCTTTCATCTGCTCTGTTTCCATAAAAAACAAAGCACACACTCACTCGCCCTGCCATAAAGTGAATAAACTGCAGAGAGGTCTGGGGGATAATCAAATAGCTAAGGAGTGACAGACACCTTAATCCCGGTGTTTAACAAGAGAATTTGGAGAGGCTGTAATTACGTCCCTGCTGAGAGACTGCAAGCCAGGGACAATGGTTCCACAGTAGACCTGCCATTGACGGTATTAGGGTGGTAGGTATCCTACTGGTTCACATTACCTAAGGCAAAAGTGAGAACTAAAAGATTAGACTTGAAGAGAACCTAGCAGCTCTGGTGATGGGACTGCAGAAGAGTCTGCTGGAAAATGTGTTAGTCTTAATAGCAGTCAGTCCCATTGAAATTTTTTTATAGCAATGTAGAGACAAATTAGCACTTTCTTTGAGGAAGCAAAGGGCTTGTTTCCTCGCAGAATGCAAATTGACATATTTAAAGGGATTATGTAGTTCTCCTTTGTGAAGTTAGCAATAGCAGCCATATACAACTAAAGGGATGTGTGTACTAAACATATTCCACCAGGGAGCCAGGCCCAAATATTTACCCCACTCCTGCCTGATCTCCTTTACAGTAATAATCCCATGTTGCCATTTCTTAGCCAGTCAGATTCATAAACAAAACCATCCTAGGATCTAGCCTATGATTGGGATGATTGGTTGCTTTTCTACATCAGAATGGCTTTTATCATTCCATTATTACATTTGTTAGCATAAAATATACCCAATAATGTATGTGTGTAGAGCAGGGGTGGGAAATGCAAGATGCAACCCACCCAAACAATTAAAATAGCTGCACATTGCATTACGTTTTAGTGATCATACGATATGCTTTAATTATTAAACGAATAACTAATTATTAATAAAATCTACATTTCAAAACATATATTTTAACATTCATGTTTCAGACACAGCCAGATACATGAAGAAAACACTTACCAGGATAGCCCGTCAATGTGATGGGAGGGATTCTTTATGGGAGCAGAATGATGAATTAAGTGTTTAATAAAATCATTCATTTTGACCAATAATCAGTGACATGATTTCAGATTGATTTTTGCATATATTAAGATAATCATATATCTCGCTGTGGATTGGAATCTTCAGTACTGCATCTATAAATAATAAAGGTTATATTTTAATAACTTTATCTTTAACATTTATCTCAGTTCGTGACACTTGTATGTTTTGGTGAACACTAGTTATATTGGTGATCTTTCTTTTTCTTTTTTTGATTTTTGAGTGTTATCAACACTTTAGTACTTTTTCACTCCTCACATTTAGTGTAAATGAGTATTGGGAAATTGTGCAAATAAACTGATGCTCTCTTAGATGTTTTTATATATCTGCATAGGTGGAGTTTTGAAAGTCACTGAAACATTGGCCATCTCTCTATGCTCTCTTCCACTCTTTTTTCACACTTTCCCTCCACTATTTCATCCCTCTATATTTATATATAAACAAAGAAGAGTGGTGTTTTCCACTATCTTGACAAACGGCCAAAGGCATTGCCAAAGTGTTGATCATCTTATGACCACTTGAAAGTGAAAGGTGTGCTGGATATTTTGTTAGCACGCTCACAACTGGAAATTTGGATTAGTTTACTAGACTGTAGGTGATAAAATCTCTAGTAACAAAGCACGCTATGAGAGGGCAGCACTATGGATATTCCAATATTACCAAAGCAATCAAACATTTCAGGGAAATAGTCCTCACGGTATATACTGTATATGCCCTTTGATTTTGTGTTTTGTCGATACTGTTGATACTGTTGATGTCAGGTGGTATAGTGGGTTCAGCCTCTGATTATATATATATATATATATATATATATATATATATATAACTTCCTATGTCTTTTTGTCTACCTATGTCTACCTGTCTATCTATATTGGTCTGTCTATCTATCTATGTCTGTATATTTACCTACACATTTATCATTTTTACCACAGTGAGTAATAAACAGTCATATTACATTATGGGAGTAGGTTACATCCAGATTAAGGAATATGCATAGCTAAAGCAACAGCAACAGCTGACTGGACTTTACTGATTTGCAGCCTAAGCCAGTTTCAGGATCACCCTAACCTTCAGA